>BSBN01000703.1:9916500-11284500 GCA_027924645.1 Cunninghamia lanceolata | reverse complement strand
TTGGGAAGTATCTGTAAGGCAGATATTAAAAATCCCCTTGATATCCAGTCTTTGGTGTATTTTTATGCTGACCATTCACATGTGTATGTCTATTGACTCCGAACCCTGAGATAGGCACCGATCCAGTCTTGTATTGAGGTTATAACCAAGGTCCTAGTTTTTGCCTCCAACTACCAAAAATCAAACTCAAACTTCAAAATACAAACCTTTAGGACATTTAGAGGTAGTTTTAGGATTAGGATCCTTTGTCTCACAACTGAGCATAAGCCCAGAGCTAGCCCCTTTGCACTTATTTCATAGTTTTGGTCTGCATAAGAGAGGATTTATCTGCTTTGTATCAACATCCAAGAAACTTCATAGGCATATTTTTTGGGTGTTGAATAGGGAATACCCCCCTTGGTTCTGCAGAGCCTAAAGAAGAAGAGGAGATATTTATAGAGTCTATCTCCTGTATTGTTGGCCTCTGGCCTGGGAATCCTGTTGATCAATGATGGAAACCTTGTAGGGATACCTGGGAAGAAGCATCCAGTTTGGGAAAAAACCAACATGGTCTGGGAGGGGGCTTCTATCAGAGCACTTTCTTTTTCTGCTTCTTGCCTTTCTTTCTTTGCCCTTTCCATCTTTTCTCTGTTTGCATCAAGTGCCTCCTTTGAAATTCCATGCCTCTTGGAAAATTCTTCTACTTCCCTCCTCACTTTTCATTTCATTTTTGGTTGTCTTAGCTCTACATGAATCTTCACACTCAACTCTTCAAAGGTTCCAAACCTTTCTGCCTTAAGGTCCTTGGGTTGACTTAGCAGGTGTTGAATATGCAACTCTAGAATTTTCTCATCAACTTCATACCCATTGGCATGATCCAGACTATCCTTGGCTCCACTGCCTCCATTAGGCATTGATCAGTTTCTACCATAATGCATACTGTATCCTTATACTTTTCTACTAGAGATTGGGGGATTCTCTCTCTTACTTGCATTATACTCTAAAAATTATTGAAGTAGCCCCAGAGTGTTATATTCTGTGCCGTGGCATCACCAATTCCATGCAAATAATCTTTGATTTGTATGGCTACTGGTCTATCATTTTGCCATATCCAACCACTGGATATGGGTAGCTCATTCATAAAGTAAAAGAATAGACACAATATCAGACCACCATATTTGAATGAGTTTTTCTTGTCCTTCTTGATCCTTTGCAAGTTTTCTAACAGTTGGCTTAGAAGAAGTTCGCAGAGATCATAGTCAGCATTTTTCCTTAGCATTTCATAAGCAGTATACATAGCTATTCCAGATACTAAATTGTCCTTGTTGGAGTGATATATCTTATAGCCAATTATCATAGATGCAAACTTGATATCCGGATCAGTGATATCTTCTATAGTCATTGCTCTCTTGTCAAATTTTGATCCGCTTGCCTCACTCACCGTTTGATTCTTGATAGACTTGAGAGCAGGTATCCCACCAGATGAGTGCAATCTAGTAACTGTGCTAATGGCATCCTTGGTTATCTTAAATGGCCTATTCAACCACATGAAGTTGTCATGCACTCTGCTCAAAACATACTGGACCCATTCATCTTCTGCAAAACAGGGGAAATGGATGCAATGTCCAAAATGTTTGTCCCAGATAGCCTTGTACTGAGGTTTGAGTTTAAATGAATTATCTATTAATTTCTTGTGGTAGATATCCACTAGGTTGGATTCCCCAAATTCTTCAATGTTCGCATGAATGTATGCCCTAATATCTTCAACATGCAAAACCCCATGCGGAATGTTGCAAAATGCACCTAAGGGATCCACTTCTAGAGATTTGTAGGGATGTTTCTTAAATTTAGGGCACGGCCTATCAGTAATCTTCACAACATTTGGAGTAGCCATCTTAAAGATTCAGAGAGAGTTTTCATGATCAGAAAATACCTCTTTACGCTTCTAGGGTTCACGATATGAGCCGGATTGAATTGCTTGGATGAATCAACTTCTGCGCTTAATCTTTGAGAGGTTTGAGACAACTTGTTGCAAAGCTCCTTCTCACTTCCTTTTAAATGCAAATGTGCAAATGATGAACCAAAAAAAACTTTTATTTATGCACAAACCCTAATTCCATTTTGCAATAAATGCACAACCTTAGTTATTCTGGTTGCCTTGTTTTCCCTATTCTGAGAGAGATCTTTCTGGATCACTGGTATGCACTATTAGTTGTCTATCTACCTTTCCCAAATCATTCCACTTATTCACAGATCAAGATACCTCAAATTTGAGTCATACCAGATCTAATTGTGAAAATCCTGTTCTTACCGGATGACTGTTAAACTAGATTAATCTCAGATGATTAACCTCTTTAAATTCCTTACGGATCTTTCATATCTTTCCCAATGGTTATTTAGATGTTTCTCTGAGAGCCTTTTTAATCCACAACCTTCCATGTGCCGATTTCAGGCACCAATTGACTGGCTAGGGGAAATTGTTTTCTTTTGTGACTCCCCCTGAGCCAGAGCTCATCTATTTAGTTTCTGAAAGGAATATTAGCACCAGATTTTGGTGTGGATCCATCCTCAACATTTTCTGTACTCCTCTTCACCCAAATCTTGTTCATCTTCCTTTGAATTTCATCCGCATTTACTTTTCCTTTTCCTTTGTCTTGGTTTTGATTATGATGTACCAGACACTTTTTGTTCTGATTCTTACTTCTACAGAATTTGGCAATATGACCGGATCTATTGCAATTGTAGCAAACAACATTTCTTTGCATATTTGACTGATATCCTCTTAATCTACACTGTTTAGCCATATGGCCCATTCTATTGCATGCAAAGCATTTGCCATTGAATGAATTGTTCATTTGCATATTTCTACACTCATGAGATTTGTGATCATATCTTTTGCAATTAAAGCACTATCCAGAGAAGGATGAATTAGTCTGATTTATTCTTCTTTTGCACTGATTTGCTTTATGACCAAAATTATTGCAGTTGTGGCAGTATCCATTTTAAGGATGGATATCTTTGAGCATTAGGTTGCCTAATCGGAGGTCTTCTAGGCCTATTCCATAGATTTCCTGATCCAGAGTTCTTCTGATTAGATTTGGAGCTTTCACCTTTCTCATACCCCAAGCCTTGTTTATCACCTACCCTCTTTTGTCTTTCAAGAAGAACTTCAAGTTTAGCAGAGCTTATCTTGAATTTTTCTTTGTATTCATTTGTTGTTTGAAGATCCCTTTTAAGAGTGTCAATCTGATTCTCAAGTTGTT
The DNA here is from genome assembly GCA_027924645.1 of Cunninghamia lanceolata. Classification (NCBI taxonomy): domain Eukaryota; kingdom Viridiplantae; phylum Streptophyta; class Pinopsida; order Cupressales; family Cupressaceae; genus Cunninghamia; species Cunninghamia lanceolata. The sequence continues at coordinate 11,281,258 of BSBN01000703.1, read as the reverse complement.
CTTCATTATCTCTAGCTTCTTCAAGATCAGATTCCAAATGCTTGATTATTCTATCCATTTTGTGGCAGTCTTCTAACTTCTCCTTGAGAGATTATTTTAGATTATCTTCAGTCTTTCTTTTCTCTTCAATTTCTTGAGTAAATTTCATAACTCCTGATTCCATTTCATGTCTTACCATAATGACCTCTTTTGATAACTTCTCACATAACTTGTTCTTCTCATTCAGATCTTCATCAGTATTATTGGCTTCACTATGACTTCCTAACTGTTGAAGTAGTTCCTTTCTCTTTTTCATAGAGATACTCAATTTCTCTTTTAGTTCATTTATGAAATCATCAGCTTGTTTGAGTGTTTCCTTCAATTCGTTGACTTCAGAGTGAGATTACTCAAGATCATCTAGGGCAGACTGAAGTTGTTCCCTCATTCCATAAATATTTACTGAGATTCCCAGATCTTCCTCAAGCTGTTAGGCTCTGTTAGGAGGAACTTGGCTTTGATACCAATTGTTGATAACTGAGAGGGGGGTGAATTAGTTATCTTGATTAATTTAACTTTCTGTTCTTCTTTAACTAAGCATGCATAACCATGAAAGAAGAAATAAACTCAATACACATAACACAATGATTTTGACGTGGAAAACCTTGTTAAGGGAAAAACCATAGGGTGATTAACCCAAGATTGTATTCTCTGTTAAAAGAATAAGGTAGTACAAAATGGCACTTGCCAATTAGGGCTCACTGCCCAAGCACACTGCTCACAAGAGGCTCATTGCCTACAAGAGACTCACTGTCTACAAGTTATAAGGAAAGTAACAAGATATTTGAACTGATGAGAAGCATCCACATATGCCGAGGTTCAGTTCCGGTTAGACTCAATACACTGATCTACTGCACTTCATTCTTCCTCTTCTTTGGTGCTGTTGTCCTATCACATACCGGACCTATACTACTACTTTCACACTGCTCTCTACTTTTCTTCGCACTTCACAATACACCACACACTTCTTCACATCTAAATTCATCTGGTATATATATCCGCACTAATGATTTCAATACCTTTCTAATCAGCATCCGGTATAGTCAATATTTTCCCAAACTCTGATCTGTCAGCTGAATCCTTGCTTATCAAGTGATGCGTATCAAGGAGATGCTTATAGAAGTCATCAATCATGTTGGCCAATCATGAATGATACCTCAAGAAACTTGATCATCATCAATATCTCATCTGAATTAAGGTCTGATGCTCTACCAGTCAGTTCTTCCTCAGTCTACTCTACCAAATAGGAACCCAACACTTAGGTGTTCATATCTTTTCACTCTTACATCACCGGAGGCTCAATCTCTGGAATATATTAGTCATGGTACTTCTCTTGACTTCCCCAAGTCTGCACTTTACTGAGATACTTGCTCTAAGAGATCCAGACCTGACTGTCAGACCTTGCTACATGCTCTGTTCTTGCTTACCGGACCTCAACACTCTTCAATTTGACTTCCAGTATAGGCACACCATGTCTCGCGGATGGGTGGGATGAACTTTGTTGCCATCAATGACAACACTCATGAAGCCACACTGTGTCTCTTGCCAACACTACCATGTACTCTAACAGGTGAAGGTCACAAGCTTCTCTCAGCAGAGGAGATGATAGATGCTTTTGAGAATAGGGTTTAGTAGAAGTTTGAAGATGAAGTGCCTACGGTGGTTTCAATGGATAGTCTTTATGATCATCACTCAACCTTTGAAAATCTGAAGGATAACCTTGAAAAACATGAGAAAGTGATAAAGGCGGTCAAAGATGCAATTCTCAGGGCTTGTACCATATCAGTTAATACAACAAAGCCAGATGTATGTGAAATGGTAGCAGTAAAAACTATGTATAAATTTTTTTTGCAGAAGAACGATGGTGGCAGCTGAAGTTCCTTTTCAATGCCTTAGTTTATTTTCAATCTTGTAGATGTAATTTGAATTTTGTTGTGGACATATTCACATGTATTTTTCTCAAATGTAATTACATGTGAGACAAAAGAAGTCACAAGTCAAATAGGACTCTTTTGTTTGAATAAGTCAAAGTAGTTAAATTTTCCTATTTTTTCTTTAGGCTCCTCCCTAGAAATAAAGAGGGTCTCTATTGTAATATCTATCTTTTATCTATTGTAAAGAAACTTTACCGAATTAGAAAACATATCAAGACTTTGAGCTTTTCATGTTTATCAAAATTTCAAGTGAATATCAATATAAGCAAGCAATTTGAGTATCAAACTTTGAGTTGAATCATATCGTTTTATGATATTAGTGTTCTTATGTCATTGGTATTATGTTATATTGAATCATTGGTAGAATTGTAGAGTTTTATTGAAAATTGAGAGAAGTGTTCTTGTTCTAGTTAAATAGACTTTGTGCTATTTGCTCATAATAGGAGTTTGTGTTTATGTTTGTGAGAATAGAATTGTTTAAAGACTTTGTGCTATAAACTGTTGTGTTCAATCTAGTTATATCATATTGGGTAAGAGTGGAGACTTTGAGCTACATTTGAATTCAATCAAGTTTATTTGTGGAAAATAAGTCAAGCAATAGAAGACTTTGGGTTTCTATGGTTTGTCTCAGTTCAGAAGTTATTAAATATCATTCCTTTTGAAGTTATCGTTTTGAAGAGAAAAACATCTATTATGAAAAAAGAGAATAGGATGCAATGAAAACACCCCAAGCATAGTTCTAGTTTACTTAAGTATTAGAAGTTGTTTGTTAGAAATAATTCATCATCTAGAGGGAACCTCCCCTTGCTGAGAGGAGAGACTCCATCTCATTATAGTTGTGGCGATATAACCATTTTGCCGTTAGTTAACTAAACGACAAAATATTCACCCAACAATATGGTAGAAGATGGGAAAGTGATATTGGAGAAGGTAGACACTTTGAAGAATGTTGCAGATGCATTGACTAAATATATGGGCACATATAAGTTTAGAGGTGTTCAGAGTCTATGGGTCTCTTGGCCCCTAGCAGTTAAATCTTGTCATTTTCTTTTGGCTCTTGCAAGGTGTTCGACAAGTGGGAGAATGTTGGGAATTAAGGTGTCTCAACCTTTGCAAATTCCTAGCATTATTTATTTAATTATATATTTATTTATTGCCTAATATTGTATTTACTTGCACATTCAGTTTGGGCACTTAGTTGAGGTGGCACTATGACTTATCATCTTACTTGGAATGTGACTTGAATGGTCAAGTCAAACTTACATGGATTTGGGCATCTCATTTGAGGTGGCACTAATATGCCATGTGTTGGCATCTTGTGGTATGTGGAAGAGGATATTCCATATGACAGAATCTATGATGCGTAAGAGCCAAGTTTGGAGATTCCTATGACAAGTGGAGACAAGTGTCGATGAGTATCTTTGCATGAGGGAAAGGCATCTTTGGGCACCCAAGTTGGGCTATGACATGTTGTAAGAGGAATTTACTATATTTAGTCTTGTATGATGGATTCTCTTACAACATTTAAGGTTGTTATGTGGGCAGATTTTATGATAGTTGTAAGATGTGTAAGAGCATCTATCATTACCTATTTTTAGCATGGAGCGCTCCAATATTAGAAAGTCAAATTTGCCATGTATGATAGATGTAAGAGATGTATTTGTAGTTTGGACAAGTGTCCTTTGATGCAGAAAAATGGCCATGTGGCCAAGGTACGTGGACACCTATCTCAAGAAGCTTCTAGTATATGCCTTGTATCTCTATAAAATGTATTGTTTTGGAGTTGTAGTAACATAGTTTTTGTACATGTATTGTTATGTTGCTAGAATCACTCCAGAAATGACATTTGAAGACTCTTGGAAGAACTTGTACTGCATGTGTATTGTAAACACACCATTGTTTTGATAATACATTGTGCAGGTTTTAGAGTGTGGGGTTTTTTACCTGAAAAGTTTTTCCCCACGATATATATTGTGTCAATCTCTCATTTATGTGTTGTGTTGTTGCTGTAATATTAATGTTATGTGTTTAACATTTCTACAATTGTAAGGATTAAAAATAATTTGCACACATCTCCCCTCATTAGGTTGGTGTAGGAAGTGTGTTCAGCGTGCCTTCCTTCCTTTCATCAAGATCATGCTCTAATACCACTTGTAATGAAATAACCTGCACAAGAGAAGAATATAATAGGAAATATTTTGTAAATACTTGATAATACTCAAGAATAAAAAGCCACTTTGAGAGCACACCAACATCCTAAATTCTCAAAGAAGAACACAATTTGTAATATATGTTGATAATACACTAACCACTATCTCCACTATATACCTAATTATGCCATGGTTGCCACCAGGGTTGATTAAGATACCTAAATATAATACCTAAGATGGTTTAATTACCTAAATAAGGCTAAATAAATGATCACACAGGGTATGTACAGGATCATGATGGGCCAAACTATACCTCTCAGTGGCAATGAAAATACAAAAAATTAGACTTTATCAAGTTCATGTGAAAATTTGAATGGATTATCTACATAGTTTGAAAAAGATGTAAGAACGAAATTTGTAGGGAATTGAATCTAGTTTATAGGCTACTATTTTTTCTATTTAAAAAACTAAATTTACTTAGTAAAAATTGAATATTTCAATGAACAACTATTAAATTTTTCAGAAAAAAATAAAAAGTGGGTGTCTGTCCAACCAACCTAACTATGAGTAAAAATATATATATTTTTTTGAAACTTTCAAAATAAGTAGAGGACTCATGTCTGGATGTGACGCATATTTATTTGAAATTTTTTTCCAATAAAATAACTAGTTATGATTTTTTTACTGTGACTTTTTTTAAAAACTAAAAAGTAATTTTCCAGCCAACCTAACTTGATAAAAAAAAATTCAAATTCAATTTTTTTTTAACCTATAGCCAGAAAAGCATAGAGTGTGACACAGGTTTCGGATCTCAAAAAGGTGAAATGGTTTGAAAGTTATGGATGTTTTTCAATCAGTGTGTCCATCAGGATTTCAGAGACACGGTATATATAAAATTATTAATAATTATTTAATAAAATGATAACCAAAGATATCTTATATTTTTAGAAAGCTAATAATTTTTTCTATAAACCCTTTTCGTTTTATCAATTTTGAATAAAAAAAAGTCATCAGCATGAAGGGTGAAGTTCAAAGAAGAGACTGAAACATGAAAACACGTTAGAATCCATGAAAAGTCAACAACCAAAACGGATATCCGTTTTAGCATCTCAAAACGGATATCCATTTCTAATGGAAATATTTAGTTAAAAATTGGTGGCTCCTTGTGAAAAGTATGGGATCATATCAAGCACGCATAACCAAGAAGGTTGATATCCCTTTTTCTTACATGTTTGTTGATCACATCTTATGAAACAGATGTTACTTGGTGATAGTTCTAGGTTTAGTGAACAATATTCTCAAGCTTATTGCAATTTTTACACTTGTGACCAAATTTGGTACCAAACCCTTTCACCTTTTCAATTAATCCTGATAGTGTCATCTCACTCCATGCAAATCAAACCAACATTAGGACCATGTGAATGAGATTAAGGATAGCCTTGAAATACGAATCTTTGTACTATTGACTATCCTTTTAGAATGACAATCCTTTAGGATCATTGTACCTAGGTGCAACAATCCTTCAATCTTCTTTTATTTATATTTCTTTCCTCTTCATATACACAAGATTCTCATTCCTTGTAGTCATGACAATCCAAAAATCACCTAATTGTCCTTAGTGAGACTATATCTTATTTTGAAAGTGATAGTCATCTTCCATTCACAACTCTCCTCTTTAACATAGATACCCTTTGTACATGTTTTGACTTCATGATTTTCCTTTTGTATGTTGTATTATGGTATGAAAATACTATGGCCCCTACTTCCTCCTCTTGTATAATGAAATTGAAGGTCGACACTTATGGTTACTCTTCTTTATTACTTGGTGATAATGAATCCCTAAACTCATTTTTGATTGTCTTGAAACCAAATTTACCACTGTTGAGATAGTTAGAGTTGATTCTTGATCATGAATATTGCAAATTAAGTCAAATATCCATGGACAATTTCAATTGTGTTTCTTAAGACAACCATGCCTTGACTATCCCTTGATGTTGGTCATGATTGTGCTTGGATGACACAATAGTTCATAGTTAGATTTTTGCCACTAAAGTTTTCCTTTGACAAAGTCGTATTTGTAGTCCACCTTTTGATGATGTTCAAAAAATATAAATACTTATTCTTAACATAAGCAATACATTTCTCACAAATACCAATGCATTCTACTCATAAGGTTCATGGCACCATGCCTAAAGGTATGATAGTCAGCAATGTACTATTATGGAAGCCTATGGTTGGTTTGACAATCTATAATAGTGATAGCATTCATGCCTAACACTCCTTATCATTATTTTCATAATATATTTTACATTTGAGGCCTTGTCTACTGTTGATGATGTTTTTGTGACACCAAAACAATAAAATAAGATACTGGGTATCCTATCCCCTCTTGAACAAAGCTTCTTAGATGCTAAACTACGTGATCGAATGAGACTGCTCCAAGGTTCCTTTTATGTCAGGTCTTGACGTGCATAGGGATAGACTCAGTAGAATGATGTGATTTGCTAGTAATCACAAGGGGGACTTACGTATTAGACTTAGTGTTTCAATGCTCAAGGAAGAAAGTCAGAGGGGTTTCAGTGGATTCTGGAGTTTTGGACATGGATTCCTCTTCTCATAGACTAGATTTTCAGCTTCTGGTAGAAAAGATCCAAGTTCAGCCAGACTAACCTAAGTGGGTAACGAATGATTTTGTAGTTGGCTCTTTTATAACCTACTCCTAAGGAAAACTCAAAGAAAATGGAAAAGGTAGGGATAGTGGAAAAGAGTTCAGGAGTCTAAATGATGGGAAGAACTATTGTTGAAGATTGATGCTGGAACCACACTTCTGCTTCGTCATGCGAAAATAGCTAGGTAGAGATGGTGAGATCTTCTGGGATAATGGCAAGAATTTTCACACTATCCTGACATGGAACATGGGATTTGATCACTCAGGAACAGTCAAAGTTAAGCTTGGAATTAGTTCAGACTAACCATACAAAGTGATTTGCAAGCCACAGATCATGAATGGTATGAACAAATCAGCACTTGATCATTTAGCAATAACATTTTCCATCATACTAACTAACAAAACTTGAAATAAAGGAAATAACTTGAATAACTTTCAGATTTACTTTAAGGAATCAATAAAACCATGTCAAACATCCAAAGAATCATATGAACACCAATATTCAATGCTTATATCTTTTCTTTAGAAGTCTGCATTACAACAATCCAACTAATCCCTAGAGTTTCAGCTTAGAAAAAACAATGCAGAAATAAAAGTTAGCTACTAGGGTGCTCTAGGAGCATCAGAATGATAGAAATGAGAAAAAGAGAGAGAGCTAATATGAGGCATCCCCCAGCCTTTATAGAGGCTATCAAAAATACATTAGGGCAAAAGGAAATTAGATTTCCTTAAAACATGTGCCATGGGTCAGAAACCCTAGAAAAGTGGGTGGGGTCGTCAGATTGCTCATGCAGGAGACTGCCACTTGTCCTGGGCATCAGAAGGTGAAAGGAAATCCTCTAGGTGTTCAGGGTGTCTGAGTTGACTAGGACTCCCGGATAGGACTGTCCTGCCTGTCTGGAACTTCTTCTTGCTCTTTAGTCTCTGCCTCCAGGAACTTGGTTAGGATGACTTCCAACTCCTAAATAGGAATATTGGGCATGTTTTCAATCTAGAACTCCATGACGGACGCGGTGGTGGTACAGGCGACAAGGATATTTTCCCAATCCGCCCTCAGCTCCTGGACACTATTAATGAGGATCAAGAATGAGGAAGCATCCTCAAGATGGGACTCCTGGGTAGGATAATCTGCTTTGAAGTATATGCTCTGCATCTTGCCTTTCAACTCCTCCAATTCAATGACTCCATCGGGTGCTACATCCAGATCAAACCAGGTCTCCAATGATACAAGGATTTTGTCCTGGATCTCCTTCAACATGGCGTGGGCATGGGAAGTGTCACATTCAATCTTCTCTAGGTTATCTCTCTTCATGAGCAAGGCGGAATACCAGCTGAGGAAATCATATACTGAATTTGCATGTATTACCTTGTTCCTGACCAAGTCTGGCTTCAGAGTGTTCATCAGTGCCTTCAGTCTAGGGATAGTTTCTTCTTAGACGACCATGAATTACTGACATGTATCCAGAATTACTTGAATTCTATCCATGAGTGTTGTAACTCTACCATTCACCTAGACGAGGTCTTCTATGAATTTATGGGCTCTATCCAAGACTTTCTCTATCCAACCTTTTGCTGTGTGGCTAGCTGTCCTCAAAACTTCAACCTGAGCTAATGAATCCTTAGTTATGCTTAGAGGTTGGGACGTTGCTCCTTGGGCGGATTGCAATGGGCCCATGAGCTGTTGGATGTACTACCGCAATTCCTCATTCTCTTGCTTTAACTGGTTCTTCTTTTCTTGTTCCTTCCTTAACCTTTCTTGGATGGTGGCAACAAAATCCTCCAGCTCCTCCATTTCTTGATGCTTCGTGGTTGGTCCAAGGTCGACCTTCAAGATGTCAAAGTCATCTGGACTGATGTCCTCCTTCACTTTGATTACCCTGGTAATTGCCACCTCTACTCGGTGGGATCCAGATTCATCCCTTGTAATCCTGGAAAACTTCTTTTCCTTCCTTGGACCTATGGATTTCCCTATCTTGGCCAGAAAATCACCAAGTTCGGTGGAAGGATGATTCTTCTTGATTGTCTTCTTCTGCAACCTGTCCTATAACCAACTGGGTTTTGTGGACGAAATGAATTCCTTCTGTGGTTCTTGAGGACCTTAACCAACTTGTGGCATGGATGTCAGTACTTCTCTGAAATTGAACTCCTCGTCGAGGAATTCCAAAGCAGGGTGATGGAGCATGTCCTCAAGATGGACCCCCCTAGATTCTGCGGTGGAGGATTAGGCTGATTTCTGACCATCAGGATGGGAGTCCATTCTCAAGTGGAATCCATGGACTCATTCTCTTCCTAATCATCCTAATCATTTGGGACCATTTCCTCGTCCATGGGTCCCTTACCTTTAACTGTTTGCAAATCTTCAAAAAGATCCACCTCCCAGACAGAGGAAGGGCTGACCGAGTAAGGCCTGGATGCATTTTGCTCCTCTTGGTTAGGCCTGCTGGTAGGTTCCTTCCGAGCCTTCACTCTCTTTGCTTGTGGATCTTCCGCAGTTTGGTCCTTCACTTCCTGTCTTCTCATCCCTTATTCTTTCATAGGAGTGTCCTCGGTCATATCCTCTTCGGAAGACTAAGAATCCAAGTCTCCCATCAGGTCATAAGTCAGGTGGATACCTCTTTTGTGTAATTTCTCTGTCTGTTGGCCTATCCATTTCTGTGTTATTGTTAGCACAGGTGGCATTAGATCATCCAAGTGGGTGACCTCCAGATTAGACCAAATCAAGGGTGGAAGAGGTTTATCCTTCTCCTGTTCGAAGAATGGTTGGACTTGCCTTCCATCCTCCTTGACTTGATCTAGGACTGCAAAGATCCTAGTGGCCCTGATTATGTCAACTGAAAGCTGGGAACATGTCCTCCACAATTTGAAGTCATCCTCAGTATTTACCCAGTGGTCCTCTAGGTGTACCTTATGTCTATGCCTCCTTCCACATGCTACCGGGTGGTATTGAATCGGTCAAAGTTCTACCACAAAGAATGAGTCACTAGGTTATAGAACTGCAGCTCCTTGGATCTTTCAGCAGCTTGGAGAGATGGGCACACTTTGACTGCACCTTCCATCTCAACTAGATAGGTTACCCCAGCCTTCTTCTTCTTCTTCTAAACTTTGTCATATGCTGAGAGTTGCCTTGTAAATTCCAACAGGACCATCTTGTCTGACGGATATCTTGGTAGTCTATATGGATAGCTGGAGAATCCCTGCACCCTGATGTATGTGAACTTCAGGAATTAGATGAACTAGGAGCCATAAGTCATGATCAATTGCTTGGCCTCAGGTGATAACCTTTGATGAATGCCTCCGTAGAGGGTCCTTGTAATGTGCATGGAAAATGCGTCATTGAACCTCCAGAAATGGTTTATGTTCTGGAGATGGAGCTGGGTGTAACAATTGTAGACCTTGACTTGCCCTTCTTGATTGCTGATACATCCCTTCCATGATAGTCCTCGATATTTGTTATTCCTTGCCAGCATATAGATCACATAGGATATCATGTAAAAGGCCTTCGATTCCTCTAGGTTTTGGAATTGTGCATCAATACTGTCACTGAGGAGTCAAGCCCAATTAATCATCTTTGTCCCAGCGGTGACTTCCTCGATGTAGTAGAACATCCATGGCTCAAAGGTAGAGGACTACGGACTTCCCATGATCTTGTTCAACATGACGACGAGGTCTCCATGCTCTTGCTTGAAGTTAGATTTAAGAAATGTCCTTGGCAACTTGGAACAGTGAGGCCTTTTCTTCTGCATCCATGTCTTGTTGATGATCTTGAAACAGGTTGCCAGATTGACCTGGAACATGTCGGCTAACTCCTACTGGCTTGTGTACTCAATGGGACTATAGATGGGTATGTTGAAAGCTTCTGCAATCTTTTCCTTGGTGAAATAGACCACTACTGTATTGTTGCGATCAACGACCATCCTTCGTTTTGGATCATAGTGCATGAAATATTTCATGATTAGCTTAGGACAAGGAATGGTAGGTGGGAAGCATGCGGCGGCGGTAACTCTATTCTGGATGATCTTGGTTGCAAGCTAGGATAGAGGATGTCCATCCACTCCATACATCCACTTCCCAATTTCTTCCATCACTGAAGGGTGGACGTTGGTGTCTCTGACGTTCGCCCACTTTGAGGTGATTTTAGACTACAAGAGTGTCCCTTTGAGGGCAACTTTCATCTGAGTTTGTCTTGAAGAGCCCGCCTTGGCACTTGCCATTCACCTGTGGAATCAAGGAAGGAAATAGCAAAGTATAAGTTTCAAAGAGGTATAGATGGTGGTGAGATGAGGGTTTCTTATTCCTACACATGTGTTGTTAGCACAACAGTTTTATGCATGTGGGACTAAAATCCTAAATTTTCAAGTACATAGGAAGGAGAAAATAACAATATTCTAAATAAGAAGAGCCATCCTATGCATCCACATACCTTTCTTTGCACAAGGAACTTTTGACCTTTAATAGAATCTCTAATTTTTTTGATGGATTTCTGACCTTCAAGTGGATTTTCTGATTTTTATACAGGAATTTTTGAGTTTTAATAGGTCTTCCAACAAGAAATCTACCCTAGGAATATTTAGAAATACGAGTCCTAGTGAAGAACTTACCTTGGAATGGAGGAGTTTTGTCTTGGAGGATGAATTTCTTCCCTTGGAAGGTTTAGAAATCTGCTTTAAACCTACAAAAATATTAGACCTAATGAAGAATTTGGCCTTGGAAATGGTGAAATATGCAATATCCTTGGATAAGTTTGTCCTTCAAGTGATGAAATCTGCCCTTGGAATGTAATTTCTACCTCTAGAAGGTAATTTTCTGCTCTTGGATTTGTATTTGAATGATAAAAGATGACTTGAGCACCCCCCTTTTATAGGCAATTTATCCTCCTTTGCCACTTGGCCGACCTCCATTGGAGGAAAATATAAAATAAAGGAAAAAACCCCCTATGCTGACCTTCACTGGCCACCATAATGTTTTGTCTTATTCTCCTCAGGCAGTGGCGCAGATTTTGAGATGTTGGGGATTTTCCAATGTCAGGGATTTTTGAATGTCGGGGATTTTCCTGATGGCCTGGATTTCTTCCAGTAAGGGATTCCTTCCAAATTCTCTTGTCTAGATTTTGCTAAGTTTTGGAGATCTTTTCCTTTGAGGAATTTCATAAAGGTTATTGTTTCATTTTGGACAGGAATCACCTGCGGAGGGAATTGGAATCCATTTGGCACATCTCCCTACATGTCTCAGATCAAGTTGTTTATTTGCATCCTCAGGCGAGGTCAGGAGAGTCATCCCACAGTGCAGCGTCCCTTTAAGTTTTTAGGATTTTGATTAAGGACTTATCCCTTCTTTCAATTTTGTTGCTTGAACATGAATCTTCTTCACGAAAGGTGAACTTTGGTCATTTTATGGAGGTTTGATCATTGATGAGGGATTGGGGACAAGGAGTTTTCCTCCATTTCTGCAAGGAATTTCAATCTTCATGGCGAGATCTTCCAGACCAACAAGTGGTGAAATTCTCATGCAGGTACTCATGGACAAGTCTAGGAATGTCTGTCTGCCAATTTGCAAAGTTTAGACTGGAAATAGGAAGGTGGAACTGGAAGGCTGGATCAGGGAGTTTATCCTATAGGCCAGTTGTCTAAGGGCGCAAATTCCCACAGGTCAAGGAATTTGCGACCTAGATAAAAAACTTTCTAGAGCTCACAATCCTTGAAGAACAGGATTTCGCGCCTTAGACAAAAAACTTCCAAGGGTGCACATTCCCTAAGGAACAGGATTTTGCACCTTGGACAAAAAAAACTTCCAAGGGTGCATAATTCCATAGGAGGTGGATTTTGCGCTTTAGTCCTTGCATGTCTAGCCTTTAGGATTTTGGTTAAGGACTTATCCTTTCCTTCAGTTTAACTTTGGCAAAGGGTGAATTTTAGTTTGTTTCATCAAAGGTTTGATCATTGACACAAGATTTGGGGCATGGAGTTTTCATTTCTTCCATCCCTCTCAAGGAATCTCCCATTTTCATGATGAAATACAGAGTTTTTGTTTCTTCCATCCCCCTCAAGGAATCTCCCATTTTCATGGCAAAATACAGAGTTTTTATTTCTTCTATCCCCTCAAGGAATCTCCCATTTTCATGTCGAAATATGGAGTTTTCGTTTCTTCCATCCCTCTCAAGGAATCTCCCAATTTCATAGCGAAATATGGAGTTTTTTTTTCTTCCATCCTCCTCAAGGAATCTCCCATTTTCATGGTGAAATATGAAGTTTTCGCAGAAGGTGAACCCTAGCTACCTTATGGAGGTTGAATGATGACACAGGATCTAGAACACGGGGTTTTCGTTTCTTCCATCCTAAAGGAATCTCCCCTTTTCATGGTGAAATTTTCCATCTAGACTGTGAATTCCTTAATTCCAACATCTACAGAGAAGTTAGGGAGTGGTTTTCAAGCCATTGCATAGTTCGGACTAGACAAGACCCTGAACTGGACACTCTAGTCCTAGGGCACATAATCCAGGAGGTACTGGATTATGCGATTAGGACAAAAAATTTTCCTAGGTGCATAATCCAGTACCTTCTGGATTATGCGACCAGGACAAAAAACTGTCCTGGGTGCATATTCCAGTTGGTACTAGAATATGTGACCAGGAATGTTCCATGATCTGCATTTCCACCTTTCTGGTGTTTGGAACATCTTTTGCTTTGAAACCATCCTAAGTTCCTAAAAAAAACTTCATTTTTTTGACTATCCTCTGAGCTATGACCTGAGATTGAATCTTGGATTGGGGATCAGAAGGATATCCCTTAGATTGAACTTTTGGAATGGAGCTTTTAGGCCAGGAACTAAGTTCCATGACTGAAGGATGATCATGCCAAGGTGTGTTAGTCTTTGTTGAGTTCCGGGCCTGGTTGGGATAAGAATATGGGTACAGCCTGGAACAAGACTCTAGAATTGAACTCCTTGAACAAGATCTCGGCATAGGTACTTCTGGACAGGACTCCGGTTTGGACCTCCGGGCTGGATTCCTAGATTGGAGTCTAGGAATGGTTTCCTAAGGATGGAAAAACAAAACCCTTCCTTGAGAATATTTCAGAACTGGCATTTAGGGTTCCAACCCTATGCAAGAGGAAATCTATATGTTTACTTCTTTGATCACCAGTGAGCAAGCCTAAGTCAGTAACATTGTATGAGTTCTGAAATCATGCCAGAGAGTATGAGACTAGAGCAAGAATCCGGACTAAGTCAAAAAAGAGGGGGACCCAATGTGCAATTGGGGTTGATGTTGTAAAAGGTCACAACATCTGGCCACTCCACTAGAAGGAATGTTCATTTAGACATTCCTTGGACAAGGGTCTATGATAGAATCTGAAACCAACCGATACAAATCCTTCAGGGTTATCTACTGGTTAAGGAACTCACTTGAAAGGAGAGGAGAATCCTAAATTACATCCAGACATCTCATCTTTGTTGTGATATAAACATAAACTTTTATAAAAAGGTCTTCAATTGTTCCAATGATAAATAAGAGTCACAACTTAAACCCCTATGTACACCCACGTGTTAATCCAGATGAACAATGAATACCTGATCAAAATTTTGAAATTGAAGGCTTAGGACTACTATCCATATAATTGGAGATCCAAGTGTGTGCGGTTGTATTCATTTCCATCTGTTGGCAACTAAAGTCATCAAATTTCCTTTACATTAAGCTACGTGATTAGTACTCACCTCATGAACTACCTTGGCATTGCCCCGCTACCAGGGAGCGTCTATAGCCTTGACAGTTTTGTCTTCATAATTCCACTCGAACAGAGCCCCACTGCCAACAAGCGTCCATAGCCTCGGTAGGGATTATTCGATCATCCATCCAACTAAGTTATAGTGTGTAATCAAGTGCTTTCTCTTCTTTTCTTTCTTTTGATTTTCAACTGATTAGAATTTTGGCAAACTACAATGCACTACTGCTGCCCTTGCAACACATGCTTTTGACGGCATAGGTTACGTTGATAACTTAGCTAGCTGGGTGTGGAATTCCAATGGCGGAAAAGGTGGACCATGGATTTTTCACTTAATGTAAGATTGTTAAGACTTCTTCAGTTACTTTCAGATTTGTTTAGTGTGTAGAGTATAAGATCCCAACATACTTCAGTTTATCCTAAACAGTCAATTTGTTCTCTAAGAGCAAGCAACATGCCATCCAGACAATAACAATGGAGGTCACAATGGATCTATCTGTCTGTCATGAATTTCTCAAAGGAAAACCCAGAAGTGTTCATTTAAAGATTTAAGCATTTTAAATAGATAATCAAAGATACCATTGTCAAAATGTAATGTATGATTCACCTCTCGAGTCAAGTACAAGTCTTAACTAATAGATAAGTCAAAGAAGAATCATCTGGTGGATTCAAATAATTTCATGATCCATCCATCCAAGGAATGATCTTCCTAGTGGGTGTACCAGATTGTGCTTAGCAGTTCTATCATCCACAAATCAAGGTCCTCAAAAGGAAAACTAATGCAAAAAGAGCAAACAACTAACCTAATTCTAAAGGATAGCTACTCTATGGAAAGCAAAAAAAATTAAACTAAAGTAGGAATGAAAAGGACTATTCTAATTATATACAAGGTGAGTTCGCAAATGAACTCATGGTAGGAAATAGTGTTTCAGAAATTGCCCATTAACGGGCAATGGTATGTATTCTTCAGTGAGGGTCTTAAGTTTGAAGGCATTTCCCCCCAATATCTCAATGATTTGGTAAGGACCCTTCCAGAGGTGGTCAAACTTGTCATGTTCACCTTTTCTTGCACATGCCTTGTCCCAATACAAGACCAGTTCAGAAATCTTGAATGATTTGATCTTCACCTGTCTATTGAACCAATGTTTAACAACCCCTTGGTGTTTAATGAATTTATCTAAGGCTGTGTCTCACTTATCTTCTAGGTACAATAGTTGTGAGAGCCTAGTTTGGATTCTTTCATCTTCTGCCAAGTATTCTTGCATAAACTGGTAAGTTGGGATTCTCAATTGGATAGGGAAAATGAGATCTTGGCCATAAACTAGATGGTAAGGAGACGTTCCTAGGGAGGCCTTGACACGAGTCCGGTTTGCCCAGAGAGCGAATCTTAGCTGTGTGTGCCAGTCTCGGGGATTCTTATCCAACAGTTTCTTGATTGCATTGAGTAGGTTTTTGTTTGTGGACTCGGCTAACCCATTACCTTGTGGATAATAATTTGATGAGAATTTTAATGTTATTCCATGATCAAAAGTCCAATTTGAAAACTTTAAGGATGAAAATGCAGAACCATTATCACAGACTAAAGCATGAGAACATCCAAACTTGGTAATGATATTTTCTTCTAAGAACTTGATTACAACATATGTGGTGCAATGTTTTAAAGCATGAGCTTCAGACCATCTAGTGCAATAATCAGTAGCGATTAGAATATACCTGTGTTGCACAGAGGAAGGTGGATTGATCATATCAATAAAGTCAAGTCCCCATTTGGCGAAAGGTCTTACTTCGAACACAGGCTGAAGAGGCAAGGCAACATTCCTTTCTCTCGCGGGAGCTACTTGGTAGGTGTTGTAGGTCTTGACATGCTGGTAGGCGTCGTGGAACAATGTCGGCCAGTAATATCTTGCCCTCAGGATTTGGTGAGCCGTGGCTCTCCGCAACAAGTTCCAAATTTGTCATGGAATTGTTCCATGATTTGGCCGGCCTCATTCTTTCCTACACACCTCAAGTAAATCCCCTCATGGTTCTGTCGGAATAAGACTGCTCCTTGGAGCATGAAACGTTGACTTTGGAATCTTAGAGCCCTCTTTTGAGTTGACTTCAGGTGGGTAGGACATCTTTGGTGTAGCAAGTAATATATGATGTCATGATACCATTCATCCAGAGATACATCTTCCAGCACATAGGTCTGTTGTACCAGTCCGGGTCCTTTGATTGCAATTGTTTGAGCGAGTGCTTGACCTCGTACTATCTTCATGGGTTGGATCTCAATATCATATTCTTGGATAGTGGCAACCCACTTGCCTCTTCTTTCCCTGAGTTCATTCTGCATCAACAGTGTTTTAACAACAACATCTGGGACTATGGCATAGACTTTACTTCTTAGGACATAATGCCTGAACTTCTTGATGGCTTTTACCAGGGCATAGGCATGCTTTTCCACACATGGGTATCTTAATTCTGCATCCTTGAAAGGAGTACTCATGAATGCTATGGGATGCTTGTCCTTTTCCTCTATCCTTTGAGTGAGAATGCCTGCACAAGTGTGTTCGGACGTGAAAGACTATAGGTAGAATGACTTAGTATAGTCTGGACTGCTTAAGACATGAGCACTAGTAATGGCTTGTTTGATCTCCTCGAATGCTCTTCTAGCTGGTGGAGTCCACTCTAGCTTAGCATCTTTCTTTAACATCTCATTTAGGGGTTTCACTATCTTAGCAAACCCCATAATGAACTTCCTTATGAAATTAATCTTTTCGAAGAAAGATTTCAGTTCTTTCTTGTTGGCTGGCATGTCGACTTTGGATATAGCTTTCACCCGGTCAGGATCAATGAATATCCCTTGTTATAATATTACATGGCCTAGGAGTTTTCCTTCCATCACGTCGAAAATGCACTTCTTCAGATTGAGGGAAATTCCATACCTTCTACATCTTACGAGGACCTTTCTTAAATCTTCTACGTGATCCTCTCTCCTCTTTGAAAACACGGTGAGATCGTCCATGTATATGACGATGCATTTGCCAACTAGATCTCTGAAAGCGATGTCCATGGCCCATTGGAAGGTAGCTCTGGCATTGATCAGGCCGAAAGGCATTCTTCTATATGCATAGATTCCCCACTTGGTGGTGAATGCTGTCTTCAGTCGGTCTATTTCCTCAACCATTACTTGGTTGTACCTTGAGTACCCGTCCAAGAAGGACATCATTTGAGACCCGTTCACTATCTGCAGTACTCCATCTAATGGGGGGAGAGGGAAATTGTCCTTCTCCGAAGCTTGGTTGAGATTGTGGAAGTCCACACACAATATTATCTCGCCATTCTTCTTTTTGACTGGGATGAGGTTGGTGACCCACGTCGAGTGTCTTATTGGGAAGATGATTGTGGCTTCTAGTAACTTCTTGACTTCTTGATATATCAAAGGCTCTAGCAGTGGATTGATTGGCCTTTGACGCTGTTAGAAAGGTTTGCTTTCGGGCCTGAGAGGAATAGTATACGTGATGATGGAAGTATTGTAAGTCTTCAGGTCCTCATATCCCCATGCTATCACATCCATATATTCTTTCAATTTTATGAGGATACCTTCTCATTCCTTCAGCGTGGAAGCCTTCCCAATGAATACATTTTTCACTGCTCCATTGGTTCCGAGGTTCACTAGGTCATACTTGCTTCCTTCCTCACTGGGATGTGGAAGTGCACTCATTTTGTCAGAATTGAAGAGTCTTTCCAACTTGATCAGTCCTCTGGGGATAGTATTATTTTTTAAATTCATTATTTCGTCAGGGTCAAACTCTGCTTCCTCACTTTCCCCTTCATCAATGATCTGGGCAGTGAATATCCTAGAGTTGGTCAAGAAGTCTAATATATGCTTATCATCATCGAACACTTGGAAGTTGGTGATATTATCTAGAACTAAGGTGACAGAAGTCAGCTCCATAGTGAACTTCTTCAATCCTTCCATTGCGAGTGGTCCTAATTAACTTGCTGCCTGGGCTAGAGCATTTGCAACCTAATTTTTTGATCTATAGACATATCAAATATTGAAAGCATCGAAACTCCCGATGAGATCTCATACTCTATTGTGGTATCTGGTCAGTCTCTTGTGATGATAGACATATTGCTTCCTTATCTATCTTATGACCACTTCAGAGTCTACGAACACATGTAGGATTCTAGCATTCCTTTTGATGGCGAGCAATAGTCCATGGACAAGTGCCTCATATTCAGTAACATTATTGGTGCAGGGAAACTATAATCTATGGGTGGCTAGGTAGGCTTCTCCAATTGGGCTTATCAGTTCAAAGCCAACTCCATTCCTCTTTTGGATTTGGATCCATAGAATCTCAATGTCCATGCTTGGTCTTTCTCTGATGCTGGACTTGGATTCTTATTGCTATCTTTTCTTTGTTCCTTCTGGAGGACTCCTTCCTGAGGTGAGACATCGTCACTTGCTAACATCTCTTCTGGAGCTGTCCCTTTAGGCTCGGGCACTGCCAAAATTTCCAAGTTGGAGGCTTCTGGAATCCACTTGTGGACTTGCTCCAGAGCAACGAGATTTTCTTCTTCAGAGTTGGGATCGTAATCACTCCCCACCAGTACTTCTATGGAGCTTTTCATCATGAGAACTTCATCGACCTTTGGTCTGTAGACGCTGAGACTAGTTTCCATACTGAATATCTCATTCTTTTCACTGTATTCAGTGATCATTAGCTTCAGACGAGGAGTACTATCTATCTTGATTTGGTTCGGAAGTCCCTTCCATGGCAACCACATGTGGGAGAAGTTAGTGGATACGTACCCATTTAGCTTCCTCAGCTAGTGCCATATCCTTCTGGAATGTCCACCACGAAAATATCAATATAATACTGGATCCTTGGATCAACTGCCAATTGCATATGGATGTTATGCAGCTCTCCTACAACTGGGACTTCCATCTTGTCGAGCTGAGTGACCTTCCTAGAGGTCTTCTTCAGAATTAGACCCAACCTCTTGTATACGCCCAAGGGCATGACATTGCTGGATGCTCTGGAATCCATCAGACAGTTGTGCAAGAGCTTGCTGAACATCCTTACTAAAAGGAGGAATGGCAGAGGCTCATCTTTTCCTTTGTAGAAAACTAGTGACTTCTTCTTGGGAGCACTAAAATTGGCATCCTTTCTTAGCTCAGGATTTTGACATTCTGCTATGTTGTTTCTTCTTGCAGGCTCCTTATGCTTCCTCAAGTTTCCTTCCAGTGCTCCTCCTGTGGTATTAGCGACGTTCTAGGCTATATATATGGCATCTTGCTGAACTTGAGCATCATAAGGGACTGATTGAGCTACGTTGGTATTCAGGGTTCCATTTGCTTGAGATGCATTAGGTGGACCAGATGGTTTAGATGGGCCAAAGATGCCCTGCGTGCCTGAGGTGACGTTCCTTGTGTTGGTGTCGTTCAAACTCTCCAAAAAGGTCTCCTTGATTTTAAGCACTCTCATTAACTCAGCCATGGCAGGCTCACTTTTATCTTCTTGAATTCCTTCTGTCACACACTGGTTTAATCTCTTTAGTCCATCTTTGGGATTGCTATCCCTAGGAACAGGGACTTTGGGAGCGGCACCTCTAGATAAATCAACTCTTTGAGGAACATCCCTCTGTCGGTACTTCGGTGAATCCCTTGGGTAGCTTGGATTGTTATTGGCATTTGGATCCAGTGGAGTCTGATAACTGTTTGGAGGGGTCGAGGTGGTCAATGGCTCTTGGAGATGATAATTCCTTAGGTAGACCCTTGGACCTGCATTCTCGGCCGATTGCCAGAATGCTTGTACTTCATCCGTGTCCTCTGCTTGGAAATCATTATTATATGGAGGGCAATAGTATTGATCTTTGATAGGACCATTTGCTGATGTAGGAGGAAATCTTCCGTCGTACCCCATGGAGTCATACTCTAGTGCAGGGGGGAATGTGAAATATTTTAGGATAAGGGCCTGATCATACCTCATTGAAGGAACAATTTCATATCCCGTGGTGGGTGGAGGGGTATCTTGATCTTGTGAGCTCTGCATTTCCTTGTGAGAGATGTCCGCAACAATCTTGAATTCAGTGCATTGCAACTCTGAATGTTGGTTGGTGTTGTGCAATCTACACCAACTAGATAATGTTGCTTCTGCTAGGAAAACTTTATCTACTGGCTTGTCCGCAGAACTGGGTGGATTTTCCAAAGGAGAAGGGATGTTTCCATTATTTGGAGTTGTGTTCCACGTCTGGTTTTGCCTTTGGTATCCTTGATGGTTCGCTTGGAATCCCAAATCATTTACTTGATTATTACCTAGCTGATTCCCTTGATACCCTTGACTTCCTTGGGAATTCCTCTGCATATTTTGCAATTGATTGTTCTATTTCCTGAGGTGAGTGACTTCTGTAGACAACTTTCTCACTTGGCCAATCAACTCTTTCATCTCATCTTTCTCCTCTTGAGTTCTTGTCGAGGATTTCACCTTGAAGGTACACTAGTTATGCAAGCATAGCTTGGGAGATGGGTACTCTGGGGTGAAGTACCAACTAGTTGCTGGGAGATGGAATGGGATTCACCACTGGGGTGTGATGTGCCAATGCCTGATTAATCCCTTCAATCTGATTTGGCATAGTAGCATACCCCAAATGGTTAAGTGGACTATGGGTATTCATTCCTTACTCCTCATTCACTTGGACAACCTTAGTATATGCTTCCTGCAGGGTGGTCAGAGGATTGGTCTTCCTTTGCACGAACATAGAAGTGAGATGATCTAGTGCCACGTAGTACATTGCTTGGGCTGCATCATCATTTATGATATATGGGGCCTGCAGCCTTGAGTAGGCCTTATGGAACCTATGGTTGAAGGTGCTGATGGATTCGTGCTCTTGTCTCCGTACCTCAACTAACTGTTTATACAATTCCGTTGGACTGATGGGACATCTAAATTTGGCCAAGAAGGCATCCTTCAAGTTCCCCCAACTGGTGATTGAATTAGTGGGTAGGTTGATATACCAATAAAATGTGTCTCCTTCCAAAGAGTATGGAAATAGCTTGCAAGACACATCCTCATGTATAACTTGTCTATTTTGCAGAACATCTTCAAAAATCTTGGTATGCTCTTTGACTGTCCGGTTCACATCATTGATGTGGAATCTGGAGCAAAAGTGTTTGGGGCTCTTCGGCATATCATTGTAGTTGGCGAAGGTTGTGAGAGGGGAAGCATTCGGAGGAGGCCAAGCCATTGGAGCATTTCTTTGTTGGAGTGGAACTGCTTGAGCCAGTCCTTGCAGATTGCTTGGCTGAGCAACTCCTAGAACAAGATTTCCAGGTGGTGGGGTTTGGAATAGATTCGAGAGGCCTACTCCACTAGGAGATCCCTGACTAGATGATGCTGTCTTCTTTCCTCACCTGGTCCTTGAAAGGAAGTCTAGTTCCACATAACTCTGGGAGGCTCTTGGAATGGATCTTAGGATTCTTTGATGCCTCTCCGATGAGAAAGAGATGATTTGATCCAGCGTGCTCTTTCACTAATGAAGCACTCTGTCGGATGCAATCGCCCTCCTTCTAGCGCCAGATATGTTGATGTTTTTGTGACACCACAACAATAGAATAAGATACTAGGTATCCTATCCCATCTTGAATAAATCTTCTCAGATGCTGAACTACGTGATTGAATGAGACTATTCCAAGGTTCCTTTTATGTCAGGTATTGACGTGCATAGGGTTAGACTCAGTAGAATGATTTTGTTGGTAATCACAAGGGGGACTTACGTATTAGACTTAGTGTTTCAATGCTCAAGGAAGGAAGTCAGAGGGGTTTTGGTGGATTTTGGAGTTCTGGACGTGGATTCCTCTTCTCATAGACTGGATTTTCAGCTTGTGGTAGAAAATATCCAAGTTCGGCCAGATTAACCTAAGTGGGTAATGAATGATTTTGCAATTGGCTCTTTTATAACCTACTCCTAAGGAAAACTCAAAGAAAATGGAAAAGGTAGGGATGGTGGAAAAGAGTTCAGGAGTCTAAATGACAGGAAGAACTATTGTTGAAGATTGATGCTGGAACCACACTTCTGCTTCGTCATGCAAAAACAGCTAGGTAGAGATGGTGAGATCTTCTGGGATAATGGCAAGAATTTTCACACTATCCTGACATGGAACATGGGATTTGATCACTCAGGAATAGTCAAAGTTAAGCTTGGAATTAGTTCAGACTAACCATACAAAGTGATTTGCAAGCCATAGATCATGAATGGTATGAACAAATCACCACTTGATCATTTAGCAATAACATTTTCCATCATACTAACTAACAAAACTTGAAATAAAGGAAATAACTTGAATAACTTTTAGATTTTCTTTAAGGAATCAATAAAACCATGTCAAACATCCAAAGAATCATATGAACACCAATATTCAATGCTTATATCTTTGCTTCAAAAGTTTGTATTACAACAATCCAACTGATCCTTGGAGTTTCAGCTCAGAAAAAATAATGCAAAAATAAAAGTTAGCTACTAGGGTGCTCTAGGAGCATTAGAATGATAGAAATGAGAAAAAGAGAGAGAGCTAATATGAGGCATCCCCCAACCTTTATATAGGCTATCAAAAATACATTACGGCAAAAGGAAATTAGCTTTCCTTGAAACATGTGCCGTGGGTCAGAAACCCTAGAAAAGTGGGTGGGGTCGTCAAATTGCTCATGCAGGAGACTGCCACCTGTCTTGGGCATCAAAAGGTGAAAGGAAATCCTCCAACTGTCTAGGGTGTCCCAGTTGACTAGGACTCTCGGATAGGACTATCCTGCCTTTCTAGAACTTCTTCCTGCTCTTTAGTCTCTGCCTCCAAGAACCTGGTCAGGACAACTTCAAACTCCTCCATAGGAATACTAGGTATGTTTTTTATCCAGAACTCCATAATGGACATGGTGGTGGTACAGATGACAATGATATTTTCCCAATCCGCCCTCAGCTCCTGGACACTGTTAATGAGGATCAAGAATGAGGAAGCATCCTCAAGATGGGACTCTTGGGTAGGATAAGCCACTTTGAAGTATATGCTCCACATCTTGCCTTTCAACTCCTCCATGTCAATGACTCCATCGGGTGCTACATCTAGATCAAACTAGGTGTCCAATGATGTAAGGATTTTGTCCTGGATCTCCTTCAACATGGCGTGGGCCTGGGAAGTGTCACCTTCAATCTTCTCTAACTTATCTCTCTTCATGAGCAAGGTAGAATACCAGCTGAGGAAATCATATACTAAATTTGCATGTATTACCTTGTTCTTGACCAAGTCTAGCTTTAGAGTGTTCATCAGTGCCTTCAGTCTAGGGATAGTTTCTTCTCGAATGACCATGAATTGCTAACATGTATCTAGAATTGCTTGAATTCTATCTATGAGTGTTGTAACTTTGCCGTTCACCTGGATGAGGTCTTCTATGAATTTATGGGCTCTATCTAAGACTTTCTCTATCCAACCTTTTGTTGTGTGGCTGGCTGTACTCAAAACTTCAACCCGAGGTAATGAATCCTTAGTTATGCTTAGAGGTTGGGAAGTTGCTCCTTGGGAGGACTGCAATGGGCCCATGTGCTGCTGGATGTGCTGCCGCAGATCCTCATTCTCTTGCTTTAACTGGTTCTTCTTTTCTTCTTCCTTCCTTAACCTTTCTCAGATGGCGACAACAGAATCCTCCAGCTCCTCCATTTCTTGATCCTTCGTGGTTGGTCCAAGGTCAACCTTGAAGATGTCAAAGTCATCTGGACTGATGTCCTCCTTCACTTCAGTTACCTTAGGAATTGCCACCTCTACTCGGCGGGATCCAGATTCATCCCTTGTAATCTTGGAAAACTTCTTCACCTTCTTTGGACCTGCGGATTTCCCTATCCTTGCTAGAAAATCACCAAGTTCAGTGGAAGGATCATTCTTCCTGATTGTCTTCTTCCGCAACCTATCCTATAATCAACTAGGTTTTGTGGATGGAATGACTTCCTTCGGTGGTTCCTGAGGACCTTGACCAACTTGTGGCGTGCATGTCGGTAGTTCTCCAGAATTGAACTCCTCGTCGAGGAATTCCAAATTAGGGTGATGGAGTATGTCCTCAAGATGGACCTCCCCTGGATTCTGTGGTGGAGGGTTAGGCTGATTTCCCACCAACAGGCTGGGAGTTTGTTCTCAAGTGGAATCCATGGACTCATTCTCTTCTTGATGATCCTACTCATTTGGGACCATTTCCTCCTCCATGGGTCCCTTACCTTTAACTGTTTGCAGATCCTTAAAAAGATCCACCTCCTGGATGGAAGAAGTGCTGGTCGAGTGAGGCCTGGATGCATTCTGCTCCTCTTAGTCAGGCCTACTGGTAGGTTCCTTCTAAGCCTTCACTCTCTTTGCTTGTGGATCTTCTATAGTCTGGTCCTTCACTTCCTATCTTCCCATCCCTTATTCTTTCACAGGAGTGTCCTCGGTCATATCCTCTTCGGAAGACTGATAATCTAAGTCTCCCATTAGGTCATAAGTCGGGTGGATACCTCTTTTGTGCAATTTCTCTATCTGTTGACCTATCCATTTCTATGTTATCATTAGCATGGGTGCCATTAGATCATCCAAGTGGGTGACCTCCAAATCAGACCAAATCAAGGGTGGAAGAGGTTTATCCTTCTCCTGTTCGAAGAAGGGCTGGACTTGCTTTCCATCCTCCTTGACTTGATCTAGGACTGCAAAGATCTTGGTGGCCTTGATTATGTCGACTGAAAGCTGGGAACATGTCCTCCTCTACACTTCAAAGTCATCCTCAGTGTTTTCCCAGTGGTCCTCTAGGTGTACCTTATGTCTATGCCTCCTTCCACATGCTACTCGGGTGGTATTGAATGGGTCAAATTTCTCCCGCAAAGAATGAGTCACCAGGTTGTAGAATTGCAGCTCCTCCTTAGATCTTTTGGTAGCTTGGAGAGATGGGCATGCTTTGACTACACCTTCCATCTCTACTGGATAGGTTACCCCAGCCTTCTTCTTCTTTTGAACTTTGTCATATGCCGAGAGTTGCCTTGTCAATTCCAACATGACCATCTTGTTCGATGGATATCTTGGCAGTCTATATGGATAGCCGGAGAATCCCTACACCCTAATGTATGTGAACTTCAAGAATTAGATGAACTAGGAGCCATAAGTCCTGATCAATTGCTTGGCCTTGGGTGATAACCTTTGGTGAATGCCTCCTTGGAGGGTCCTTGTAATGTGCATGGCGAATGCATCATTGAACCTCTGGAAATGGTTTATGTTCTAGAGATGGAGCTGGGTGTAGTAATTGTAGACCTTGAATTTCCCTTTTTGATTGCCGATACGTCCCTTCCATGATAGTCCTCGATATTTGTTGTTCCTTACCAACATATAGATCACATAGGAGCTCATGTAAAAGGCCTTCGACTCCTCCAGGTTTTGGAATTGTGCATCAATACTATCACTGAGGAGTCGAGCCCAATCAATCATCTTTGTCCCAGCGGTGACTTCCTCAATGTAGTAGAACATCCATGGCTTGAAGGTAGAGGACTACGGACTTCCCATGATCCTGTTTAGCATGACGATGAGGTCTCCATTCTCTTGCTTGAAGTTGGATTTAAGGAGTGTCCTTGGCAACTTGGAATGGTGAGGCCTTTTCTTCTGCATCCATGTCTTGTTGATGATCCCAAAATAGGTTGCCGAATTAGCCTGGAACATGTCAGCTAACTCCTCCTGGCTTGTGTACTCGATGGGACAATAGACAGGTATGTCGAAAGCTTCTGCAATCTTTTCCTTGGTGAAATAAGCCACCACTGTATTGTTGCGATCGATGACCATCCTTCGTTTTAGATCATAGTGCATGAAACATTCCACGATCAGCTCGAGACAAGGAATGGTGGGTGGGAAGCATGCGGTGGTGACAACTCCATTCTAGACGATCTTGGTTGCAAGTTGGGATGGAGGATGTCCATCCACTCCATACATTCACTTCCCAATTTCTTCCATGATTGAAGGATGGACATTGGTCTCTCCTATGTTCACCCACTTTGAGTTGATTCTGGACTATGGGAGTGTCCCTTTGAGGGCAGCCTTCATCTAAGTTTGTCTTGAAGAGCCCGCCTTGGCACTTGCCATTCACCTATGGAATCAAGGAAAGAAATAGCAAAGTATAAGTTTTAAAGAGGTATGGATGGTGGCGGGATGAGGGTTTCATATTCCTACACATGGGTCATTATTACAACACTTTTATGCATGTGGGACTAAAATTTTGAATTTTCAAGTACATAGGAAGGAGAAATAACAATATTCTAAATAAGAAGAGCCATCCTATGCATCCACATACCTTTGTTTGCACAAGGAACTTTTGACCTTTAATGGAATCTCTAATTTTTTTGATGGATTTCTAACCTTCTAGTGGATTTTCTAATTTTTATGCAGGAATTTCTGAGTTTTAATGGCTTCCAACAAGAAATCTGGCCTAGGAATATTCAGAAATATGAGTCCTGGTGAAGAACTTACCTTGGAATGGAGGAGTTTTGTCTTGGAGGATGAATTTCTGCCCTTGGAAGATGAATTTCTGCCCTTGGAAGGTTCAAAAATTTACTTTAAACCTATAGAAATATCAGCCCTAATGAAGAATTGGCCTTGGAAATGGTGAAATCTGCAATATCCTTAGATAAGTTTGTCCTTCAAGTGAAGAAATCTACCCTTGGAATGTAATTTTTGCCTCTAGAAGGTAATTTTCTGCTCTTGGATTTGTATTTGAATGATAAAAGATGACTTGAGCACCCTCCTTTTATAGACAATTTATCTTGCTTTGCCACTTGGCTACCTCCATTGGAGGAAAATATAAAATAAAGGAAAAAACCCCCTTTGCCGACCTTCACTGGCCACCATAATGTTTTGTCTTATTCTCCTTAGGCGGTGGCACGGATTCTGAGATGTTGGGGATTTTCCAATGTTAGGGATTTTTGAATGTCAGGGATTTTCAAATGTTAGGGATTTTCAAATGTCAGGGATTTCCTGATGTCCTGGATTTCTTCTAGTAAGGGATTCCTTCCAAATTCTCTTGTCCAGATTTTGCAAAGTTTTGGAGATCTTTTCCTTTGATGAATTTCATGAAGGTTATTGTTTCATTTTGGATAGGAATCACCCGTGGAGGGAACTAGAATCCATCTGGCACATCTTCCTGCAAGTCCCAAATCAAGTTGTTCAGTTGCATCCTTAGGTTGGGTCAGGAGAGTCCTCCCGCGATGCAACATTCCTTTAAGTTTTCTGGATTTCAATTAAGGACTTATCACTTCTTTCAGTTTTGTTGCTTGAACATGAATCTTCTTCATGAAAGGTGAACTTTGGTCATTTTACGGAGGTTTGATCATTGATGAGGGATCGGGGACAAGGAGTTTTCCTCCATTTTTGCAAGGAATTTCAATCTTCATGGTGAGATCATCCAGACCAACAAGCGGTGAAGTTCTCATGCAGGTACTCATGGACAAGTTTGGGAATGTCTGTCTGCCAATTTGCAAAGTTCAGACTGGAAATAGGAAGGTGGAACTAGAAGGCTGGATCAGGGAGTTTATTTTGTAGGCCAGTTGTCTAAGGGTGCAAATTCCCACAGGTCAAGGAATTTGTGACCTGGATAAAAAACCTCCTAGAGCGCATAATTCCTGAGGAACAGGTTTTTGCGCCTTGGACAAAAAACTTCCAAGGGCGCACATTCCCTGAGGAACAGGATTTTGTGCCTTGGACAGAAAAAACTTCCAAGGGCACGCAATTCCATAGGAGGTGGATTTTGCACTTTAGTCCTTGCATGTCCAGCCTTAAGGATTTTGGTTAAGGACTTATCCTTTCCTTCAGTTTAACTTTGGCAATGGGTGAATTTTAGTTTGTTTCATTGGAGTTTTGATCATTGACACAAGATTCGGGGCACAAAGTTTTCGTTTCTTCCATCCCTCTCAAGGAATCTCCCATTTCCATGGTGAAATACAAAGTTTTCATTTCTTCCATCCTCCTCAAGGAATCTCCTATTTTCATGGTGAAATATAGAGTTTTCATTTCTTCCATCCCCTCAAGGAATCTCCCATTTTCATGGTGAAATATGAAGTTTTCGTTTCTTCCATCCCCTCAAGGAATCTCCCATTTTCATGGAAAAATACGAAGTTTTCATTTCTTCCATCCCTCTCAAGGAATCTCCCATTTTCATGGTGAAATACAGAGTTTTTGTTTCTTCCATCCCTCTCAAGGAATCTCCCATTTTCATGGCCAAATACGGAGTTTTCGTTTCTTCCATCCCCCTCAAGGAATCTCCCATTTTTATGGAGAAATACAGAGTTTTCACAGCAGGTGAACCCTAGTTGCCTTACGGAGGTTGAATGATGACACAGGATCCAGAACACGGGGTTTTCGTTTCTTCCATCTTGAAGGAATCTCCCCTTTTCATGGCGAAATTTTCCAACCAGACTATGAATTCCTTGATTCCAGCATCTGCAGAGAAGTCAGGGAGTGGTTTTTAGGCCATTGCATAGTCCAGACTGGACAGGACCCTGAACTAGACACTCTAGTCCTAGGGCACATAATCCAGGAGGTACTGGATTATGCAACCAAGATAAAAATTTGTCCTGAGCATATAATCTAGTACATTTTGGATTATGCGACCAGGACAAAAAACTGTCCTAGGTGCATATTCCAGTTGGTATTGGAATATGTGACCAGGAATGTTCCATGATCTGCATTTCCACCTTTCTAGTGTTTGGAACATCTTTTTCTTTGAAACCATCCTAAGTTCCTAAAAAAACTTCATTGTTTTGACTATCCTCTGAGCTATGACCTGAGATTGAATCCCGGATTGGGGATCAGAAGGATATCCCTTAGATTGAACTTCTGGACTGGAGCTGTTGGGCTGGGAACTAAGTTCCGTGACTGAAGGATGATAATGCCAAGGAGTGTCAATTGTTGTTGAGTTCCAGGCCTGGTTGGGATAAGAATATGGGTAGACCCTGGAACAGGACTCCAGAATTAAACTCCTTGAACAAGATTCCAGGATAGGCACTTCCAAACAAGACTCCAATTTGGACCTCTGGGCTGGATTCCTAGACTGGAGTCTAGGAATGGTTTCCTAAGTGGGACATGGAGTCTTGTAACTAGACTAGAACTGAGTTCCATGCCGAGGATGGAATCGATTCATTTCCTAAGGATGGAAAAACAAAATCCTTACTTGAGAATAGTTCAGAACTGACATTTAGGGTTCCAAGCCTATGCAGGAGGAAATCTATGTGTTCACTTCTTCGATCATCGGTGAGCAAGCCTAAGCCATTAACATCATACGAATTCCAAAATCATGCCAGAGAGTATGGGACTAGAGCAAGAATCTGGACTAAGTAAAAAAAGAGGGGGACCCAATTTGCAATTGGGGTTGATGTTGTAAAACGTCACAACATCTACAACATACAAAGTTTACCTTTCTCACCCATACCTTCAGTATATAAAGGACATTGATAGGGAATTTTTAATTTCCACTCAGTCAGTGCAATCTAGGAGAGGATAGATTGTCTAAAGTTGTAAGCTATTTCCATTTACACTTGGCATAACTACAAATGCTTAGTGTTTATTCTCAACCCCGATATATGAATAAAATGTGACCTATTGGTCTAATAGGCCTATAGGGACAAAGAGGTGATAAAGCCTTTAATTTTAAACATGACATGGTTTTGATAACTTCCCATATTGGTAAGGTCCTGGATGACAATCCTTTGATGCACCTAATTGTAATAGGTGTTATGATAGTCCTTGGTATCTTTTTATTTCTTTCTTGAATGGTTTGTAAATAAGACATAAGACCTATTAGATCCTTCATAAATAAGAATTCTCATACATTACATTTAAACTTAAACTCCCCAAATATCCATCAATCCATCCATTAATATCAAAATGCCATGAATATCCTATGATCAACCATTCTAATTCCTAGGATAGTCATATTGCAATTTTGCTTCTCTATACTAAAATAGCCCAAGGAATATCTACCCTTGAATTTGTATTTTAACAATCTAATGTCTTTATGAATAACATTGAGCCTTCTTTTGGGACAACATTTTTGCCTTTAGAAGCTCCTCATTTCATGATAGCCTAAAATAGAATAAGTGGATAGTCATAACATTTTAGCATAATGGGAAAACCCTAAAGTGTGATAAAGTCTATACATTATTTATTCCCATCCATGTCACAAAGCAACTATTCAAATGCTAGGCCAACATAATTTAAACAATCATAAGGGCCAACAATCCACTCCAAATGCATGGGAAAATGACAACTCTTGGATCCCATATTAATCATGTTTACATGGCTACTAGCATCTTCAAGTGAATCAATACAAAAATTGAAACCCTCAAACTCATACACTTCAGAAAAATATACCTAATTATAAATTTGCTATGCATGAATAAGGAAGTCCTCATGCAATACAAACTAAAATGTGTCACATTTAGACATGTCATCAAGTTGAACTACATCATGTTGAGATTTGTGTTTACTTAAGCATTACAAGTCACTTGCCTCTTTGCATGCTTCAAGGTTCCAAACAAAGGACTCAACTTTAGGTGTAGCAGAGTCCTCATCAATGACTGATTTATGTGGCCTTCAACAAACTAAAATTATATATCATCTTTATTCTTATATGGAGGCTATATCATCTTTACAATTGTATGTCCAGGCTCTTTAGGAGTCTTCACAAATGTGTCCAAAGCAAGATTACTCAAATCAAATAATGGCTTATATCCAGAGCTTTATTAAGTTGATACCTAGCTGGATTAGTGTGTAAACATTCAAATTAGATGGTAATTCACAAGTTTATAGAATAATAAAATGAATCCCTAGTCTAGAATCCAAATGTACATATTTAAAGGCATTAAAGACTTTGAACAAATTACTTTATTGAATTGGAGAAGGCATGTACAAATGTGCAATGTTTAGCTTATTCTTCCTTGTCTATACTTTTATACAAATTTGTATGTACATGTGTGTGGTGCATGGATCAAGCGGTCAAGGTGATAATAGATGTCAAACCCATATGACTTATTGTTCCTATCTTCCATGATTACCATATATTATATCCTATGTTACTTGTTTAGCTCATATTCTTTTGTATATTCAATCCTTACCTCCCATGCTTTCTTCTATGCCTTGTTTGGTTCCTAAACATCTCTATGTTCTATGTTTAGAACCTATATTTTTCCATGTTACTTGTTTACTTATATATCGCTATGCTATATATCCATGATGTCCCTATATTCCTATGATCTATGCTTGTGATCTCTATGTCTTATGTATCCATATTTCATGCTTATCATGATGTTTCTAATACTTAAACATACTTATGGTTCTTACACGTTTAGCATTCTTATTCTTTAGTTATTTATATATGTATTTTAACATTTAATTTGTCCTTCTTATGTGTTCTTATCATCTCCTATTCTCATTTATGTATATCTAGTTGTATACTTTGTAGATTATTTCATTCTTTGTGAGGAAAACAAAACAGATATCTGTTTTGAAAATAGATATCTATTTTGTAGTAACAATATGGACGTTGCAAAGTGTTTGTTGGCAAATAATTGGGATTTAAGAAATGGATATCCGTTATGTAAATGTAGAAAAAAGACAAAAGGAATATTGTTGGGCCTGACATCTGGACCCAGAGATCCTCTACTGTCAAAATACTCATGATTTCTGGCTATGACAGTGAAAGGAATATTTTTAGGCACTTTTGGAGACACAATTTTCTTGTTACAATCATAAGGGTGATATTTTTGTTCCCCTAATGGGGAGCAATAGTCGTCGTAAAGCAAAAAGGAGGAGGAAAGTTACATTGGAGGAAATTGAAGCAATTAGGGAAAAAGATAGGGAAAGGAAGAGGATTGGAAGAGTGGGTTTGGCAGATGCTCATCAAGGTGAATCTTCTTTACCATCTAATGATATGCAAATTGAAGATGTTAATTTTGATTATGATAAAATGTTAGATAAGAATGAAATTCACCATGATATTGCAAATGAAAATATTGAAAAATGTTATGAAACACCTATTCATAATAGCAACACCATGGACAAAGAAGAAGAAGAAAAATGAAGACGTGCACTTGAAGAAAGTGGATATGAACATCATGATGTTGAAATTGCACTCCATAATCCATTTGTTGATAAAATTGATGAGGTTGATAACATGGATGAAACAAGAACAATCAATGTATCTCCAAATTTCATAAGAAGAGAGGACATTTGTCAAGAAGAGAATAACCGTGATGAAATTGGAAAACACCCAAGAACCCCAAAATGGTTACTTGAAATTGATGAGAACGCAATGGAAAAACTTGAAGGCAAAAGGTTGTCACAAACAGTTCAGTGTGGGCTTCAACACTCTTCAATGAATACTTTGAGAAAAAAATATTAACCGAACAATGCCAACTTTTGGTACAATTATTAAAGATGTACAAAATGAGACCTTTACTAAAGAAATTAAAGATTCGGTTAAACAAAGTGTC
Source organism: Cunninghamia lanceolata (assembly GCA_027924645.1). NCBI lineage: Eukaryota > Viridiplantae > Streptophyta > Pinopsida > Cupressales > Cupressaceae > Cunninghamia > Cunninghamia lanceolata. The sequence goes on along the minus strand of BSBN01000703.1, from coordinate 11,248,239 downwards.
CAATCGGAATAAAATTATTGTTAGAAGCCTTTTCAATGCACTCAATTCTATTGGAAAGACTTGCAAGGAGAAAGATAAAAGAGCTGCTCGTAGAGTAATAACAACCTCAATAGTAAGCAAACAATTAAGAAATGCTTGATTAATGAGGCAAACTTGTGTTGATTTAAGATTGAATCGTAAAACATTGTCAAAAGCACTAGCATTAAGATCAAGGCTAGATAGTCCTCTTGCCAATGATACTTGGGCTTTCAATGGTAGGCTTCCATGAGTTGACAAGAAGCTAATTGATAGCACAAAGGAAGAAATTGAATGATTTTGGCACACTAACTCTAGGGTATCACCGAATGCAAAAGATGTTGTAAAGTTAAGAATTGGTGATAAAGACCGCACACCACATCCTAAACATTACTTGGAATGTAGCCAAACAACATTGTACAAACAATATTGTGAAACTCACCTAGGTATGACAATCTCACAAAGAGCATTTGAATCTCTTAAGCTATTTTATTGTGTTCCTCTTAAAGTTTGTAATACATGTTGTTGCAAATACCATGTAGAGTTTTCTATGTACCATGAATTATTATGCAATATTTGCTCTACTTTGCACACTAATGAAATGTTACAGGAGTGTGGTGCAATTCAACTACCAAAGTCATCTAGGGACTTATTGGATTTATTTATATGTATTAGAGATGATGGTTGCATGTTCTACAAGAATGATTGTTTAAATGAAAGGTGTTTACAATGTGGTGGGCTATCAAAGTTTGTATCATGTTTTCATGAGGGCAATGAGCATGACTTTGGAAAGAGAATGGTTGAGAAAAAGAGATGTGAGATAGTGAAATACAATTTGAAAAGTGGAGGTGAAGGTTCTAGATGTGAGTTGATTGTAAGAGAGGTAAATATTGCTGATTTTATTGATGATTTTAAGAAAAATCTTTTCTACAAGTATGTCAGACATAGCCACAGGTCTCAATGGTTAGATCAATAGTTTAGGATGTGTAAAGACTCTTTCTCGATTGGAACTATTGTCTTTGTAGTTGATTTTGCAGAAAACTATACATTGTAACCCCAAAATGAAGTTCAATCCCAGTACTACAATTCTATTCAGATTGCTATTTTTGTTCACATCACATACAGACATGCCCTTGAGAGTACAGAAGAGAATAGGAAGATTGTTAGAGAATACCATTTTTACATGAGTAATGATCAATCTCATTCAGCAAAGTTTGTGCAATATTGTTTTCAACAATTTTATGGGTTCTTGCAAGAAAAAGATATTAGAATGGATCAACATCTCATTTGGTCAGATAATTGCACTGGTCAATTCAAGAATGCTCGTAATTTGTATTGGTTGAGAAAAATGCATGTAGAGAAGTGTATACCTCATATTTAGATTTTTTTTGAAGCTGAGCATAGAAAAGGTGAACATGATGGAGCAGGTGCATGAGTGAAGAGAGCTCTTCATTGTTAAGTGGTGTAACTATGCATTGTCACGAGGAGTGGCTCTTGATTCTAAAGTGCATAGGTTCTTTTGGTTGGTTGATGATGGGATAGTGATAGAGAAATTGGAATGTCAGAGAATTAGTGAATCATCAAAGATGCATTCATTTCGAAGCTTAGTTGCAAGTACATAGACTATTTGGACATGAGAATTAGCTTGTTTTTGTCAACTCCATTCCATTTGACCGTGCCGAAATCAAACGCATTGTTGCAAAATGCTTCAATTTGATGCAGTGGAAAGGTGCTAGGTGTGACATTTTTCATTTCATTGCTCATGGGGCCGAACGGACTATGCCAACGTGTCGGAGTGGGTGGGTAAATGCTAGGGGAGGTCTTGTTTTGTGCACCAAGCATCCCAGTCGTTCTGAGCTGTAACCTACCGACAAAGTCAAAAGTTGCTAGGATTGAAATTTTGCATTCCACAGGTCCTAGGGCCAAATGGATTATGCCAACACGTTGAGGTGGGCAGGTAAATGCTAGGGGAGGTCTCATTTTGTGTGCAAAGCATCCCAGTCGTTCCAAGATATAAGCTACCGACAAAGTCACTTTGCTAGTAGCTTACAACTTAAAGGACTAGGAGCCTTGGCACATAAAAGGAGACCTCCCCTAGCATTTACTTGCCCACCCCAATGTGTTGGCACAATTTGTTCAGCCCCAGGACCTATGGAATGCAAAATTTCAATCCTATCAACTTTTGACTTTGTTGGTAGCTTACAGCTCGCAACGACTGGGATGCTTGGCACACAAAACGAGACCTCCAATGGAATTTACCCATCCACCCTGATGCGTTGGCATAGTCAATTCGACCCCACGAGCTATGGAATGAAAAATGTCACGCCTATCACTTTTCCACTGCATCAAATTGAAGCATTTTGCAACAATGCGTTTGACTTCAGTACGGTCAAACGGAATAGAGTTGACCAAAACTAAGAGAGGTTATTGTGGACAAACCCCACGTGCACCTGTAGGTCTAAACAGAACATTCCCAGCTATCATGAATTCTGAGAATTGCTCTGTCAAAGTTTGGTAGTTTTTTAGTCTCAGGGATCTTAAGGGACTTTGCCGGTAGCCTCTTGCTCGGAATGACTAGGATGGTTGGCGCACAAAATGAGACCTACAATGGTATTTACCCATCCACCCGACGCATTGGCGCAGTCCGTTCGACCCCACGAGCTATGGAATGAAAAATGTCACACCTAGCACCTTTCCACTGCATCAAATTGAAGCATTTTGCAACAATGCGTTTGATTTAGGCACAGTCAAACGGAATGGAGTTGACCAAAAATGGGAGAGGCTATTGTGGATGGACCCCACATACACTTGTAGGTCCAAACAAAACATTCCAGCTATCATGAATTCCAAGAACTGCTCCATCAAAGTTTGGTAGTTTTTTGGTCTCAGGGATCTTAAGGGACTTTACCGGTAGCCTCTTGGCTGGAATGACTGGGACGTTTGGCACACAAAATGAGACCTCCACTAGCATTTACTCATCCACCTCAACACGTTGGCACAGTCTGTTCGACCCCACGAGCTATGGAATGAAAAATGTCACACCTAGCACCTTTCCACTACATCAAATTGAAGCATTTTGCAACAATGCATTTGATTTCGGCACAGTCAAATGCAATGGGGTTGACCAAAACTAAGAGAGTTTATTATGGACAGACCCCACATGCACTTGTAGGTCCAAACAGAGCATTCCCAGCTATCATGAATTATGAGAACTATTCAGTCAAAGTTTGGGAGTTTTTTGGTCTTAGGGATCTTAAGGGACTTTGTCGGTAGCCTCTTGCTCGGAATGACTGGGATGCTTGGCGCACAAAATGAGACCTCCCCTAGCATTTACCCACCCACCCCGACATGTTGACATAGTCTGTTTGGCCCCATGATGAGCAGAACAAAAAATATGGCACTTGGCAAGGTTTTTGCTCTTGGGATCTTAAGTGACTTTGCTCTTACGGAACAATGTATTAGCAAAGACCCTAGTTTTCATAAGGGGAGACATGTGATTTTAAGAGGTTTTTGGGAATGTGACTTTATCCTTCCACTCCTTATCCAATGACGAGTTTATTCTCAGAGTTTGATGGCTTTTATGAGCATATACACGATGTTGTTTTATGATAGTCATAAAGGGCAGTTTTGGACAGCCATGTGTATCTTTTTAACAATCATAAAGGGAAAGTTGTACATGGACTGTGACAGTCCTAAAACTCATATAAATCATCCATTTTGGTGTTTGACAACCTTATAAATCCATTAGATCATTTATACAAACCCTAATGCAACTTATAAACCCTCTTTGCATAGTAATTTCATGAATGACTGTCTTGTATGACTGTTTTGTGCATTTTAACCACCCAATGAGGATTGTATGGTGTTGTGATCTTCATGATTTTAACTTGATGCAGAGATATGATCCAACTCAACATGATAGAGGGATCATTACAAATGGATTGAATTGCAATAGTCGGAGAGCCAACCTCCTATCAATGAGAGTTCAATGATAGTAAATAGAGAGCTACTTGACCATAAATAGGATTTACGTACATACATACATACATATATACATACATATACATATATATATATATATATATATATATATATATATATATATATATATATATATATATATATATATATATATATATATATATATATATATATATGATCTCGTAGGCATCTAGGTTTCATAAACAAATTGCAATAGTTGTAGAGCCAACCTCCTATCAACGAGAGTTGAATAATAGTAAATAGAGAGCTTCTTGACCATAAATGGGATTTGCATACACACACACACCCAAATGAAATAGTATCCTTATTGGCCTTATTGGCACCTCCCCCCAAGATGTAAGTTTTTTATGTTTATAATGTGCCCCCAGTGTCCTTATTGGCCTTATTGGCACCTAAAACACAAGAAAGTAGATTCCACCAGCTTTCAAATACAATTGCTCTCATGCCCTAACACATCCATACAGGGCTGTGCTAAACAAAGAAATAGCAGGAAAATAGTAAAATCTGCAAAAATAGAGTTTCTTGATATTAATTTCATTCAAACTTGTCTTCAATTCATCTTCAAAATGTTTTCAATACATCTCCAATGCCTTTTCCACAAAGGTTTATGCATATTTATACATGATTTGAGGGAAACCAATAGTCTCCAACCGAGTTTTGAGTACTTGACTATTCATCTTCCATACTTTTATATTTTTTTTAACATTTTTCCTATGACAACTTTGACATATTTACAAAATTTGACAAGATGAAGACTAAATACATGATGAAATGGTCTATCATGACCTTATTAGATTTCAAGCTACTATGCTTGGTTAGGGCATATAAGGAATTTTGTCATATTGATTCTATTGATCTAAAACCATGCTCAATGCTAAACATATCATTAATGGACTAAAGAACTATCATCATAATGTATGGCATCATGGGAAGTATCATAACATGCACATAAGGAATTTAAATTATATTGTATATCAAGGTGTATATATATTAAAATCTAGTCCATAATGGTAGACATATACAAAAATTTGGCAAATATGCCAACTGAAAATATTTTTTACAAAATGTGGCATATGCCATGTCTCAAAATCTATATACAATCTACATGCCAAATAGCTACATCAAATACTACAAATCCACTTGACCCTCAATCTGTGATGGATCCTCAATCTATGATGGATCCTCAATCTGTGATGGATCTTGAAAAAGTGTCCTCTTTGTACCAGAATGTCTAGTAATTGTTGGAGGCGAAGTTTCCTGCATTAACAAGTCAAAACACAAATTTGATTAATCTCTTCAATGGTAAATAAAAATAAGTTAAAGTTAGTAAATATATTCTTATCCACTACAATTAAGAACTTTCATTTATTAACATACATCTAAATCACTACAATCAACTATAAGAGCACTAGATAAATTATCAATTATTTAGAAAAATTCAATTCAATTACCTCGACTCTATGTTGTTGTTCGAACAATCATTCTGCAAATGATTTTCTCTTAAGATTATCAGGTGTCCTAGTGAAGCATGATGGCAAAGGTGGCACATCACTCACATTCTCAAGAGACTACATAAACGCAAAGTAACATTGAAATAAATTAATATATAATTATTAAAAAAAAAGGAATGCATACATTTAAAAAGGTTAGATGTGTTACACACAAACAATCTAGAGTGCACTACACAAAACTTATCTACTAGAAAACAAGCACATACCACCATTGAGGCCTCCTGCATTAATTGAGAAGGACTTTGAATTATCAAAATGACAAGAATGTAAGACTCTAAATGACTATAATCAAATATTTAAGTTTTCTAAATTATCAATTAAAGTACAATTCAATCAAATTGCCTCCACCCTTTGTTGGCGTTGAGAAAGCCGTTCTGCAAATGATAGTCCCTTGGGTCGATCAGGAGTTTGAGAAAAGACTATTGGCAAAGATGTCACATCATTCACATTTTTGATCGACTATAAAATAAAATTAACATCAAGATATAAATTAATATATAATTACTCACAAAGAAATAAATGCATAAAAAAAAAGTTGATGTGTAGAACAAATTATACCAGCAAGTCCAAGCCAAATTGGATGGTAGTCAAAGTTCCATGATGAACTTCTATCAACTCCTCCTCTGTCATCAACTGTTATCCCACTTAGATACATTAGTACTAATAAATTTGTTTATATATTCAAATGGAATAGACCATAAAATTTAACTTTAAATTTTACCTACATAAAAGATTGCTCATGCATTTCTCCTTCTCTACGGTTCACTGATCTGATAGCTTCTACTCTTGTCCTTGACCCCTCAACTTGAGTTCTGGACCCCATTGCCTCATCTTGTGAATGGAGATCGTACTCTAATGTGTTCAACGGTGGCTCACTACTCTCCATAATAGGACCTAAGTGTAAATGATTTCTAGAAATGCAATGATGGGGCACACATACATGTGTGAACGACGACGGTCTAGTAGAGCCAGGTGATCCAATATCATCACCTTCATCATGTGCTTGTGCAAACTGAGATGTCTGTATAATCAAATGCTCGGTCAAAGAGTGTATGGCACTAAGGCCCTGTTGTTTTGCATTTGCAACAACGTCTAGGTGTTGCATTGGGGGTGGAGAAGGGATAGCAGGAGGGGGAATATAGGGACCTTATACTTATCTCATTGCCCTAGGTCTATCTTGAGGCATTCCCTTACCCACTCCTTAAAACTCTCTAAAATCAAAATAATTAACATGTTGACCCATTACAAACTTTGCATAGAGTTTACGAAGGAAATGCAAAGGTACATCTAAATTGTTGTTGGGTGGTTTATCAAAAACCATCCACCAACGATCCCAAAAGTTCTGACTAATGCCCTCATGAATACACCGTTTGATTGAAAACTTGGGCTTATGGACATCAACATGCCATCCGGTTTTAGGATTGACAAAGTATTGGGCTAACATAGTTTTTGTAATCTCTAATTCTTTGACTTCATCATATGACAAACCGTTAGCATATTCGGCTTTCTTGGGTTCTCACCATTGCGTAAATGATTCATGTTGGGTTGACAAGGTTTGAACATGATTAATGATTCCCTCTAAATTCAATGTCATTGTAGACAATCGAGGGTGGCAGCGATACATTTCTATGATCCTACTTATTTGATCAATATTTCTTTGAATATTCTTCTCTATTGTTGGAGTGGGAGGGTTTGGTGGTGGAGGGTTTGGGTTTTCATTTTGTGCATCCATTTTACCTAATTAAAATGTAAAACATACCCACTTAGCATAAAAACCCAAAAAATTTGCTTGAATATACAAAACAAACAAAAAAAAATGAAAGATCTTACTTTTTTGGATCGGATATCCGTTCTTCACCTTTGATATCCATTCTTCAAAGATGACACTACGTTTTGCAAGCCAGGGGTTTGCAAAAATGCGACCCTTTTTCACTTTTTATGTTTTTCAAAACGGATATCTGTTTGATTTTTCTCAGTTGTTTTCATTGTTTTTTATTTTAGTATTTTAGCATTTTAGCATTTTAGTATTTAGGCATTTTAGCTATAAAATACAATCCAAATTTTAGAAAGATTGTATCATATGAAAGGAGAGATTTTGGACAAACTATCAAAATTTATATAGGATTATGATGATATATATATTTGGATTTTATATGATTTACTTATACTAAGGTATCTCATAGTATTTCAAAGGCACTTTTGAATAGATAATTGTCATAAAAAAATTGTAAAAGCAAGTAGTTTTGGTGTAAATTCTAACAAAACATTTCATGTTTAACTTGCATATTAGATGATATTTGTGTCAACAATTGAGATCAAACTTGTGACACTCAAGATCGACCTCTCATTTTTCTATACCTATTCAAATTCCAAGACAATCATTGGATTGATGTCATTTATTTTCTAAAGGTGACAAAACAATTTAGCACATCCTCAACATCATTGGATTGATGTCGATAGAGAGAGCAAAATAGAGAGAGGGAGATATCTATAGAGAGGTAGATACAGGAGAGAGGTAGATACGGGTTAGGGGTTAGGGATTAGGGCCATTATTTAGGGTTTATGGATTTAGAGAGAGAGACTGCTTTTAACATGCAACCGTAAACCCTAAATAATGCTCTTGAACCCTAAACCCAAGTAACCCTAAATAATTCCCCCAAACCCTAAACCCTAACCCCTAAACCATAAACCCTAAATAATTCCCCTAAGCCCTAAACCCTAAACCTGAGAAAGGGAGTCCTAGTTTTCTTGTTTCCATTTCCTTCATCGATAAGGGAGAGGGAAAGATAGGATATATAGGAATGATAGGGGGAGAGATGCAAGAGATAGAGAGATTGGGAGAGATGGCTAGGTACAGAGAGATAGAAAGGAGACCGATAGGAAGAGATAAAGGAGACAAAGGGGAGAGATAGGGAGATTGAGAGTTAGAGAGATGTCTAGAGAGACAGGGAGATAGAGGAATGATAGGGGAGAGAGAGGAAAGAGATAGGGAGAGATATATATAGGTAGAGAGAGAGAGAGGAGATAGATTGGGAGAGATAGAGGAGACAAAGGGAGAGATAGGGAGATAGAGAGTGAGTGAGATGTCTAGAGAGATAGGGATAGAGATTGAGAGGTGGAGGGATGATAGAGAGATGGAGATAAGGGAGAGATAGGGAGATAGAGGTGGAGGGATATTAATTTTAATGACCTCCAAATTTTTCATAAATTCTTCTCCACTAAACCCTAGACCATCACCCAAATCCTTACTTTCCTAATAAAATCCCTTCCCCAAACATCATTTGATCATGTGACTCTTTCCATCACTAGACAGGTGCCCATGTACTTTCCATTATTCATCTAATACTGTAATCCCAATGTCATAGCTCACATTCCCACACCTACATTCATAGACTCCATTCCCCCTATTGACACCATCATTGATAATCATTATATAAGGAGACTCCCTTGAATAATAATTAAACCATGGATTATCCCATATCTCCATCTTACACTTTCCTCAACTTTGAACCCTTAGAAGATGACATTTAGCTATCCCCACCATTACCAATCACGCTTTCTAGCAATCCCACATAAGACACCTTACCCATCACTTCACCTAGGCCATCACCAATTAAATCACCTCATTACTCCATTCAACCACACCCATACCACCCCTTTCTCATGCCACAACCTGTATTAACGCATGATTAAACCTAACCCCTAACCCCTATTTCCTAACCCCTAAACTTGAGAAACCATAAACCCGTAAATCCTAAACCCTAAATCCTAAACACTAAACCCAAGAAACCCTAAACCTCTATCTCTCTATCTCCCTATCTCACTATCTCCCCATCACTATCATTCCTCTACCTCTCAATCTCTCTCCCTATGCTTTGGCCATGTCCCTCACTCTATATCTCCCTATTGGTCCTCTCTCTCTAACCACTAAATGCTAAACCTCTAAACCTTAACCCCTAAACCAAAAACCCTAAACCCTAAATAATGCCCCTAAACCTTAACCTCTAACCTATAACCCCTAAACCCTAAACCCTAAACGTGAACAACCCTAAACTCTATCTCCCATCTCTCCCTTATCTCCCTATCTCTATCATCCCTCTACCTCTCAATCCTTCTCCCTATTTCTCTGGACATATCGCTCACTCTCTATCTCCCTATCTCTCCCCTTTGTCACCTCTATCTCTCCCTATCTGTCTCCTCTCTCTTTCTATCTAGCTATCTCCAAAATTGAGAAACCCTAAACCCAGGTACACCCTAAATGCAATCAACTCTAAACCTATATCTAACTATCTCTCCCCTATCTCCCTATCTCTATCATCCCTCTACCTCTCTTGATCTCTCTCCCTATGTCCCTGGCCATGTGCCTCACTCTCTATCTCCTTATCTCTCTCCTCGGTGTCCTCTCTCTATCTCCCTATCATTCCTCTCTCTCTATAAACCCTAAATTCCAAACCCTAAACCTCTAAACCTAACCCCTAACCCCTAAACAATTTAAATCCTAAACCCTAAATAATGCCCCTAAACCCTAACCCCTAACCCCTAAACCTAAGAAACCCTAAACCCCAAACCCCTAAACCCTAAACCCAAGTAACCCTAAACCACTATCTCCCCATCTCTCCCCTATCTCCCTATCACCTTTGTCCCTCTACCTCTCAATCTCTCTCCCTATGTCTCTACCCATGTCCCTCACTCTTATCTCCCTATCTCTCCCCTTAGACTCCTCTATATCTCCCTATCTCTCCCCTCAGACTCCTCTATATCTCCCTATCATTCCTCTCTCTCTATAAAGCCTAAATCCAAAACCCTAAACCTCTAAACCTAACCCCTAACCCCTAAACAATAAATCCTAAACCCTAAATTATAATACCCCTAAACCCTAACCCCTAACCCCTAAATCTGAGAAACCCTAAACCCCAAACCCCTAAACCCTAAACCCAAGTAACCATAAACCACTATCTCCCTATCTCTCCCCTATCTCCCTATCACCTTTGTCCCTCTACCTCTCAATCTCCCTCCCTATGTCTCTTGCTATGTCCCTCACTCTTTATCTCCCTATCTCTCCCCTGGGACTCCTCTATATCTCCCTATTGGTCCTTTATCTCTCTCTAAACCCTAAACCCTAAACCTCTAAACCTTAACCCCTAACCCCAAAACCCTAAACCCTAAACCCTACATAATGCCCCTAATCCCAAGCAACCCTAAACCTCTATCTCCCTATCTCTATCATCCCTCTACCTCTCAATCTCTTTCTCTCTCTATGTCTCTGGACATGTCTCTCACTCTCTATCTCCCTATCTCTCCCAAACTCTATCAGTCCCCTCTCTCTATTTCTCTTTAAACCCTAAACCCCTAAACCCCTAAACCCAAGCAACCCTAAACCTCTAAACCCTAAATAATCCCCCTAACCAACCTCTAAACCACTTCTCTATATAGGTGCAACTAATACCACTTTTTCATTGTTTTCCACATTTAATTATATTCTTTTCCATTTTCCAAGTCCTACATGTGTCCAAGTTGTATTGTTTGTCAATTTTTTAGTCTAATTGTTAGTCCCAGCTCTCATGGTTATTAAAATGTTAGTATAGTTAGATTTATCCTTAGGTAACATTAATTTACACATTGTTGCACAAACAACCACACTGAAACATAACCTTACCTAATTAAGGTTAACCTTTAAGGTGCTTTCATAAATGGCGAGCTTAACAGATCCAACTAGTTCAATGTTCTTATAGTCCATGCTTACCCTTCCAAGAGAGTTCATGCCATGTTAACTTTGCATTATGTCCTAACATATCACATGAAGGATCATCATCATCACAAGGAATAACAATGTCATGAAGGATTAACGAAGGTGTAGCTTCACCACATAAAGTATCATTCATAATTTTATCATTAGAGGGTAAGGGTATATCATGTGTATCCTTCTCAAACCATGTATCATGAAGCAAATCATATGAACGATTGGGTAAAGCAATTTAGGGCATGAAATCCAAAATAGATATATGTTTCTAGAAATACAAAATGAATATCAGTTTTGAATTTCTAGAAACGGATATCCATTTCAAAACATATGAAAGTCAAACTTTGCTAAGTTACGAATTTGGCTAAGTAAAAATGCAATTTTTTTCCTATTGCCACTGTTTGGCCCATGATGATCCTGCACATACCCCACAACTTAAGGGTTATACTAGCCCCATAAGATGACTACACAAATCTCCTAATACAATCAATGGATTAAGGGCATAGAAACTTTCTTTTCCATAGGAATCACATTTAACTTGGAGATCCTAGTTCCAAAATCTAGGAGTGCAAGCATATTCTCCTATGCCACTTTCTTCTTCAAGATTTGAAAAGTCTTGCTAGCAATGATCATCCAACTAAATCCTTCTTTCCTAATTGAATGAGTCAAGTGTGCACAAATACCACTAAAATTCTTGATGAATTTTTTAAAAAGATTTCCAACCCATCGAAACATTAAATTTCCACTACACTCTTTGGCTCTAGCCATTGGACAATTGCATGGAATTTCTCTGGGTCCATCTATAATCTTTCTTGAGATATGATGAATTCCAAGTATGTTATCTCCTCCTTCAAGAAGCTAAATTTCTTTAGGTTGATGTGTAGCCTTTCACTCCTTAACTACACAAACCCCTGTTGTAGCTATGTAATATGTTCCTTCATCTTGCTAAAAGAACATAATTTCATTAAGATATATGACCACAAACCTACCTATAAATATCTTGAGAACCTTTCTCATCAACCTCATGAACATTCTTGGTGTGTTTATTAGCCCAAGTGATATCACCCTCTATGCATACAATCCTTACTTTATCTAGATGTAGTATTCCACTTATCTCATTTTCTAATTCTAATAGGATGATATCCTAGAATCTTGAGATAATACTTGAAAAGTATTGCACATTACTCAAACAATCCATGAGATCATCCATGCTTGACAATTAGAACTAGTACTTGATGGTGATCTTGTTAATCACGTAGGAATCTATACACACCTTCCTTCTCCTCCCATCTTTGGTGTAAGTACTATAGGCACTATACAAGGGCTCATACTTTCCTAAATAATACATCATTCTAGTAACTCTTCAACTTGCCTATTTGATTTTGCATTCATATCAAGGCTACTCCTATCTAGTGCCTTGTTTATCAAATTAGAACTTGGAATTAGATCCATGCAATATAAGATGTTATGCATTGGCAAAAATTCCCCTAGCATCCCACTATCTATCACACCAGTAAATTCTTAGAGTAGTGCTTTAATCTCTAGCTCCTGAAAGTTACATAACTCTTTTAGGTATTAGATTTTTTTTGTGTAGGGTTGGCCACTAGCTCATAATAATGTTTCAAATTCCTTACCTCCTTGAAAACTATTTAGCTGATAATGACATCACTTTTCACTCTATGCATTCTTCTTCAAGCTTCATTAACAACAATTTAAATTTATTCCCATCTTTCATGATGGTGAATGTGCACTTTCTCCTATTATGAATTGCATTTCTATCATACTACCAAGTTCTTACCAACAACACATGACATGCATCCATCAGGACCATATCACACTATACTTCATCTATGTATTCTCTAATGTGGAATGTGACTCATCTCTACTTTGTCATTACTACCAAGTTCTTACCAACAACACATGACATGCATCCATCAGGACCATATCACACTATACTTCATCTATGTATCCTCTAATGTGGAATGTGACTCATCTCTACTTTGTCATTGTGAGCTATCTTCCCTTCAATAACTAAGAGACTTTGTATGGCATGTGGTGTGCAAAAATTTTCAACCCCAACTTATGAACCATCTTTGTGGACACCAAGTTGTCTATAATACCACCATCAATAATCAACTTACAACACTTTCCTCCTAAATTGCACTTAGTGCAAAGATACTCTTCCTCAACCATGGTTCATTTTCCTCTTTCATAGATTTTAGCGAAACCTTGTGCATCAACAAATTCTCTCTAGCATATGAGGTAGAACTTTCTAATTCACTATTGGTTTCCTCTCCCCCTCATGTAACATGTATGCATTTCTTTGCATGACTTAACTCATGCGATGCATTGATACTTAAACACATAATGGATAACTTGTCCACAACTAAATCAAGTCCCATTGAAGCCTTTTACACAACCTTTATTTTCTCTTCACCTACCTTTTCTGGAGGTTTTCTCATCCTTCAACCCTTGTGCAGTACTTCTAGACATAGCAATTTCTTTTTATGCATAGGTTTTCCTTCGACCACCCTATTTTCCTTTTCCATCTTGTCCCTTATTGTGTATGATCTATTCCTATGGGATAACTTCCCCTCCAATTTAAGTGCAAGTTGATAGGCCCTCTCTATGAAATAAATTTGCAACAAATAAATCTTATCTTGGATTTAGGTATGTAAACCATTCACATACTTAGAGATTCTTTGTGTTTCATCCTTAATATGATCATCATAAATATTGAGTCAATAAAACTCTTTTGTCTATTCCTTCACCTATGTCTCTAGTTGGAGGAAGTTTTGAAGCTTCTCAAGGTTAAGTCTAATGTATAGAACTAGCAAGAAAAAATTCACCCTTTAGCTTGGCAAGCATGGAATCCCACTATGAGATCTTATTTTTTTTCCCATAACATATTCTCTTTGAATGAAATACTACTATAGGGAAGCATGTCCTTTCAAATCTATGGTAGTGTATTTCAATCACTTAGTGTCTTCTATTGATTTGAACTCTAATTGCATCTCTAGTTCAGTGATATAGTCCAACAATTCCTTTGGATTTAATCTTTTTTAGTAGATTGGGAGATTAAATCCTGGTTTTCTCCCTACCTTCACCTAGGCTAGGGAAAATATAGCTTCTTCATCAAGCTCATTCTTTGAACCTATAGCACCATATTTGCACCCTTTAAGTTTAATTCTATCATCATCACTAGCATCTTATTTCACAACCCCTCCTCACCTTGTTGGGAATTAAGGTGTCTCAACCTTGGTAATTCTCTACATTTGTAATGTTTGTATTTATTATTTAATTGCCTATGTTGTAAATAATTGGAAATTCCACTTTGTCATATTGTGGGATGTGGCATGGTGATGTGTCAATCCTACATGGACTATGACAACTTGTTATTTTGTCCTCACATGAAGAGATAGGCATCCCACTTAGTGGTAGAAATATTCTGCCATGTGTCGGCATCTTCTATGTTGTGTAAGGAATGTTTGACCGAAACGGTTATGATGGATTCCTATGATGAATCTATGAAATGTAAGAGTCGAGAATAAAAGGTTGTAAGACAGGTAATGACATGTGTCATGTAGCATCTTTGAATGAGGCATATTTGGGTGCCCCAAGGTGGAATATGATGTGTTGTAAGAGAATATGCTATTTATAACATGTGTATAATAGATTTTCTTATAGCTGTAAGTTGTAACCACTATGACAGATTCTATGACGGTCGTAAGTGTTGTAAGAGCATCTGTCATAGCCCATTTTGGAAATAGGCGACCTCTTTGGGATGGGAGTTGTAGATAAGTGTCAGACACACTCTACAATGTTGACCAAGTGTCCCAGGCATGGGTTTTGGTCCAAGATGCCATATTAGACGCCCATTCCAAGAAAGGTCCAAAAAAATTACCTTGTATGTTCTATTTAAACAGGTGCTTGGAGATGGAGTTTGTATCACAGGTTTACAGGTACTATTATGCTGCCGGATTGACTCTAGACATGAGTGTCGAAGACCATTGAAGCTTGCATTGCAAGTGTATTGTAAACATTCTTTCAGATTTGTTAATACATTGTGCAGGTTTCTGAGTGTTGGGTTTTTCACCCAATAAGGGTTTTCCCCACCGTAAATCTTTGTCTCTCTTCTTCTGTCTTCTTTTTGGCTCTTGTGTTTTGCTGCAATATCTCATGTTAATGGTTTAACATTGCTGTAATAGTTAGGATAAATTTGAATTTGCATAGCCCTCTCCTCAATAGATTAGTGTAGGAAGCGTTTCCGCACACCTAGGTTCCTTTCAGTTGGTATCAGAGCTTGATCACCTTTGGTCCTAGTTGTTGGGTAGGGGTTTTTTGAGCTAATCTTAGGTTGAGTGGGAGTTTGTATAGAGCATTCTATATCTTATTGTAGCAAGGAGATGGCAAGCACATTAGGAAGGTTTGAAGTAGAGAAGTTTAATGACAGTAATTTTGAGCTATGGAAGCTCAAGATGGAAGACATGTTAGTTGTCCGAGACCTTTGGGAAAGTGTGAATGGAACTAAACTAGCTACAATGACTCAAGATGAGTGGGATCTCAAGGATCGAAAGGCTAAGGGTCTCATAAGACTTAGTCTTGCCGATTCTGTGTTGTTAAATGTCCATGAGGAGCCTACTGCAAAACTCCTTTGGAAGAAGTTGGGGGATGTGTATCAAGCCAAATCCTTTGTCAATAAAATTTTCCTAAGAAAGAAGTTGTATTCTCTTTGAATGGAGGACGGAGGATCCATGGCTGAGAATATGAATGCCTTTAACATGCTAGTTGCACAATTGACATCTATCAGTGTAAAGATGGAGGAGGAGGATCGGTGTATGACCCTGCTTTGTTCTCTACCGGACTCATGGGATCATCTTGTCATGGCAATCAGAAGCACCACATCCACATTCAAAATGGAAGAGGTGGTTTCTTCACTGTTATTTGAAGAGATGCAGAGAAAGTCTTTTGAGGCAACCAAAGAAGCCCTTGCAGTTTGTGGAAGACCCAAGGAGAAAGGGAAGAAGAAGGACAAGAAAGCTGAGAAGGGTAGATCCAAATCCCGTGGGAGATCCAAATCTCCTGGAAAGTCCAAGGCTCTTTGTTGGAACTATGGCAAGACTAGGCATTTCTAAAAGGAATGCAAAGAGGAGAAGAAGAAAAAGAAGAAAGCTCTGATTCAGATTCTAACAAATCACAAGATGACGGTGATGCTTTCATCGCAGCCCTAGCAACCCATGCATCTGATGATGTGTGGCTAATCGACTCTGGTGCATCATTCCACATGACCTCACATCAAGACTGGTTCACTAAGTATGAGGAGTTTGATGGTTGAAAGGTGTATTTGGGTGATGACTCTCATCTAAAGATCATTGGTCGTGGAAGAGTCTCTATCTGATTTCCTGATGGTTGAGTGAAGGGGATCTCTGGGGTTATGCACATCCTAGGCTTAGCATGGAACTTGCTTTTTGTAAGTAGTTTGAATGATGTAGGTGTGCAGGTTGTCTTTTTGAAAGAAGGATACAAGATGACTAGAGGATCTATGGTGCTTGCTAAGGGTATTCAGAGAGGTACTCTGTTTCAGCTGGAAGCATGCATTCAACAATGCAATAGTTCTTCTGACTCAAGGAAGAGGGCAGCAGTCACTTCATCCCCACTATCTGAACGAGCAGTGAAGAAATCTATTGTTTCTAGTCTTGATGGTTGTAATTGTGCATTGGAAGTTAAACTTCCTGCAGAAAAGACAATGTTATGGCATAAGAGATTTGGCCACATTGGTGAGAAGGGTTTGTGTACCTTGAAAAATAAGAACCTCATTGAGGGGTTAGATGATTGTAATCTTGAGTTTGACTTTTGCAAACATTGTATTTATGGAAAACAAAATCATGTTCAGTTTTGCTCGAGTTCTCATAAGTCTTCTGGTGTGTTGGACCTCATTCATTCTGATGTGTTTGGTCCTGTTAATGTTCCTTTGTTATCAAAATCTATATACTTTGTATCTTTTATAGATGATTACAGTAGAAGGACATGGATTTATTTTCTCAGAAGCAAATCTAAAGTCTATAGCAAGTTTAAGGAGTTTAAAACCTTTACTAAAAATCAGACTGGTAAAAAGATTAAATGTTTGAGAACTGACAACAGTGGTGAGTTCTGTTCTACAAAATTTGATAAGTATTGCAAGGAACTTGGGATTGAAAGACATAAGACAACTCCATACACATCACAGCAAAATGGAGTTACAGAGAGGATGAATAGGACACTGATGGAGAAGGCTAGGAGTATGCTTAGTGGAGCTCGTCTAGAACAAAAGTTTTGGGCTGAAGCTGTTGCCACTGCTTGCTATCTAGTGAATAGATCTCCTACATTAGCTCTTGTTGGAAAGACACCCATGGAGGTGTGGTCTAGTAGAAAGCCTTCAGTAAGGCATCTTTGTGTTTTTGGTTGTGAAGCATATGCACATGTGCCTAGGGAGAAGCGGTCAAAGTTGGAGAACAAAGCTATTAAGTGTATCTTTATTGGCTATGGTGTTGGTGTGAAAGGATACAAGTTTGGGACCTCGTGGCTAAAAAAGTGTTGTATAGAAGAAGTGTCATCTTCAAAGAGCTTACACCTTCTTACACTATTTTACAACCACAAGACAAAGAAAAGAAAGAGGATGTTGTTCAATTTCCTCTTACCCCTGAGAAGATTGAACAGAAAGACAATGTTGGACTTGATGATGAGGAGAGCTCTAGCAGCTTTGAAAGCTTAGAAGAAGAAGTTGAACCTCAACCTCAGCTCTTGAGGAGGTCTACATGGACAAGGAAGCAACCTGAAAGGTTTGGTTTTACATTGCTTGATTCTAGTTGTGCTTATGCTTTGCTCACTAATAGTGATGAACCTCAAACTGTATCAGAGGCTTTGGATATGAAGGATGCAGGTTCCTGGAAGGAGGCCATGGAGGAAGAAATGGCTTCTTTGGAAAAGAATCAAACTTGGGACTTGGTGCCTTTGCCTCCTGGATGGAAACCCGTTGGATGCAAATGGGTGTTCAAGAAGAAGATTGGTGCAGATGGCAGTATTGAGAAGTATAAGGCCAGATTGGTTGCAAATGGGTATTCACAAGTGGAGGGTATAGATTATGGTGAGATCTTCTCTCTCGTTGCAAAGCTGACATCCATTCGATTCCTGTTGTCTCTCGCAGCAGCTTATGACTTGGAGGTAGAACAGATGGATGTGAAGACAACTTTCCTTCATGGTGACTTGGAGGAAGAAATCTACATGTCATGGCTAGATCATTAGATGGTAAAAGGTAAAGAAAATTTGGTTTGCAAACTTAAGAAGTCTTTGTATGGTTTGAAGCAATCCCCTAGGAGATGGTACTTGAAGTTTGATGCCTTTGTGTTGTCAATTGGATTTATGAGATCGGAATCAGATCACTGTGTTTATTATAAATTTGATGGTGATCGTATTCTCATTGTCGCACTGTATGTTGATGATATGTTGCTCATTGGGAAGGGTAAGAATATGATTTCTGATTTTAAATCTTAGTTGTTAGCTTAGTTTGAAATGAAAGATTTAGGGGTAGCTAGGTACATTCTAGGAATGGAAATCAGAAGAGACAAAACCAACATAAAACTTTGGTTAAGTCAGAGTAAGTATGTTAAGACCATGTTGGATAGATTCAGCATGGGAGATTGTAGACCATTGTGTGTTCCCATTTCCTTGGGGACAAAGTTGTCTGTTGAGGATTGTCCAAAATCTCCTAGTGAGGTGGAGGACATGAGCAGAGTACCTTATGCTAGTGTTGTTGGTAGTTTGATGTATGCTATGGTCTGCACAAGACCAGACATTGCCCAAGCAGTGGGAATCCTTAGTCGATTTATGGCTAATCCTGGACGGGTTCATTGGGATGTAGTTAAGCGAGTGTTCAGATATTTGAGGGGTTCTTCCGAGTATTCCATTTGCTATCATGGTAATGTTTCAGGACCTCCACATTCTATTGATATTCATGGATTTGTGGATTCAGATTGGGCAGGTGACATTGACAGCAGGAGATCCACTAGTGCTTATGTTTTTACAGTGTTTGGTGGTGCCATTAGTTGGATGAGTAAGCGACAACCTGTTGTTGCTTTGTCCATGACAGAAGATGAGTATATGGTAGCAACTCATGCTTGTAAGGAAGCCATTTGGCTTAAGAGATTGTGTTTCAATATTGGTGTTGATGCAGGTCAGATCACGATCAGTTGTGATAGTCAAAGTGCAATTTGCCTTGCAAAGAATCCAACATTCCATGCTAGAACCAAGCACATTGATGTTCAGTTTCACTTCCTGAGGGACATGGTTGAGGATGGAAAGGTAAATTTGGAGAAGGTAGATACTTTGAAGAATGTTGAAGATGCGTTGATGAAACCAATGGGCACAGAGAAGTTCAGATGGTGTTCGGAGTCTATAGGTCTATCAGCCTATAGCAGTTAAATCCTATTTTTCTATTGACTCTTACAAGGTGTTCGAAAAGTGGGAGAATGTTGGGAATTAAGGTGTCTCAACCTTGGTAATTCTCTGCATTTGTAATGTTTGTATTTATTATTTAATTGCCTATGTTGTAAATAATTGAAAATTCCACTTTGTCATATTGTGGGATGTGGCACAGTGATGTGTCAATCCTACATGGATTATGACAACTTGTTATTTTGTCCTCGCATGAGGAGATAGGCGTCCCAGTTAGTGGTAGGAATATTCTACCATGTGTCAGCATCTTCTATGTTGTGTAAGGAATGTTTGACCGAAACGGTTATGACAGATTCCTATGACGAATCTATGACATGTAAGAGTCGAGAATAGAAGGTTGTAAGACAAGTAATGACATGTGTCATGTAGCATCTTTGAATGAGGCATATTTGGGTGCCCCAAGGTGAAATATGATGTGTTGTAAGAGAATATGCTATTTATAGCATGTGTATGACAGATTCTCTTACAGCTGTAAGTTGTAACCACTATGACAGATTCTATGACGGTCGTAAGTGTCGTAAGAGCATCTGTCATAGCTCATTTTGGAAATAGGTGACCTCTTTGGGATGGGAGCTGTGGACAAGTGTCAGACACATTCTACAATGTTGACCAAGTGTCCCTAGGCATGGGTTTCGGTCCAAGATGCCATATTGGACGCCCATTCCAAGAAAGGTCCAAAACAATTGCCTTGTATGTTCTATTTAAACAGGTGCTTGGAGATGGAGTTTGTATCACAGGTTTACAGGTATTGTTATGCTACCGGATTGACTCCAGAAATGAGTGTCGAAGACCATTGAAGCTTGTATTGCAAGTGTATTGTAAACATTCTTTTAGATTTGTTAATACATTGTGCAGGTTTCTGAGTGTGGGGTTTTTCACCCGATAAGGGTTTTCCCCACCGTAAATATTTGTCTCTCTTCTTCTATCTTCTTTCTGGCTCTTATGTTTTTCTACAATATCTCATGTTAATGGTTTAACATTGCTGTAACAGTTAGGATAAATTTGAATTTGCATAGCCCTCTCCTCAATAGATTAGTGTAGGAAGTGTTTCTGCACACCTAGCTTCCTTTCACACCTCTGATCCATCTCAATGACTACAAACCTTACCTAAATTACTCTCAACATGTTAGCCATATCATTATCCTATGGTGCTCTCTATGGGACATTTTCACTTCTAGATCACTTGCAGTGTGACACTCAGGCAAGCTTGTTTCTGGGTTTGAAGCGCAACTCACATACTTTAAGAATCATAATTGTTTCTTTGATACCAACTAATGCAATACTAACAGTGGTTCAAATAAATGAATTGTTAATAATCATGTAGAGTACACAATGAAATACAAAATAGATTATTTTATCTAGACACATAAACATAAAATTTATTTACTTGCGAATATATTATAGTTTATTAATTATATGCTACCCATTCATGGAAGATTACAAGTGTGAAGATGATCTCTTCATAAAGAATTAGAACCCTATAGATTATAGGAAACACCCATTTGTGGCCTATCCTTATTCTCACACTAAATGATTTGAACTAACAACATCTTTCTCTATTTCACAAACTTGGAGATCTTGCCAACCTTTGCAATTGGATCCTCATTGATAGATTTATCTATCACATCCTTTGGTGCTTCACCTTCTTTGCTATATATACATTTCTTTGTTTTTTTCCTTCTTTGACTTCTATCCTCTCCATTTGTTTCTTAAATCTCAATATATGAAAAATAGTACAATTTCCATGAGTGGAAACTTGTTACTATTGTTAGTGTAAATAGTCTCATTATCTAACTAGTTTAGATATCACCTCTGTGAAAGTTTGACCTATTCACACACATGCTTAAGTTTACTTAGTCTTTTAGGAGTTTGTCTCATTTTGACATGTGTACTCACACATGTGAGACACCTCTTTCCTTTTGACTTGCCACTTGCCCTCACACATGTCATGTGAGTTAGACAAGTGTTGCATGCTTACATAGAGGTAGTCAATAGTTCAGTCCTACCTTCCTACCTGCTTGTCCTTGTCTATTTATGCAAGGCTTCTCATTGTATTTTACACACTCTCGTTGTATATGATAGATATGTTATTGTGCTCCATTTTCACTTGTGGAAGGTTATTCAATTTGTGTTTGCTAATCTTAGTTGCTCCAACATGGTATTAGAGCCATGCTTGCATGTTCCTTCCCGAGTTAGTGACTAGCATTTAGCCCTATCATCAGAGAATCATGGAGTCAAATAGATTGTGTCATTGAGTTCAGAAGCCCTGAGACAGTCAATGTGACCCTTTGAACAATGGTTTTTTGGTAAATTCAAAATTTTCAAAAAAAATTATCCCCTAGGGTTTGTAAGGCCTCCAAATCTATAGGTCATACAGATTTTTTTGCCAAAAATAGGAAATTTTTTTAGAAGAGGGCAATTTTTGCCCCTTGCCACTAATCAAAATTTGTTTTTGTCGAAATATTGTAAAAAAATTGAAAATTATTTTAGCAGAGGGCAACTGTGCCCCTTGCCTATGATCAAAATTGTTTGAATTTTTGTCCATTCACATTTTGAGTAGGTTTTGTGGCATTTTCTTGGCCTCTCGACCTCTCTGGTGGCATCTGGCTCAACAGGTTTCTTCAACACTATAAAGAAACGTCATTCTTGTATCTTCAACGTTGGTCAAATCTTCACCAGTCATTGTTTATCTCTGTAAGATCACAGGTCGTGGTCTCTGTTTGGTGGTTTTTTAACTACTTGCTTGTTGTTTGATGTCTCAAATCACTGGTCAACATTTCAACAAAGGGTGTATTTCATTCATCGATGTTGTTTTGAGATGTAACCAACATTCAACACATCACCATTCATGGTTCAAGATCTGAATCAAAGTTTTCTTTATGCCTGGCAACCATTTTTGGTGTTTTTGGGCATTCATGCAGGCTCATAGTCTTCTTCGGACTCCTTTTGGCTTCCCTCTAGCCCTTTCAAGATCAAGCATTCATGTTGTTGAGTGATTGATGTTTTTTTGATCATTTTTGATCGCCATCTATTCTCCAAGGTATTATTTTTCTGGCCATCTTGGCCCCTTCTACAGACTTCTCAGGCCACTCAGGCCTCTTCAACATCACTCAATTATTCATCCCTTGAGATGTCCTTGTCAGCAATTTGGTCTTTCCTTGTAGTGAGCGATTTGGTCTTTCATTTGGTGTTTTCTGATCTAGGCTTCATTCCATGTTTGGCCTTCTTGGATCGAGCTCAAGGACCTAGAGTCTAGTTCAGGACTCTCAAGCACCTATTTTGGCCCCATGCAACCAAGTCTTGCACCTTTCAAGCTGTCCCCTAGCATAGTGGTGTCTTTGTTGCTATCGACCATTGATGGTCATTACTAATTGCAGTTAGCATGTAATGGTTCTTTTAATGCTAGTTATTAGTTAGCATTCAAGATGAACATTATTTGTAAACTATTATTGCAACCATTATTGTAATCAGCAACAATTTATAAGCTATCTATACACATTTTATGCTAGCAATCAAGTCAAACAAACCACCGGAGATTCCCAGCACCTTTCAAAGTGCCTCCATAGGCATTTTTTTTCAAATTGCTACAACTTTCAAACTGTTTATTGGTTTTTTACAAATTTGTTGTCAACGGAAAGGTCTTTCTATCCACTTCACTTCAACAAATTCAAAACAATTTTTTTTTCCCTTTTTGACTAAGTTTTTAATCCCCAAAGTCTTTTGTAATTGTAAATTTTTTCAGGGCATAACTTTCACCCACGACATCGAAATTTCATGATTTTTTTTGAAATTGCTTAGAATTTTGCAAGGAATCTAAATACACATGTAATTTTAAGATTTAGATAGCCCATTTTGTAAAAATTAGCATGCATTATAAACAATTGATTTGGCATCCAATCTTAACACAAGTTGTAATTTTTCTTGCATATCTTTCTGGAGGGGCTTCTAACCTAGTCATAATCCTTTTGGGGGGGCAAAATTTCATTCCTGCTTTGATAGTGCTTAAAATTTGTTCATGTATATTGTTGTGGATAACTCACATACTCCCTTCCATTTGAGTATTCTCAATAAACCTCATAATAAATGGAAGATCAAATGTGGATATTGTGGGCTAAAATGACATACAACAGAAGAATGTCATCATTGCAAAATCAATGAAATATGACAACAAATTCTTCATGCACATCAACTTTGTATTGATCTTAATACATCACTTGCAGAAAAATCTCGTCTCACTAAGCCATCTTGTGAGACACCATCAGTTGGGTATGTACATGGCAGTCAGATGACTTACATTGAGATCCAATATACACCATCATCACATGTTGCTGCATTTGAATCCAGAGTTGATATCTCCATGGATTTCAGTGATTCTTTGTACCAGGATATGGTTATTATCTTTCCAGATCTACCACATTGGGATGCATATCTACTTGAAATTTCCTATCTTTTCATAGAATCCCGCATTGCAGATTTGGGAGACATCATTGAGGACATTCATCTTCTTTTCAATGACAACTTCGATGAAGTTGCATCAACCTTGTCTTCTTCTGATATGATTGCTCTTACCTTGCCTACATCAACTTCTATCATGATAGATTATGTAGATATTTATGTGTCCACATATTTGACTCCATTATCATATTTTTTGACATCCTCTGCAATAGTATCAGATTATTCTAGGTTCAATTATCACCATACATCTATGGTCCATGTTCTTGAATCTTAGCATTTGTCACACATTAGTATTGGCTTGGAGATCCTTAAGCATCCTTCGAAGACATCATGGGCACCATCTTCTCCTTTGAATCATGTGCAAAATTCATAGACCTTCATACTTCTTCCTGTATGTTCTTATCCATAATGGGAAGATTCTTTGCACACTTATGTGGTTCGATTTCTTCCTAAGGGGGAAATGTTGTTCAATGTTTGTGGATCATCTTCAACATCCAGTCTCGAGCATCTACCGGCACTACATGAGATATTTTTAGGGAAGGTTACATGGTTAGTCTTCTCTTGTCAGTTTTGGGAGGATCCATCTCTTCTCATGGAGTTCTTTCCTTCACATGTTCTGGGGGTCCCATAGACCTTCTCATCTTTTCTCTCCTATGGGGGGATATCTATTGTACATTAGTGTTAGTAGTCTTTGGGGGTCATCTATAGTCCTTCTTTCTTCTTCACTTGTGCATCATTTCTCTTTTCGAGGAAAGTTTTTTCTCACAGGGTTTTCTTTCTTTCTCCACTTTATGAGAAATTCATTTGTACATGGGTACCTAACATGGCCTAGTAGCTGGGACCCATTTTCATCTTTGTATTCTCCATAATTTTCACTTAAGGGGGGGTGTAAGTTTAAATCGTGTCATTATCTAACTAGTTTAGATATCAACTCTTTGAAGGTTTGACCTATTCACACATAGGCTTAAATTTATTTTGTCTTTTAGGAGTTTGTCTCATTTCGACATGTGTACTCACACATGTGAGACACCTCTTTCCTTTTGACTTGCCACTTGCTATCACACATGTCATGTGAGTTGGACAAGTGTTGCATGCTTGTAGAGGTATTAGTAGTTCATTCCTACCTTCCTAACTCTTTCTCCTTGCCTATTTATGTTGCAAGGCTTCTCATTGTATTTTACACACTCTCATTGTATATGATAGATATGTTATATTGTGCTCCATTTTTCATTTGTGGAAGGTTATTCAATTTGTGCTTGTTGATCGTCGTTGCTCCAACAATTATAACCAAGGTAGGAATAATTTCCAATGAAACACAAATTCTACCTATCTAATATTACTTGGCTTCATAATACATTTTATTGATTATTAGTAGTGTATTACATTTTTTCAATATCAAAAAAATAAAGTGTACATGCATATTCATTCATTTGCCTGGAGCATAAATCTTGCACATGAGTGAACATTATATGTGTGAAGCTTAATTCTTGCGTGTGGACTCTAAATTCAACTACAACATCAAATATTGGACTATGTGTGGGTAGAAATTTTACAAGATTACTTTTGTGAGAACAATCCCAACACCTACGAGAAAAGAAAACCTACACAAAAAAATGAAAAACAAATAAACACATTGCACAAGTAGACAACTTGTGTGAAACACATACTTTTAGGTGATGCAAGCAAGACCCCTAAGATGCTCTTGCATCACAAAGAGAGGAATTTTAAGAATAGTAGCATAGATTTTGAAGCTAGAAATTGGAACATATTCAATGGTTCCAACAAGAGGTTAGAGGTTTTTTTGGTATTAAATGAATAAATTACAAATTTGAATCTAGAAATAATGACCTTGGTCTAAAAATAAATAAGGTATTTGACAACAAATTTCAAACATACATTTCTAAGTGGGTTTCCTATTGCATGCATTGTGATTCCAAACTAGGCCACCATGGGAAGGGCAACACAAGATAAAGAAGGAAATATTGAGGGATATGTGACGCATGTGAGGAATTTAATATTGGCCAATTGATTAAAAAAGGAGTCTAATTTGAAATTTTAGGCGGTTGATTTAACTTCTCATTTTGGGCGTAACCAATTGTAAATGAAATAATGTTGATGAAGTTGTAGCTGATCTCAAATTACACAACTAGTTTATAGGTCAATAATAGGTGTTGGGTAGAAAGTAGAACAAGATGGCTCCCAAAGAGAGAAATATGGCAACTTATAAAAGCATTATGTAGGGTGTTGCATTGAGGCCAATGTGACTCTAGTTCAACCTCATAATGTTTTTAAAGAAGTTGTCACTATATTCCTAAATTTTTCTTTTAAAATAATATAAACCTTACAAAAATGTTTTTTAATTAAAAAATATGTGTAACTATAAAATAAGGATAAATATTGCATTAAAAATCTATTCTAGATCAAATGAAAATACTTTTTAGGGATCCAAACCCTTTTGAATGCATTTTTGAGGTCAATTTAGACTCATAAAATCTTGTTCTTTGCTAATATAAATGCATTGTATTTATGATTAACTTCAACTCATGAGCACCATGAATAATTAAGAGACTAAAGGGGAAGGAGGGAAACATGTTCTAAGTTTTAATACTATGTTGAAATTAGGTTTTCAACCAATCATAATTCTCTAGATCAGCCTTTCCTAAAACTCTTTTAGAAAAAAAAAACATTTAGGCAAACAATTAATAGATATTGGAGACAAAAAGATGACTATATTATTATCATGTCATATTAAACTAAGTTATTACATGAAAAGGGATAGTGGTTGTTTAGTGTTAAAAAGTGAAGGGGGTTGAATTTTAATGGTATGTGTTGATCCTCCTTTCACCAATAAACATTCAAGGACATTCAACCGAGTAGAGAACTCTACTACAGATCTCCTGTCACTTGGAACATAGGGGGAGATTGGAATTATATGAATTTATTGTTCAATTAAGCCCAATTACGCTCAAAACCCTAATTTCATGAAATCATAAACAAATGGATAAATTACGGAAAATGATCGCACACAGAGATATCAAATGACAATCAAATGTGTACAAGATTTTGAAGTTTGGTGTGTAGAAAAGTCAGGGACTAATGAGTGGGCGCCCTAGTCCAGTGCCTCAATTTTTGTCGAGATCTGGGAATATTGTCTGCAACAAAATTTTGTTGTTTTGGAGATTTCACAGTTGCAAGATCTGGGGACTAATGAGCAGGTGCTCCTTATTTTCTTCTCTGATCTACAATTCTGATAGTTTGCACTACTTTCCTACAACTCCACTTCTTTCACTTTCGCAACTTGTAACCTGCAATCATAAAAAAGTGGGTTGGGGGTTGTGGTGTTTAGAGGCTTGCCTTAGTCAAGTCCTAGAGAGACATTCAAGTCTTCTGAACACCGTTGTCAGATAAAGAGTGTGTATACCTGTGGGATAGAGGAAAAATCTAAATGATAAATGATAGAAAACACAATTGATATCACCTTGTAGTGAAAATCTCATGGAAGGAAGATGCTCTTCATGCCATGAGGAGATGGATGCCAAATCTGCAAATACAAACAAAAGAACAACATAAATTCTACTCTGCAACACAATGAATGCCTTGAATCACTTCACAAAAGCCACAAGTTCACAAATGCCATCTAATTTCCATCTAGTTTACAAATGAATCACTAATCATACTTATATATGCAACTACAAACATTCCCTCTAAGAATTTTGTAATTCAAACTTACTGTGTCGGCATAGCACATAAATAACGGTCATAAACTGACACTTTGAAATAGGTCCTGACCTAAAATAGAGCAGGACTAGGGCACGGGCACCCAAGTCCTCCCCCCTATTTTAGGTAGGATTTATGTTAAGTGCACCTCTTGAGTCCCAATTGCCATGAAACTTCAGGGTTTTCTCATCGGGAGTTGTCAAAATCATGCAAGATGCTCTAAATGCATTTTAAAGGACCCGGGAGCTAAACCTTAATAGGAAAAAGCCCCCAAGGTTACTTTTTCTGACATAACAGTGGTACAACATGGAGTGACACTTCATAAATGAAAATTGCCTACTTTGCACTTTCCCCTTTTGTTTGGCACTCCTCTTAGTTCTTTGTTTAATAAAAATGTCCAATTTAGGACCCTTTGGTGCACTAATTGTGCTTGAACTTGCATCTTATATTTTGGTCCTCATTGTTTTACATCTTGGATGCTAGTGTACCCATAGTCTTGTCCTCCAAATAGAACCACCCTCAACATTCAAAAAAATAATTTTTCCCATGTTGACTTTTGATTTTCCACTTCTCTCTACATTCCAATCTTATCACATGCCCAAACTACCACAAATGAGCATATTATGCATAATGATAAAGGAATGATGGAATGAACATGGGGGAAGCATTTATAGGACACATATGGAAGAAAGCTTACACACAACCAAGAGCACAATAGGAGCCACAGGTCTAAGAAACTCCATTGGTTACACCGTCCTTGTTGCATACATCCAACTAAATATTACAGTGAGTCATCTTACACATTTTTACATATTTATAAGGATCTATTAGATAATTTATCAAATCTATTTTTTTAGCTTGACCAAGGCATAAGGGGGTAGTTAGACACTTGACACCCTACCATAGCAGGTCCCAAAGGTGCCCACTACATCATCTAGTCTAGGTAGTCAAGTTGTGTTTGTAGGTGACTTATTACATAGGTTTACAAAGGACAAGAATATGGCCATACTAGACACTTTTGTAGATGAAGGACAAGGTTGCAGCCATATGGATGGGATTGCACCAAAGAGGATGAGATTTTGTAGGATGATGTCTTGATGACATAGAAGTTGAGAGAATAAAATAGAGACTCTAATGCTCTAGATTCTTCCTTTTGACCTAGACTTGTCCAGAATAGAGAACATACAAATATCAATTGCTAAATCAACTAAGCCATTCTAAACCCTCTTCATATTTTTATCTCTATGAACAACCTCATCCTCTTCTCAATTCTTTAGTTTAAAATAAAAAATATACTTTAGGTAATTCATTATATTTCAATCTAGATTGTAGACTAAAGAACCCTTCTTTATTAAAAATATTTTAATTTCTTTAATTTATCTTTTTTTAATAGTATAAAATCATAATTTTACTCTTAAAATATAGAAGGAATCTCATATTTGAACTTTATAGATTCAAATAGAAAGTAAATAACTAAGACTAACTAGGAGTGACTATAACTCTATTGAAGAACAACTCTAGTTAAAATATTCAATGAATGAGTAACAATTATATATATTTTGGATCCGAAAATTGTGAGGATATAGGCTGGCCCACTCCAACCCAGGTCACAAGGGGGACCTCCTCCCCATCCACATAATCAACATATTCAACTGAGATTTACTTAATCAAAATAGAAGCCACCGTGGAAGCCCAAGAACCACAACTTGGAGTTCCAACTAATATATATATTAAAAATACCGATGACACTAATTGAACTCACCACATTGTGGTCAATGCAAGTATATTGACCAGTTTACGAGCTGTTTACTATGGAGCAATTTAAATCCTAATATCTTGAAAAGTCACTACACCAACATAATCAACCACAAATGTGCTACATTGTGGACTGAACATAGAGTTTACATGTAAAATGCTTCAATTTCCTCAAGAGTTTTCCCTTTGGTTTCAGGGACTAACAGCAGCACAAACACCAATGTAAAAGCGCAGATAAAACTATACACCAAGAATGTTCCTGAAACAAGCATATACATGATCTCATTACACTAAAATATCCATTCATGCATGAAGCAAGAAGAAAAAAAGAAAGATACATAATTACCTGCAGAGCTCCACTCGAGAAGCCAATTGAATGTTTCAGTGACCAGCCATCGAGAGAACCAGTTAGCCAATGTTGCAATGCTACCACCTATTCCTCTTACATTAGCAGGAAGAATCTACTAGTACAATAAGCCAAAAAGTGAAATTAAAATTCGAACAAGATGTAGAATCTTCCTAAAACAGTTCAATTCAAGCAATAGATCAAGTTTATTACCTCAGCCATTATAATCCATGGTAGTATTGCAACACCAACTACTGAAAAGAGAATGAAAGCCTAGCACAAAACATAGAATTAATATCAATTAATCACAAACAATAAGCATCTAGGAACATTTATTTTTCTAGAGTACCTTAGTAGTGACAATTTTTTTGTGTTGATGATGATTTTCAGTTATATGTAAGTAGAAAAGGATTGATATAAGTTTTGCTGCAAGTTGCCTTTCTAGTGTCTCAAGAAACAAAATTAATGACTATATGATCTCTAATTTAGGGACCCATATTAGACTTGGAAGAACATGAATACCTAAAGCTTACCAATATAGAAATCACAGCCAAAATATTGTAAAACCCTTCCATATTAGAAGATCCATGAAGATGACCCTGTATTAATGCAAGATAGAATGTTAAAGAAGATTGTAAGATTTGTAGCTAATAGTAGCAATGATACAAGGACAACTGTGCCAATCCAAATTAAAATAACTTTTTTAGGGACCACCTTCAAAAATAATGCAAGAGAAGCCATTGCAAGGCAGATGGTCATTGTTCCTGCTGAAAACTTTTTCACAAAATAAAAGCAAATCACTTTTGATATTAGTGTGCATTATGTGGTGAATCTGGCATGGTATTTGTAATATAAAAACTGAAACATTGTGTGGCATCTAAATTTGGATTCACCAGGAGTAAGGGGCGTCTTCCACTTTTGTCCACAAAAACTGAACTCACTGCACCCATTACAACCTATCAAAGAGCAAGATAACATCATAAATTAACTATATTGAATTGTTTTATTCAGATGAATAAAAATATGATGAATGTAATCAAGGAGTTATAGGACTAGACAACCACCATAATAGCAGCAACAGCAAGAGAAACAGCATCTGCAGAATCAATTCCTGTTGCATTTGAGTATACATTAACTATGGTTAGTACCCATTTGCCATAACAGGCACTCCACTAGTTGGGAACCTTCATAGTAAATTGGTGACTGAATATCATAAAAACAGGGATTGTGGTAGAAGAGAGGGTATACAAAACTAAGGGTGTTATAAATTAGGATAATACTTGTAACTTTCATTAAGAAATATATTTATTTAAACTATTAAACACATTTAGCTCACCAATAGATTTGACAATAGTAGAACAATAACTGGTAATACCACCATTTCCATTCAACTGCTGCAATGCTAGTAATATAATGCCAATCTGACAGAATTAGAAAACAATATTTATCAGTTTTGATTAAGTAAATTCAATTATTTTTTATAAGATTATTAGTTTTTTTAACTATAAACAAGCTTCTACGGTTAGGTAATAATTACTTAGCAAACAATTGAACATCATACAAAAATAATTTCAGCATAAATACTATATATAAGATAAATGAGAATTAATAAAAAATGGCATATATTCATGAAATTATATAACAATATTAGTTGTTAATTTTATAGTTATAATATTAGAATTAAATTAAATTTAAAAAATAAATTATAAAATATATATTCTATTTTTTAAAAATTATAATATTTTCTATCAAATCTCTTAATAGAGTACATAAGTTGAAGCTTACAGTTAATGGTTTCAAATATCTTCGCTTGCATAAATTAGATATGTTGATCTTAGTTATTTGTTTAGTCTCCTCCATTGCAATCTGTATAAAACAAAGAGTTCAAAGAGTTTATGTTAATGATAATTTATTTTATATTCTAATAAATATTTTATTTTGAAAATATATGAGAAAGGAAAGTAAGTTAATACACCACCTGAATGTCAAGAGCTTCATTAAAAATATCAGCATCAGAACCTCTTAAAACTTGTAAAGAATCCTTAAACTCTTGTACTTTCCCGATTCTAGCCTGTATACATATATATATTTGAACATCAAACATTTTATTTTTTTAATAAATATAAAGTGATTAAAATATTTTTAAATATTAATTTTATTTCAAAATAACTCACAAGCCATCTAGGAGATTCTGGAATGAAGAATGTTCCAATTATCATAAGAGCACTAGGAATGATCCCTATAATAAGACAATAAGAATTATTGATTTATATTTTAAAATATTTGTATAAGCAAGAAGAATCTTATTTAAAAATTTCATAAAAGTATTAAAAATGATCCCTATAATGTCAAATGGGTTGCACTCAAGTGGTTGGGCCACATGGTTATCTAAATGGAGACCAAGGTCCAAATGCCCCCAAGGACACCTTAGTGTTGAATGACATGTTGAATGAATATAACATAACATCAAAAATCATTTTTTTAATGTGTGTAGAATAGGGTCTAGAATGTAAAAAAGACACTATTAAAACTAATTAAAGATCAAGAGCTAAAAAATTACATAGTTAGAAAGCTAGAACAAAGCTTCATCTCACAATGGTATTGTTTGTGGAATTCTATAAGAAAATACATGAACCTGATGGAGAACAAACTCGACATTTGTGTGTTTTCTGTATGAAGTGAAATCAATAAGAATTACATATAGATAAGAGTTTGAGTTGAATCAGAAATCGACCAAAACACTCAAAGAGAGAGTTGTGTCAAACTCTCCAAGTTGACATCTAACCACCTAAGGTGGCTTAAAGCCATGTGTGGAATATATGCATAATTACTTATTTAAATAATAACTAATAACATTAGTATTCCTACACTAACACCCCACCTTAAGCATACCTTAGGTGGGCACAAATAAGGATGGGTCCTGACAACTAGGCCTGATAAGGAACCCATATACAATAAAAATATTTCATGAAGTGGAGATAAGGTAGAAAACCTTGCGGGAAAAAATTACCCTCCAAAAGAGAGAAAAGATGCATGAATCTAGAAGCTGCTTGTGTACCTCAATGTCGATGTTGAACTGTGACTGAAATGACTTCATAGGTATCATGAAGATTTATGAACATTAACCATAATGAATGGCTCTCAATTTGAGATGTGATCTGATGCAAGATTTGAGTTCATTTTCCAAAGGCTCTCAATGTGAGATGTGAACTGATGTGAATCAGTTGCAAGATTAAGGATCATTTACCATAGGCTCTCAATTTGAAAGGTGTTTGTAAGGATCGATTGATCCACCTATTTCTCAATCCCACCTTCTTTTAGTTGCAACCTCAATGAGTTAAATTATGTGACATAATCATCTATAGTACTAGAGTCTCTTGGACTTATACTTATGAGGTTCTTTCTTAGTTCGTGACTTCTTTGTTTGTTGACCTTCCCAAAGAGCTATACAGACCTCATTGGGTGTTGTCAAGGTCTCAATATGAATAGAAGTTCTTGAAAATAGACTTGATCACACTTATAAAACCACGTAGATGAGATATATGTTGCAGACTTAGAAGTATAGAAAGAAAAAACTCAATGACACCCCCCTGAATTTGTGGCACTTTATAACCGAGTGCGTGTATAACCCCATTTTCTTGAGTACCCCCAGATTTGGCACTTTATCATGTAGTGCAATAGGTCCAAGTAGGTTGATATAATCGAACCCTAATACTTAGCCTTTTACAAAAAAGTTGCAATTTAACACTAACAATTTTTAAAAGAACCTTAAATTTCTTCAATTCAATTTTGCCCCTAATTTTTGTAGTTTTTTTTTAGCATAACTTAGAAATGTCTTTGCAAAAGTAAAAAACAAAAATAGTTTGGAGGCCCAAAATTAGGGCCGGGGTGGATTAGGGTAGAAAAGTCCAAAAAGATGAATAAATTGGCAGCCTAGGTTGCAGGGCGGCGCCAAGGGAAGGATGCAATGAAAATGGGACCATGTCCTTATAGAGATCTTTGAGGATGCTATGAAGAATGCAATCTCTGATAGGAGATGTTGATAGTGAACATTTGAAAACTGCAGCTTCAAACTATGTTGAAATCTGGATTCTTCCTCGATCTTGGCCGAATGGAAATACTAACCTCAACTTTCAGCAGAGAGCTTGAACAAACTATGACTATGAAAGTTTCATCAATTTGGAATACCATGACCCGAAATGGAAAGCAAAGAGAGTGACAACTACAATTTTCTGTAAATAAAGCAACTTCTTTATATCACGCATCTCTCAAAGGCCCGTCTGCCTGACTGATAATGAAACAAATAATATAGACCCTAGATGGTGACTCCATTAGAGAGATTAGCTTGCAAAACATAAAGGACTACCAGATCTTTGGGGAGATACTATCCACGAGTGGTTTGGAGTCCACAGAGAGGTCTTTTAGGGCTGAAAAATAGAAGAAAAAAATGCCTTTAATAGAGAATTGGATGCCATGCTAGACCAGGCCTAGAATGCCCTTCACACACCTATGAATCAGACTTATGCGTGGGTCGATACCTAACCACCTAAGGTGGCTTAAAGTCATGTGTGGAATATATACATAATTAGTTATTTAAATAATAAGTAATAGCATTAGTATTCCTACTCTACCAATTATAACATGCTCATATTTTGAAAAATGTGCATACGAGCCATAACACAAGCACATTATAACACACATATTATCTTTTCCAAAATGTGAGCACATTTTGAAGGGTTATAGATGGTGGTGACGTTTTGGTCCCCCATATTTTTGCACATACCCTAAATCAAAGACTCAAATGGTGATGTTCTCTTTGCATCTTAAAAAAAAATTGTAATGGGACAAATAATGAGGTGAAGGCATAGGCCTTGGTCTTGGGCCTCTCACTAGTAAAGTGCAAAATCCTAAAAAGAATCATTGAAGGGGACTCTATGGTTATTATTAACACCATTAACAATAAGATTACTACAAAATAGAAATTAAATGATATCCTACATGAAGCTTGGGACATTTTGGAGTCTTTTCAATGTTACTTGAGTTCAGGCATTGTTATAGAAAGGCTAATATGGCGGTGGATAGATTAGCAAATTTTTCCATAGATAGTGATTTGCACAACATGATCTCTATCAATATAGATGATTGGCCCTTTGAGGATGCTAATTTTCATAATTAAGTTCAAATTATGAAAGTGATTGGAGAATGATGGCTTAGCAGATGAGAAACCACATGCTAGTGTAGAACAATAACAATCATAACATCATTAATACAATTAAATTCTCCCATGCATGTGATTTCTTGATTGATGGAGAATTTGTCTTGGAAAATGAAGGCTATCACAATCTTAATTTATCTTTGGCGAAGGTTTCAAATATGGAGGTGATAAAGATGTAAAAGTTATAAAGCAAAAAAATAATTTTAACGGCAAGGTCATGGAGGATACAATTGGTAGGGTTTTTGCTAGGCATTCAAACATTGCTTGCCTAGCCATTGCTACCATCTTTGGCAAAGAATTCAAGAATGATATGGGAGATCTCAAATAAATACTAATATTGGGGGATTCACTTAATATATCAATGGCATAGCATGTGTGTTTGTAGGGTACTAATAAAAACCCATAAATTCACTTCTAACCCTCAAAATTATGTTTTTGATACTACCTCTACATACACTAGTATAATTAAAATACCTTAGTATTTTCATGAAATATTCTATGTACTTACTTTTTTGTTATATTTTCATATCCTCTTATTATTTCGACCCTATCAACTAAGGGTACTGCCCATACCTATATATAACTCAAAACTAAATTTTATTGCCATCCCATACATTATAGCCTTGACAAAGAAAACCAAGATGAGCTATGGCAAATATGTCATCTTGTAGTAAGATTTGATTTAAAAGCACTTATAAATCTTAATCCCCAAGCCCATGCCACACCAAATCTAATAACAAATCCCCCTAATAATAGATATCTCAATTATAATATACATTAATCTAAATTATAATGAAAGGGTTTTAGAGATACCTAGTGATTCTTCTAAGTAGGGTCACGACATTACCAAAAAGTGTACAATAACTGGTTTTAGAAAACTTGGGTAGAATTATATTGAACTTGCATGACCTTGTGTGACCATTTTTTCCTTTGTTAACTTCATCAGAGTTGGGATTAAGCAAGTTCCCTTAGGATTATGAGGCTCTCACTTAATACAAGACTATGTGGTATAGGAAAAGATAGCTTCACAACTCTGGGGAGACTTACATAATGAATATAATTTCCTCTGATTGACAGGTGTGTAATGTGATCTATAGAAGATTTGGTTCATGCCACTTATAAACACCCTAGCCTCCTTTTATATGTGCTTCCCAACTCCCAATGCCTATCCACATCACATTAATAAAATTATCCCTTTTCCCCCTAATACTAAAGTGATATATTGGGTCACATTTTGGTTATTTAAAAACTTTCAAGATGCATGCATGTGATAAGGTATTGTTTTAGAGGTGAATCCCCTAAGATATTGACAAAGTAACTAAATTTGCAAGGTGAAAGTTCAAATTTGTGTCACTCTTTAGGCTAACTTATTTTTTTTTTCTTAGTAAACTACTGCCTTGGGGCAATTCCCTTTGTATTGATTTAAAAATTAATACAAAACACCATTACAAACCTCTGCATTAACAAACAGAGTCTCAAAAACCAGGACTCCATTTCTTCCTGGACTAGAAATTCTAAAACTTCTCCTATGCTACACCTATATAACCATCTATCTGTATCCTTTAAACAAATACATTTCTTACAAAATTGACTGAAACAGACTCTGATTTAAACCCTAATTATCCATAACTATAACAATGCATATATTTAGTATCATTTTATATCCAAAAATTCTAACAGAAAATCAAACTACATCACGTATCCAAGTCTGCCTGGTAATAAAAGTTAAGAAAATCATTCATCCATTCATATCCCTCAATCTTCCCCATCAACTTCTTTAAGAAACTTGCTCCCATTGCCACCCTCCACTTCCTCCCTGTTCCACAGTAGCTCTCGACACCTTCACGAAAGGATGCTAGTCCACATTGTCTCTTTTTTCATTGATCCTATGAAAATCAGTTGCAATTGGGATCCCTACTCCCGGTCTAGCCATTGCTAGCACTTCATCAAAACCCACTGACCAATCATTGAACACAAATTCCCTCACCATATCTGGTATATCTACTTTACTTTCTCCAATATCCAATAGAGAACCCACGTACATAGCCACTACATCAAAGTTCACTCTATACATATTCACCTCCTTCATGTATTCATCCCCTAAGATGCATTCAATAACAAAAAGGACCATTTCACTCTTCGTCCTAAATACCTTCATAATGCCATTTGTCTTTTAATACCTTTCAACAAGATTGGTGTATCCATATTTCCTCTCCTCTATTACTTCACAGGATGTAGTGAAAAATGTTAGGAATTCTCTAGATTTAACTAACCCTTGGCTTCTACATTGTTCCATTTTTGAAGCCATCCTATCATCAACTCTTCACACGAATGAACTTATTCCAACTCTCCGCAATGAATTTCTCTCCTTTTGGCACCAATCCTATCAGCGAAATGATTACCTTCCATAAAAATATCTACACCATGATCTAATACTTCATTTGCCAAGGCATCTACTTCCATATTGCACTCTCTATACACATAATTTATAGTAAAAGCCTCCAATTTATTTAGAAGAACTAAGGCTTCATCTAAAAGCAATTTTAATTTCCAATTTATAATATCTCGTCTCCTCACCACATTGACCACCAATTGGGAATCACCCTCCATCTCTAATCTTGGTGAAACATGTGTTATAGCTAGATTCATTCTAACTAAATTAGATTTGGACCACAACTTTTTCAACTGAAAGTGTCCTATGTAGCATCACTTTGGGGCCAATTTACCAAAAAAAAAAATTATTTAAAAATGGTGATGTTCTAACAACTCGGGTATTCATGTAAATAATTTTAAAAATAAAAATAAAAAATACCCCTTTGCATATCTGTAAAAATATAAATTTTTAAATATTTTAAGTAGCTCTTATATTTTTTATTTTTTATTTACTAAAATAGGTCATTGTCTTTTCAAGAAAAAATACTAAAGTTTATTAATTTTTTTTTTTAAAATATGATGCATTAGATGAGAGATTTCATGTTGAGATGAAATATTTTTTCCCTAATTTGGATAAATAGTTAAAACAAAATGTTGTCCCCTCAAAACAATATGTTTTTATTACATGTAACTTTCAATATTTATTTAAAAATATATATTTGTCAAAATAAGAAAAAATTAATCCAAGCACTAAAGTTTCAAGTTATAAATACAAGAAAAGAATTGAAGGGGAAAAAAAGAAATTTGCTATATAAAGAGCTACCTAAAAAATATGAAAAAATAATATTTATATAATTTTTTAATTTAAAAATATACAAACATAAAATACACTAAAAAATCTATATTTTATTAGTTGACATCATTTAAAAATTCAAAATATATGTACCGTCACTTTGTAGTGATCCCAGTTAAAAGTTAAAAAGTTAGATCAGTGTTTGCCATTACATAACTTTGAACTTTCACCCTCTAATAAAGCTTCAATCCTTCATTCGTGATAAGTCAATTATTTAGGCACTCACTTGTTTGTTTTATCAAGCTAAATTTGTAGCAAAACCTTGACCCAATGCTAGACTATACAAATATGGTTGCCAATGGCACCAATCCTAGCACAACAGTCCCTATGGGGATTCATCAAGAGCTCATAGATCATTTACACACCTTGGTTAAAAGGGTCTAGCAGGTGTCCCTCCACTTGGCACATGGCAGAAGTCCTTTCAATTCTAGGGCAATTTTTTTTGCCCTCTACATGCCCCCTGCAAAAAAGGTGGTAAGGCTAATTAATATGATTGTGAATAGTATAGCTATCAATACACTATTTGCAAGGCAAACATTAAACCCTTGGTGATGTTGGAGTTGAATGACAAGAGCCCAAGGGTGATTCCAAAGGTGGAGATTGATTGACTAATGTGAGATGCATCATTTTTTTGTTGGTGTTACACAAGAAAATATCTCTCTTTTGTTTTCTTTGTGTAGTATGATGATAGGTGGCTAGAATAGGATATGGGTTACTAGCAAGGCACATAAGAAAAAGTATGTTTTTGTGGTTGATGTCTATAAGCTTCCATTGGTCTATAAATGGTTTACTATAAGGGTCTTTTGGTCTTATTTATTGGAAATACACAGTGACATGATTGTATCCTTGATGTGATATCCATTTTATCAATCCTCTCCCTACAAAGCTTTTTCTCTAAATTTTATAATCTTATTACATTAATATTAAAAAAAAAACCCTATCCAAAATTCATGAATAAAACAAAATAGACATTAAAATGTTTTTAATATAACTATATAATTAATAAAAAATATTACTAATATACATTTTTTAAAAATTACTAGTGGGTTTTGAAAGGGCCTAAGTCCTTGTACAACCATGAGTTAAAAGATCAAAAGACCCAATAAGGACTAGCCAAACGAGACTACATGAGACAAAGCTACGACCATATAGAAAACCAACAACACCAAAAGATAATACCTAAATTAAACGGTCCCCAAACTAGATCTAGCTCCCTTTACTAATATAAATTATTAATATTCTCTTCACAATTTATAATTTTATTAAATATATTCAATGCAATTGAACAAGTCAAGAACTTTAGCAAATACTTTGAACCATAATCTACTCCTTATACATTTTATGGTCAGCCATACCGAGACAAAAATCACCATAAGAATTCAAGATTCAAATCCCTTTTGATTGTAAAACTCATAAAATTATTGTTATCTTAATCTAAGAAAAGGAAACTTATAATTTTGCCTACGTGCCAAGATAACAAGAACAACAATAAAACCATTAACTTTTGGAGGGTGGCCAAGTATCATACCTATGAGTGCAAGAGGTCTCCACAAAACATATATCCCTATCAGATATACCACGAATATACCAAGCCCCATACATGTCTGTTCACAGTACAATATTTCTTTCATTCATTTCAATAATGGACCAGAGGATAACTTATTTTTAAAGTTTTATTCCAATTAATTAAAAAATTATCTTTAAAAATTCTATATTAATAAAACAAATTTACCATATTGATTGTCCCCAGTATTCCACGCAAATGACGTGGAGATATTTCTGCGATGTATACTGGCCCCTAAAGTCAACATTCCCATTTAAAAACAAATCAAGCCTAAAAAACAAATTAATAAATACTTTAAAAAGACATTTTTAAATATTTGCATAAAGACACTTGTAGATCTTACCATCAAGGAAGAAGATCCTATACCCAAGCCTGTGAACAATCTACCTACATACAATAATGATGCATCCTGCATCAATTGTAGCAACTATATGTCAATTTTTTTTAGAAGGAAAAATAAATAATTAAATATACAAATCTTAATAGTTTATTATTTCTTATATGTAAGCTTGTAAGTAAGTTTAACAATAAAATATATTGAATAGTTTCTGAAAAAAAATGGGTGAACTTTTTGAATCAACTTTTTATATATTGAAAAGTTTCTGGTAAAAATTGGGTGTACTTTTTGAATCAACTTTTCAGATCATAATTATGACGTGATCTGAATAGTTGATTAAAAAACTCACACAACTTTTTCCACAAACTCTTCATAATTGGATGAACTTTTTGAATCAACTTTTCAGATCATAAACATAATGTGAACATCTTAAAAAGTTGGACACAACTTTTTCTAGAAACTCTTCAATATATTTTACAATAGAATGTGGAAATTTAAATCTCTAACATCTTACCTCTGCAAAATAAATACAAATCCATCCAATGATATTGGGGATTGCTGCCACCATTAATCCCTGTGCATATAAACCAATACCAATAATAATATTAATAATAATAAAAAGAAAATAGAACCTGTCAATCCTCTTATTATCCTTTGCAAGTAGAAACTAACAATCTCTATATAAATTAATATTTACTCACCCTTTTACGTCCAATGTAATCTGCAATGGGCCCACCAGCTAGTGCTCCCACCATTCCACCAATGTTGGGTAATGAACCAAATAATGAAAACTTTCACAACATTCGAGAATTACTGTCAGCATATTTAATGGAGTAGAGAGGATAACTAATTTAGCATATTTAATGAATGTGTGGTTGTCATGAAAGTTATCCATGTATGTAAATGTTATCCATATATACATCCATGGCATGAATAAAATTAAGTGGATATCCTTCCCTGATATGGTATCAGAGAAACTGTTTACCTGAAAATTTGATCC
The DNA here is from genome assembly GCA_027924645.1 of Cunninghamia lanceolata. Taxonomy (NCBI): domain Eukaryota; kingdom Viridiplantae; phylum Streptophyta; class Pinopsida; order Cupressales; family Cupressaceae; genus Cunninghamia; species Cunninghamia lanceolata. The sequence continues at coordinate 11,206,866 of BSBN01000703.1, read as the reverse complement.
GTCTAAAACTAAATCTTTGGATTATTTGAAATACAGGAGCAAACAAATAATAACTAAAATCAATCTCAGATTTGAACAATCGAAACATATTCTTAACTTTTAAAAGAAGCTTTAAACATATTTGGAAAAAATACATAGAAGTTGAGCACTCTATTCATACATCATCCATTTTAATAATCAAAACTTCAATCACATTAAACAATGGTAAATATTTATTTATTTTTATTAGTCAAAATTGACACTTGGTAAATGATGTTTAAGCATAGCCGAAATTGAGAGATGTACTTGGGAAATTGTAAGACTGAGATCCGCCATAAGTGCAGTTTCCACAGGCGATGAATATCCACACTGCAGCAAAAATGAATGCATTAGATTACTTTTGTTATAAAGGGAGCAGGGGACAACTGAATGAGTAATGAGTATGAATTGAAGGACAAAATAATGGAAAAAAAAATGATTTTTTTGTGCTGTGAGGAGAAAACAGTTCAAGACATTCGTGGGAAGAAAACAGTTATCAGGCATCCTTATTAAGTTAAGGAAAAACACATACAAGTGACCTTCACTAGAAATCTGTATAAAGAATAAATGGTAGGAGTTCTTTAAAATGGAATAGATATAATGAGTGTTTTTGGATTTAACTGTGTATCTTTTTCATCAATGTTCACATTCAGATTATTCCTCTTGCTAATGATGTGATCCTAAACCTAGTGAAAAAAGATAGACAGTTAAATGTAAAAGCACATATTATTCCTCTTCCTGATGATGGATCACTGAATGTAATCTGTGAAAAAGATACACAATTAAATTCAAAAGCACTCATTATAACATTATGGACTGTGAAAAACTCATGCCTACTAATGAAACAGATGTCAATAAAAGCTGTGTTAGAATGATGCATGCCAGGGCCATGCAATGTTTTGTAATGGAAAAATGCAACTACTAGTATAGAGTAGACCAGATGCAACCCCTGAATAAATTTAACCTAATAAATACTCCTAAAAAGGTCACTGAACATTAAAAAAATTCATTAGTGTCATTAAAAAAAACTTCCATTTCTCTTTATGGACATTTTGTTACAGCAAAGTATTTACAGTATAACCATACTGAAGAGTCCCCATTGAAACAACTAATGTGGAGAAAACGGCCATAGTATGATTTGCTCTGTTTTGAACATGATTGGTAAAACCATTTTCTTCGAACAATGGTGCTTGCAACTGCAACTCCTCCTCCATATTTGCTACAGAATATCACCTGATGTTAGTCACGCATAGATTGAGCAGGCTAGTGTTATATTTAGACATCTGTTTCCATAAATTGTGATAAACGCGACTCACCTACTCTTTCCCAGTTTGGCAACAACTAACTTTCTGCTTGATACCTTCACGTTTCCTTTCTAACAACTAACAGTCTCCTTGAAAATGATTATGAAATTTTTTAAAATTTCTGTACAATTATTTCCAAAAAAAAACTTAAAAAAATCCATATTACTAATCATCAACACAATCATATCTTTTAAAATCTAAAAATTTCTATACAATTATTTCTAAAAAAACCTTTTAAAAATCCATATTACTAATCACCAACACAATCATATCTTTTAAAATCTAAAAATTTCTATAAAATTATTTCCAAAAAAAACTTTTAAAAATCCATATTACTAATCATCAACAGTTATAAATTTTAAAGTCTAAAATTGTTTGCACAATTATTTTCAAAAACACTTTTAAAAATCCATGTTACTAATTATTAACAGTTATAAATTTGGTAATATAAGACTTTCGTACAATTATTTCTAAAAACACTTTCAAAAATCCATGTTACTAATTAAAATTTGGTAATATAAAACTTTCTGTACAATTATTTCCAAAAACACTTTCAAAAATCCATATTCCTAATCCTCAAGAGTTATAAATTTAATCACGAACAATTATTAAATTTAACTTATATAGAAAATTGCCATACAATTAAATCTAAAAGATTTCTCAAACATCCTTGAATAGACATGGGCTCACATAGCAATCGGTGGAACAATTTGGAGACGCCTGTTGAGATTCACTTGGCTCTTTAGTTTTAAAAATTCTGGTGGGGCCAATCACAGTGACCATTTTTGTTTTGTTTTCAAAAAAAAAAAATTCATAAGTGATGTCAAATGTTAAATTTAGATCCCGTGATCACCAAAAAAAAAATCTTTGTTTGCTTCTTTAATTTGTATTGGATGTGAAGGTAAATAAGACAACAATGGTGATCTCTTCATTACAAAACAAGTAATTACACAAAAGTCCCAAATTACTTTAGTAGAAGAAGAGGCAGAACATCTATATATAGAGTTTTATAAATACAAGTGAATTATCACACACAGGGCATCTATATATAGAGTTTTAGAAATACAAGTGGATTATCACACACAACCATATTCAATAATAGCCCAACTACAATAGTAAATGCAAAACAAGAAAGTCATGAAAAACAATTACAAAATTAATAAGCCCAATGGGCATTACAACAATAGTAAAAAAATGACTGTTGCACATGGAAAATTGTTGTCATTCTCCCCATAATGACCATTGGGAATAATTTGAAGTAGATCTCTAAGTGCCTCGAACCTTTAACGAGATAGAGGCTTTGTGAAGATGTCTGCTATTTGATCCTTTATACTGCATTACACAATTTCGTTCAAACCCTGTTGAACCACCTCTTTGATGAAGTGATGTTGAATCTCAATATGCTTGGTCCTACTATGAAACATTGGATTCTTAGTCATTTGTATAACACTCTTGTTGTCACAGTACAACAAAGTTAGTCCATTCTGTATGTAGTGCAAATCCTCCAATAGTCATCTCAACCACACTGTTTGGCATGTTGCAAATGTTGCAACTTTATACTCTATCTCTACCGTAGAAAGTGATATAGTTGGTTGTTTCTTGGACTTCCAAGAGAATATTATAAAACCAAGACTAAAGTATAACCAAAAGTAGGCTTCTGATCATCTGTGGAACTTGCTAAATTTGAATCTGTATAGCCAATCAACTTATATCCCCTAAATGTTGAAATCTAAGACCGTAACTTAATGTCCCTCTAACATATCTAGGAATCCTCTTAGCTACACTCCAATGTGTTTTCTTAGGTTCTGACATGAACCTAGATACCAAGCTCACTACATATGTGATATCTGGTCGAGTAGTAGTTAAGTAGATCAAACTACTAATCAACTATTTGTATAGAGTGGGGTCCACTGGATTTGACACATCCAAGTTAGACAACTTAAGTACAACTTTAATGGGTGTTGCAACTAGTTTGCAACTATTCATCTAAAATTTCCATAAGATGTCTAAAGCATATTTTTTTTGAGACATGCATATTCCATCTTTGTTTTGCCATACTTCTATACCAAGAAAATAGTACATCTGTCCCAAATCTGTCATCTCAAATTCAGTAACCATAGCTTCTCTAAACTCTACAAATAAATTTGAATTGTTTCTAGTGTAGATCTAAGATCATCAACATAAAGAACTAAGAAAAAAATATCCTTAGCTGAGATCTGTAAGCACAAAAATCATGCATAGCCTCCACAAGGACCTCTATGATGATTTTAATCCTTGTCACGTACATGTAAGTGTGAAATAATGTCCTCTAAGAAGCAAACCTCTTGATGATGTGTCTTCTTTCTTGTCTTGTGTTGTTTCCTCTTTGTCGATTTCTCTCTCTCAATTTGTGACACTTTTCGACACTTTTTGCGACACTTGTTGATTTGCATTTTCTAAGCTTTCGACCCTATTCCTAAGCCTTGTGAGTGTCTAGTAGGTGAGTTTTCACCTTTCCCCTATGTTTTTCATCCTCTACAGCCCCTAGAAGCCTTCTAGAGGTCCCACCTATCCAGCTCCCACTTTCAGTTTCAATTTCACTCAACCAATCCAAATCTCCCCCTATTATTTCCAGATCTCCCCTGGGAGATCCTACAGGTGCAAGTGGAGATTTAGATTCTTGCATGTGACTGACTCGTTTCCGGAGGCAAAACCCCTCCTTTTCCTCTCTTCTATCATCTCCCTTTTGCCGTTCTTTAGAAAATCCTTTTTTGCCTGGATCTCCCCCTACTGAGGAAAGGGGCAACCCCATCGCATTTCAGGCCATGGAAAAACTTGAGTTTCTCACTCAATTTAGCTTTGTTTTCACCCATTTTTCTTCCAGTTCACATGATTTTTTATGCCTAATACGAAGTTGACTATTTTATGCACCCACACATGCATAATTAACTCAATTTGATTTAAAATTAACAACTCAATCAATCTCATGCATCCTTTCACCTCCATTTCCTCTTCAGTGATAAGCTATTATTAATTTATCACTCCATAGTTAGCTGAGTTCACTAGGTAATCAACCTTGTTAGCTCCCCAATCAATCCTTGTTAACTCATCAATCAATTGAGTTAACTTCTCAATCAATCCCATTCCTCAAACCTATAAATACCCCCTTCCCTCAAGCACAAAGGGAGGCAAATTCATTGTGCACATAGCTCTTGCGAGTTTTTTCTCTCCAAATCAGCATTCTAATGCTCTCACAAGATGGAGGTGCCTTTTGCTTTATTCACCAAGCATCGTTATAGTGCTTCTTTCAACGCTATTGTGCTCAACCAAAGATCTCATTAAGCTCTTTCAAGCTTCAACAATCTTCTTTTTTGCTTCTTTGTGTCATTTTGTCATCAAGAGGCCTTCTCGCTACTTCAAAAGGACTTGAAGTTGCCAACATCAAGGATTTCTGAGGGTAGTGGAATCACACAAATCTTCATTCTTTTAGGTTCCTTTATTGCTTTATTCAATTCATAGTAATTAGAAAACCAAAAATTGTTCTTGGGAATAGTAAATCTTTGCTTTTTCCTTGATAGATTTGATCTTGCATGTTAGAATAATTGTTTTCATATTCCTAGATCTAGATTATTTGAAGAAGCAATTTCCCTTTTTAGATTAGATTATTTCAAAACAACCAAAAACCTAAAAACATAGATTAAAATTACATTAGGAAGAATCATATTAGTTTGCATTCATATTTCCCTTTCATATATTCAAGAGCACTTTTCATTTCCAAAATACTAAAAAAGCACAAAAATATGTTTGCATATCATTTAGCTTTGCATGCATATAGAAATCCTAGAAAAGATAGACAGACTTGCAAACCCTCGATACCATTACAAGGTAAACCATGATAAACAATTAAATCAAACCCTTGATCACATCACAAGGTAAACACAAATCAAAGTATAGGCAAACCCTAGGTCAACCAAACCCTAGGTCTAAACCCTAAGTCTAGTTAAGGGTGGTCATCATACATTTACCTCTATCTTGGCTCACGAATGTGCCTAGGAGTGAGAGGTGAGTGGGTAAGGGCTATCCTCAATGAGATTGAAGAAATCAATCCACTACAATAGCAGGAGACATTTACTTTACCACAACAAGATCCATTTGTCCTCTTGTTAATAGAAGAGAAAAGACAACTCCAAATACTATGAGAACTCATTCAACGAATTGAGAGACAAGAGGACATAAATGAAAGAAATCGCTTACCCACACAAAGGTGGAATAGAAGAAACCCCAATAGGAGAAGAGAAACTAGTGACTCTTCAGGTCATAGGGTTATCTCGACAACAACTACCATCAAACAAAACATTCAACTTAGCACACAACAACAAAGGCCATAGAACTTGCCGACCCCTCTCCACAAAGTCCAGCTCTCCAATGAGCCAAACCCCTACCATGTCTCACCTCCTCTCGATTGGCTACTTCCACGAGAGTGAGAATGACGTGGCAGATCACCCCGTGGCAAGGAGGGAAGGGTCTGTGTGCATTCCAAAATCCAACTTGACGGCCCTAGGCAACTAGAGTCACGATTTTGAGCATACATATTTTGGGGAACTAGATGTGAAATTACAAATCTTTCTAGGACGAGTAGTTTTGCGTTCTAATTTCAATATTCATTCATCACCATACGCCATCAGCTTCACCATATATTTTGGTGAACCCGATGTGAATTACAAAATCTTTTGGTTTTGTAGTTTGTGTTCCCATTTCAAACGCTTCAAAAAATTTAGCGAAAGCTTCAAAACATTTTCACACTACTCTTCATAGCCGCTTCAGCTGCTCCAACTCCTATCACCTATGCTATCATTTGTTCCATTTGTTCTATTGTTCTATGGCACCCTTGAACATGACGGAACCTGACTTAAGCCAAGGGAATATTCCCTCAAGAGAACCAGAAACTTGTTCGTTTGATAGGCATGTGCTGCCGCATCCTGGTGCACCAATTACCAAATGTTATGACTACGAAGATTCTGATTATGAACAAGATCAAAGAGAATCTAGGCATTCTCTATCTTTCAACAACCTAGCTTGGGAAAATAATCTAACCATACCAAATGTGCCACATAAAGCTAGAAGGATAAGGTCAGAAATACACTAACCCGATCAACCTTCCACAAGCACATCAAGTACTCATCTTGATGAGGAAGTCAAATGATTAGAAAAACATCTGCAAGAGGCCAAAGATGCTCAAGAGGCATTGAGGATTGCCTTGCAAGAAGAGCAAAGAAAAAATGTTGCACAAGAAGAAGCATATCACCATGAACATACTCGAAGAGAAAATCCTAGAAATGAGGAAACACCTCGAGCCACTACTCTTGCAGACTTAATTGCAACTCTACTACAAAGGATTAGAATCTTTGAAGAAGAGCAAGCTGCTCTAGAAAGAAGGCAAAAATCTCATGAACAGGACCAAGGGGCATCTCAAAATCCCCCCTACCTCAATTACTACTCACGAAACACTAGTAACGACACACGTCTGAATGGGAATCCTCATGTTCAAAACAATCAAACAAATCTGACAATGGGTTATCAAAACCCACCTACGGGGTTATTACTATCAACCCCACAATCTCAAAGTGCCTTTTCTTGAAATATATCTTAAGTATTTAAAATAACCTCTCGACCAAAACATAAGAAGTATGCAACTACCTTAGCCATTTCCAGATCTCCCAATGTTCAAAGGAGAGGGAGATCCAAACTCCCACATTAAAGCCTACACCACAAAAATAAGAGAACTCCTCCCTTGGGATGGGGTTGTAGCAAAAATCTTTCCAAAAACTCTTGAAGGCATATCTCTGGATTGGTACTATCGCTTACCAAAATCTTCAATTCACTTGTTCAGACAACTAATTAGAGAGTTTGTCATGACATTCGACATGAACAAACTTGTTAAAATAGGGGTTAGAGAATTCCTCACAATGAAATAGGGGCCAAATGAATCCGTAGCCCACTTTGTCACTCGATGGAGGCAATTCCTTTACTCCTCAACTAGTGCTCCAAACATGGATCAACAAGAACTATGCGACCTCTGCTTGCATGCCCTTAACAAGGACATGAGAGAAGACATTCAAAAATTGCCATACAAATCCTATGAAGAAGCATTGGAAAGTTCTTTGAGGATCAACCAAGCCGCCATCGACAGTGGTCGGAAGACTTACGATACCAATGGAAAAATTAGGATGTCTAAAGGAATAGAGAAGACCACATCCAATGTGCCTCAAAAGAAAGATGTTAATGTCGTAAAAAGCAATCCTAGTAATGACAAATGGCAACAAAAAGGAAATCAAGGATCAAACTGACCCTCATATAACCCCAATGCTTATTGTTGGTTCTACGGGACAAAGGGTCATGAAACAAAGACTTGCTATGGATATAATAAAGTTATCCCCAAACTTACTCCTGATTAACAAAAAAACTTCCTCAAACTCCTCTAATCCCAAAGAAAGGAGAAGGAACCTCAAATTAAGAAAAGGAAGGATAATCAAAACAATTCCAATCATGTGAAACTATTAAACCAAGAAGTGTTTGTGATCCATGAGGAGGAACAAATAGATCAAACTGAAAATGTCTTCTTGCAAGTGATAAATTTGTTGAGAGCCTCTCCCTCACACCACAAGACATTCTTGGAAGTATTGGAAGTATGATGTTCAACATAGGAGGAATCACCTCCTCTCACATTCAATGTTTCCAAACTACTCCAAAATGAAGGAAGTACTTAGAAAAAGGATTCACCTCTATACATACAAATTTAAGTCGAAGAGGTCACTATAAAAAGAGTAGGGGTAGACGAAGGATTGACATTAGCCGATATCGTTCCTATGGAGAATGGGATATAGAAAAATAGGAATCAAACAACAAACTACAAAATTGAGGATATATGATATTCATGACATTCAAACAGTTGGAAGAATCAACCTACCACTCACTCTGATGGATAAAACAATCTCTACAGATTTCTATGTTATGAACAAAGAAACCAATTATAATATGATCCTTGGAAGACCTTGGATTCATGCCATGAAGGCCATCACTTTCACTTTATTCCAAGAAATTTATTTCCATCATCTGGGAAACGTCGCCATGGTCAAAGAGGACCCTGATCCTTTCAGTATCTACAGAAAGGAACATGAAGAAAAGGACAAAAAGTTAAAGACGTAAGAGAAATAGAAAGAGGAGGATCAAGATGTCCAAACAAATACAAGCACTCACAACATATCCTATCAAAGAATGGATGAACTTAGGGAATTTCCCTTTGATCCACATACCACCAAGTCCCATGCACCATTTGTCTTAGCAGCCATTTTGTGTATCAACAAATGGGATGTTAAAAACCTCTTGGTTGGAAAATTTGAAATCATCGAAGGTGAGGAAAAAGAGGAAAAATGGACTTCCACTTATGAGTTTGGAGAAACATCTCAATTGCAAAACCATTAAAGTTTATGGACTCTACATTTTGATGGAGCTAGTTGCAAAACTGGGACAGGGATGGGGATAATATTGACGTCTCTTGAAGGAAAAGTCCTCCCCTTCACCTTTAGACTAGACTTCTTTTGCACAAACAACATCTTTGAGTATGAAGCCCTATCCCTAGGAATCATGCTAGCCATGAGAATGGGGATCAAGAAGATCTCTGACTTTGGGGATTCTCAATTAATAATCAACCAAGTTGCAGAAAATTACAAGACAAAATCAGAACGATTACGACCTTATAAAGAAACCATTAGGAAGTCGGTTCAATTCTTTGACTTCTTCTCCATAAAAGCCATACCTAGAGAAGAAAATCAAGTGGCAGACTTGATGGCTACATCAGCCGTGTTATTTTCACCACATGCTCAATTACAAAATTCAGAATACATTGTGTTAATACATGAAGAGCCGTTATTGGAAAGCGGAGAATTGCCAAATATCCTGAATTACACCATAGGTCAAGAAGAGAGACCAACCTGAGACTACGCTGAGAATGACGAAGCCATTCTCGAGTATTTACATGCTTATGATGGACTTCCAAGGGTGCACCACAAGAAATGATACACGCTCCTCCCTCACCTAGAGAACTATTTTGGGAATGAGAAAGAAATCCTCCAGATCGAAGCAAAATCAAATTTACCACCTGCTCCTAAAAAGTTGGAGGAAGGACACCCATCCCTAACTGGGGATATGATTGACATCAATGTTGGAACACCCAAAAAACCTAAAATGTTAAAACTAGGAGGAGAGCTAAATGACGAAGAACTGGAGGAGTATACATAATTTCTCATTGAATATTCTGACATATTCATGTGGGCATATTCAGACATGCTAGGGTTAGATCCAAAAGTCGCGGTGCACAATTTAGTGACAAAACTAGATGCAAAACCCGTGAAACAAAAACCAAGGCCCATAAAGCCACAAGTGGCTGAAATGGTGAAAGAGGAATTAAAAAAATTATTGAATGTTGGCTTCATCAAACTAGTAGACTATTCAATTTGGGTGTCAAACATTGTCCCAGTTCTAAAGAAGAATGGAAAAATTTGAATATGCCTCAATTTTAGATACATCAATCAAGCTTGCCCAAAAGATGATTTCCCTTTACCATCCATCGATCAAATTGTCGATTCAATGACAGGATATGAGATCCTTTCTCTCATGGATGGATTTTTAGGATATAACCAGATCAAGATTGCAGAAGATGACCAAAATAAGATGACGTTCACCACCCCTTGGGGAACTTTCTGTAACATAGTCATGCCAATCGGGTTGAAGAACATAGGAGCGACCTACCAAAGGGCAATGACACATATCTTCCATGATTATATCCATAAGACAGTTGAAACTTACGTTGATGATCTTTTGGTTAAGTCAGAAAAAAGGTTAAGACATGTGGAAGACCTTTGCAAAATCTTCAATAGACTCTGAGAGTATAAAGTAAGGTTGAATCTTGAAAAATGTGTTTTTAGAGTCATGACAGGAAAGTTGTTGGGATTCATTATCTTATGAAGAGGAATAGATGTCGACTTGGCTAAGGTCAAAGCAGTCTTAAATGCAACCCCACCAACAAGTGAGACAATAGTAAGAGCCTTTTTAGGATAGTTAGGAGTGATCAGATGATTCATACCAGACATGACTTTCAAAATTCATCCAATCAATCAGTTATTAAAAAAGCAAGTTGGCATAACTTGGACGGTAGACTGTCAAAACGTATTTGAGAAAGTGAAGAAATTCCTACTAACCCCACCCACACTGATGCCACCAAAACATGACAAGCCCTTCATCTTATACTTTAGAGCAATTGATATCTCTGTAGCATGCATGCTAGCTCAAGAAGATGAAGGTGGGAGAGAAAGAATCATCTATTTCATTAGTCGAACCTTGTTGGAATATGAGAAGAACTATACCCAAGCTGAAAAAGAATGTCTAGCCATAGTCTTTGTAACCCAAAGGCTGTGACATTACATGTTGAATCAAGAAACTAAGGTTATGATACGATCTAAGCAATTGAGAACTTTCTTAAATTAGCCCATGCTCTCAAGAAGAGCTGGCCGATTCATAACTTTGTTGAGTAAGTTTGAACTAACTTATGTCAATCAAAAAGTAGTCAAAGGACATATAATAGAAGATTGGTTAGCAGACAATCTGGTTCCCCAAGAGGAACCTGTGAACGAAGATTTCCCTGATGATGAGATTTGTGTGGTTGATCTCGAGAAGTATGCCGCTTCATATCGGTACAGAGATATTGTGAACTATATCACAAACAAGACTTACCCAAAAAACATGACCCCTTTGGGAAAAAGATGATTACCTATCCTCACAACAAGATATGTTTTAATAGACGATGTCCTCTATTGAAGGGCCTTGGATGGAATTTTCCTTCGATGTGTTGATAAAGAAGAAGCACATAAGATCTTAGAGGAGTGTCATAGCGGAATTTGTGGACACTTTGGTGGTCATGCCACAACAAGAAAAATACACAGAATGGGATACTTCTGGCCATGTTTACAAGGGGATCCGATTATTTTCATAAAGAGGTGTCTAAAATGTCAGGCTTATGCTCATGTTCACCACACACCAACAAGAGATTTACAACCGATCGTTACCCCTTGGCCCTTTTCCACTTGGGGGTTAGATCTAGTGGGGAAGATATCTCCCCCATTGACGGATGGACATTTATTCATCATTACCACAACAGAATATTTCACAAAATGGGTGAAGGCCATGCCTCTCACTATAGTTTCAGGGACCATAATCGCTAAATTCATATTGAATCAAATCATTTACCGATTCGGGATCCCCCAAGTGATAGTAACAAATAATGCCTCATCATTAAAAAATATGCAAGTAAGAAAGTTATGTGAGAGATTTCACATCAATCACAACTCTCCCTTGGTCTACTATCCTCAAGGAAATGGACAAGAAAAAGCCACCAACAAAACTTTGAAGTCAATACTAGTCAAGATCGTGAAAGACTCTAAAAGAGATTGGCATTTACAACTATATCTAGCTCTATTGGCTTATAGAACTTGTGTTAGGACTCCAATTGGAACCACCCCTTATGCCCTCATTTTTGGGTCAGAGGTGATATTACCACTGAAAGTAGAGTTGCCTAGCCTGAGAGTGTTGTTACAAGGATTATTAGACAATGACTTCATAATATAGAGCAGTAAGATTGGCCGAATTAGAAATGATGGATGTAACATGCATGAGAGTTGTTCAAAGACATGATTCTTATCTAACGAGAATGAAAAAACAATATAAGAAAAAGGTTATCCCCAGACCTTTTCAAGTGGGAGACCTAGTGCTTGGGATAGACAACTTGATCGATAAAAGAGTTGGTGAAGGACGAAAATTCAAACCCAATTTGATAGGTCCTTACGTGGTCAAAGAAGATGTCAGAAATGGTGCCTATCTCTTGTGCACAATGGAGGGAGAGGAATTTGGTGAAACAGTTAATGCCTTTCACCTCAAGAAATATTGTCTAAAAAACAAAAAAATTGAATAAAAATACAAAAAAATAAAAAAAATCAAAATGTCAAAAACAATTTGTTTCTTGCATTTTTGTATCATTCTGTTCAACATGCATTATAGTTAGTGACTTGCTTTTGTGCTATTTTATTTTCAGTAGGGAGTCTAAGGTTGCCTAGATATACGTCATCCTTTCAGGACCTAGAGATTCCCCATTTTTCATAATTGCCATTATCCCCTTTTCATTCCCAGTGATTCTAATCAAAGCCTAGCTCTTAGCTTTACATTGATCCTAGTCTTAATGAGTCAAGATGTTAGGTATAAACAAAGTCAGTATTCAAACCTATAGTGTTCAAAGGAAGCTTGCAAGTAGACCTTCCCAATTCTTCCCTAGTATTAGAGAAGTCCAAACAAATTACAAAAACTTTAGGTGGCACTTAGCCCCTTATCTTTCCTAGCCAAAAACATCAGGAGGATCAAAACTTTGAAGGAAGCAATCTAAAATTTGAGTGAAATAAAAAAATGATGAATGGGTGATCAAAATAAGAGTGTTAAAAAGTGAGAATTGAGAGATCAAAGTATTGCATATCAAAAGTCCCAAAGCATTCATTTCTTAAAAAGTCAAAAATCCAAAAAAATGAGAAAATCAAGTGAGGCATTCTAGAAAATATAAAAAAAAAGTGAAAAAACAAAAAAAAGAGAGATACACAAAAAGAGTGAAAGAGAGAAGATTGTTGAATGCCCGTACTCTCGAGTGGAGATCAGTCTAAGCTTGAAGACTCAAGAGTGACATTCTAATAGAGAGAAAGGTACACAGCACACACGTGGACTAGCTGAGCAAAGCCGAGAGTCTAGTAGTCTCTAGGATCATCTTCTACCTAGGGACCCTCGTTCTTTCCTATTTATCCTTTACCCTAGGTCTACCTTGCTTTCCATCTATGATCTAAGTCTAGCAAACAACTATAAAATTTGTTACTTGTCTAAGTTGAAAGCTTGTCAGATTGTCCTATCTAGATAAGGATTAGTGTTTAGCCTTTGGCAAAGCCAAAAATTGGAAACACTCCATTTTCATTCCTGCTTCCTACTTGAGTTTTAAAATCATATCTCACAATCTTGAATAGGTCTCTTATATCATGACAAATCGCAATCCCATGAGTTGAAAATTGTATTTAAGAGCAGTCACATTGTTTGTTCCACATTGCATTCATGCCAAAATTAGAAAAAGAGTCTCAAATCAATAAAGTCAAATGTCATATCTCATGACATTCAGTAGAAGTAAATGTTACATTTCAACATTTCTTGTGTTTCTGCATTATCATATCGTAAACTACATCTCATATATATGCCATAAAAAATTACAAAAAACATGTCGTCGTTATCATACTTGCATCTTTAAAAGAGTTAAAAAGGTCAAAGACATAATCGAAAAGTTCTCAAACCTCCAAACATGCACAAGAGATGAGTACAAATCCGGTAAGGTGAAAACTATAAAAGGATAAACTTTCATAGATACATTTGAAGTTTACATATACAAGAGTATCAAAGAGCTAGGACAAAATGCTCTCAAAGGAAGTAGAGGCTCCCCATGCAAGGGGGCATGAGTTTCAAGAAATAAAGTAAAGGTCGATTCCCTCCAATGGAATCCTTAGGACTTCAACTCCTCTATCTATGAATACCGCCCATCACTCCTTGAGACCTATAGGAGCAAGGCGCTCTACTGTGAGCATGTGACTATGAAGGCCCCACCATACTAGCATCTTGTCGTCCAAAGCTAAGACGAGCCATCTCTTAGAGCACCTAATTCCCACCCTTAAGGGTGTGAATCTTGGCCTTCAAGTTTGCATTCTCCTGACATCCGTGGTAGACAAGAGTGAAAATGTCTATGTGTTGCCCAACAGCAGAGGGCATACTAGGATCATCTAAAAGATGGTCTCGAATCATCCTAGTGAAGGGAGAAGCCAAGCCAACATGAATCTCGCGAATGAAATCCCTCCACTCTCTAACATTACCTGAAAAAGTGAATCGAAAGAGAAAGACAAGTTAGTTCCCCATGAAAGGAGAAATGACAAAAGTGTGAAAAACAAACAATCAAAACCTACGTGGATCACCTGGCTGCCAATCAGGGTCAAGTTGTCGCATCACCTCATCTGAATGAGGAGGTTGGGGAATAATGGTGCAGGAGCACCTTGACAAATTGAGACTTCCATAGGAGTTGGATTAAATTTGAATGGTTCAATATTTTAATAAGATAAATTATGTCATATTTCATTTGATGAAGTCATTAGGAAGGTTAAATGTTCAAGTTTTGTCTTCTTTTGCAAAATGGGAAAAGTTATCTTTCAAAAATGCAACAATGTAAAAACTTGGAAGGTGAAGAGTCTTGTGGCTCTTGATTCATTCCTAGGAAGTTAGAAACTGAAAATACAAGTCTAATGCCTTTAAAAATGCCTTGTAACCTTTAGAAACTCGTGGGTGATTGAATTCAAGAATTGGAACAATAAAGAAGACTGTTTTTTTAGGCATTTCTACAGAAATTTGTTGTTTTCTTGCATGGTATGGCGTAGTAAGGGTAGGAGGACATTTATTTTTGATTTCAAATGAAATTATATTCAATCACCCTCCCTTTCCTTTTTGTCTCATAGAATTTGGAGCAATATTGAGGAAGTTATGACCATTTTAGTGACTACAATTTCTAGAATTCTCCTATAACAGTTCTGTTGTAGCGTTTGGTACAGTTCTGTACAGATAGATACAGGGGAAATCCATATATGGTTGGAAAGAGGATTGTGTTACCTTTCAAATGCATCTGGTAGGAGGTCTTAACTCGATTCCTAGAGGAAGATATCACATTTTTTCTAAAACTACTCTGTTAACTAGGTTTTTGGGGCCTAGAAAGGGGGTTTTGTATTTAAACATGCAAATGAGAAAACCACTGGCTGAAACCTTGAAAATACTTTGTTTATAATCCTTTCCTAAGACTTTTTTTAGGTTTGGTGTGAGGGGGATAAATATTTAACAGGGTTCCTTTGTAAAGTGGGTGGATTAGGCCCTGCGGGAAGACAACCGGGTTGTTAGGACAGTCATATTTTGTCCAAAACAATAGTATATGATTTTTAAGTATGTTAAATAAATAAATAGAGGGTACTCAGATCAGTCAATAGTTTTGGAAGTTCTTTGGGAAAGTTTGGAGAAAAGTGCAAGTTTGTCGCTGAACAGGGCTACTAGGATTAGGCCTAGTCAAGTGGAATTGTCAAGAACCAATCAAATTGATTTGTGAAACCTATTGGATCTTGTTGGTAGGGGTAGGTTGAGACCCTAGAAGATGCAATATTTCATCTGAGAAGTTGGAACCCTAAGTTGAGCCCTTTGGAGGAGTTTAAGGCAAAGGGAAGACTAATGAAGTCTTATTGGTGGAAGCCACAAACCATTGAAATCTTTTGTTTCTATTAAATCATCTCATAAGTCCTGACACCTCTGCATCAAACAATAGGAGGACCCTCAAGGATGTCAGGAGCATCATCAACATCATCACTAGCATCAAGACCCTCATCCAACACATCCTTGGGAAAGCCCTCATCTGACGAATCATCATCATCTGGAATATAGTCCTCGTCAGTGGACTCTAAATCCACAACAATGAGAGATTAGGAAGGAATCCCTCTCCCTCTCCTCTATCCTCCTTTGGGAACTCTAGTAATGAACACTCTTAGAGTCAAAGGAGTCCAAACAACTAACCTTTGTCCAATCTCACCCATCTCCTGAAAAGTCATGTAGCAAGTGGACACTGGGGGCAAGTCCTCAGGGAAGTCCTTGCTGAATTGCTATGAAACACGCTCAACATGATGGGCTTCAACTAGACCATTATGATTTGAAATCTTAGATACTCCATGACAATACTCTCTGACCTCACCATCATGGGCCCATGATCCCTCCATGTCATGATAAGGATCAATGATAATATCCTCATCTATAAGAGTAGCAATAGTAGGTAAAGAAGCATCAAAGTAACCCACATGCATCGACCTAGTTGCTCTTGGAAAATGTTCATCTAGAATTGGAATGAGCTTCTGATAGGGCCTAATGTGCTCAACTATCCATGTCATGATCAAAGAAGAATGGCTAAAAGCTAGAACCCCTCGTCGTGAAATACGATAGAAATCCATGTAAACCATGGCTAGAATATCTGGTCCCCAAGCATAGACTATGCCCTCCTTAATACCATGAATGATGGGTGTCCAACACCATCTCAAATGAGCTAAGGCCTTGTCTCCTAGCAGCCTTGATGCAATCAAACCAATCAAGTGTTGATAACTGAGAGAGGGGGTGAATCAGTTATCCTAATTATTTCTTCTTTTGAACTTTCTTATTAATCAAAGCAGCATTGAATCAAACAAACAAACATTACCATGAAATGAAAAACACATGACACAGTATTTTTGACGTGGAAACCCAGTTAAGGGAGAAAACCACGGGGTGATTAACCCAAAGATTATTCTCTGTTAGAAGAATAAGGAATTACAAAATGGCACTTGCCAATTAGGGCTCACTGCCCGAGCACACTGCTCACAAAGAGGCACACTGCCCACAAGGAGACACACTGTCTACAAAAGAATGTTATATAATACTTGAACTGATTGGAAGCATCTACATATGCTGGAGTTCAGTTCCGGTTAGGCTCAGTATACTGATCTGCTGCACTTCATCTTTCCTCTACTCTTTATTCTGCTTTCCTTTCACATACCGGATCTTTCTTACTGCTTCTGCACTGCTCTACACTTATTCGCATACACCATACCATGACTGCACTTCTCACAAAAAAATCCATCCTCTATTTATATCCGCACTAGTGATTTCATTATCTTTCTAGTCGGCACTCGGAATAGTCTATCTTCTCACAAACTCTGTTCTGTCGGCTGAATCCTTGCATATCAAGTAATGCGGATCAAGCATATACTTGTAGATGTCATTAATCATGTCGGCCAAACATGATTCATGCTTTCACAACCTTTACTATCAACAGTAACACATCCGGAAAGTAGTCTAATACTCTGTCAGTCAGTTCTTCCTCTATTCTCACTGTCTCTTAGGAATCCGGTACTCAACTATTCATATCTTCTTCCTTGTCCATCACCGGAGGCTAAATCCTTGGAATATACTACTCAAGGTAGTCCTCTTGACTTCCCCAAATCTGCACTGCACCAAGACACTTCCTCTGAGAGATCCGGACCAATCTGTCGGACCTTGCCACATGCTCTGTTCTTGTTCACCGGACCACAACAATCTTTATTCTGACTTCCGGTAGAGACACACCATGACTTGCGGATATGTGGGATGACCTTTGTTGCCATCAATGACAACAACCATGAATCCATATAGTGTCTCTTGCCAACAATCTCCCCCTTTGGCATTGATGGCAACACTTAGTGAAAAATGACTAAGTGTTTACACTATGCTCCCCCTTGGCTGATGCTCTATCTTTATATATAATTTCTGGAACTCCCCCTTAGTTGGGTTCCTCATTTTTCACTGCTCCTCACTCCCCCTTTGACATCAATGGCAAAGGGTAGGGTCCGCACACCAAAATTTTCAAAAATTTACTATACATAGCCGCATATTACATACTCACATAAACTGAAGAATGTCTGCAAAGGATGTCTTCAATTGGACCAGTTCTGTAGCCCAACTTTGCTTCATTCTGTCCAAAATTGAAATGTGACCACTTAACAAAAATGCAAAAGCTTCTGCCCTTTTGAGATCTATCGGATCATTTGTTTGGGCGGTAGTCTGAGCATCATTGATGGCCTCATGCATAGTTTCTAACTTAGGGATTATAATCCTTCTAAGTTCTCCCATCCGGTTAGTTATATTCTTCCTTTCCTTCTCAAAGTTCTTTATTGCATTTGTGATTGCAATAGTTTGACATTCTTGATTGACTATGGAGGAAGAGAGAGGATCAAAACTTAGAGACAAACTTTGTAGTTTGTCTTGTTCCTCTTTTATTTTCTTATCAATTTCTACTGTTGCCTTTGACCAGGAGATACAAAATTTGTAGATGTCACTGCCATCCTTAAGAGCACTTTCTAAGCTCTTTATTCCAATACTCATATTTCTCCTATCATTAGAGATTAATCCTAGTACTTCTGAAAATCTCTTATCCAAAAACTCCTTCCAGACCTTTTCTTCAGCTGATTTTTCTAGAGAATCAAAATGTGTATCAACACTGTTGACTAAGGTTTTGAGATTACCGGAAGAGGAGGCTGTCGGATCTATTTGGACTGATGGCATAATCTTTTCAAGCACTCCAGAAGCAGCCTCTATCAACTCACAGTCCTCCATATGAGACTTTAGGAGTTTTTCATTTGCCTTAGCATTTGCAAATGAAGCTATCTTCATTGTCTGTACCGGAGAGAGGGAGTCAAAGTTGAATGGACCTTTTAGAAGCTCTGGTTCATCAATCTCTATTGTTTCTTGGCTCAAAAATTTTTGAACAGTTTGTGCAGTGTCTCTTGTCGGAGACATATGTTTCTTTTCTTCTGCAGTTTTGTCCTTTGGAGTCTTTTCTCCTTCCACATTCTTACCACTTTCAGTTGTGGTTTTCTCTGTTGGAACCTTCTCTTTCTCTGCATCCTTGGTGTTGTCAACCTCTTTTTCTTTTACTGTTGCTTCTTTCTCCTATAATTTCTCTTCTTCTTGGGATCCAGAGACTGTAGGGGAAGCCGGAGGAGAGATGTTAGTCTGTTCAAGGGCCACTTCTTCCAGAGCAGATGATTCCAAGTCCACAGCTATTTCTGCACCTAAGTCCTCTACTACAGGAAGATTAAACCTTTTGAAGGCCTTCCGGAGGATCTCTTCTGTCTCTATGGCCACCTTGTCAGTCTCACCAAGCATGAGTTGATTCATTCTTTCTTTACTCCTGAACTCATCTTTGCAGTCTTTGAATATTATGTTCATTGTCTTGGGATCAATTTGAGGATATAGCTGAATAGCTATCTACTCCTGGATCTCAAGATCTTTTGCCTGAGCATTATTCTTTCTTATTTCTAATTCCTTCTCTAGACTCTTAGGAATTTTAGAGATAATCTCAATAAAGGCTTTATTGTAAATTTTGAGGTACCTGATTGTAGCTTCTTGCAGGATCTTTTGGTCTACCTCATTGTAGTCATCATAAAATTCAGCCACTGGTTGAAGATTCCCATCCACAGTGACTGACTTGATTACACTCTCTAGAGACAGGGTGGGCTTTTCAACAAATTCCTCTGCCATTTCTTCCTTGTCTTGACCTATGGAGGGTTTATTGGATCCTTTCTTCTTCTGCTTCTTTATTTCTTTTACTCCCTCATCTGACTCAGTTTCCTCTTCATCCTTTTGGCTTTCATAAGCCCTTGTGGCTTTTGTCTTAGATCTTTTACCGATGCCTGGACTTCCGGTTTTGAGCTTTTGGTTCTGACAAGTGTAGATCCTTTTGATGATCTGGTCCGGGTTGAGGTTTCCACCGGAACACTTTTCTTGCTTTTCTTTTCTGCCTCTTTCTTTTCTTCCTCAGCCTTTCTTCTCTTTTCCCGGTTGGCATCAAGTGCCTCCTTTGGGATGCCTAGGCCTTGAGCAATATGCTCTACTTCTTTTCTCGCCTTCCTCTTTATCTCAGGTTCCCTAAGTTCCACATGGATCTTCACACTTAGCTCCTCAAAGGTTCCAAACCTTTCTGCCTTTGGATCTTTGGGCTGACTAAGCATGTGTTGAACATGCAGTTCCACAATCTGTTCATCAACCTCATACCCCATGGGCATGATCCAGACAGTCCTTGGCTCCACTGCCTCCATTAGGCACTGATCAGTATCCACCATAAAGCAAACTGAGTCTTTGTATTTTTCAACAAGAGACTGGGGAATTCTTTCTCTTGCTTGCATCGTGCTCTAGAAGTTTTTGAAGTATCCCCATAGGGCTGTATTTCTTACTTTGGCATCCCCAAGCCCATGTAAATAATCTCTTATCTGGACTGCAACAAGTTTGTCATTCTACCATGCCCATCCACTTGATCCGGGCAGCTCATTCATGAAGTAGAAAAATAGACATAATATAATAGTACCATACTTAAAAGAATTCTTTTTGTCCTTCTTGATCTTCTATATATTTTCCATTAATTGGCTTAAAAGAAGTTCACAGAGATCATAATTTGCATTCTTCCTCAGCATTTCATAGGTAGTATATACTGCAGTTTCGGATACAGAATTCTCCCTACTGGAGTGATAGATCTTGTATCCTATTATCATGGATGCATACTTGATATCCGGATCAGAAATATCTTCAATGGTCATTGCCCTCTTATCAAATTTTGATCTGGTGGCCTCAGTTACAATGTTATTTTTGACAGATTTGAGGATAGGTATCCCTCCGGAAGAGTATAGACTAGTTACTGCCCTAATTGCCTCTTTTGTGATCTTGCAGGGTCTATCCAGCCATAGGAAGTTGTCATGCATCCTGCTCAATACATACCGGACCCATTCATCTTCTTCAAAGTAGGGGAAATGAATGAATTGATCAAACTGTTTCTTCTGGATACCCTTATACTCTGGTTTAAGCTCAAAAGCATTGTCTATCAGTTGTTTGTGATAGAGATCTCCCAATTTGAATTCCCCGAATTCCTCAATGCTTGCATGTATGTAAACCCTAACGTCTTCTGTGTGTGTAAAACGCCATGAGGAACACTAGAGAATGCTCCTAAGGGATCTACCTCCAATGACTTGTATGGATGTTTCTTAAATTCAGGTCGGGGCCTATCTGAGATCTTTACTATATTTGGAGTAGCCATTTCTCAAAAGATTTGTAGCAAGATATCGAAAACAGAAAATACCTTATATGTCTTTGGTTACACGGAGTGGTTGGATTGATTTTTGTATGTAATGACTTTGGCAGGAGATCTTTGGTGAGCTTGATGAATCTTGTTGCAGAGCTCCACTTTTCACTTCTTCTTGAGTGCAGAATGAGCAAGTGATTTTATGAGAAATCCCTTATATTGCTCCGCAAACCCTAATATCTGATGGCAATAAATGCTCGACCTACATTATTCCGGTTTGCCTTATTCGGATAGCTTGGAGTATCGGATCAGTCCTAATCTATGAACATCATGCGGATCTTCCCATCATGAACAAATCAAGATGACACATTACAAGAACATCCCAAACATTCTGTCCAATCCGCAGAATAAGACAATGCACTTCCAGATCTCTCCGGACCTTTTTGTAATCCTCTATCATTCCAGAGCATCTCCCAGAACATGTCTTACTTGATCAATCACAACTTCTTTACATCTTCATGCGGACCTCTGAAATCTTATCTGGATCATCTCAAGACTTATATATTCTAACCCTTTACTCCGCATCTTGTGCCACATCCGGCACCACTTGATTGGCTGGGGGAACAGGATTTTCTTTGAGTCTCCCCCTGAGCCAGAGCTCACTTTTTAATTTCTGGAAGAAATATCAGCACCAGTGTCTGGTGCAGATCCAACCTCTACATTCTCTAAACTTTTCTTTACCCAAATCTTGTTCATCTGATTCCTAACTTCATCCGCATTCATCTTTTGTTTACCCTTGTCTTGATTCTGATTATACACAGGACCTCTTTTGTCTTGATTCTTGCTTTTGCAGACTTTTGCATTATGACCAGACCTATTACAGATTTGGCAAATAATATTTCCTTGTATATTTGACTGATAACCTCCTGATCTGCATTGATTAGCCATATGACCTACTCTATTGCATGCAAAGCATCTACCATTGAATGATTTGTTTATTTGCATATTTCTGCATTCATGAGACTTGTGTCCATACCTTTTGCAGTTAAAGCACTGTCTGGAGAAGAATGAATTAGTTTGATTCATTCTCTTTCTGCACTGATTAGCTTTATGACCAAAGTGATTGTAGCTGTGGCAGTATCCATTGAAAGATGGATATGTTTGAGCATTGGGCTGTCTTACCGGAGGTCTTCTAGGCCTATTCCTTGGATTTTCTGATCCAAAATTCTTTTGACCAGATCCGAAACTTTCTCCTTTCTCATATCCCAAACCATACTTGTCATCTGCCCTCTTTTGACTTCCAAGAAGAACTTCAAGTTGAGTAGAACTTATCTTGAATTTATCTTTATATTCATTTGCTGTTTGAAGATCTCTTTTGAGAGAGACAATTTGATCCTCAAGTTTTTCTTCATTATCTTTGGCATCTTCAAGATCAGATTCAAGATGTCTGATAATCCTCTCCATCTGGAGGCAATCTTCTGATTTCTCTTTAAGAGATTGTCTTCGATTGTCTTCAGCTTTTCTTTTCTCTTCAATCTCTTGAGTAAACTTTATAACTCCTGATTCCATTTCATGTCTTACCATAATGACTTCTTTTGATAGCTTTTCACATAACTTGGTTTTCTCAGTCAATTCTTCATTTGTATTACTTTCTTCACTTTGTCTTGCCAATTGTTGGAGCAGCTCTTTTCTCTTTTTCATAGAGAGACTTAATTTGTCCTTTAGTTCTCTCATGAATTCATCAGCCTATTTGAGTCTTTCCTTTAATTCATTGACTTCAGAGTTTGACTGTTCAAGATCCTCAAGGGTAGTCTTGAGTTGCTCTCTTAAACCATATGCATCCATTTGAACTCCCAGATCTTCCTCAAGCTGTTAGGCTCTATTAGGAGGAACTTAGCTCTGATACCAATTGTTGATAACTGAGAGGGGGGGGGGTGAATCAGTTATCCTAATTATTTCTTCTTTTGAACTTTCTTATTAATCAAAGCAGCATTGAATCAAACAAACAAACATTACCATGAAATGAAAAACACATGCAACAATATTTTTGACGTGGAAACCCAGTTAAGGGAGAAAACCACGGGGTGATTAACCCAAAGATTATTCTCTGTTAGAAGAATAAGGAATTACAAAATGGCACTTGCCAATTAGGGCTCACTGCCCGAGCACACTGCTCACAAAGAGGCACACTGCCTACAAGGAGACACACTATCTACAAAAGAATGTTATACAATACTTGAACTGATTGGAGGCATCTACATATGCTGGAGTTCAGTTCCGGTTAGGCTCAGTATACTGATCTGCTGCACTTCATCTTTCCTCTACTCTTTATTCTGCTTTCCTTTCACATACCGGATCTTTCTTATTGCTTCTGCACTGCTCTATACTTATTCGCATACACCATACCATGACTGCACTTCTCACAACAAAATCCATCCTTTATTTATATCCGCACTAGTGATTTCATTATATTTCTAGTCGGTACCCAGAATAGTCTATCTTCTCACAAACTTTGTTTTGTCGGCTGAATCCTTGCATATCAAGTAATGTGGATCAAGCATATACTTGTAGATGTCATTAATCATGTCGGCCAAACATGATTCATGCCTTCACAACCTTTACTATCAACAGTAACACATCCAGAAAATAGTCTGATACTCTGTCAGTCAGTTCTTCCTTTGTTCTCACTGTCTCTCAGGAATCTGGTACTCAACTATTCATATCTTCTTCCTTGTCCATCACCGGAGGATAAATCCTTGGAATATACTACTCAAGGTAGTCCTCTTGACTTCCCCAAATCCACACTGCACCAAGACACTTCCTCTGAGAGATCCAGACCAATCTGTCAGACCTTGCCACATGCTCTGTTCTTGTTCACCGGACCACAACAATCTTTATTCTGACTTCCGGTAGAGACACACCATGACTTGCGGATATGTGGGATGACCTTTGTTGCCATCAATGACAACAACCATGAATCCATATAGTGTCTCTTGCCAACATCAAGAATCTCCTCAGAAGTGGGATGTGAAGTTGAGGCACAGAGATGAGCTGGACTCCTGTCTGATCCCTAGGGTAACTAACCCCCATGAACTCTACCCAGGATGCCTTGTCCTCAAAGGACTTGCTACTAGGAAGGACTAGAGGATATCCTCTCATAGGAACTCTAAGTATATAGTAGACATCATATAGAGTGATGGTCGACTCTCTAGAGATCTATGGGAACCTGAATGTGTTCCTGTCTGCATCCCAATAGGTCAGAATATCATAGCATAAATGGGACATGGGGTGAATAACATGAACATGAAAAACTCTAGCCAGACCTGCTCTCCTCAAAATTATATGGTCCTCACTGCTTAGTGAAGTAAACATCCTTGAGAGCCACCCCTGCTCTCGGCAGTCATTCCATCAGATATGCATGTCCTATAGGATCAGAAAAGAACTTTAGATTAGATCTCATAAACTCGTAAAGATCCCTAAAAATTATAAATTTGTAGAAAACCTTACACAAAAAAGCATATAAACTCTCAAAATTGCAATAAACAGGTGGATACAGTAGCCAAAACAAGTATGATAAGAGTGAAATAAGCGTCAGAAAACATGAAAATTCAGTCAAAATCAACCCAACAGGGTCACCCCCGGGTGACCCAAGTGTTTTGTAGGATCTCCCTCGGGTGACCCTACTGTTAGATAGGATCTCCCCTGGGTGACCTGCCTAACAAAAGGGGTGACCCTAGAGGGAGATCCCCCGATCAAAAACTGCTCTAAAAACCTCATTTTTCGGCCAATTTCAGAAAATGAAAAACCTATTTTACTCTAAACTATGAAACAAAGGCAATGCAACAAGAAAAATTGACAAAAATAGACAATTTCAAGAGATTTTTTCACAAAAATTCAAACTAGGGTTTAGAGAAGGGTTTTTCACTATTTGCATACCTGATTCTCCATGGTTGAAGAAGAGGCAGCCATCTTTGTGGTCTCCTCGACGATACCTTTACAACGACTGCTCATGCGATTGATTTTGTCGCCGTTTCACTCCGATCTCACAATTTGACTTGCTTTGTTTGCCCTTAGCTTAGTTTCATTTGTGCATTTTAGATTAGTTCTTTGCTTTTATGCATCTCTTTCATGTGTCATTTTTCGTGCTTTCATTCCTACAGGTCCAAACCGTAGAGGCAACAACTAGTCAAACTCGAACGATCCATGGTAAGTTCATCATTTTAGTCTCTTTATTCATTTTGATACATTTAGATGCTAGACTAATATTGATTATTATAGGTACAATTGTGGTAAAATTGACAATAGGTAAGGCCTAGTTCAGGAACGGTACCTACCTTTCATGTAGACTATTGTCCTTGAGGGGGTAAATATGTAAGCACAAAAATCACACGCAGCCTCCATGAGGACCCCTATGATGATTTTAATCCTTGTCACATACATGTAAGCATGAAATAATGTCCTCTAAGTAGCAAACCTCTTGATGACATGTCTTCTTTCTTGTCTTGTGTTGTTTCCTCTTTGTCAATTTCTCTCTCTCCTCATTTGTGATACTTTTCGACACTTTTTGTAACACTTGTCGATTTGTATTTTCTGAGATTTCAACCCTGTTCCTAAGCCTTGTGAGTGTCTTGTAGGTGAGTTTTCACCTTTCCCCTATGTTTTTCATCCTCTACACCCCCTATAAGCCTTCTAGAGGTCCCTCTATCCATCTCCCACTTTTGGTTCTTAGTTTCACTCAACCAATCCAAATCTCCCCCTATTATTTCTAGTTCTCCCTTGGGAGATCCTGTAGGTGCAAGTGAAGATTTGGATTCTTGCACATGACTGACCTATTTCCAGAGGTAGAACCCCTCCTTTTCCTCTCTTCTATCATCTCCCTTTTGCTATTCTTCAGAAAACCCTTTCTTTCTCAGATCTATCTCGGGTGACCCTGGGGCAACCTTGTCGCATTTTAGGCCGCAGAAAAGCTTGAGTTTCTCACTCAATTTAGTTCTGTTTTCACCCATTTTTCTTCTAGTTTGCATGATTTTTGATGCCTACTATGGATTTGACTATTTCATGCACCCACACATGAATAATTAACTACATTTGATCTAAAATTAACAACTTAATCAATCTCATGCATCCTTTCACCTCCATTTCCTCTTCAGTGATAAGCTATTATTGATTTATCACTCCATAGTTAGTTGAGTTCACTGGGTAATCAACCTTGTTAACTCCCCAATAAATCCTTGTTAACTCATCAATCAATTGAGTTAACTTCTCAATCAATCCCATTTCTCAAACCTATAAATACCCCCCTCCCTCAAGCACAAAGGTAGGCAAATTCATTATGCACACAGCTCTTGCCAGTTTTTGCTCTCCAAATCAGCATTCTAATGCTATCACAGGACGAAGGTGCCTTTTTCTTTATTCATTGTTCAACCAAGCATCATTATTCTGCTTCATTCAATGCCATTGTGCTCAACCAAAGCTCTCATTGAGCTCTTTCAAGCTTCAACAAGCTTCTTTTTGCTTCTTTGTGTGTTTTGTTGTCATGAGGCCTTCCTACTGCTTCAAAAGGACTTGAGGTTTCCAACATCAAGGATATATGAGGGTAGTGGAATCACACAAATCTTCATTCTTTCATGTTCCTTTATTGCTTTATTCAATTCATAGTAATTAGAAAACCAAAACTTGCTCTTGGGAATAGTAAATCTTTTCTTTTTCCTTGATAGATTAGATCTTGCATGTTAGAATAATTGTTTTCATATTCCTAGATCTAGATTATTTGAAGAAGTAATTTCCCTTCTTAGATTAGATTATTTCAAAACAATTGAAAACCCAAAAACATAGATTAAAATTGCGTTAGGAAGAATCATATTAGTTTGCATTCATATTTCCTTTTCATAGATTAAAGAGCACTTTTCATTTCCAAAATACTAAAAAAGCACAAAATTATGTTGCATATCATTTAGCTTTGCATGCATATAGAAACCCTAGAAAAGATAGACAAACTTGCAAATCCTTGATACCATCACGAGGTAAATCATGATAAACGATTCAATCAAACCCTTGATCACATCACAAGGTAAACACAAATCAAAGCATAGACAAACCCTAGGTCTAAACCCTAAGTCTAGTTAAGGGTGGTCATCATACATTCACCTCTATCTTGGCTCACGAATGTGCCTAGGAGTGAGAGGTGAGTGGGTAAGGGCTATCCTCAACGAGATTGAAGAAATCAATCCACAACAATAGTAGGAGATATTTACTTTACCACAACAAGATCCATTTGTCCTCTTGTTAATTAAAAAACAAAGACAACTCCAAATACAACAAGAACTCATTCAATGAATTGAGAGACAAGAGGACATAAACGAAAGAAACCGCTTACCCACACAAAGGTGGATTAGAAGAAACCCCAACATGAGAAGAGAAACTAGTGACCCTTCGGGTCATAGGGTTATCTCAACAACTACCATTGAACGAAACATTCAACTTAGCACACAACAACAAAGGCCACAGAACTTGCCGACCCCTCTCTACGAAGTCCAGCTCTCCAACAAGCCAGACCCCCACCGTGTCTCACCTCCTCTCGATTGGCTACTACCATGAGAGAGAGAGTGATGTGGTGGATCATCCTGTGGCAAGGAGGGAAGGGTCCATGTGTGTACCAAAATCTGACCTGACAGCGCCAGGCAACCAGAGTCACAATTTTGAGCGTACAAGATCCTAATATAAAGATTTGGATTTGATTGACTTCTTAAGAAACCTTTCTATTGTAGGTATGAGTTTATCCTTGAATACCTTGCTCTTGGTGCTTGCTTAAGACCATACAAGGCATTATTTAATTTGTAAACATAATGTTCTTTAGAAGGTATTTCAAAACCTCTAGGTTGAGAAACATACACTTCATCATCAATATATCCATTCAAAAAGGCATTCTTTACATCCATTTGATAAACTATCTGACTATGTTGAGATGCTAAAGTCAAAACCAATCTGATAGTATCCATTCATACTATAGGTGCAAATGTTTCAGTTTAATCAATATCTTCTTGTTAAGTGTATCCTTTGGATGCCAATCTAGCCTTATGCTTATTAATGTTTCCATCAGATTTATACTTAGTTTTATACACCCACCTTGTACCAACAATCTCCTTACCAGGAGGTAACTGAATCGAATCTCATGCGTCATTCCTTTCAATTGTTTTTATTTCACTATTCATTGCTTCAACCCACTCTTCTTTTTCTTGAGCTTGTTCAAATGTTTGTGGCTCATTACTTTCCATGATTTGATTCATCAAAGCATAATTCACTTTTGCTTGTGATCTTCTTGTCATTTTCTCAAAATTTGAATCCAACATAAGAGTTTATGGATGATTATTTTCTGTCATCCTTTGATATTTTTGATACTTTCTTGTTCTTGTACTAGGGGACTCAGGTTCATTTTTTTCTTCTTCTTCTCCTTCAACTTCATCAATCACTATCTCTTTCCCCTATGATTCATTTTTTTGGTATATTATGTTGCTTCATTGAATACCACATCTCTACTTATAACAAGTTTCTTTCCTATTGGGTCATACAACCTATATGCTTTATTTTCTAATCCATACCCAATAAAAATTCATTTTAGGCCTTTATCATCTAGTTTATACCTTTTTTCTTTTGGTATGTGTGCATAAGCAACACACCCAAATACCTTCAAATGATCAACACTTGGCTTAATCCTAGACCATGCTTGTTCATGAGTCATTCCTTTAACTACTTTTGTCGAACTTCATTGAGAAGACATATTGTTGTGCATACTACTTCTACCCAAAAATCTTATCTAAATTCTTCTCTTTCATCATACTCCTTGCCATTTCAACATGGTTCTATTCTTTCTTTCAGCAAATCCATTTTGTTGTGGAGTGTAGGAAGTAGTGAAATCTCTCTTGATTCCATGATTTTTGTAAAAATCTAGAAACTAGTTTGATTTGTACTCACCTCCATTATCTGACCTTATCACTTTGATGTACTTACCAGTTTGTTTTTCAACCAACCTTTTTAATTCTACAAATTTGTCAAACACTTTTGATTTTGCAACCAAACAATATACCCAAGTTTTTCTTGAGTAATCATCAATGAAGGTTAGAAAATACTTTGATTTATTCAAAGAATGTGTTTCTATAAGACCACACAAATCTGTATGGATTATCTCAAGATGTTGCTTAGCTCTACTAGATTACCAATTGGAAAGCTAACTCTGTGTTGTTTGCCAACAACACATTCTTCACACAATTCTTTTGTGTTTTCAATGAAAGGTAGACCCTCAACCATTTTTAATCTCTTCAGTAAAATTAACCCACTAAATTTGAGGTGGCCATATCTTTGATGCCAAATTCTACTTTCATTCATTTCACTAGACCTTAATGCTTGGTTTCCATGTGTGAAATGGAGAGGAAACATCCTATCACCTGTCATCTTTGCTCTTGCAACAATTGCATTTCTTTTTAACTTGTCTCTTTTATTATGAACTCTTTCCCATCAAAAGTCACTTGATAATTTTGCTCTAACATTTGTCCAACAGACAACAAATTCTTTTTGAGAGTTAGAACCAATGATGTTTCATTGATATGTTTTACCTCACCATATTCTATTGCAACTGTAATAGTACCCTTGCCTTTGGTCCCATGAGATTTATTATCTCCTAATACCACTATACTATGATTCTTTTCATCCAAATTGATAAATAAATTTTCATTAGATGTCATATGTGAGGAACATCTAGAATCAATGTACCATACATTATTCTCACTGACATTTGTATTTAAATAAGAAATAAACAAATTTTGTTTATCTTCAATAGTACTGTGAGCATTTTTCTTTTCTTCTTCACCTTGTTTACTCCAACATTCTGATGCATAGTGTCTAAACTTGTTGCAATGTGAGCATTGAACATTCCTTTCTCCCCCATTATTTCTACCTCTTCCTCTTCCTGTTCTTCTGAAGTTGCTACTTCTTCCTTTGAAGTTCTTTTACCTCTTTCTCTAGAGTTGTTAGATTCACCTTTGTATTCATTTTTATTTTGATTCCAGAAAAATGTGTAAATGTTTATCCTCTTATGATTTCTTTAGAGGGAAAAGCTTTCTCTAATATTTCTTCATTACTTTTCATCCTTTCTTCGGCAGTTAACAATATTCCACTTAGTTCATCTATGTGTATAGTTGTGAGATCTTTAGAAATCTCAATTGTAGAAACCACACCATCAAATTTAGGAATCAAATTCCTTAAAAAATTTTCAATGACATGCTTGTCATCGACAATTTCTCCTAAAACTTTCATTTGACTAACTAAGCCTTCTACCTTTGTTATAAAATCATTCACACTTTCACTATTGACCATTTTTACATTTTCAAAAATTTTCCTCATTATTTGTAATTTTGCAGTTTGTGCATCTTGATAGGCATTATTGAGTATTTTCCATGCTTTCTTAGAATTACTAGCATCACTTATCCTAGGAAAAATTGCCTGATTAATTGCACCTTGAATAAAAAATAAGGCTTCATTATCCTTCTTTAAATTTGCTTTGTATTCTATTTTTTGCTGATCATTTCATGCATTAAATGTAGTTGTGTCTAGTTCTACATACCCAACTTGTACAATTTCTGACAAATCTTTAGATTTGAGTAGGGTTTGCATCCTAGTACACCAATATGTAAATTTGTCCCCTTTAAACATGGGAATTAGCATGTTGGACATTAAATTTCTTGCCATATTTACCATAAGAGAAATGTGCACAATGACTCAAAGGATGAACACAAAATCCTAGAGAGATCTCTGCAAATGGATACTCCCCCTGCCCCTTCAAATAGGATCCACACACAAAAAGATATTTATATTATTTTGTCTTGGTGAATAAATGTCAGTTTCAATCAATAATGCACTTAATTACAAATGATTAATTTATCACCTTACAAAATGATTATACTTTGGAAGCTTTGAACTTATAACCCCTCTAAAACAAATTCCAATGCCTAAACATATCACTACTAACCAACCTTTCTACGCACTTCTTTCATTAAGAATAAAAAAAGGCAACATAAATATTTAATACCTTTTTAAAACTTAAAAACACAATTTTACTTCATGCTTTTACTTTTACTTTTTTTAAAAAGATAATAAGACTTTCACATAGTAAAAAGTTTTGTTTATATTTTATGAGGCCTTTCATGTGGCTCTTAAAAACTTAAAGCTTTACATTATTTAAAATATAATGCAAAATAAAGCAAAGCTCTTAAAGGAGGAAAGACTTTTGCATGACAACTTTTTCTTTTAAATATTTTCAAACGTCGCCTCCTTTGAACACCTCTCCAAGAGGGAAATATTTCTAGAAATTTTCTCCTCATTTTTTTGGACAGCTCCTACTACTATAGTTGATTTGTCCACATGGCTCACAACAACCCACTTTCAGTGCCTATACACTTCAGACACAATAAACTTCTACAAAATTTGTTGTCCATGCACTTCACTTAGCTTACACAAACATCATAGCCTCAAGATAGACCTCACAATTCTCTCATTCAAATAAGCTAGTTCTAATACCAAATGAAGGCAAACAAGACAACAATGGTGATCTGATGATCACAAAACAAGTAATTACACAAAAGCCCCAAATTGCCTCAGTAGAAGAAGAGGCAAGGCATCTATATATATAGTTTTAGAAATACAAGTGAATTATGGCACACAACCATATATTCACCAAAAACCTAGCTACAATAGTAAATGCAAAACAAGAAAATCATGAAAAACAACTGCAAAATTAATAAGCCCAATGGACATTACAACAATAGTAAAAATGATTGTTGCACATGGAAATTTGTTGTCAGGATGTATTTTGTGTCATCATTTCTTAGTTATTTTGGATCAACTTTGTGTAAAAATTATTTTTAGGTTCCAAATGGTTATGTTGGTTATTTCCGGGTATGTGAATAGCTTGAACTTGGAGATTAAATTTTAAGATTTTTTCGACTGATCATATTCAGATAATTCATGATTAGCTTCCATTTTTAATTTTCGATTGAGAAAGTTTAGATAATTCATGATTAGCATCCATATTTTAAATTTTTTTATTGAGATCATCTACAAGCCTCCATTTTTTTAATGGAGATCAACCACAAGATCATTTTTTAGTTTTTGTTATCCATGACAAACTTTCTATTAAGTGCTCAAAATTGGCAATGTAATAACCAATAGATTAAAAATTAATTTTCTAAATTAAAAAAGTAGAGTGAGGAATAAAAATGTATCATTCATCTTCCTACCAAGTTTTAGACCATTAGGATATGTTATGTGCTTGCGACAAAATTCTCCATGATACCCCCAAATCAATATTTAAATTGCCAGGACTATTTTAATGAGGAAAATAATTTTATATTACTTTTAGCATCTTTTTGAGAACTGTTCGTGCTCAAATATTTGATAAAAATAGATACACAAGTTGGGTCTTGTTCCATACCAAGCCATTTTAAAAAAATCAAATTAATTAAAAGAAGGGATTTTGAATTCAGTTATTTTTAATAAAATAATAAAATTCTCTTGAGAGGCAAATAAATATTTTAAAGGAATAAATAAATAGCTAATTTGTATGGTAGCACACAAACCTTAAATAAGAGACTTATGTGGTTTGTGTGCTATTCATTAAAAAGAAGGATAGCAGCTAAAAGAAGGCAATGACTAATTTTGTATCCAGAGCATAGTTTGTTTGTGCACTATGTGTTGAGAAGAGTTTTTTTCAAAACATGAATTGTATAATTATAATTTTATGAGTGCTAAGCATTTGATAAAATGAGGCACTATTTTTTTTATTTTTATTTTTCCCTCATACTCAACAAAGTTTTATCTTAATATCTAATGTGCCTTGGTGGATCTTGTGAATCTATGAAAATGAACCATCCAAAGAGCAAATTAAGTAAATTAACGTACTCTATTTACCATCATAAATCACCTCAAGATAAAGAAAGAAGACTTAAAAAATTAAAATGAAAACAACAAAGCTCTCATCAAAGTCTCTTTGATGCACCAAGCATGTGGTGGATTTATCTAAGGATGAGATGGGGAGAATTTTGGGATGTCTAAGTGTTCAAAGTGATAGCATAACTTTTCATTCAAGAGTTATGTCCAAATGGTTTGCATAAAGCTTAATTTATCTAGATTTTTGGAGGAGGAAATGGAGGGGTAGGTGACGAGGGTCATTGTAGGCCTCATCATTTAATTATAAATGTGAATCCAGGACAATGTCCATGGCTATATGCAAAAGGGAGAAGGAATAATATGAATGACAGTCTTTCATACAAATGAAATTAAAAAGAATTGAAAGAAAATGCATGAAACAAATTAAACTCTATTGCAATCAGATTCAATCTATGAAGTTTGCAAATGGAAATTTTGGAATCAAATCTATCTTAAGAAGCTTGTAAATAGAAATTATGAAAATGTACAATAAAAATAGGGAATGAAAAAACCACAGGAAATTAAACTAAGTTATGAAACTACAAACAACTACACTATTGCTGCTAAAATACTGAACTATATTATTTCATAAAAGTCTCCCCATTTGATCCTTGTTTACAATGTATCTATAGAATACTTATTTCTAATCAATCTACCAAGAATGTGGATTTGAGATCTATTCTTAGGGAGATAAACTATAATCTCTTCCTCAATCTTGGTTGCCTTCCATCTCGTCATTTTTACTTTAGTCATTTTCTGTCACAAACTGATCATTCATTTTAATGAATTATCTCAAATGGTTTTAGGGTTTTGTTTCTCTCATTCCCAACTTTCCATATCATTTTGAAAATTTGAATTTTATTGAGAAATGAGAGAGATATTATTATTTTATTGAAACTACATTTTTTACTTCATCCTTCTTTCTAAGAAAATTTTGGCACTCCAACTTGATAAAATTTATTAATACATGCAATAGAACTGATTATGCAAAAGAGATGCTTTAATTAAAGCTAAAAGATGAGACAATTTATGGTCTCATCGTCTCCCCCACACCTAAAATGTTGCAAGTCCTCCTACAACTCATAGTGAGCTTCTAGAGCCAATCTCTTTACCTTTATTGCAATTGCTCTAGAAATATTTTGAGATGTGTGTTGAACATGCTCTAGAGATGTTACAAGTTACTTCAGAGCTGTCCAAAGCTAGTTGTATGGTTGGATAAGTTACTTCAGAGATCTATGGAGCTAGCTATATGACCGGCTTTGGAGAGATCCAGAATGCTATAATGCTATAACTAGAGCCCAATTTTGTAATAACCAATCATATAGTATGTTTTCAAATTCTAGAATATCTGTAAGAGTTATTAGAAGAAGCAACTTGTATAGAAAAGTGTAGGTTTATAGCTTTAGAGAAGAGGAAATAACATGTGCAAAGAACTTATTTGCAAAAAGAAACCTACCCTATCCTACTCTACTTAGTGATGTAGAAATAGGTTACACAAAACCATTAACTGGTTGTGGAAAATTACTTTCTTTTCTCAAAATATGGATCCATGCGTTCAACTTTTTGAAATAAGAGGAAAACCAAGAGAAGAAGATGACTGAAGATTTAAACTCTGATGCTCCACCTTCCTTTGAAATGGCAGCCTTCTTCATAATTTATGATTCTAGTAGATGTATGGGATGATTGGAAAGATCTTGCAACCCTTCCTCACATTTTGGTGCATGCATCACTAAAGGCATCTCCTTGTCCTTCAAAAATCTAATTAGACAACCCTCCTTGGACTTTGAAGGCATCCAAATAATACTCTTCCATACAAACTCCTCCAGTGGAGATAAGATTTCTTAATTTTACTCATCAACTATTGTAAGCAGTAGGTCATCAATGTCTCCTTCAATTAGTTTTTTCTTATAGGGACTTGAAGTCATGGTCCTCCAGTTGAGGAGATTGTACAAGAGTTGTCACCTTCTTTGCATGCAAGAACATCTTCCTTTGGATCTATTGTTTTAGGGGAGTTTCAAAATAGTAAATCTAAAAAGATTGCCAAACTATTTTTTCTCTTTTGAATTGGAATGGTATGAAAAAACCCTAAAATTTGACCTACTATCACTACAGACAACTCCCTAGTATTCTCCCACAAAAACCATCTCAACAGTAACTCCCTAATGACATCTATCCCTAACAATGGTACCAAAAATGATAAGGGTCACTATAGTCCTCATCATTTAATTATAAATGTTAATCTAGGGCAATGTCCATGGCTATATGCAAAAGGGAGGAGGAATAATTTACATGACAATCTCTCCTACAAACAAAATTGAAAGCAAATACATGAAACAAATTAAACTCTATTGCAATCAAATTTAATTTAAGAAGCTTGTAAATAGAAATTCTAGAAATGTAAATAAAAATAGGGGATAAAAAACTATAGGAAAATAAACTAAGTAATGAAACAACAAATAACTATAGTATTACTGCTAAAATACTAAACTATATTATTTCATAAAACTCTCTCCATTTGATTCCTTGTTCACAATTTATTTATAGAATACTTATTCCTAATCAATCCACCAAGAATGTGGATCTAAGATCCCATTCTTGTGGAGATAAACTATAACTTCTTCCCCAATCTCGATTGCCTTCCATCTCATCACTTTTACTTCAGTCATTTTCTGTCACAATTTGCTTGTTCATTTTAATGAATTGTCTCAAACAGTTTTTGGATTTTGTTTCTCTCATTCCCATATTTCTAGATCATTTAAAATTTTGAATTTCATTGAGAAACAAGAGAGATATGGATATTTTACTAAAACTACATTTTTGACTTTGTCCTTTTTCTAGGAAATTTCTAGCACTCAAACTTGACATCTAATTTATTCTTCAGTCCACTAATTGTTGATTATCATGCAATACTTATTAAGACATGCAATGACATTGATTATACAATAGAGATTCTTTTATTTAGCTAAAAGATGAGACAATTTATGGTCTCATCATCTCCCCCACACTTAAGATGTTGTAGGTTCTACAACTCATAGTAAGATTTTGGAGCCAATCTATTTTCCTTTATCATAGTTTCTTTGGAGATGTTCTAAGAGATGTGTTGAAGATTCTCTTGAGATGTCCTGAGTTACTCCTGAGCTATCCAGAGATAGCTATATGGTCGGCCGAGTTACTCCCAAGCTCTCTAGAGCTATCCAAAACTAGGTATATGGTCAGCTCTGGAGAGATCTGAAACACTGTAATGCTAGAACTAGTGTCCAATTTTGCAATAACCAATCATCTAGGATTCTTTCAAATGCCAGGATATCTGCAAGAGTTCTTAGGAGCAGAAATTTGTATAGAAAAGTGCAGGTTTATAGCTTTAGAGAAGAGGAAATAGCATGTACAAAGCACTTATTTACAGAAAAGAACCTATCCTATCCTAATCTACTTAGTGAAGTAGAGATAGGTTACACAAAACCATTAACTAGTTGTGAAAAATAACTTCCTTTTCTAAAATATGGATCCATGCATTCAACTTTTTGAAATAAGAGGAAAACCATGAGAAGAATATGACTGAAGATTTGAACTCTAATACTCCACCTTCCTTTCAAATGGATTCCTTTTCTATAATTTATGATTCTAGTATATGCATGGGCTGATTGGAAAGATCTTGCAACCCTTCCTCACATTCTAGTGTATGCATAACTAGAGGTAACTCCTTTTCCTTAAAATACATAATTGTGTATCTCTCCTTGGAATGTGAAGGCATCCAAATAATACTTTTCCATACAAACTCCTCTAGTGGAGAAAATATTTCTTCATTGTACTCATCACCTATTGCAAGGAGTAGGCCATCAATGTCTCCTTCAATGAGTTTTTTCTTGCTAGGACTTGAAGTTATGGTCCTCCAATTGAGGAGATTGCATAAGAATTGTTAGCTTCTTTGCATGCAATAACCTCTTCCTTTAGATTTTTTGTTTTTAGGGGGGTTTCAAAATAATAAACCTAAAAGTATTGCCAAACTAGTTTTTCCCTTTTGAACTGGAATGTTAAAACCCTAAAATTTGACCTGCTGTCATCCCTAAAATTTGACTTACTGTCATTACATACAACTCCCTAGTATTCTCCCACAAAAACCATCTCAACAACAACTCCCTAATGATACCTATCCTCGGTAATGGAACAAAAAATGATGAGGGTCTATATAGTCCTTGTCATTTAATTATAAATGTCAATCTAGAGCAGTGTCCATGGTTGTATGCAAAAGGGAGGAGGAATAATTTACATGATAGTCTTTCCTACAAACAAAATTGAAAGCCAATGCATGAAACAAATTAAACTCTATATTACAATCAATTTTAATCTAAGAAGCTTGAAAATGGAAATTATAGAATCAAATCTATCCTAAGAAACTTGTAAATGAAATTATAGAAATAAAAATAAAAATAGAGAATTGAAAAACTATAGGAAAATAAACTAAGTAATGAAACTACAAACAACTACACTATTGCTACTAAAATACTGAACTATAATATTTCACAATGCTATCCCCATTTGATTTCTTGTTTATAATGTATTTATAGAATACTTATTCCTAATCAATGCACCAAGAATGTGGATCTGATATATTATTCTTGGAGAGACAAACTATAACTTCTTCCTCAATCTTAGCTGCCTTCCATCTCATCACTTTTACTTTAGTCATTTTATGTCTCGAATTACTCATTCATTTTAATGAATTGTCTCAAATGGTTTTTAGGTTTTATTCCTCGTTCCCATATTTTTAGATCATTTTGAAATTCTGAATTTCATTAAGAAACAAGGGAGATATGGCTATTTTACTAAAACTACGTATTTGACTTCATCCTTCTTTCTAGGAAATTTCTGGCACTCCAACTTGACAAAATTTATTCTTTAATCCACTAATTATTGATTATCATGCAATATTTATTAAGAGATGCAATGTCACTAGTCATACAAAAGAGATGCTTTTATTTAACTAAAAGATGAGATAGTTTATGGCCTCATCAATAAGGTCAATTTGGAAGACCAAGGGCTCTCATTGCTTGAGAAGATTG
Source organism: Cunninghamia lanceolata (assembly GCA_027924645.1). Lineage (NCBI taxonomy): Eukaryota > Viridiplantae > Streptophyta > Pinopsida > Cupressales > Cupressaceae > Cunninghamia > Cunninghamia lanceolata. The sequence continues at coordinate 11,168,749 of BSBN01000703.1, read as the reverse complement.
GAGGCATGAGAAGCCTCCAAGTGTCATGCATTTAATGGTGGTCAAAGAGGCTCCCAAGATCCAAGGAGAATCAAGGGTCTAAATTATGCATTAGAGAGAGTAGATGGCGAGGGTTAAAAAGTGATATCTTGGAGTGTAGCACAAATCTTTCCCATGCCTCCAAGTACCCCTCATGTACATGTTGAATGACATGTGTACCTATTTGAAGACTTGGACACATAATGCCTTGATTAATCATACTTAGGCATGTGAAAATGATTAATAATGGTAAGTGATGTAATTTAGTTCACTAATAAAAATTTCACAAAATGAAGAATTAAATAAATATGGATTTTTTTTTAAATTTTGGATGGGGTAGATTAGACTTAGATAAATATTTTTTGTATTTATTTATCTGAGGTTGGACTTAATGAATGTGTAGACACCTAAAAATGTCTTTTACCATCAAACCGACTCCCGACATCCCTAATCATGTCAATTCCCCTCCTAAACCAATTAATTAAATTTTATTTAATTAATTATCCCTTCATTACCCTATTTTTCATAATTCTATCCCAACAATTGAATTAATTTCATTAATTCAATAGTCCCAACCTTAGCCAATTGATTTAATAAATATGCAATATTTATTAAATCAATTTCCCCCTTTTCACTAAATCCAATTAATTAGTTAAAACCATGTTAACTAATTAATCCAGCCTACTAATTGACCTATCCCTACCCTAGACAATTAAATAGCTATTATTCAATTTCCTACCCTAGCCTACCTCATCCTAGCCCTAGGATTAATTAAATAAAACATGTGTTTAATTAATCCTAACCTCTCATTTGGGTGGTCAAACCTAGTTTAACACCCTTCCCCACATCCTTCAAATAAAAAATTGAAATAATTCCACCTAAGTCAATTTTTTATTTTAAGACATCCCACATCACATTTATTTCTCCTTACAACCCCTTACCTCACCCATACTCATTTATTTCCTCTCTTCGCCAAATAAATTTTTAATTCATTTACATTCCCCCATATGAATCTTTAATTCAAAAATAATCCTCCACACCCATGCTCATTTAATAACTCCTTTTCCCAAAATAAATAAAAGATTCACTTTTATTCCTAACCCTCCATTCATTCAAGATTGAATCTAGGCCCTCCACATCACTTTTATCCTCCACCATTGATCTTCCAAATCAATCTCCACCCTTGGATCAAAATCCCTCCAAAAAGTCTATAAATACAACATCTCTCAACCCATTCAAGGATCCAAGTTTTATGCAAAGTTATTATGCCAAAATATCAATTGAGCTAGTTTTAGTGAGTTGCATATTTAGCTAGCATTTCACATTTGAATCACTTGTCTAGGGATCATCATGTCTTAGGAGTTGTTTTGAGTGCAAATGCTTCTTACTCCCTTGATGAGATTGGGTTTGCATGCGAGGTATAGCTTTTTGTGTTTTTATGCATATTAGTTTGTGTTTCTACCTTATTTGTTTACCTAATCTATAGAATGAACAAGCACAACAATGGGGTAGACAAGCATGGGTGCTTAATGAATGAGTGCCTACGTTGGATAGGCACACACATATAAAGATGATCACTTTTGTTGAAAAATAGAGAACTCTCGTGAATATGTACGGGGGTAGTGGATGAGCACCTCTATTGAAAAATAGAGTATTGGTGTGAACAAGTGCCTAGATGCATAGATGCGGGCCTTTATTGAAAAATGGGGCACCTACATCATGGATGGGTGCCTACATGAGAAAATGAAGCACCTGTGTAGGACAGAGTAGAATAAAGGATTTTGGCGAAGATTAACATGATTTTGGTTGGATCTAGGAGTGATTGGAGCCTATAGTGACATGGGAGGAGCAAAGGTCAATGGTGTTGGACCTAATGGAGGATTAGACAAAGGATGAGTGGGGATATCTAGATCTCATGGAGATCTAGTATGTGGCCTCAATGCCATGCTTGAGGGCACATAGTGCCATGATAATAGATTTGGCAAAGAGGTGCAACTTAGAGATGAGTACCTTTCATCTCTTGATAGGGGAGATCATAGTTACACTAATCGACGTGTGGAAGTTCTACAACTATCAATTAGGGGTTGCATGGTCTATTATTTGGAGAGATATGGTGTGTAGGATCTATAGAGGTTGTTCAATAGACCAGATTTGTCAAGGAATGGTATGAGGATAGATTAAATGCATGCATGGAGATGGTAGATGAAATCCCCTTAGTGATAGTGGCCATTGTTAAGGACTTATTACTACCTGACAAGATAGGGTGCTTCTTCTTGATTAAATTAGCACAGTGTGTGGCAGAAATGTTTATGAGGGAGAAGGTATTTGAATGGGGGCCTTATGTACTAGCAATTCTATATAGGGATCTCCATTTTATTACATATAGAGAGGTGTGTAATCTTACACACATGACACTATTGTAGGTATGGGCCTAGGAGCACATTTTAGTGCTTATGCTTATTGGAGATAGAGATCAACGAGAGATGGGGGAGTCATATGCATGCTTTTGGAGGGAAAAAAGGAGATATACCCATGTGGGAGACTTGGATTACTGGCAGTAGATATAAGATGATATGTAGAGAGTTATTTGGAGGTCAAACTGGGATTGTGAGGTATGTCTTGATGATGGTAGTATATACTCATTTATGCTGAGTCCACACTAGATTAATAGGTGGAGGTCTTGTAACATTATTAAGTGATATAGACTAGATCAAGTGCTAAGGTAGTTTGGGTTGTAATAGGCAGTTTCTACTATGGGAGAGCATGTATATGCCCATGTAGCATGAGAGGAGCAGGCAAGATGGGATATGTGGATGGATCAAATATGGGCATGACTTGATTGGGCCCATGTAATTCCAATGGTGTATCTATGGAGATTGGATGTTGAGGATGTAGGGGTTACTAGGGAGTATCAGTTGTGATGGGTGTAGCAACAACTAATTAGGTTAATGACGCTAATCCTAGCATAGGCACAAGGGGATGCACCAATAGGGTGGTCAGCTAGTAGGAGAAGGATCGAGGGAGCACAACGGGGAGAAAGGGTGTTGCCAAGATGGGTTGGGCAGACATAAAGGGTTGCATGACAGATGCCACAACTATTGTAGGGATAGGTGTAGCAATGGGTACCACATAAGGTATCACCATAGAAACCACATGCATAGGTACAACAAGAGGCTCCATAATAGTCACATGTGTAGGTATCCTAGTAGGGAGGGAATGATGGATAGGAGGATGAGGGTCCAAATGTAGAGGCCATGGAGGTGGATGTGGAGGAGGCATAGGGACAAGAGTCAGAGCCAGGGTCCCTAGGATAGATGCAAGGATCTTTGGGTGGAGTTGGACATGATGAGGGGGTAGACCTTTAGGAGCAACTAGTGAGGACTAAGTTAGAGAGAGACACCATCCAATGGGAGAGGGATCAATTGATAGGAGAGAAAGATGTCTTGATAGCTGGTAGATATAGTTTATAGGAGGTGTATGATGGTATAGTATAGAAGAGAGATGCATTGTAGGTGATGTTAGAAAGAGTTACTGTAGAGAAGGATGGTTTGTAGGCTAAGAGGGCTAGGGTGAGAGGGGAGGATGATAGGGATAGGTGAGGCTAGAGAGCCTAGAGGATAGCTCAGAGATAGTGAAAAGGGATAGGGATAGACTATGATGGTCTATAGGTGTAGTGGCAGAGATTGTAGGATGATACATAAAGGCTTTGATAGGAGAGGGATAAGGTGAGGGTAGCATTAAGCAACATAGGGTTAGCCCAAATTATGGTAGATGCATAGAGGACAGTGAGAGAAGCGAGGTAGGAGAGTAGGGAGGTGATGTACTATCACTCCCTTTATGAGCAAGCAATACCACTAGATTAGAGGCCCCCCTCCTATGTAGGGAATACATAAAGTAGATTAGTGAGATTTGGGAGATTTGGGAAGTTAATATCAATGGGAATATATCCACCACATCCACCACCTCTAGGTGGATCTCCTTTAGGGTCACATGGAGATAGTGCTAGCTAGGCTTAGTAAAATTTTGTAATTTTGTATTATAAGATGTACATGTATACGGTATCATTTTGATGATGTACAATCATTTTTTATGTCATTATGCTTTGCGAAGTGTAGAGGAAAACTAATGCATTGTAGACTTAACATAATTTAGGGGTAAACCTATCTAAACAGTCCACTCTATCATTGTACTTCCCACATTAAATTATCAACCAAGGAGCATAAGCTTATGATGGCACTGCACTGTATGTGCCTTTAGGGCTTATATTCTTTCTAAACTATCTTATCTAAGCCTACTTACTTTGCTAGAATTCACATAAATGTAAAGACAATAAAAATGATTATAGAATCTAGTGGTGACGGGCACCTTCAGCATAAGCTGTAGATAACTGCTACAACAGGAAATTATAGAATTAACCAAAAACATTCAAAATGATAGGAAAACTAATGCTAACCTCTGGAGGACTTAAAGTAGACAAAGCATGCATTTGTTCATGAACCATACTACTGTAATTTGATAATCAAAGTATTCTAATTGACTCGTAATGTATTTATAAGCTAATGGAAAACAAATTTAATAAGAATGCATAAAGGAATGAGAAAATAAATGAAGTGAGGATCAATACCTTGAGTGGCCAGCTCAGGGGATTAGCTCACTTAACTAGAAATCAAAACTAATTCAGATTCTCATGCATTCTCATAACACATAGTTCCATTCATTTCATATCATAAACAAAATCTCTTTCAGATTGTATTCAATAATGTCATTCTTTAAAACATGTCTGGATCTTCCAATTTAGAAAAATAGAGCAACAACTGAGTAACTAGAAAATAAAGTAACTAACTTGACATCGAACTCATCCCTCCTAACTTATATAGAAATGGGAGAGTTTTATGCAACTACCAACTAACTTCAATCATCAATCCATTCCTAGATACTAGGATAAAGGTTTTAAGATTGATTTATTAATCTAACTAACAGAGGAAGGAGAGTCCTATTCAATCAAGAATTCTTATGCAACGGCTTGCATGAAGAACACACATAAGATACATTTGAAACAAGTCTACTTCTTCTACATTTATTCCTATCCATGATGGTTCACATTCATCCTCTAGTTGCCTACACTTTTGGCAATGTCCTAACTTCACTTCCTTTAATTCTCCTATCCTACAACTTGCTACAAATGCTTATTTCCTTAATGCCACATTCTTGCTGCACATGGGTTAATTCACAAAACATATGCACACAAATAACCTTCATAATTAAACCATAGGATTCCATCTATATTGCATGCATACTCATATTTAAATCATTCAATTAATAATATCATCACCATATTCCATATTAATAATATAGATTCAAAGTCTTGAAAAGTATATAAAAAGATAGCATATAATGATGGTGATGTTGGTAAAGTGTCTAGAAGATCATATGGAAAAGTTCTAAAAGCATATAAAAATATCATAAAAAGAGGTCAATATTTCAACCCATCATTCCCCCCAACTTAGCCTTTTGCTTGCCCTCAAGAAAAATCATTAAACTAATCATCTAGGGAAGAAGATTGTAGTGCAAAGTAATCTGCCTCAAGTTCATTATTTCTTTGAATCCATCTCCCTGCTTAAGATAAAAACCATTGTAACAAGCAAGCCTATCCAACCTGACTAATTTTGTATTCCTACGTTTGTCACCCTTTTCCCCTGTCTAGTGTGGTATTGGATAAAGGAGAATAGGAGGATGAAAAGTAAGTGGCAACCATCCCACTCCTGTTTGCTCTGAAATCTAGATATACTTGAGCAGTCTCTCAAACATATTCATGAAATTATGAAAAGAGTGAGGTTCTTTCCTTTGCAGTGCTGGAGTTAGACTATTATTCCATCTATCTTGCACATACCTTAGACAATTTTGAAGCATAGGCCCTGCTAACTGCTCTGTTCTTTCGTGATCTCATAGTCTCAAATCCATAATTATTTTTCCCGGACCTTTGTGTGAGAGGAGTGTTAACCATTGAGTAAGGATTACATCAGGATTTAGTCCTTCCCTCCCTTTGAACTTTTCATTCTTGAGATACGATTACAGTGCCCTAACCTACAAATCCCCAACATAAATTGAAGGGTTCCATTCTATATCCTCAGCCATTAAGTAGTTATGCAAACAATATTCACACAATTGGTCTTGCTCCTCTAAACTGACTTCTTTAAAATAACTATAAAAAATATGCCTTGAATGTAAAGCATGTTGATTATTAATGAACGTATTAAACTGGAAACTAAGAAACTTTTCTTTTAGAAACAATGCATATACCCTAGGTGGAGGTCTACACCCAATGATCTGCATGGCTCTATCAATGACCTCTGTCAGTTTATCCTCCAACCTCTTTATCACCAAATTCTTATCTTCTATTGATGTATTAAGATTCTATTTTTCCTTCTCCCAGTTTTCCTTTTCTTGTTTGGATTTGTGAGTTTCATTAATTCAAAACCCAAAGACAAAGTGGTGTGGTACATTGGAGTCCTTATTATAGGAGGTTGTGGAGTGAGTATTTCATTTTCTTCAGTATTTGTTTTACTTATAACCATTTGTGCTAGCAGGTCTAGATTAGTTCCATGGCCATAGGTTTGAATTCTCTCCTCCAACTCTTGTATTCTTTTCTCCTTTTCTTTGTCCTTCTCTTCATATCCTTTCACCTGCTCTTCCAAGTGTTTTATCCTATCAAGAGCTTCTTGAAGTTCTTTTCTTATGTTCTTGTCTTCCAACAATTCTTTCTCTTTTTCAAAATTTAGACCTTCATCATTATCATTCATAGTTATATCAAAAATTTCCTTAGAAGAACTACTAGGAACTGACTTTCCCATTTTCTTTACAATAAACATATCTTCTAAATTAGAACCAGAAGATGAAGAAACATACCTTCTCTTTTTAGCAGACACATTAAAATTTTCACAAGCATCAACAGAGACATCTTAAGGAGCATTAGTAGGGACATCTTCAGGGGCAATTCCTCCTTTATCTGAATCTAAATTCACTGGTGTTGGATCATGGTGCTGTTGCCCTTCACCTTTTTCCTGCCACTGTTCTTTAACAATTCTTTCCTTTACACTCTGTCTCTTCAACCTTCCTAATCTCTTGGGAGTAGCAGTCTCCTGTTTGACTTCATTTTTCTTTTCTTTTTACTCCTCTTCCTCTTCTTTTCCCCTGTATCTTCTCCCTTCTATAATGCCCCGCCATGCAACCCTAAAGATAAGTTTGAACTAAGCAATAAAAAGGGCAATATATATATTTTTTCTATAGAAGTTGTAATAACAAAAAATAATATGGTCTAATAGCAACAAGTTAAACTAACATCTCTAGGGATTACATAGCTGCATTATTGAAATTTAACAATAACCAACAACATACATAGTTTAATTAAATACACCAACTAGCATCTTTCATTATGACATCCAAATACATCAAGAAGTTTGCACTAAGATTACAAGTACAAATAGTATATCATACAAGAGGAATTACATAGTTTCATTGATACAAAAGCTCTCTTTTTGGATACATCAATTACATAAGGATTTCTTTTGATACAACAGATCTAAATACAAATAGTACAAATGTCCGTCTTCGATACAGGTGCAAAACTGGAATCAAGAGAGATACATCTTTACACACGAGCCACGATGCCAGAAAACCAATGGAATAAAGCACAACCACCCGACCATGTGGAACCCTAAGGTCCAACCCCACGCTAGGAGATAACAATGAGGTTCCACTAAGTCAAAGATCACAAGGTAAAAATAACTAGATACAAAATCGACACAGAAACACAGATCAACAATGGCTAACACTACTTGGGAGGCAACATCAAAAGATAACAACAAAGGAAGTAACTAAGCTACAATAGGAAGAGTGTCATTGCATGGTCCTAGCATGGGTTATCCTGGCTATCTCTCTTTAGAAACCGACCCCCATCTATGGTTATCCTAGCAGCCTCTCCCTAGGCACCGACCCCATAGGGTGACACATGCGGAACCGACACATCCTCTCATGAAGACAAGGAGGTTGATCTTGCCAACCAGGCCTTCTCATCCCATCCTTAGCCTAAGAAAGCACTATAGGCATGGGTGAGACATCATAATTATCTTATTATGTGTTTAACAACCAAACCCAACTAGGTTAATTATTATGTTATCACTTGATTACAACTTTCACGAGGTTATCCAGGCAGCCACTTTGGGCACCGGCCCCACCATGAAAGCCACTCTCATACAAACAACTAGTACCCCTATCAAGATAAAAAATAGAAATCACCAAAATGACATGCATGATAATGACATTGCAAGGCATCTATCCTCTTGCATACAAATCATATCTCAATGACCAACTCTTGAATCATTGTCCCAAAACTTCTAGTTGAAATAGTCACGACAACCATAAACAACATGAAACTAGCGCAAGGCATGGTTCATCTTGCTCCCAAATTACAACCAATTACATAAACCAATACAATATTTTATTCCATGCTCAATACAATAATGAACCCCAACATTCAAGAAGGATGCTACAACCACATCACAAACATGATGTCTACATGAGTTCAAGGCAAAACCAAAAGAATAGGTACGTTGAGCAAGGCATTACCCATCTTGCACATGTATCATACCAACACGAATAAGAAACCATATTTCAAGAATACATTTCATTCAACTCGCAAGATGCACACAAAGCCAACCCCCACACAATCACCCCCTCCTAGGCCTCTGGAAACCACTTTCCCCAAATAACACAATGCATGACACCATTAAAACGCAATGGCTACACATCACGATCACTTCCAAAACACATCATAAACCAAGATCCCTCATCAATACTTCAATAACAAAACCACAAATGTAACATATGATCTAATGAACTAATAATGGTCTTAAAGAATGTAACATTATTCCAAGCATGATAAATCATCTAACAACATAAGATAGCTCTATCCCAACAATGCAAAACAATAATAATTTGAAAGGGTTACCAATTATTCTATAACAGAAAATTTAGTCAAACAAGATACTACCTGTTATTGGACTAAACTTCTTTCTACACTAATGTGGATCTTATTAAAATTCTTGACAACTTTGTGAATTCTATTCAAAATAATTGCATAAGCAAAACATAAAGGATCATAAAGTAGATTAAAACTAATCATCCATTTAAATCTTTAGAAAGTATATGAGTTAACTGCTAAACGTTTAATACTATATCAAACCTAACCTTCACTTACCCAATTTCATAACTAAGCACAATCTTTAATTTAAGTCATAAATGATATTAGACTCCATTATATGACAACAAGGTTCCTTAAGGTGAAGAAGAAGCAATATATATATATATATACACACACACTACACACACACACACTTGACAAGCCTTATTAAATCTAAGCTAAATGTTATCTTCCACCAAAATATATCAAGATAAATAGACATATAACAGTCATAAATTAAATTCATAGACTAACTCTATGCACACTACTTAAAATATTCTAATTCATACTAAAATTAAAGACTTAACTAAGGTCATCATACACACCTTATGACTAGATCTAAAATAACAATTCAATATTTATAATATGATAAATTTTACCTAAGCATCTAACTCCACTTTATAGACTATATAGTACTCATTAATTAAATAAAACTTGGTGAATAAATATTTTAATTAATTACTAATTGAATAATACTTTTTAATATTCTTATATTTAAAATATGCAACAAAAATATCAATATCCACACCCAACATTTAAATCACGTCTACATTCAAATCTTTTGAATGAGGCATAAAATAATAAATCAATAAATTATTTTAAAAGGATTTGATTTTTTAATTTATAAAATAATGCTTAAATATAACATATCCCTAAATAACAGGGATGAAATAAAATAATACTTAAATATAACACATCCCTCAATAATAGGTATTTGATTTTTCATAAATAAAATATCACTTAAATATAACACATCCCGACATAATAAGGATTTGATTTCTCATAAATAAAATAACACTTAAATATAACAAATCCCGAAATAATAGGGATTTGATTTTTCATAAATGAAATATAATAATACTTAAATATGACACATCACTAATAATAGGGATTTGATTTGAAATATAAAAATACTTAAATATAACACATCCTAATAATATGGATTTGATTTGAAATATAACAATACTTAAATATAACACATCCTAATAATAGGAATTTGATTTTTCTATAAAAAAAATACTAAAAAAAATAAAACATTTCCATAAAACTATTCTTCCCTATTAAATAGGGAGTTGACATCACACCTTCAAATAATAAGTAAAACTCAAATTAAAACACTAATCTATTAAAGGACAATTTTAAAGATAATAAAACTTTATAATTAACATTACGCAACAAAACTTAATATTTAGCCAAGAAGATTTAATTATCTAAATTCTTAAATTAAAATTAAGATAAGTTATTATATGCAATAATTAATTAAATCAAATTCAAAAGAATAAGATAACATTCTTACTAAATAAATTACTTAAGAAGAAAGTTATCGTTATAAGGAAAGAAAACTTTAGTTTCTAATTAAAGAGATTGTAAGGGAATCCCTAAGTTTTCACTTCTAATTAGAATGTTTAAAAAGAATAAAATCAATGATTATTAATGTTTTAAAGAGAAGAACCATTCTCATAATTTATGCTTGCAATCAAGTTTTAAAAAAAATCCAAAAAAAAGAACCAGGTGAAGGTAAAGCAAATGTATTTTTAGAAACAAGGAGACTTATTAAGGATTACATAGCAGCAAAGTCTGGCTATGGCTCAAGGATGATTAAATGGAGAATAATTTGTAATAAAGACAGTGAGGTAAAGTATTCTTGAGTCTTACTACAAAGTGATCTACAGAGATAATATAAAAACATTATATGTGAGATTGACAATGAATGCATGGTAGTATGCTTAATAATTTTTTTTTTGTATTCAAGGTCAAGGAGATCTTGATAGCTCATACAGTAATTGAATAATTAATACAGAAGCCACAATTCTTAATCATGCAAGAGGAAGAAGAATACATAGGGCACAAGATGGGTCTATCCAGCTGAGAAGCAATAATTGTAGGAACAAAAAACAAAGTGCATAAAATCCCAATAGTCTCCTCATAAAAAAAAATTTCAAGATATGCACAATTTGGATCATTGTAGAAAGGAAGCTATGGAAATTTTTGAGACAAAGCTATGGGTAGCATGGTGTATAGGTGATTGTAGGGATGATCAATTATGGAAGATTGAAATGTGTTCATAAAAAGACCCAGGCTAGGATTACAAGAAACTTTCTCTCAAAACAGAAGGTGACATAAGAGAATTTACATTTATCAGGTCATGATGATGGCAAATTGAAGAAATGCTAAGATCAACAAGCATACACATAAGAATTTTCAAACAAGCAAAATTAATAGTTTAAATAGAGATCCATATACAGAGACACAAACATTATTCAGATGGACATACCCACAAATTTTATCCTCGAGCCTCCTCCACATGAATCCTCTTTCTTCCTCCCAATTTCTGTTGCCTTCCTTCCCAAATACTTCATCTACAAAACTCTGACCAAAATTTTCCATAGAACCTCCTTCAAATATCCCCACTATCATAAAAATAGATAAACCAATTAATTTGCCACTTCCATACTTCCATTATAGGAATACACTTCCTCAAAATTTAAATGCATTCATAACACCTCTAACATGAATCCTCTTTCTTCCTCCCGATTTCTATTGCCTTCCTTCCCAAATACTTCATCTACAAAACTCTGACCAAAATTTTCCACAGAACCTCCTTGAAATATCCCCACTATCATAAAAATAGATAAACCAATTAATTTGCCACTTCCACACTTCCGTTATAGGAATACACTTCCTCAAAATTTAAATGCATTTATAACACCTCTAACAGGAATAGTTTTTTTTTCAAATTTCTGACAACCCACTCCAACAATAAATTAATGCAAAAATAAAATAAAATCTCTCATGTTAGATAAACTCAATAATGTACTAAATATTAACAATATTATTATTATTTCTAGCTTTCAAAGCTACTAATTTAATTTAATATAAAAATCAACTAATTAATATTCTCAATTTTCTACATTAATTAAATAACTAATATTGATGTTTATATATAAACTTATTATTATTATTATTATTATAACAATTTATAAATCTCCAACAAATACACATTGACTATATAACCAAAATGATCAAACACCAACACATCTATACACATATATCACTTATTCTATAAAATGAACGAAACGACTATAATCAACAACTTAATTTGTCACTAAGTTCAATAAAATGAATCTTGAACTACAATAAACAAACAACCACATACCAAAGGATGACCAACCCCTAAGTACAAGTACCAACTGAGTGACAACTACACCCATGAATGGAAATACATGGATGATGACAAATTGAAGACATTGGCTGATAGAGGGAACCCCATGTTATCTCCCATCCACATTATCCATAGGTGTAAAGGCACACTTAGACTTGCTAAATCAGGTGGAGTCGATGCCTGGTACCTACAATCCTGCAACAAACAAAAGTGTCGAATACAACATATATATAATCATCCAATAGGCACACTATGACAACAAATCACAACGTATTAGGGTACTCAACATGAGTAATACTACGCTGTCCCTTCACAAAACACATCACAAATATCCACATTAAACAAGTTCATTAGTAACTAAACAACTAGATAACACATAGTTAGATAGTCACATAATTCACATAGTAAAACAAATATACATAATCAATTAATCGATAAATGATCACATAATAAGCATAATATATTAATCATAAACATCAACAGTGCCATCATAATAACCATCAATGAGTGTCATCAACTACATCAAAATAGTAAACCTACCTTCAACCTGTCAAACATACGCTAAGTATTCTGAGTATTTTACCTTCATCTTCATGCTTCATAGTTCGACCACCTGCACATACAAGGTGAAATTAGAGGAGCACTATATCCTTCCCCCCTAAAACTTGACTTCCTCCTAGAAGTCACCGACTAGGGTGGAAACATAACATATTAGTATTGCAATTTCCTATTGCCAGCATATGCATCCATATCAAACAATTATTTATAAAACAGACACAATCATTTAATAAAGACAAGAAGAACATCAATTCTTTACCTTTAAGGCGTATCATGTGATCTACTTGTATCTAATCACACATATTTTGAAAGTTTCATATGATTTAGAGAATTTCATTCACATATAATCAAGGGAAAAATACATCTCATATCTTATTTCCACTATGCTTTCATCTATTTACCAACATACACCGTACAATTCTCCACGGAGTCCTCCCTTGAACATACTATCATAGGTTCGACATGAACATGATATAAACAACACTTAACACAAATCGGGGCCAATAGAACCAAACATTTGGAATAGCCACCATAGAAAATAAAAATAAATACGAACCCAATTGGGAAAATAATCAAATTCAATCTTAAGTCACAAAATGTCGGCAATTTTCAACAATAAATCAAGTATAAAGAAAAGAGTTTTGGTGACCATTCCTGTCATAAGAAGGTTCAAAGAAAGAAAACTCACTTTTAACCCCCTACAACACATGAAACAACTGTCAAAATTTCCAAAACAAATTTACATCACGATGTGACTAATTTTAGCCAGAAAAAGAGAGTATCCGCTACACAACACTCAAGGACACAAGGTCCAGAATGCATTAGAGAATGTACACCAACACTCAAATAATTAATTTAACTACATCCTTTTATCTACACAACTTTTATCTTTAATACAATACAATTTCTTTTTACTAAACTATGGAAATATGTAATTGCTTCCTTATGCAAGAAGATATAAAGGAAATGTATGATATCACACACAAGAATAATTCAAAACTATAATTAACTTACATTATCACATTCATGATCTCATAGGCCCAACACAAGCTCTCGTTTGATCTCCTGCACACAGTTCTTACACAGGCATATACAATGATAACTTTCATAAACTACAATAGATCTTCCACATGAAGTCATTACCAACTAGGAAATAGATGTCGGGTTATCAACAACTATGTTAAGATACCCTGCACATGACAACATCACATAACCACATGACTCACCAAATGATTAAATCATTCCAATACTTAATTACATGCACTAACAGTAACCATGCTTCTTTCTTATAATGCACTAGTGACCACAAGAGAAACTCAAAGCCTCAACAAAACAACAAGCACTAACATTCAGGGAAGACATATTGTCAAATATATCATCACATTATCAGAGAAGAGGAAGAAAGAACACATAGACACATAAGTAAACAAGACATAATCAAAGGACAAGTCTATAAACTTATCGATCTTATAATGTCATACTAACGCACACAGGTGAAAGGTACCATTACCAACTCACCACAAAGAGAAAATGGCTTAACCCAGAGCAAAAATAACAATCCAGAGGTCTCAGTGTTACAACCTAGGCTCTGATACCAAGTATAATGCCCCGCCATGCAACCCTAAAGATAAGTTTGAACTAAGCAATAAAAAGGGCAATTTTTTTTTCTATAGAAGTGGTAATAACAAAACATAACATGGTCTAATAGAAACAAGTTAAACTAACATCTCTAGGGATTACATAGCTACATTATTGAAATATAACAATAACCAACAACATACGTAGTCTAATCAAATACACCAACTAGCATCTTTCATTACGACATCCAAATACATCAAGAAGTTTGCACTAAGATTACAAGTACAAACAGTATATCATACAAGAGGAATTACATAGTTTCATTCATACAAAAGCTCTCTTTCTAGATACATCAATTACATAAGGATTTATTTTGATACAAAAGATCTAAATACAAATAGTACAAATATCCATCTTCGATACAGGTGCAAAACTAGAATCAAGAGAGATACATCTTCTTTACACACGAGCCATGATGCCAGAAAATCAATGGAATAAAGCACAACCACCTGACCATGTGGAACCCTAAGGTCCACCCCCCGTGCTAGGAGATAACAATGAGGTTCAACTAAGTCAAAGATCACAAGGTACAAATAAGTAGATACAAAACGGACACAGAAACACAGATCAAAATGGCTAACACTACTTTAGAGGCAACATCAGAAGATAACAAAAAAGGAAGTAAATAAGCTACAGTAGGAAGAGTGTCATTGCATGGTCTTAGCATGGGTTATCCTGGCTATCCCTCTCTAGAAACTGGCCCCCATTTATGGTTATCCTGGCAACCTCTTCTTAGGCACCAGCCCCATAGGGTGACACATGTAGAACTAACACATCAAGACAAGGAGGTCGATCTTGCCAACTAGGTCTTCTCATCCCATCCTTATCCTAAGAAAGAGCTATAGGCCTGGGTGAGGCATCATAATTATCTTATTATGTGTTTAACTACCTGACCCAACTAGGTTAATTATTATGTTAGCACTTGATTACAACTTTCAGGGGGTTATCCAAGCAGCCACTTTGGGCACCGGCCTCACCATGAAAGCCACTCTCATACATACAACTAGCACCCCTATCAAGATAAAAAAATAGAAATCACCAAAATGACATGCATGATAATGACACTGCAAGGCATCTATCCTCTTGCATGCAAATCATATCTCAATGAGCAACTCTTGAATCATTGTCCCAAAACCTCTAGTTGAAATAGTCATGACAACCATAAACAACATGAAGCCAGAGCAAGGCATGGGTCATCTCGCTCCCAAATTACAACTAATTACATAAACCAACACAATATTTTATTCCATGCTCAATACAATAATGAACCCCAACATTCAAGAAGGACTCTACAACCACATCACGAACATGACATCAACATGAGTTCAAGACAAAACCACAAGAATAGGTACTCTGAGAAAGGCATTACCCATCTTGCACATGTATCATACCAACATGAACAAGAAACCATATTTCAAGAATACATTTCATTCAACTCGCAAGATGCACACAAAGCCAACCCCCACACAATCACACCCTCCTAGGCCTTTGGAGACCACTTTCCCCAAATAACACAATGCATGACACCATTAAAACACAATGGTCACACATCATGATCACTTCCAAAACACATCATAAACCAAGATCCCTCATCAATACTTCAATAACAAAACCGCAAATGTAACATATGATTTGATGCACTAATAATGGTCTTAAAGAATGTAACATTATTCCAAGCATGATAAATCATCTAACAACATAAGATAGCTCTATCCCAACAAAGAACAATAATAACTTGAAAGGCTTACCAATTATTCTATAACTAAAAATTCAGTCAAACAAGATACTACCCGTTATTGGACTCAACCTCTTTCTACACTAATGTGGATCTTATTAAAATTCTTGACAACTTTGTGAATTCTACTCAAAATAATTACATAAGCAAAACATAAAGGATCATAAAGTAGATTAAAACCGATCATCCATTTAAATCTTTAGAAAGTATATGAGTTAACTGCTAAACGTTTAATACTATATCAAACCTAACCTTCACTTACCCAATTTCATAACTAAGCACAATCTTTAATTTAAGTCATAAATGATATTAGACTCCATTATATGACAACAAGGTTCCTTAAGGTGAAGAGGAAGCAATATACACACACACACACACACACTTGACAAGCCTTATATATATATATATATATATATATATATATATATATATATATATATATATATATATATATATATATATAGACACACACACTACACACACACACACACTTGACAAGCCTTATTAAATCTAAACTAAATGTTATCTTCCACCAAAATATATCAAGATAAATAGACATATAACAGTCGTAAATTAAATTCATAGACTAACTCTATGGACACTACTTAAAATATTCTAATTCATACTAAAATTAAAGACTTAACTAAGGTCATCATACACACCTTATGACTAGATCTAAAATAACAATTCAATATATATAATATGATAAATTTTACCTAAGCATCTAACTCCACTTTATATACTATATAATACTCATTAATTAAATAAAACTTGGTAAATAAATATTCTAATTAATTACTAATTGAATAATACTTTTTAATATTCTTATATTTAAAATATGCAACAAAAATTATCAATATCCACACCCAATATTTAAATCACATCTACATTCAAATCTTTTAAATGAGGCATAAAATAATAAATTATTTTAAAAGGATTTGATTTTTTAATTTATAAAATAATGCTTAAATATAACATATCCCTAAATAATAGGGATGAAATAAAATAATATTTAAATATAACAATCCCTCAATAATAGGTATTTGATTTTTCATAAATAAAATATCACTTAAATATAACACATCCCGACATAATAGGGATTTGATTTCTCATAAATAAAATAACACTTAAATATAACATATCCCAAAATAATAAGGATTTGATTTTTCATAAATGAAATATAATAATACTTAAATATGACACATAACTAATAATAGGGATTTGATTTGAAGTACAAAAATACTTAAATATAACACATCCTAATAATAGGGATTTGATTTGAAATATAATAGTACTTAAATATAACACATCCTAATAATAGGAATTGATTTTTCTTTAAAAAAATACTAAAAAAAATAAAACATTTCCATAAAACTATTCTTCCCTATTAAATAGGGAGTTGACATCACACCTTCAAATAATAAGTAAAACTCAAATTAAAACACTAATCTATTAAAGGACAATTTTAAAGATAATAAAACTTTATAATTAACATTATGCAACAAAACTTAATATTTAGCTAATAAGATTTAATTATCTAAATTCTTAAATTAAAATTAAGATAAGTTATTATATGCAATAATTAATTAAATCAAATTCAAAAGAATAAGATAACATTCTTACTAAATAAATTACTTAAGAAGAAAGTTATGGTTATAAGGAAAGAAAACTTTAGTTTCTAATTAAAGAGATTGTAAGGGAATCCCTAAGTTTTCACTTCTAATTAGAATGTTTAAAAAGAATAAAATCAATGATTATTAATGTTTTAAAGAGAAGAACCATTCTAATAATTTATGCTTGCAATCAAGTTTTAAAAAAAATCCAAAAAAAGAATCAGGTGAAGGTAAAGCAAATGGATTTTCAGAAGCAAGGAGACTTATTAAGGATTACACAGCAACAAAGTCTGGCTATGGCTCAAGGATGATTAAATGGAGAATAATTTGTAATAAAGACAGTGACGTAAAGTATTCTTGAGCCTTACCATAAAGTGATCTACAGAGATAATATAAAAACATTATATGTGAGATGACAATGAATGCATGGCAGTATGCTTAATATTTTTTTTTGTATTCAAGGTCAAGGAGATCATGATAGCTCATAGAGTAATTGAATAATTATTACAGAAGCCACAATTCTTAATCATGCAAGAGGAAGAAGAATGCACAGGGCAGAAGATGGGTCTATCCAGCTGAGAAGCAATAATTGTAGGAACAAAAAACAAAGTGCATAAAATCCCAATAGTCTCCTCAAATTTTTTTTTTTCAAGATATGCACAATTTGGATCATTGTAGAAAAGAAGCTATTGAAATTTTTGAGACAAAACTATGGGTAGCATGGTGTAAAGGTGATTGCAGGGATGATCAATTATGGAAGATTGAAATGTGTTCATAAAAAGACCTAGGCTAGGATTACAAGAAACTTTCTCTCAAAACAGAAGGTGACAGAACATAATTTACATTTATTAGGTCATGATGATGGAAAATTGAAGAAATGCTCAGATTAACAAGCATACACATAAGAATTTTCAGACAAGCAAAATTAATAGTTTAAATAGAGATCCATATACAGAGACATAGACATTATTCAAATGGACATACCTAGAAATTTTATTCTTGAGCCTCCTCTGGACGAATCCTCTTTCTTCCTCCCAATTTCTATCGCCTTCCTTCCCAAATACTTCATCTGCAAAACTCCCCCCAAAATTTTCCACTGAACCCCCTTCAAATATCTCCACTATCATAAAAATAGATAAACCAATTAATTTGCCACTTCCACACTTCCGTTATAGGAATCCACTTCCTCAAAATTTAAATGCATTCATAACACCACTAACAGGAATAGTTTTTATTTTCAAATTTCTGACAACCCACTCCAACAATAAATTAATGGTACAATAAAATAAAATCTCTCATGTCAGATAAACTCAATAATGTACTAAATATTAACAATATTATTATTATGCACTAATAAGGGTGTGGTTCAGTGGTTAAGTTAGTTTGTTGTAGTGGTGGCCACCAGAGTTCAAACCCCCACTGGGCAAACAAGCTTGCAAGGTGTTACGCCTTTGCTGGGCCAATGAGCTCACGGGTTTGAAGTGTTCTTTCTTAGGGATGAGGTCCCTCGTGTTGTGGCCTCACCGGTTCATAGCTCCAGGAAAAAGCGTTGTGTGGAGTCGGAGGGCATGTCGCACCAGCATCACCAGTCACGTTAAAAAGTTTACCAGGCGCATTAAATTTTTTTTTTTTTTAAAAGAAAAACAATATTATTATTATTGCTAGCTTTCAAAGCTACTAATTTAATTTAATATAAAAATTAACTAATTAATATTCTCAATTTTCTACATTAATTAAATAACTAATATTGATGTATATATATAAACTTATTATTATTATTATAACAATTAATAAATCTCCAACAAATACAAATTGACTATATAATCAAAATGATCAAACATCAATACATCTATACACATAGATCACTTATTCTATAATATGAACCAAACAACTATAATCAACAACTTAATACCTTGGTCACTAAGTTCAATAAAATGAACCTTAAACTACAATAAACAAACAACCACATACTAAAGGATGACCAACCCCCGAGGACAAGTACCAATTGAGCGACAACTACACCCATGACTGGAAATACATGATGATGACAAACTGAAGACATTGGATGACAGAGGAAACCCCATGTTATCTCCCATCCACATTATCCATTGGTGTAAAGGCACGCTCAGACCTGCTAAATCAGGTGGAGTTGATGCCTAGTACCTACAATCCTGTAGCAAACAAATGTGTCGAATACAACATATATATAATCATCCAACAGGCACACTGTGATAGGGAATCACAGTGTAGTAGGGTACTCAACATGAGTAATACTACACTGTCCCTTCACAAAACACATCACAAATATCCACATTAAACAAGTTCATTAGTTACTAAACAACTAGATAACACATAGTTAGATAGTCACATAATTCATGTAGTAAAACAAATCTACATAATCAATTAATCCATAAATGATCACATCATAAGCATAATGTATTAATCATAAACATCAACAGTGACATCATAATAACCATCAATGAGTGTCATCAACTACATCAAAACAGTAAACCTACCTTGAACCTGTCTAACATACCCTAAGTATTCTGAGTATTTTACCTTCATCTTCATGCTTCATGGTCCAACCACCTGCACATACAAGGTGAAACTAGAGGGGCACTACACCTTCATAGTGCTTTTATGCTTCTCAACACTTTTCATGTTTCTATTTTTCTTAACAGGTGGTGAATCAATACCTCTCATAGGTTTAGGTTTAGAAGATGCGGGTTCCTCTACTTCCACTAGCGTATCCTTTGAAGTGTTGTCCTCCTATGGCCCCTCTTGCTCAGGCTCAATCTTAGGTTTAGGCTCATGCTGGGGTTCATTCTCTGCTTCAGGTTCTTCCAACAGTGTTGTGATATCTACACATTGTTTAAAAGCCTCCCAATCAACCTGTGGTGTTGAATTCTTAGGCTCCTCTTTATCAATAATAGTATTAAATAATGATGGGACAACGTGGTGTCTACTTTCTTTTTCTGGTATTTAGATGCCATCCTTTTCAACATATTATATAGGAAATTGGGAATGTTGACTAGCTTATCATGGTGTAGATGATTAAGCAACTTAAAATGCACAGTATACAACAAATTATGCTAGCCATCACATGTAATGTATTTAATGATATATGAAGCACATTTTCCCCCCAAAAATGGAAGGGATAATCTCTTTGTACCTTGTGTTGTTGAGTCCAGGTGCTCTCCTCACTCGTAAAATTCTTCCCTTACTGTAGCTGCATCAGTACGAGCTGGATACTCAGACCCTGTGCGTGGAAATCCCGTGACTTGGGTAATGGCCATCTCAAAAGAATCTACATCCAATCCCCTAACCATTTCCTCATCATACTACAATGTAGCTGTAAATTCCTTTGCAATTTCATTATCATATTCTGTCTTCAAAAAGTAGTCTAGCCATCCTACTTTGGTGAAGAGCAGTAGCACCAACACATCCTCTAATATTTCCTTATGTGCAAATGGCTCTCATCGTACCGCATCACCCCCCATTATCTCTATGTTCTGCAACCTCTTGGAGTGTCAATTTCTGCTAAACTTCAATTCCACCACCTTGAAGAGAACCAATCTACAGTTTACTGCCCTTTTCTATTCTTTCCACTGTAACCTCCTCAGGGTAACAAATTCATATTCATATTTTGGGTGAAATAGGGGAGGTTTCCTATCTTTTAGAAAATGGCATATGGTGTTCTATCTAGTATCTCTAAAGACAAAGATGGCAAAAATCAAAGAATTAAACCCCTCCCCCCAACTAAGGTGTGAAGTGACCTCACTTCACGTGGTAATGTACATGAAAGGAATAGTATTTATTAACTGGAATGGTGAAAAATATTTTCACATGCATGAAATAAATAAAAAGTAATAATGAATATAGAAAGAAAGCTAAGTTAATCATTGAAAGTTACCTTATGTACACACATTATGGAAATAAATGATTAGCATACCTTGGAATTTGAGAACACGTACTTGGCATTTTATTTGATATGAGAAAGATGACATGCATGTGGTTGAATGGTAAGGCAATAGGTACGATAGAATGGATGTGAGGTGACAGCTCGCAATGTGGGAATAAATAACTCATGAGCTTGAGTTGACACTTATTGCAGCGGCAATTGATTTATTTCAAAATGAATGAAGCAATGTTAGAAGAGATGGAATGAGCGGGAAAATGGTGTGTTGAGTGCCAAAGTAGTGAATACATCTGCAAACATTTAGTTGCTACGGGTGCCTCCAACACAAGTCCCAACTGAATAATTACATATGCAATATGTTAGGTCCCAATTGTAATAGGTCCCAATCTAAGAGTGAAAAATAGGTCCCTCAGAAGTTAACTGTGGTCATCTTGGATAATGTGTTGTGTGTGCATGTGAATTATAAAGCAAGAAAAATTAAGTCTCAGTGACGGGGGTTGAGTATTGCAACTCAACCTCTACATCACTAGATAGGATTGGTGGATCATCTTTTGACGGTGTATCAGTTGGTATCACAAAATCTTCATCAGGAGTGCTAGAAGTACCATACTGAGTGGCTAGAGAGATAAGAAAATCATCTTTCTAAAGTGGTTTCTTATATAGTTTCAGCTTGTGTCCATTTACTAGCAATGAAAATTGGACCTCATCAATGGCCTGTAAATACACTGCACCATTAGGGAATACTTGTTTAATCTCATATAGTCCTAACCACTGAGATTGAAGCTTGCCCTTGAAATCTTTGTATTTGGAATCATAAAGAAGGGCCCAATCACCAACAGTGAATTCTTTAGTCTTAATATACTTGTCATGCCATTTAATTCTTTGTTTCTATATAACCTCTGTATGGTGGATGGCTTCTAATCTGATTTCATCAAGAGCATTCAAATGTTGTAGTCTATCCTTTTGAGCTTCTGTCAAATCCATCCCTAATTCTACTGCTGTCCTTAGGGTTTTGTATTCAAATTCTATAGGCAAGATTGCTATCCTTAGGGTTTTGTATTCAAACTCTATAGGCAAGACTGTTGTCTTGCCATAAACCAATTCATAAGGAGTGAATCATGTAGTTGTCTTCCATGTAGTTCTATATGCCCAAATAGCTTCTGGTAACCTTGAAACCCAATCTCTTCTATGAAGTTGTACTGTCTTTATCAATATATTCTCAATCTCTCTGTTTGTGACTTCAACTTGACCATTAGCTTGAGGATGGTAGGGAGTGGACTTCTTGTGTCTAATATGATATTCCTCCACCAGTTTGGTGATTAAATTTGATGTGAATTGTGGACCTTGATTAGTCACTATCTCCCTTGGTACACCATAGCTAGTGAATATTTCTTCATACAAAAATTTTGCCACATTGCTATCTCTAACAAACTGCAAGGCTTTAACTTCCACCCATTTGGTTAAGTAATCATTACATACTAGTATATATCCCTTGTTATTTGAAGTAGGAGAGATTGGACCAACAAAATCTAGCCCCCACTTATCAAAAGGGGCTAATGCTATTTGTGGCTGCAAAGGCATTTCATCACTTCTTATAGGTCTCCCCATCCTTTGACACTGATCATAGCTTCTAGTATACTTGACAACATCTTTATGAAGTGTTACACAGTAATATCCTGTTGTCAATATTTTGAAGGTTGTCCTTTTGGCTATAAAATGTCCACCATAGGGTTCATCATGACATGCCTTCAATATATTAAACACCTCATCTTCTTTGATACATCTTCTCATAATGTTATCTGGACCAGTGTAGAATAGGAATCCAGAAATCCAATAATAAGCAAAACATTTATGAACATCCTACCTTTTCTCCTTTGGAGAAAAGTAACCTGGAATCTGCCTTAAAACCAAATAATTAGCTATGTCTGCATACCATGGAGTGTGTACATAGTTAGAACAAATAGATGCTCATCAAGAAAAGAGTCATCAACCCCTCCTTCTGATGATTGTGTAGGCAGTCTAGATAGAAAATCAACAACTACATTAGCTTTTCTTAGTTTGTCAAAAATTGTTATGTCAAATTCTTGCAATAACAACAACCATCTTATAAGTCTGCCACCCACTATTGGCTTATTCATCAAATATCTGATTGTTGTATGATCTGTATGTATGAACACTTTATAACCAGTAATGTAGTGTCTAAATTTGTTAATGGCATAAACAACTACCAACATTTCCTTTTCTCTCACAGTGTAGTTCAACTCAGCTCCTTGTAGGTTTTCACTTACATAGTATATTTCATACTCTTTAGTTCCTTCCTGTTGGCCTAAGACTACTCCAATGGCAATGTCTGATGCATCGGTGTGGATGTGAAAAGGCAGTGCCCAATTTGGACCTCTAAGAACTGGAGCTTGTGTCAAGGATGCTTTTAGCTTTTGAAAAGAATTCTGACAGTCTAGTGTCCATTCAAATTCACTATCCTTTGTCAACAGAGTAAATAGAGGTGCAATAATTTTCCTAAAATTTTGAATAAACCTCCTATAATAACCTGCATGTCCAAGGAAGCTCCTTACATCCTTCTGTCTCTGTGGAATAGGTAGGGTAGATATAATTTCAATCTTCTTTGGGTCAACTTGTATTCCTGCACTTGAGATAAAATGTCCCAAAATTATACCCTGTGTCATCATCATAAAACATTTTTCATTGCTCAAAGATAGATTGTGCTTTATGCATCTCTTTAAAACTTTCTCCAAGTTGTGTAAAGCTTCATCATATGTTTCACCATATGTGGTGAAGTCATCCATGTAAATTTACATGCTGTCATGGGCAAAATTAGAGAAAATACTGAGGACTGCTCTTTGAAATGTGGCTGGAGCATTGCACAGACCAAAAGGAAAGACAGAATATGCATAGGTCCCCTAAGGGCAGGTAAATGTTGTCTTATCTTGATCTTTTGGTGCAATCTTGATTTGGTTATAGCCACTCAAACCATCAAGAAATGAGAAATATTTCTTCCCTGCTAAAGAGTAAAGGGCTTGATCAATGAAGGGCAATGGAAAGTGATCTTTCCTGGTGGCAGCATTTAGTTCTCTATAATCAACACAAACTCTCCATTTGCCACCTTTCTTGGGAACTATGACCAATGGTGAAACCCATTCACTATCTGAAATGGGGTATATAAACCTTGCATCTAAAAGCTTTTGAAGTTCTACTTTCACTATCTCTCTAAGAGCAGGATTCATGTGTCTCTGCTCCTATCTTATATGTCTGTGGCCATCATCAATGTAACTTTTATGCATACACAAAGCAAGATTTATGCCCTTCATATCACTGTAATCCCATGAAAACATTGCTGAGTGGGTTTGTAATACTACATGCAGGGATTGTTGCTGCTCATCAGTCAATGCAATATTAACAATCAACACCTTTCCTGGCTTGATTTCTAATGGCTTAGGCATTTCTTGCACAGAGGACAAATCAAGGCTAGGTATTACTGGCAAGCATTGTTGGGGTAACAAAGTATGAGATAATTAAGATACCTCCTTTGAGGAATTGGTAGGTATTATGCTTCCTAAGGGATCTTGTAAACAAGATAAGCAGTCTTGCTTCTGTGGGTGCCTTCCATAGTCATTTTGTATTATGTGAGCAATTAACTCATCTTCATCTTGAATATCCAGTAAGGGGCTACATTTAATAGTCATCAAGGTTTGTAGGGAATAGTTGTCCTCATCCTCCAGGGTAGGACAAATGGTCTGCTCAAGCTCATGGTATGGTTGGGCTGGTGGATATAAAACCAATTTCTTGGTCACAATCCCATTGGATATGATCATGTTACCAGATCTATAACCTATAAATGCATCTGATGTGGCGAGCCATGGTCTGCCTAGTATAAGAGGATAACTAACAAGATTAACCTTGGGCTGTAGGACTCTGAAATCAGTAGGGTATTCCTAAGAATCTAATGCAATTACCAAATCCTTAATGACTCCTTTAGGCTTAACTGTAGACCTATCAACTAATTGCAAAACTATCTAGGTAGGCCTAAGGTTGTTCAACTGGAGTGTTTGCATTGTCTCCTTAGTCATTACATTAATTGCAACACATAAATCTATCAGAGTATTCTTAATCAGAGTCGCATTGATTTTGACATCCACTACTGGACTACCTAGATCTGTATATTTGGGAATAATTATATGCCCAACATTATGTCAGCCAGGTTACTCAAAACATGAACTGTCTTCAGATCTATTCTCTTCCTTCCTTGTTTCTGTTGACCCATTTTCCCCTGTCTAGAGCTAAATAGTTCACCTGGTACTTTTCCTTGAAAATCCTTTGGAAAATGTTCCTATAAAGATTAAAGTGCCAAATTTCCTAAAAAGCCTTGCCTAAAAAAAAACCTTACCGTTGGAAAGAGCTTGAAAAAATAGGCAGGTTTGCTTTTTACATCACCCTAAAATTTAGCCAAATAAAGAAAATATTTATGCTCAAAGTTTTGGTCAACATACAGTTCAAATGTTCATTGGCGGGCTTGCAAATCTCTATCGGCCTTAGAAAATGATGAAAAAGGTAAGTTGTATGCATTTTGGAATGCATATCGGGCTCAAGGACGTGCATATACATTGAGGTAATCTATCACAGATTCTAGGAATATTCCCTCAATGTATATCGGGTTCCGCATGCATATTGTGTTGTATGTCTTCACATGCAACGGTTACATACAAGGTAGATTCCTAGAATATTCTGCAAATGTATATTTTCTTTGTATATCGGGTTTGTATATTCGCACATACAACCCAACATACAATCAAAATATACAAGGCCGATTATATGCATGTGAACAGTGGAATGTATATCGGCGCATATACAAAAGAGAATGTATATTTCACTTGTATGTTTGCACATACAAGCGAAACATACAAGGAAAATTATACAAAGCAGGAGATACATTATAGGAATATTCCCTCAATGCATATCAGGTTTCAAATGCATATTATGTTGTATGTTTACACATGCAACGAAAAGTTACAAGGTTTGACATACAAGTGCATCCGCTACAGTGGAATGTACATTCGGCCTTGTATGTTTCTTTGAATATTTCGCTTGTAAGTTTTGCACATACAAGTGAAACATACAGAGAAACATACAAGGCCGAACGTACAAGAGGTGGGGCCTGCACACATACAAGGCTGATTGTATGTTAGAAGATACAAGTGAGCATGAACAATAGAATGTATATTTCAGTTGTATGTTTGCACATACAAAGCTGATATACAAAGGTTTACATACAAGCCAGACCCGATTGCATTTTTAACTTGTTTTATAAAGTCTTGGGGCCGCCTTGTATATGGGCGATTGTATATTGCGATATACAAGTCAGAGATACAAGGGTTATATACAAGGCAGACTTGAATCGAAGATCAAATTCAGCATTTCAGGTCTGAGGTCCGCCTTGTATATGTATAAGTGTTTTGTATATTTGAACATGCAGGGAAATATACAAAGAAAGTGATACAAGCCGGATCCGACCCAGCAGTCAAGGCAGTTGATAAATTTTTGGGGTCCGTGGCTTGTATATTTGGTGCTTGTATATTACGATATACAAGCAAACAGACAAAGGAAGTATACAAGCCGGATTTCAATGTCTTTTCAGGCTATTTCATAAAATTTGAAGTCCGTGGCTTGCATGTACAATTGTGCTTGTATATTGCAATATGAAAAGGGCAGACACAGTTTTCAATGATGCTCCTTGAACTAGCTCACCAACGAATCAGGAGGTGCCACGTGGCAGAAGACATACATGCAAGTTAACATACAAATGGTGGGGCCCGCATATACAAAAGGAAATTGTATGCATATACAATTTCAAAATTCAAAGGGCAAATTCAAGTCTGATATACAAGGTGCCACACATATACAAAAAAGTTGTAGAGAAGGTTTTGGATGCCGATTTAGGTAGGAAATGCAAGCGATATATACACAGATGCAAAGCGATATATACAGGTGGTTGACCAAAACTTTGACCACCTGTATCTCCTCCGTCCTGGCAAATTTCAACATGCTGTAAGAGACAAAGATGCATATTTTGGTACCCTCTTTCATTTGGTAGGGTTTTCAAGAGTTTTTATCACCTTTCCATTTTCAGATCTGGCCTTGCATATTTTGGGCCGTGGACGTTTCAGCAACTTTTTGGGGCAGGATGCAGATATTTTTCACATTTATTTCTACAGGTAATGGAAGTTGCTCGCATTGATGGTAAAAGATATTTCTCCACTATCTTGTTCCAGATATTTTAAGGTATGCATTGCTGAGGATCGATGATGCAACAGCTTGCATTGAAGACTTAAAATATCTTTTATCTGCCCAGTGCCAGATATTTGGCGCCATAACTCCTGCGGCTGGACAGTCACTAAATGTAGATATTTTCTGAGACAGCTCTTAGAGCACATTTTTGTAACTGACCTAGGTCAGTTTAGAATGCTATATATATGCATTCATATGATGTAAATAAGGTTAGAGAATTTTTAGCATTCAGGCTTTCTGTTTCTAAACAGAGCCTTCTGTACTATAACTGTGCCTTCCCACTGAATATACTCACGTTATTTTACCTCTTTGGATTGATTTCTAGTCCTGTGTGAATCTGCATATGGTTGTTTGTGAATGTCTCTGTTCCTCTCAATCGTCTGGTTTCTGACCTTTGCGAGGATCAATTGAATCTGTGTATGTTTGCTTGTTATATTTGGTTATGCTATGCATTTCCTCAGTATTGTGAGGGTTCTTTTATTAAAATTGGTGAATCACCCTTTGTTTTCAAGTTTTTGTTTCACCCTTCACTTTAAAGCATTCCTTCTCTCTTTTCCTCTTAAGATTCAGTAGTTTTAGGTGATAACCAGTTAAGGAAGCCAGCCTTCTCTGGAGGTCTGATCTCATTTAGGAAAGTCCCATACTTAGAGATCATTCCCATGTTACTCCGGATTGCTGAGGTTTCACAACTGTACGCAAGGGTGCAAATCTGGGTGATAACAACTTTTGGCATGCCCGGTGGGACCAGAGTCAGAACATAATCAAGATAACAATCACTATTGCTGGTTTTGATGTGCAACCAGTGATTATAGACCTTTAGAGGTTAAAGTTTGCATATCTGGCGACCCACATTGAGGAAGAACAAGCAGGCTAGTCCTATTGATACATGTTTTATGAGAAAGATTCAAACCAGGAGTTCAAACTCATTTGAATATTTGCAGCTATCTTCACCTAGAAGGCAGAGCAGAGCTGAAGTAAGAACCTCAGCTTCTAAAGGATATAGTCAACTCCTCCAAGTTTTAGGCCGGTTGCATCTGTAGTCCTTGCTACGGTCTAAACTATCCTACCTCTAGCCGTCCCAATGGCAAGAAATCAGCCATTCATGGCTTTGATGGGGGCAGCCCTTTAAATTTAACAATACATGATGTGATACCCATGGCAGCTTTGAAGAGTTTGCCTTATTTCACAGGGGAAAATCAAACTACCCCTATTGAGCACATCAGAGATGTGGCTTCTCTATGTGGAGTGCATCACATCACCCAAGAAAACGTAGCCATCAGGCTACTGGCTGCTTCTTTCAAGGGAAAAACATTACAATGGTTTAGGAGCCTACCAGTGCAGACCATTACAACCTGGGATGATCTAGGTGATAAGTTAAATAAGCAATTTTAGAATAAGTCAGACAACTTGTCACTAGTTGAACAGATGACCACCATAAAGAGAGCTCCTCACGAGTAAATGATGGACTTTAACTTCAGATTCTAGAAGACATGGGACATAATTCCTGCCATGGTAAGGCCTCCAGCTGAATATGCATTCTTGTATTTTTTGAAAGCCCTGAACAGTGATATTTCAGTAATGATTCAATCATTAGAAGGTACTAGTTTGCCTGCTACATATGAAATAGCTATTAGGGTAGAAAATAATCTAATTCAGGTCAGAAAAATAGCACCTAGGCCACCCATGCCCATCTTCCCTGAAATTCAAGCTTCCATGCCTTTACCAATTCCATATTTCACCCCTTTACCTGTTACTGCAGCACTACCAAGTACTGCCAACTCTGAAGCTGCTACTTCTAACTCATCACAAGAATTAAAGGATATTAAAAATAGCCAATAGAAAATAGAAAATATTTTGCAAACTTTTGGCAATGAGCTAGTGAGCATTAAAAAATAGCAATCCTAGAGCAAGCAATCTTACCAATCACAACCTCAAGGGCAAAATCAGCAGCCATATCAAGGCCAAAATCAGCCTTATCAAGTTAATAGGCCTCCATATCAAAGTACCTACCAAGGTGCTAGACAAAATGTAAATCAAAGGCCATTTCAGCCTTATAATCCAGCACCTATTAACATAGTAAGGGACCTTGTCCCTACTCAGAACAATCTTGCAGCTGAGTATGAATGGTGCTATCCATGTAATCAGCCACATAGTCAAGCAACCTATTCAAATGGAGTCATAAATCAGGCTTTAATGGTGCAAAATGTTGCAGTCCCACAGTTAAATACACCTAATGATGGAGCCATACAACAACAAGAACAACCTCAGGGAGATTCGACTTTCATGAACTAGCAAGAAGGTGAGTTCTGTGGCATAAACAATGATAACACCTGAGTTGCAGCAAATGCAAGAGCTAAGAAGAGGGATTACGAGATTGAACAAGTAGCAAATAAAGGAAAAACACCTGTTGATGCTTCTATACCTCAATTTCCCCATATTCTACAAAGAAATACTTTAGCAACGGCAAGGGAAATGCCTCATTTGCAAGTAGAGGTTGCTGCTACAAAATCACAACAAAAGGTAAGTGTCACTCCACCTTTCAATATTATTGAAAATATGAAGAAGATGAATGTGACAATGTCTATGTGGGATTCTTTAGCCATCCTAGGCCAAAAAGACATATTGCAATCTGCCTTGTCTGATATGAAAGTATCCAAAGATATGATTGTTGACCCAAATAGGGCTGTCCTCACCAATTCATCCCAGGATAATAGCAAACAGCCAAACCAAAGTGCTAAACCACTCCCATTCTATGTATCATTAATAATTGGAGACAAATTAGTACATAATTGCATGGTGGACAGTGGAGCAAGCAGTTCCATGATGCCTAAACAAATTGCAGACCAATTAGGGCTCAAATACCAGCCTCTTGAGAAGGGTGTACTCCAATTAGATGGCACATCTGTTAATACTGTGGGTGTAATAAAAGACCTAGGCCTCACTCTGCACACTTGCCTAAATGTTTCCATTTCACAAGAGGTGTTCATCATAGATTTGCCTCCTTATCTTGCCATGTGCTTATCAAGAGAATTTACAGCCAAGATAGGAGGATATTTATCCTCAGACTGGTCCCACATGTTTTTTAGGACCAGATATGGCACCAAAGTAAATTTAAAATCTAAGTTACTTTCAAATCATCACATAGAGCCTTACACACTGAGTGTTGTTAATGCAAATTGCATTATTTCTGATGATCCTGAGCTTGTTGTTGCTCAAGAACTACAAGATGAAAGCATACTAGAGGTAGTCTTAAGGGAGTGGTCCTCAGAAAATGTTATAGATGATCTTGAGGCACATATTCAAGAAAATGGTATGGGGGTCTATACACTTCATGAGTCTGAAACAACGATTCCAAATCTTGTGAAAGGTTTAGAACAACAGACAGAGTAGCAAGGAGAAGTATGGAAAATGTACTTTGATGGCTCAAGGAGTAGAAATGGATCCGGTGGTGGTGCAATGCTTATATCTCCCTAGGGTGAGAGCTATTATGCTGCTTTCTGTTTTGCCTTCTTGTGCACCAATAACACTGCTGAATATGAAGGATTGATCCAGGGTTTACAATGGGTAAGAAAGAGAAAGATTGGTTGTTTACAAGTGTTTGGGGACAATGAACTAATTGTAAATCAGGTAAGAGGACTACATCTTACAAAAAAAGATGTTCTAAAATGCTACAAACATAGGGTGTGGGACATGATTGAAGAATTTGATGCTTTCAATTTGATTTCCATTCCAAGAAATCAGAACTCCCATGCTGACAGGTTAGCTACAATTGGGGCTTAGTTTGACATCCCTAGTGACATTCAAAAGGAAAAGGTACAACCTCATGTAAAAATAGTGGACAGGGCCTTTATCCCTGATAATAATATTCATTGGCAGGTTTTTGAAAGTGATGAGTAGATCCTGCGTTTCTTGTTGGAGGAAGATGAATTTTTTGTGATAAATCAAGATAAGCTTAAACAACAATATGGCAATGATCAATTTGTTCAGTTGAGGACAAACAAGTTGCCCAAGGAATTGGTAACCTTGGAATCTATTTTTAGTACAAATGATCAACTGAAGAAAAGCAAGATTAGCATGCAGGTTAAAGAAGAGCATTATGAAGAGTTGGAGATTTTTAAAGGTAAGCTTCTTAAAATTGGTAAAATCTACTCAGCTAAGGATAGAAGAGCTTTTATTGCTCTCTGCCAAGAATTTGAAGGGGTGTTTTCTTGGGAGTATTCAGACCTAAAGGGGTTTGACCCTCAGATTGCCTAGCACACCTTAGAGTTAGAATCAGGTACTAAACCTGTGAGGTAGAAGTAAAGACCTTTAAATCCAAAGCTTGAGCCTCTAATGATTAAAGAACTAACTAAGCTAATTGAAGGGAAAATCATTTTTGCAATCAAGCATACTTCTTGGGTCTCCAACCTTGTCCTTGCAAGAAAAAGAATGGAGAGATTAGGCTATGTGTCGACTTCAGAGACCTCAATAGAGCCTCCTTAAAAGAACACTACCCATTGCCTTCAATGGAGCAAATTCTGCAGGTAGTGGCTGGCTCAGAAAGGTTTTCTTTGCTTGATGGGTTTTTTGGTTACAATTAGGTGTTAGTCAAGGAGGAGGATCAGTTCAAGACCGCTTTCACCACCAAATGGGGTACCATGGCCTACAAAAGAATGCCTTTTGGCCTCTCGAATGCTGGCTCTACTTTCCAGAGAGCCATGGATATGGCCTTTATGGGTTTGATGTATAAATTGGTGCTAGTATACCTGGATGACATCACGGTTTTTTTCCAAGAATACAGCTGAACATCTATCTCATTTGAGGCTAGTATTTGAAAGATGTAAGGAATTTATGATCTCTCTCAATCCCAGGAAGTGCATATTCATTGTGCATGAAGGCAAGCTTTTAGGGCACGTTGTATCGAAGGAAGGTATTACCATTGATTCTGAAAGGGTAAGGGCTATTCTAGAGCTACCTTTACCCAGCCACAAAAGGGGACTGCAAAGTTTTATTGGTAGAATTAATTTTCTGCGAAGATTCATCCCTGATATTGCGAATCTTTTGAAGCCTTTGACATCCATGTTAAAGAAGAATACAATTTTTAGTTGGATGAAGGAGGCCAAGCTCAGCTTCGAGTCCATCAAGGAGGCATTAGCGGCTGCACCAACTCTGGTAAAACTTGGTTTCTCTAAGGATTTTATCTTATATGCTTATGGCAGCCTGGATACAATCTCTGCAATCCTGGTACAATAGCAAAGTGAAGGTTTTGAGGAACCAATCGCTTTCTTTAGCCAAGGGCTGGAGGAGTACGAGAAAAGGTATAGCTTTGTTGAGAAACATGTCTTGGTAGTGATAAAGAGCCTCAAGAAGTTTCGGCACCTTGTTTCTAATAACAAGATACATTTGATGGTCACTCATCCCAGTGTGAAGAAGTTCCTGTTGAGTAAAGATGTTAGTGAGAAAAGGGCTGGTTGGATCACCAAAGTCATGGAATATGACGTGGAGATCAAGATAACCAAGCTTGTCAGAGGCAGAGGACTTAGTGAATAACTCGCTACCAGTTCAGAGAATGAAATAGAAAAAGAAGCGGAGGTGCTTCTGATTATTCAAGAAGGGCATCAGAATGATATAGCAACAGTAGGCACCAGTTGGGTAAATGACATGACTCAATTTTTGCGAACTGGTAAATGTTCTGCAGGTCTAAATAGAACCAGAAGAGGGTATTTTAAACTGCAATCCATTCCATATGTTTTAATAAATGGCATCCTTTTCAGAAAGGATTTTAATGGTGTATTGCTAAGATGCATTGATTATGATCAAACTGATAAAGTGCTTCATGATTTTCATGATGGAACTACAGGGGGTCATTTTGCCCCAAGGACTACTACTTGGAAAGTAATGAGAGCTGACTATTATTGGCCCAACTTATTTAGGGATGCCCATGCATGGGCCATAAAATGTATAAAATGTGCCATTTTTGTAGGAAAGGAAATGCTGCCAGCTTTACCTTTGCAGCCAATTCAGGTAGAGCAGCCCTTTATGAGATGGGGCATTGATTTTATAGGTCCTATTAATCCACCATCAAGTGCAGGCCACAGATGGATACTTACAGCTACAGATTATTTCACAAGATGGACTGAACCAGTGGCCCTGAAGGAATCCAATGAAAATGCTATCTTGAATTTTTATCATGATTTGATATCTAGATTTGGAGTGCCTGAGTCTATCATCTCAGACAATGCTTTGGTCTTTCTAGGATTGAAAATAACTGACTGGGCTATTAAGAATGGGATTTATTTGAATACTTCATCAAATTATTACCCACAGGGTAATGGTTTGGCTGAGTCTACAAATAAAAATCTCATAAGAATCATTAAAAGATCAATGGAAGACAACCAGAGGACCTAGCACACTAATTTGAAATATGCCTTGTGGGCTGATAGAATAACTCCTAAAAGGTCCATTGGAAACTCTCCATATATGTTAGTCTATGGGAAGGAAGTAAGATTTCCTATATCTATGGAGCTGCCAGCACTAGACATTATGAATCAGCTGGAAATGTTTGAAGCAGGAGATCCCATGGCTATCAGATATGCTCAGCTTATGGAGCTTGAAGAAATCAGAGACAAAGCTATGAAGACTATGGAATATCATCAACTTCAAACAAAAAGAAATTTTGATAAGAAGGCCACCCCCAGGAACTTTAGAATGGGTGACATGGTGCTCAAAAGGGATGAATTGAAAAGCAGACTAGGAAAGCATTCCAAGTTTGACAGCATGTGGAGTGGCCCATTTCTTATTACTGAATGCAAGGAGCAAAATGTATTTCAGTTATCAAGCATGAATGGACAAAATTTACTTATCCCAGTCAATGGGATACACTTAAAGAGGTGTTTTGAGGTATGAGTGCTTTGTAAATTAGTAGATTAGGCCTCTATGCTTTTAATAAGTGTTGCTGCACCTTAGTTTAGTTTTTTGTTTTCCCTAAGTGCTTTTGCACAGGCTGCATTGTCATTAGGAGAATGCAAGTCTCTTCCCTTTTGTGTTTTGGGGGTAGGATTCAACTTTCCAGCATGTTTTTGACTTGACCCCATGCCCAATGGATACTTAAGGCCACTGGTCCCATTTGTTTAGCAGGCAAACATCCCATAGAAGTCACCAAATTGTTGACCCATTTTCCCCTGTCCAGAGCTAAACAGTTCACCTGGTACTTTTCCTTGAAAATCCTTTGGAAAATGTTCCTATAAAGCTTAAAGTGCCAAATTTCCTAAAAAGCCTTGCCTAAAAAAAAAACCTTACCATTGGAAAGAGCTTGAAAAAATAGGCAGGTTTGCTTTTTACACCACCCTAAAATTCGGCCAAATAAATAAATTATTTATGGTCAAAGTTTTGGTCAACATATAGTTCAAATGTTCATTGGTGGGCTTGCAAATCTCTATCGGCCTTAGAAAATGATGAAAAAGGTAAGTTGTATGCATTTTGGAATGCATATCGGGCTCAAGGAAATGCATATACATTGAGGGAATCTATCGTAAATTCTAGGAATATTCCCTCAATGTATATCGGGTTCCGCATGCATATTGTGTTGTTGTATGTCTTCACATGCAACAGTTACATACAAGGTAGATTCCCATAATATTCTGCAAATGTATATTTTCTTTGTATATCGGGTTTGTATATTTGCACATACAACCCAACATACAATCAAAATATACAAGGCCGATTATATGCATGTGAACAGTGGAATGTATATCGGCGCATATACAAAAGAGAATGTATATTTCGCTTGTATGTTTGCACATACAAGCGAAACATACAAGGAAAATTATACAAAGCAGGAGATACATTACAAGAATATTCCCTCAATGCATATTGGGTTTCAAATGCATATTATGTTGTATGTTTGTACATGCAACAAAAAGATACAAGGTTTGACATACAAGTGCATCTGCTACAGTGGAATGTACATTCGGCCTTGTATGTTTCTTTGTATATTTCGCTTGTATGTTTTGCACATACAAGAGAAACATACAGAGAAACATACAAGGCCAAATGTACAAGAGGTGGGGCCTGCGCACATACAAGGCCGATTGTATGTTAGAAGATACAAGTGAGCATGAATAGTAGAATGTATATTTCGCTTGTATGTTTACACATACAAAGCCGATATACAAAGGTTTACATACAAGCCAGACCCGATTGCATTTTTAACTTGTTTTATAAAGTCTTGGGGTCTGCCTTGTATATGGGCGATTGTATATTGCAATATACAAGTCAGAGATACAAGGGTTATATACAAGGCAGACTTGAATCGAAGATCAAATTCAGCATTTCAGGTCTCAGGTCCGCCTTGTATATGTATAAGTGTTTTGTATATTTGAATATGCAGGGAAATATACAAAGAAAGTGATACAAGCTAGATTTGACCCAACAGTCAAAGCAGTTGATAAATTTTTGGGGTCCGTGGGTTGTATATTTGGCACTTGTATATTGCGATATACAAGCAAACAGACAAAGGAAGTATACAAGCCAGATTTCAATGTCTTTTCAGGCTATTTCATAAAATTTGAAGTCCGCGGCTTGCATGTACAATTGTGCTTGTATATTGCAATTGCAAAGGGCAGATATAGTTTTCAGTGATGCTCCTTGAACTAGCTCACCAACGAATCAGGAGGTGCCACGTGGCAGAAGACATACATGCAAGTTAACATACAAATGGTGGGGCCCGCATATACAAAAGGAAATTGTATGCATATACAATTTCAAAATTCAAAGGGCAAATTCAAGTCTGATATACAAGGCACCACGCATATATAAAGGAGTTGCAGAGAAGGTTTTGGATGCCGATTCAGGCGGCAAATGCAAGCGATATATACACAGATGCAAAGTGATATATACAGGCGGTTGACCAAAACTTTGACCGCCTGTATTTCCTCCGTCCTGGTGAATTTCGACATGCTGTAAGAGACAAAGATGCATATTTTGGTCCCCTCTTTCATTTGGCAGGGTTTTTAGGAGTTTTTTCCACCTTTCCATTTTTAGATCTGGCCTTGCATATTTTGGGCCGTGGACGTTTCAATGACTTTTTGGGGCAGGATGCAGATATTTTTTGCATTTATTTATGTAGGTAATGGAAGTTGCTCACATTGATGGTAAAAGATATGTCTCCACTGTCCTGTTCCAGATATTTTAAGGTATCCATTGCTAAGGATCGATGATGTAGCAACTTGCATTGAAGACTTAAAATATCTTTTATCTGCCTAGTGCCAGATATTTGGTGCCATAACTCCTGCGGCTGGACAGTCACTAAATGTAGATATTTTCTGAGACAGCTCTTAGAGCACATTTTTGTAACCGACCTAGGTTAGTTTAGAATGCTATATATATGCATTCATATGATGTAAATAAGGTTGGAAAATTTTTAGCATTCAAGCTTTCTGTTTCCAAACAGAGCCTTCTATACTGTAACTGTGCCTTCCCACTGAATATACTCAAGTTATTTTGCCTCTTTGGATTGATTTCTAGTCGTGTGTGAATCTGCATATGGTTGTTTGTGAATGCCTTTGTTCCTCTCAATCGTCTGGTTTCTCACCTTTGCTAGGATCAATTGAATCTATGTATGTTTGCTTGTTATATTTGGTTATGCTGTGCATTTCCTCAATATTGTGAGGGTTCTTTTATTAAACTTGGTGAATCACCCTTTGTTTTCAAGCTTTTGTTTCGCCCTTCACTTTAAAGCATTCCTTCTCTCTTTTCCTCTTAAGATTCAGTAGTTTTAGGTGATAACCAGGTAAGGAAGTCGGCTTTCTCCGAAGGTCTGATCTCATTTAGGAAAGTCCCACACTTAGAGATCATTCCCATGTTACTCCAGATTGCTGAGGTTTCACAACTGTACGCAAGGGTGCAAATCTGGGTGATAATAGTTTCTTTATGCAGAGATCTCGGATAGTCTTAGTGTATATGGGAATATCTTTGATGGCTTGGATGAAGGGAATCTTTATGCTTATATCTTGTAACTAGCTTATGAGGTCATTTTCAGATTGTGCTAGTTGTTTCTGGATAGTCAAGCATTCAGGGAAAGGAGGCATAGGATGTGAAATGGTTTGAGGTCCCTGAGTTGATTTAGGTTCCAAAGGTGGTTTATCTATGGCTTCCTCTATGGGTTCTTCATCTTCAAGTTCTATAATTTGGGGAGATGAAGGACCCGCAAGTTGCTTCCCTAACTTGAGATGAACATTACTGAATTCTACCCCATAGGTAGGGTATTGCATCACCTCATTAGTATAAGCCTGTTGAACAGGCTCGTTGTTAGGATTAGGTACAGGTTGGGAAGGGATTTGGGTAGGTCTAGGAGGTGGATTTTGAGGTGCAGATGGAGGCATTATGGTTGGTTTCTAAGGTTGAGATGGAATCATAGGTTGTTGGTAATTTGCATTTTGCTACCATTGTTGGTTCTTGTTCCATTGAGGTTGTTGTGTAGGCCACTGGGGGTTATAGTTGGAACATTAAAAACCTTGTTGGGGCCATGGGCTTGGCTACTGTTGGCTCCAACTAGGTTGTGGAGTAGGCCATTGTGGGTTTTGCTAGAGATTTTGATTACTAGGCCATGGCTGAGTGTTCCAAGTAGAGAAATTTGGTTTGCAACAGGAAAGGGTGAACTAAAATTTAGTGGATCAGAGGGCATACCTTGTCTTTGCTGCCAAGGTCTCCTTTGAGATATGAAGAACAATTGTCCATCCTCTCCTTCAAATAGCTGAAATTCTAGCCTTTCAACCTTCTCTTGCTAGATGGTTGCCACCCTTTTACATTTACAATTGACCTTCCTTTGCCTACAACTGGGACAGTACTCAGTAAGCATTACATCAGCTTCTTCTTGTTTCTTCTTGATGTGAAGAGTGTCAAACTATGTAGCCATATGGTTGATTATGTCCTCCTTCATGTTGGACAAAAAATTACTAATTTCCACTCTTGAAACTCTGTTGGTTGCTTCATTTGTAATTGATGTCCTGTCTCCCCTTGATCATCTAGTGAAAGTCCTTGGATAATTTTGGCAAACTTTACAAATTGACTCAAAAGGTAGCTAAGAAATATCACCTTACCCAATAAGATTCAAAGCATCCATGCAATCATCCTTAACCCCTCTCAAGAAAACCATTTTTAATGATTCTTCAGACAATCTATTTTGGGGGTTTTTTCTTCAAAGCAAACTGGAATCTTTCAACATAATCTTCAAGTGGCTCCTCCTCCTTTTGTGACATCTTGAAGATGTCATCTCTCCTGTCATGTCCTTGGAAGTAATCTTGGTATTTCTCCAAGAATTTCTCCTTCATTGTATCCCAGTCTGGAATGACATCCTTTCCTAGCCCCATAAACCATCTCAAGGTTGCATCCTTGAGAGTGGTAGGAATGAGTTTTAGCCTGTGAGCATCTGAGGTGTAGTCATAGCTCCTACACAGATTATCAAACTCAAACAAAAATGTATCTAGGTCCTCTGTCACCAAGCCATAGAAGATTGGTAATGCTAATAGTGGAATATTTTTTAGCACTATAGCCCTCTACTGATCAGTGATAGGAAATTCAAATGTTGCTTGCTCTGGTGGATCCTCCACCACAACATCTGTCATGGTTCTGAAGGTCCCTTCTGTAGTTGTGGAAGAAGTTGATGAAGATGTAGGTGGTGTTAATGAAGATGTAAGAGCAAATTCTTCTTTTTCAACACTTTCTATTGTATAGTTGATAAAGTCAGCTGGGTCTTCTCTATCCTAAAAATTTGAAGGGAGGAATTTGCCTCAGTTGTCTCTCTGCCTCCGCATATAGTGGGGTCATCCCACAATAATAGGTTACACTTTTTGGCCAAACTTGACATTGAAATCAAAATTTTGAACTAAATCTTCACTTTATGACACCTATAGCCGCTAAACCGTTAAGAATTTGAAGATGATGCGAACTAGTGATTTGTGAGATTTTGTTTGTAGATTCTAAATATATATTTTTAAAAAAAATTGGAGTTAAATTGTAAATTTTTTTGCCTCTCCTTTGATAACTAGTTTTTAATACTAAACAACATTTTTTTAAAGTGATGTGTATTCTGTAGCACATAACTTTTTTTCTACAGAGGATAAAATTATGATTCTTTTCAATTTAGATTGGTAACACCAATATATAGGGCATGCATTTGGTTTCATAATGTTTTGTTGAATTTTTTTAATTAAGTTTTGAAGTCAAACCAATTATAATTTAGACATAGGCATATTCCATAAAACATAACTTTTTCTGTATGTATCGAAATTCAATTTTTTTTGTTGAGACAAAGACATCAATACCTAGGGCATAGATATTTTTCAAAAAAAAATTTCACTAATTTACTAATTTTCCATGTGTGTAGAACATAGAACTTGATGTTCGGTGAAAAACTTACATTCACAAGAAATAAAAAATAAATATAATAATCAAATTAAATATATTTAAAATTATACTTTTTGCAAAGCTTATAATAAGGAGTACATACTTATAAAACATAAATTTTAAATGAATTCATTTGATTCCCCAAAAGGTAAATCAAAAGTAGTTTTTTATCAGCATTTTGATAGGTGTAGAGGAGACTCCATTTTAGGTATGGTTTAAAACTAGTAGGGTTCTATCGAAGGGGGTTTGAATCTAAGGGGGTTTGATCAAACCCTCTTCAATTAAAATCCTTTAAATGGAACCTTTCAAGGCTTAAATCATTATATTCTCTAAAAATATGTGATTTCAACAAAAATCAGGATGTCCCAGAAAGTGTAACCCATTGTTGTGGCAGCACCTAGTGAATTTGGCTTTATATTCTAGCGGTCCTGCACGATGTTAGTATAAGTTTTGGTGTTTCCTAAAAAGTGAATTTATTAATGCTAATGTTGGAATCAAAATTTAAACTATGAAAGCATGTAAAATGAGCCTATGAAGGTAGTACCATCCCCGACAATGACGCTAAAAATGTAGAGGAAAACTAATGCGTTGCAGACTTAACATAATTTAGGGGTAAACCTATCTAAATAGTACACTCTATCATTGTACTTCACACATTAAATTATCAACCAAGGAGTGTAAGCTTATGATGGCACTGCATTGTATGTGACTTCAGGGTTCATATTCTTTCTAAACTATCTTATCTAAGCCTACTTACTTTGCTGAAATTCACAGAAATGTAAAGACATTAAAAATGGTTACAAAATCTAGTGGCTACAAGTACCTGCAGTATAAGTTGTAGATAACTGCTACAACAGGAAATTACAAAATTAACTGAAAATATTCAAAATGATAGGAAAACTAATGCTAACCTTCGGAGGACTTAAAGTAGACAAAGCATGCATTTGTTCATGAGCCATACTACTATAATTTGATAATCAAAGTATTCTAATTGACTCGTAATGTATTTATAAGCTAATGAAAAATAGATTTAATAAGAATGCATAAAGGAATGAGAAAATAAATGAAGTGAGGATCAATACCTTGAGTGGCCGGCTCAGGGGACTGACTCACTTAACTAGAAATCAAATCTAATTCATATTCTCATGCATCCTCATAACACATAGTTCCATTCATTTCATATCATAAACAAAATCTCTTTTAGATTGTATTCAATAATGTCATTCTTTAAAACATGTCTGGATCTTCCAATATAGAAAAATAGAGCAACAACTGAGTAACTGGAAATAAAGTAAATAACTTGACATCAAACTCATCCCTCCTAACTTATACAGAAATGGGAGAGTTTTATGAAGCTACCAACTAACTTCAATCATCAATCCATTCCTAGATACTAGGATATAGGTTTTAAGATCGATTTATTAATCTAAATGAACAGAGGAAGGAGAGTCTTATTCAATCAAGGATTCTTATGCAATGACTCACATGAAGAACACACATAAGCTACATTTGAAACAAGTCTAATTCTTCTGTATTTATTCCTATCCATGATGGTTCAGATTCATCCTCCAGCTACCTGCACTTTTGGCATCCTAACTTCACTTCCTTTAATTCTCCTGTCCTGTAACTTGTTGCAAATGCTCATTTCCTTGATGCCACATTCTTGCTACATAGGGGTTAATTCACAAAACATATGAACACAAATAACCTTCATAATTAAACCATAGGATTCCATCTATATTCCATGCATACTCATATTCAAATCATTCAATTGATAATATCATCACCATATTCCATATTAATAATATAGATTCAAATTGCAAAGTATATAAAAAGACAACATATAATGATGGTGATGTTGGTAAAGTGTCTGGAGGATCATATGGAA
The DNA here is from genome assembly GCA_027924645.1 of Cunninghamia lanceolata. Lineage (NCBI taxonomy): Eukaryota > Viridiplantae > Streptophyta > Pinopsida > Cupressales > Cupressaceae > Cunninghamia > Cunninghamia lanceolata. The sequence goes on along the minus strand of BSBN01000703.1, from coordinate 11,126,295 downwards.
AAGTTCTAAAAGCATATAAAAACATCATAAAAAGAGGTCAATATTTTAACCCATCACGAAGCTTCATGTACTTGCCCCATTTTTTATGATATATATAGAGATGTGGTGCAATAGTTATACCATGGTGTTTGTTTTGTGATTTATATGAAGATGATGATGATGATGTATGTTGTGTTGTGATTTTGATTATGCATATGTGATGGATGTGTATGGTAGTTATATGATGATTTATTAGATTATGGATGCATGTTGATGTGATGTATACATTGTGATATGATGTATGGTAGTATCATTAGGATTGATATTTAGAATACAATATAGATGATATGATTTTTACTATAGTTGATGCAATGAAAAAATGTATATGTATTGTGGGATAGTTTAGATTAGTTGATCAAGATTGAATATGTGATTTATGGATGGATGCATTGGTATTATGACATATATGTGATTTGATGTGATGCATTGGGATATGTGGAATGCTTGTTACTTTGGAAAAATTAATTAATAATGCATTTGATGTATATGATGTGTGGTGAGAATGCTTAATATGAAATGAATGCAAATAGATAGATATAAATGGATAAATGTGAATTGTTTTGGTTTTTTGTTCATCATATAACTGTATTGGAAGAAAATGATGAGGTATGCATGATGATAAAACTAACCAATCAAAATCATTTGCACATGTCAGACTATGATTAATCAAGATAAAATTGACACAATTTACACAATGAATAATGGATAGGCTAATGATTGGGGTTTTCTTGAATGCAAGTGCTATGTTGAAATGTAGTGAGCCCTTATTTTATATAGCATGTGATATTATGCATCAGGGTATAAAGACCAAAGTGATGATGTATCCTATGCATCAGAATGACTTGCAAACAACATACAAAAATATGCATTAGTACATCACAAGGCTTTTGATGACCTTGGTGGGTATTGTGATGAGACAACTGGTAGGCTAGTGGATGTCTTAATGCATCACAATGCATTTGATAACCTTGGTGGGTACTATACTAGGACAACCAAGCAAACATGATACACAAAAATGATAAGACCATGCCTTGGTATAAACTGTTCAAGGCACACCATGATATGAATGATCATGGTGACCTTGATGAAGTATAATGCGAGAAATAATTAAAAGATAAACAAAGATTTAAAAAAGAAACATTCAACTGACATACAATAGTAGCACCTTTTTCTGAAGTATCAATGACGGGAGGAGATGGATGATGCCTATTGTGGAGACAATATATTGCTCAAAGGTAGAGGATGGAGATGTAAGTATGTTCATGATGATAAAAGGGGTGAGACAGGTAGATGTTGTCGATGTTGCTAGTGGATCTTTATTTAAATTCTTGTAAATGGGAGGTCTTGTGTGTATAGTCCACAAATATTGAATCATAGGCCTTGCAACTGCATGAAGCTCAAGGTCAAGAAGGGAACATATCTAGGTTGTGAAATGAGCAATGGGGAGAATATGAGGATCCTAGTCCTAAGAAAGAGATGATTAACTACCCCCTCATGTAGGGAAGGATTATTGGCAAAGGATTTATGGCAGTACATGTATTAAAAAGCACATTTAAAAGTGGGAATGAGGGTGTGTATATGTTTTATTGGGTGAGATGGATGAGGGAGTTATGGTGGCTTTTCCAAAAGTGGGAGTAGGTAGTGGTGTGGTGGAATGAAAGGGGGGTTTTACTCACTTCATAAGGGAATGGATCATAGAGAAAACATGGGTGGCTGAAGTGAAGTAGGGGCGACTTGGAACACTCTATGTCTACCAACAACATGTAAAAAATGTGGCTGATAGTGTGGGCTTGGTAAGATTATACATATAAGAGGAGTAGCGGGGTTAGGCAGGAATGTATGTATGTTGAGATTTGAGAGCACCTCATGCTATGGGGAAGCACATAGGGAGAGCTGAATACTATAAGATGATTGCTTGGTTGTATTAGGGAGGGTGTAGAGGGATGGGATCAGTGGGATGGAATGAAGTGGGTTGGGAAATTCAAATGGTTGAAGAGGGTATATGAAAACATAGACTAGGATAGACTATGTAGGGTACCCCTTATAGTAATATACTATGATACAAAGGACAAATTATTATTATGATTATTATTTTATTTGAAAGGATAACCAAATCCTTCAGTTTTTGTTTACCTATAGCAATCTCTAAAGATTTGATGGTGGCAAGAATTGGAGTCATATGGGGATGAGCTAGTGTAAGGGAAAATACCCTAGTTGTGGGAACTATTGGGGATGGAGAGAGTGATTTGGAGAGGATACGTGTATAATGGAAGGATATAGGGCTAGGTGGGATTGGTGGAGGTGGAAGGATGTAGGTAGTAGAGGACCTTAAGGATAATAGAGTCCAACTTACACACATGGCACCTACAAACATGTTTTCATGGGTAAGTGCAAGAAATTGGGTCTACTTTTTGGCCAAAAAGTGGAAGTATTTTGCCTAAAAACCAAAGTTTGTCATAGTTGGAGTAAAAATTTGAAGCACTTACACATAGAATATTAATTTGGTGTAAAAATATAAAATGTGTTAGAAATGAAATCAACACTACTTTAATGGAAACCTGATTCGAATAAATTTCAGCAATCTTTCAAGTGTGTGTTAACAATGGAGATTGTATCAAAACATAAACCCACAATACATAAATATACTAGAAGCAGAGTGAAGCACATAACACAAGTGTTTAGCATGGAGAAAACCCTTTCAGGTAAAAAACTCCACCAAGAAAAGAGGCCAAGTTGTATTATCTTCACAAAAGGAGATTACAAATACATTCACTTCCTCTATCCTTCAACCTTCACTCTGGCAGAACCTGGGTACCTGTAAACTGTTATATCACTCTCATCTACTATGCTATGTTTTTTAATAGAATTTACACAACCTCAAGACATTAAATGACTTCTTACAAGCCCATAACACTTGTCAAGAGTCAACAACACAACCTTAGGCATCCATGGCCAAGAATGGGCTCTTACGAGGTCATAAATGTTGTCATACATGCATCCTATACTTGGGAAAAGTGTCCATGCAAGCTTGAATGCCTTGGGGATAAAAATAACCAATTACAGCATCTTATGACACATCATATGCTATTATTAGTGTCATAGATTCTTATGACAACTTAGAGTTGTCATAGAATCTCTTACACCTTCTTACAACATCTATGACGTGCGTCATAACACTAAAAATAGATTATTCCTCCACATGTGCACCCCACTTTGACCAAATTCCATTTACCATAGTAAATGACATCCCATAACTACTACCGGTAACTCTGGGACTTACCATGCAGTAACTCTGTAATTACCATGGACAGTAAATAATTTTTACCACTGTCGGTGAAACTTGTACATCCCTTATGGGTAATTACAAATAATAAATGGAATAATACAATAATGGGAATTACAAAGTTAATGGCACCTTATCCTAACATTATCCCACTTGACATTATACATTGTAAATCAACCCATAGGAAATCAAATGTAAAATAATCAGACACTAGAAATAAGGCCCATGGCCTCTCTGCACCACATGAACTTCTCTGTGCTCATAGGCTTGGTCAAAGAATCTGCAACATTCTCCTCAGTGTCTATCTTCTTTAGCTCAATTTCTCTATTTGCAACCAACTCTCGAACAAAGTGATACTGAACATCAACATGCTTAGTCTGAGCATGATACATGGGATTCTTGGCCAAATAGATAGCACTCTGGCTATCACAACCAATCTAAATGATCCTACAATCAAAACCAATACCTGTACACAGTCTCCTCAACCAAACTGCCTCCTTAGAGACATGAGTAGTAGCCATATACTATGCTTCTGTGGTGGACAAAGCAACTGTGGGCTGCCTCTTACTCATCCAACTCACTGCACCTCCAAATAGAGTAAACACATAGCCACTAGTGGACCTTCAACTATCTAAGTCACCTGCCCAATCCGCATCAACACAACCCTATATGTCCAAAGTTTTATTAGCACTATCAGTACCAGGATAAACCAAACAATGATCAGGAGTACCTGCAAGATATTTAAACACCATCTTCGCATAGTTCCAATGCTGTCTACAAGGGTTAGACATAAATATGCTCAAAACTCCCATTGCTTGGGCAATATCTGATCTAGTACAAACCATTGTATACATCAAACTCCCTACAACACTAGCATATGGCACATTAGACATATCCTCAAGATCATCCTTAGTCTTTGGACACATATCTAATGAAAGCTTAGTACCAATGGGTAAAGGAACTCTAACTGGGTTACAGTCTTGCAAACTAAACCTCTGAAAATAGTATTCACATACTTACTTTGTGGCAACCAAAGCTTTCTATTAACTCTGTCCCTCCTGATCTCCATTCCCAAAATATAACTTGCAACACCAAGATCCTTAATCTCAAATGCACCTGAAAGTTGGGCTTTAAGCTCATTGACCATACCCTTAGTATTGCTGAAAAACAACATGTCATCAACATACAAAGCAATAACCAGTATAGAATCATCAACATAATGAATGTAAACACAATGATCCTCCTTGCTTCTAACAAATCAATCAAACTTTTGATACCACATTCTGGGGGACTATTTTAGACCATAAAGAGACCTCTTTAACCTGCAAACCCAATGTTCTTTTCCTTTTACCTCAAAACCTATAGGCTATTGCATATAAATTTCTTCTTCAAGATCTCCATGCAAGAATGTAGTCTTAACATCCATTTGCTCAATCTCCCAATTATAAGCTGTAGCAATGGATAAGAGAAATCTAATAGAAGTCAATTTAGCAACATGAGAGAATATCTCACCAAAATCAACTCCCTCTCTCTGGGAGTAGCCCTTGGCTACCAGTCTAACCTTGTACTTCTCTAATGACCTGTCTGCTCCAAACTTCTTCTTGAAGACCCACTTACATCCTATGGCCTTTCTTCCTTTGGGCAAATGAACAAGATCCCAGATGTTATTAGAGTCTAAAGCCATCATCTCCTCCTACATGGCTAGCTACCAAGACTCACTATCATCTGCATAAATAGCTTCCCTGTAGGATCTAGGTTCATCATTAGTACTCAATAAAACATATACACAACGGAAATCTAGTGGGCTATACCTGTCAACTATATTCTGTTGTCTTGTGGATCTCCTCAAGGGTGGAGTAAGAGACTCTACTCGTTCTTCTGCATGATCATCTGTACCAACTTCTTTTGTCACAATAGATTCATCTTCATCAAAACTACTTGAATCTTCTTCTTCTTCTTCACCCCTTAATCCATCATTTTGTTCTTCCTGAGGTGCATCTTGCTGCTCTAACTCAAAGTGCACTCTCTTTACCTTTTCATCTTTTTCTTTTGGTTGCTCAGGTTCAGAAATAGCTCTAAGTTCCCTGAAAATTACATCTCTAGAAAAGCTAATCCTACGGGTTAATGGATTCCAAACCTTATAACGTTTGACATTATCACCATATCCAATGAATGTACACTTTTTAGCCTTTGGATCCAACTTAGATCACTTTTCCTTAGGCACATGAACAAAAGCCTCATAGACAAAAACCCTTAAATGTGAAACAGAAGGTTTCTTACCTGTCCACACTTCATAAGGTGTTGAATCAAGAGCCTTATAAGGAGATTTGTTTATCAAGTAGCAAACAGTACACACAACCTCTACCCAAAAGCATTTATCCAACTGTACATCACTAAGCATACTTCTGGCCCTTTCCATAATTGTTTGGTTCATCCTTTCTACAACACCATTTTGTTGTAGTGTATATGGAGTTGTCTTTTGTTTGATTATCCCTGCATGCTTGCAAAACTCATCAATTTTCTTAGAGCAATATTCCCCTCCATTGTTAGATCTTAATATTTTTATCTTTAAACTTGATTGGTTCTCTACTAAGACTTTGAATTCCTTAAACTTAGTGAAAACTTTAGATTTATGCTTCATAAAATAAATCCATGTAAATCTGGATACATCATCAATGAAGGTTACAAAATAACAATATTTTTTGATAGATTCATTATCCACAGGTCTAAACACATCCATATGAATAATTTCTAACTTCTCTTTTGCTCTATTACTTCCTGAAGGAAATGATATTCTGTTTTGTTTACCAAACACACAATGCTCACAGAAATCAAAGTGCTCATCAAAATAGGAGAAACCATCCAACAAATTTTTATTCTTAATAGTTTTTAATACATTATTTCTTGTGTGGCCCAATCTACGGTGCCACAATATACATGTATTTTTAGTAGTGGCCTTAGATACATAGGAGGTATTACAAACTGTAGTGGCTTCAAGCTTAAACAAGTTCCCAAATCTCTTCCCTTTCGCTAGCACCAATTTCCCTCTCACCAACCTACAGCCATGCTTGTCAAATGTCACATGCATTCCCAAATCATTCAACTTCGAAATTGAAATCAAATTTCTAGCTAATCCAGGAACATGCAAAACACCAGGGAGGGTTTTAATCCTCCCATCACTGAAACACAACAATACCTTTCCTTTCCCGATAATTGGATATGTAGAGTTGTCACCAAGGTAGATATTACCTCCATCATATTCTTCATATGAGGAGAACCATTCCTTATTTGGAGTCATATGAAACAAGCATCTTGAGTCAACCAACCAGTGACCATTAGAAACAAGATTACATGTAGAAAATAAAACTTCTTCACCTACAATCAAGGACTTATCTAAAGCACTCTCCCACTGTTTCTTGGGGTTTCTGCACTCCTTCACATGCCCCCTTTTACCATAGTTCCAACACTAAACTCTGTTCTTTTTACTAGGAGTCTTAGGCCAGCCCTTGGACTTGTCCTTAGCCCCTTTCTAATCTCCTTTAGGTCCCCTTTCCTTAGACCTTCCCATGATACTGAGAGCATCCCCTAAACTATCTGAACTCTTCTTCCTTAATTCTTGTGACAGTAGCACTGAAACAAGAGCATCCAACTTCGGATTTGCAAGGTTAGCAGTGATAGCAAGGATAACATTCTCCCAAGACTCAGGTGAAGAACATAGAAGTAAGATACATTTATCTTCCTCACTAACCTCAACATCTACTGAATCAAGTTGACTCACTAACAAATTAAAAGAATTTAAATGCTCTGCAACTGATTCACCTTCTTGCATTTTCATGGAAACCAATTTTCTTTTTAAATAAAGTTTATTTACCGTACTCTTGGCTTGATAGATCAAACCCAACCATTTCCACAACTTGTATGCAGTCTCTTCCTTTGCGACATTCAACAGGACAAAGTCTGAAAGACACAACTGGATGGTTCCCTGTACCTTCTTATCTAGTCTATCCCACTCATCTTGAGAGACATCATCAGGCTTCTTCTCTTTTTGGACAGCCAAGCATTGGTTTCTTTCTTTGAACAAATCTTCCATTTTCAGCTTCCACAACTCATACCCTATTTCGTTGAACTTCTCAATGTCCAATTGAGAGGTTGATGCAATGGTGGATGTAGCCATAATAACAACACAAGATCTGCAAAACAAACACAACCAAATCTCCCACTGTAGCTATAGCTTCCATACTACCACCCAAGAGTCAAAGCTGGATAGGATCTGATACCAAATGTTAGAAATGAAAGCAACACTACTTCAATGGAAATCTGATTTGAATAAATTTTAGCAATCTTTCAAGTGTGTGTTAACAATGGAGATTGTAACAAAACATAAACCCACAATACATAAATATACCAGAAGTAGAGTGAAGCACATAACACAAGTGTTTAACGTGGAGAAAACCCTTTCGGCTAAAAAACTGCACCAAGAAAAGAGGCCAAGTTGTATTATCTTCACAAAAGGAGATTACAAATACATTCACTTCCTCTATCCTTCAACCTTCACTCTGGGAGAACCTAGGTACCTGTAAACTGTTATATCACTCTCATCTACTATGTTATGGTTTTTATAGAATTTACACAACCTCAAGACATTAAATGACTTCTTACAAGCCCATAACACTTGTCAAGAGTCAACAACACAACCTTGGGCGTCCATGGCCAAGAATAGGCTCTTACGGGGTCATAAATGCTGTCATACATGCATCCTACATTTGGGAAAAAGTGCCCATACAAGCTTGAACGCCTAGGGGCTAAAAATAGCCACTTACAACATTTTATGACGCGTCATATGCTATTATTAGTGTCATAGATTCTTATGACAACTTACAGTTGTCATAGAATCTCTTACACCTTCTTACAGCATCTATGGCGTGCGTCATATCACTAAAAATAGATTATTCCTCCACATGTGCACCCCACTTTGACCAATTACCATTTACCATAGTAAATGACATCATGTAACTACCGCCGGTAGCTTTGGGACATACCGTGCAATAACTCCGTAATTACCATGGACAGTAAATAATTTTTACCACTGTCAATGAAACTTGTACATCCCTTATGGGTAATTACAAATAATAAATGGAATAATAAAATAATGGGATTTACACGGTTAATGGTACCTTAGCCCAACAAAATGTAAGATTTCTTTTTTAGTTTTCAAATATTTAATTTATTCTAATATCTTGATGATAAAAGTTGGTTTTGTATAGGATGTACAAAAAATGGCTTTTTAAAGTTGTATGTTTTGGGCCAAAACATGCACATGTACGATAAACATAATTTGACCTAAATGAAAGTATTTTTCTAATTTCTTTTGTGAAAAGATGCATATGATGTTAAAGTTTGGTTAAAATATTTTTTTGTAATTTTTGATAAATAATTTTTTAATTGATTTTTTGTTGGCCCTAATTTGTGTTTTTAAAAGTCCCTCATGTACAACCAACATAATTTGAGATAAACTAATCATAACAATGAATTTTTTTTCATCGTGTAGAGAATGATGTCTATATTGGTCAGATATTAAAAAACTTTCAAAATCAAAAGTTATTAATAAATAGTAATATATTTCATTTTATGAGTCCATCTATTTAAAAATTAATTAATAAATGTAAAAATATGTCTAATAGTTAAAAAAATTTACATATTTAAAAACTAGACATTGTCATCTATAATGGGTTTTAATTTTCTCTAAAGATTCTAAAAAAACTTTTCAACCATATCGGTAAAGTTAGTTTTTTCTCTTTCTATTAATATACATTGTATTTGCAAGTGGGTTTCCAAGCCTCTTCCAAGTCTAAAAACAAAGAAAAATCATTTAGTTGAGACCTTCAAGTTTCGGTATAACAACTAACATTCTCCTTGAAAATGATTATGAAAAAAAATATGTACAATTATTTCCCGAAAACACTTTTAAAAATCCATATTACTAATTATCAATAGTTACAAATTTACTCACGGACATTTATAAGTTTAACCCATATAGAAAACTCTCATACACTTAAATCTTAAAAATTTCTCGAACAACCTTTGAATCGACATGGGGTCAAAATTTAGAGGCACCGGTTGAGATTCATGAGCGGCTCTTTATTTTTTAAAAAAATTGTGGGACCAATCATAGTGTCTTAATGTTTGAAGGATAATTTCCAATTAGTAATCTCTATTTTTGGTCTTTTGCAAAGAACATGGTTTCTGTGCTATTTTTTTGTGTTTGGGTGATGATCCAATTGTTCTTTCATGGGGTTTCCCTTCTCATAGCCTTTCTTTTGGGTTGTTCATTCTTTTGTACAGATTGTTTTGTTCAATATAAAAAAAACTTCCAGTGAGTAATCTTAAAAAAAAAATATTTGATGAGTAAGGACAAATGTGCTAAATTATAAATAAATTCTCTTTTTCCTTTTTTAATTTCTTTCTTTTTTCAAATATAAATTTTATAAATTTAATAACAATACAAACTTTAATAAATTTTAAGAATCAAATAATTTTATGTTATAATTTGTGTTGGGATATATTTTGGGCCACCATTTCTTAGTCATTTTGGTACAAAGGTGTGAATTTTTTTTTATAGGTTCCAAATGCCTATGTTGGTTATGCTTGGCATCTGTTAATAGCTTGAGATCAAATTTCAAGGTTTTCTCTATTGAGCCAGTTTAGATAATTCATGATTAGCATCCGGTTTTAATTTTAGGGTCCCTAGCGAAAAATGAATTTATGTAAAACTTTCTATTAAGTGCTCAAAATTGGCCATCTAATAGCTAACTAGCAGTTGCACCAAATTTATGCGCAATGAAATAGCCGATAGGGTGTATCAATCTCTCATATACAATTTAAACCTTAAAACTGAATTGGAGCCTTCCATGAAGCACATTGAAAAATAAAATCAGCAAAAAACATGATTATTTTAAAAATTGTGGACAATTTAAACTGAATAACTAAAACGTTTATGTATTTCATAGTCCAAGACATAGCAGTTTCAAAACATAAAAAATAAAATTTAGAAACAAAAAACATTTCTCTCAAATATCTACACAATAGGAAATTTGGAAGTTTCTGGAAAGTAGATTGTTTCTACCATTAGCTATTGATGAAAGATAAGTTAAATTATGTACAATGGTTTAGTAAAAAATTAACTTTAGATGTAACAATTCTTTAGAGTTATCTTGTCCATGAAATATTAGAAGATTTAATAGTGTAGAGCTACTTCAACTTTGAATAGATCCAGTTTAACAGTGGGAAAGCTTAAGGAAAAACAAATGCAATTACAGATAGGAAGCTACTCTTTTAAAAAAAACATGTCACTACAGTCAATTAGAGAAGAATGTCTTCTATAGAATGTCTGCTCACATGTGAAAATAATATTCATGCAACCAAAGAATCTCCACATAATTTGTAGGCAAAGCAAGTGTTTGAGTTTGCCTTTTAAAATCTAACAAAAATAAAATTTAAAAAAACTCTAAAACAAATTTTTTTGAACATTTTGACTAGACTATGTAACTAAGAGAAATACTACACTTTCAATAGTTTTGCATTAGAATATTGTTGATTTTTTGGGATTGATCCAAAATAAATTCAAATGCTTTCCATTAGCAGAAAAAGTAAATAAGCACAAAATCAAAAGGGTCAATGCAGGCTCACAATTAACAAACATAAAAAGGTAATAAAACAAAATTCAGGAGAGGGGTTAGCCATGGGAAATGCCTCAATGAATTACATTGTTTAAGAGATTTTTTCTGTTTCCCAAAGGTACATGCAAATGCTCCAAAATAAATGAATGCTATCCATTAGCAGAAAAAAGTAAATAAGCACAAAATCAAAAGGGTCAATGCAGGCTCACAATTAACAAACATAAAAAGGTAATAAAACAAAATTTAGGAGAGGGCTTAACCATGGGAAATGCCTCAACGAATTACATTGTTTAAGAGATTTTTTCTGTTTCCCAAACTCAAACTGGCGTCAGTTCTGCCCAAAGAAAAAATGACTCCACATCAATAACTTCAGAAGGTTAAGGCATATGTTAGCAATTGAAAAAGGAATGAATACATAATCTGCCTATATATAAACCCACTTTTTATTAAACCTATATATGATTCGCATTAAATTTTATAAAAAACTAATAGACTATTTTAGTATAATAATTTAAATTGTAATTAATTATTCATAATCAATTAATTATGATAAACTATATATATTAATAACTTTAATTAATTGTTCATAATTGATTAGCATTGATATTATATCTATATAAAATAGTTAACTATATACTAAATAATATTAAAATAATCTTTGATTCAACATAATAATATAATTTTGATATTAAACTATAATTAATTTTTATAGTTAATTAGGATCCATAAATTAAATTATATTAATATTTTTTTTTGCTAATTAAGTGCTACCATAGGGGGTAGCTCCCATTATATTAAATCCAAGGATTACAAAAACCAGCTATACTTAGCAGCATGGATTACATACAGATTGGCAAGATAAGCCCAATGTCTAGTTGTGTCATAGCACTCTAAGACCCTTCACCAGCTCCTAGGCCCTCTCAATTTGAGTGGGGGACAGAAGTTCACCATAGTTGCTTATGAAGAAGGAAAAGGTTTCCATATTGTTGTTGTCAATGCCCTGCCAAAATAGTGCCAATGCTTCAGCAGATACCGTTGGGGTCTTTGCTTCCATGTTGACTGCAGCTGCATTGAAGACTCCACCAATAAGGCCTCTGGTTGGATGCTTGTCAAAGGCATTAATCGCAGCCATAGTAGTATCCTTCATGTCTTCCTTGACATAGGCATTGACCAATGTTTTCCCGTGAGCTTTCCTTCCTGAGACAAGGACACAGGTGGCTAGGAACTCTTTGTAGATGAAGTTGTCATGAACATGTTCCTCAGGGATGTTGTCTACACCAATTACCTTGAGGATGGCCTCCGCTATGTGATCAGATTCAGCTACAAACAACCACTTAATATGTTCGACCTTGGTCTCTTGCAACGGCTCCTCCGGGTTGTCACGATCCTCCTAGGCTTCCCCATCGATTTCAAGGTCTTTCGCAGACCCCTCTGAGGACTCTTCTTCCTCATGCTAGCAAATGCAAACATAGTTCATTTCCATGGTGGCGGATGGAGTTTGAATGTCACCTGGTGTCTTAAAAGACTTCTTGAGGTAGTTTCTGGTATGCTGTCACTGCAATTTGGAGATTTCCCAAATTTGTTTATTCGAAGGAGGACCAGCAATTCGTCTGAAGCTGCCCACCATCCCACCAAATCCTACTATCATTGCAGAGGGATGTTTGGCCATGGTTCACATGACTTTGCAATGATGGCATCCTCCGCTTGTTCACATGCCAAGTTCTCCAGATGGTCCGACGCTGAGTTGCCTTCTCGGTAGATGTGACTGAGTGTGATGTTGCCAAGCTTGGGCATGATCTTCCAGATGTCTTCAGCAATATATATTAGTTTCCAATTGTGGATTTGCCTTGAATTTATGGCATTGATGCATATAAGCAAGTCCCCCTCAATGTCAAGGTCCAAGAGCTTATAATCCTTGCAAAGGCGAAGCCCGAGAAGCAAGGCTTCAAATTCTTTTTCATTGTTAGTCCCCTTAGGGAGTTTCTTTGAGAGTGCCACCACTACCTCTCCATTTTCTTTCCTTATGATGACTCCCATACTCGAAGGCCCTGGATTTCCCTTGGTTGCACCATCAAAATTTAGTTTTAATCTACCTTTCTGTGGGGTAGTCCATTTTGTAAGGGCCCTCACTTTCCTTCTCTTTTCTGCTACTCTAGGATGGAAGCTTTGGGCTGGGAGCACAAGATCTGGCCAACTTTTCATCATTTCCCTGTCCCATCAGACAAATGGTATCGGGGGGTACATTATATTAATATTGGATATATAATTAATTATTACATCACATATATATATTAATAACATTAATTAACTATGCATAATTAAATCAATAATTTAGGATAACAATTGTAATTATGATTTAGGGGAGAATAATATTTTAATATTAAAATTAATTTGTATAAACAAATATCTATTAAATTGGGAGCAATAAAAAGCAGCAAATACACATATATGCCCTTTTCCATGTAATCAACTATAGACGTCCAGAGGTTAGCAAATGAATATTTACAAATTTTATTGAATTTAAACACATTTATTAGTTATAGATTTCATTGAATCTGAACAAATTTGAACAATTTAATATTTGCATATTTTATTAAATTTAAATAGCTATACATGTTCCGTGTAAAAATTAAAGGTTCTGCCATAAATAAATTTAATCTTTTACAAAGTCGGTCTTTTTTTTTTGCCAGAGGAAAAAGCAGGTTTTTCCGGCAACAGCAAGGGATCAGACGGGTTAAAAAGCAGAAAACAGTGGGATTTCCTAATAGAAGTTAGCAGGCTGCTAAGTAGGATGACTATTTTTCAGGAGCAAAAGCTCCTACTAAGAAGCCTATTGGCTAAAAATTCATGATTAGCCTCCCTCCAACTTTAATTTGGGGGTGTTCAATGAAAATTGAATTAGTTTTCTAAATTTAAAAACAGAGTGAGAAGTAAAAATGTATCTTTCATCTTCATCTTCTTGTGAGTAAAAATTTATCATTCATGCCAAATTTTAGACCATTCGGATGTGTTCTATGCTTGTGGCAAAATTCTTGATGATACCCCAAATCAACTTTTTTAAGGGGAAAAACAATTTTATATTACTTTTTGCATTTTTGTTGACCCTGCTCATGCTCACATATTTGATTAAAATAGATACTCAGGATTGGGTCCTGTTCCATACCAAGTCATTTAAAAAAAATCAAATTAATTAAAGTAAAGAAGGGAATTAGAATTCAGTTATTTTTAACAAAATAATTAAATTCTCTTGAGGTGCAAATAAATATTTTAAAGAAATAAATAAGTACATTTTATTGTCCTCACTATTTCTATGTAGGCTCGAGGTTTGTCTTAAGTCTATGTAATAATATTTTTAATGTAGGGGAGAGGATCCAGTACTTGTCCATGTTCCAATAGCTGCCATGGTGCAGTGCACCTAATGTAAAGAATAGTAGTTGAGAAATAATATAACCACCCAATTAAATATATGTAATTAATAGTAGTTGAGAAATAATATAATAGTAGAAATTTAATAAGGAATCAATACATTACACATATACATGTGTAATAATACACTTTACATGTCACATCAAATAAACAACCAATCATATGGTGACACATAAAGTAATCATAAGGTGATCGATAATAGGTGCCTTGGTGCACATGTTTTGGTCTAACTTTTTTTGGGTGTTTTTGGACAACTTGGAAAAAATGTAGCTGATTACCTGCTACATCATTGATACCCAAAACTCCAAACAATGCTTTAAGCTATTAAGTCACGTATGAAGAAACCCAAAAAATTTCATAAAAATCTAATGTACCATTTAGGAGCTTAGGGTTCATGAAGTTAGGGTGGGCAAGTATTGGGTTCTCTCCCCTAATGGAGCTTCATTTCTATTGGCTAGTGGCCAATTTGTATAGTGGCTAAAAGAAGGCAGAGGCTAATTTTGTTTTGGGATCATAGTTGGTTTGTGTATTATGTGCTGGGAAGAGTTTCACACAAATCATGAACTACATAATTAAAATTTTATATGAGCTAAGCATTTTATAAAATGAGGCACTAATTTTTTTATTTTTATTTTTATTTGTATTGAACAAAGTTTTATCTTAATGTCTAAAGTGCCTCGGTGGATGCTGTGAATCTATGAAAATGGACCATACAAAGAGTAAATTAACCTACTCTATTTACCATCATAAATCACCTTGAGATTAGACAAAGAAGACTTGAAAAATCAAAATGAAAGAAACAACAAAGCTCTCACCAAAATCTCCTTAATGCACCAAGCATGTGGTGGATTTGTCGAAGGATGAGATGGGGAGAATTTTGGGATGTCTAAGTGTTCAAAGTGATAATATAACTTTGCATTCAAGAGTTGTATCCAAATGACTTGCATAAGATTGAATTTATAGATTTTTGGAGGAGGCAATGGAGGGCTAGGGTCAATTTAGAAGATTAAGGACTCTCATTGTTTGAGAGGATTGGAGGTATGAGAAGCCTTCAAGTGTCATGTGTTGGATGGTGGTCAAAGGGGCTCCCAAGATTAAAGGGGAATCAAGGGTCTAGATTGTACAATAGAGAGAGTGGATGGTGAGGATTAAAAAGTGATATCTTGGAGTGTAGTGAAAATCTTTCCCATGCCTCCAATCACCCATCATATACATATTTAATGACATACAAATGTAGACACCTTAAGTCACATCATTGTTTTAGCTCTAATTAGGACATCACTCAACCATTTCTTATATAATTAATTAAACAAATTCCTATTTATTCATTTAATTATCCAATTTTCATTTCATTATTGATTAAATATTTTTATTATTTAATTAATAAAATCATTATTCATGCAGTATTCATCACTATTCATTCATAAATTAATTGATTAGTCTAGACTATTTATTCAATTAATTGAGCTTCTTCCATAGTCCAACCTTAGATAAATAAATACAAAAAAATATTTATCTAAATCTATCGTACCCCATCCAAAAATTAAATAAATTTCTATATTTATATAATTTTCCATTTTGTTCATTTTTTATTAGGAAACTAAATCACATTACTTAGCATTGATGCTTAAAATTGCGTTGTTTCCAACACCAACATGGGAAGTTTCAGGAATATGGGACTTGCAACCTGAAACAACCTCCAGATTTTAAAGAAGCTAGCTCTTCTTTATCTCAAATATGTTTTGGGAGAAAGGGATAGAAACTGAACAGAATCACAAATTCAATGAAAGAAAATTTAACTATGGTGATGCGCCTGAGTGTGATTAGTTCCTTAACACTAAGCACAGTGACTATTTTTAGGATTCAGTTACATTAAAGAGCAAATAATGCATGATCAATGTAAAAGATGAAAACAAATGGAATCAAAGGCTCACAACTTAGAGGATTTTGCAATAACACAGAAAATATCAGCAAAGGCACAGAACTCAGTCTTATTAATTTTTCAGTCACATAAAAGGCAATGCTGTATGCACAGTTATACAAACTTTCTGAATTAAGAAAATAGAACAAAGGCAAATGATATTACTGGCCACAGCAAAGATCTTCAAACTTCTCTTAAATCTCTAATAATAATCTATATGCAGAAAATTCTCTATATCCTTGAATCTGTGATTTGGACCCATATTTATAGCATAGGACTGGCTCAAGATTGCTCGCATGATCAAATCCCAATGGTCTAACCGAAACTGGAACTTAACTGGAAGTGTCTGACAGAAGATATCTTTCGGATCTGAAATGGTTAGCCTCTCTACAAATTCATTGGCTGAAATAGATACACGTGGCACTCTCCAATGTGAAATAGGCGAGGGTACCTGGCAGCATCTAGTCTTTGCGACTATAAACCCTTGAGACCGATGCAACGCATATGTGCCCTTTACTTGAAACTCCTTCATCTTTCTGGAAAAAATAGGAACTTGACACGTGGCAACCTCCGTTGCAATTGAAAAACAAAACACTTGAGACAGATGGTAGCATCTGCTTACTTCACTTGAAAACTGTCTCATTATTCAGGAGGCACTAGAAAATGACACTTGGCAGCATCTACGGCCCTTGCAAAAGATACGTGGCGACGTCCGCTACATTATACTCTTTACCGTGTCTTTGTATTGGGAGTGCTCCGCCGTTGACATCTGTCACAGTCTGCTGCCTCGAACCTTTAATCACTTACCAAAATTAGGACCCACCATACTTCTTGCTCGAGCAGCCTCAAAAAGGAACAGGGACAGGTGGCGCTTTCCACTGCTATTACCAAGTGATACGTGGTGGCTTCCGCTATCTTTAAAGAGACTTTATATACCTTTTGAGAGCCTTACAAAAGATGACACATGGCGGTCTCCGCTGAGCTTTTGAAACACTATAGAAACATTTGGGACCTCATTCAGATTCATGCAGACGATGACACTTGTCACATTCTGCTTAACTTTAGCTACTTCACCAGGGCCCACCAACAGTCTTTACTTAACAATGAAACAAAAGAAGAACCTGCGGATGTCGACACTTGTCACTCTCCGCTGACTTTACAGGAGACACACGACACTTTCCGCGTAACTTAAAGAAACATAAAGAAACTTTCTACAGCTACCACTTGGCGCCTTCTGCGCGCACTAAAGAAACTTAAAAGGGGCCCGCCGGACTCTCTTTGAAACATTAAAAGGGGCTTTGAAGCTTATGAGAAACTGAACACGGATGCTGACACTTGGCAGTCTCCGCCTTAATGCAAAAAGACACTTGGCACCATCCGCGCTACTTAGAGAAACTTTATAATGTGTCCTGGCTGATGACACTTGGCATGTTCCGCACGACTTTGAAGCTTAGGCAAAATGAAAACCCGCACCCACGCTCTGTGTCAAAACCCTCACTGCCAAAAATGAAACGTGCAGAGACGAAAATGGAACTTGTACAACTGAAACTCAAAACAAAATGTAGAGTATTTTACTCTACAGTTCTTGGCGACCCCGAGGACTTTTGAGCCTACTCAAAAAGAATCCAAAAATGTGTATATACAACAAATAAAAATCACAGATTCTGTAAGGTTGTCTGATAAATAGACCATTCAGCATCAGAGAGTCCCTGTTTATTTTGCAAATCCTAGAAGGCTAAATCAAGGTTGATGATGTCCTTGTGTGAAAAACTCTGCAAAACATGAACTGCAACCTTCAATTGGAAATCAAGCTAGGCCATAGGAATCAAGACAGCTTCCACTTCTGGCATTGATGAGGCATCTATTAAGCCCTGGAAAACTGACTAATCATTTTGTCTGGCTAACAACAAAGGCTTAATCTCATCAACCATTAGCATAGTGTTGCTATCGAGAAAAGGGGAGGGAAGATCCAATTGTACCAGATCTTCAATATGCTTTTTCATGTCTTTTACTCCCTCTTTGACCACATCTAGGAGCTATTTGCAAGTAATTGCAGCAGAGTTGTAACTGAGAACATCATTCACCCCTTTTGCAGCAACCATTCTGTCATTGATCCCTGCTGCTGATAATGTTTCATCAGTTGTGTCATACAGCTTCTTCAACAACAGTTGAGAATCTGAAACCCTCAAGGAAACAGTGGACAAAGTGGCCTGAACTGAAGTCTCTACCTTCTCACACAATTGTTGTACATGTAGCAAGAAAGTTAAAGAAGGTTTGAGCTGAATAATCTCCTCAGAGATTCTTTTCCACACTGATACATATAGCTCCTTAACCAGGCTCAACACTCCTGCATTCTTTGGCCTATTTGCCAACTCAAGTGTCAACTGTTTTGTTGTTTGTTGTTTAGCTTGAAGTTGGGCCTACATGGCAGCAACATTATTTTGTTCCTTCAGTAACTGCTGCTGAAACTGTGTGGCTTGTTGGGAGGAATCCTAATATCTTTTTTGTAGTGTGGCCTTTTCTTGCCTCAGGGCAGTCACTGCAGATTTTACTTGTACTAGCTCTTCTTTCAAAGAAGCATTCTGAGCCTGAGTAGCCTGATGAATCTGACAAGAAACAGTATTTTGCAACTGTTCATTGAGATCCTCTATTTCATCATTTTTTGATTTAAGCTCTGCAGCAAGGTTGCCACAATGTGTCTTTTCTTGAGCTAAATCAGCCTCCACCTTCTGCAACTTCCTTGATAGTTTTAAATAATCAGTAGCTACAGTAGAAGTGGTTTCATTTAGCAGCTTAACCCTGTCCTGTGGTCTGAAAAGTGACATATCCATAGCCACTGCACTCATGGTATAATCCTGGGGCTGCATCTGCTCATTTGGCCTGACTACATTGGGTGACAAATGAGTCACAGTTAGCTACTGCTAGATTGGGTCAAATAGTGACATCATGTGTGGTATAGCCTAAGCTTTATTATCTTTCCTCCTCTTTTTATCCATCCAGGCCTCCCTAGCCTTTTTAGCAGTGTCTGCTTGAGCTTGGAAGGTAGGGGGAGAGGCAATATACCCGCCCGCAAAAGGATGACCCTGTGGCAAGCCATAGGGAATAGCCAAATGTTGGCTAGGAGGAATCTGGGGAGGTATTCTCTTTGGAAAAGAGGGGGAAAAGGGAGGCAATGATGTGGCCTGTGATGACATGGCTTGAGTAGTGACAGGTGGGGAAAATTGGGAAATTAGCACAGCAGAGGTGGCAGGGGATAATATTTGGCCAGTTGGGATTACCACCCCTATAGAAGAAGAAAAAGACTGAGAAGAAGAAGGAGAAAAAGCACGTACCTGAGGAGCAACAGATGTACTTGATGGTTGTTACTGTGTAGGTTCTACCTCCTCATCTGAATCAGGCTGAAGTTTCAGCTTCTTATGTTTCCTTGGCCTTTTTTCTTGTTGTCCTTCCTTCTCTTCCACATTTACCACTGCTGCTAGTGGCGATTGCACAAAACTAGAAGCCCCAATGGCTGACACTGATGGAGAAGCTCTGGGTGGTGAGGATACCACACTCTTTTGCTTTTCTATGGCACTGAGAGATTGGAGCCAAACAGTTACAAGGACTGTAGATGAGGCTTGTCCTGGGGCTTGTACTGTATGAGTGGACTCAAGATCTTCTTCAGACTCCTCACCCTTCTTATGGATCCTGCTTGTATCAGGGCTAGAGACTGGAGAGGGATGCCATTTGTCCCAAATGGACTCCCATTTTTCATCTGTATCAACCTTGCCAAAAGAGTGAGTTGTCTCAGATATTTCCTGCCTATATTTCCAATAGGCTTCAATTTTATCTGCTTTCCATTCCCTGTCCCTTAATAAATTTTTCTTCAATCTAGTGCCCATTTTGAGCTTAGGGTCATAGGCCTTTTGTTTATTATAAAATATTTCCCATGGCCTGGGCCCCTCAAAAGTTAAATCTGTCAGTTCTACATACAAATCAGGAATATCCTCCTTAGGGTTTCTTCTATCTTCCCAAAAGGGACGGCCCTCAAGCACAATCTTAGCACTGACATTGTTATTCTTGACCCATAAGGTTATGAAACTACTTGGGTCATATCTCCATTTATCTTCAATTAGAAAAAAACCCAGGACAGCTAACTTCCTCAGCAACAAGTGCTCAGCATCTCTGACCAGTAGGGCCATGTTTTTCTTCACCCATGGAATATCATACATTTTCTTTTTCTTCTTCCCAGTGCCATAGTCATTATCAACCACAGACATTTGCTGGGTGACCTCTCAAAATGCTAACCTAGGAGTCAAAATCTTAGGTAGCAACACTGGTTCTCCATTAAAACCATGGACCCTAATGATGGTGTGATGGGACCCAAAGAAATAATCACAGGGAATGGGGGAATTTGCCATGAGGCCTTTAACACTTAATGTTAATCTATTCTCAACAGGCTCTGGGCTTAGGTGACAAAAGGCAGGGGCAACAAAAAATTCCCAAAATTCATAGGGGTCAGATGCTTCGGATAAGACATGTGTCCATGCGGACATAGGAATGGTCCTATTGTGACCGAAACTTGGGTCATACATATTCAGATGCATATATTGTGAAAAGATGGTAAGGTTTTGATATAACATGAGGTGAAACAAATAAGAAGAATACCTGAAAACCCCTGTTGATTTGAAGTGGGTGAGTTGGTCAACCATTGAATAGGCAATCTGCTCTGAGAAGTCCAGCTGAAACTCCTAGGATTTGTCCACAGTCTTCAATCAAAACAAAATGGCAATTTGCCAGTCATATATAGTAATGTCCTCCTTCATTCCAAAGATAAATGCCATCATTGACAATGGTTCCTAGCTAGCCTGAGCGAATTGTCCCCTTCCTATTGGTAGCACTAGCATTTGAGTGTTTTCATCTCCCAGCTGCAACTCTAAATTGAGAAACCTCAATTGATTATTTACATTTGCCCATGTTTTCTACATTTTGGCAATGGTGGGAAATGTGGCTATCTTGTCATGGTATAGGGCCAACATGTCCCTGATAGCCTTTGGTGTAATTTGCACCATGAAGGGTCCCTTTTGAATGGTACTTGAGGGCACATGAAACAATTTTGTGCACATCTCAATCAGGTCGGGGCATAGATGCACACTTGGGACAATAAATTTTGCCAATTGAGAGGTCCATATCCTCATTCTGAATGTTTCGGATTGCCTAGCCTTGGCCTTCTGGATACATCTTTGGTGTGCCCCTTCTCGTAGAGCTTTGCCAGGCTTTTGAAGGATTGGGTCCGCAATACCATCTGCAAAATCCTTCACCTTTGCTGGGTCGACCGTGTAACCAACCTCAGGGACTCTTGTCCTCGGATAGGTCCTTAAGGGTTGTGCAGGGGCTGAAGCATATGATTTGCTAGTGAGAAGCTTATCAATGGACTCATAAATCCCTAGCCCCTACTGTGAAGACTGTGCCTCTGCCATATCTGTGTCTGCACTAGGAACTAGTGAACTTGCTGTAAGGAGGATGAAAGCTTTGCAACAGGGAAGACACAATTACTAAGTAGGTTGCGCTAGGAATTTGCGAGCAACAGGGATTCTCTTAGCAGAAGTAGAAACAAATGAGACACAGTTAAGCCTTAACTCTTGTTATTAGGGCATTTTAATGACACATTAAGTCTCATAAATGGCATTAAAACTAGAAAACCATTAGAAAATCTTATGAAATCTGCATGGGACAGAGTGTTAGACACGTCATAAAAGTGGTTGCGCAAAGGTACCTTGGGGAATTTTGGGGATTGGAGAGATACTTAATGAATGCAAGAGTTTCAAAAATTGAAGAGACTTGAGCCATGGCCACATGTTCATAAAACACTTATTCAAAGAAAGAGTGGGAAAAACAAAGCAGGAAAACAAAGCAACAATGGAAGGGGAAACTAACTAACTATAATACACATGAGAGACTGTCTAATTGAAATGCTTCAAGTAGATCCCATTCACAGGAATCTCTTCAGGCTCACCCTCCATTGTTTCAAGCTCAAAAGAATTCTACTGTTTACATGAACGAATCTTATAGGGACCAGTCCACAATGATTCAAATTTGTTGTGTCGACCCGGTGTAGCAGATCTCTCGTTCCACTTCAAAACAACTGATCCTACTCCAAAATGAGGATTTGAAGTCTTCTTATCGAAATAGTCTTTGATTATTTTTTGATGTTTCAATAATGATTCATGTGCTATATCCCTCTTTTCTTAAACTTCCAGGAGCTCAGCAAGTCTGACCTGCATGGGGCCATTTTCCTCAATCTCAATCTGTTTTAACAACTGGAGAGTAGGAATCTCCAAGCTCAGGGGCATTACAGCGGACTTACCATAGACCAATTCATATGGGGACATATTTGTCACTTGTTTAGGCATAATTCTATCAGCCCACAGGGCTATATTAAGCACTTTATGCCACTCTTTGTGATGATTAGCTCCTATTCTCTTAATAAGTCTAATCAGATTCTTGTTAGTTGATTCTGCCAAACCATTACCCCGAGGGTAATAATTTGAGGAAGTTTTCAGATAGATTCCATACTTTAGTGCAAAGTCAGATATTTTTGCCCCTAAAAATGCCTTAGCATTATCTGAAATTATGGTACGAGGAGGCCCAAAGCAAGTAGTGATACCCTCCAGAAAGTCTAGGATCACCTTTTCTGTTGCTTCTTTGAGTGGCACTGCCTCACTCCATCTGATAAAATAATTTGTGGTAGTTAGAATCCATTTGTGTCCCATACTTGACACCGGATTGATCATTCCAATGAAGTCAAGACCGCATTGAGCAAAAGGTTCATCAACAATTATAGGACTAAGGGGCATTGTTGCATTCCTTCTCTTCCCCACATAATACTGACAAGATTGGCACTCTTTGACCAGTTGATAACAGTCTGCAAATAAAGTGGGCCAGAAGTAACCTGCCTGACTTATGTTTATAGCTGTGGTTCTTATAGAAAAATGTCCACCTAAGACTCCATGGTGCATTTCATGTAATATTTTCTGAGCCTCATCTTTCTCTATGCATCTTAGAAGTATGCCATCAGTATTTCTTCTTAAAAGAACTTGGTCAATTAAAACAAAATGGACCCCTTGCTGCCTATAGTATCTCCTCTTGTCATGAGAGAGTTCTTTTGGGAAAATCCCATGTTTCATAAACTGGATTCTATTTGTGACCCAAGAATTCTGATCAATTTCTTGTATCCTCAATACATTTTCCTTTTCTATTTCTTCAGTTATCATTTTTTCCATATCTTAAGCCATGTATTGGCACAACCCCCTACCTCTAACCAGCTTAGTGGGTCTAACCTCTACATCATACTCAAGGATCTTTGTTATCTAGTTTGCTCTTTTTTCAGTGATTTCACCTTCCATAATGTATTCTCTGACACTAGGATAAGCCACAAGTATCAGAATCTTATTTCCTGTCACCATATGCTTGAATTTCTTGAGTGCTTTTACCATAGCATATGCCTGTTTCTCCACAAAGTTGTATCTGGCTTCATACTCCCTAAGAGTTCTTGAGAAAAAGGCTATTGGGTGTTCTCCCTCTTGTTGATCATCTTTCTGTGTTAGGACAACAGCAAAACTGAACTCTCCTCCATAGACATACATTATAAATGACTTAGAGAAGTCTAGGTTCCTAAGTGCTGGGGCTGTTGAAATTGCTTTCTTGACCTCCTTAAAAGCTTGTCTTCCTTCTGTAGTCCACTTGAACACCAGGTCTTTCTTCAACAAGAGTGTCACTAGTCTTATTAAGCTTGCGAAGTCTGATATGAACCGACTGACAATATTAATCTTTCCCAAAAAGGATTGAATTGCCTTCTTATTGACTGGCAGGGACAAATTCATTATGGCAGTGACTCTCTCTAGATCTATAGAGACTCCTTCTTTTGACACTATATGTCCCAGCAGTTTGCCCTGAGGTACTACAAAGATGCATTTCTTAGGATTTAGGGATATTCCAAACTCTTGACATTTCTTGAAAATAGCTTCTAGATGATCAAAATGATCAACAACATTCTTGGAAAAAATAGTGAGATCATCAAGATAAATCAGAATGATTTTATTTATGAGTTTTCCAAATGCTACATCCATTGCTCTTTGAAAAGTGGCTCCAGCATTTGACAAGCCAAATGGCATCTTGGCATATGCAAACGTTCCCCATTTGGTAGTAAGTGCAGTCTTGTGCTGGTCTTCATCAGCTAACCAAATCTGATTGTATCCAGAGAAACCATCTAGCAAGGAAAATCTCTCTGATCCAGCCACAGTCTGTAAAATCTGTTCCATAGAGGGCAGGGGATAATGATCTTTCAGAGATGCTCTATTTAGGTCTCTGAAAGCCACATAGAGCCTTATGTCACAATTCTTTTTTCTGACTGGTACTAGATTGGATACCCAGGTTGAGTGTTTGATTGGAAAAATTATTTTAGATTCTAAGAGTTTCTACAACTCATCCACCATTAGAGGTTCAATCCTTGGATTCACTGGCCTCTGCGTCTGTCTGACTGGCTTAGATCCTTCAGTTAGTTCTATAGTGTGTTGAATGATATTTCTATCATAACCATGGAGATCTTCATAAGTCTAGGCTATGACCCTATCATATTTCTCACATAAATCAATTAACCTTTTTCTTTCCTGTTGAGTGGTAGAATTCCCAACCTTCAACTTTCTCCCCTCACTAACCTGAATCTCAGAGTAGTCCTCTTTGTTTGCTTGAAATCTCTTCTTTTCTAGGCTGGCATCTTCCAGGTCAAACAAGTTTTCTAGGGTAATCAGTCCTTTAGGGAGCTTGTTTGACTTTAGTTGAATAATCTGATCACCATATGCCTCTTCAATTTTGGGTTGTAACTGATCAGCAAATTCTCCTGACTGTTGCAAAAAAAAAAGTATTTAAAAATTATTTTCAAAGACTTGCCAATTTTCATCATTGTCTGGGATAGTTGGCCTCACAATAACTTTGACTGACTCATTATTGACCATTAGATCAGTTATTGGATCAAACTGTGAACCAATTTGTGCCATCCTATCTGCCTCAAAATTTTGGGCTCTAGGGACTACTTCAATATTAAAAGCTTCAAAACCATCTATTAAGTCCCAAATTATGTGCCTACAAGATCTCATCCTTACATTCTTGGCCACTGCCTTCTCTCTAATTTGCTTCACTACTAGTTCAGAATCACCTTTCACTATTAGGCTCTTTACTCCTTTCTTTTTTGCCAATATGAGTCCATGCACTAAAGATTCATACTCAGCATCATTATTGGTATAGGCAAAATGAAAGCGAATGGCTCTTAAAATATTTTCACCATTAGGGGCAGTAAGACAAATTCCTGCTCCAGCTCCATTTTTACTTCTAGCCCCATCAAAATTTAGGGTCCAGATTCCTAAATCATTTATGGATTCTTGGATCTGAGAGGGCTCATTTCTTAAGACATTAGGGATCTCCTGGTTTTCTTCAAATATGACATAAGTGCCTAGCCCTGTTGAGTCATAGTTTCCAAAGGGGTCACTCTGCATCATAGTTAACAACTGGTTATCTTCTTCTTGTTGATCATGTTCAGTCCAGTCCCCTATTTCTTCAACAAAAACTCTTTCCTCTTTATTTAGCATGGCATGGGCTGCTTCTAACTTTGGGGTTGGTTCATTTGTGATATGGTCCTTTGACAATGGTTCAGACAGTACCTTCATTTTAGTCCCATATTTGGTTCTCAAGATGAGGTGTGACCAATCAAGTGACATATATCCTCCTATCTTGGTTGTAAAATCTTTGGATAAACATAAGCCAAAAACAGGGGGAATATCTATGACTACAACATCTTGATTTACAATTATATTGGGACAGGTATACAGCTGTAGTGGGAGTTGTTTAATATTCCCTATTGTCTGCACAGACTTGCCATCTAACTGCATAACTCCTTTTGTAAGTGGCTCATATTTTATTTTCAAAGCATCTACTATTTGCTTTGGCATCACTGTGGTACTAGCCCCAGAGTCTATCATTGCATTGTGCAATAGTTTCTTCCCAACTATTAAAGTTAAATAAAAGGGATCTGGCTTAGATCTACCTACCTCAGGTGTGTTATTCAAAAGAGTCGTCGTCTGCAGAGGAACAATATCTTTGAGCTTTTCTTTATCAGTAGGTCCTCCTTTGGTACTAGTATGTTTAGGCACTGCTTAGCCCTGCAGGGCTTCTTGCAACAGTGTCTTTTGCTCAGGAATAGCTAACATGTCCCATATTGACACGTGGGCTGGGGTCCTCTTTAGCTAATCCACCACATTCACAGGTCCTAGTGTTTGTGTTCTTGGATAATAAGGGTACCTTGCTTTTTCTTAAACCTATCCAGAAGCTACTTGGTTCTGCACTGGCTGAGGTATTTCTTGTCTAGCAGTTGTGTTTTGATGATCTTGAAATGGAGGAATCCCCATAATTTCATTGTTTGTGACTTCAGGTTGTTCCATCATCCTTCTCTTGGCTCTAGTGTAGTAATCTGATTGTACCAATGGCTTCTTGGAAGTAGAAGCTTCATTCAAGAATACTGACTCTTCATCTTGAATCCATGAAAACAAAGCATGCTCAGGGGCTATTTCTTCTTCTTGCTGTAAGGACATCCCTTGCATCTGAGCCACCAGGACTGAATTTGCATACCAGGAGATTGGTAGGGTTGAGTGTCAGAAGTATTTGCAAATTGTCCATCTACTCTTCTTTGCTCTGCTATCTTTTGCTGTAGGTTCCTCTAGGGCAGTCTCTGGGCATATGAGAATTATTACAAGGGAAACACCAAGCATTGGTACAATCTGCATAATTATTTTGTCCTGGAACCATTTCTCTGTTGGGTTAGGAGGAACAGTCTATAGAGGTGTAGGGACTGTGACTAATTGATTTGATGGCTGAGGATTAGCCTGTCTCTGAGGGCCTTGGTATTGATTTGGCTGAAAAGAAGGTCTATTCCCTTGATAGCCTTGGTATTGGGGTTTTGGATAAGGATTTTGCTGTCTCTTTAGGTTAATAATCTCATTAGAGAAGGTCCTTAAGATGTTTTTGACGTCATCCATTTCATTGGACTGGACAGGGGCAATTGTTTTAGCAGGCTGTTGAGGGAATGTATACATAGACATTGGTGGGGTAATGGAATTAGGAACTTCTTGAGGCGACGGTAAACTACTCTCTGGGAACATGGGCATAGGAGGTCTTGGGGGCAACTTTCCAGCATCTATCAAATTATTCTCAGCCCTGACTGCCAACTCATAAGCTTGTGGTAGATTCTGACCTCCAAGTGACTGAATCATTACTGATATATCTGAATTTAAAGCCTTAAGATAGAATACTATAGCCATACCTGGTAATGGTCTTGCTGTGGCAGGAATTTTGTTCCAAGTTTTTTGAAATCTTGAATTGAAATCAATCATTGCTTCTTGTGGCGCCCTTTTGATAGTGATCAATTATTGCAGCAAAGAAGACTTATCACCCTTTTCTTTGAATCTATCAAAGAAAGCATCACCAAGCTGGTCCCATGTAGATATTGTGTTGGGGGTCAAGGATCTATACCAGTCAAGGGCCTTTCCTTTAAAAGAAGCAGCCAGCAGCCTTATAGCCACATTCTGTTGAGTGATCATGTGCACTGCACAAACATCAGAAACGTCTTGCAGATGTTCTTTAGGTGTCCTAAAATCTTCCCCATTGAACTTGGGCATGGCCTTTAGGGCATTGGCTGGAATTGGGTCCCAAGTGGCTGGTGGTACTAGGAGGATCAGAGGACTGCCAGTGTTCCAATTTGCATAATTCCTTGGGGCTACAGGTGCTCCCATATTTGCTCTTGGTGCAGCTGCAAAATGGTTCACTCTTCTTCTTGGATTAGCTACTAATGGCGGTGAAAGAATACCTGGGTTAGCAGCAAATTGGGCTCTGGTTACAGGTCCACAGCTCTGACTCCTTGTAGCTCTCTGGTTCATACAGTCTTGACAGAAACTTCAAGAATGGTCCCACCGGGCATGCCAAAAACTATTGATGCTTAAATTTGTGCTGTTTCCAACACCAACATGGGAAGTTTTAGGAATATGGGACTTGCAACCTAAAACAACCTCCAGATTTTAAAGAAGCTGGCTCTTCTTTATCTCAAATATGTTTTGGGAGAAAGGGATAGAAACTGAATGGAATCATAAATGCAATGAAAGAAAATTTAACTATAGTGATGCGCCTGAGTGTGATTAGTTCCTTAACACTAAGCACAGTGACTATATTTAGGATTCAGTTACATTAAAGAGCAAGCAATGCATGATCAATGTAAAAGATGAAAACAAATAGAATCAAAGGCTCACAACTTAGAGGATTTTGCAATAACACAGAAAATATCAGCAAAGGCACAAAACTCAGTCTTCTTATTAATTTTCCAGTCACATAAAAGGCAATGATGTATGCACAGTTATACAAACTTTCTGAATCAAGAAAACAGAACAAAGGCAAATGATATTACTGGCCATAGCCAAGATCTTCAAACTTCTCTTAAATCTCTGATAACAATCTATATGTAGAAAATTCTCTATATCCTTGAATCTGTGATCTGGACCCATATTTATAGCATAGGATTGGCTCAAGATTGCTCGCACGATCAAATCCCAATGGTCTAATCGAAACTGGAACTTAACTGGAAGTGTTTGACAGAAGATATCTTTCAGATCTGAAACAGTTAGCCTCTCTGCAAATTCATTAGCTGAAACAGATACATGTGGCACTCCCCACTGTGAAATAGGTGAGGGCACCTGGCAGCATCTAGTCTTTGCGACTATAAACCCTTGAGACTGATGGCATGCATACACGCCCTTTACTTGAAACTCCTTCATCTTTCTAGAAAAAATAGGAACTTGACACGTGGCAGCCTCCACTGCAATTGAAAAACAAAACACTTGAGATAGATGGTAGCATCCGCTTACTTCACTTGAAAACCGTCTCATTATTTAGGAGGCACTAGAAAATGACACTTGGTAGCGTCCATGGCCCTTGCAAAAGATACGTGGTGATGTCTACTACATTATACTCTTTACCATGTCTTTGTATTGGGAGTGCTCCACCATTGACATCTGTCACAGTCCGCTGCCTCGAACCTTTAATCACTTACCAAAATTGGGACCCACCATACTTCTTGCTTGAGCAGCCTCAAAAAGGAATAGGGACAGGTGGCACTTTCCACTGCTATTACCAAGTGATACGTGGTGGCTTCTGCTATCTTTAAAGAGATTTTATATACCTTTTGAGAGTCTTGCGGAAGATGACACATGGTAGTCTCCGCCAAGATTTAGAAACACTATAGAAACATTTGGGACTCATTCAGATTCATGCGGACGATGACACTTGTCACGTTCCGCTTAACTTTAGCTACTTCACTGGGGCCCACCAACAGTCTTTACTTAATAATGAAACAAAAGAAGAACCTGCGGATGCCGACACTTGTCACTCTCCACTGACTTTACAAGAGACACACGACACTTTCTGCGTAACTTAGAGAAACATAAAGAAACTTTTCGCAGCTGCCACTTGGTGCCTTCCACGCACACTGAAAGAAACTTAAAAGGGGCCCGCTGGACTCTCTTTGAAACATTAAAAGGGGCTTTGAAGCTTATGAGAAACTAAACACGGATGCCGACACTTGGCGGTCTCCACCTTAATGCAAAAAGACACTTGGCACCATCCGTACTACTTAGAGAAACTTTATAATGTGTCCCAGCTGATGACACTTAGCATGTTCCGCATGACTCTGAAACTTGGGCAAAAGAAAACCCGCGCACGCGCTCTGTGTCAAAACCCTCACTGCCAAAAATGAAACGTGCAGAGACAAAAATGGAACTCGCACAACTGAAACTCAAAACAAAATGTACAGTATTTTACTCTACACTTACCATTATTAATCATTTGCACATGCCTACGTATGATTAATCAAGGTATTATGTGTCTAAGTCCCCAAATAGGTACTTCCCTCTCTGCACACATTTCCCCTATACTCCTCTCTAATTATTTATTAGTACTTTCTTTATTGTGGTGTGATTTATTCTTTTTTTGCTGTAGAATCATTGGTTATCCCTTTTTTACTGTAGTATGGACTTCTTTATGCTTTGCATAGGTTCCTTCCTTGTTGCATTTCAACCTATATCCTTCTTCCTTTCCAATAGATGAACACTTAGGCTTATACACCCTTCTAAACATACATGTAACATGTTTCCAATCTAATCCATTCAGCCATCCGCAATCCATCTGCATACAATCTGTCCCAGATTCTTTCTCCACATTTTATTCCAACACATCTTTTTCAGGTGATTATTCAATCCACAAATGCTACAAGGATGAAGATCCCAACACATCTTGCTTCTATGTCCATGTCAATTACAATGAGAACATTGCATACCTTGCATACTGTGGTCTAATTTGTTTGAACTTGTCATACCACTTTTATTTTCTTTACCCCTGACATATCCAAGGCCTTCATTCCTTGGTCTCACTATTGGCTTAATGGGTTCTCTAAGTCCTTGCCCATATTTTCCCAATCTTTTTTCTTCACATCCCATTCTTTTCATGATTGTATAACCAAGGTTGTTTTGATAACTTCTTTTGTCAATAAAAATATTTGTAGTTTTCAATTACCTTGTTATCTTGAGACCCACTCTCCTTATCTAAAGAAGCTTCAATTGTATTGCACAAATCATTTGTATCACATGAAACATGACACATTATAGGCTTAGATCTTAGACATTCATTTTATTTGATACATGCTACAAGTGACTGATCTATATGATTAATCTATTCTTCCTTTTAACCTTATCAATTTCATAATGTTGATTTTTATTAGGGAAGAGGGTCTCTTTTTCCGTACTATCTTCCTCTTCAGTTTCAATGTTTTGAAGGTTTGCAGTATTTGTGCCTTGCCAAGTTAGTACAACTTTGTTTTCCTTTTATTTTTCTTCTTTTTAGATTGCTCATGCTTGACTTCCTTCCACTAGTTCTCTTCTTTTGAAGATTCTGTTGAAGATATATTTGTGTGACCATCTTTGGTTCTTTGGCAAGTTCTTGGTAACTAACCTTGTTCTTTGGGGACTCTTTGGATTAAGCAAGCACCTCTTAGTGACATAAGGTTTTGTAATTCCCCATTCTTCAACATTGGTGAGTCCATATTAATTTCCTTCTATTTTACTTGCTTGCGGTGAGTTATAGGTTCCTTCATTGTCTTTTGTTGTTTATTTTTATTCTTTCTCCCTCTATCTCTTGTCAGTTGAATGTCAAAATAATCTTTTCCCAATAGTTCTTTGCAAGTTCTTACAATCTCTTGCTTTATCTCTTCTTTTCTATCCAATTGTTTTTTGGCTTCTTTTGTGAAAATCCTTCTACTTTTGAAAGGCATAAAGGGTGACTCCTGGTCTAGGGTTTGTAACTGTTCAAAGTGCCTCTTCATTCTGGGGGATAACATTTTTTTTGTAAACGACATACCATTCATTAACATTATTAATTTACTTCCATCTCTTATACTCCTAGGATCCAAATTGCCAAGTACCATGCTTCCTTATGTATCTCTTATCAGTAATATACTTTGCCTCACCACATCATCTAGGTATTCTTCATGTAAATTTAAGGATTTGTTTATGGATTTATTATTTGTGGAGGTTGATTCCCTTCTTTACTCATCATTTTAGGTGCACTCACAATGGCATGCACAACAACACCCTCATTGGCACACTCATCCATTCTCTCTTTTCCTCCTATGTTCTTCTCTCCAGCAGCACCCACTTTGGCACGCTCAACAGTACCCTCATTGGCATGCTCATCTAACTGTTCCTTTTCCTCCACAACCTTCTAGTGTGTTCCTCCTCTATTTCCTTAGCCTTTTCAATTCTTTTGCAGTACCACTCCTATTGATCTTGAGTCTCTTTTCTCCTTTTCTCTTCCATATTCATGTCCATTGAAAATTTTATGATTTTACCAATCTCTCTTAGTTTCTTGTTATCTCCCTTGGCCATGGGTTTTTTTGATATGGTGTTTCATTAATCCTTATGTATCCCATGTTTGACTTACTTTGAAAGGTTACATCTTTTCAAGGATCTCTTGAGATCCCTTTCCCTTTCTATTTGTCATCCCTTAGGTTCCTACTCCCCTCTCACAAGTGTAGGACCTAAGAGATTTCTACTACAACTCTTGAAAACAAAATTGTCTCTTTCTTCCTTCCTTATTCTCCACTATCCTTACCAGGGTCCTGCAATAGAACCAAATGTTGGCAATAGAAATAATAGGACATAGTCTAAAGATCTGAGCCTAGCTTACTCTTATGTAGTCTTTATACCCCAGCAATGATAATGATAGAATAACATATATTTGTGGTAGGAAATAACATAATGCGATAAGATTACTTCATATTCAATATATAGTAAATAGCATAAATGTCCAAATATTACAGAATAGTTCTGATATATCATATATATATTCCCTCTTCTCATCATATCTATGTCTCTTCCATATCTTCCATCTTCCTCTTATTATGCTTCTTCACATCATCATGCTTCATCATTCTCTTCTCTCTCACATTCCTCTTCCTCATATAGCCTCTTAATACCATTGCATGGTGTGTTTCCCTTATATCCTTTCCTAAATACTCTTAATTAACTCCCTTCCATGAATTCACCCTTTTCTTTATGATATTTATCCATATTAAGGCTTGTTAAGGTGTGTTAGGGTGTGTTTAAGGATATTTAAGGCCTATATGACCCATAAATGGGTCTAGGGATGACCCAAATGGTACCACAAACCCTTTGTGACATATTATAATGTCATATAAGGTATAGTGGTGTAGTTTGCAGTACTCCTGATCACCTTCTAACAAGGTCCTTGGATAGTGACCTTGCCATGTCTTGTTGTGATGGTGAAGTTAGGAGCTTTTTCTTTGATATTGATAGTGGCAATATGTGTAGAGTCAAAATCAACATGCCCCATCATGGAGTCATAATTATTGGGGGTCTTATTATAATGGATGTGGTTGGGGTGGTTATTTTGTGGCTAGTTTTAATTAGAGGTTGATGGTTGGGATGAAGAAGATGGATGAGGGAAGATGATTGTCAATGTTTGGGAAGGGGATCCGTGTATATTTATAATTGTTCATTCAGTGAAGAGGATGTGTCTCCTTCCACCTAATTTTTTTGTGAACAACGAGATCTTGGATATAAGTCTTAGGCTTCATGTATTTTCTTTTCAAATGATCCTTGATGCAATGGTATTGTTGTTCTCAAAATTAGCTACACTTGTTTTTGTAGACAACCCCTATGAAACTTGTTCGTTTTGTAGCCTACACTCTAAGCTCGCAAATTGAGACAAGTTCTCTAAGTCTTGCGCAAAGACATTTAACACCAAAGAATAACTTGTGACAGTCCACTTAGTTGATTTCTTGAGATTCATGAAGATTGACCAAGTTGCAAGCGTGTCAAAATATTAATTTTGATCATTTTAAGGTGTTAGAGAATTTTTAGTTTTAACATGTGAAGTCGGTGAAAACCACCGCTCTTGCATGTTTGTTTTCTCCCTGGATGTAATGTTAGCCTTTTGTGCCGCTTATACATGTTATCCCCCTTGGCCAACTTTTCACATGCAAGGTTGGTCATATTGACCGCTTGTGCATATTTTGTTTGTTTAGCATCGGTGGTAGATCTCACTGTCGAGACATGTAATAAATATCTCACTGAGTGAACTTGTGTAGCATTTATTTCAAACTTATAGCTATGTTTTGGTTTTTAAATGTGTTTGAAATCATTTTTATTTTGTCATTACTTCTTTCTTGTATCCTTGTTTCTTGCTCTCCATCAAAATGTGTTGATCCATTGCAACCAGATAGTGGGAGTGTGCATTATTAGGATTTTACCTTTTGGTCGCCGTTTCACTGTAATAGGTAAGTTTCCTTTTCTTTATGTTCAAGTTTCTACATTAGTGATAATGCAGTTGTATTGATTATGCTTTGTCGTTCGTCTCCCCTATAATGTTGAAACCCTAATTTTTCCTAGTTTTAGTGTCAGTTGATTTATATTCATTTAAAATTTAGGGTTTTTATTTTCCTTTTACTAGTTTTTGGTTGGCATTTTTTGCCGTTTCTGTTTTGTTTTGAGGGTTTTGGCCTTGTTTTATTTTTTGAGTTGTAACACATGTATCATCGGTGGAAATGACATTCGATGCATGTGCCTTGTCCTTAAACTTTCCCTCATGTAGAGGTGGTTAAAACCACCATCCCTACATGGTAATAAAAATTATCCCTCATTGTATTGATATGGGTGGGTACAAACCCCGTCCAAGCATAATGTATGAATTTTGACACATGTAAAGTTGACTAATTTGCCTCACTATGCATCACTAAAAACAAACAAACAAGGCATGGATGTAATAGTGGTTAAAATGACCGACTTTGCATCTAGATACTTCAAACTTCACTTGACATGCTCAAGCAGTCATTTTTGCCATTCTTACATGCTTACATAAACTTGCAAATTTTATCCTCATGTAAGGGCGGTCATTTTGACCGCCCCTACATCAAAAATATAAATCTCCCCAAACACATGCAATAGCGGTCAAAATGACCAAATTTGCATGATAAGTGAATGATCTCTTGTGCAAGAGTGATCATTTTGACCGCCCATGCACATTTTCCTAAATTTTTCCTAACACTGGGAAAATTTGCCTTTCAAGGCCTGTTAACCCGCTTTCGCCTTTTACCTTGATTTGCACACAGTCAAGCCCTTCAACGCATGCTTCCCTTTTCATGATCATCGAATCACAGTAATCCCAATTTATCCATTTTTCCCCTAACTGCGAGATCATGGCTTTTTACAGTTTTCAACAAACATTCGTGGTAGATATCTTTTCAGAATTCTCTCTAGAGTTGATGTCGGAGCCGTCTCCATCCAAAGACAAAATCATGAAGTACAAATATCAAGGGGTCTTCCCTGTCACTTCAGTACAGTTGAATGTTGATGAAATCAGAGATATAGAGATAGGGCATGTAGATATGGTAGAGTTTGTGGATAGAACTAAACATACAAATCCTTCCAGACACATGCAGAAGATCATTGATAACAATATTCACTTGGTTGCCTCTTTTCCAGTTTCTGCCCATAACCCTAAGTTTGTTCTTTAGGTGGCTAGCCATTACAACAAGGATACTAGGGTTGTGACAGATTCCCAAGGGAATGTGATTATGAGGTTGGATGCAGAGTTTCTTGATAAAATCTTCATGTGTCCTATTGAAAATATTCAACAAATTGATTTTGGTCAAGGGCAAAGAGACTATGATGCAAATGTGGAAGTCGTAAGAAGGTACATAAATAGTAAATGGTTGAAGATTCCTCAGAGCAATCTAACCAGATGGCTGAAGGATCTCCCTAGGAGTGACTTTGTAGAGGAGGTTTGTGACTTGATCACACTTTTGAGTCGTATTAGAGGGCTCCCTTCTTCTTCCAAGTTTTAGGAATGGATGTATACATACATCAAGGTGATTCTCTGGGGCACACATAAAATCTTCTGGGGAGAACAAATTAGTAATGCTTTGCATGAGTAGTTGGTGAAGGTCAACACAACATTTAAATTTTATATGACCTCATATCTTGTATATGCTACTGCAAGCATGAGAAGTTTTCTTGGTCTTACTCAAGTTGGTTACAGAAGGTTGGTTCCCGTGTATGAGTATTATCCTCAAATCACACTAAAATGATCAATCCATCATTTCTGAAGGGTTAATGATGCTTTCTTTTCAGTGTTTATGTGCTTATGGGACAATGAGCTTGTTTAGAAGAGGGTTTCAGATGAAGCTTGGGAAGTTGTAAATTCTTTTGGCTGCTTGTTCTTACAGTTTCCTACTTTCACATATCTCAGAGTAGGGTATTATCTTGGTTACCCTTATATACTTCCACGATATCCCAATGACCGAATTGTTCTCATGGAATTATGTAGGCAACTAATTATGGTACATAATAAACAAATGGAGCTAAAAAAGTTAGGGATAAAGTTTCCTGTAGAAATTGGAAGGTACTCATTTCAGTTAGCTTCCAAGGCAAAAATAGTTGATTCTAAATTGTAACTAGTCACCATGAAAACTTTCAAGAAATGGGATCTTTTGACTTCAGGAGGGTACAAGATAAAATCAAAAGAAAGTCAACTTTCCATATGCCAATGGTGGAAGATATTTGGGTTGATCTCAGGACACAAAATGAGATTAGGAAGTTAGACTATTGCAGAGCTCATTTGAGTCAGATAGAAGAGCCGGGCCTTGCAGATATTCCAGATGGAATGGAAGATGATGGGGATGTTCTAGATCCCAAATATAACATTGAGAATGTTGAAGTCTCACCTCTTCCAGAAGTGAAATGGTCAGTCAAAGAGGAGACTTCTATAAGCAAATGATTTTAGCTGATCTTGGCCAATACAAACATATGGTTGGAAAGCAAAGGGATCAAATTGAAAGAATTTCTTACAGGGTCAGAGACTAAAAGTTAGGAACAAACATGTAAGAAAGTAGAAAACAAGACCAAGAATAAGACTGACACCCCTTCTTCCTCCAAAACACGTAAGCCAAAAATTAAGTTTGTATCTAAGGGAGGGAAGAAGAAAGAGGTTGTAGGAACCTCTAATGTCACTGAGTCAGGTGCCGAAGACACAAATGTTGAGCAAATGGAGGTTGAAAATGTTGAAACTGAAAAGCAAAATATTGAGAAATCTAAGGATGCCCAACAAACAGAAATGTCTGATAAATCTGATGAGGAAGGCGAAACAGAACAAGGCAAGGATGAGAATGTAGAGCAAGAACAA
This sequence comes from Cunninghamia lanceolata, assembly GCA_027924645.1. Classification (NCBI taxonomy): domain Eukaryota; kingdom Viridiplantae; phylum Streptophyta; class Pinopsida; order Cupressales; family Cupressaceae; genus Cunninghamia; species Cunninghamia lanceolata. Next base: position 11,089,124 of record BSBN01000703.1, on the reverse strand, counting down.
CTTGGTGATCCACATCAGTCTCCTAAGAAGAATCTTCCAAATGAATCACAAGTTTCTACACCCCTTCCTCATGCCCCTATTTCTGGTAAATTTCTAGAAGTTTCAAGTGTTCCTCTTTCACCTATTTTCATTGTTTCTTCTGATAATACCCCTACTTCTATAAGAACCAATTTTGGGACCATGTTTGATTCCTCTGGTTCTATCTCAAGTTTATCTTCCCCGTCTTTTGATATTGGTGAACAATTTGTTTTGGAACATCTTCTGGATGCTTCCGAGAAAGTTGTTGACACAGGTGTAGTTTTTACGAACACTAGTCCTATTGTTACCATAACAGGTGTAAATATGGATCTGGCAAAACAAGTAGTGGATTCGTCCTTGAATATTAGTGCTTCTGTGCTTCCTCCATGGTTGTCTGCATATACTCCCAAGAGAAAGAAGCAAGCTATTTTGCCAGATGAAATTGATATTGAGAAGTTGTTGCCTATTAAATGAAAGACTCTAAAGAAGAAGCCTAAGACTGTTTCTAGGCTTATCAATGAAAAGGGAATTAGATATGCGGAAATTGCCAAGCCACCAGAGGATGCTACTATTGACAATTTTGACATGAATGATTATGTCATCTCAAGGGTTGAGTTAGGTAAGCTAACTCATGAAGGCATTAAGACAGATTTTCAAACTACTGCTAGCACCTTGCTCGAAAAATATGATGAAGTCAAGAAGGAGAAAGAATAGTATAAAGCTAAAGTAGAAGAACTTGCTACTGTTCTTCAAAAAATAATAAAGTCATCTGACATTGTGGAACAAATGGCAGTGATTGTAGAAGATCCTCTGATTCAAAAGGTTGAAAAAGCTTAGGCCAGAGGAAGAGTGGTAGGAGATATTATGGAACGTTTGCTAGCCCAAGGGTGAATTCTACTAAAGAGCACAATAGAAAGAAAATAAAAGATGGATAAAGCCAAAGTTGAGCTTGATAACATGGTTGACTTACTTTCCCAAGAGCTGCAGGATCAGGAAGAGAGCTTGGAGGAGTGGATAGAGATGAAAAGGATTAAGATAAAGAATCTGATTACCATTGGGGTAAACTCAAATCGAGAATCAAATCTTAAGACTAAGGAGTCTCTTTTTCATCATATCCATATAGTAAAAGGCTTACTTGATGACTTATGCCAAGCTCATGTAAACAGTAAAGACAGCGATGTCATGCTTCTACACAGGTTGGAAGAACTCCCATGCACCCTCACAGGTGAAGATCATAAGTTCCTTTCAGTAGATGAAATGATAAGCTCCTTGGAAAAGATGGTTCAATGGAAATTCAAAGATGAAGTGCCCTCAGTACTTTCTATGGACAATTTCTATGATCAATATTCAACTTTTGAGAACTTGAAGGACAATCTTGACAAGCATGAGAAGGCAATAAAGACAGTAAAAGACGTGGTTCTCCGGGCCCACACTATCTTAGAATATACAGCTAAGCCAGATGCATGTGAAATGGCAGCTATACAGGCCATGTATCAGAATTTTCTAAAGAAGAATGATGGAGGAAGCTAAAGTTCCTTTTTGATACCTTAGTTTATTTTATTCTTGTATATGTAATTTGAATTTTGTTATGGACATACTCATGTGTAATTTTCCAAAATGTAATTACATATGAAACAAAAGAAGTCATAAGTCAAATAGGACTTTTTTGTTTGATTAAGTCAAAGTAGTTAGGATTTTCCTATTTTTGCTCTCTGTTTCTCTTATAAATAAATAGGACCCCCATTGTAATTTTTATCTTTTATTTATTGAAGAGAAACTTTGCCAAATTGAAGAGCATTTTGAGACTTTTTGTTTAAATTGTAAATCATATTTTATCAAGTGAATAGAAAAGCAAGCGATCTTTCAATCTTTGCATTGGAATAACTTGTGGTGTATTGGAAATTGTTCTTATGTCCTTTTCCTTATACTATCTTATCTAGTGTGAGTGTGAATAATTTGGGAGATGTTCTAAAGTTGATTTTGGAGACTTTGTGCTATAATAATTATCTTTAGCTTGTGATTTTATGTTTTAAGTAAAAGATATTGGAAAAGCTTTGAACTACTATTATCTTTTGTGATCATATGTTTTGTCATAGTATTCGGTGAAGACTTTGAGCTGCACCTTATCCTACTTGGTTCTAAATTGTAAATCAGTAAAAGGAGCAAGGATTGACTTTGTGCTCTCATGAGTTTCTTGGTCCTTTCAATTGTATGGTGAAAGTGCTCTTTTATATTGTAAACATAATTTCTAAAAAAAGAGAAATGGATGACATGGTTTCACCCTAAAATTAGTTTTTAGTACAAATAAGTTTGTAATAGTTAATAGGGAACCTCCCCTTGCTGAGAGGAGAGATTTATCTCATTACACTATGGTTGATATAACCATTTTGCCTTCAGTTAGGTGAAGACAAAATATTCACCCAATAGTTTTTGGCGACTCAGCTGGGGAAGGAACACGCAACTTGAAGCCTCACACTCTGAGTTGGAGCACTACAGTTCTTTTCTATTGTTTTGAGATTTTTCAAAAATTTTCTTGAGTACATTACATTCTGACAGACTCACAATATACAAGAAGCAAGAGAGCTCAAGGTATTATTGATCCTGTATTTGAGTTGATGCAGCAAAATAAGTTTGGTCTTTTGCTTCCACGACCTCAACTTCAGTGAACCAGGAGTTTTCCTCCTACCAAAGCCAGGTCTCCAATACCTGGTGAAGCTTCTAGTTCTAGTACTGACAGAGTTTTGTCTGTTTGTATTCCACAAAGGTTTGTTATCCCACCCTTTAATCAGCACACCATGGCAACTCAAGGCCCTTGGGGTAACACTTTTGGTCCTTTGAATTGAAGTCCACCATTGCATGAACTACCTCGTAGTTCAAGGAAGAATTTTCCTAAGTTCTATGGTGATGAGAAAGTCCATCCAGATGAACACATCACAGCTTTTTGCATAGCTTGCGGTGTATTAGGTGTGGAAAATGAAGATGTAGCAATAAGACTTTTTGTGAAAACACTGCAAGGTGATGCTGTAGATTGGTTTTACCATCTTCAAGCTCAAACTATAACGAGTTGGAACACTCTCAAGACCAAGTTTGAAGCTAGGTTCAAACTTGCAGAAGATGCACATGCCTTGTTAGCACAACTAACATAGGTGAAGAAAGAGCCACATGAACCCATGTGAGACTTCATTGCTAAGTTCAATAAGCTGACAAATAGGATTCCTACAACCGCTCAGCCAACAGCGAAGAATCTTAAGTGTTTCTTTATCAATACTCAGCTTGCCGAGGTGAGCTTTCTGCTAAGGCAGGTTGGCCCTGTAGATCTTCCCGCAGACTCTACCATTGGCTTTTTGAATTACCAAGATGAAGTTGAAAAAGAAGTAGAAGTATATGATGGAGCATTATGTTGTTTTTACTAGGTCTCAAAATTAGTCAAATTAGCAAGTTGATAAAGGAAAGGCAAGAGAGGATCCTCAGCCAGTGATCTCAACTACCAAACAGGGAACTCCGTTGCCTTTTCAGTTGAAGGACCCGGTTGGCAATAAGCAAATAAGTACATTCAACAATCTTGTATCTTCTACTTCTATCCCTCAGACTAGTATTACCTCTAATAAAACTTAGAATGATGGATTTCCTTCCTCTGTACCTAGTTCATTTCACCTATTTGATATAATAGATCATGCTAGGAAGACCAAAATCCAAATTTTTGAGGTTGAGTATTTACAAGCTAATCCTGAACAGTTTGATAGGTTAGCTAAATACGTCAAAAACAATACTGTCCCTATAGGACAAGACCTTCCAAAAGTTGCCCATGATTCCTCAAAGAACAAATCCACCCAAAATAATCTTGTCACTACTCCCCTTGTTGCCCCAGGAAAAATAGAACCTTTCTATGTTTCTCTATTGGTAAATGGTCATAAGTTGAGCAATTGTATAATAGATTCTAGGGCCTCCGATAATGTCATGCCTGCCAAAGTGGCGGATGCCCTTGGCCTCACCTTAACTAAGACCTTTGGGAGATGTTTTTCCATGGAAAATAAGAAAGTGCCATTGTTGGGCCAAATCAAAGATGCCCAATTTGCATTTGCAGCCTTTCCAGACAAGAGGATTAAGATGACCCTCTTATGGCATTCTGCTCGGGTGTAATTTTTGTAAAGATGTGGGTGGAGAACTAAACATGGACCTATTTGAAGAAAGGATACCTATTAAAGGCATCATGCAAAAGTTGCTTCCTAAGAAAGAAGCAAAATATATTGTTACCCACACGGCCAATCCCAAAGCCCAAATTTTGTTTGAGTCTTTAGGAATGGGTAATTATTTCTTGTCTACTGAAGATACTTCTAGTTCATTAGATGAGAGCTCTGACATTTCAGATGTAGAATCATATGATATTTCTAGTAAATCAGATGAAAGTTTTGATGAGAGAATAGTGATGCTGAAATCTTCTCTTTCTGATGAAGAAGAATCCACTAGTAACAGTAACATCAAAGTAAGAAATTCAAATGATATTTGGGTTTTAGAATTTGATGGTAGTTGTTCCTTTACCAGTTCTGGAGCCGAAATTGTTTTGATATCTCCACAAGGTGATATCTTCCTTTTCTCATACAAGATACAATTCAAAAATACTAATAACACCGTTGAATATGATTCATTGTTGCTCGGATTGGAGGCTGCTCATGCTAAAGGTGTTAAAAATCTTCATGCTCAAGGAGATGTCGAATTAGTTGTTTGCCAAGTGAAAAATTTATATCAGACCAAAAATGAAATGTTGAGGTACTATCGTAACCGTGTTTGGGATTGCATCGAAGGTTTTGATCCTTTTGACATTTCTACAGTACTAAGAGAGTTTAATGATCATGCTAATTCATTAGCTATCTCTGTCATCCTCATGGTTCCCCATAAAGACTTCAAAGGTAACAAGTACACAATTGAGTTGGTTTTCTGACCAAGTGTATTGGATAATGCTAAACATTGGTAGGTGTTCAATGGTGATAAGCAAATCATAGCTTTCTTGGAAAAGATAGATAGCTTTGATGAGCTCTATTTTGAAGGTAGTGGATCTCCACCATGGGAATACGTTTCTGAAGTAGATTCACAAACTAGTGAAGAGTTTCTTCAACTAAAAGGGAATAAGATTCCAAAAGGTTTGGTTTACTTGGAAAAGCTATTTGATAAGCATGACAGATACATTAAACAACAGCAACAACTTGATTCAAGTTCATCTATGGAATTTGAACAAGTAAATTTGAGTTCTAAGGCAGATCCCAAAATGGTCAACATTGGGAAGTGTTGCACTACCGATGAGAAATTTAAATTCACTACACTTCTTTGCCATTACATTGATGTTCTATCATATTCTTATGATGATCTGAAGTCCTTTAGGGCTAAGGACATTCATCATGAAATTCCTCTCAAGGTTGGGTCATTGCCTCATAGGCAGAAACATAGGCAATATAATCCCAAAATATCAAGTACTATTCTTTCTAAGATTTAGAAAATGTTGAATGTAAGAATAATCTTTCCAATTCATCATTCTACCTGGATCATGAATATTGTTCCTGTAAGAAAGAAAAATAGAGAAATCCGTATTTGTGTCAATTTCAGGAATCTCAAGCACTCTTCTCTAAAGGATAACTACCCCCTACCCATCATGGACCAAGTGTTGCAAACTGTAATTGGTTCAGAAATGCTGTCTATGTTAGATAGTTTTTCAGGATATAATCAAGTAGAGGTCAGTGAAGCAGATTAGTACAAGACTGCTTTCACAACACCTTGGGGCACTTTTGCAAACCGCAGGATGCCTTTTGGTTTGATTAATGCTGGCGCCACCTTTCAGAGAGAAGTGTACCTTGCTTTCAGAGATGAGATGGGGAAATTCATTGTGGTATATCTTGATGATTTGACTATTTTCTCCAAACAATGTCATGATCATGTGTATCATTTGCGACAGGTGCTGGAAAGATGTCGACAAAATGGTATTTCTCTTAACCCTAAGAAATTAGTTTTCAGGGCTACAAAAGGTAAACTTCTTGGTCATATTGTGTCCTGAGAAGGCACTAAAATTGACTCAGAAAGAGTCAAGTCCATCCAAAGTCTTACTTTACCTGCTAGTAAGATTGCAGTTCACTCTTTCTTCTGAAAGGTAAATTTTTTGTGGAGATTTATTCTAGAATTCGTGGAGAAAACCCATCACATTGTCAACATGATGAAGGGTAAGACTACTTTCCATTGGAGTGCCGAAGGTAAAGTGGCATTTGAGGATATCAAGAAGGCTATAGCTCATGCTCTGGTTCTTGTTTGTCCTAATTATACCAAGGATTTCATAGTATACAGTTATGCTTCTGAGCATACACTTTCAGCCATTCTTGTTCAGTAGAATGAAGAAGGTGTAGAATCTCCCATTTCATTTATGAGTTGTCCTCTGAAGGCTCATGAATTGAAATATTCAAATATGGAGAAACATGCTTATGCCGTGGTTAAGGTGGTAAAGCATTTCCGGTTCTATATTTTAAATTCACATACTATTGTTTTGGTGGCTGACACAATAGTGAAGTCGATCCTGACTCAACAGGAGTTTGGAACCAAAAGAGGCAATTAGATTGCCAAGATTCAAGAGTTTGATCTGGATATCAAGCCTACCAAGCTTGTGCATGGCATAGGTTTGTGTCAGTTGATTGCTGAAAATGTACCAAAAGAGATAGGGGATGAAGAAGAAGAAGTTGAGGATATGCCAACTGTTCTTTTTGTCACCACTACAGATGAGTAGTATTCAAATATTGCTCTTTTTCTTACCTATGGTGAGTGTCCTTCTCATCTATCCTATAAGGAGAAAAGGACTATCAAATTGAAGGCTGCTAACTATGTCCTATGGGACAATGGTTTGTCTAAAAGAAGCCTTGATGGAGTTTTTCTCCGTTGTGTGGATAAAACACAACAAAACAGACTTCTAGAGTCTTTTCACAATTTAGCTTGTGGAGGATATTTTTCCGCACCTATGATGGCTCATTCTGCAGGCTAGGTACTATTGGCCCACATTGTTTCAGGATGCATATAATTGGGTATGTAGGTGTGAGTTGTGTCAACAGTTTGTTGGAAGGCCTAAGTTGGCTGCATTACCTCTCAAGCCAGTTGTAATTGAAGAACCTTTTCAGCAATGGGGCATTGACTTCATTGTTGTTGTGAACCCACCGTCAATTGTGGGTCATAACTTTGTTCTCACCGAGACTGATTATTTTACCAAGTGGGTGGAGGCCATCCCAGTTAAGCATGCCACTTCTGAAGTGGTATGTAATTTTCTTAAGGAAAATATTAGTTCCCAGTTTGGAGTTCCAAACAAAGTTGTAGCAGATAATGCTACTCGTTTCTCTTTCAACAAGATTACTGGCTTTTTCTATGAGCATGGGATCATTCTTTCTCACTCTTCAGACTATTATCCGCAAGGAAATGATCAGGCAGAATCTAGTAACAAAAATCTAGTTACTATTATCAGGAAACTGGTGGAAGATAATTAGAGAACTTGGCATAAAGCATTGTTTGATGCTTTATGGGTAGATAGGATTACCCCCAAAAGGGCAATAGGTATGTCACCATTTCAGCTTTTGTATGGTCTAAATGTAGAGATACCTATTACTTTGGAGTTATCGGCATTGAAGTTGGCAAAGGCAGTAGAAGATACAACTTTTGAAAGTTCTATTGATAAAAGAATCATGTACCTCACTAAACTTGAAGAACAATGAGCCATGGTAGTAGACCATATTGCTGAACATCAAAGTCAGGTGAAGAAACTCTTTGTTAAGAAAGAAAGGACTTATAATTTTCAAATTGGAGATCAAGTCTTGTTATGGGACAAGAGAAGAGAACCAAAAGGAATGCATGGGAAGTTTGATTCGCTATGGAGAGGCCCATTCATCATTCATCAACTTTGTGGTGAAATAGCTTCTTGTTGGAGTATCTTGATGGAACACCATTCTTGCTGCTTCACAGTGGACAACATCTGAAGTACTTCAATCCTTGAAGTATCAGATAAGTTCGTTTGCACATTTGTATAGTTTCGTGTTTTTATTTTTGTGTTTTGTTTAGTCTTTTGTGTCTTGCTCTTTGGTAGCTTGACTCTATAGCCCAATGGCATGGATGAAGGCACTTAGAGACTAGATTCTTCTCCCTTCGATCATTTCAAAGTTTAATCAATGGAAGTTCCCCAGTTAGAGCTAGCTGTTGTTCTCAAAATTAGTTATGCTCGTTTCTGTAGACAACGCCTACAAAACTTGTTCATTTCGTAGCCTACACTCTAAGCTCGTAAATCGAGACAAGTTCTCTTAGTCTCACGGGAAGTCATTTAACACTGAAGAATAACTTGTGACAGTCCACTTAGTTGATTTCTCAAGATTCACGAAGATTGACCAAGTTGCAAGCGTGTCAAAATATTAATTTTGATCATTTTAAGGTGTTAGAGAATTTTTAGTTTTAACATGCTAAGTCAGTGAAAACCACCACTCTTACATGTTTGTTTTCTCCCTGGATGTAATGTCAGCCTTTTTTTCACTTATACATGTTATCCCCCTTGGCAAACTTTTCACATGCAAGGTCGGTCATATTGACCACTTGTGCATATTTTCTTTGTTTTGCATCGGCAGTAGATCTCACTGTCGAGACATGTAATAAATGTCTCATTGAGTGAACTTGTGTGGCATTTATTTCAAACTTATATTTATGTTTTGGTTTTTAAATGTGTTTGAAATCATTTTTATTTTGTCATTACTTCTTTCTTGTATCCTTGTTTCTTGCTCTCCGTCAAAACGTGTTGATCCATTGCAACCAAATAGTGGGAGTGTGAGTTATTAGGATTTTGCCTTTTGGTCGCCGTTTCTCTGTAATAGGTAAGTTTGCCTTTTCTTTATGTTCAAGTTTCTACATTAGTGATAATGTAGTCATATTGATTATGCTTTTGTCATTCGTCTCCCCTATAATGTTGAAACCCTAATTCTTCCTTGTTTTTGTATCAGTTGATTTATATTCACTTAAAATTTAGGGGTTTTCTTTTCCTTTTACTGGTTTTTGGTTGGCATTTTTCATAGTTTTTCTCTTGTTTTGAGGGTTTTGGCCTTGTTTTATTTTCTGAGTTGTAACACATGTATCGTTAGCAGAAATGACCGTCGATGCATGTGCCTGATCCTTAAACTTTCCCTCATGTAGAGGCAGTTAAAACCGTCATCCCTACATGGTAATAAAACTTATCCCTCATTGTATTGATATGGGCAGGTAAAAACCCCGTCCAAGCATAATGTATGAATTTTGACACATGTAAAGTCGGCTAATTTACCTGACTATGCATCACTCAAAAAAAAAACAAGGCATGAATGTAATAACAATTAAAATGACCGACTTTGCATCTAGATACTTCAAACTTCATTTGACATGCTCAAGCGGTCATTTCTGCCGTTCTTACATGCTTACATAAACTTGCAAATTTTATCCTCATGTAAAGGTGGTCATTTTGACTGCCCCTACATGGAAAATATAAATCTCCCCAAACACATGCAATAGCAGTCAAAATGACTGATTTTGCATGATAAGTGAATAATCTCTTGTGTAGAAGCAGTCATTTTGACTGCCCATGCACATTTTCTTGAATTTTTCCTAACACTGGGAAAATTTGCCTTTCAAGGCCTTGTTGGTCATGATGTTAGTCATTCGCAAACATAGAATAAAAGTTACACAACAACCTTTACTCATCTTGAAAGATACGATGAATTCAAAGAATTCATGATCCCAAGTCTCCGTTGATTAGGTCTTAATCTACTGACGTTACTCAGTGGTTGATGTGTGTTTCTGTTTTCCATTCAGGGGCCTTACGTGTTTCTGCACTGTTCATCATCATCATCTTCAAATATCCTGCTCTGGATGTTCGCTCTGCAAGTCTCCAACGATTCTACCTCTGCACTGTAAATTTAGTCAAATAATGTGCATACAGGCTGATATTTGCATGATTTCTACCATTATTTATGATTCTTTGCATGATATTTTCAATACTACATGCATTTAACTCAAATATGCTAAGGATCTTCAGTTACCTACGGGATTTCAGCATATTTCACTGTTTCTGCTTGTTATTTATCATGATTTGCAGTTATGGTGATGATTTAATGAAATTGAAAAAAGGAAAAGGGTTAGAGAGTGAGATTCCTAAAATTACTGGACTTAGATCACTGATTCACATACAAGCTCCCATACTTGTAATGAAAAGAAGGAAAACTAGAAATCATACTTCACCAGGACATTCCACAAATCCGCATGATCTAGTGCAAAGCTTCAAAGGAAAGTTGACAACAACATGTAATGAAATGAAAGCGCTTCCAGTTGAACACAGCATTCACCAGTACATATCCAGAAATCAACAGAAGATTACGTAAAATTTGCAATCAGGATGTAATCTGGAACTTCATATTCATTCAGTATGCTCAAGAACAGGTACATTTACAGTGATCTGAAGAAAGAACCTTGACATTTCAACAATTCTATCCTCATTAGTCTCAGTAATCCGATCTCCTAACTTATTCTACAGTAAGTGACTCTTTGCGCCAGATGCGTATATGTATTCTAATGTATTCCCCCTTTTTTTAAAATGACAAGCTCTGGATGTTATATAGGGCAACTGCCAGAAAACGGTTACAATGATCCAAGGATCAGGATCCTCTCATAGCAATCAACGGCCCAGATGAAAAGCACATGCTTCGTCAGTTAGCAAATGTACAGCTGGCACAGAATATTCCAGCATCTTCAACTTGATTCGGCCTCCAGCTGGCGAACAGCATATTTGACAATATCCTCCTCATGTCTGGTCCATGTTGACTCCATGCGCAACTTTGTAATGCTCAGCTTCAGCAGCATCATCATGATCTCAACGCTCAGCTTCAGCAACATCATCATGATCTCAACGCTCAGCTTCAGCAGCATCATGACTTCAATGTTCAGCTTCAGCAGCATCATGACGATTTCCTGCAAGTAAACAGACAAACATTAGGTTCATCATCATCATGATAAACAACAGGAAGTAAACACTTTATTAAACATACCTCCCCATGTGCAGCCACAGGCAATCAAGCTCTACCTGTGAAAAATATGCACTAAATGCATAAACAGCATGAAAACAACCAGGTCAACCCTCGTTGACCAAAATCAGGCAGTCGGGCTTTCAAATTTCCATCACTTCATGTTTTTGCCCATTTTCCTGTATATCGGTTTCGAAATATGATGATGATGATCTCAGACTATACAAGGAAATAATCGCCTTTCAACCATCCTTAGAATCCGGCATTGCCTCATCATCATATTTGCATCGGCGTGACTACATATGATCAGGGTGACATTTTTACCTTAGGCCGATGGCAACAGTTATACCGACGCCAAAAATCATGATGATGACCAACTATATGCCTTCCGCCTGTCCGCAGGATATCACAAAATATGATGATCCTCCTTTCCTAATGCTCTGATGAAAAGCACATCAGGATGTTCACTTCTGCATACTGGGAAAGAAAGACAACGTCATCATCATCATGATGAAGACAAACAGGAGGACTTGGAAAATGATCCTGCCGCTGAGGAAAATCATGATGACGTCATCGTCATCATCAGGCTTGGTTAAAATGCAAAGGGATGACGTCATCGTCATGCTTCGTTAAGATCAGGAGGTAAATAGAATATCGGGTTCCCTCTAAGGAAGATGATCAGGTGGATGAAAGCAATATGACCCTTTTCGGCCAAGGCTATCAGCGGAAGACCAGGATGATGAACATCATCATCATCATATACGCACTGGGTGATCAAAAATATGATCCTGTTGAAAAGTCCTGATGACGTCATCAGGATATCCGGGGCTTGTGTTAATCTTCGAAGATGACGTCATCGTCATCATCATATTGGCGAAATGGATCACGCCTTGGAAAATATCCTGCCGAAGGAGAAGGTGATGATGACGTCATCGTCATCATCATATTTGCAAAAGGTTATACTCGTCGGCAGGATGATATTACGAACTGTTGGGAGAGACGAACAAGATCATGATGATCTTGTTCAACATGACTTAAGAAATGAAAAACATCCTCCGCTTCGAAAGATAAGGTGATCATCATGATCACGCGAAAGGAGGTCAGGAGGATATTAAGAAATGCCGGGTCTCGAAATATCATGATGATGTTGATCACCAAGACGGTCGTGCGCGCGCAAATTATGCAGATGGCAGACTTCTCTAAGTAAGGTGACGATGATCATCAGCATGATATTATCACATCGGGTGATTTCAGAATATCATGATGATGCTCGCAACGCGAAAAGGTTATTCGACGGGTAAAACACACCAGCACTTAAGATTGACGTCCGGATGTTTCGGGACTGCATGATTTCATCAGGTGATAAAGTAAGATCATGATGATGACCTTTGGCGATATAAAAGACCGCCTGACGGGAAAAGATTACTACGACTTAAACTTGACGTCCGGATGTTTCAACCTCAGGATATTATCGGGGGGCTTTCCAAATATCATGATGATGATGTTCATATAGCAATTATCAGGTTTGACCAAAACTTTGACTGCTCACAACTCCCTCATATGGACGAATTTTCAAGTGATGCAAAAGGCAAACCTGCATGAAATTTCAAGCTCTTTCTAACCATGAAGTCATAGAAACAAAATATGAACTTTGAAAAACTAACCTCATGATGATGACCTACCTCATCCTGACCTTCATGATGATGATGCACCTGACTTAATTTTACCAAACCGCCAGAAACAGACAACACAAGCCAAAACAAAAGTTGGGTCCCTGTTTTGCCAAGTCAAAATGGGGCGTGTTGTGTAACCACACAACAGGCCTGTTAACTCGTTTTCAGCTTTTACCTCAATTTGCGCACACTCAAGCCCTTCAATGTATGCTTCCCTATTCATGATCATTGAATCGCAGTAATCCCAATTTATCCATTTTTCCCCTAACTGCAAGATCATGGCTTTTTGTAGTTTTCAACAAACATCTGTGGTAGATATCTTTTTAGAATTCTCTCTAGAGCTGATGTCAGAGCCGTCTCCAGCCAAAATCATGAAGTACAAATACCAAGGGGTCTTTCCTGTCACTTCAGTACAGTCAAATGTTGATGAAATTAGAGATACAGAGATAGGGCATGTAGATATGACAGAGTTTGTGGACAGAACTAAACAAACAAATCCTTCTAGACACATGTAGAAGATCATTGACAACAATATTCACTTGGTTGCCTCTTTTCTAGTTTCTGCCCATAACCTTGAGTTTGTTCTTCAGGTGGCTAGCCATTACAACAGGGATACTAGGGTTGTGATAGATTCCCAAGGGAATGTGATTATGAGGTTGGATGCAGAGTTTCTTGATAAAATCTTCTTGTGTCCTCCTATTGAAAATATTAGACAAATTGATTTTGCTCAAGGGCAAAGAGACTATGATGCAGATGTGGAAGTCACAAGAAGGTACATAAAAAGTAAATGGTTGAAGATTCCTCAGAGAAATCTAACCAGATGGCCAAAGGATCTCCCTAGGAGTGACTTTGTAGAGGAGGTTTGTGACTTGATCACACTTTTGAGTCGTATTAGAGGGCTCCCTTCTTCTTCCAAGTTTCAAGAATGGATGTATACATACATCAAAGTGATTCTCTGGGGCACATAGAAAATCTTCTGGGGAGAACAGATTAGTAATGCTTTGCATGAGCAATTGGTGAAGGTCAACACAACATTCAAATTTTATATGACCTCATATCTTGTATATGCTGCCGCAAGCATGAGAAGTTTTCCTGGTCTTACTCAGGTTGGTGACAGGAGGTTGGTTCCTGTGTATGAGTATTATCCTCAAATCACTAAAAGGATCAATCCATCATTTCCAAAGGGTTAATGATGCTTTCTTTTTAGTGTTTATGTGCTTATGGGACAATGAGCTTGTTTAGAAGAGGGTTTCAGATGAAGCTTGGGAAGTTGTAAATTCTTTTGGTTGCTTGTTCTTATAGTTTCCTACTTTCACATATCTCAGAGTAGGGTATTGTCTTGGTTACCCTCATATACTTCCACAATATCCCAGTGACTGGATTGTTCTCATGGAATTATGTAGGCAGCTGATTGTGGTACATAATAAACAAATGGAGGTGAAAAAGTTAGGGATGATGTTTCCTATGGAAATTGGAAGGTATTTAGTTCAGTCAGCTACCAAGGCAAAAACAGTTGATTTTGAATTGCAACTGGTCACCATGAAAAATTTCAAGAAACAAGATCGTTTTGACTTTAGGAGGGTACAAGATAAAATCAAAAGAAAGTCAACTTTCCATATGCCAATGGTGGAAGATATTTGGGTTGATCTCAGGACACAAAATGAGATCAGGAAGTTAGACTATTGCAGACTTCATTTGAGTCAGATAGAAGAGCTGGGCCTTGTAGATGTTCCAGATGGAATGGAAGATGATGGGGATGTTCTAAATCCCAAATATAACACTGAGAATGTTGAAGTCTCACCTCTTCCAGAAGTGAAATGGTCAGTCAAAGAGGAGACTTCTATAAGGAAAAGGTTTCAATCGATCTTGGCTAATACAAACATATGGTTGGAAAGAAAAGGGATTAGATTGAAAGAATTTCTTATAGGGTCAGAGACTGAAACTTAGGAGCAAATAGGTAAGAAAGTAGAAAATAGGACAAAGAATAAGAGTGACACCCCTTCTTCCTCCAAAACACGTAAGACAAAAATTAAGTTTGTATCTCAGGGAGGGAAGAAGAAAGACGTTGCAGGAACCTCTAATGTCACTGAGTCAGGTGCCGAAGACACAAATGTTGAGCAAATGGAGGTTGAAGATGTTGAAACTGAAAAGCAAAATATTGAGAAATCTAAGGATGCCCAACAAATAGAAATGTCTGATAAATCTGATGAGGAAGGCGAAACAGAACAAGGCAAGGATGAGAATGTAGAGCAGGAACAACTTGGTGATCCATGTTAGTCTCCTAAGAAGAATCTTCCAATTGAATCACAAGTTTCTACACCCCTTCCTCATGCTCCTGTTTCTGGTAGTTTTCTAGTAGTTTCAAGTGTTCCTATTTCACCTATTTTCATTGTTTCTTCTGATAATACCCCTACTTCTGTAAGAACCAGTTTTGGGACCATGTTTGATTCCTTCAGTTCTATCCCAAGTTTATCTTCCCCGTCTTTTGATATTGGTGAACAATCTATTTTGGAACATCTTCTAGATGGTTCGGAGAAATTTGTTGACACAAGTGTAGTTTTTACCAACACTAGTCCTATTGTTACCATAACAGGTGTAAATATGGATCCGAAAAAACAAGTAGTGGATTCGTCTCCAAATATTAGTGCTTTTGTGCTTCCTCCATGGTTGTCTGCATATACTCCCAAGAGAAAGAAGCAAGCTATTTCACCAGATGAAATTGATATTGGGAAGTTGTTGCCTATTAAATGAAAGACTCTAAAGAAGAAGCCTAAGACTATTTCTAGGCTTATTAATGAAAAGGGAATCAGATATGCAGAAATTGCCAAGCCACCAGAGGATGCTACTATTGACAATTTTGACATGAATGATTATGTCATCTCAAGGGTTGAGTTAGGTAAGCTAACTCATGAAGGCATTAAGGCAGATTTTCAAACTACTGCGAGCACCTTGCTCAAAAAATATGATGAAGTCTAGAAGAAAGAATAGTATAAAGCTAAAGCAGAACAACTTGCTGTTGTTCTTCAAAAAATAGTAAAGTCATCTGAGATTGTGGAACCCATGGCCTTGACTGTAGAAGATCCTCTGATTTAGAAGGTTGAAA
Source organism: Cunninghamia lanceolata (assembly GCA_027924645.1). Taxonomy (NCBI): domain Eukaryota; kingdom Viridiplantae; phylum Streptophyta; class Pinopsida; order Cupressales; family Cupressaceae; genus Cunninghamia; species Cunninghamia lanceolata. The sequence continues at coordinate 11,073,288 of BSBN01000703.1, read as the reverse complement.
AAGCTCAGGCTAGAGGAAGAGTGGTAGGAGATATTGTGGAATGTTTGCTAGCCCAAGGGTGAATTCTACTAAAGACGATCATAGAAAGAAAAGAAAAGATGGATAAAGCCAAAACTGAGCTTGATAACATGGTTGACTTACTTTCCCAAGAGCTGCAGGATCAAGAAGAGAGCTTGGAGGAGTGGATAGAGATGAAAAATATTAAGATAAAGAATCTGATTACCATTGGGGTCATCTCAAATTGGGAATCATATCTTAAAATTAAGGAGTCTCTTATTCATCATATCCATATAGTAAAATGCTTACTTGATGACTTATGCCAAACTTGTGAAAATAGTGAAGACAACAATGTCACACTTCTACATAGGTTGGAAGAACTCCCATGCACCCTCACAGGTGAAGATCATAAGTTCCTTTCAGTAGATGAAATGATAAGCTCCTTTGAAAAGATGGTTCAACAGAAATTCGAAGATAAAGTGCCCTCAGTACTTTCTATGGACAATCTCTATGATCAACATTCAACTTTTGAGAACTTGAAGGACAATCTTGAGAAGCATGAGAAGGCAATAAAGGTAGTAAAAGATGCGGTTCTCTGGGCCCGCACTATCTCAGAAAATATAGCTAAGCTAGATGCATGTGAAATGGTAGCTATATAGGCCATGTATCAAAATTTTCTAAAGAAGAATGATGGATGAAGCTGAAGTTCCTTTTTGATACCTTAGTTTATTTTATTCTTGTATATGTAATTTGAATTTTGTTATGGACATACTCATGTGTAATTTTCTAAAATGTAATTACATATGAAACAAAAGAAGTCATAAGTCAAATAGGACTCTTTTGTTTGAATAAGTAGGATTTTCCTATTTTTGCTCTCAGTTTCTATTATAAATAAAGAGGACACCCATTGTAATTTTTATCTTTTAGTTATTGAAGCGAAACTCTGCCAAATTGAAGAGCATTTTGAGACTTTATGTTCAAATTGTAAATCATATTTTATCAATTGAATAGAAAAGCAAGCGATCTTTCAATCTTTGCATTGGAATAACTTGTGGTGTATTAGAAATTGTTCTTATGTCCTTTTCCTTATACTATCTTATCTATTTGATCAAATTGTAGTGAGTGTGAATAATCTGGGAGATGTTCTAAAGCTGATTTTGAAGACTTTGTGTTACAATAATTATCTTTAGCTTGTGATTTTATGTTTTAAGTAAAAGATATTGGAAAGGCTTTGAACTACTATTATCTTTTATGATTGTATGTTTTGTCGTAGTATTCAGTGAAGACTTTGAGCTGCACCTTATCCTACTTGGTTCTAAATTGTAAATCAGTAAAAGGAGCAATGATAGACTTTGTTCTCTCATGAATTTCTTGGTCATTCCATTTGTATGGTGAAAGTGCTCTTTCATATTGTAAACGTCATTTCTGAAAAAAGAGAAATGGATGACATGGTTTCACCCTAAAATTAGTTTTTAGTACAAATAAGTTTGTAATAGTTAATAGGGAACCTCCCCTTGCTGAGAGGAGAGATTTATCTAATTACATTATGGTTGATATAACCATTTTGCTTTCAGTTAGTTGAAGACAAAATATTCACCCAACGGGTATTCACAATACTTGTTTTATTTATACCATGTAGAATTGGGTTGTGTGTCATCAAATTGTTTGTTTATGGAGAATGTGACCATATTAGTTTGGACCAATTTTTGGAAAACAATCTCTAGGGGTTCTCCCAAGGAAGTATATTTTGTTTTGGATTGTTTTGGGAGTGTTGTTTAGATTGTCTGGATGGGATTGTTACATTGTTGGGTTTTGAGACTTTCTAAATGAATTGGTTTTCATTTGGTGTTATTGTTGTTATTACATGTTTGACATTAGTGACACCATCATTGACAACATTTTTGTTCTTTTCCCAAAATTTAGGTTTGTCATTGTGTAACATCCACATTCTAAAAACATAGTAAATCTATAAATTTTACCATAGAGTAAATTAACAAGGTAAAAATGAGATAGAGAATTTTTTTTCATTTATTCAACAAATAATCAAGTAACTACAATTACAAGATTTCTTTTTACAAGATACAATAATCCATATTGTCGTTCTCAATTATAATGTTAACAAATGTAAATCGATTACATATACAATTTTGGAATGAATACTACTTCTGAATATCTAACATCTTTATCACAAGTCCTGGCATGTTTCCTTCTTGGAGAGAGAGAGCATCTTTCTAGTGATTTACCTCCAACCACAAACTAGCAGTCTCCCACACATCTTCCACATAGGAAGTGTTCCTACCCTTCATGAGGAATATAGACCTTAGGTGACCAGTGGTAATTTGCCTTTCCCGAGTACATAGTGTTGTATTCTACTCAACTCTATCAACCATACAACCCTAGATACCCTCTAGCTAAGTATGATTTTTGATAGGATGAGCAATCCAAATATAGTGAACCAACAATGCATGCAGAAAACAAATGCATTACTTTGGCTAAAGTTTTTAATATCAATATCATTCATAATGAATGTAGTCATTGTGTTCACCCACCCCTACTCAACTTGGATACTGTCATATTCTTGCAGTTTATTCACACTAACTATAATCACGTAAATAGTGTAATCATCGTGTTCTGGTAATAGTTTAATCTATGAGTCATAATAATAATACATTTTGACTTAAATAAGTCTATATAACATAACCATTCATTTGGTTTGTAAACGACTCTAGGGTTTACCTATTATCCTTGTTGACATGATACTACAATATAACCATATCATATATCTAGGAGTTTTAGACTCACAAATAACCCTTGATTAACTCAACCAAGGTTAAGAATACTATAGTTCTTAAATGGATAATATCTCCTATACAAAGGAACGTAGAATAACTTTGATAATGTTTATAAACAAAACATACCCTATGTATAAATATCTCTACAAGGTCATTCTCTAGTATACTTAGCCTACTCCATTGAATTGGATCTCTTCATGAATAATAGAGACAAATAGTCTTAAATGGGATTCTCATAATAACCTTATTCCATCTTCCATAGTTTCTCTAAGTTACTATCATTTGATATGATACAGAAGTTTACTAACAATTCATATGAATCTAGTTCTCTTAGTAGATAACATTATTCGTTATGCATATATATATATAACCTATACAAGGTAATATGTTAAATTGATATAACCTCAATACTATATGGTTCAATTTGAGAATATGAAAAGAAGATTCATTCATTCAATAGCCTAATGTTTGGTTAACTCACAATCATTCCATTGACTTGCTACAATTTTATTTGATAAGAGAGAATTGTTTTCAAAGCTAATAACAACTATGATAGTCTCTTACTAAGATAATCTCTTGTCCTCTGTTCAATGCATCGATAAGATTATTGATTTATAAATGAAGTAGCAATGGTCGATGTAGTATACTGTAACATACTACTCACTTGAATTACCAAGAATCAACCAAACAATTTGCATTCGTTGTCCTCATCGATCACAAAGATACATCAACATAGTTTACTTAGAATGTTATCTATATTTTCCTAATGTTGATACATTACAGTTTTTGACTGTTACACCACAAATACAGAAGGTTTAACCTTACTGGTGAACTCATATAATTGCCCACAATACAGCAATGTTCAATCTAAAAGAGCTATTTGATTTCCTCATAATTATATGAACTGAGAAATACCTGACAATGGATGAACTTGAGTTGGTAGAGATGTGCAAACTAGACACAGGGTCGACACCTCTTGACTGCATATTCATTCTCTAAAACTTCTCTGCATACGTTTGATCCTCCCTGCCCTATATCCTCTATTCTCTCTAGTTTTTAACTTTTAATAACCAGATGTCTAGCTCACCTGAGTCGTTACTCATTATGACTCAGGCATGACTCCTAAAGAGTTGCCTTCTTTCTCACCACAATAGAAATTTGATTGCAAACTTAATGACCTCTTAATAGCCCTTGGTGACTCAGTCTTAAACGGAAATCAATTTTTAAGCAGAAGGCACATGTCGATTGTGGAAGGCCGCCATATGGTTTATTCGGTTGGGCAGTTCATAAACACAATCATCCCTATAAGGATGAGGACGACACTCTTAAAAATATGAAACTGATCTTTTAATGATCAAAACATGTGGTTCGATCCACCACTAAAAATAATGAAGGCTCTACTATATTTTAGCTTATGGCTCCTTTAATACCATCGACTCATTATGAGGTATTATCCTCATTCAATGCTTATATTTGAGTATATCAAATATACATAACATCACCTCTATATTAGATAGTTATGGTTTAATCAAAATAATAATAATATTTAAACAAAGGATTACGGATATCGTGATTGGGTTGAGCTTGTGTCCCCATTACAATCCGTCAACAATATACACGTCTTCTTAACTCGACAAAAACATCTTGTAGACACCCAAATTTGTCCATGTCTAGCGACACCTTGTTAAATCCCTAATCCATTATCCAATTAATTAAATAAATTTTATTTATTTAATTAAAATCCCATTCTCATTCACTTAGCCAATTAATTAAATAAATTGTATTTATTTAATTAATTCCACATCATGTCTTATCTCATTTTATGCATTTATCATATTAATTAAATAAATTTTATTTATTTAATTAATTTCCAACTCATATCCCACTAATTCAAATACTTTATTTGAATTAAGCCTTTATCATTTATCACATTTCAACACTTGTCCATTTCCCATTTATCATGTGTTGTAAGACAACTTTCATTTAAAATCCTTCACATGTACAACTAATTGGACCTAAATTTAGTAACTTTCAATCTTAGCCATTCACATAGCCTTTGAATCTCCACCGTTGATTGATCTTGGTTGAGTCCTATATAAACAGCCTCTCATTCCATATGAGACATCCAGAAAGCCAGAAATCTAGCAATCCAGAATTCATATAATATCTAGCAATCCAGCAATCATATAGGAACTCCATTATTATCTTGAGCATTCGAGCATTTGAGCTTTTATCATCCATCAATGGCAGCTTTCAGCTTTGTGATTGTTCATTATTGAAGAAGCAGTCCACATTTCCCTCTCGAACAAGGAATCGTACGGTCTAGGTGATGTTATGCTTGCATTGCATTGTTCTTTTGGCTTCATTTAGATTAGATTCCTTGATGATGGTAGGGTTAGGGTTTCATGACTATGTCTGATCTTCCACACCTGACTTTCACCTATCACATTTTGGCACGCCCGGTGGGACTCACGTCCCTGATTAACTTCATTTTTTTTGGAGTTGTTTCCTTGAAGATCAGATTTTGCAGGTGCTCGCAGAAAATTCCAGTCGCTTTTAAAGGAAAATCCCCCGCTTCGGGATTTCTGTGTCGCTTCTGAGCTGGATCAGGCCGCATATTCCTCTCTGGATCGCCTTTGACCTAACAGTCGTCGCCTTAGGTAAAACACATCACTTTTATCATTAAAATGATCGCCTGGGACTGTATTTGCCGCTTTTGATCTAACAGCCGCCGCTTTTGCGCATAATAAGATCGCTTTTAATCTAACAGGGGTCGCCTTTGCACAAATCCGCATCGCTTTTGACCTAATGGCGCACGCTTTTATTCTGATATGATACGCTTATGAGCTAATAATATTCGCCTGTACAGGTTAGGGTTTTTGATTTTTGTTTTGCAGAGACAGGTCGCTTTCGATATCCAACAGGCCGCTTCCGGTATATTGCGATCGCATATGAGACGACATACGCCGCTTTTGAATATATTTGTGTCGCTTATGGACTAATATTATTCGCCTGTTAGGCTAGGGTTTTTGTTTATCAGCTGTGTTTTTGCAGAAACAGGTCGCATCCAGCCCTCAACCGATCGCTTATGGAAAATATGCATCGCTTATGAGCTAACAGGCGTCGCATACTGTGTTTTTGCGCGTCGCATATGATCTGCAGTATTTCGCCTATGATATAATAGAGGTCGCTTTTGATCAACAGTGGGTCGCATCTGGTAAAGCTCTGTTGTTTTCAAGCCTGTTTCAGTTCCAGTTTGATTTTTGGCTATTAACTGGGTATTTGCGCAGCATCTTATTGATCTGTCCAAGAAAGGAGGTTATCAAACTACTGACATATCTGTTGCAGGTTCGATCGGTCCAAGATTTGTGGTTTTTTCACTAAATTAGGCATATTTGGGCTTGGTGCTTAAAATGAATTACTGTTTGCTCTGTGCTTGATTTATCTTTTTGATTACTTGCATGTGCCTGATTGTAACCCAAATTTAATGACAAAAGTATCCTCTCCCCTTGCCTATCAAATGGATCTTGGGTGCATGAGAACTTGTCATTATCTTTAGAGGGCCTGCCTTCCCGGTGTGAGAAGAGATACGACCCAAGCGGTAACGGGCTAAAGCCAAGTCCTTCCGAACCGCTATATAAGAAAAGTGTTTGTGTCGAAAGCCACAAACAACGGGTGCAGTTGTGTTATACCGACAGCCAACCTCCCCCAAAACCCTCCAAGGCGCAACCCTTGGAGGCTGGGAGACTCCATAACGGAGAGTAGCGCTGCCGCATGTATAGCCACCCGAACGGATGCCCTTATTAGCAAGTTGGTGTAGTAGCCAAAAACCTTCTATCTGTTGACGCAGAGGGCAAAACCCTTGAAGCGGCCCCGATTCATGCGGTTCTTAGCCGAGGTAGCAGGGACAATCTAAAGGTTTGGAGAGGGTCAAGCCTTATAAGAATCCCGGATCTTGGTATGCGTGAGAAGTGTGTGCAAATGTAAGGAGGAGCCGGTGCTATCAAGATCCTGGAGCTACCCGCTTTGAATAGGCGCAGCTAGGGGATTCAACAGATACTGTCCTATCCTAGCCTAGGTTGTATCAGTTTGTGCTTGCTGTAAGTGTGAGTGACTGTTATCATTGTTTTCTTGCTGAAAAAAATTGCAAAAATCAGACCATCGGTACACAAACACAGTCGCTTTTGAACCTAAACTGCTCGCACAGACCATCAACATCGCTTCTGAACTGTAGTGACTCGCATTCTGACTGAACTGCATCGCTTTTAAACAACAACTGCCCGCATACTGCTTAAACAGAGTCGCTTTTAAACCGCAATTGATCGCCTTTTGCCTGAACAGAATCGCTTTTGAACCACAGATGATCACCTACTGACTGAACCAAGTCGCATCTGATTCATTACCAGTCGCATATTGTTTGAGCCAAGTCGCTTTTAATCCACAGTTATTCGCCTGATTCCTGAACAAGCTCACCTATGAACAACAGACTGTCGCCTTTAGGGATATCTGAGTCGCCTCTGAACCAACCGTAATCGCCTTTGAACCAACAGTCATCGCCTCTGGCATAGCATTCGCTTCTGGTTAGCACTGTCATTTTTCTGTCGAAACTAAACCAGGTCGCATTTGAGCTATCATTAATCGCCTTTAGCATCCTCTGAGTCGCCTTTGAGCTATCATCAGTCGCCTGTAGCTAAAATTCTTGCAAATCTCAGTGCATCAGCTAAATTAGCCTCAGGACCAGCTTGCTTGAACCTCAAACATCAGCTTTCAGACTTACCTTTGATCAACAGCAAACACCTGGACTTTGTCTCCTATTTTGAGCTTATCAATCAATCACAACTCATGAGCTTTTCCATCTTTTTGAGATCCCAACCAGCAAATCAGACATCAATCCAATCATTTCGATCAACAAACAACCTTCAGTTTTAGCTTCAGCCAACAAACAACCTCCAGCTTTAGCTTCAGCAAACAATCTCTTTTTAGCTTTAGCTCCAACAAACATCAACAGCAAACAATCTTTCCCTTGAGTGATTAAGCTACCTCTAGGGACAACCAACAACAACTCAGCCAAACCAAATCAACCAAGCAACTTAGCCAAACTAGCAAAAACCAAAACAACAACCAATCAGCCAACTATCATCTTTTGGGTCTTAAAACTTTGACAAGCTCAACTTCATCATCAACATCATGCCTCAAACTAGGAGTCAATATCGAGCTGAAGTAGAAGCCAAATTGAAAGCTGAAATGGATGCCAAATTGCAAGCTGAGATGAAACAATTCACAACACCTCTTAAGGACGCAACTCAATTCACAACTGGTATGCCTTCTCATATGTTTATACCTCAAGGGTACACTAGGGGCGAATCATCTTCACAACAAATGCACCCTCCACCATCCTTGGAAACTTTTGAAGAACAATCTCAAGACGACTCATCAGAATTTCAAGATACCTATCTATGGGACCAAGTTGAGAAACTCATGATATCTGAGCCTGATCGTTGTTTTCTCCAACTTGCTCGCATGGGTGCTAAACTACCTAAAGACTTTGATATATCCACTATTAGAGAGCACGATCCCAACACTACTGCTGTTGTTGCGAATAAACCATCTACTATAGTCACATCATCTCCTATTACCTCGCAAACACCATCCTCATTGCCTCTTGTTGCTTCATTTGAGTTACCACGATCAGAGCATACCTTAGAACCATTGATAGTGCCCACCAATGTGCTTCCTCTCATGTCACAAAATCTCAACATCCCACCTTTTCATGTCCCTCAACATATCTCTCCTTCTACCATGACTGTTTCCATGCCTCACGTCACACAAGCTGTCCATGTGACGCAAGCACAAACACTTCGAGCATCACAAGCAATTCCCATATCTTATGGTGTGCATACCTCTCAAACCATTCCAACAACACATGTCCTCCATGCTTCACAACCATTGCGATCTACCACATCTCATACACCAACTGCTAATTCCTTCATGTTATCCTATAATCCCAATGTTAGCCTTATTGACATGAGTGATCCCCTCATTTCTCAAGCCAATCCAAACAATCAGATCGCTTATGTTGATCAACTTACATCCATGCTGTCCTCTTCTTCCAATCCTTCACACACTATCAATCCATCTTATGCTACCCAAGGCTTCTCTAATATCACCCAACACATGACATATACCAATCCTCATATTGTCCAAAATACCAATCCCAATGTTCACCCTTCTGTTGTATCTACCAATCCCTCCGTCACTTACCATGTCATGAATTCAATTCCAACTTCCCAACCATCTGCTACTATCAATCCCATATCCACTTCTCATGTAATGCACACCCACTTACCACTTGTGTCTCAAGGACAGCAATCCTCTAACACATACATGTCACATACCACTCCTTCGACATACATTGTGGGCACACAACCCCAACAAACCGTTACAGCTTCGTACATCCCACAACCACAACAAACTGTCACAACTCCACATATACCACAACCGCAACCACAATATGTTTCATATCACACTCCACCCCCTTTGCAACAACAGCAGTTATCCTCAGCCGATATCCAACAGATGATCGATGAAAGGGTAGGACAAGGCAAGAAACCCTTCTCTCTCGAAAACATATGCGCGTATCCATTTGACAAGTCTCTTAATATGATACCTTTTCCACCACACTTTGAAATCCCACAATTTGATAAGTACAAAGGGAAAGGAAATCCGGATGACCATCTTCGAGCCTTTTTCGTGGCATGTCTCGATGTTGCCTATGATGATACATATCTTTTGAGACTATTTCCTCGAAGCTTAGCAGGACAAGCTCTCGAATGGTTTTCCCATTTACCTCCAGGAATTAAGACTTTTTCCGAATTGGCAACCAAGTTTCGATCACATTTTGCCTTCAATATTGAACATGAGGTAAACATGAATGACATTGTCAACAACAAACAACGCAATGGTGAAACCTTTTCCTCATTTACCCAACGATGGCGTAACATGGCTAGCAAATTATCATGGGAAATCCCTGAGAAACAACAGCTTGACATCTTTGTTCAAAATCTTCATCCTGAGCTGTCATTCCAATTACAATTGCAAAGTGCTAGCACCTTTGACGAACTAGTTTCCAAAGGAGTTATTATTGAACGAGCCTTAATTGCCAAAGGAACTATCAAGATCTTTCGTGATAACAAAGATTCTCCCCAAAATTCCAATGATAAGTCTCGCTTTTGGAACAAGAACAAGAATGTTGTCAATGACGGTATTGTTGATACAAAGAATATCCAAACTATGAGAGCTCCTATCAACATTCAAGCAGCCTCTCCACCAAGACAGTCTTTTCCACAACGAAGAAACCAACGCCAAACTTCTAATCCACGCCGACAATTTACACCATTAGTGGAACCCATGGAAGTTATTCTTCGAAAGCTGCTTCAAGCCGGAGATGTTATTTTACCTGATGCACCACCAAATGGCGAACCACTCTTTCGAGCTCCTTGGTACAAAGAGAATGAGTATTGTGATTACCATCGAGTTAAAGGACATAAAACAAATGGTTGTATGCGCTTAAAACATGTTATCCAAGACTGCATTGATCAAGGTCTAATCAACGTCACACCTTCAACACCTCAACCTGCTCAACAATCCACATCAAACTATGATCTAGAGACTTTCAAGAATCCCCTGCCATCTCATGATCAGACAAATAACCTTCAAGCTGGAAATGCTATTCCCTATAGCTATGCATCATCTACCATTGGCCGCATTGACCATGCTCGCATTTCTACCATTACCGTCCAAGGAGCACCTGATTGTGCCGTAACCACGCGAAGAGGTCGAGTTACCGTTCAAGGAGCACCTCCTCATCCTCCTCGACCTCTCTCTGACTATAACCTTTTGGATCATCTTGGCAAAACCCCCGCACACATATCTATCCTTGAGCTGCTCCGCCTATCCCCCGCACATAAAGCTATCCTTGATAAGGCCTTACAAGAATCTTCGGTGCCTAATAATATTAATATCACACAATTTCAATCCATGGTCGCTAGCATTGCAGCCCCTTGTCATTTAACCTTTTCTGACAAAGATCTTCAACCCTCCATGCATCCGTCACACAATGAGGCCCTCCATATTGAAGTATTTGTTAACCAACGCCGTATCAAACGAGTCTTGATAGATGGGGGAGCTGGTCTAAATATATGTTCTTTGAAACTTATCAAACAATTGGGATATTCTGAGAAAAATGTTGACACCTCCAAGGTTATAACTATCAGAGCATATGATGACGCTGAAAGAGATACTGAAGGGATCATCTTATTGCCTATTCAAGTTGGACCGGTCATTACAGAAACTCGCTGTCAAGTCCTTGATATTGATCTGCCTTACAACATCATCCTCGGTCGCCCTTGGATCCATACCCTTAAAGCAGTTCCATCTACATATCACCAATGCCTTAAATTTCCGCATAAGGGTGTTGAAGTTACCATTCAAGCTGATCCTAATCCATTTGAGTTTTGCCGTGCTTTTCAAGCTAAATATCAGAGTCCAAACCGTATCCCTCTCAACACCGAGGCATATCCATCATCCTCCTATGTCGACCCATCCGATCTCCTCAAGCCCTCATCTAGCAAAGCCGCTTCCAACCTCCATATCAAATATACCGACCATGGCCCTGGTGAGTACAAATTGCAGGAATCCTGTTGCGTTGGCACCCTTCCGTTATCTCCTAAATCCCACGGTAAGCTTTCTATATCTAAGCCCACTTCATCCTCCGCTGTTATCAAAGCTCCCCCTACCGTATTCATTAAAGGTGGTTTCTTGGATGACGAAGACATTGAGGACATAGACTCTTGGATATTCTTTGATGAAAATGACCAAGTCCAACTTGAAGTAGAGCGATACAACAACGGGTTTCGTATCATCAAGAACATGGGCTATAAAGGACATGGCGGCTTGGGATCACAGGAACAAGGACCTATTGATCCCCTTATTGTGTCTAAGACGTTTAATAAGCAAGGCCTTGGTTACCAACCGGAGGTACCACGATCCAAAGACATTAAGTGTATTTCCGATATTGACGTTGGATCTTCTTCGGTAGGAGAGACTTCTAACTCGGATACCATCGACGACTCCTCCCTTCATATCACCGACCTCTTTCAAGAACATTCCATCTTCATGTTTTCCGCAATCTCTTCTAGCCATCACGATCCCTCCATTAGCCTCTCACTCGTATATCCTGACCTCATCGATTGGGACCAACAGGGGGCACCGATATTAGATACATTTGAAAATGACGAAGCCATTGCAGAATTCATGGGTTTGAGACAAGGTATCCCATTGGGTGATCACAAAGCAGGTTTCATGATGGAATTACCTAAACTAGCATATTTTGGCGGAAGTATCAAATCCTTCAGTCGCAAAAGTGAAATAAACAAAATTCAACAAAATAGGTCACTAGGTGAAAACCGCAAGGCGCCTCTTGACCGTGAAAAAGTAAAAATAAAGGACGTATCCGAAGGTGAAAACCTCTCTGAGGCACCTGAGGATGAGGGATTTGATCTTCCTGTCACTGCTGATTACCATGAGAAATCAACTGTGCTAGTTGAAAAATCACAAGACATGAACTTGGGAACAGAACAAAATCCGAAGATCACCTTTTTGGCAGCATCACTATCAGAGCAAGAACGAAAGAACTTCACAGCATTTTTCCTGAGATGAGCTATAAATTTTGCATGGACTTATGCTGACATGCCAGGACTAGATCCTTCACTTGTGGTACATCATTTAGCAGTATTCCCTGATGCAAAGCCTGTCAAACAAAAATTGCGCAAAATGCATCCACAAGTTGCCTTATTGGTTAAAGCAGAAATTCAGAAACTATTAGAAGCAAAGTTCATAAAGCCTATTGATTATCCAGAATGGGTTTCAAACTTGGTACCTGTAGCAAAACCAGATGGACGAGTTCGCTGCTGCACGGACTTTAGAGATCTTAACAAAGCATGTCCTAAAGACGATTTTCCATTACCAAGCATAGACAACATTGTTGATCTTACAGCAGGACATGGAATGCTATCTTTGATGGATGGATTTTCTGGTTATAATCAAATCAGAATAGCAGAGGAAGATCAAGATAAAACGTCTTTTATTTGTCCATGGGGCACATATTGCTGGGTTGTAATGCCTTTTGGTCTCAAAAACGCTGGAGCTACCTATCAACGAGCCATGACAGTTATTTTTCATGACCTTTTTCATACTATCATGGAAGACTATGTTGATGACATCCTGGGAAAATCTAAGACAAGGGAAGGACATCTACCAGTATTGGCACAAATTTTTGATCGATTAGAGAAATACCAAGTCAGACTAAATCCAAAGAAGTGTGTATTTGGTGTAACAGCAGGAAAACTATTGGGATATATTGTGTCTCGACGAGCCATAGAAGTGGACCCAGCTAAGGTAAAAGCTATCATAGAAATGCCTCCACCAACGAATCTCAAACAGCTCCGCAGTTTACAGGGTAGGCTACAATCTATCCGCAGATTTATCTCACAACTCGCAGATAAATGTCATCCTTTTCAGCATCTTCTTCGCAAGGGTGAACCTTTTAAGTGGGATGAAAAGTGTCAACAGGCTTTTGATAAAATAAAGGAATACTTGGCAACACCTCCTGTGTTAATACCTCCTGTACTTGATCGTCCATTACTGCTTTATATATCATCAACAACCGCAGCATTAGGTGCACTTCTAGCTCAACATGATGATTCAGGAAAAGAACAAGCCATCTATTACATTAGCAGAACTCTTGTGGGATATGAACTTAATTACTCATTCATGGAAAAAGCTTGTTTAGCATTAGTGTTTGCTTCCCAAAAGTTGCGACATTATATGTTGAACCAAACAACAAAGCTCATCTCTAATGTGGATCCCCTCAAGTATCTCCTTTCAAAAGCACTTCTCACAGGGAGATTAGCAAAATGGGTTATGATCTTGAGTGAATTTGACATACAATATGTGAACCGTAAAGCTATCAAAGGACAAGTCATTGCTGATCAATTAGCTGCAGCACCTATCACAGACTTTCAGCCAATATATCCCGAATTCCCTGATGAAGGATTGTTTACTTTCAGCTCTCCAGCACGATGGCAGCTATACTTTGATGGATCATACACTCAACACGGATCTGGAGCAGGTATCTTGTTTGTCACTCCCCAAGGAGACTGCATACCTAAATCATACAGAATAGCATTCCCCTGTACCAATAACATAGCAGAGTATGAAGCTTTAATCACAGGTTTGCGCATGGCAGTACAATGGGCTATCAAACAGTTACGAGTCTTTGGTGATTCTCAGCTAGTTATCAAACAGGTCTTAGATGAATATCAAACAAAAGACGAGAAGCTTCTTCCATACAAACTAATGGTGGATGATTTCAAGCAATATTTCGAGGACATTACCTTTGAGCAAGTTCCAAGATTACAAAACAGAGCAGCTGATGCCATGGCTATGATTGGGTCTCTTTTAGATATGCCATCTAACACCCATAAATGTGAATTCTTGGTCGAACAGCTTTTGATCCCCGCATTTGAAGTTCCACAGTCTGAGCTTATATGTGAGATTGTTGGTCCCAACTCGTTGTGGTACAAAGATATATACGAGTATCTCCGTAATCACACCTTGCCTCTTCAACTATCCAACACCCAACGTAAAACTTTTATCCGTCGAGCCTCTCGTTACACTATCTTAGGAGACACCCTTTATCGCCGAAGTCTTGATGGTATCCTTCTTAGATGTCTTGATTCTGAGGAAGCAAAAACGGCCTTACGTGAAGTACATGAAGGTGTCTGCGGTTCGCATTCCGCTGGCCCTGGCCTTGTTAAGAAACTTCTGCGAGCAGGATACTATTGGCCAACTATGGAAAAAGATGCCCAACAATTTGCAAAGCGATGTCTACAATGTCAGAAACATGGAGATCTAATACATGCACCAGCACATGAGCTTCAGCCTATTGTCACTCCATGGCCTTTTTCGCAATGGGGACTTGATCTTGTGGGTAAAATCCATCCTACTTCATCAAATGGTCATAAGTTTATTATCACTACCACTGAGTATTTCACAAAGTGGGTAGAAGCCATACCAATGACCTACATCACAGGTAAACAAATAGCTAAATTCATCCTACATTACATCATCTGCCATTATGGAGTTCCTCAAGCTATTGTCACAGATAATGGCCGGCCTTTCAAGAACCAAGAGGTTAGAGATCTTTGCAATAAGTTTCATATTCAACATAGGTTCTCTACGCCTTATTATCCTCAGAGCAATGGTCAAGCTGAAGCCTCTAATAAGACAATCATCAAGATCCTTAAAAAGACTGTCAACGAAACTGGTCGAGATTGGCATCTACAACTGCATCCTGCTTTATGGGCATATAGAACAAGTGTCAGAACTCCTACTGGCGCCACACCCTATGCTCTAGTCTATGGCACTGAAGCTATTTTGCCTATCGAGGTTGAGATCCCCTCTTTGCGCATATCCTTGCAACATACTGTTTCAGATGAAGAATATCGAGTCTCCCGACTCCATGATCTTGAGCTCTTAGATGAACGCCGCCTTACAGCATTGAACCATCTTCAAGTCTATCAAAACCGGCTACGTCGCAGCTATAACAAAAAGATCAGAGAACGCAGATTTCAGGTTGGCGACCTTGTCCTTAAAGAAAACCAAAGGACTCAACAACATCGAGAGAAACAGGGCAAGTTTGAACCAAATTGGCTTGGTCCTTTCATTATCACAGCAGTTTATGGATCTGGTGCATACACTTTGTCAACACCTGAAGGCATTCCCTTGGATGAACCCGTCAACAGCGTTCATCTCAAGAAGTTTTATCCATGAATCTCAGCTATCCCACAAAAACACCAAAAAAAAAAAAAAAAAAACAAAAAAAAAAATCAAAATATGTCAAAAAAACAAAAAAAAAAAAAAAAAAAAAAAAAAACATAAGATAAATAATCCGTCCTCTGGTGAAAACCTGGTAAACAGGCGCCTTGGATAAGTACCATAGTGAAAACCTGGCAAACAGGCGCTATGTGTAGTGACCAGCTTCCCTCATTTGTCTGGTTCGTTTGATCATTTTCCCCACTGCATCTTGTATAAGCTATTTTCATAAGCCCTATCGCAATCTCACACATAGCCTTTCCTCTTCATCCTTTGCCAATGCTAGTTATCATATGTGAGACATTGTCGTGATATCTATATCTTTTGGCACCTTAGCATCTTGGCCACATCTTTTCTGCATTGTCGCTTCTGCATAATAAACCTCATCCCACACTGGGGGCATTTGTTGAGTCTTATTTGGAAGTGGATCCTATTATCTCTAGCTCATAACACATCAACCAACTCAGCTTTCAACACAACACACCTTATCAACTTCAGCCATGGCACATGTCCACCGACAACTATGACCTAACGAACTTGCAACCAGGACTCATACCTTCACACTTCATCCACATTCATCCAACAATCGCCACAAACATCGCTTGATCAAACATCCAATCGATTAGCCACATCAATAAGAACTACATCCAGCTCTATCGTTGACGCCTTGATCCCGTGGATACAGGGTATGTAGGCAATCTGAGATGCGAAGGAAGCACTCTGATTCAGGCTAAGACGATAGCCCCTTTCATCATTCATCTTTCATCTTTCTTCTAAACATCCTTCACTCTTTCAGCTCAAATTCTTCTATCTTTCATCACTTACATCATCAATAAAACCTAGAACTACATATTCATCATGTCTCATCTTCATCGTAGATGTGCTTTGATCCCGTGGATACAGGGTATGTAGGCAGTCTGGAATACGAAGGAAGTTTCCAGTACTCAAGCACCGATGATCCCCCCATCTTCTTCATCTTCATTCATCATCCATCTTTTCCCCTTTGCTCAGCTCAAACAGGATGCAATCCATGTGTATATTACAAGCTCAAGCACTTTCACCAATCATAGGTAAGCCAGAAGCTATTTGTCCGCATGCCTTAAGCCAACATTTGCTATAGCTATTTATCACCAACTTTAGCCTTCAACAGGATGTAGCTTTCCTCTTAACAAGGCGCCAGCTTGATCTATCCAAGAGCACTCAACATTTGGCAAGAGAACGTGATGACAGTATCTTTTGTTTTATCTTTTGATTTATCTTTTGTCCCTTTTCTGTACCTAGTCAAGACTGCCTTGATCTATTTATATCTTGGTATGTTGCGATGAAGTAAGGACTGGGGCATGGTCATATAGCTTTCGTATGCCGTGTTTGCGGGATGATCTTATTCTCTTCCTATGCATCTTGGTATCTTGTACGTGTTGGGATTAGCATCTTACATATCAATATCTCTAGCATCTGAGAAGCTAAACAGTCTCTTATGCATTAGAGACTATTCTATGTTAAGACTAACTCCATACATATAACCAGCAAGCTATCATTATGTGTAGTGGAGATAAGCTCAAACCATTGTTTGTAGCGTCAAAGTCCAACACTAGCTGTTATTCATATCTTGTGCATGTTGGCTCAACATCTTGACCACATGTGTTCAGACAAGATTGTAACACGTTAGTTACGCATTGGATACCTCGACACCTTGGTCTCTTATACCTTGGTGCATAACATCCATATGCTATATCAAACATAAGGACTGCATTTCTTTTCATTTTGAGCAATTACTTGAAAGCTGCCCATCATCATCTTATCTTATCCATTTTATCTATCCATTCGCTCCGTCATCCTCAGCCAAGATCAATCATCTCCATCATCCTTTGTCCATATTCCCGCTCCTGCAAAACAAGTGTTAGCCATACATAAGTCCATTACATATCTTTTTCTTTACCATCTACCTATATGCATACATCTATTCATGTCATTACACTTTACATTTTCAAATATTTTCTATCCATTACCATTTGCATAAATATCCATCCATAATCCATATATAATCCATACACATAACATGCATAGCCATCATAATATCAACATCACAACCATTATAACATCATATAGATCGCCAAAACTGCCATATATATATATATATATACATGTGTGTCAAAATACAAGTGTCTACAATACAAGCTGAGCCCTGAAAAGAATGAATGTACAACAATGGCTCTAGGCCTCATCATGATACAATGTCAACAAGGTATGCCCTAGCGACTACTGCCAGCTCCCTCACCCTGACCACCACCACCAACAGGTCCTGTACCTGGTCCTCCATCTCTCGGTGGCCCCATCACTGAAGCTACTGACCGAGATCCACCTGACCTCCGTGAGCTCGAAGCCCCTGACCTGCTCCTGAAGCTAGGCTGTCTCTGCTCTGCCGGCACAGCTCCATAATATAAGCCCCTATAATACTCAGCCTCACCCTGCACTCTCCGAAGCTCGGCCTGTACCGCTGTCAACTGTGTGGCTAAGTACATAGTAGCTCCATCCGTCCCCAAGGCAGTCACTGCTCTATCCCGCTCACTAGTCATAACCTGCAGCTGCTGTACTGCCCTATCTCTCTCAGCTCGCAGACTATCTCTCTCAGCTCGCAGACCATCTCTCTCTGCTCTCATAGCCTGCTCCTGCTGTACTGCAGTATCTCGCTCAAGCCTCATCATCTGCTCATGCTGCCTAGTTGTATCCCTCTCTCCTGTAACTCTCGCGAGCGCACCATCATCCTGTCCATCTCCTCTCTGTGCTCCCAGCTGTAGCTGAGCCTGATAAGTCTGTGCCTGTGCTCTAGCATGCCTCAAACTGATCACGGCCTGATGCCTATCCATCTCCACCCTCCTCAGCCTCATCTGTGCTCGCTGCCTCCATCTCCTCTCCTCTCTGATCCGTCTCCGCAGCTGCTGCATACCCACATCATCCCCTGCTCCGATCTGTGCCTGTGGCTGTGCTAATATAGTTGGCTGACCTGGCACCTGCCCTGGCATCTGTATCCCTGGTGCCGCTGGCACTACTGCCTGTGCTGGTGGAGCCCGTCGTCGTCGCCTCCGAACTGGTCTCTCCATCCCAATCTCCCCAATCTCTCCATCTCGTGTCAACCGAGTCGGCCTAGCTGTCGCCCAGTATGCATCATACTCTGGCAATGTCCCTGGATCTGCCGGACCCTGTCTCCACTGCCATGCTACTGGCTGCAATCCATCTCTCTCTGCCAAGGCTGTGTCCACCACAACCTCTGGACCCCAATCGAACACCTCCTGCCTCGTCCTCCCAAAAATGGCATCCCCTACAGGTACTGCCTGTGCCTCTCCAAACTGTCTCAGGGCTCTCTCTGGCAAATAGCGCTCTATAATGTACACGCCGCGTCCAAAAATGTACCTCGCCTGTCTCGCATAAGCAAGCTCGGCATCCTCCTCCTCCCACTGCTCACATCCTAGCCATGGCCTCCATACAAACCTGTCTATCTCATCCAACCTCCGTCGCCAGTATACCACCCCTTGGCGCTGTCGATACGTCAAGGCTCCTCTATACATCCGTGCAAATGGCTCTCCTGCTGCTCTAGCCACCCATCCCTCTGGTCTCGTCACTGGAATGTGCTCATAAGCCCATACGTGCAACACTGTCACTCCTGCTGACATACTGGCTCCAAACATATATGCACAATCATGTAGGTAATGATAGAGCTGTCCCAACACGCACTCCGCCCATGCATATCTCGTGCCATAGGAGAACATGCCCTCCATCACTGTCCCCCATCCTACAGGAAACCCTCTCGCTCTCCTATCACCCACTAGCCATCTAATGATAGCCACTACCACTCGCTGCAACCTGTCACAGAGCTCCTCCATCCTCCCCATCGGTATCTCCGAACCCTCTGCTCCGATGTCTGGTGTCCCAAACAATCTCCTGAATGCAGCTGGGCCCCTCTCCGGATCATAATCTACCCGATCCCCATCTATCGGAATCCTCAAAATCCGGAACACATCCTCTAAGGTGATGGTCGCCTCTCCTGTCGGTAACAAGAATGAACTGTGCTCGCTCATCCATCGCTCCACCATCGCAGTCATCAGCCCTCGATGTGCCTGCACTGGCTCTAATCGTGACACATGCTCCAAACCCAGGATCTCTAACACCAGTAGCTCCTCTGCATCCAACCGTCTCACTAGCCGCAAATCTCTCGGATGGGGCTCCCGTGATAATAATGGCGGCAGTACATCCTGCATCATCCATTTACTCTTGTCAGTCCATTCCGTTAATCATTCATATCAAAATCTGCCTATCTATCTGCTATTTTCTCCTACACCTACCATATGCGGTTCACTTTACCACAAGCGACCTCTTTCTGCTCATTAGCGACCCCTTTCACTATATGCGCCTCTGTTTTGCCTACATGCGAGCTCTTTTGCACATGCGCTCACTGTTTTCCTAAAAGCGACCACTATTACCATATGCGTTCATCCTTACTTTATCTGCGAGCCCTATCCCACATGCGCGTCTTTTTACTCCAAACGCGAGCCGTTTTCCTATATGCGCCTATTTTCTCATCATAAGCGAGCTAACTCACACTAAGCGACCATTTTCGCCCTATATGCGCGCTATCTACTATATGCGGTCTATTTCTAGTCCTAAGCGAGCTCAACTACCCTATGCGACTACTATCTGCTCATAAGCGACTAGTTTTTATCTACACGCGCATTTCCGCTGCTCTTTTCCCGCCGACAGGATGCGACCACTTTTTTCCTAAGCGACCTACCCGCGCCTATAAGTGACCTATCTTACTCTAAGCGACCTCTACTCCTACATAAGCGACCTATATGTGCCAGGTCCTAAACTAGTCGCTTTTGGTGACGTGTGTGAAATAATTACGCTTCTAGGCTATTAAATGCACGCTTTTGGGAAAAGTTTTGAGACATACCGGTGCGCCTGCTCCCTCTGGTCGTCCATGTGTCCTCACTCGCTCCGCACGATGATCTCTGCGTGGAATCACCATCCCGCTAGCTCTGCTACTCTCACTCTCAGGAGCTCTGGATTTCTCTAGGTTTCTAAGCACAAATGAGCACAAATGAGCCTATTTGCCCTTGCAGCCCCTACTTATAGCCCTTCTCCAAACCCTAATTCTTCTATACCACAGCCTATTTTCTTCGCATCTACCCTCTTTTCTGCCTTTTCTTCTATCGAGCGCCAACCCAGTCTTTCCTGGTTCGCCTGGCTTACCTCTCGAGGGGGCATAACC
This sequence comes from Cunninghamia lanceolata, assembly GCA_027924645.1. NCBI lineage: Eukaryota > Viridiplantae > Streptophyta > Pinopsida > Cupressales > Cupressaceae > Cunninghamia > Cunninghamia lanceolata. The sequence goes on along the minus strand of BSBN01000703.1, from coordinate 11,052,300 downwards.
TGCCAGTTACACTGGGGCATAACTTGTTTATCGAACATATCTCACATCTTCTTTGACACAACGTTCTATCGAACATTGTATCAAAGAGGGGCAAAATGTAGACACCCAAATTTGTCCATGTCTAGCGACACCTTGTTAAATCCCTAATCCATTATCCAATTAATTAAATAAATTTTATTTATTTAATTAAAATCCCATTCTCATTCACTTAGCCAATTAATTAAATAAATTGTATTTATTTAATTAATTCCACATCATGTCTTATCTCATTTTATGCATTTATCATATTAATTAAATAAATTTTATTTATTTAATTAATTTCCAACTCATATCCCACTAATTCAAATACTTTATTTGAATTAAGCCTTTATCATTTATCACATTTCAACACTTGTCCATTTCCCATTTATCATGTGTTGTAAGACAACTTTCATTTAAAATCCTTCACATGTACAACTAATTGGACCTAAATTTAGTAACTTTCAATCTTAGCCATTCACATAGCCTTTGAATCTCCACCGTTGATTGATCTTGGTTGAGTCCTATATAAACAGCCTCTCATTCCATATGAGACATCCAGAAAGCCAGAAATCTAGCAATCCAGAATTCATATAATATCTAGCAATCCAGCAATCATATAGCAACTCCATTATTATCTTGAGCATTCGAGCATTTGAGCTTTTATCATCCATCAATGGCAGCTTTCAGCTTTGTGATTGTTCATTATTGAAGAAGCAGTCCACATTTCCCTCTCGAACAAGGAATCGCACGGTCTAGGTGATGTTATGCTTGCATTGCATTGTTCTTTTGGCTTCATTTAGATTAGATTCCTTGATGATGGTAGGGTTAGGGTTTCATGACTATGTCTGATCTTCCACACCTGACTTTCACCTATCACACATCTTAACATTAAGAATTGTTGATAACACCTCAAGGTACCTAATAATGATAGGACAAACTTTTTATGACAATAACATCATAATATTTATGTCAACATAAATAGCAATAATCAAACTCAAATGACGTCGTTAACGTTATTAATGACTAAGACATCTTATTACGAATTAAAAAGATTTGAAAAAATATCGACTAACTATCAATTAGGTTCAGAAGTAAACTGACAAGACAAGGCTTACCTCTTACGACACATTGGTTCACATTTTTGTTAAAAACATATAACTCGGTTTGGAAAATAAACCACTCGTAACTAAAGGTCTATATCTCTCTCTTGGAAATATTTTCTCTCTCTTTTCTCTGAGAGTCATCTGAAACCTGTAATTCTATTTCAACTTTTAACCAAACAATATATGATCAGTGCATCATTATTCAAATAATTCAAATAATAAATCAAATCTCATAATGTGAATATTAAATCGATAATAACATAATCATTCCATAATTTCATAAATGGCTTTCAAAATAATCCATATTTTTCCTTGTCATTAATCTAATCATCATAATAAATTTACTTATGTCCAAGTAAAAAGTAAAAGTATAGCAAGACAAAAATCGGGGATGTAACATATCCTTCGTCTAAAGATTCATCGTCCTCGATGATATAAAGTATTAAAAAAAAGTAATTTAAAAAGCAAGTTCATTGTTTTCAACTGGTAACATTATTAAATAAATGAGGAAACTTTTTATAAAAGTCATGGTAATCCTCCCATGTAGCATTTTCCTCAGCATTTTGGCCCTATTGGACCTTGCATTGCAAGACCTCTCTGTTACGTAAGTGGAGCTTGCGCATTTCTAACACCTTGAGTGGCTCGATCGTGACCACCCCTGGGTCTTGCATCTAAAGAATTCCAAGTCAAAATATGATTTTTACATATTTCTTCAAATAAGACACATGAAAAACATTGTGCATTCTAGATAAGACTAGTGGTAGAGCAATTCTGTAGGTAACCAAATTAACTACTTCAAGTACTTCAAAGGGTCCCACATATTAAGGGGCTAGCTTTGAAGACTTCCCAAACTTAATATAACTTTTCTAAGGTTTAACCCTCAAAAGAACTTTTTCTCCAATGGAGAATTGCCTTAGAACACATTTTGCATCCGCATAACTCTTTTGCCTATCATTGGCTTCTAGCAATCTTTTTCTAATTAGCTTAACTTTCTCTTCCATTTCAGGTAGCATTTCTGGCCTGATACTAATCCTATCCTCTAGCTTATCCCAGCTTATAGGAGTTTGACATCTTCTTCCATACAATGCTTCGAATGACGCCATCTTAATAGTAGAATGATAGGAATTGTTGTAAGAAAATTCCACAAGTGGTAAGTATTCTTCCCACTTATATTGCTGATCCATGTAATACATTCACAACAAGTCTTCCAAGACTTGGTTAACTCTCTCAGTTTGCCCATGAATTTCAGGATGGTAAGTTGTACTCACATTAAGTTTAGTCTCTAGCATAGAAAACAAAGTTTGTCAAAACCTTGACGTTACACGTGCATCTCTATCTGAGATAACCTTTTTAGGGAATCTATGCAATCTAAACACCTCTTGCACAAATTTATGAGCTAACACAGGTGCTCCATCAGTCAAATCCCCTAATATAAAATATGCTACCTTTGTGAGTTTATCAACCACCACTAAAATGGCATCATGTCTATTCCTTGACATAGGAAGTCCTTGAACAAAATCCATGCTAATAACTTGCCATTTCCACTCAGGCATGTCATGTGGGTACAACAATCCTATGGGGTGTTGATGCTCTACTTTTACCCTATGACATTCTAAACAGCTTGCTACAAATCTTGCAGCATAATTCTTCATTCCTTTCCATAAATAAAGAGGTTTAACATCCGCTAGGAGTTTAGTCACTCCTGGATGTCCCTAATATGGTGCAGTATGAATTTCTTTCCATACTAGATCCCTTAGTCCAGCTAAATTAGGAACATAAAATCTATCTTTATACCTCAATAGTCCATCTGACTCAAACAGAAAACCATCATACCTTGGATCTTTAGGATTATCTTTCAGAGCCTGCTTAACCTGCTCATAAAACTCATCACCAAACAAATTTTGCAATACCAAATCCTTGAAATTTTCATGAATAGAAATAATAGAAGCTATATGTCTTCTACGAATCAAAGCATCAGCTACTCTATTCTCTTTTCCTTTGATGTAGTTTATCTCAAAGTCATAGTCAGATATCAGTTCTAACCATCTCCTTTATCGAGCATTCAAATGCAGTTGTGAGAAAATATACTTAAGACCTTGATGGTCTGATTAAGTACAAAAGTCTTTCCCAACAAATAATGTCTCCACATTTGTAAGGCATGAGTTACTGCTACCAATTCTAGATCATGCGGTGCATAATTTTTCTCATAAGATTTCAATTTCCTTGACTCATATGCTATAACTCTTCCATCTTGTATAAGCACTCCTCCTAATCCTTCTCCTGAGGCATTCATAATTACCTCAAATTGTCCTTCGGGGTCAGGAACATTCAAGATTAGAGCTGTAGTTAACTTTTCCTTTAAGAGATCAAATGCTTCTTGACATTTGTCTATCCATTCAAATCTCTTTCCTTTCCTCTACAGGGAAGTGATTGGACTAGCAATACTAGATAAATTTAGAACAAACTTTCTATAATAGCTTGCCAGGCCCATGAAACTACACACGTCATGCACATTTGTTGGTACAGGCCAATCCAGAATAGCTGTAATTTTTGTAAGATCAACAGATATTCCATTAGCTGATATAATATGCCCTAAGTATTGAATCTCCATATGGAAGAATGTGCACTTAGACAGTTTCCAAAATAACTTATGTTCTCTTAACCTTTGCAGAACTACTTATAGGTGACATTGATGTTCTTCTTCATTCTTAGAATAAATGAGTATATCATCTAGAAAGACTAAAACAAACTTATCCAAACAATCTCTGAATAAACTATTCATGAATGCAACAGGTGCATTTGTCTAACCAAATGGCAACACTGTGAACTCATAATGTCCATATCTGGTTCTAAAAGTTGTCTTATGAATATATTCATCCTTCAGTCTTAACTGATGATATCCTAATCACAAATTAGTCTTTGAAAACACAACAGCTTCATGCATCTGATCAAAAAGATCATCAATACATGGCAAAGGATAGTTGTTCTTTACCGTTGCTTTATTAAGCATATGATAATCTATACACAATCGAAGGGTTCCATCCTTCTTCTTAACAAAAATAACCAGAGCACCCCAAGGTGAAACACTGGGTCTGATCATACCTTTTGCCAACAATTATTGTAATTGTGCTTTCAATTCCATTAACTCTGTTGTTGTCATATGGTAGGGTGCTTTTGATATAGGCTTAGATCCTAGTTTAATGTCAATAGAAAAATCAAAAACCCTCTTGGGAGGCAATCCTGGAAGTTCTTCTGGAAACACATCCTAAAATTCCTGAAGACAAGGATACTTTTCCCCCAAAGATAAACTAGGGTTTTCTACCCCTTCCTCTACTTGTTCCATTTTGAATGCAAACAACTGACAACATTTCCTTCTAGCCCTTTTTAATTGCTTGGCAGAGATAGTTCTGATTTTAACTTCTCTTTGAATCCCTTGGAATTGGGTCAGATTTCCCAAATCATCTAAGCATTCAACTATTTTTGAAAAACAGTCAACCTTAGCTCTATGTTTCCATAACCAACTCATTCCTAGGATTACATCATAGGAACCTAGGGGAGCTACATATAGATTTACTTCAGTTGAGAAACTAGGAAGGTCAACTTTGGCTTCAAACAAACATTGCTCTATCTGAGCCTAAGATTGGTTAGCATATTCTATTGACCAGGGTTTGGAATGTAACCAACTTTTCTAGAAAATTTACTCAAAATTCTAGGAGAAACAAAGTTTTCAGTGGCTCCTGTATCAATCAAAATAGATGTAGGGACTTCAAATAAAGTACCTATCATCTCAATGGGTGTGATTTGATACACTGCTTGATGATTGTCGAGAGATGCATGAATCCTTTACTAGAATGCTTCTTGCTGAGTAGGTAGTGCAGTACCTCTTTGTTTTCCATTTGGATTCTTGTTAGGGCAATGATTTGCATAGTGGTTGCCCCCACAAGTAAAGCATCCTCCAATGGGTACTTTCTTATCTAATGTCTTCCCATTTTTATCCTCATTTCTTTTGTAGTTGCCATTCTTCTTCTCATTACCTGATCCACTTTTGTTCTTTTGAGGTCCTTTATCTTTTCTCTTGTTATCATAGCTCTTTTCATATCTTTTCTTGTAGGGTTGATTGTTAGGAGTCCCATTAAACCTCTTGTGGGTTCTATCACAATAAACCAAGATGGATTTCAACTTTTTCTCTTGCTTGATCGCCTTCTCGTACACTTAATCCATTGTCGTGGGACCATGTACATCCACTTCACCACCAATCTGAGCATTTAAGCCCATGATGAATTTTTTGATCCTAAATCTCTCATTCTTTTGATACTGTGGAACATATTTTAGGAGTCGAGTGAATTCTTCTCCATATTCTACCACTCTCATATCTCCTTGTCGAAGGTTCTAAAAATCAGTCAGTTTCTGATCAAAATAGAGTTGTGGTAACTATCTTTTGTGAAAGAGTTCCATGAACTCATCCCAAATTACCCTTAGAGAGATTAAATTCAATTCCATCTTTTTATTCATCCACCAAGTGGGTGCTTCTCCTGCCAGTTGGAATGCTCCCCATACTACCTTGGTCACCTCCGAGTAATTTCTTATCTCGAAGTACTTTTCCATCTCTGTTAACTAAGCTTCTGCAGCATCTCTGGTTTCTTTCCCATCAAATTTTGGTGGAACAACCTTCTTCATATCCTTTGAGAGCTCCAAGGTCAATCTATCCCTTTCCTCTTTATGAGGTTTGGTACTCTTACTTTGATCTTCATGATTTTCTCCGCTTTCACCATGAGAGTTTTCACCTCCTCCCTCTTTTCCCTTTGTCATCCACCTTTTCCAAGTCACCCAATCTTTTCTTGGTTTCCTCAAGCACGGTTATGATTTGGTCCAGCTTATTATTTAGCGGGTGGTTTTCCTCTTCACTTTCTCCTTGGTTAGTTCTTGTCCGCACCATGTTTATCAATTTCTCACACCTGAGAATATTGAGTTGTCCATTAGTTCAAGATTATAATGTAACCCATTAAATCTAAACATAATACTCAATTTAAACAATAGTTTGGCACAAAAATGACTCTTTTTATTTATTTCATTCAAAAGTAAAGAGTATTCCTCTTTATACAAGAAATGACTTCAAAAGTCATGCTCAAGAGGAATATATCATTCAGACTCATTTTTAGATACATAATCTCGAGGTATATAACCCTCTGACTCACTATCAGACCTAACTTCTATAATCTCAATAGTTGGAGGTATGCAGGGATCTCGCCTAACCATAGTTATTTCCTCACCTTTAACTCTTTCCAAGTACTCCCTTCTCACTCGCTTGATTCGAGTTAAGGCAGTCACTAGATTTTTCGTATCACTTAACCAAATGTCACTCTCATCATTGGTTCCCTCAAAGGTTTTGATAATAGCCTCATGTTCTCTTTTTTCTTTAAGGAAACATTGACCTGAATTAATAGACTTTCTTGCTGTCTTCTTAAAACGTACCATCCTGGCAAATTTTTTTTTAAACATTAGCTAACCGCATAATATTGACTATAGGCAAGCATAGTGGTCTCATAAGCCCTAGTGTTGAACCTAATATCTCTGATACCATATGTAACATCCACGTTCTAAAAACATTGTAAATCCATAAATTTTACCATAGAGTAAATTAACAAGGTAAAAATGAGATAGAGAATTTTTTTTCTTTTATTCAACAAATAATCAAGTAACTACAATTACAAGATTTCTTTTCACAAGATACAATAATCCATAGTCTTTCTCAATTACAATGTTAACAAATGTAAATCCATTACATATACAATTTTGGAATGAATACTGCTTCTAAATATCTGACATCTTTATTACAAGTCTTGGCATGTTTCCTGCTTGGAGAGAGAGAGCATCTTTCCAATGATTTACTTCCAACCATAGACCGGCGGTCTCCCACACATTTTTGATGAAGGGGGTAAATCACAAAACACACAATAACAGATATTGAACACAACAAATAGAACTTTCTTTTATTGAACTGGGCAACTCATTACATTACAGAAGCTCAATTACAATCAGAGGATGAATCCTCTACTGGCTACAACACATTACAGCTTTCCCAACCTCAAGACTTTAGAATCTTCAGCCTTCTGTAACCCCAAATCATCTAGGGTTTCTATTTTCCCACCTATTCTTGACTCCACACTGGCCCCCTTGACTCTACTACCACCCAGGGTTCCCAAAATAGTCATAAATAGCACTTTTTGGCGGCCTCCAGCTAAATTTCAAAATTTGCAATTCCCTCCAAAAGTAGGTCAACTTCCGGGAAGCATAACTTTTGATCCGGGTGTCTGATTAACGAACTATTTTAAGCGCCAAAAATTTTGTGATGTGAACTATCACACTGGAAATACGTAAATGGATTTCCATCAACTTTTCAGGATGTTATGGGAAGTTTTAGTGCCTCATATCTCGTTCCAAAAATTTTCAGGGGCTTTTCAGAAAACAAAAACTTTAATATCTTTCAGCTCACAAATGGTCTTTTCCTAATTCCTTTGCAAAAGGTCTTATATTTCCATTATGTAACTTTCTAGAAGTTTTTGCTTTGTTACGTGCCCAAATGCAAACTTTCTAAAAATAGCAGGTACACTTTCCAAAATAGGCAGGTCACTATTTTTAGCAGTTTTGGAAAAACTAAAAGTCCTACATTATTATTCTGGATATTATGGAACCAAAAACACTAACTATGGGAAGAAATGAGAACAACTACAATGGTTTTGAATTAACTTCTTTTTGGGTGATGCAAGATTGCCCTTACACCTCTAGAGACTCCTGCATCAATTTTCCACATAGGAAGTGGCCCTACCCTTCACAAGGAATATAGACCTTAGGTGACCAGTGGTAATTTGCCTTTCCTGAGTACATAGTGTTGTATTATACTCAACTCTATCAACCATACAACCCTAGATACCCTCTAGCTAAGTATGATTTCCGATAGAATGAGCAATCTGAATACAGTGAACCGACAATGCATGTAGAAAACAAATGCATTACTTTGGTCAAACTTTTTAATATCAATATCATTCATAATGAACGTAGTCTTCATGTTCACCTACCCCTACTCGACTTGGATATTGTCGTATTCTCGTAGTTTATTCACACTAACTATAATCACGTAAATAGTGTAATCATCGTGTTCTGGTAATAGTTTAATCTATGAGTCATAATAATAATACCTGTTGGGTCTCAAAAATGCAGGTTGTGGATTCTAAGGGGATGCCAAGCCCTATGGTCAAATCTACAACATTTTTGAGCCAATGACTGGAGTTTGACCTTAACGATCAACTTCTCCCTACGCTTTAGGTCCTGCTACAACCTAGGCGGGTGAACCTTCGATTATCAAAGCAGGTTGTATGATTAAATCTATGTTGGTTTGCTGCTAGTTTATCCAATTACAATGGCATACTTGTAAATCAGATAAGATATTGTAAACTAAATTCTAAAGAAAGCAAATGATTTAATCTAAATTCTAATAGAAATAAATAACAAATAACATGAAATGAATCTACAAATGATTTCAAACATAAAATAAATCAATAATTTGATTGGTGCTTTGTCTGTTTTGGGCAACGGAGTCAGGATATCAGAAACAAATACTTGTATCAGGTAATAATTCAATCTGATTGGCACATACAATAGTTTGCAACTTGTACAAACGTGCAAGGAAGAAATTATTAATTCATTCTTAATAATCCAAAGGACATAATTGTATTAAATGCAAAACACTAAAAGGATTTTAATCTTTCCGGAAAGAACCAATTTAGATTTGTAAATTAACAAATTAGATCAACTATGGAGACAAATTAATAACCTAATCAATTAATCATACTTAATAATCCATTCAATATTTTAAGATTACTATAATTGATGAGAAAGGATTTAATTCTCTGAGAAACCAATCAAATCAATTATACTGAATTATCAACTGTAATTAGACAATTTAAACATATCCTAAACACATTTAAATTGAATAATCAAAAAATGAATGATATGGAGATAATTAAATTGACTGAATTAAAACAACAAACAGATGATACCGTCACAATGTATTTCAAATTCGAATCATCAACAACGCTGCCTCAGAATGTATCATGCACCATAGCCTTTCTCAGAATGAAATTTGCATAGAAGGATCAAATTGGCCTCAGATTGCATCAAATCCAACCTAATCTAATCCTAAAATGTTTGAATTGTCTTTTGTAAAAATATCTAATTCTAACCTAATTCTTGCCTTATTCCGGGTCCTGGGATCTCAATTTAAAGAGATGCAACAAGCCTCAGACTCGTTACATTCGTTTTGTAGTTTAAATAATTGATATAACAGATATATGGTTTCGCTTAATAAGAAAATAATTAATCATCCAGGAAAGTATTTTATCTTCACGATTGCATTCTTTCATCTCTGTCTTGAAACACTTGATGATTATCTTAGGCTGAAAATTAATCTTCCTGAGCCGCTTCATTGAATTCAATACAACCCTAATCCTGCAAAGAAAACAAATTAATCATTAGATAATATATAAACACATAATTTGTATAGATGTGAACCTTAGGATATGTGTCATGCGGTAACGTTTCCTTGTTTCCGTATATTTTCTCGCATTTTTTAGGGTTGCTACCCTTCACATATTTGTCTACTGCAACACTTCATTTTATTTTAATTAATTGACTTTAAATCCTTATCTTTGTGATCTCCGTGAAATTTAATTCTAATGATAATCTTTCTTTGTTGGAATTTTACCTTTCACCCGATGTAAAATATTCCTTTTAAAATAATCACCCATTCCAAAGCTTTAAATTTAATTTCCTCCGTGAAAAGATTTAATAGTTAAAATATCCTCCACGTAAAGTAATCATCTCTCCCTTGGTAAAAATATTTATCTTATATTTACCCGTATGTATTTTTCACTTGGCTTTTAGAAAAATATCCCTTTGGATAAATTACTACCCATTATCTTGGTGAAAAATATTTTACCTAAAAATGAATTTTCAGAATTTGATAAAATTTCTACATTCTGAGAACAAATGGGGTGATTTTAATAGTTTTCATTAAAAATATTAGCACCATACATCTTTGCAATGGTGTTTTATTTCCTTCACGGCCATACCGAAATCAAAAACTCTTTAATAATATTTATTTTATCTTTTTCTGAAGGACATGAGGGTGTTGAATATATTGTTGGAAATGACATTTGTCCATGCCTTGTTAAGCTTCTGTTTCATGATTCTCCACATATACTGCTTTCTATCATGGAAACTATGGTCAATATTGCAGAGTATGGGAATTATAAGGATGTTATCATTGGTCGACATTTAAGTCTACAAGACTTTAATGTTTATTGGTTTTAAAGAGGTCATTTGTATATATAATAAGTTTTAAAATCGCTTTTTTGCAGGGGTCTGGGGGTAGGCGGAGGGAAGCAGATTCATAAAGGTGGTGATGACTATAGAGGCAATAAGATTAAGAGGCTATACACTTTTCAAGATCAGAATACAACACCATTGAAGAACAATAGATAACAAAATTGTGGTATATGTGATATCCCTTGATGGCCAGTCATCAAACTCCACCAATGGATCTCAGATTTTACAATCATAGACTGAATCACCCCTCCAACAAGTCAACCGTAGGCACCTTCTATGTCAAATCCCTCAAGCTATCATATTACAATAGGCTACTCCTTTTTCATAGGGTACTCCCATCTCACATCCCTCAAGCTGTCATATCCCTCAATCTTTTAAATTACAATAGAATCCACCCTCGCACCAATGTGCCTAAAGCCTTTATGTTTCAAGCCTTCCTTTCACCCAACATGTTACTTGCTAGTTTGCTTTTTCAATGTTCTGGTTGGTTCCATTATACAGTTGTTTTCCCAAGCAGACCAAATGGTTTGGTTTCAAGGTGATAGGAGTTGGCTCATGGTCTCACACTACACCAGTACCCCTGATTTTGTTTATTTCAATGCCTTCCGGAAGCTTCTATTTCAATTTTTTGCCCTCTTGAGATCAGACTTGTGTATTTTTTGGGCGATCTATAAGCTCATGAAGAAATGTACAGCTTGTTCCTCGCCGACATCCTTCGGGTGAGTTAAAATACAAGCAAGGCTTCTAAAATTTAGATTTATTCATATCTACTCCACAAAGCCCACCCAGATTCCTAGGTTGTAGCTGAGCACCACGCTCAATACCTTGCTGCACACCATGCTGATGAATAAGCTCTTTGCGGTATTGCAGACCACTTTGATTGATATGGTCATTTTTGTTGGGCCCACCATGCTGTTGAATTAGACTCTTATAGTACTGTTCATTCTGTGTACCTGTCCATTTAGGGCCTCCCGTAATCATTGGAGTAGTAACTGGAACTCCCTTTGGAGTCTGACATACAACTTGAGTAGAAGATGTAGTAGGAACTATTTCATGCCTTGGCATAAATTGTGAAGTAGCAAGCCTATTACTTGAAGATACTAAAGCTGGAGATGACAGTGGCATATGCCTTGCATTAGAGAACTCTAATGGCTGAGACCCCAATTCAGTTGTAACAAATACTTTTGCCTCTGAAATTGGTGGATTGAATGGTGCTTGAATATTACTAAATAGAATTTCTCCACTTTTATTAATTCTGGGATTTACAGAGGGTGTAGCTTGAGGTTTACAAATGTTTGTAGGGTTTAATTCACGTTGATATTTGAGTGTAGATTCATTCCCATTAACATTTGTGTTAATTGGTAATGAGGTAGGAATTCCCTCCATTTGTGTATTATCATTTTTTCTAGGCTGAGCACTCAGAGTTTGAATCATTTGTGGATTTCTCAGTATTTTAATCAACAAATCTGGATCAATCATACTTCCTTCCTCATTAGATATCATTATTGCAAAGAAAGCAGCTTTCACTGCTATAGTAACATCTGGTTCAATTGTAGGGTTTGATGGGGATGTGGGTATTTTTTTGGTTCTTCAGCTCTGGTGTTTGAGTCGTCACCAAATGATTGCATTGCAGTGGAATTTAACAATGGTCCATGATTATTATTGCCTCCAAATTAGGATGCTCCACTTGAATTATTCCCTGATAACTGCAGACTTTCATGTGAGCTAAACATTGAAGTGGAATCTTCAAGATCTCCCACCTCTTCTTCTTCTATAGGTATCAATGGGATGAGAGTAGTTTCAGAATCATCATATTCTCCATAAGGTTCAGTTAGCTCCACAGGGCTTGGTGGAATAGCAGACGGTCGGGGGTATATAGCTTCCAAAAATTGTACTTCACGCTCACACTGTGTTTTGATTTCTTCGCTGTCATCTCCAGTAGCTACTTTCCATGAATGATTGATAACAAACCTGGGAGGTATTCGCCATGCTGTCTGTGGCACCATGCAAGGTTCTTCTAGTGTACACTGTGATGTAACACTTCTTCCAAATCCTGGAGGTAAATCATAATCAAATCTAGATTCCATTGGGTGCCACAACAAGCATTTTTTTTTGCTTGCAATTGATCTTGAACACCAACCTGACCTGCTTTGGCAACTGTAGTGTAGGAGATTCTATCGAGGAACCATATATTGTTGGTCATCATGTTTTGTTATCTCATGTAGAAGTAGTTGAGCTCTACAAAGAAAAATTTCAGGTTGTATTTTTTAACACTGAAAATAGGGTAATATTTAATCTTATGAGTGGTGTGCCCATGCTTGATTCTGGGCTTTAAGTACTACCTTGGGTTGAGCCCTAAACTAAGAAAATAGAAAAATCCTTTAGGGCTATCAAACCACTCAACTAACATTAGTTGTAGGGCTTGAAATTTTGATTAAAGCAATTTACCTTCTAATAGGCCTAGAATTTGCAACTTATTGTTTAATAGCCTAATAATTCTGTTTTCTTTGCAGACCAACCAAAAGGGTTTTATTGCCATGGCAATTGTAGCAATGTGGTATGTGCCATTGACAAACTCGTCCAAGGACATAGCTGCAACTTAGAGGACATTTGATTTTCAAAATGGTTGGTTCATAGATCCCCTTTTATTTGGAGACTATCCTTCAAGCATGAAGAAGATTGCAGGCTCTAGGCTACCTACTTTCACAAAACAATAATCTAAAAAGCTAAGGGGATCTTTTGATTTCGTTGGGGTGAATCATTACGGCACTTACTATGTCTCTGATCTATCTACTCATTGGGTTGATGTGGAGAGAGATTACGTGAGAGATTTAAGCTCAAATCAAACAGTAATGCGAGGCGATGTCCGTATTGGTGAGCTATCATCATCTGGACTTCCAGTTGTTCCATCGGGATTGCAAGCATTATTGGAATATTTCAAGCAACATTATGACAACCCACCTATGATAATCTATGAAAATGGATATGGCACCAAAGACAACCAATCTCTCTCTCTCTCTCTTGGAAATATTAAATGATAGGCTAGGGATGCAGTATCTCCATGACTATCTTGAGAGTTTGATCGTTGCCATCAGGAATGGATCCAACACTCGAGGTTACTTCATCTGGACATTGTTAGACAATTTTGAGTTTTCACATGGTTATAAGATTCATTATGGGGTCTTCTATGTGGATTTCAAAGACAAAAATTTACTAGAGATATCTAGTTCCAACATAGGCTCCGTCTGGGGATGGATGCCCCTTGTGGGCATAGCAAGATCCCTAGATCTCTGGGGTGTAGACCAGTGCCTTATCCATTTGATGACAGAGTCTACTTTTGCCCCAAAACTGATACGGTCAAAAGTCCATATCAGAAAAGAAAATCCATGTCTTTCCCCTATCAAAAACTTTGTTTTGATCACGCTAAACTAATACCAATTTAGTCATATTATTAAGATTTGCATGATTGAACATATCCATATTTTTTAACAATGTTTCATTGATGTTGCTATATTCTTCATGATTATGCATATGAAAATCATATGCAATCTGAGAACTCCCAAATGATAGGTCAAACCCATTTTTATCATGATGGTTGAAGTAACAATATTCACTATCATCCCCCAAATGATAATTTTCTATATGAACTAAAAAACAGGCAAAATGAAACTGTATTTGATATTCACTTTTTTCAGTGTTAGCATTATCTAATGGTATTATATGAGATTCAAAGTCATCACCACTACCTTCAACACTATATGTATTTTCCTCATACAACTGTGATACCCAGACTTCATTATTACAAGGTTTGATAGAACTTATCTCTGGATAATCATTGCTATGAAACTCATAATCACTAGATGTTTCAACCTCAACTGAATATGATCCTGATGTTATCCTTTCATGCCAATCGTATGGTCTACTATCATGCAAAGTATCCTCACTGTCAAAGCATATGTATGATGGACATGAAACTTTCAAATCACCCCCATGTGCATATTTTTGATATTCTATGGTGAGTAATAGTGAGATTTGATCACTGTCAAGTGAATATGCCTCTTCATCCATCATGTTTCCAACATTTTCTTCATCTCTTTCAACATTACCACAATGCTCAAGATCATTAAAATCAGATACACCTATTTTGTCAGCATGTTTACAAGATGACACATCACTTTGGTTATCTGAAGGCACTTCATCCCTCTCATAATTTAGATCTGAATGCACATGAAATTCTTGTTCAGGAATATCTTGGCAAAGTATCACCTCATCTTCTTTTACTATGTTATCATATAATGGATTTGAACAAACCTAAAAATTATCCTTAGACATGTATATTTCCTCCTCATTGTCATCTTGTCCTGATTGCAAATACTCATTCCCCTCTTCTTCCCAACATTGTTGGTTATTTTCCTCTTCCTCCCAACACTGTTGATCCATATATGGCAGTGGGTGGGTGGGTAAAAAGTCTGTCTTATATAAAGACTGATAGTAAGCATTGTGATGTGGCATATATTGCTGGTATTGCAGGGTATAGTGTTGTCCTAGTGGTGAATAGTATTGAGGAATGTTACTTGCATTTATAAGTTGGGGCTCTTGTGGTGGCTTATTATGCTGGATAGGGTTATGGTATGGATCATGAGGTATTCTTGGAGTATATCGAGCGTATGTGTTTTGAGAGGGTGCATGTGAATTGACATCACCACTCTGTTTACGTGGAGGGATAGGTTTTGGTGGTTTCAGTACCTGGAGACCCAATTGTGCCAGCTATCTATCCAATCCTACTATTTGTCTATCTAGTTCTTTGCTTTTTTGTATCATCTGTAATCTCCTAAGTTGTTGTTCTCCCCATTCTAAATACATTTCTAATTCCTGATCAATCATGCTATCAAGGTCAACAACAGTTTGATCAATAAGCTTCTCCTCATCATGTGGGCTATTATAGTCATTATTCTCATTTGTATACCCATCATTTAAGGGTTCTCCTTCATGTCTCCTCGGTTTAAAGAATGCATCTAAAGGGGGCATGTTATATTTTTCCATGTTTTATCAATTTTATTTTCAGAGTCGCCACCTCTTGTGAGAAGAGGAAAATTAAAATACTTTTCTTCTTTCTGGGTTCTTGCAAGCAGAGTTTATCAAGGTGTATTTGAAGTTTGTGTAGAGTCGCCACCTCTATTTAGAGGACTAATCGATCTTTTGGGTTTTTCCCTCCACCAGGAGAGCTATGCCTTTTAATTTTCTGACTCTAAAATGATTTTTGACCAAAATTCAGGATTAATTCCCCAGTAGAGTCGCCAATTTGTTGGGTCTCAAAAATGCAGGTTGTGGATTCTAAGGGGATGCCAAGCCCTATGGTCAAATCTACAACGTTTTTGAGCCAATGACTGGAGTTTGACCTTAACGATCAACTTCTCCCTGCGCTTTAGGTCCTGCTACAACCTAGGCGGGTGAACCTTCGATTATCAAAGCAGGTTGTATGATTAAATCTATGTTGGTTTGCTGCTAGTTTATCCAATTACAATGGCATACTTGTAAATCAGATAAGATATTGTAAACTAAATTCTAAAGAAAGCAAATGATTTAATCTAAATTCTAACAGAAATAAATAACAAATAACATGAAATGAATCTACAAATGATTTCAAACATAAAATAAATCAATAATTTGATTGGTGCTTGGTCTGTTTTGGGCAACGGAGTCAGGATATCAGAAACAAATACTTGTATCAGGTAATAATTCAATCTGATTGGCACATACAATAGTTTGCAACTTGTACAAACATGCAAGGAAGAAATTATTAATTCATTCTTAATAATCCAAAGGACATAATTGTATTAAATGCAAAACACTAAAAGGATTTTAATCTTTCCAGAAAGAACCAATTTAGATTTGCAAATTAACAAATTAGATCAACTATGGAGACAAATTAATAACCTAATCAATTAATCGTACTTAATAATCCATTCAATATTTTAAGATTACTATAATTGATGAGAAAGGATTTAATTCTCTGAGAAACCAATCAAATCAATTATATTGAATTATCAACTGTAATCAGACAATTTAAACATATCCTTAACACATTTAAATTGAATAATCAAAAAATGAATGATATGGAGATAATTAGATTGACTAAATTAAAACGACAAACAGATGATACCGTCACAATGTATTTTGAATTCGAATCATCAACAACGCTGCCTTAGAATGTATCATGCACCATAGCCTTTCTCAGAATGAAATTTGCATAGAAGGATCAAATTGGCCTCAGATTGCATCAAATCCAACCTAATCTAATCCTAAAATGTTTGAATTGTCTTTTGTAAAAATATCTAATTCTAACCTAATTCTTGCCTTATTCCGGGTCCTGGGATCTCAATTTAAAGAGATGCAACAAGCCTCAGACCCGTTACATTCATTTTATAGTTTAAATAACTGATATAACGGATATATGGTTTCGCTTAATAAGAAAATAATTAATCATCTGGGAAAGTATTTTATCTTCACGACTGCATTCTTTCATCTCTGTCTTGAAACACTTGATGATTTTCTTAGGCTGAAAATTAATCTTCCTGAGCCGCTTCATTGAATTCAATACAACCCTAATCCTGCAAAGAAAACAAATTAATCATTAGATAATATATAAACATATAATTTGTATAGATGTGAACCTTAGGGTATGTGTCGTGCGGTAACGTTTCCTTGTTTCCGTATATTTTCTCGCATTTTTTAGGGTTGCTACCCTTCACATATTTGTCTACTGCAACACTTCATTTTATTTTAATTAATTGACTTTAAATCCTTATCTTTGTGATCTCCGTGAAATTTAATTCTAATGATAATCTTTCTTTGTTGGAATTTTACCTTTCACCTAATGTAAAATATTCTTTTTAAAATAATCACCCATTCCAAAGCTTTAAATTTAATTTCCTCCGTGAAAAGCTTTAATAGTTAAAATATCCTCCACATAAAGTAATCATCTCTCCCTTGGTAAAAATATTTATCTTATATTTACCCGTATGTATTTTTCACTTGGATTTTAGAAAAATATCCCTTTGGATAAATTACTACCCATTATCTTGGTGAAAAATATTTTACCTAAAAATGAATTTTCAGAATTTGATAAAATTTCTACATTCTGAGAACAAATGGGGTGATTTTAATAGTTTTCATTAAAAATATTCGCACCATACATCTTTGCAATGGTGTTTTATTTCCTTCACGGCCATACCGGAATCAAAAACTCTTTAATAATATTTATTTTATCTTTTTCTGAAGGACATGAGGGTGTTGAATATATTGTTGGAAATGACATTTGTCCATGCCTTGTTGAGCTTCTGTTTCATGATTCTCCACATATACTGCTTTCTATCATGGAAACTATGGTCAATATTGCAGAGTATGGGAATTATAAGGATGTTATCATTGGTCGACATTTAAGTCTACAAGACTTTAATGTTTATTGGTTTTAAAGAGGTCATTTGTATATATAATAAGTTTTAAAATCACTTTTTTGCAGGGGTCTGGGGGTAGGCGGAGGGAAGCAGATTCATAAAGGTGGTGATGACTATAGAGGCAATAAGATTAAGAGGCTATGCACTTTTCAAGATCAGAATACAACACCATTGAAGAACAATAGATAACAAAATTGTGGTATCTGTGATATCCCTTGATGGCCAATCATCAAACTCCACCAATGGATCTCAGATTTTACAATTATAAACTGAATCACCCCTCCAACAAGTCAACCGCAAGCACCTTTTATGTCAAATCCCTCAAGCTGTCATATTACAATAGGCTACTCCTTTTTCATAGGGTACTCCCATCTCACATCCCTCAAGCTGTCATATCCCTCAATCTTTTAAATTACAATAGAATCCACCCTCGCACCAATGTGCCTAAAGCCTTTATGTTTCAAACCTTCCTTTCACCCAACATGTTACTTGCTGGTTTGCTTTTTCAATGTTCTGGTTGGTTCCATTATACAGTTGTTTTCCCAAGAAGACCAAATGGTTTGGTTTCAAGGTGACAGGAGTTGGCTCATGGTCTCACACTACACCACTACCCCTGATTTTGTTTATTTCAATGCCTTCCGGAAGCTTCTATTTCAATTTTTTGCCCTCTTGAGATCAGACTCGTCTATTTTTTGGGCGATCTATAAGCTCATGAAGAAATGTATAGCTTGTTCCTCGCTGACATCCTTCAGGTGAGTTAAAATACAAGCAAGGCTTCTAAAATTTAGATTTATTCATATCTACTCCACAAAGCCCACCCAGATTCCCAGGTTGTAGCTAAGCACCACGCTCAATACCTTGCTGCACACCATGCTGATGAATAAGCTCTTTGCGGTATTGCAGACCACTTTGATTGATATGGTCATTTTTTGTTGGGCCCACCATGCTATTGAATTAGACTCTTATAGTACTGTTCATTCTATGTACCTATCCATTTAGGGCCTCCCGTAATCATTGGAGCAGTAACTGGAACTCCCTTTGGAGTCTGACATACAACTTGAGTAGAAGATGTAGTAGGAACTATTGCAGGCCTTGGCATAAATTGTGAAGTAGCAAGCCCATTACTTGAAGATACTAAAGCTGGAGATGACAGTGGCATATGCCTTGCATTAGAGAACTCTAATGGCTGAGATCCCAATTCAGTTGTAACAAATACTTTTGCCTCTAAAATTGGTGGATTTAATGGTGCTTGAATATTACTAGATAGAATTTCTCCACTTTTATTAATTCCAGGATTTACAAAGGGTGTAGCTTGAGGTTTACAAATGTTTGTAGGGTTTAATTCATGTTGATATTTGAGTGTAGATTCATTCCCATTAACATTTGTGTTAATTGGTAATGAGGTAGGAATTCCCTCCATTTGTGTATTATCATTTTTTCTAGGCTGAGCACTCAGAGTTTGAATCATTTGTGGATTTCTCAGTATTTTAATCAACAAATTTGGATCAATCATACTTCCTTCCTCATTAGATCGCATTATTGCAAAGAAAGCAGCTTTCGTTGCTGCAGCAACATCTGGTTCAATTGTAGGGTTTGATGGGGATGTGGGTATGTTTTTTGGTTCTTCAGCTCTGGTGTTTGAGTCGTCACCAAATGATAGCATTGCAGTGGAATTTAACAATGGTCCATGATTATTATTGCCTCCAAATTGGGATGCTCCACTTGAATTATTCCCTGATAACTGCAGACTTTCATGTGAGCTAAACATTGAATTGGAATCTTCAAGATCTCCCACCTCCTCTTCTTCTATAGGTATCAATGGGATGAGAGTAGTTTCAGAATCATCATATTCTCCATAAGGTTTAGTTGGCTCCACAGGGCTTGGTGGAATAGCAGATGTTCGGGAGTATACAGCTTCCAAAAACCGTACTTCACGCTCACACTGTGTTTTGATTTCTTCGCTGTCATCTCCAGCAGCTACTTTCCATGAATGATTGATAACAAACCTGGGAGGTATTCACCATGCTATCTGTGGCACCATGCAAGGTTCTTCTGGTGTACACTGTGATGTAACACTTCTTCCAAATCCTAGAGGTAAATCATAATCAAATCCAGATTCCATTGGGTGCCACAACAAGCATTTTTTTTTGCTTGCAGTTGATCTTGAACACCAACTTGACCTGCTTTGGCAACTGTAGTGGAGGAGATTCTACCGAGGAACCATATGTTGTTGGTCATCATGTTTTGTTATCTCATGTAGAAGTAGTTGAGCTCTACAGAGAAAAATTTTAGGTTGTATTTTTTAACACTGAAAATAGGGTAATATTTAATCTTATGAGTGGTGTGCCCATGCTTGATTCTGGGCTTAAAGTACTACCTTGGGTTGAGCCCTAAACTAAGAAAATAGAAAAATCCTTTAGGGCTATCAAACCACTCAACTAACATTAGTTGTAGGGCTTGAAATTTTGATTAAAGCAATTTACCTTCTAATAGGCCTAGAAGTTGCAACTTATTGTTTAATAGCCTAATAATTCTATTTTCTTTGTAGACCAACCAAAAGGGTTTTATTGCCATGGCAATTGTAGCAATGTGGTATGTGCCATTGACAAACTCGTCCAAGGACATAGCTGCAACTTAGAGGACATTTGATTTTCAAAATGGTTGGTTCATAGATCCCCTTTTATTTGGAGACTATCCTTCAAGCATGAAGAAGATTGCAGGCTCCAGGCTGCCTACTTTCACAAAACAATAATCTAAAAAGCTAAGGGGATCTTTTGATTTCGTTGGGGTGAATCATTACGGCACTTACTATGTCTCCGATCTATCTACTCATTGGGTTGATGCGGAGAGAGATTACGTGAGAGATTTAAGCTCAAATCAAACAGTAATGCGAGGTGATGTCCCTATTGGTGAGCTATCATCATCTGGACTTCTAGTTGTTCCATCGGGATTGCAAGCATTATTGGAATATTTCAAGCAACATTATGACAACCCACCTATGATAATCTATGAAAATGGATATGGCACCAAAGACAACCAATCTCTCTCTCTCTCTCTCTTGGAAATATTAAATGATAGGCTAAGGATGCAGTATCTCCATGACTATCTTGAGAGTTTGATCATTGCCATCAGGAATGGATCCAACACTCGAGGTTACTTCATCTGGACATTGTTAGACAATTTTGAGTTTTCACATGGCTATAAGATTCATTATGGTCTCTTCTATGTGGATTTCAAAGACAAAAAATTACTAGAGATATCCAGTTCCAACAATACCTTTGACTTAAATAAGTCTATATAACATAACCATTCATTTAGTTTGTAAATGACTCTAGGGTTTACCTATTATCCTTGTTAGCATGATACTACAATATAACCATATCATATATCTAGGAGTTCTAAACCCTTAATTAACTCAACCAAGGTTAAGAATGCTATAGTTCTTAAATAGATAATATCTCCTATACAAAGGAACGTAGAATAACTTTGATAATGTTTATAAACAAAACATACCCTATGTATAAATATCTCTACAAGGTCATTCTCTAGTATACTTAGCCTACTTCATTGAATTGGATCTCTTCATGAATAATAGAGACAAATAGTCTTAAATGGGATTCTCATAATAACCTTATTCCATCTTCCATAGTATCTCTAAGTTACTATCATTTGATATGATACAAAAGTTTACTAACAATTCATATGAATCTAGTTCTCTTGGTAGATAACATTATTCATTATGCATATATATAACCTATACAAGAAAATATGTTAAATCAATATAACCTCAATACCATATGGTTCAAGTTGAGAATATGAAAACAAGGTTCATTCATTCGAGAGCCTAATGTTTGGTTAACTCACAATCATTCCATTGACTTGCTACAAACTTATTCAATAAGAGAACTATTTTCAAAGCTAATAACAACTATGACAGTCTCTTACTAAGATAATCTCTTGTCCTCTGCTTAATGCATCGATAAGATTATTGATTTATAAAGGAAGTAGAAATAGCCGATGTAGTATACTGTAACATACTACTCACTTGAATTACCAGGAATCAACCAAACGATTTGCATTCGTTGTCCTCATCGATCACAGAGACAGATCAACATAGTTTACTTAGAATGTTATCTGCATTTTCCTAATGTTGATACATTATAGTTTTTGACTGTTACATCACAAATAAAGAAGGATTAACCTTACTGGAAAACTCATATAATCGCCCACAATACAACGATGTTTAATCTAAAAGAACTATTCAATTTCCTCATAATTATATGAACTGAGAAATACCTAACAATGGATGAACTTGAGTTTACAGAGATGTACAAACTAGACACAGGGTTGACACCTCTTGACTACATATTCCCTCTCTAAAACTTCTCTGCATACGTTCAATCCTCGCTACACTATATCCTCTATTCTCTCCATTTTTTAACTTTTAATAACCAGACGTTTGGCTTAGCTGTGTCGTTACTTATTATGACCCAGGCATGACTCCTAAAGAGTTGCCTTCATTCACACCACAACAAAAATTTGGTTGCAAACTTAATGACCTCTTAACAGTCCTTGGCAACTTAGTCTTAAATTGAAATCAATTTTTAAGCAAAAGTCTACATGTCGATTGTGGAAGACCTCCATATGGTTTATTCGATTGGGCAGTTCATAAACACAATCATCCCTATAAGGATGAGGCTGACACTCTTAAAAATATGAAACTGATCTTTTAATGATCAAAACACGTGTTTCAATCCACCACTAACAATAATGAAGGCTCTACTATATTTTAGCTTATGACTCCTTCAATACCATCGACTCATTATGAGGTATTATCCTCACTCGATGCTTTTATTTGAATATATCAAATATACATAACATCGCCTCTATATTAGATAGTTATGGTTTAATTAAAATAATAATAATATTTAAACAAAGGATTATGGATATCATGATTGGGTTGAGTTTGTCTCCCCATCACAATCCGTCGACAATATACATGTCTTTTTAACTCGACAAAAACGTCTTAACATTAAGAATCATTGATAACACCTCAAGGTACCTAATAATGATAGGACAACCTTTTTACGACAACAATGTTGTAATATTTACGTCAACGTAAATAGTCACAATCAAACTCAAATGACGTCATTAACGTTATTAACGACTAAGACAACTTATTACGACTTAAAAAGATTTGAAAACAATATTGACTAACTATCGATTAGGTTCAGAAGTAAACTCACAAGACAAGGCTTACCTCTTATGACACATTGGTTCACATTTTCGTTAAACACATATAACTCGGTTTGGCAAATAAACCACTCGTAACTTGAGGTCTATATCTCTCTCCTGGAAAGATACTCTCTCTCTCTTTTCTTTGAGAGCCATCTGAAACTTGTAATCTATTTTCAACTTGTAACCAAACAATATATGATCAGTGTATCATTATTCAAATAATTCAAATAATAAATCAAATCTCATAATGTGAATATTAAATCGATAATAACATAATCATTCCATAATTTCATAAATGACTTTCAAAATAATCCATGTTTTTCCTTGTCATTAATCTAATCATCATAATAAATTTACTTATGTCCAAGTAAAAAGTAAAAGTATAGCAAGACAAAAATTGGGGATTTAAAATATCCTTCCCCTAAAGATTCATCTTCCTCGATGATATAAAGTATTAAAAAAAAAGTAACTTAAAAAAAAATTTCATTGTTATCAACTGGTAACATTATTAAATAAATGAGTAAACTTTTGATAAAAGTCAGGGTAATCCTCCCATGTAGCATTTTCCTCGGCATATTGGTCCCATTGGACCTTGCATTGCAAGACCTCTCTGTTATGCAAGTGGAGCTTGCATGTTTCTAACACCTTGAGTGGCTTGATTGTAACCACCCCTGGGTCTTGCATCTATAAGGAATTCTAAGTCAAAATATGATTATTACTTGCAACATATTTCTTCAAATAAGACACATGAAAAACATTGTGCATTCTAGATAAGACTAGTGGTAGAGTAATTCTATAGGCAACCGGATTGACTACTTCAAGCACTTCAAAGGGTCCCACATATTGAGGGGCTAGCTTTGAAGACTTCCCAAACTTAATAGAAATTTTTTGAGGTTTAACCCTCAAAAGAACTTTTTCTCCAAGAGAGAATTGCATTGGAACACTTTTTGCATCCGCATAACTCTTTTGCCTATCATTGGCTTCTGCCAATCTTTTCTGATTAGCTTAACATTCTCTTCCATTTTAGCTAGCATTTCTGGCCCGATGCTAATCCTATCCTCTAGCTTATCCTAGCTTATAGGAGTTCGACATCTTCTTCCATACAATGCTTCGAATGACGTTATCTTAATAGCGAAATGATAGGAATCATTGTAAGCAAATTCCACAAGTCGTAAGTATTCTTCCCACTTATATTGCCGATCCATGAAATACATTCGCAACAAGTCTTCCAAGACTTGGTTAACTCTCTCAATTTTTCCATCAATTTTAGGATGGTAAGCTATACTCACATTGAGTTTAGTCCCTAGCACAGAAAACAAAGTTTGCCAAAACCTTGACATTACAAGCGCATCTCTATCTGAGATAATCTTTTTAGGGAAGCCATGCAATCTAAACACCTCTTACACAAATTTATGAGCTAACATAGGTGCTCCATCAGTCAAATTTATTGATATAGAATGTGCTACCTTTGTGATTTTATCAACCACCACTAAAATGGCATCATATCTATTCCTTGAAATAGGAAGTTCTTGAACAAAATCAATGCTAACTTGCCATTTCCACTCCAACACGTCATGTGGGTACAACAATCCTATGGCGTGTTGATGCTCTACTTTTACCCTTTGACATTCTAAACAGCTTGCTACAAATCTTGCAGCATCATTCTTCATTCCTTTCCAGAAATATAGAGGTTTAACATCTGCTAGGAGTTTAGTCACTCCTAGATGTCCCGAATATGGCGCAGTATGAATTTCTTTCCATACTAGATCCCTTAATCTAGCTAAATCAGGAACATAAATTCTATCTCTATACCTCAATAGTCCATCTGACCCAAACAAAAAACCATCATACCTTGGATCTTTAGGATTATCTTTCAGAGCCTGCTTAACCTGCTCATAAAACTCATCACCAGACAAATTAAATTACAATACCAAATCCTTGAAATTTCCATGAATAGAAATAATAGAAGCTATATGTCTTCTACAACTCAAAGCATCAACTACTATATTATCTTTTCCTTTGATGTAGTTTATCTCAAAGTCATAGTTAGATATCAATTCTAACCATCTCCTTTGTTGAGCATTCAAATGCGGTTGTGAGAAAATATACTTAAGACTTTGATAGTCTGATTTAAGTACAAAAGTCTTTCCCAACAAATAATGTCTCCACATTTGTAAGGCATGAGTTACTGCTACCAATTCCAGATCATACGGTGCATAATTTTTCTCATAAGATTTCAATTTCCTTGACTCATATGCTATAACTCTTCCATCTTGCATAAGCACTCTTAATCCTTCTCCCGAGGCATTTGTAATTACCTCAAATTGTCCTTCGGGTTCAGGAACTTTCAAGATTGGAGTTGCAGTTAACTTTTCCTCTAAGAGATCAAATGCTTCTTGACATTTGTCTGTCCATTCAAATCTCTTTCCTTTCCTCTACAGGGAAGTGATTGGACTAGCAATACTGGAGAAATTTAGAACAAACTTTCTATAATAGCCTGTCAGGCCCATGAAACTATGCTCCTCATGTACATTTGTTGGTACAAGCCAATCTAGAATAGCAATGATTTTTGTAGGATCAATAGATATTCTATTAGCTGATATAATATGCCCTAAGTATTGAATCTCCTTCTGGAAGAATGTGCACTTAAACAGTTTCCCAAATAACTTATGTTCTCTTAACCTTTGCAGAACTATTTGTAGGTGACGTTGATGTTCTTCTTCATTCCTAGAAGAAATGAGTATATCATCCAGAAAGACTAAAAAAAACTTAGTGAGGAAGGAGCTATTTGTGGGTTGTGACAAGAGCTCAATCTGAAGGTGCTCTTGTTTCAAGAATCCATATTCTTATGTGCTTAAGATTGGGTGATGGGGGACATAAAAAAATGAATGTGTAATCAGAGGATATTATTTGTGATGTTGGGTTTGATTTGATGACGTTTGTTTGATTTGGGATTGATTAGATTTGATTTTAGACGTGAGGGTGAGATATGATGATAGATAAGTTGATGATTAGGAATGTGGATAGACTAAGTTTAGGACCTTGAAGATGATTTGATTTATGGATGGGGGTCAATTTTACATACTTGAGGTAGACTAAGTTCTCATATAAGAAGTTTGATAGGGCTAAACCAAATGTGTCCTACACTTAAGATAGGATAGGTTCTTAAGTGGGGGTTGATTTGATCTAGGGGAATGGTTTTTGATGGTTTACTTAAGATAGGAAAGTTCTTAAGTAAAGGTGGAATGATGTTTAAGGTCTTGATTAGAGTCTATGTTTTGGGATGATAGATTAATTTGAAGTGCATTTAGATTGGGGCTAGCTTAGCATGGAAATGATTAAGGATGAATGAATGATTAGAAAGGAGATTGGTTGAGATTGATCAAGTTCAAAATAAAATGGAGGTGATTTGATTTTATGGCTATACAGATGAATTAACAATAATTAGGGGTTATGACTAAGTCTAATGGATGGGGGGTGTTAGATCAAAGGTGAAATTAGGTGAATGAAAGTGGAAATTTTTGTTTTGGCTAAGTGTAAATGTAGATGCCTAAATAGAGCTACAGACACCTGTTTAGGATGCAAACATGGGTTTGTGGATGGAGGCACCCAAGTATGCTACAATAGATCTCAGTTAGGATGAATGTGCTGATGTATGGTGATAAGTAGGGTAGATGATTTAGGGATTTTTTTGGTGAGGTTTGGATGAAATCTAAGGTGATAGTTGGATGTATTTTGGATAATATAGACTTAAGAGGTTGGATGAAGTGATGGATAACAAGTTTGATCTGAATTTGGTTGGATTGGATTTGTTTGAAGTTTGGATATGTGACCTTTGGAAAAAGGGTATTTCAATATTTACAAATTAAATTTTAGTCAACATGCATGCATTTGCAAGGTTTCAGGTTCTTAGGAATTTGGCTTATAAAGGCAAGTACTAGTTTCAACAAAAAGACATGCCAAACCCACTCACAAGCCTGTATTATTCAAGTAGGAGTGTATACATATGTGGGACCACCAATATGTCTTGTCCAAGCATGATGTGCAAGTCCTATGATGAGGAAAATAACTACTTTTGATCACCCAAGATCACTCAAAAGGTGTGAGGGGAGTGTTGCAAGTATGTGCCTAATCAGTGTTGTCATTGATGTCAACATATCTATGTTGTCATTGGTGTCAATTGTGCTCTTACTTTGTTGAGGATATTGAGAAAATTAGCTCCTCCGGTGAGAACAAATGTGTTGTAGTAGAAACAGTGCATTACATATAGAAGAACAGTCTAGAAGAATGCTCTGCATTTCCTGTAGAATAAATATATTTACATGCAGAATGGAAGTTATTTAGAAGCCTATCTGAAGATGTTATATTCCAAGTTTGAGCCTTCGGTATGAATAATTAAGTGAGTTATGTTCACCAGAGTGAATAACTTTTTTTGTATGCTTGATGGTGACAGGGAGAAAGTGTTTTACTCCACATTCCTCCACATTGAAGTATTTTGGTCTGCAGTTCTGGAATTAAGTCAGTGATGATGTTAAGTGCCTTCAAATATAATGGTTTGTGATTTGGTGGTCTGCAAGCTATCTTTTACTCATGACAGTGGCTGACAATGTTGTTCCTGTACTCCAGTTTGAAGAATCTTATTGATAGAATGATTAGAGATCGTGTGGTTGTTCCTGGTGATTACAATGTACTTGTGGATGTATCTTGATCATGCTTCTACATTTGGATTGGTCTACAAGGTGTAATTCAGATCGTGCATGAAGTGTGTTCTTGAGAATACTTGTCTTAACATCGGTCTTGGCTGAATTGGTTGAATTCAACATCTGCGGAGATGCATCAAAGATTGTGATAGCGTGTTGTAGCATGGAAGATTGTGTTTGAGTCCCAGCTAAGGCGTGGCATAATCTGCATATATTCTTACATCTTTTCCTTAGCTAAATTTGAATTAGGTCCAGACCTATTTTATGTATGTTTGTAATGCTGACCTTGGAGATTGTTCCAACGGCTGATGATTGTAATTTCGATCTTGATGATCATTCCAAGGTTGATGAAGTGTATAAATTCTTGTAATTGAGTTGTGAAAATGTATCCAAGTGTGATGATGCCAAGATAAAAGAGAAGTAAGGTAGCAAAGCAGAGCAGAGGTGTTTGTGCTTCAATGGAACTGAACCCTGGCATGGAGTAGATGCTATTATCTCAGTTCAACCTTTTGGCAGTGAGCCACCCCTAGGTAGTGAGCCTTTCTTTGTAGTGAGCAATTTGGGCAGTGAGCCCTATAGGCAGTGAGCCTTTGTTTTTTGGTATTGATATAACTAATATAGTGTGAGCTAACACTCACCATGATTTTTCCCTTTTTGGGTTTTCCACGTAAAAATCTCGGTGTTCATGTGTTATGTCTTTATGGTTGCTATTTCTATGTTTATTCTGCTTTCATATTATTAACTTTGGAAATTGGATAAATAAATTTGCAAAGAAGTGGTTTTGTGGAATACTGATTCACCCCCCTCTCAACAATTGGTATGAGAGAAGGGTTCCTCCGTAAAGAGTTTAACCACTTGAGGTAGATCTGAGATGGTGCAAAAGGATGAGAAGATTCTTAGTTGTGTCATGTGTGGTGAAACCAATCACTATACATTTAGATGCCCAAAAGGAAAAGAAAGGAAAACTGATGAAGAAGTTAAAGCAGAATTTCCAAGAAATCTTTTTATGTTGTTGAAGACTTTGAGGAAGATGATGCTTGCAATAATGTGAAATGTCTTATTTATGAAAGCTGGCTATGGCACAAAAGACTATGTCATACAAATCTTGATGACTTAGTAAAGTTAAGCTCATCTCAAATTGTAAAAGATCTGCCAGAGATTACTCACACCAACATCATCTGTAAGAAGTGTCTAGATGGTAAGTAGGCAAGTAAATTCCTACAGGGTAAAGAAAAATCTTCCACTGAATTGCTAGAATTGATTCATGTAAGCCTTTATGGTCCTATAAGAATAAGAAGCTTTCATGATGAAAGGTATTTTATGTTCTTCATTGATGATTATTCTAGAATGACTTAGGTCAGTTTTTTCAAAGAAAAATTAGAAGTTTTAGATGGATTCAAAGCCTTCAAAACAATAATTGAAAATAAGTTAAATATGAAAATCAAGTGTTTGAGATCTGACAAAGAAGAAGAGTTTACCTCTAATAACTTAAACATGTTCTGTGAAACTCATGGGACAGAAAAACAACTATCTGAAAAGAATAATATAATGGAAGTAGAAAGTAAAATTGTTCAAGAAACTGCAAAAACAATGATGGAGGAAGCAAACCTATCAGAAGCCTTTTGGAAAGAGGCAATTCAGACTATTATTTACACACAAAATAGAGTTCAGATAAAAGCTTATAATAAAAAAAATCCTTTTCAGTTATGGTATGGAACAACACCTACTGTGAAATACTTTAAAATCTTTGGAAGCAAATGCCTTATTAAAAGAAAGGAAGAAATAGATAAGGATGATGCTAAGTATGATGAAGGCATCTTCCTTGGATACTCATCCTGGAGCAAAGATTATCACTACTACAACAACAGATTGAGAAAGATCTGTGAAAGTACCAATGTCAAGGTTGATGAAAACATTCAAAAGTACTCTAACTCAATTAGATCTCCTTGCAAAGAGAAAAATGAGATTAAAGAAAAGGAACAGCGGGATGAAGCACAACGAGGTTATCAGACTACTAGTGATAGAGAAGAATGTGGTGAGAAAGGACATAGAGCTGCTTTTGAAGCCCAAACTGTGTTAGAAAATTGCAACTCTAAAGATAAATGTTTGTCCACCAACAATGAAGGATCCAAGATTACTCTTCTGAATCTTGAAAGATCTGAAGAAGAGAACATGGACTCAAAAGAAAACTCAACCGAGTTAAGAAAGTAGATTAAGGAGCTCAAACAAAGACTTTAAGAGAATAATGAAAAACTAATAATAGTAAATGAAGGAAAAACAAAATTTGAGGAATGTTTGCAAGGAAAAATCAAAGATTGCATGAAACTTGAGGAAGAAATTATGGGCCTAAAAATTGATCTAAAACATTCATGTGCTGAATGAGACAAACTTAGTGTGAGTGCTGCCAGATTTGACAAGCTAGTGGCTATGGCAAGCCAAGTAAATTCTAATGATAAAGAAGATGGGATATCTGAGTAAATGAAAACTCCAGAGCAAGTCAAGAAGAGATTGTTGAAGCCAAGAAGGACAAAGGAAAACAAATTTGGAATCAAAGGAACAGATCAAGAAGATCACTAATCAAACAACCAAATGCACAAAGGTACCCATCTTTCAATGGCTATTGTTCTAATTGCAAAACTTTTGGTCATAAAGCTACTCAATGTAGAAGTAGAATAAGTCAGAATGTTCCATCATTCTCTGGTCAATGTTTCAATTACAAGAAAATTGATCATAAGTCAAATGAATACAGAAATCTGGTAAGGAATGGTTCTTACAATGCAAGGAATAGTCAATCACTCAATGAAAAGTGTTTTGTATGCAATAGGTTTGGACATATGGCTAATCAATTTAGATCAAATCCAATCAATAGAAGGAATCAAAGACAAAGGGATGTGGTGTGCTACAACTGCATCATGTATGGACATATTGCAAGAGTCTATAGGAGCAAGAATGTGGAAAGAAACTACCATGCTAAAAATAGGAAAATAGAGCAAAGGAATGTTAAAGGAAAAGAAAAAGTTGATATGATTGAAACCAAGAAAGAAATGGGTAAGATTTGGATAAAGAATGATGTGATTGAAGTAAAGGACAAATCTACAACAGCATCGGGTGCAAATACTTCCTTCGGGAAGTAAATTGGAAGCTCTGGCTTAGAGGGAGCTATGTTGAAAATACAAAACCCCAAGCTGGAAAGTGAGTACTAGAATTTGGTACTAAAATTCAATGCAGGATAAAAGAAGAACTGTGCAAAATTTTGGTTCTGCTCTTAGTACAAAGAAAGTTCTCATGATGATTGATGAACTCTAAGGAGAATGGATATGAACCAATTAAGCAATGAAGAAAAAGGATAGAAAAGGGCAGAATTGTTGGGAATTAAGGTGTCTCGACCTTTGCAATTTCCTAGCATTGGTAATTGTTGATGTATAAAATTGCGTAGGTTCTAACACCAACATGGGAAGTTTCAAGAATGTGGAACTTGCTACTTGAAACAACCTCCAGATTTTAAAGAAGCTGGCTCTTCTCTATTTCAATTGGGTTTTGAGTAAAGGGGGAGAAACTAATAGGATTACAGATACAATTAAGCAAATCTAACTATGGTGATATGCCTGAGTAAAAATATCACTTCAATTTAAGCACAATGAAACTATTCTTAAGATATAGTTATATTAAAGAGCAGATACTACATGATTAACATAAACAAATAAAAAGAATATTATCAAAGGCTCACAACTAGACACTTTGCAATGACATAGATGATATCAACCAAGGCACAGAACAGAGTTCTTCTCATTAATCTTCCAGCAACATAAAAGGCTCAGATACATGCGTAGATACATTAACTTTCTTATCAAGAACAACAAAATAAAGGTAAAATGACATAAAATGGTCACAGTAAAGTCTCTGACTTCTCTCTTAGATTTCTGACTAACTTATCAAAGATCTTTGAATATATATGTCCGTGTCTATATCTATCTATTACAAATACTGCATATTTATAACCATAGATCTAACTCTAGATTGTCTGTAACAACTAAATCCCCAACAACCCAATGGAACTGAAGATCACTAGAAGTTCCTAGCGGTTACGATCCTCTGAATCTATAATAGCCATCCCCTCCTTAACGCTTATTGGCTGGGGCAAAATATATGTAGCACACCTCCTTCATTGAGATACAGACACATGGCAAGACCCACGCATGCACAACTGAAACAAAATATGACAAATGGCAGTGTCCGCATCAATCTAGAAACTCCTTTGTCTTTTCTAAAAACAACAAGAAAATGACACTTGTCACATTCTGCAGCCTTCAAGACCTGATACGTGTCCTCTTCCGCAAAGCCTTTAAAACTGTGTCTTTATTCTCAGGCTACCTCTTTCATTGACATCTGTCGCAACCCGCTTCATTTATAATATGAGACACATTAATGATGGGACCTATTGGTGCCTGCTACTAGTTCAAGTTTCAAATATTCATTCGCAGACACCTTTCAAAAAATTATAAGTCTTTCAGCCTTCTCAGTTAAAAAAAATGCAAAAAATAGTTGTATGCATGTGTCTTTGTATATATAAGGCCATTTGTATATACATGCGGGTCCAAATGTACATTCGGGCATACAAGTAGGTTTGTATGTTCAATCAGATTCAAAAGGTGCAAAAATGGTTGCTTGTATATCATAGATTCTCAGAATATTCTCTGCTTGTATGTGAGGGTTTGCATGTATATTTGTGTTGTATGTTTAGACATGCAACAGGTAGATACAATGGAAACATGCAAAGGAAAAGATGCACTGGTGGCATACTAGCAAAATATGCAAGGGACAATGTATACCGCAAAGATACAAAGGTGAATGTATGTCCGACATACATTGGGATGTACATTGCAAATATATAAGAGGCCGACATGCATTCGCTACAGTGAAAGGATTCATCGGTGAAACAACACTCATCGGCAGCCAACTCCAAAGTCTCCCTGAAACATACAAAGGGGGAGATACATTTGGTGGGGCCCGCAGACATACAAAGCAGAATGTACATCGCCAAAGAAGATGTGCAAGGGAAAAAGATACAATCAGCGGGGCCCACCGTTTGCATATACAAATGTGATTGTATGTTCACACATACAAAGGAACATACATTCTTAATGTGCATGGCCTGGACCCAAAGAGGTATGCAATGTAGTTGATAAAGGCTTGGATCTGATTGAATGTATGTTTTTGCTTATATATTGCATTTGTATAATGCGATATGCAAGCTGATATACAAGGCAAACATACAAGGGAGAGATATACAAGCCAGACTTGATTCAAGGGTCAAATTTGGTGAATTCAACACTGGCGTCCGCAGCTTGTGTGTATATGGCATTTGTATATACCAATATACAAAAGAATGAAGATACAAGCCAGATTTCAAAGTATTTTCAATCTGTTTCATAAAATTTTGGGGTCCACGCTTTGTATGCAGGCAGTTGTATGTATATGCATATGCTTTTGCATATACAAGGGTTTTAAAGGCAGAATGGGCAAAAATGGCAAAAGGCGAAAAAGGCAAAATAGGAGAGGAGAAAGTCAGCGATAGAAGCAAAGGGTTCTTGTGTGGCATAATTTCATTGGCTGGCAACTTTTCAAAGTGTTTTGAGGCCACAGATCTTGGTGATAGGAAGGGAAATCGATGGCCATGATTCAAGTGTTCAACTGGGGTGATTTCTTTGTATTTGCAGCTATTTTCAGGCAGGAAAGTTTCTAAGCACGCAACTGCTGTGCTTCCAATGAACCATCGGTAGGTTGGCATTAATGGCAGAAATTGTAGATGCATTGCTCGATGAATGACAGGCCAACCACCATTCTTAATGGGAAAATCTTCAGACGGCTGTACATTCCCCGATCTCACCTGTTTTTCCTTCTTGTTCTACCTGGACATTGAATGATTTGGGTGCCATTCTTGGTGCGTTGTATCTAGCAGAATTTTGAAATGCCATGTAATTATTGTTGAGTACACAGTCTTGCTATAAAAGGCAAACTATGTTACTCATTTCTGGTTGTTGAAGACTTGGGCAAATTTTGTTTGGAAAAATAACAAAGAACAAAGCCTTTCTTGGTTGTTCTATCTCTATTGGAGTTTATGAGTTGCATTTTGAATGCAGATTGCAAACCTTTTTTTTAGTTTCATTGTTGTTTTCATATGAAAAATGTATTGTTGCATGTGTTTAGCTGTTTGTCTCCATTTGTTGTATGCATTTCTTCTTCTGAATCTGGTTGCTAAGGGTTTCTCAGGTTCTAGGGTATAGATTTCTATATTGCATGCTCAATCTCTAACTTCCATTCAAGGAATGGATTAAATTGTTTTAGGTTAAGTGTGAAGAAGATTGTATGTCAGTTGGGATATTCATAAGTAGAGGCAGCTAAATACTCAGTCTTGGGTGGTGTTTGTAAGGCAAATACCAGTCCTAACCCCTTGAAACTTAAATGCCAAGTGCAAATCATTCATTTGTATACGTCTAGTTGACTCTTTGCCCTGAGATAGGCATCAATCTTCTCCCTGTGTAGTAGTTATGATCCAAAACCCCTTGTCTTGCATCCAAAACATAAAAACAAATCATTTCTTAATTCCAACCTGTTAGTTGTAGGAGTAGGAATAGGACCCCTGCATACTTTCATACCTCAACCAGTTAGATATGTCCAAGAACATTGCCAACCTTGTGATCTATCATGCAAATCTTGGTCCACACATGAGAGTATTCTGCCTGTTGTTGTAAAGCTAAATCTTTTTATCATTGGGTGAGTCAAGGTCAAGTCTTTAGCTATAGGGATACCCCCTTGGTGCGGTAGAACTAGAAGTGAAGGGGAGGCAGCTCATGCAACCTCCCGTATTTGTTGGCCGAATCTGCCTAGGCATAGGAGCTGGCAAACCCTCTGCCGATTCAGAGACCAACAGGACCCACAGCCTTGGCGCTCATTACCCTCAAAGGGAGAAAATAGGGATAGATGGCAGCCTCCGCACGCACGTCAGCTAACACGTGGCAACTTTTGCAACATTACTGAAACAAATAAAACCTTTGAAAGGTCTCCGTGGAAGCTGATACTTGGTGCAACCCACGCAAAATTGTGAAACAAAAAGTTTCTTGCTAAAAGTGTCATGAATAAAGCAACTCCTTCCCGTGACCACCACGTGGTAACCTCCATAAGCTTGAAACTTGAAACATTACTGTGACCCACCATCTTTATCTTAGCATCAACATGACATGGAAAGAAACACGTGGCATCATCTGCAACAAACTTAAAAGACACATGGCATGCTCCACAAAAAACATGGAAACTTAAGAGACTGCCTCCGCGTGAGACACATGGCAGCACCCGTAGCATTGTTGAAACAAAATGTAATTATTGAAATTATCTGCTACATGGCACACTCCACACAAAACTTATTTTTGAAACATTGCTGTGACTATTACTGTGGCTTTGACACCTGGAGAATTCCACATAAAACATTTGAAACTCACACAGCAACCAAAATAAGACCCGCGCAGCAACATTTGAAACTTGCAGACTAAGCAGCAACTGAAACAAAATGTAGAATCTTTGACACTCTAAAGTAATTTAATTGTGTAAACACCCAAAATTGACTCATTATCATTAACATTCAAATATTGCATTATCATACATCTGCATTTGTCTAACATACTTGTTCAATATCCCTAACACATCTATTTCTTCTATTAATTAAATAAATTTATATTTATTTAATTAATTCATTAGCTATTTCTTCTAAGTTATAATTAAACAATCTTCAATTATTTAATTATCTTCATTCTATCTATTTTTAATTAAATAAATCTTATTTATTTAATTAAAAATTCCTTTCATAAACCCACTTTCCAATTAATTAAATAAATTGTATTTATTTAATTAATTTATCTTATCATTTATCTCATAACTCGACATGTGTGCCTCTTTCATTTAAAAAAGATAAGTGGTATTACATCCTTTAATTTAATATCTTTCATATGTAGTACTTTTTATGTACACAAGCACACATGAGCCCTATCTTCCCGCCACTTGTCATCTTCACATTCATCTATGACTATCTTTCAATCTTAGCCATTCACTTAGCCACCGAATCTCCACCGTTGATTGATTTTGGTTGAGTTCTATATAAACACCCTCTCATTCCATATTACATCTATCCAACATTCGTATAGCGTCTACATTATCATCTTGAGCATATTGAGCATTTGAGAATCCATAGCATCCATTGAGCTTTCATCATTATCATCTATCATGGCAGCTTTTATCTCAAGGCAGCTTTTATCTTCATAATTGTTCATTGTTGAAGAAGCAATCCACATCATAAACAAGGAATCACACAACCTAGATGATGTTGTTCTTGAATTGCATTACTTTTAATTTCATTTAGATTACATTCTTTGATGATGGTAGGGTTAGGTTTTCATGGCTATGCTTGATCTTATTAACCTTATTTTTTACCTATCATATTTTTGGCACGCCCGGTGGGACTCATGTCCTTGATTAACTTTGTTGTTTGAAGTTGTTTTTATGAGGATCAGATTTTCTGAGTGCTTACGACACGTTCCAGTCTCTTTTGAAAAAAAAACCGTTGCTATCTGCATATCTGCGTCGCTTCTACGCTGAAATCTGTGGCCTATTGCATTTTCTGGATCGCCTTTATACTAACAATGATCACATTTTGTTTATTTTGCATCATTTTTATCCTGACAGTGATCACTTTTACATTTATTTGAATCACCTTTGATCTGACAGTGATCGCTTTTAGCTAATGCATTGCTTACTACAGAACTAGGGTTTTTGTTATGTATTGTTTGTTTTACAGATCTAGGTCGCTTATGAGTCGAAACCAACTACTTTATGATTTTTTGCATCACTTCTGAGCCTAAACAATTCGCATCTGGAGTTCTCCACATCACTTGTGATTTGTAAGGTTTCACCTGTGATAGAAATAAAGATCACTTCTAATAGACAGCGAATCACCTCTGGTAAACTGTGTGCTTTTAGTCTGTATAATTTGCAGTTTATTTTCTTGGCTAATAATTGGGTATTTGTGCAACATCTTATCAATTTGTCCAAGAAAAGGAGGTTATCAAACTACTAACATATCTATTGTAGCTCTGATTGGTCCAAGACTTCTAGTTTTTCATGAAATTAGGAACATTTGGGCTTGGTGCTTAAAATGAATTATTGCTTGCTCCGTGCTTGATTTATCTTTTTTGATTGCTTGCATGTGGTTGATTGTAACCTAAATTTAATAACAAAAGTATCCTCTCCCCTTGCCTATCAAATGGATCTTGGGTGTATGAGAACTTGTTATTATCTTTAAAGGGTCTGCCTTCTTGGTGTGAGAAGGGATATGACCCAAGTGGTAATGGGCTAAAGCAAAGTCCTTCCAAACTGCTATATAAGAAAAGTGTTTGTGTCGAAAGCCATAAAGAACAGGTGTTGTTGCATTATACCAACAACCAACCTCCCCCAAAACCCTCCAAGGTGTAACCCTTGAAGGCTGAGAGTCTACACAATAGAGAGTAGCGCTACCACATGTATAGCCACCCGAACGGACACCCTTATTAGCAACTTTGTGTAGTAGCCTAAAACCCTCTATTTGTTGATGCAAAAGGTGGGACCTTTAAAGCCGCCTTGATTCACCTGGTTCTTAGAAGAGATAGCAAGGATAATCCTAAGGTTTGGTGAGGGATAGGCCTTACAGGAAACTCAGATCTTGGTATGCGTGGGAAGTGTGTGCCATGGAGGGGAGCTGGTGCTACCAAGATCCTGAATCTATCTGCTTTGAATAAGCATGGCCAGGGGATTCAACAAATATAGTCCTTTCCTAGCCTAGGTTGTACAAGTTTGTGATTGTTGTGAGTGTGAGTGACTGCAATTACTATTTTCTTGTCAAAAATCACAAATAAGACATCTTTCCTGATAGACACAGTCACTTTTAAGCCTAAACTTCCCACATACTAACAACATAATCACTTTTAAACCATAGTTATTCACTTTTTTGCCTGAACTCAATCGCCTTTGAACATCAATTAATCACTTTTTGCATAAATAGAGTTGCATCTAAACAGTAGTCAATCGCCTCTTATCTAACTCAGCTCGCATCTAAATAGCAATCAGTCACCTCTTATTTGACTCATCTCGCATCTAAACAATAGTCAGTCACCTTTTATCTGAATCAGGTTGCCTTTAAACAACAGTATTTCACCTTTAGCTTAACCTGAATCACTTCCAATCAACAACAAATCACTTTTGAGCCAACAGTTATCACCTGTGAACAATTGGATCACCTCTGGTTAACACTATAACCTACTTCAGAACCTAAACCAGTCTGCATTTCACCTATTACCAGTCACCTTTAGCATTCTCTGAGTCACATATGAGCTATCACTAGTCGCCTATGGTCTAATACCAGCAAATCTTAGTGACTCAGCCAAATTAGCCACAAATCTAGCTTACTCAGCTTCAACATTAGCTTTCAAACCTGTCTCTGATCATTAGCAGATACCTAGATTTTGTCTCCTATTTTGAGCTTACCAATTAATCGCATTTCATGAGCTTTTCATCTTTTTGAGATCCCAAACCAACAAACCAAACATCAAATCAATCATTTTGATCCATCAGCAAAACATTAGCTTTAGCTTCAGCTAACATCAGCAACATAGCAACCTTTAGCAAACAACTTTTCCCTTGAGTGTGTGAACTATTCTCTAGGGAAAACCAGCCAACAACAAATCAACCAACCAAAGCAAACCAGCTAACAACAAATCAGTAACCAAGCAAACCAACCAAGCCAACCAACCAATCAACAAACCATCATCTTTTGGGTTTCAAAAATTTGACAAGCTAAACTTCATTTTTCAACATCAACATCATGCCTCAAACTAGGAGTCAATATAGAGCTGAAATGGAAACCAAATTGCAAGCTGAGATGCAACAACTTAGATCGACACCTCTTAAGGATGCAACTCAATTTATGACTGGTATGCATCCTCATATGTTTACGCCTCATGGGTATACCCTTGGAGAATCATCCTCACAACAAGTGCAACCTCCAACAACTTTGGAGACTTTTGAAGAACAATCCCAAGAAGACTTATCAGAATTTCAAGACACCCATGTGTGGGATCAAGTTGAGAGACTTGTTTTATCTGAGCCTAATCACTACTTCTTGCAACTTGCTCACATGGGCGCTAAATTACCAAGAGATTTTGACATATCCGCTATTAGAGAGCATGATCCAAACACTCCCGTTGTTGTTGCAAAGGGACCATCTAATATAGTTACACCATCCCCCACCATATCACAAGCTTCATCTTCTACCACATCTATTTCATTGCCTATTGTTACTTCATTTGATCTACCATGCTCGGAGCACACTTTAGAATCTTTGATCATAACAACCAATGTGCTCCCTCTCATGTCACAGAATCTGAACCTTCCACCTTTCCATGTTCCTCTACATACTCCTCCTCCTACCATGACCGTTTCCATGCCTCAAGTAACACAAGCTGTCCATGTGGCCCAAGCACAAATTCTACAAACATCACAAGCTATCCCCATGTCCCATAGTGTGCAAGCCTCTCAAACTATACCAACACAACCAATAGTCCAAGCTTCACGACCATCACAATCTACCATATCCCATATGAATACCATATCCCATATACCAACTACTAATACGCTTTCCACCATCTCTACTAATCCTTCCACTATACCATATAATCCCAATGTTAGTCTTATTGATATGAGTGACCCTCCTATTGTTTCTCAAGCTAATCCTAGCTCTACGGTCACTTCTATTGAGCAACTTACATCCATTCTATCATACTCTTCCAATCCTTCACACACCATCAATCCATGTTATGCTACCTAAGGCTTGCCTATTGTCACCCAACACATGACACATACCAATCTCCATTTTGTCCAAACTACAAACCCAAGTGTCCATCCTTCTTTTGCATCTACCAATCCTTCCATCACTTACCATGTCACAAATCCAACTCCAACATCCCAACCATTAACTAATGACAATCCGTCTTTCACTTCGCATGTGATGCAAAATCTTGGTGCCCATTCGTCCCAATATACTCAACCACTGCTTGTGCTCAACTACATATGTGTCACATCCCAATCCTTTGGCATATATTGTGAGTATGCAACCTCAACAAATGGTCATGGCTCCATATATCCCACAACAACAACCTCAATATACACCATACCATGTTTCACCCCCTTTGCAACAATAGTAATTATCTTCAGCGGATGTTCAACAAATGATTAACCAAGCGGTAGGACAAGGCAAGAAGACATTTTCTCTATACAACATATGTGCTTATCCATTTGACAAGTCTCTTCATATGATACCTTTTCCACCACACTTTGAAATTCCACAATTTGACAAGTACAAAGGAAAAGGAAATCCGGAAGACCACCTTCGAGCATTCTTTGTGGCATGTCTCGATGTTGCTTATGATGATACATATCTTTTGAGACTCTTTCCTCGAAGCTTAGCAGGACAAGCTCTTGAATGGTTCTCTCATTTACCTCCAGGAATTAAGTCTTTTTCAGAGTTAGCCAATAAGTTTTGATCTCACTTTGCTTTCAACATTGACCATGAGATAAACATGAATGACCTTGTCAACAATAAACAACGCAATGGTGAAGCCTTTTCTTCATTTACTCAACGATGGCATAATATGGCTAGCAAACTATCATGGGAAATCCTTGAGAAACAATAGCTCGATATCTTTGTTCAAAATCTTCATCCTGAGCTATCATTCCAACTACAATTACAAAGTGCTAACACCTTTGATGAACTTGTTTCCAAAGGAACCATCATTAAACAAGATTTAATTGCTAAAGAAACTATCAAGATCTTTCATGATAACAAAGACTATCCTCAAAACTCCAACGATAAGTCTCGCTTTTGGAACAAAAATAAGAATGTTGTAAATGACGGTGTTGTAGATGCAAAGAACAGCCAAACTCTGAAGGCTCCTATCAACATCCAAGCTGCTTCTACAACAATGCAACCTTTTCAACGAATGCGACAATGCCAAACTTCCAATTCGCGTTGACAATTTACACCATTAGCGGAACCCATGGAAGTTATCTTTTGAAAGCTTCTCCAAGTGGGTGATATTATCTTACCAGATGCACCACCCAATGGTGAACTGCTTTTCAAAGCTCCTTGGTACAAAGAAAATGAGTATTGTAATTTCCATAGAGTTAAAGGACACAAAACAAATGGTTGTATATGCTTAAAACATGTCATCCAAGATTGCATTAATCGAGGTTTAATCAGAGTTACACCTTCAACAACTCAACCTACATAGCAATCAACATCAAACTATGATCTAGAGACTTTCAAGAATCCACTTCCATCTCATGACAAAACAAGTAACCCTCATGCTGGAAATACCATTCAGTATACCTATGAATCGTCTACCATTGGCCGCATTGACCATGCTCACATTTCTACAATTACTATCCAAGGTAAAGCACCTGATTGCGCTGTAACCACTCATAGAGGTCGAGTCACTATTCAAGGAGCACCTGTTCATCCTCCTTGACCATTCCCTAACTATAATATCTTGGATCACCTTGGCAAAACACCTGCACACATATCCATTCTTGAGTTACTTCGCATATCCCCTACTCATAAAGCTATCCTTGACAAAGCTCTACAAGAATCTTCGATGCCCAATGATATTGATATCTCACAATTCCAATCTATGGTCATTATAATTGCAACCCCTTGTCATTTAACCTTTTCTGACAAAGATCTTCAGCCCTCCATCCATCCTTTACACAACGAAGCCCTCCACATTGAAGTGTTTGTTAAACAATGCTGTATCAAATGAATCTTGGTAGATGGTGGGGCTAGTCTTAATATATGTTCTTTGAAATTGATAAAACAACTGGGATATTCTGAGAAAGATATTGAAACCTCCAAGGTTATTACTATCAAAGCATATGATGATGTCGAGAGAGATACTGGAGGAATCATTTTCTTGCCTATCCAAGTTGGGCTGATCACCACAGAAACTCGTTGTCAGGTTCTTGATATTGACCTTCCTTATAACATCATCCTTGGTCATCCTTGGATACATGCCCTCAAGGCGGTTCCTTCCACATACCATCAATGCCCTAAATTCCCACACAACGGTGTTGAAGTTACTATCCAAGCTGATCCCAATCCATTTGAATTTTGTCATGCCTTCCAAGCTAAATATCAGAGCCCCCACCACATTCCTATCAACACCAAAGTATATCCATCTTCATCCTATGTAGACCCCTCTGACCTACTCAAGCCATCATCTAGTAAAACCCCTTCCAATCTCCATATCAAGTACACCGAGCATGGCCCTAGTGAATACACACTACAAGACTCTTGTTGTGTAGGCACCCTTCCATTATCTCCTAAATCCTATGGTCAACTTTCACATCCAAACCAACTTCAGCTCCCACTGTCATCAAAGCTCTACCTACCATATTCCTTAAAGGTGGATTCCTGGATGATGAAGACAATGATGATATAGACTCTTGGATATTCTTTGATGAAAATGACCAAGTTCAACTAGAAGTAGAGAGATACAACAATGGGTTCTGCATCATAAAGAACATGGGCTACAAAGGACATGGTGGATTGGGATCACAGGAACAAGGACCTCTTGAACCCATTATTGTGTCTAAGAAGTTTAATAAGCAAGGCCTTGGTTATCAGCTGGAGGTACCGCGACTCAAGGACATTAAGAGTATTTCTGATACTGACGCTCGACCTTCCTTGGTAGGAGAGACTTCTAATTCAGTTACTATCAATGACTACCCCTTTCATATTACCAACCTTTTCCAAGAACACTCCATTTTCATGATTTATGTAGCCTCCTCTAGCCATAACAATCCCTCCATTAACCTTTCACTTGTATATCCTAACCTTGTCGATTGGGACCAATAGGGGGCACCGATATTAGATACATTTGAAAATGATGAAGCTATTGCAGAATTCATGGGCTTGCAACAAGGCATTCCATTGGGTGATCACAAAGCAGGTTTCATGATGGACTTACCTAAACTAGCATATTTTGGCGGAAGTATCAAATCCTTCAGTCACAAAAGTGAAATAAACAAAATCAAACAAAATAGGTCACTAGGTGAAAACTGAAAGGTGCCTCTTGATCGTGAAAAAGTAAAAATAAAGGATGTATTCGAAGGTGAAAACCTCTCTAAGGCACCTAAGGAGGGCGGATTTGATCTTCTTGTTACCACTGATTATCATGAGAAATCAATAGTGCTAGTTGAATAATCAGAAGACATGAACTTGGGTACAGAGTAGAATCCAAAGATCACTTTTTTGGCAGCATCACTATCAGAGCAAGAAAGAAGAAACTTCACAGCATTTTTTCTGAGAAGAGCTATAAATTTTGCATGGACTTATGCTGACATGCTAGGTCTAGATCCATCACTTGTGGTACATCATCTAGTAGTATCTCCTAGTGCAAAACCTGTCAAACAAAAAATTCACAAAATGCATCCATAGGTAGCTTTATTGGTCAAGACAGAGATTCAGAAACTATTAGAAGCAAAGTTCATAAAGCCTATTGATTATCTAGAATGGGTTTCAAATTTGGTCCCTGTAGCAAAACCTGATGGACGAGTTCGCTGTTGCACAGATTTTAGAGATCTTAACAAAGCATGTCCTAAGGATGACTTTCCACTACCAAGCATAGATGACATTGTAGATCTTACAACTGGACATGAAATGCTATCTTTGATGGATGGATTTTCAGGGTATAATCAAATCAGAATAATAGAGGAAGATTAAGATAAAACATCTTTTATTTGTCCTTGGGGCACATATTGCTGGGTGGTAATGCCTTTTTCTCTCAAGAATGCTGGAGCTACTTATCAATGAGCCATGATAGTTATCTTTCATGACCTTTATCATATTATCATGGAAGACTATGTTGATGACATCCTGGGAAAATCTAAGACAAGAGAAGGAGATCTACAAGTATTAGCACAAATCTTTGATCAATTAGAAAAGTATCAAGTCAGACTAAACCCAAAGAAATGTGTATTTGGTGTAACGTCTGGAAAACTGTTGGGATACATTGTGTCTCGACAAGGAATAGAAGTGGACCCAGCTAAAGTAAAAGCTATCATGGAAATGCCTTTGCCAAAAAATCTCAAGCAGCTTCGCACTTTACAAGGCAGGTTACAATCTATCTACAGATTTATCTCACAACTAGTAGATAAATATCATCCTTTTTTGCATCTTCTTCATAAGGGTGAACCTTTTAAGTGGGATGAAAAGTGTCAACAATCTTTTGATAAAATAAAGGAATATCTGGCAACACCTCCTGTGTTAGTACCTCCTGTACTCAGCCGCCCATTATTGCTCTACATATCATCAACAACAGCAGCATTGGGTGCCCTTCTAGCTCAACATGATGATTTAGGAAAAGAACAAGCCATCTATTACATCAACAGAACTCTTGTGAGATATGAACTCAATTATTCATCTATGGAAAAAGCATGTTTAGCATTAGTGTTTGCTTCCCAAAAGTTGCGACACTATATGCTGAATCAAACAACCAAGCTCATATCAAATGTTGATCCACTCAAGTATCTTCTTTCTAAAGCAATTCTCATAGGAAGATTAGAAAAATGGGTCATGATCTTAAGTGTGTTTGACATACAATATGTGGATCGAAAAGCCATCAAAGGACAATTCATCGCTAATCAATTAGCTATAGCACCTATCACTGATATTCATCCAATATATCCAGAATTCCCTAATGAAGGATTTTTCAATTTAACT
The DNA here is from genome assembly GCA_027924645.1 of Cunninghamia lanceolata. Taxonomy (NCBI): domain Eukaryota; kingdom Viridiplantae; phylum Streptophyta; class Pinopsida; order Cupressales; family Cupressaceae; genus Cunninghamia; species Cunninghamia lanceolata. The sequence continues at coordinate 11,007,542 of BSBN01000703.1, read as the reverse complement.
TCTCCAACACGGTGGTAGCTATATTTTGATGGATCATATACACAACATGGATTAAGAGCAGGCATCTTGTTTGTTACCCCTCAAGGAGATTGTATACCCAAGTCATACAGAATTATATTTCCATGTACCAATAACATAGCGGAGTATGAACCTTTAATCATAGGATTGTGCATGGCAGTACAATGGGCTATAAAATAGTTACAAGTCTTTGGTGATTCTCAACTAGTTATCAAACACGTCTTAGATGAATATCAAACAAAAGATGAGAAGCTTCTTCCATACAAGCTAATGGTTGATGATTTTAAAAGGTACTTTGACAATATCACTTTTGAACAAATCCCAAGACTACAGAATAGAGTAGCAGATGCTATGGCTATGATTGGGTCTCTTCTAGACATGCCATCTAATACACATAAATTTGAGTTTTTGGTCAAACAACTTTTGATTCCAGCATTTGAAGTTCCATAATCTGAGCTTATATGTGACATTGTTGGTCCCAATTCATTGCGGTACAAGGATTTATACGAGTATTTCCATAATCAAACTTTTCCACTTCAACTATCTAACAGTCAACGCAAAACCTTTATTCACTGAGCCTCTTGTTACTCTATCCTAGGAGACACCCTTTATCATCGGAGTCTCAATGGTATCCTTCTTAGTTGTCTTGATTTTGAGGAAGCAAAAGTGGCCTTACTTGATGTACATGAAGGTGTCTGTGGCTTGCATTCCGATGGCCCTGGCCTTGTTAAGAAACTTCTACGCGCAGGATACTATTGGCAAACTATGGAAAAAGATGCACATCAATTTACAAAGAGATGTCTACAATGTCAGAAACATGGAGATTTAATACATGAACTAGCACATGAGCTTCAGCCTATCACTACTCCATGGCCTTTTTGGCAGTGGGGACTTGATCTCATAGGCAAAATCCATCCTACTTCATCAAATGGTCATAAGTTCATTATCACTGCCACTAAATATTTCATAAAGTGGGTGGAAGCCATACCAATGACTTATATCACAGGCAAGCAAATATCTAAGTTTATTCTACACTATATCATTTTCCGTTATGGAGTTCCTCAAGCTATTGTCATAGATAATGGTCGTCCCTTCAAGAATCAAGAGGTCAAAGATCTTTGCAACAAGTTTCATATCCAACATAGATTCTCTACTCCCTACTATCCTCAGAGCAATGGCCAAGCTAAAGCTTCTAATAAAACAATCATCAAAATTCTCAAAAAGATAGTCAATGAAGCTAGTCAGGATTGGCATCTACAACTCCATTCTGCATTATGGGCATATAGAACAAGTATCAAAACTCCCACTGGAGCCACACCTTATGCTCTTGTGTATGGCACTGAATCTATTTTACCTATTGAGGTTGAGATCCCCTCACTGCAAGTATCCTTACAACATACCGTCTCAGAGGAAGAATATCGAGTATCCAGACTCCATGATCTTGAGCTTCTAGATGAACAATGTCTTACAGCACTCAACCATCTCCAAGTCTATCAAAACCGTCTATGCTGCAGCTACAACAAAAAAATCAGAGAACGCTGATTTCAAGTTGGAGATCTCGTCCTTAAAGAAAATCAAAAGAATCAGCAATATCGTGAGAAACAGGGCAAGTTTGAACCAAATTGGCTTGGTCCTTTCATCGTCACAGCAGTTTATGGATTAGGTGCATACACTCTCTCAACACTTGAAGACATTCCCTTGGATGAACCAGGCAACAACGTTCATCTCAAGAAGTTTTATCCTTAAATCTCAGCTATTCCAAAAAAAAAAAATCCAATAGTGAAAACCACTTTGTGGTGCTATGGATAACAAAAAAAAAAATTCTAAGATAAATAATCCATCCTCTGGTGAAAACCTAGTAAACAGGTGCCTTGGATAAGTACCATAGTGAAAACCTAGCAAATAGGCACTATGTGTAGTGACCATCTTCCATCGTCTGCTTGGTTTATTTGATCAACACTTGTTCTACCATATTTCACCATCTTATCCAACATAGTCCATATCATTACAATAAATAGCCTTTTCCACCTTCACCTTTATCAATGCTAGCTATCATACTTGAGACATTGTTGCGATAAATATATCTTTTCGCACCTTAGCATCTTGACTGCATGCCTTCTCCATCGTCACTCCTTCATAATAAACCTCATCCCACACTGGGGGAATTTTGTTGAGTCTTATTTGGAAGTGGGTACTGCTATCTCTAGCTCATAACACAACAAACTTTCAACTTTAACCATAGCGCTCATCCAACAACAAATGTGGCAAAACATTTTGCAATCAGGCTTCATATCTTTGCAATCAATTTGCACTCATCTAAAATCCAAAAATTGCCAAACATCATCAATGCAAACATTCAAGCAATCATGTCAGTCTTTCAACATCACCTCACCAGCATAATAAGCAAGAACTACATCCCAGCTCTATTGTTAAAGCCTTGATCCCAGGGATACAGGGTATGTAGGCAATCTGAGATGTGAAGGAAGCACTCTGATTCAGGCTAAGACGATAGCCCCTTCTGTTCATCATCCATCTTTCATCTTTCTTCTAATCATCCTTCTATCTTTCATCACACATTCTTCTATTTTTCATCACATACATCATCACTAAAATCTAGAACTACATATTCATCATGTCTCATCTTCATCGTAAATGTGCTCTGATCCTGTGGATACAGGGTATGTAGGCAGCCTGGAATACGAAGGAAGTTTCTAGTACTCAAGGACAGATGATCCACCCCATCTTCTTCATCTTCTCTCATCTTCCATTTTCTTCTCTTTGATCAGCTCAATCAGGAAGCAGCCTATGTGTATACTGAAAGCTCAAGTACTTTATCAACCAAGAATAAGCCAGAAGCTATTTGTCCACATGCCTTAAGCCAACATTTACTATAGCAGTTTATCATCTTTAGCCTTCAACAAGATGCAACTTTCCTGTCAACAAGGTACCAGCTTAAATCCATCTAAGAGCACCTAAATTTGGGAAGAGAATGTGATGACAGTATCTTTTGTTTTATCTTTTGATTTATCTTTTGTCCCTTTTCTATGCCTAATCAAGACTGCCTTAATCTATCTATATCTTGGTATGTGGTGATGAAGTAAAGAATGGGGCATGGTCTTATTACTTTCGTATGCTGTGTTTGCGAGATGATCTTATTCTCTTCCTATGCATATTGGTATCTTGTACGTGTTGGGATTAGCATCTTACATATCAATATCTCTAGCATCTGAGAAGCTAAATAGTCTCTTATGCACTTGAGACTATTCTATGTCAAGACTAGCTCCATACATATAACCAGCAAGATGTCATTATGTGTAGTAGAGATAAGCTCAAACCATTGCTTTTAGCATCAAAGTCCATCTCACAACACTAGCTGTTATTCATATCTTGTGCATGTTGGTTCAACATCTTGACCTCATGTGTTCAGACAAGATTGTAGCATGCTAGTTCTGCATTGGATATCTTGACACCTTGGTCTTCTATACCCTGGTGCATAACATCCACATGCTATATCAAACATAAGGATTGTATTTCTTTTTCATTTTGAGCAATTATTTTAAAAACTTGCCCATCACATCATCTATTCATTCTATTATTCGCCTATCTAGTCCTCAACCAAGATCAATTCTTTCCATCGTCTTTTCGTCCACATCTCTTATCCTACAAAACCAGTGTGTTAGACATACCTAAGTCCGTCACATATCATCTCATTACCATCTATCTATATGCATAAGTCCATATCATATCATTACCATTTACATATTTGCATTATCATACCATTTCCATTCATATCATTTGCATAAACATCCATACATAATCCATGAAAATACAAATACAACATGCATAACCATCATAATACCAATAGTGCATCCATTACAACATCATATAGATCACCAATACTCCATCATATATATACATGTGTCAATATACAAGTGTCTACATATACAAGTTGAGCCATAAAGAATTTATGTACAATTGGTTCTAGGCTTCATCATGATACAATATACACAAGGTAGCCCTAGTGACTACTGGCAGCTCCCTCGCCCTGACCACCACCACTGGGTCCTGCACATGGCCCACTATCTCTTGGCAGCCCCATCACTAAGGCTATTGATTGAGATCCACCTAACCTTCATGAACCTGAATCCCCTGACCTACTCCTGAAGCTAGGATGCCTCTGCTCTGCCGACACAACACCATAGTATAAGCCTCTATAGTACTCTGCCTCACCTTGTACTCTCTGTAGCTCTACCTATACCTGTGTCAATTATGTGGCCAAATACATCGTAGCCCCATCTGTCCCCAATGCAGTCACTGCTCTGTCTCGCTCACTAGTCATCCCCTGTAGCTACTGCACAACCATTTCTCTCTCTGCTCTCATAGCCTAAACCTGCTATACAACCATATCTCGCTCTAATCTCATCATCTGCTCACTCTGTCTCACTACATCCCTCTCTCTTGTCACCCTAGCCAATGCACTATCATCCTGTCCATCCCTAGCCTGTGCTCTCAACTGTAATTGAGCCTGGTATGTCTAAGCCTGAGCTCTCGCATGCCGCAAGCCAATCACTGCCTGGTGTCTATCTATCTCCACCCTCCTCAATCTCATCTGAGCTCGCTGCCTCCATCTCCTCTCCTCTCTAATCCACCTCTACAGCTACTGAATCCCAACATCATCACCCACCAAGATCTACCCCTGAGGTTGTGCAAGTATCTGAGGCTATCCTGGCATCTGTCCCTGCATCTATATCCCTGGCGCTGCTAGTATAACAGCTTGCATTGGTGGAACCCATTGTCACCTCCTCCTAACTGGTCTCTCCATCCCTATCTTCCCAATCTCTCCAACCCTCATCAGCCAAGTTGGTCTAGCTATCACCTAGTATGCATCATAGTCTGGTAACATCCTTGGATCTGTAGGACCCTATCCCCACTACCATACAACTGGCTGTAGCCCATCTCTCTCCGCCAAAGCTGTCTCAACCACAACCTCTGACCCCCAATCAAAAACCTCCTGCCGAGTCCTCCCAAAAATGGCATCACCAACTAGTACTGCCTGTGGTAACCCAAAATATCTCAAAACCCTCTCTAGCAAATAGCGCTCTATAATATATATGCCACATCCAAAAATATATCTCGCCTGCTTAGCATAGACAAGCTATGCATCCTCCTCCTCCCATCTCTCACATCCAAGCCATGGCCTCCATACAAAGCTATCCACACCTCATCTAATCTCCTCTGCCAGTACAGCACTCCTCAACACTGTCGGTATGTTAGAGCTCCTCTTACATCCTAGCATAGGGCTCTCCTGCAGCTCTCGCCACCCATCCCTCTGGTCTCATCACTGGGATATGCTCATAAGCCCATACATGCAAAACTATAACTCCTACCGACATACTCTCTCTGAACATATACATTCAATCATGTAGGTAATGATAGAGCTATCCCAGTACACACTCTGCCCATGCATATCTCGTGCCATAGGAGAACATCCCCTCCAACACTATTCCCCATCCTACTGGAAAGCCTCTCGCTCGTCTATCTCCCACTAGCCATCTGATGATAGCTACTACCATTTGCTGCAACCTATCACATAGCTCCTCCATCCTATCATCTTTACATTCATCTATGACTATCTTTCAATCTTAGCCATTCACCTAGCCACCGAATCTCCACCGTTGATTGATTTTGGTTGAGTTCTATATAAACACCCTCTCATTCCATATTACATCTAGCCAGCATTCGTATAGCGTTTACATTATCATCTTGAGCATATTGAGCATTTGAGCATCCATAGCATCCATTGAGATTTCAACATTATCATCTATCATGGTAGCTTTTATCTTCATAATTGTTCATTGTTGAAGAAGCAATCCACATCATAAAAAAGGAATCACACAATCTAGGCGATGTTGTGCTTGAATTGTATTACTTTTAATTTCATTTAGATTAGATTCTTTGATGATGGTAGGGTTAGGTTTTCATGGCTATGTTTGATCTTATTAACCTATTTTTTTAGCTATCACAAATTGTATATTTAATTATTGCCTAATATTGTATTTTACTTGCACATTTAGTTTGGTCGCATAGTTGAGGTGGCATGGTGACATGTCATCTTACTTGGAATGTGACTTGGATGGTCAAGTCAATCCTACATGGATTTGGGCATCCCATATTGAAGTGGTATTAATTTTCCATGTGTAGGCATCTTTGGTATGTGGAAGGCAATATTCCATATGATAGAATCTATGACACATAAGGGCCAAGTTTGGAGATTCCTATGACAAGTGATGACAAGTGTCAGTTGGCATCTTTGCATGAGGGGAAGGCATCTTTGGGTGCCCAAGTTGGGCTATGACATGTTGTAAGTAGAATATACTATATTTAGCATTGTATGACGGATTCTCTTACAACATCTAGGTTTGATATTGTGGGCAAATTTTATGACGGTTGTAAGTTGCATAAGAGAATCTGTCATAGTCTATTTTTAGCTTGGAGCACTCTACATTGGGAAAGTCAAATCTTCCATGTATGACAGATGTAAGGGATGTAAGGACAACAAGGACAAGTGTCCTTTGATGCTGGAAATGGTCATTTGACCAAGGTGGACGCCTATCCCAAGATGCTCTCAAGATATGCCTTGTAATCTCTATAAAATGCATAGTTTGGAGTTGTAGTTGCATAGTGTTTTTACAAGTACTGTTATGCTGCTGGAATAACTCCAGAATCAACATTTGTGAACTCTTGGAAGACTTGCATTACAAGTGTATTGTAAACTATTGTTGTTTTGATAATACATTGTGCAGGTTTAGAGTGTGGGGTTTTTTACCTGAAAAGGTTTTCCCCACGATATATCTTGTGTCACCTTCTTTCTGTGCTATGTTGCTGCTATAATATTTATGTTGTTGGTTTAATGTTGCTGCAATTGTAAGGATTTAAATAAATTTGCACTCCATTCCCCTCGTTAGATTTGTGTAGGAAGTGTGTTTCGTGTACCTTGCTTCCTTTCAGTTGGTATTAGAGCTTGATCACATGTGATCCTAGTTGTTGGGTAGGGGTTTTTTGAGCTAATCTTTGATTGAGTGGGAGTCTATATAGAGTATTTTGTGATCTTGTTGCAGTGAGAAGATGGCTAGCACATCTGGATTAATAGAGGTGGAGAAATTCAATGGCACTAACTTTGAGTTATGGAAACTTAAGATGGAAGACATACTTGTTGATCGTGACCTATGGGAGACTGTATCCAGTGTAAAACTAGCTACTATGGTACAAGCTGATTGGGATCTTAAAGATCAAAAGGTTAAGGGTCTCATAAAACTTAGTCTAGCTGATTCTATCATATTGAATGTCCATGAGGAGAAGAGCACAAAAGTCCTTTGGAAGAAGTTGGGTGATATTTATCAAGCTAAATCCATGGTGAACAAACTTTTCTTGAGAAAAAACTTGTATTCTCTGAAGATGGAGGAGGAGGATCATTGCATGACCTTGCTTTGTTCTTTGCCGAACTCATGGGATCATCTTGTGATGGCTATTGGGAGCACCACATCCACTTTCACAATGGATGAAGTGGTTTCTTCATTGTTATCTAAAGAGATGCGGAGAAAGTCTTCTAAGGTAGCCAAAGAGGCTCTTGCAGTTTGTGGAAGATTCAAGGAGAAAGGGAAAAAGAAGGACAAGAAAGCTAAGAAGGGCAGCTCCAAATCCTGTGGGAAATCTAAATCTCCTGGAAAGTCCAAGGCTCTCTATTGGAACTATGGTAAATCTAGGCATTTCCAAAAGGAATACAAAGAGGAAAAGAAAAAGAAAAAGAAGAATGCCCCAGATTCAAATTCTAACAAGTCACAAGATGATGCTGATGCCTTCATCACAGCCCTGGCCACCCATGCATCTGATGATGTGTGGTTGATAGATTCTAGTGCATCATTCCACATGACCTCACATCAAAACTGGTTCATGAAGTATGAAGAGTTTGATGGTGGAAGAGTGTACCTAGGTGATGATTCTCATCTAAAGATTGTTGGTCATGGAAGAGTCTCTATTAGATTCCTTGATAGATGAGTGAAGGGGATCACTGGGGTTATGCACATCCCAGGCTTGGAACAGAACTTGCTTTCTGTAAGTATGTTGAATGATGCAGGTGTGTAGGTTGTCTTTTCAAAGGATGGATGCAAGATGACTAGAGGATCTATGGTGCTTGTGAAGGGTACTTAGAGAGGTACTCTATTTTAGCTAGAGGCATGCACTTCATAGTACAATAGTTGTTTTGACTCAAAGAAAAGAGTTGCAGTCACTTCATCCCCACCATCTGAACAAGTAGTGAAGAAATTGTTGATAACTGAGAGGGGGGTGAATCAATTATCTTATGTTAATTTAACTTTATGTTCTTCTTTAACAACTAAAACATATAAGCATGCATAACCATGAAAGAAGAAATAAAATCAATACATATAACACAATGATTTTGATGTGGAAACCCTGTTAAGGGAAAAACCACGGGGTGACTAACCTAAGATTGTATTCTCTGTTAAAAGAATAAGGTAGTACAAAATGACACTTGCCAATTAGGGCTCATTGCCCTAGCACACTGCCTATAAGAGACTCACTATCTACAAGGTATAGTGAAAGTAACCAGGTGATTAAACTGATGAGAAGCATCCACATATGCTAAGATTCAGTTCCGGTTAGGCTCAATACACTGATCTACTGCACTTCATTCTTCCTCTTCTTTGGTACTGCTGTCCTATCACATACCGGGCCTGTATTGCTGCTTCCACACTATTCTCTACTTTTCTTCACACAACACAACACACCACACACACCTTCACATCAAAATCCATCTGGTATATATATCCGCACCAAGGATTTCAACATCTTTCTAGTTGGCATCCGGAATACTCAATATTTTTCCAAACTCTGGTATGTCAGTTGAATCCTTGCTTGCTAAGTGATGCATATCAAAGAGATACTTATAGAAGTCATCAATCATGTCAGCCAATCATGAATGATCCCTCAAGAAACTTGATCATCATCAATATCTCATCCAGATTAATGTCTAATGCTCTGTTGGTCAGTTCTTCCTCAGTCTGCTCTACCAAATAGGAGCCCAACACTTAGGTGCTCATATCTTTTCACTCTTTCATCACTGGAGGCTCAATCTCTGGAATGTATCAATCACGGTACTCCTCTTGACTTCCCCAAGTCTGTACTTTGCTGAGATACTTCCTCTGAGAAATCCAGACCTGATTGTCAGACCTTGCTGCATGCTCTGTTCTTTCTTATCAGACCAAGACACTCTTCAATCTGACTTCTGGTATAGACATACCATGTCTTGCAGATGTGTGGGATGGACTTTGTTTTCATCAATGACAACACTCATGAAGCCACATAGTGTCCCTTGCCAACAATCTCCCCCTTTGGCATTGATGGCAACACTTAGTGAAGAATGACTAAGTGTCACACTACACTCCCCCTTGGCTGATGCTTTGTTCTAATGTACACTTTTCCAGAGCTCCCCCTTAGCTAGATTCCCCATTTTTCACTACTCCTCACTCCCCCTTTGACATCAATGGCAAAGGGTAGAATCTGCACATCAAAATTTCCAAAAATCAGTCTATACTGGAGTATATCTGCAAAGGTGGTCTTCAACTGTACCACTTATGTCACCCAACTCTTCTTCATCCTGCCCAAAATTGAAATATGGCCACTCAACAAAAACACAAAAGCTTTTGCCCTCTTTAGGTCTGCCAAATCACTGGTCCGGGTTGTGGTCTGGGCATCAGTCAGGGCCTCATACATTGCCTCTAACTTAGGGATAATTATCCCTCTTAGTTCACTTAGCCTGCTTATTCTATTTTTCTTCTCCTTCTCAAGCTTCTTTATTTCATTTATTGTTGCAATAGTCTAACATTATTGATTCATTATGGAAGAGGTGAGAGGATCAAAATTTTGAGATAAACTTGCTAGTTTGCTCTCTTGTTCTTCCACCTTCTTGGTGATATCTGTTGTCACGGTGGACCAAGATAGACAAAATTTGTATAGATCTCCACCATCTTTAAGAGCATTTTCTAAGCTCTTTATTCCAATAACTGAATTTCTCCTATCATTTGTTATAATACCTTGTACCTCAAAGAATCTCTTACCCAAAAACGCTTTCCAGACTTTCTCTTCTATTGCTTTCTCTAAAGAATCAAAATGTGTGCTAATAGAATTAACAAGAGATTTCAGATTACCGGATGAGGAGGTTGAAAGATCCTTCTGGAAGGATGGCATGATCTTCTCCAATACACCAGATGCAATCTCTATCAGTTCACAGTCTTCCATATGTGACTTTAGAAGTTTTTCTTTTGCTTTGGCTTGAGCAAAAGATGCTACCTTCATTGTCTGGACTAGAGAGAGGGAATCAAAATTGAATGGTCCTTGAAGTAGCTCTAGTTCATCTAATTCCATCATTTCTTTTCTCAGGAAGTCTTTGACTGCTTCTGCAGTGTCTCTTGCCAGAGATAAAGTTTTCTTCCCTTCTGTGGCCTCAAAGCTGTCATCTGGGATTTTCTCTGTTTGATCTTTTTCTCTTCACTTGACTTCTTCTTCTTGACCAATTTTATCATCTTTTCTTTCTTCTTCTTCAGTTCTGGAGTCAGTAGGGGGATCCAGAGGAGAGATGTTTGCTTCTTTAGGGACTTCCTCTTCCAGTATAGAGGAATCTAGGCCCTTAGTCTTTTCCTCACCTGTCTCCTTTGACTCTTCTGCAATTTTCTCAGTAGAGTCTTCCTTTGATGTACTTAATCCTGGTTCATCACTTATGTCCTCTATAATAGGAATATTGAATCTTTTGTATGCATTTCAGAGGATGTCTTCAGTCTCTTTTGCCACTTGATCAGTCTCTCTGAGCATAAGCTTGTTCATTCTGGCTTTGTTCTAGAACTCATCCTTGCAATCCTTAAAGATCATATTCATTTCTTTAGGAGTGATGGAAGGATAGAGCTGAATAACTATCTGCTCCCAGATCTCCATATCCTTTTCCTTAGCATTGTTCTTTCTCATTTCAAGTTCCTTCTCTAGGCTTTTAGGAATTAGAGATATGATTTTGATGAATGATTTGTTATAGATGTTTAGATACCTGACTGTGGCATCTTGCAAGATCTTCTAATTAGCTTCATTATATTCATCATAAAATTCTGTCATTGGTTGCAGATTCCCATCCACAGTGACTGATTTGATGATATCATCAATGCAGAGAGTGGGCCTTTCAATAAATTCTTCAGCCTCTTCTTCCTTGTTATGATCGGTAGAGGATTCACCAGATGTTTTCTTCTTCTTCTTCATTTTCTTGATCTCCTCGTCTGATTCTATCTCTTCATCATCCTTTTGGCTGGTGTAAGACCTTGTGGCCTTTGTCTTAGTTCTCTTCTCTCCCTTTCTGGATGTCCTAGCTTCCAGTTTTGAGGCTTTTTGACTCTTAGGGGTGGCTGGTGCAGAGCTTTTGGAGGATCTAGTTTGAGAGGGGGCTTGCACTAGAACACTTTCTTTTTCTGCTTCTTGTCTTTCTTTCTCTGCCCTTTCTACCTTCTCTCTGTTTGCATCAACTGCCTCCTTTGATATCCCATATTTCTTTGCAAATTTCTCTACTTCCTTCCTAACTTTTCTCTTTATTTTAGGTTGCCTTAATTCAACATGAACTTTTACACTCAGCTCTTGGAAGGTTCCAAACCTTTCTTCCTTAGGCTGACTTAGAAGGTGTTGGACATGCAGTTCTAGAATTTTCTCATCCACCTCATACCCCATAGGCATAATCTAGACTATCCTTGGCTCCACTACCTCCATTAGGCATTGATCAATGTCTACCATAAAGCACACTGTATCCTTGTACTTCTCAACCAAAGATTGGGTGAATCTTTCTCTGGCCTGCATCATACTTTGAAAGTTCTTGAAGTATCCCTAGAGTGCTGCACTTTGAACCTTGGCATCACCAAGCCCATACTTGTAGTCTCTGATTTGTATGGCCATAGGTCTATCATTTTGCCATACCCAACCACTAGATCTGAGTAGCTCATTCATAAAGTAAAAGAACAAACACAGTATTAGCCCACCATACTTGAATGAGTTTTTCTTGTCTTTCTTGATCTTTTGTAGGTTTTCCAGTAGTTGGCTTAGAAGAAGCTCGCAAAGATCATAATCTACATTCTCCCTTAACATCTAATAAGCAGTATAAATTGCAGTTCTGGATACAGAATTCTCCCTACTGGAGTGATATATTTTATAGCCAATTATCATGGATGCAAACTTGATATCCGAATCAATGATATCTTCTATAGTCATTGCTCTCTTGTCAAATTTTGATCTGGTAGCCTCACTTACAGTTTGGTTTTTGATTGATTTGAGAGCAGGCAACCCACTGGATGAGTGCAATCCAGTTACCACCCTAATTGCATCCTTGGTTATCTTGAATGGCCTCATCAACCACATAAAGTTGTCATTCATTCTACTCAGAACATACTGGACCCAATCATCTTCAACAAAATAGGGGAAATGAATGCAATGTCCAAAATGCTTATCTCGGATGGCCTTGTATTGGGGTTTAAGTTCAAGTAATTCATCTATCAGTTCCTTGTGGTAGATATCCATCAGCTTGGATTCCCCAAATTCTTCAATGTTTGTGTGTATGTAAACCCTAACATCTTCTACAAGCAAAACCCCATGTGGAATGCTAGATAATGCACCTAGGGGATCAACTTCTAGGGATTTGTATGGATATTTCTTGAACTTAGGGCATGACCTATCAGTGATCTTAACAGAATTCAGAGTTGCCATCTTTCAAAAGATTCAGAGAGTGATATTCAAGAGTGGAAATACCTTTTTACGCTTCTAGGGTTCACGATGTGAGCTGGATAGGATTGCTAGATGAATCAATTTTTGCACTTGATCTTTGAGAGGTTTGAGGCAATTTAATTGTAGAGCTCCTTCTTCCTTCTTCTCAGATGCAAATGTACGAATGATGAACAAAAGAATCCTTTTATTTTTGTGCAAACCCTAATTCCACATTGCAATAAATGCACAACTTAAGTTATTCCGGTTGCCTTGTTCTCTTTGTCCTGAGTGAGATCATTTTGGATCACTGAGATGTACTTAGAGTTATTCTCAGTGCATATTGGAAAACTATCTTCCTTTCTCCAATCATTCCATTTATCCGCAGGTCAAGATATTTCAATTTTGAATCATACCAGATCTAACTATGAGAGTCCTGTTTTTACCAGATGACTGTCAAACCGAATCAATCTAGGATTATTAACCACTTCAAAACTCCTTGCAGAGTTTTCATATTTCTTTCAAGAGTTAATTAGATATTTCTCTAAGAACCCTTTTAACCGCAACTTTCCATGTGCCAATCTTAGGCACTAATTGACTGGCTGGGGGAATTTAATTTCCTTTGTGACTCCCTTGAGCCATAGCTCATCTATTTAATTTTTGGAAGGAATATCAGCACCAGATTTTGGTGCGGATCCATCCCCAACATTTTCTGTACTTCTCTTCACCCAAATCTTGTTCATTTCCCTTTGAATTTCACCAGCATTCACTTTTCCTTTTCCTTTGTCTTGGTTTTGATTATGATGCACCAGACCCTTTTTGTCCTGATTCTTACTTCTGTAGAATTTGGCAATATGACCGGATCTATTGCAATTGTAGCAAACAACATTTCTTTGCATATTTGACTGGTATCCTCTTGATCTACATTGATTAGCCATATGTCCCATTCTATTGCATGCAAAGCATCTACCATTGAATGAATTGTTTATTTACATATTTCTACATTCATGAGATTTGTGACCATACCTTTTGCAGTTAAAACACTGTCTGGAGAAGGATGAATTAGTCTGATTCATTCATCTTCTACACTGATTTGCTTTATGACTGAAGCTATTACAATTGTGGCAGTATCCATTGAAGGATGGATATCTTTGAGCATTTGGTTGCCTTACTGGAGGTCTCCTAGGCCTGTTCCTTGGATTTCCTAATCTAGAGTTCCTTTGACCAGATCCAGAGCTTTCACCTTTCTCATACCCCAAGCCATGCTTGTCATCTACCCTCTTTTGGCTTTCAAGAAGAACTTCAAGTTGAGCAGAGCTTATCTTGAATTTCTCTTTGTATTCATTTATTGTTTGAAGATCCCTTTTAAGAGTGTCTATCTGATTCTCAAGTTGTTCTTCATTATCTCTAGCTTCTTCAAGATCAGATTCTAGATGCCTGATTATTCTATCCATTTTGTGGCAGTCTTTTGACTTCTCCTTGAGAGATTGTTTTAGATTATCTTCAATTTTTCTCTTTTCTTCAATTTCTTGGGTGAACTTCATAACCCCTGATTCCATTTCATGTCATACCATAATGACCTCTTTTGATAGCTTCTCACATAACTTGTTCTTCTCATTCAGATCTTTATTAGTATCATTAGCTTCACTTTGACTTGCTAATTTCTGAAGTAGTTCCTTTCTCTTCTTCATAGAGATACTCAGTTTCTCCTTTAGTTCATTTATGAAATCATCTACTTGTTTGAGTCTTTCCCTCAAGTTATTGACTTCAGAGTGAGATTGCTCAAGATCATCTAGGGCAGACTGAAGTTGTTCCCTCATACCATACATATCCATTGGAATTCCTAGATCTTCCTCAAGCTATTAGGCTTTGTTTGGAAGAAATTATCTCTGATACCAATTGTTGATAACTGAGAGGGGGGGTGAATCAGTAGTCTTAATTAATTTAACTTTATGTTATTCTTTAACAACTAAAACATATAAGCATGCATAACCATGAAAGTAGAAATAAAATCAATACATATAACACAATGATTTTGACGTGGAAAACCCTGTTAAGGGAAAAACCACGAGGTGACTAACCCAAGATTGTATTCTCTATTAAAAGAATAAGGTAGTAAAAAATGGCACTTGCCAATTAGGGCTCACTGCCCAAGCACACTGCTCACAAGAGGCTCATTGCCTACAAGAGACTCACTGTCTACAAGGTATAAAGAAAGTAACTAGGTGATTGAACTGATGAGAAGCATCCACATATGCTGAGGTTCAGTTTAGGTTAGGCTGAATACACTGATCTACTGCACTTCATTCTTCCTCTTCTTTGGTACTGATGTCCTGTCACATACCGGACCTGTATTGTTGCTTCCACACTACTCTCTACTTTTCTTTGCACAACACAACACACCACACACACCTTCACATCAAAATCCATCTAGTATATATATATCCGCACCAAGGATTTCAACATCTTTCTAATCAGCATCTAGAATACTCAATATTTTTCCAAACTCTGGTCTGTCAGTTGAATCCTTGCTTACTAAGTGATGCGTATCAAAGAGATACTTATAGAAGTCATCAATCATGTTAGCCAATCATGAATTATCCCTCAAGAAACTTGATCACCATCAATATCTCATCCAGATTAATGTCTGATGCTTTGTCGGTCAGTTCTTCCTCAGTCTGCTCTGCCAAATAGGAGCCCAACACTTAGGTGTTCATATCTTTTCACTCTTTCATCACTGGAGGCTCAATCACTGGAATGTATTAGTCATGGTACTCCTCTTGACTTCCTCAAGTCTGCACTTTGCTGAGATACTTTCTCTGAGAAATCTGGACCTGATTGTCGGACCTTGTTGCATGCTCTGTTCTTGCTTACCGGACCAAGACACTCTTCAATCTGACTTCCGGTATAGACATACCATGTCCTACGGATGTGTGGGATGGACTTTGTTTCCATCATTGACAACACTCATGAAGCCACATAGTGTCTCTTGCTAATAGAAATATGTCGTAACACTTTCTGATGGTAGTGCACATGCTTTGGAAGTTAAACCTCCTGCTGAAAAGACAATGTTATGGCATATGAGATATGGCCACATTGGTGAGAAGGGTCCGCGAACCCTGAAAAATAAAAAACTTGTAGAGGGGTTAAATGATTGTAATATCAAGTTTGACTTTTGCAAACATTGCATATATGAAAAGAAAAATCGTGTTTAGTTTTACTTTAGTTCTCATAAGTCTTCTAGTGTATTGGATATTATTCATTCTGATGCGTTTGGTCCTGTTAGTGTTCCTTTGATCTCTAAATCTATATATTTTGTATCTTTCATAGATGATTACAGTAGAAGGACATGGATTTATTTTCTTGGAAGCAAATCTGAAGTCTTTAATCAGTTTAAAGATTTTAAAACTTTTGTTAAAAATCATACTAGTAAAAAGATTATGTGTTTGAGAACTGATAACAGTGGTGAGTTTTGTCTGGTAGAGTTTGATAAGTTCAGTAAAGAGCAAGGGATTGAAAGACATAAGACAACTCCTTACACCCTGCAGCAAAATAGAGTTGTAGAGAGGATGAACATGACATTAATGGAGAGGGCTAGGAGTATGCTTAGTGGAGCAAGCCTCGAACAAAACTTTTGGGCTAAAGCTATAGCCACTGCTTGCTATCTGGTAAATAGATCTCCTACATCATCTCTTCTTGGTAAGACACCTATGGAGGTGTGGTCTGGTAAGAAGCCTTCAGTTAGATATCTTCATGTTTTTGGTTGTGAGGCATATTCACATGTGCCTAGGGAGAAACGGTCTAAATTTGAGAACAAGGCTGTTAAGTGTATCTTCATTGGCTATGGTGTCAGTGTGAAAGGATACAAGTTTTGGGATCTTGTGGCTGAAAAGGTGTTGTATAGTAGAAGTGTTATCTTCAGAGAGCTAACACCATCTTTTATTGTTTTACAGCCATAACAGACAAAAAAGAAAGAGGATGTGGTTCAATTTCCTTCTACCCCTGAGAAGACTAAACAGACAGACCCTTTGAGACCTGGTGATGAGGAGAGCTTTAGTAGCTCTGAAAGCTCAGAAGAAGAAGCAGAATCTCAACCTCAGCCATTGAGGAGGTCTACACAAACAAGAAAGTAACTTGATAGGTTTGGTTATTCATTGCTTGTTTCTAGTTGTGCTTTTTTTTACTTGCTAACACTGATGAACCTAGAACTGTGTTAGAGGCTATGGGTATGAAAGATGTAGGTTCCAGGAAGGAGGCCATGGAAGATGAGATGGCTTCTTTGGAAAAGAATAAAACATGGGACTTGGTGCCTTTGCCTGATGGACAGAAACCCGTTGGATGCAAATGGGTGTTCAAGAAGAAATTTGATGCAGATGGTAGTGTTGAAAAGTATAAGGCCAGATTGGTTGCGAAGGGGTACTCACAAGTGGAGGGAATTGATTATAGTGAAATTTTCTCTCCCATTACAAAGCTGACATCCATTCAATTTCTATTATGTCTTATAGCTTCTTATTACTTAGAGGTAGAACAGATGGATGTAAAGATAGCTTTCCTTCATGGTGATTTGGAGGAAGAGATTTACATGTCATAGCTAGAGCATTACATAGAGAAAGGTAAAGAAAATTTGGTTTGCAAGTTGAAAAAGTCTTTGTATGGTTTAAACCAATCTCCTAGGATGTGGTACTTGAAGTTTGATGCCTTTGTGTTGTCAATTGGACATCTGAGATCAAAATTAGATCATTGTGTGTATTATAAGTTTGACAATGATCGTGTTCTCATTATTGCACTACATGTTGATAATATGTTGCTGATTAGGAATGGTAAGATTGTGATTTCTGATTTGAAGTCTCAGTTGTCAGCACAGTTTGAGATGAAAAATCTAGGGGTAGCCAGGTACATTCTGGGAATGGAAATTAGAAGAGATAGAGCAAACATAAAACTTTGGTTAAGCTAGAGTAAGTATGTGAAGATCGTGTTGGATAGATTCAACATGGCAGATTGTAGACCATTGAGTGTTCCTGTTTCATTAGGGACAAAGTTATCTATGAATGATTGTTCAAAGTCTCCTTCTAAGATGAAGGATATGAGCATAGTACCATATGCTAGTGTTGTTGGCAACAGCTTGATGTATGCTATGGTCTACACAAGACTAGATGTTGCCCAAGCATTGGGAGTCCTTAGTCAGTTTATGCTTAATCCTGGACGAGTACATTGGGATGCAATGAAGAGAGTGTTCAGATATTTGAGGGGTACCTCTGAGTATTCCTTATGTTATCATGGTTATCCTACTAGACCTTAGCATTCTGTGAGTATTCATGGATTTGTGGATTCTGATTGGACAGGTGACATTGACAGCAGGAGATCCACCAGTGCTTATGTGTTTACCTTGTCTGGTGGTGCTATTAGTTGGATGAGTAAATGACAACTTGTGGTTTCTTTTTCCATGACAGAAGCTGGGTATATGGCAGCAACTCATGCTTGTAAGGATTCCATTTGGCTTAAGAGGTTGTGCTCAGATATTGGTTTTGATGTAGGACAGATTACTATCCATTGTGACAGCCAGAGTGTAATTTTCTTAGCAAAGAATCCTACCTTCCATGCCAGAACAAAGCACATTGATATTCAATTTCATTTTGTTCAAGATATGGTAGAAGATGGGAAGGTATTGTTGGAAAAGGTGGACACTTTGAAAAATGTTGCAGATGCATTGACTAAACCTGTGGGCACAGAGAAGTTTAGATGGTGTTCAGAGTCTATGGGCCTTTCGGCCTATAGAAGTTAAATCTTGTCATTTCTTTTGGCTCTTGTAAGGTGTTCGACAAGTGGGAGAATGTTGGGAATTAAGGTGTCTCAACTTTTGCAATTTCCTAGCATTGGTAATTTATTTGTATATTTAATTATTGCCTAATATTGTATTTTACTTGCACATTCAGTTTGGTCACATAGTTGAGGTGGCATGGTGACATGTCATCTTACTTAGAATGTGACTTGGATGGTCAAGTCAATCCTACATGGATTTGGGCATCCCATATTGAGGTGGCATTAATTTTCCATGTGTCGGCATCTTTGGTATGTGGAAGGCAATATTCCATATGATAGAATCTATGACACATAAGGGCCAAGTTTGGAGATTCCTATGACAAGTGATGACAAGTGTCGGTTGGCATCTTTGCATGAGGGAAAGACATCTTTGGGCGCCCAAGTTGGGCTATGACATGTTGTAAGTAGAATATGCTATATTTAGCATTGTATGATAGATTCTCTTACAACATCGAAGTTTGATATTGTGGGCAAATTTTATGACGGTTATAAGTCGCATAAGAGAATCTATCATAGTCTATTTTTAGCTTGGAGCGCTCTACATTGGGAATGTCAAATCTTCCATGTATGAAAGATGTAAGGGATGTAAGGAAAGAAAGGACAAGTGTCCTTTGATGCTGGAAATGGTCATTTGACCAAGGTGGATGCCTATCCCAAGATGCTCTCAAGATATGCCTTGTAATCTCTATAAAATGCATAGTTTGGAGTTGTAGTTGCATAGTGTTTTTACAAGTACTGTTATGTTGCCGGAATAACTCTAGAATTGACATTTGTGAACTGTTGTAAGACTTGCATTGCAAGTGTATTGTAAACCATTGCTATTTTGATAATACATTATGCAAGTTTAGAGTGTAGGGTTTTTTACGTAGAAAGGTTTTCTCCACGGTATATCTTGTGTCACTTTCTTTCTGTGTTGTGTTGCTGTTGTAATCTTTATGTTATTAGTTTAATGTTGCTGCAATTGTAAGGATTTAAATGAATTTGTAGTCCATTCCCTTCATTAGATTGGTGTAGGAAGTGTGTTCCGTGTACCTTGCTTCCTTTCAAGAATGAAGAAGCTTTGGAAAAGATTTCTAAGACCCATTGAACTTGTGCAAGAGCATCACACTGAAGATAAAATCATTGGTGATTGAGAAAGAAACAAAATTCAATATCTTTGTTAACTACAGAAGAAGAGTATATTGTAGCAGCATGTTGTTGCACTCAAGTATTATGGATGAAGCATACTCTGAAGGATATGAGAGTTGTGTATGAAGATCCAATTGCAATCTTTTGTGACAATAGAAGTGCCATAAACATTTCAGACAATCCAGTGATGCACTCAAGAACAAAGGACATGTCAATAAGGTATCACTTTTTGAGAGAGAAGGTGACTGAGAATGAAGTAAAGTTGGAATATGTGTCCACAAAGGATCAGATTGCAGACATTTTAACTAAGCCTCTACTTAAAGATACATTTGAGTATCTTAGAGAAAAGTTAGGGGTCATTACCCCTCCTATCCTAAACTAAGATGCATAGGAATGCATCAATCCAGTGGAGCTCAAAGTGTCATTGTTTGATCTGGATTGATGTTTTGAAGGCTACCTCTTAGAGGGAGTAGCTAAATGTTTCTGGTAAAGTAAATGGATCAGAGCAACAACATGCAAGTTTGTGCCCTTTGCCATTGATGTCAAAGGGGGAGAGAAATCATGTGAAAAACTTAGGGGGAGAAAGAATGCAGATGTGTAAAGAGAAAGGGGGAGAATTTTGTCTTGGTGGTCTTTTCAATTTTTCATGATCATATGTTGCCATCAATGACAAAGGGGGAGATTATTGCAAGTATGTGCCTAATCGGTGTTGTCTGTCATGCCCACATTTCCCATGTGGTCACAACACACATCGCACGTGTCATAGCCACATCTGTCATGTGGTTATGACACGAGATATGAAAAACTTTTCTCACACTGTCCTAAAAACCCCTTCGCATGCGTACGCATGCTCGACGGTGTTCTCTCATGGCAAAACACTACAATTTTCGGTAGGATATAAGTACAATTGCGTGCAACCAGACGCATACAGATCAACAAGAGGGTCTTTATGACGCCGCTAACGTCATTGAAAGAGTGAGATTACCAAAGTTCCTAAATCTAAACCTCGGCAATTTCTGGCAGCATAACGCCTTACGGCGTTAGTGGGAATTACGCTGCACTCATTTACGCACGTGGTTCGCTGATAGACTAACAACTTCCCACGACGCCTTGTTCCGACTAAACCAACTAGTGATCTCCCTATTTAGTCATTTTTCAGCCAGGCACGGTTGTCTGTCTCCTCTCTTATTTCCTGAAACATACTCCTCCTACGACTTAGCATTTTCAACAAGGCGGTTCGTTTGCTCTCTCTTCCCTTTTCACTGGATCTTAATTTTGATTGTATTTTTATCACCCTTACCTTAACTATTTCTCTGTTAATTTAGTGTGTTTATATTTCGGTCTCTCTCTCTTTCGTTTTCTATGCTTTCTTTATGTGTATCCGGTCCTTTCTTCATGATTTACGTAAATCAGGGTTATCACTGCAGCTATTGTTGATATTAAACCTAACTTCAGGATGGTCTAGGTCACATAGACTGGTTTACTACTTCGCTGGACTCGGTCTCCTAGTCTTCTCCGATCACGGTATCTCCTCTTCGTTTGTATTAATTAAACTTGTTCCTAAGCAGATTTAGCAGAAGGGTCCGTCAACTTAGTTCTCTTATCCCATGTGGGAAATGTCGCGCATTTTCTCCTCTGTGTTTTCCAATGTTAGTTTTTCTTCTTCGGACTCTCTTACAGGTTTACTTATGAGGTCGTTTACTACAGTTGGGATTAAAATGGCCACATGGAATGTCTGTGATGGCTTCTTAAGTTTATTTCCAGTGTTCTTTTAAGCAAGGTGACGTGTAATTTTTCCTCTTCATTTTCTGGGTGATTAAAATTACGTTGATAGTTGAAACTTCCGAGAAAATCTTTCCGGAGTATTACGGGATATTCCTTTACACTCTCTTTACATTAAATTTTATTTTCTCTTGTTTATAATTACTGTTGTTATTATTACTAATCATGACTATTAATACTCTGATTGTGACTTGTATAACATTGTAAATAGATGTAGGAGGCTCTCCACTTTATAAAACCCTTACCATGGAACATAAATTCTTTGGTTGTTTTGTTCAACACTTAAGAAAACCTATCTGTGGAAATATCACAAAATCCCTGTTTAATTACGTTTGTACTCCACTAAAGACGAAAACATAATTCCCATATTTGAAACCCCTTTTTTTTTTTTTGACTTAATTTTGCACATCCCCTTATTATGAATGATAGAGAGGGCCTCATAAAATGGCCCAAGACACCTCTTCTATGTATATATATACCATATATATACAAATATATATGTAATATATATACATATAGAACTATATAACTACATATATCGTTATTTATTTTCAATGCCCTTTCAAAACATTATATATATATATATATATATATATATATATTTCAATATGACATATATTATGCCAACATATATATATATATATAGATATATATATATTTTTGTTTTGTTATGTAATTGAACCATATATATATATATATATTTATATGACATAGAGTATGCCAACATATATATATATATATATATATATATATATATATAATATATATTTTTGTTTTGTTATTTAAATGACCCAATGCTTAGATGTTAGGGCTAAAGAGCCCTAACATTTTTTTTTAAAACATTTTATACTTGCTGTGACAGGGTAATGGCGGCAGGGGTCGGCCGCACAAAGGGTTGGAGGCCGCAAGGAACAGCGGCGGAGCCGCGGTGGACATTACACAGGCTGCAGAACTACGGCGGTGGTGAATGTGGAGTCCGCGGACTCCACCGCGGACTGTGTAACAATAGGGGGTGTGGGGAGGGGCAGAGCCCCCACCCACATCCCACTACGTGGGGTGTGGGTGGGGGCTCCGCCCCTCCCCACACCCAAACTGTGAACCAACGTGGTGGTGGGGGGTTAAACCCCTCCCACCACCACTCCAAAAGTCATCATTTTTTTTAACATGCTGTGTGGTGCGAAATACACCGCGCGAAATACACAGCGATTTAAATTTTTAATTCATTTCAAATCTCTGCCATTTTATTACAATTTTCCAGTGGGCATTTATATATGAAAATATATATATATATATATAAATTATATATATATATATATATATATATATATATATATATATAAAACATTAGCATGATCTCACTCAATTTAACAACTCAAATATATATAATTATATATATATATATAATTATATTGATATATTTATATATATATATATATAAATAGACTTCAATTTGCCCAAATACAGCAATATATTCAATATCTCATTATTCTGTTTAATTAATTAACAACTATATTACATCTATCTATATATAAATATATATATATATATATATATATTTATATATATATATATACATATATATATATATTGATGTATATATTTATATTTCATTTTTATCTTACCATACAAATGTCTCCATTACAATCTATTTTCATAAATCAAATAATTTTCTCAAATTGACAAACAGAAGTACATACATGATAGATTTTCTCTAATCTTAACTGAAACCACTAATTATGGAGAATAAACTTACACATTTAAAACTATCTTTTCCATTGTAACAATGAACTACAAATCTAACCTCCAACTAGTTAAGCAATTCCAAACTTTCAATTACATAAACAAACTCGGATTAGATTGCAATTAAATAATGAACTCTTCCTTTCAGTAATACTTGAAACACAAATGAATTGCTACCTAACAAGGTTTACAAGCAACAAACTTAAAAATTTAAGTACATTCATATTACAGAATTTAAACCATGGATACAAACCACTAACTTCCCAGTTATGAACTTCCCTCTCCCAACCAATATACAACTGATAGCTTGTGACAACCAAGAAAAAGTCCATTAATAACAAGATCAGGGAGGTGATTTCCCTCACACCCAGAGTAACAAAAAAAATTACACCAATAACAAGAGAGGTGCTCTCTCTTCAACTCTTATAAAATGAACCAGGCCTAATTCTCATGACAAAGAAGAATAACTGTTTCTTCACAAATATAACTCCTCCCAAGCCAACCAGAAGCTCCAAGAGAAAACCTGCGTATCAAAGACAAACAAAGAAGAAAACACCACTCATCTAGCTCTCCTCCCTTCCGTAGACCCGCAAGTGGGTCACCCCCGAGCTAGGGAGACCATACTCACACCTGGGTACTCAAACACTCCACTTCACAACAGTAACAACAACAATCCCAAAGCACACAAACACCCGTGGGTAATTTACACAACACGGAAACTCAACTACAGTGAGTTTCATAAGGGGCAGGAGAGTGGACACACTCGACTCCAGAGTGTCACCCTGACAGATAAGTTAACCAATACAATTTCTCTTGGTCTCAAACCAAGTTTGATCACAAATTTGTAAGAAATCTGTATATGACTCTCAAGTCAAAGATACAGACACAGATACATGCCCTCAAGGCTTTCAACATCCCAAAAGATGGAAACAGGTATGCACCCGAGGAGGATCTCTCCTCCCCTACCCCAAACTTGATGAGCATTTCTCCCAAGTGGGAGAAGCTCTGTCAAACAACCCGACAATAAACCCCACAGAAAACAAATCTAACACAAAATCACACACATTACATACACAATCAGCTATACGAAACAATGGTAAAAAAATCAAACCAACCTTGCAAAGCCCTCCTGGAATGAAGCTGTTGCAGAGTCCACAGAGTTCTCTTCCAACCTTAGCCACCAACTCCCTCTCCCTTCTCTCTCCTGCAAGCTAACCTTTCTATATTTTGTAAGGCAAAAATGAAAGTTTCCCCAAAATTCAACTAACTCCCTCTCATCCCAAAATTGGAAACAAATAACCAAATTCTTTTCAGTTTTGAGGAATGGGGAGGTGACACTTGTCATCTCCTCACTCTCCCCCAAAACCACTATTCTGTCCTGGTGGCTTATGTCACTCTCCATTCCCAAGAGTACTCCTTATTCCTCTCCTCATGTGATTCCTCTTACGCATGGGAGAAATAAAAGGAGTTAATGGGGAAGAAGACAGGTGACCCATGCCCCTTCTTCCCTTCTTCACATGGGTGTCCCCACAGCACATGGGGGAATCTCACTATGGAAGGGGTGACTTTAAGTCAATCCTTCAATAATGGATGGCATCTCTTACCTTGGGGAATGTAGAGGGGATGGGTTGGGTGTTGGTACAACCCATCATGTCCCCTCCTACCTCCAATTTTCGCCACTTAACTTCAGGGGAAGGTTAAGTTGACTAGATGGAGGTTACTCAAGGGTTACCCATGCCAAATGGGCCCCTGGACCCATGGGGTATAACCCAGGGTCAACTTTAACCCATACAAGACACCCCTGGTCAAGGTAAAGCACAAGAAAAGGCCTCATAAATTTAAATAAAATAAGAAATTTCAAATTCAATCTCTTTACAACACAAATTATAAAATAATGTTACATGAGGGTAACCTAACCCACTCGACCATACGAAAGACCACATTACATCATTACATCAAACACAAAGAGATCTTGGTTCCTCGTGGAACCAGATCGGCTTAACAGGGAATAACAAATAACAAGGTGTGGAATGATCTCTGAAATCTGTGGTTCGATTAGTAATTCCTGCACACTAAATTACAAGATCAGTAACCACATAAAATCATCATAGCCGAAGCAACTTAAAAAAAACATGCATTATCATGACATAGTACAATTTAACATAAATAAAATCACATTACAATTTTCCATCATCACCTAATTCATTTTTCTGAAATGTAAACTTATCCAAACATCACCCAATTAGTTTTTCCGAAAACATAATAAAGTTTAATAGTTTGACAATTCCGGGAACTGCTATCCCACAAATATAAAAAGTAACAATAACAGTACTGTACATAGTCATAACAACAGAAGTAAAAAGGGCGGTCCTCACATTGTCATTGATGTCAACATATCTGTGTTGTCATTAGTGTCAACTGTGCTCTTACTTTGTTGAGGATATTGAGAAAATTAGCCCCTCTGATGATAAAATATGTGTTGCAGTAGAAACAGTGCATTACATGCAGAAGAACAGTCCAAAAGAATGCTTCACATTTCCTGTAGAATTAATATATTTACCTGCAGATTGGAAATCATTTAGAAGCATGTCTGAAGATGTTATATTCTAAGTTTAAGCCTCTGGTATGAAGAATTAAGTGAGTTATGTTCACTAGAGTGAAAACAACTTTTTTATGTATGCTTGATGGTGACAGGGAGAAAGTGTTTTGCTCTGCATTCCTCCACATTAAAGCATTTCGGCCTACGGTTCTAGAATTAAGTCAGTGATGATGTTAAGTGCCTTCAAATTTAGTGGTTCATGATTTGGTGGTCTGCAAGCCATCTTTTACTCATGACAGTGGCTAACAGTGTTGTTCCTATACTCCGGTTTGAAGAATCTTATTGATAGAATGATTAGAGATAGTGTGGTTGTTCCTAGTGATTACAATGTCCTTATGGATGTCTCCTGATCATGCTCCTACATTCAGATTGATCCACAAAATGTAATTCAGATCTTGCATGAAGCGTGTTCTTGAGAATACTTGTGTTAACATCAGTCTTGGCCAACCTAGTTGAATTCATCATTTGCAAAGATGCATCAAAGATTGTGACAGCGTGTTGTAGTGTGGAAGATTATGTTTGAGTCCCAGTTAAGGCATGGCATAATCCACATACATTCTTACATCTTTTCCTTAGGTAAATTTGTATTAGGTCCAGACCTATTTTATGTATGTTTGTAATGCCAAACTTGGAGATTGTTCCAACAGTTGATGATTGTAATGCTGACCTTGATGATCATTCCAAGGTTGATGAAGTGTATAAATACTTGTAATTGAGTCATGAAAATGTATCCAAGTGTGAATATGTGAAGATAAAAGAGAAGTAAGGTAGCAGAGCAGAGAAGAGGTGTTTGTGCTTCAATGGAACTGAACCTTGGCATGGAGTAGATGCTGTTATCTCAATTCAACCTTTTGGTAGTGAGCCTCCTTTTGGCAGTGAGCCTCCTTTTGGTAGTGAGCCACCCCTGGGCAGTGAGCCTTTCTTTGTAGTGAGCAATTTGGGTAGTGAGTCTCTATTTTTTGGTATTCATATAACTAATATATTGTGAGCTGACACTCACCATGGTTTTTCTCTTTTTGAGTTTTCCACGTAAAAATTTTGGTGTTCATGTGTTATATCTTTGTGGTTACTATTTCTATGTTTATTCTACTTTCATATTATTAAGTTTGGAAAGTGGATAAATAAATTTGCAAAGAAGTGGTTTTGTGGAATACTGATTCACCCCCCTCTTAGTATTCCTTATTCTCAACAAGGAGAACATACATGCCATGCACATCCTTCCTAAATTTCTTAGTAGGTTCATTCTTGTGTTGTTGTATTGTTACACCTCTCTTCATTTTCTTTCAATCTTTATATTACAAACAATTCAGAAGGTTGATTGTATGAACACATTATCAATTAAGTCATGGAAGGAACTGTAGACACCTAAAAATGTCTTCATCGTCAAACTGACTCCCGACATCCCTAAACATGCCAATTCCCTTTTCAAACAATTAATTAAAAGCTTATTTAATTAATTATCCTATCCAACATCTAATTTTCCTCCATTCATCATGCCAAATTGAATTAATTTTATTAATTCAATAGTTCAACCTTACCCAATTAATTAAATATCTATTATTTAATTACCTAGCCTAACCTACATGATCCTAGACCTAGGATTAATTAAATAAAACCTTATTTAATTAATCTTAACCTCCCATTAACCCAT
Organism: Cunninghamia lanceolata; assembly: GCA_027924645.1. NCBI lineage: Eukaryota > Viridiplantae > Streptophyta > Pinopsida > Cupressales > Cupressaceae > Cunninghamia > Cunninghamia lanceolata. Next base: position 10,980,006 of record BSBN01000703.1, on the reverse strand, counting down.
TCCCTAAATTTTTCCAGCCATATTAATTAGTCTAATCACCCTAATTAAATTAGTCAAACCTAGCTCAACACCCTTTCCCACATCCTCCAAATAAAAAATTGAAATATATCCCATATAAATCAATTTTTAATACACATGTGTCCAACATCACATTTAATACCTCTTACACCCCTTACACATGTCATAACTCATTTATTTCCACTCTTCTCCAAATGAATTTTTAATTCATTTTACCCTTCCCTATGTGAATTTTTAATTCACATCTAATCCATCTCACCCAACCTCATTTAATTCACCTCTTTCCCAAGATGAATTTAAAATTCATCTTTATTCCTAGCCCTCCATTTTCCAAGATGAAATCTAGGCCCTCCACATCAATTTCATCCTCCACCATTGATCTTCCAAATCAATCTCAACAAGGATCAAAATCCCTCCAAAATGCCTATAAATACAATATCCTCCAAGCCATTTTAACATCCAATTTCTATGCAAATTTATCATGCTAAAATATCCATTGAGCTAAGTGAGTTGTGAGTTGCATTGTGCACACTTGAGAGCATTTCACATTCATTCCATCATCTTGGGTATAGCTAGAGTGCGTTGGGTGCCTCATTCTCCACCTTATCTTAGATTGTGGATCAAATATGGAGGTATAATCTTTGTTTTTATCCATTAGATTTGTGTTTTTAAGCTTCATTTTGGTTTTACTAATCACATTGGCATGCACGGTGGGACCCACAAGGTCTCTAACTAACATTTTTTGTGATCTTTTTGTGCTTTGAGACATGTTTTTGTAGGAATAACACCTTTTCTTCATGCAGTGGCACTATTTCTCCATGAAGCGACGTCATTTCTATGCATAGTGGCGGCATTTCAGACTATGGTGGTGCTATTCTCAGATGACAAGCCAACTCCATTTTGGCTTCCAATCTTCTTTCCTTTTTCTTGTTTCTGACATTTCCAGTATCTTTGGTCTCAGTTTTTGCAGGAAAAACACAGGAATAAGGGGAGGTTATGCCAAAAAATTTAAAATATAGCTTACACATCTTGAAAATTTTAATCTTTGATTAGCCCTAAACAAGTATTATTGAGAACTTTGTTCTTGGATTTTGAATGTTGATAGGGCTAACAAACAACCTAATCTCACCTAAACTAACATTTTGGTTTAAAACTTGTGCTCTTTGGACCTTTTGACCAACACTGGCTCGTATCAGTGCCATCAACATCCAAAGCAACACCTTCATCCACTAGCAGCCAAATAGACCAAACAAGTAGACACAACGATGCTATCTTACCATGTTTTGATGCCTTCATTGATTGTAGCGCTATTTTGATTTTTATTAGCACTATCTTGTATTTCAGCACCATCTTTCAATATTGTAGCACCTCCTGTATCTTTGGTGCCATTTGTAATAATTGTAGCACTATTTGTAGGATAGAGGTCTCTTGTCCTGTTGACTGTTAGTAGTGCCATTTTTGGTCATTGTGGTGCGATTTTAGGTTTCTATGATGCCATCTGTATCTATTTCAGTGCTATTTTCTGTGCTATCTTAGGGATCTATGTAGGGGTGTGTGTCTGTTCTACAGGTTAGGTATGACCATCTAAGACCATCATCTCGAAACCACTAACACTTTTGTAGGGTTTTATTAGTTTAGACAACATTTCATTTTGGTGCTCATAAAAAGAACCGTTGCATGTTAGTTTAGAAAACACTTGGAATTTTGCGCACTAAAATTAACAATTGCTTGACAAACAAGCTACAAACTCACACTTCACTTTGGTGTACCTAGAAAGAACCTTTTGTGTGCCTAGCATAGACAATATTTGACTTTGGTGCAATAAAATTAATAAGTGTTTGCAAACAACTTTAGGCACATTTCGATTTGGGTTTAAAAAGAACATTACTGATTGTTTGCCATGCATGGTGCACTTGCACATTTTGTCACCCAAGAGTTAGAATAAAAGTATCCTCTCCTCTCGCCTTCAAAAGGATCTTGGGTGAATAGAAATGGTTCTATCCTATTTTTTTAGAAAGTAGGCCTGCCCTTGAGACACATCCGTATGGAGAACTCATTGGCAACCCAAAGCAGTACTTTCATCTAGTCCATTATATGTAAAATAGGATAAGGAGAAAGCCAAGTCCAAATCGGTATTAGTGCTTACCATACGATGCTAGCTTGGAAGGAAGTAATACCTTTGTGTATATGAAACTCCTAGTAGAGCTAGTCAAAACCTTAAGTGGTTTATTTGATGCTCGTAAGGCGTCAATCCCTCAGATGTACTCCCACTACAAACCATTATTTTAGAGACCAAAAGCCCTCTACTTGTTGGCGCAGAAGGAGGAACCTTTGAAGCCATCCTATGTCACACACGGTTATTAGTAGAGATAGCAAAGTACCTTAAGATCTATGCATCTTGAGGACTTGGAACTTGGTGTGCCTGAGAAGTGAGTGCACTATAAGGGGGAGCCTGTGTCACCAAGTTTTTGAAGTTATCTACTTTGAATAAGCATGGCTGGGTAAAACCAAGTGGGAATCCAATGAGTATTGTCTTATCCTCGCCTTAGGTTGTGCAAGTGCTTGTTAAAATCTTCACATTTTTGTTTCACAAACAAATCTTTGGCTATTGTGTTCTATTGTGCTTGAAGTGTTTTCAAAAAAACTTGCCAAGAAACAACATCATTGAGACATCACTTCAACATTTGATCAACCTTCATATTCATAAAATCCAAGTTTACCATCAAAATCCACCTTTTGCCAAAATATTGACCAACACTGATCTATTTTAGCGCCATTTCACAGATTCTTGGCGCCATTTCTGTCAGTTCTGGCCATTTACTTGAGTTTTGGTGTTATTTACAGACCAATTTGCCCACTGCTTTAGGAAATTATTTTGGGATCTTTAGGGCCTGCCTATCCACAATCTACATTCACCTTTCCAAAATCTATCAAAACCCATGTCCATTTTGATCTAAAAATTCTCACCCATATTCCCATTTTGACCTTAGAGAATTAATCATTATCACCATTTGACCATTTATCATACCTTTGAGCCAAATCATAATCCATTCATTTCCATAGCTTCTCATCCCCTTGATTTTTTCATACTTTTGGACCAAATAACATCCTTCTACAAATCCATCCCCAAATCCATTTACCTCCTCCACTCTAAACACATCCAAAATCTCATAATCCAAACATCAATCAAAAAACATCAACCAACATCCAAAAATCATATCCAAAAAAATCAATCTTTGAGCTAAAGTTGAATCTAGGTTTCATCTTTTACACCCTATTTTTCTTGATTGGTCATTAGTCTACCTTCAAGTAGAATAATCATCCCTTTTTTCTTGAGGTCATACATCTACCCCAAGCAAAGAGAAAACATCCAGTTTGCAACACCCAAAAATCTAGACCTTACTTGAGCTCATTTATTGACTTCAAAATCCCTTTTCAAAAACATCATCCAAATCTATCATATCAAACATCTAGGGTTTTCCTTAGTTGAAGCATCCTCCAAATCACTATCAAATCTCTCCCATCAAATCATCCTCAAACAATCCAATCTATCCTCCATCCTTTTGGTCCAATTTTTTGTGAAAATCAACATTCTTGACATCTATCATCCTTAGGTTGCCACCTTTTGAGATTTATCTCCCTAAGGTCAAAACCTATAACCACACCCTAATTTCTTTTCACCTTTAGATTTAGATTGTAGGGAGTGTACGCTCTTGCACCTAAATCTTTATTCCATTCCATTACCATATCCTCTTTGGGTCCAATAAATTGAACCAAATTCTCTAAGGTCTCCATCTTCATCCACCCAACAATCAAAACCCATATCCTTGCATACCCATAACAAGATCCCAACACAAGAAAAACCAATAGATGGCCAATTTCATAAAAAACATGGGCATAGGAATGCCTCAAACTGACCAAAACAATATACCAATTGGCTAACAAGTATTCAACATACCCTCGATCTTGTAAATGCCATCATATGGCCCCAATGAAAACCCCTTCACCTTCTTACAACCACAACCACCCACCCAAAACACCGCCACCATTAGCCAAGTAGATCAAGATGTATTAAACTTTACACAAGATCCTGACAACATGGATATGCTTGATAAAGTTCTAAGATTGGATCCAAGTAGATATCTTGATTTCCTTCTCAAAAATGGTGCTAAACTACCCAACATCATCCCAACCATCCGCATCCAACAAAAATCCCACAACATCCTCCCAACCATCCACATCAAACACCAATCCTCCCATATCTCAAACCTCAAACCCCACCATATCTACCACTCCCACAAATTCTAATATTACTACATCCACAACTCCCACCAACGTATCAACCGCATCTAATGTCCCCAATTCTACTGTCTCCAACCCCGTTGTTACATTTGCTGCCATAACAAACGTAACCACATCTATTCCCCAAATCACCCTAGGCATCCATATCAACCCCATGCACACGAATGTCTCCACAAGTGTGCCTCCACTCAACCCCAACACCATAGCTTACATGAGACAATTTGTTTCACAACCACCTCACAACACGATCAATCCAACCAATACCAACCCATCCAATTTCACGTATGTACAAAATCCCATAGTATCATCTATGCAACATGATCCCAATCCCTAACTACCACCTTACGTTCTCCAACAAATCCATGTTTACCAACAATATCTTGCACAACTTAACCAAAACACCATCCCACAAAATCAAAACATCATACCACAAAATCAAACCACCATACCCCAAAATCAAAACCTCATCCACCAAAACCAAACAAGCCAATACCAAATTCTGCCAAACCTCCAACAACTCATAAACCAACAAACCTACATCCCACAACTGCCACCAACACCAGACCTAACAAGTGTTGTGCAAACATTAATCCAAAAGGTGGATGATATGCAACATGGTGGCAAGTGCAAACAATATTCTTGTGAGGATATTTTTCCCTACCCATTTGATCAGACACTATACATGCCTCCCTTTCCTAAAAACTTTGAAACACCCAAATTTGACAAATATAAAGGAAAGGGAGACCCTAGGGATCACCTTAGGGAATTCTACATCACTTTCCATGAAGTCTCAAACAATGACACATACCTAATGAGACTCTTTCCTAGAAGCCTCGGTGGTCAAGCCGCCAAATGGTTCACACACCTTCCTCCAGGCATTAGGACTTTCCCTAAGCTCACAGAGAAGTTTGTTAACCATTTCTCCTACAACTTTGAACATGAAATATCTATGACAGACCTTTACAACACCAAACAGAAGAGTGAAGAATCCTTCGCTTCATTCTTGCAAAAGTGGAGAGGCTTAGCAAGGAAACTCCCTTGGTCGATCCTCGAGAAACAATTAGTCACCATGTTTGTGGCTAATGTTAACCAAGAAATGGGCTTCCATTTACAAATCCTATGTGCGTCCACTTTTGAGGAAGTCATTGACAAGGTCACCACCATCGAGAGAGCCCTTATTGCTAAGGGTTCAATTAAGCTATACGACAACAAGCCCTACAACAACAACAACAATAAAGTCAACATCAACACCCCAAATACAAGCAATAACAATGTGCAATCAAATGAGAAACCTCTCTTTTGGGGTAAGAACAAAAACACCCTCAATGACAATGTCACTGATGTGAAGGTCATCCAAAATGTACAAAAGTAAGTGCCTACAAGTGCACACGCCACCAATGTAAATATTCCCAAAGGACCCCCTAAGCAAAATAGAACCCCTCGAAGACAATTCACACCTTTAGGGGAATCACTTGAAGATATCCTTGAAAAAATCCTAAAATATGGTCTAATAACTCTCCTACCTATTAAGCCCTATGGAGAAAATTAAATCAAACCCATGTGGTATAATAAAAATGATTTTTGTGACTACCACCGTATCGTGGGCCATAAGACAGCAGATTGCATGAAGTTGAAGCACTGTGTACAACATCTTAAAGATCATGGCAAAGTCAACCTCAAGCAAGCCCCACAACCATCGCTTGATGCCAACCTGGGAGCTTACAAGGATCCTCTGCCCAACTACAATAAAGGAAAAGCCCCATCCTCTAACCAAACTTACAACATCACTCCACCTCCTGCTTCTTATGATTCCGTCATGGGTTGGATAGAAGCATCATCTCACCATGTCAACACAATTACCATTTGGGTGCAAGCACTTGATTGTGTTGTCACCACCTGTCAGGGCCGTGTGTCCATCGGTGTAGCTCCTACTACCGATCAAACATCTACATCCACATCAAATCATCAACCAAATCGTCCATCTGTCTGCCCACCATTAGCCCATAAATACAATCTCCTAGATCATCTAGGGAAAATCCCCGCCCAAATTTCCATTCTTAAACTTCTCCGCACATCCCCCCTTCATAAGGAGATCCTTGACAAAGCCCTAACAAAAACCTAGGTCCCCACTAACCTGAAAGTGGAACACTTCCAAGCCGTGGTGTGTCATATCACCTCACCCCACCATGTAACATTCTCTGAGAAAGACCTTCCCGTGGATACGATGGATCACACAAGGACACTTTACACATTGAAGTCCGTATCCACAAACATACCATAAAGAGAGTCTTAATAGATGGTGGCTCCGGCCTAAACCTTTGCACTCTTAAATTATTAAAACATTTGGGATACTTTGATGTGATTGTGGACTCTAGTGAAAGTATAACCATAAAAGGATATGATGACACTGAGAGGTTATCTGAGGGTACCATCAAACTCCCTATTCAAGTAGGGCAAAAGATATTGGAGATAAAATGTTAGGTTCTTGATCTCGATCTCCCATATAACATCCTGTTGTGATGTTCACAACACGCCCCATTTTACTTCTTAGCAAAATGAGGACCCTTGCTGTGGCTATTGCTTTTGTTTGTGTGGTCACGTTGGGTGGTAAAGGGAAAAAGAGGTAAGTATTACAAACCATGTTGAAAATTAAAAATACTTAGTAGTGAGTACAAGGCATAAGTAGTGGTGAATTCCTTGTGAAAAATAAGTAAGGGTTCTTTTTTAAACCAGCAAGAAATTCCTAGTATTTTGTGAGATATGTGTTTTCTGGTAAAATGCATCATTTTGGAGGTTTGTATGTCATATACAAAGTCGTTTGTATGTGAGGGTTATGTATAAGTTGTGTTGGGTACAGTCAAGTTTTTGTATCTTAGAAATTTGCATGCATGTGTTCAATATGTAAGCCCTTTGTGTACCAACTGGACCTGATAGATGTTAAAAGTGGAATGAATAAAGTGTTAGATCCGCATTTTATGTGGGTTTGTATGTATGTTCAATGAAAGCGTAATCTATATACATAGGGTTGATATACATGCACGGACACAAGGGAAGTATACAATATAGTTTATTAAGGTGAAAAGGGTACTTTACGTGGTATTGTATTTTTTGTATGTCTCAGCTTTGCATCTTTAAGATACATACAATTATGGATTCCAAAGGTTGTTTAAATATGATATAAATGATACATTGTTTTTTGATGCATTTTGGACAAATATGCAGTCGCTTGATATACATGCACGGACCTGAAAAGATTATGCAAAGCGGTTAATGAAAGTTGAAAGTCAAATATGGTTGTATCAAAAGTTTGCATGTATGAGTGATTGTATCTAAAGGCAGATCCAATTATTGTTTCTTTGAAGAGATAAAAGGAAGTAAGTCAAGTGGGGTCCGTGATGGTATCTCGCGGTTGTATATTGCATATACAAAGGGATATGCAAAAGGGAGATACAAAAGATGAAAAGGTAAAACTCGATGTGGATTTCAAAAGGTTATAAAATAAGATTAATACTATGGTATGTATGAAAGATTGTATATGTACAATCCTGATATACAAAAAGGGTAAAAGTGTATTGTCAGGAAATAAAAAGTAAATGGTTTGTATAGGTTGCATTTGTATAATGGTTTGCATCTATTTTATATACATTGCGACATACAAACGGAAGATACAAAGTTGAAGATGTTGTTTTATAACCCATTGCATATTTAGGCTTGTATATTAACGACATGCAAAGCGATATAAAAAAAATGATATACAAGGTGACATACAAAATATGATATGTATACAAAGGGTAGATTAATGGATACAATGTTCAAAATAGAAGGCTAAAATAGAGAGCTGAAGCCGTATGTACATTGAATGCAGTATTTAATGCACAACTAACAATTGAAATGATGAATTTAACATGTTAGGGTAAATAAAGATTGTTTTTCTTTCAGAATTGCATTGCGAAAGCTAAAATTTTTAGAGAAAGGGAACTATTACACAAATTGAACGAGCAGTCCATAGCTGAACAAAATTTTGGAATGGGAACGACTTGGTAAAAATGGTAAAGTCGGTCAACGCTCGTAGAGTTGAGCTGTCACGAATACAGGTATGTTTCTTAAATGCCGTTACAATACAATTAATAAAAAATGCAAATTGGTTGAGTAATTTCGTTAAAAAATGCAAGTAAATGTCAAATTACTGTATCTGATTAATGATATTAGCTAATTGTGTTAAGTAGCATGAAGTTTAAAACAAGAAAAGATAAAAAGGGTTAGGGTAAATGTAAAATGTAAGAAATTCATGGTAAAACCCTAGGTAAATGAAGTAAAACAAGAAGTTTAATATGTGATTTTTCACAAGATGGCTCCGAAACAAAAGAGAATAGATCCAGGGAGTGAAGAAAAGATAAAGAAAGAAAGGAAGATGCGGAAAGAAACAGAAAAAGAAGAATTGCCACTACACAGAGGATATCCATCCTTGATTAGCATGAGTGGGGTCAGAACTGATACGAACGTAGGATCTTATGATGTAGAGGGTATTCTTCAAAAGATTGTAGTGTTAGATGCTACCCCTAATATGAGGTGCATTTGGGATAGGGGATTGTACAAGGCTGCTGGTTTCCCATTAGCCATGGAGGCTAAGGATCTGGTTTTGGAGTGCATAAACAGATATGATGAAATACCAGAAAAGTAATACATGAAGACCAGGATATTGCAGATTTGACCACAGAAGGGATAGAAAGGACATTTGGTCTAGAGATTAAAGAGAAAAATGGTGGATATAGAAATAGACCAATACATAGAAGACTTTAACAGCCATGAAAGGGATTGCAAGAGAAAAATTTTCTACAGCTGGTACAATGCAGAAAATAAACCTAAGGCTATAGCAAGAGTACCAAGGAACCTTCACAGAATAGATTTTAAAGAGGAGATACATCTAATGATTACAATGTTAAGTAGACTGGTAGGGTTGAAAGATGCAACTCAATGTGAAACATGGATGTTCACTATCATTCAATTTATGAGGGAAGGAAAAGAGGAAGATGGTCAAATTCACTGGGCTAAGGCTATCAGTACAGCCATATGGAAGCAAGCCATGTCGAGAATGCAGAAAATGATGCCTTTTTATTTGTCATCACATGTGTTATATTCATGTGCATCTATGATACAACCTTACATAATTGGGATTGACAGAGTTGGGACCATGGCGAATGGCCCAGATCAGAAAATAGTTTATGATCATTATCTAGATTTGTAAGAGGATAATGCATTGAGGAAGTATGCCTTAGTGAATGATGTATTTTATACTTACATGGTAAGAGTTTTAATTGGAGAAAAAGATAAGAGGTTATCTGAGGATGCAGAGAACACTATTGGGTTACACAGTTCATGGTATATACAATTCCCAAATTTTACATATATTAGAATTGAAGGTTTTGAGGGGAAGCCATTCATGCTACCTAGGTATCCATCAAATAGGCCGATTATATTGGAGTTTTCTAGACAGAACTTGAATGCATTTAGGATGTATAAAAACAAGTGGAGCAAAGGAAATATCAAACTTCCCTAGGCAATTGGAAGATATTATTGCTATAGTGAGGAAGTGGCTGGTTATTCAAAAAAGGAGTTGAGATACTATGGTTTTGAAGAATTTGAGTTAGCAAGATGCTTTGATCCTTTCCATAGGATCTAGAGAACTATTGATCCTAAATACAAGCATTAGATGCATATTGAAGACAACTAGTTGGATTGTAAAAATGACAAAGAAGTGAGGAAAAGAGCTCACCAAAGGCTGACCATAGAACAAATGAGGACTATGGGGGAAATTTATGTGCCTCCATAGGTTGAAGATGATAATAAGTTGTTACACCACAACTATGAGAGTTGAAGGCTTATTCCCATTGGTGAGCCTGATTAGACACAACCATGGGGAACATCTTTGGATGCATTATCCAAACTAGTTATTTTATATTCTAAAACATGGTTAAAAAATCAAATAGAAGAGCTCATAGCTAAAGGGGTTGAGGTCACCCTAATGAAAAAAGGCAGGAAGAGGGTAAGAGAAAATCAATATGAGCTGCAATGCTTTTTTGAGAAGAAAATAAGAATTGTAGAAACCAAAATCAGTGAAAAAGATAAGAATGCAACCTTAATGGATCCCTATGCATTGGGTGTTATAGTAGCAGTATCTTCAGGGACATTCATGGAGGCAGATTCATCAGGACATAACATTAGTGCAGAGCAGACTCAAACTGCTAAGAGGCCAACATGACAAAGAATTATGAGGGCCATAACAATTGAAACCTCAAAAGGACAAACATCAGGACAAGGTGATTTTATAGGTGCTCAACACATAGGTACTAGGTTGAGTGGCATACATAGTGAGTCCACATCAGAAGAGAAAAGACAAAAATATGTAAAGGTTAAGAAAGAATTGACTGAAGAGAAGCTGCAAGAGCCAAAATTTCATGAAGTAAAAAAAGTAAGTGAGATGGTCAATGTGGAAGATGACAGTAGTAACAGTGAGGTTAGGGAAGTAGATCCTAGTGTAAAAGAAGAAATTGGAAAAGCTAAAGAAGAAGTAAGTGAGTATTCTGATATAGGAGAAGAACAAGATACTCAGGTATAAATGGAAACATCACAAGGTCCATAATCAAAAGAAGAAGATATACAGGGCAGAGCAGACATAGTGGATCCTTTTGGAACACTGGTGTCACCCGAGATTATAAAGGAAGTACAAGATGTGGCACAACAAATAGAGGAATCTGAGAAAGAAGAAACACCAAAAAAGGTTGCCAAAGAAACACCAGTCCAATCTGAGAAGGGGACATAGATGAATGTTTCTGGTACTGATGTCTTAGATATTCTTAACATGTACAATGAACATAGTGAACAAGAAGAAAACATAGAAGAAGGAAAGAATACAGATGGTAAACCTGAGAAGGAAAAAGATGCAAGGGAACCCGATAAGGTCACAGGTTCACACTCACAGAAAGAGCCAACAAGTATGCCTAAAAAGGTGTAAGAGCAAGTTGAACCAGCAAAGGAAATGGTGGAAATATTAGGTAATCCTAAAAAAGGCTTAGGTAACACAAAGAATGTTTATAAATATAATACTAAACACGAAGAGAAAAAAGAAAGTATGGATGGAGAAAATATGGAGCAAAATGATAAAGAGGAAAAAGAACAAAAGGAATCTTTAGAGAAAGAGGTTCCAGAAGATGAAGAGGGAGGGGACACTGAAATAGAAGAGGATAATGATGAGGGAGAATCACAATAGCATGACAATCCACTTGTTCCAGAACATGGTCCTCCACCTCAACTACCTCAACAACAACAAGAACAACACATGGAAGAGGCAGAAATAGAGAAACCTCAAGAAGAGGTGATAAATGAAGAAAAAACAATAGAAGTTACCAAGGAAGCTCTAGCCTGGTTAGGCTCTGAGGTCAGAAGAGAAAAGGTAGAGGTACAATTAGTGCCCATTGATATCAAGAGTCTACTGGAAGGAGAAAATAAAAGATAGAACTATGTCAACCATTAAAAGAGGTCCTTCTGGATCTAGAATTTTGGATCTAGCTATACCACAAAAGGACAAATCAAAAGGAGAAATGACTGTGGAGGATTATAAAATACTTAATCTAGATTTAGGCCACATGACCAAGGAACAACATATAAATGAATGGGAGGATATACACCAGGGCATTGCTGAAATATTGGAGAAAGACAAAGATAAATAGGATTATTTGAAGGGACATATTGTCCATCTACATCAATTCATTAAGGGGATATTTAATTTAGGCCACATGACTAGGGAACAACATATAAATGAATGGGAGGATATGCACCAGGGCACTGCTGAAATATTGGAGAAAGACAAAGATAAATAGGATTATTTGAAGGGACATATTATCCATCTGCATCAATTCATTAAGGGGATATTTAATCCTAATGCCACCATACCAGAACTGCCTATTGAAATGACCGTATTATCTTAAGATGAGGTAAAAGAGATGGAAAATAAAAAGATTGAAGCTAATATTTTTGAAACATAGTTTAAGGAATTCATACAGAAAGGAGAAGAGGTAACAAAGCAAGCAGTGACATGTTGGGATATGGCTTTGACAGAGAAGAATAAATGTAATGTTATATTACACAGTTGTTAGTTTAGAAAAGAAGAATGCAAATCAGAATTGAAACAGCTTGAAGAAAAGGAGGAAAGAGTAGATGAATTGATAAATGAGGGAGTCATTACTCCTCGAATGGCCAACCAATTACCACAAGCAAGGTTTGAATTAAAGTTTGAAGAGGACATTCTTAAAAATTGTATCACAAGCACTAGAGACCTAGAAGAGGTCGCTGATAATATGATAAAGGTGCATATGAAAATAATAGAAAAATTCATTGGGCATGAATTCCTAGAGGTACCAGCATATGACTTGGAAGCGGCATCGAAGGAATTTAAGGCTATATTTTCACCATGCTTGGAGAACCCTGCAACACATCTTAGTACAGATATGATTGATTCAATAATGGAAATAAATGCTAAGATTAAAAATTATCAGAAAAAGGTTAAAGATTTGGTAGCAGAAGAGAAGAAGTTGAAAGGAGTCAAAGCACAGGAGTTTACATGGACAAAAAGTCAAGAAGGAGATCATACTTTCATCAAGGGAGTGATAAGTAATTTTGTAGAGTACCTGAAGGAATAGGAGGATATTAAAGAGAGGATATGCTAAGTAAAGATGTGCTTGGAGAATATCATCGGCTAAAATTCAACAAACAAGAAGAAGTCAACGGGTATCTTTTATTTTAAAAAGATTCTAAAGGCATCCTTTGAGCTGAGTAAAGATACCATTGGGATATTTTGGGAATGGTTAGGAAATGATTCCTACCATTGATCTAGAGGATTTGAATGCTGACCATTGATTTGATTTCGTAACCATAGTAGTAAGAAGCTTCAAAGTCTATATAATAAGCTCTGCTACTTTTATCATAGTACACAGTGATTTTGAACTTTTAGTTTGAAGTTGTAATTGGCAAATTTTATTGAAATAGAGAAGATAGTTCTTTTAGTTTTAGGGAGGAGGTCCCCTGTGTCTGCATTAAGGAGTATGTGGAATGTCTAGTCTCCTTAGTGTATCTGTTAAAACGTCTATAAGTTTTTCTGGTGATTTGAGCAATGAAACAAAAGTCATTATTACATTGTAAATTTTGTATGACTTTGTACTTTAAATAAAGGTAAACTTAGAATTCTACATCTATTACAGAGTGTTTTCTGATTCAAACTTTTACTTGAAGTATTATTCTTTGAAAGATTGCAATCTCTTATGTATGTACATGAAAATGCTCAGGACTTTGCATTTGTAGATTTGAGGTGTTAAATTGTTTAGATTATTGTATTCTTTAAAATGTGAGTAGTAGAACATTTAGATCCTATATGGAATGATGTTTTAATTTGAGTCCTCCTAACTTTTCTCCAACAATTGATAAATAATTAGCTTAAATGCAGAAATCTAAAGGAAATTATCATACATTTGAATAAACAATAACGAATTACAACAATATTTGACGATTTTCATATAAATTTGAAAGGCAAAGTTTTTTTTACTGAAATTCATACAAATCTTTGTGATATAATAGTGAATTTATGCAAAAGAGTGAATACTTTGTTGGTATTTGTAACATTTTGCATAATTTGAACTCCAATAAATCACTAATTACTTTAATTTGTGTAAGGCCCCTTGAATATTACAGTTTCACATCAACCTGCTGAATTATCCATAAGGTCAAGACCTAACCATATAGAAACTTGAGATTAAGAATTCTTAGTCAATTCTTCATATCTTCCAAGACAGCTAAGGTTCCTTTGTGAACTTTAACTTTTGTTATGAATGTGTAAAAACATACATCAATAGTTTTTGGCACTAGAAGGAGGGCCTGAGTGGAATTGATGTAGAATTTGTGGAAAACTGGCTCATAATAGCGGTAGAGTGACTAGGTCTAGGTGGAATTCAGATGATATTTTCATACAATTGCCTGACATGAGACAAAATAAAAGTCCTTTGATCTGGAATCCTAAAATATCACACGTAGGAGGTTCATCAGGAACTCCTCCTGGATCACCTTTGAACATACATAATATAGTGAGTCTTGAAAGTTCTTCATTTAGATTCTTATATCTTGGTTCAGGTACTCCTAGAGGTCCAAGTCCTCCTAGAGGTCCTAGTCCTCCTTTAAATCTAGGTACTCCCAGAGGTCTAAGTCCTCCCCGTGGTCCTAAAATGGCATATTTCGATGTCAATTCTCCTATAACATTTAATGATTATCATGAAATGCTAAAGAATCTTGAAAAGATTTGTCCTAAATATCAATTGCATTAGGATCTAGAAGATCATATTAGGATATTCAAGGAAGCATGCTTTAGAGCCATATTAGAACATGAAGATGTGGTGTGTAGGTTGTTCCCTTACACTTTGAATGAGAAGGATTCTAATTGGTATGTCAACTTGCCAAATGGTTATGTCTCTTCTTGGGCACTCATGGAAGAAGCATTCTTGTCTAGGTTTAGAGGACCAGTTGATCCTTCTACCTTATATCATAAATTAGGAGCAATTAAAAGAGGTGAGGGACAACTTATTGGCAATTTCAATGATAGGTTCCAGAAGGCTTACTCTAGGTTAGTCGCTCCTTATACTGTAACTCCTAAGGCCTTATTAGTAATGTATTATGTCACACTGGATCCATTGACTACCATGTTTGTCAGGAGAAAGGTTGATATAGATACTATATCAAAAGCTTATAAAGAAGCAGCTACTATAAGCCAGGAGATGAGACAAATGACCTATTATCCTTTTTTGAATGGAGGAAACCCTGGGATGTAAAATCAAGCACAACCATGGAATGGAGTTCTAATGCATCATACTCCATTATTAAATCCAATTCCTACATATACACCAGTGTATAATCCTTCCCCCATCCAGGCTATAGTTCCTTATACTAGTTACAGTACCAGTAGCAATCAGACTAATGGTCAGTCTTTCTTCCAGCCTCCTCAAGATACATTTGTAGCCAAGGCATAAGAGGATAGAGAGGAAATAAAGAAATTACTGCACACTTAAGAAGATTGACCACTAAGATGACACAATTAAGAAATGAAAATCTCTATGGTAGAAATACTCAGAGAAACAGTCAGAACCAGAATCAGAATTACAGTCAGGGTCAAAGTTCAAATCAAAATCAGAATTATAACCAAGGACAAAATCATAATCAAGGACAAGGAATGCAAAATAGAGGACACATTGGAGATAACAAAGCCTAGGGTAATAATAACAGAAATTAGAATCAACCTAAGACATCTAGGACATGGAACACAGGACCAAATAATGGTACTCTGGCATCTCCATTTGAGAGTCTAGATAACTAGGAAATGAAGCAGCCAGCCAGAATCCAAACAGCTAACATGGCATTAAAGAATTGGTGCAGGATTCATAATATGAATGTGCATGCTGAGCTTGATTGCCCTCAATTTCATCTTGCTGGTAGCATTTTCAATGTTCAAGTACAAGATCCTACATTTGAATTCTTCATTCCCAAAGGGAATGAAATAGTACTTTTAGGATTTGACTTTGCTTTGGTCTTAGAAAGTTTCACCTTCACAACTAGAGAAGAAGAAAATCAAATAGTAGAAGATGAACCTTATTTTTGTGAGAGTTTGTATCCTGAGTCAGCCCTAGTGTTGGATGCTTTTCAATTTCCCTTTGAAATTGAAAAATGAAGTATTATGTGAAATAGAGGAGGTGCAGGCTTTTTAGCAGTCTAACAAGAATCACACTTATAACCCGAGGAGTAACACTAGGCCTAGAGGTCCTTTTACTACTTCTACCCCTCCTAACAATTTCAATACTCCCCTAGATCAACATGCTAGTAATAACCCTGCAATCTCAAAAGCTAATCATCATGGGAATGGTGGGACAACAACATCAAAGGTTCAAATAGGGAAAACAGAGTCTATGGAAACAACAAAATTAATGAACTATTTGTCTGAAGAAATAAGAAAATCAAAGTTAGTGTATCCCTATATGAGTTATTGAGAAGTCCAGGGGTACAGACTGCCTTCATAAAATATTTAGATACATCAGTGGCAAAAGAAACTTTTGTAGACATAGTTGTTCCTGATAGATATGCACAGTCCAAAGATAAAGGTAAGAAAATTGAACAACCCTCCAACACTAATGTTGTCATGTATGCTGATAAGAAGGAAGCTCCTCCTTTTCTATTAACCATTAGAATGTTGGGAAAGAATATACACAATTGGATGGTGGATTTGGGAGCCTCAGCCAACATTATGCCCTTAGGAATATGTAAAACTTTAGGGCTGACTCCCACCAAATCTGCTTAGGTTGTTACTCAATTGGACAAAACTGAGGTTAATGTGATAGGTGAATTGATGCACATTCAGATGTAGTTAGCCTCAGATCCTAGAGTAAGCCAATTAATTGATATTCAAGTAGTGGATGTACTAGTTAATTATGGCATGTTACTAAGTAGGGACTGGTCTAAGACATTGAATGGATATATGGCCACTAATTTTTCACACATTTGGTTACCTTGGAGAGGTGTCCCAAATTAGATTAGGATAGAAGCCAAGCCTAGGATGAAACACATGATTATAGAGTACAAAAGAACAAATGAGATATTATATGCATCGGTTGAGCCAGGTGTTTAGAGTGACTAACAGAGGAGTGCAAATTAGGAGATCTTGATGTTGGATTTTAAAGCAAATCCTGTTAGTAAGGAAACAATGGTATTCATTGAATTTGATGGGAATTCTTCTGATGAAGAGAATGACGCTGTAAATAGATTTGGCAAAATCATAAGACAGGAGATGAAAAAATACATAAAACAAGGGTCTCTGGTTCAGTGTAAGTTGTACAAGAATTTGTGTAGAGTCCATAATAAGCCTCATCTTGAAGAAAGTTGTGGAATGTGCAAAGACACCATAGAATATCAATATGGAAAATGCATAAAGAGGATGGAACCGCAAGAGGGAAAAGTTAATCCTGATAAACCTAAGTTGTATTTTCATGATGCTATAAATGAACCAATCCAAGCTTTGAAGAAGGAAACAAGAATAGAAAGTGTCGATTATTCTAGTTTACAAATTGAAAATGCTAATGTATAGGTAATGCAAAATGAAGCACCTGGAGATGAAAAGAATGTTACAACACAAGTAATAGATAAAGTAGGGCATGCTAATGTGAAAAGTCAAAAGAATAAAAGTGGCATTTGGACACTAAAATGTGATGGATCTAAGTCTAAGCAAGGAGTAGGGGCTGGGGTCAAACTTATTGATCCAAGTGGTAAGTCATTTTTGGTAGCATATAGGCTACAATTTCCTTGCACTAATAATGTAGCAGAATATGAAGCCCTGATTTATGGACTTGTTATGGCTATTAAGAAGAAGATAAGAGTGATTAGAGTTTTTTCTGACTCTGAGTTACTGGTCAGACAAGTTAGAAAACTGTATGCGTGTAATTACAAGAAAATGGTATGTTACATGCATAGGGTATGGGATTTAATTGAATCATTTGATGCCTTTAACATTGAGCATATTCCTAGAGAACTGAATCAAAGACCAGACACATTAGCAATTGTTGCTAGTACTTTAGAGCCATTAACATTATCAGGTTTAAAATGATTTGTTGTTGAATTAGTGAATGTCCCAAGTATACCAGATAATGTTACTCATTTCCAAGTATTTGAAGGAGATCAATAAATTGTAGACTTTCTCATTTGTAATGAAGTATTTGAAGCTCAGGTCATTGATGAGCAAGAAAGGCCTGATGTATCTTGGGATGAAGAAGACATAGTAAACCTGAAGAGCAATTTCTTACCCAAGGGGTTAATAGAGTTGGAAAATATTTTTGACTTTGATGGAGTAGTCAGACAGAAGGATCTACCTAAAACTGAAGGGGGTAAATGTGATCCCTTTAACCTGGGAACAGAGTAAAGTCCACAAAATGTGTTGATTGGAAAGTCTTGTCCTGAAGAATTAAGAAAAGAAATCATGGAGGTTTTAAAAGAATATAAACATGTAATAGCATGTACATATGAAGATTTAAAGACTTATGATACGTCCATTATAACTCATGTGATACCTTTGAGAGCAAGAGTAAAACCATTTAGGCAAAAATAGAGGCCTGTGAATGCTATTTTGGAGCCTCTGATCTTTGAAGAGGTCAAAAAATTGTTGTCTGCCAAAATAATTTTCCTAGTAAGACATTCAACTTGGGTAGCAAACTTAGTACTCGTAAGAAAGAAAAATGGAGACATTAGATTATGTGTAGACTTTTGAAACCTAAACAAAGCATCTGAAAAAGATAATTATCCATTACCTCCAATAGATGAAGTATTGCAAGTAGTAAATGGAGCCAGGTTGATGTCCTTTTTAGATGGATTTTTAGGGTATAATCAGGTTTTAGTCAACAAAGAGGATAGGTTGAAAACTACATTTACTTGCAAACAGGGCAACTATGCATATAGAAGGATGCCTTTCGGTTTAATCAATGTAGGTGCTACTTTTTAGCGAGCCATGGACATTGCATTTCGTGGACTATCAGGTAAGTGTATTGTCATTTATATGGATGATTTAACTGTATATTATAAATATGCATCCACTTATGCAGAAGATTTGAGAGAGTGCTCAGAAGGTGTGAAAGGTATGGAATTTCTCTCAATCCAAAGAAGTGTTCATTTGGCGTAACAGAGGGAAAATTGTTAAGGCATATCATTTCTAAAAATGGGATATCTATTGATCCTGATAGAGTAGAGGGAATTAAAAAGTTGCAATTGCCTAACAGTAAGAAAGAGTTAAAGTCTATCTTTGGAAAATTTAACTTTGTCAGGAAGTTTATTACAAGATTTGCAGAGATTGTGCAGCCATTAAATGCAATACTAAAAAAGGATGTAAAAATAGAATGGACACCAGTAGCTAAGGTTGCATTTGAAGATATTAAGGAGGCCATTCTGATGCTCCAGTGTTAGCAAGTCTAGATTATACAAATCCATTCTATATCTACTCTTTTACATCTACACATTCGATTGTAGCTGCTTTGACACAAAAGGGAGAGGAAAATGAAGAAAAGCCCATAGCTTTTATGAGTGCACCTTTGAAGGATGCATAATTGAAATATTTAGATATAGAAAGGCAGGCAAATGCATTGGCAAGGGCTAGTAAAAAAATTCAGGCATTACATCCTGCAAAGTCAATTTAAATCCATAGTATCAGATGCAACAGTGAAAATGTTGCTGATGCAAAATGAGCCTAGAGAAAAAAGAGCCAAATGGATTATAGTATTGCAAGAATTTGATATGGAGATCATTCCAATGAAGTTAGTTCGAGGTCAAGCATTAGTATAGACAATAGCCAACAAAGATCCAAATTTGGTGAAACAACAGTATGTATTAAATTCTAATGATGCATCTAGTTGGTATGACGGTTTAAACACATTTTTGATATCAGGAAAATATCCAAATGAGATGAAGTCTTCTAAGAGGAAAACCCTGAAGATAAAAGCATAAAGATATATGGTACAAGGAGGTCTTTTGTTCAAAAATAATCATGAAGGTATATATTTGAGGTGTTTGAACAGAGTGGAAGCAGACAAGGTGTTGTTAGAACTGCATGATAAATATGGGACAGCTCATGGTTTGCATTTGGCTACTACTCATAAGATTTTGAGAGCTGGCTATTATTGGCCAACAATGTTTAAAGATACAGAAAATCATATTCAATGTTTTTCCTCCAGGGTACAGATCTCAGCCTTTTTCCTCTATTTTTCCTCCTACCATCTTCTTTTTCCCCCACCTCTCCAACTGTCACTTCTGTTGCATCCTTTCGAGAGCTTACCTGCAAAATTTTCATTTTCCCGCTAACCTCTCGAGGGGGCATCCCCTATCTATCTCATTCCTTCCCGGCAGCTGGGGCATTTTTTTTTCTTCGACTTGACGCCACTTCCCTCCTAGGTCCTGACACCACGTCAAAGAGGGGCAAATGTAGACACCTAAAAATGTCTCGACCACCAAACTGACTCCTGACATCCCTAAACATACCAATTTCCTTTCCAACCAATTAATTAAATTTTTATTTAATTAATTACCCCTTTCATTTCCTAAATCCACACCATTTCATCCCTAAAATTGAATTAATTTTGTTGATTCAATAGTCCAAACCTTAGCCAATTGATTTAATAAATATGCAAAATTTATTAAATCAATTCCCCCATTTTTCCTAAATCTAATTAATTAGTTAAAACCATGTTAACTAATTAATCTAGCCTACTAATTAGCCTATCCCTACCCTAGTCAATTAAATAGCTATTATTTAATTGCCTACTCTAGCCTACCTCATCCTAGCCTTAGGATTAATTAATTAAATCACTGATTAATTAATCTTATCCTCCCTCTAATCCTTCTACTAATTTATTCCAGCCACATTAATTAGGTTAATCACCTTAATTAAGTGAGTCAAACCCTCATTAGCACTTCTCTCCACATCCCCCAAATTTAAAATTCAAATAAATCACATATCACATTTACTCCTCTTACACATCCCTTACACATGTCATAACTAATAAATATCCACTCTTCCCCAAATAAATTTTTAATTCATTTTACCCTTCCCCATGTGAATTTTTAATTCACAAATAATCCATCTCACCCAACCTCATTTATTCACCCATTTCCCAAAAATCAATAAAAGATTTGCTTTTATTCCTAGCCCTCCATCTTCCAAGATCAAATCTAGGCCCTCCACATCATTTTCATCCTCCACCATTGATCTCTCCAATCAATCTCCACCCTTGGATCAAAATCCCTTCCAAAAGTCTATAAATACCTCTCACAAGTCATTTTCATCATCTAAGTTTATGCAAAGTTACCATGCCAAAATCATCCTTGAGTTAGATAGTGAGTTGCACAATTGAAGAGCATTTCACATTTGAATCCATAGTCTAGGGATAATCTTGGTCTTGGGAGCTTCTTTTGGGTGCAAAGGCTCCTTCTTTCCCTTGATGGGATAAGGTTTTGCATGTGAGGTATAATCTTGTGTTTGTATTGCATTTGATTTAGTGTTTTACCTTCATTGCTTTATCTAATCTACATTGGCACGCCCGGTGGGACCCGCAAGGTCTGAATCTAATCTTTGTTTGTGAGTTTTTGTGTTAGTATGTGATTTTTGTAGGTTTAGCGCTATCCAACCGTCACAGTGGCGCTATCTCAACCTTCCTTCAGTGCTATTACTGTTTTAGCGCTATTTCTGCGAGAATATTTGTTTTAATACTAACCCTACTCACGTGTTGTTTTCTTTGCTTTTCCTACGGTTTTCTATGGTATTTACTCTCTGTTTTGCAGGAAAACCAGGAATTACAGGGGGAGGTTATGGCAAATTTTTGAAAGAACAAGAAACTAGCATCAGTTTCTTGTTTTGATGCTATCCTTCAGTTTAGCACCATCTGTGTTTCCCCCCAGACTCTGAAACATTGTGCAGTGGCGCTTTCACTAATACCTATCATCGCTATCATCTGTATTAGCACCTTAAGTAGGGAATATTAGCGCTAAACTCTATATCTACGCCATTCTATGTATTATCGCTATAATTAAGTTTAATTAGCACCATATATTATTTTAGCACCTTCTTTTGTAAGTCAGGTTGTTCTGCCCGCAGTGGTGCCTGTACATGTTTATTTTAGTGCTATTTAGGTAATTTGCTTTTTCTATCTGTTGTAGGTACTGCGGATACTAACACAAGTCTTTTTTGCAGGATGGTTTGTTGATTAGTTAGATAACACTTTGATTTTGGAAACTAAAATAAACCCTTTTTGCATGTTAGGTCTTAGACAACATTTCAATTTGGTGTCTTAAAAATCAATCCAAACAATTCCTTGTGTGAAGTGTGTGTGATTATAACATTTATTTTGGTGCTCTAAAATATACTTCTTTTGTGTGCCAACAAACAAACAATCAACCACTTCAATTTGGGCTATAAAAAGAACCACAAATTGCATACATCATTGGATAAAAAGAACAACAAACTTGCATTTCTCATGCATCTAATCAAGACAATCTAAAATATTTGTGTGAAGTGTCTTCGTGGTTGTGTCAAGTAGGGTGAGAAGTGTATGCTCTTCCCTTGCACCCTTTGGTGATCTTGGGAATCAAAAACTTCTCACAACACTTTGCATTAATCACTCCCCATCTAATCCAAAGATCTAAAATTGAACCATGTTTAGTGTGATATAATCATAGGGAACACATATGCTCTCCCCTCGCATCTTTGTATGAACTTGGGGATCAAAAGTGTTTTCATGATTGTATTGCTTTTGTAATCCTTAGAGGGCCTGCCACCCTGCTTCGAAAGGTGGGAACGACCCAAGCGGCATCAAGCTAAAGCCAAGCTCTTCCAAGCTGCTATATAAAATAAGGCGTTTGGGACGAAAGTCTCAAGCGACAGGTGTTGTTTTGTTATACCGACAGCCAACCTCCCCATAAACCCTCCAAGGCGCAACCCTTGGAGGCTGGGAGACTCCATAACAAAGAGTAGCGCTGCCGCACGTATAACCACCTGAACGGATGCCCTTACTAAGAGCCATTGTTTTAGCAAGCCAAAATCCTTCTATTTGTTGATGCAGAGGGCAAAACCCTTGAAGCGGCCCTAATTCATGTAGTTCTTAGCCGAGGTAGCAGGGACAATCTAAAGGTTTGGTGAGGGACAAGCCTTATAAGAAACCCAGATCTTGGTATGCGTGAGAAGTGTGTGCAATTGTAAGGAGGAGCCGGTGCTACCAAGATCCTGGAGCTACCCGCTTTGAATAGGCATAGCTAGGGGATTCAACAAATATTGTCACATTCTCAACTTAGGTTGTAAAAAAGTGCTTGTTTTAAACAAAGTCATATGTCATTTCACAAACAAAAAAATCATTGCTTGTTTTTGTGTTCAAATGTGTGTTAAAGTGCTTTGATTTTTCACAAACAAATTACCAAGAGACAAAACAAATCAGTTGATCACATTTCAAACAAACAGATCCAAAATTTGCCATCAAAAATCTGTCTATCCTATTTCAGTGCCATATCTGTCTTATTGTAGAGCCAATACACCCATGGATTGGCACTATCTTTAGATTGACTTGCCTGAAATGAAGTAAACCAGTCAGTCACATTCCAAACAAACAGATCCAAAAATTTGCCATCAGAAATCTATCTACCCTGTTTCAGCGCTATATCTGTCTGATTGTGGCACCATTACACCCATGGATTGGCGCTATCTTTAGATTGACTTGCCTGAAACAAAGACCCATTTAGTTGTGATCTACACCCTCTGCTCTGCCATCATCCATATCCATCTCACAGAAATCCGTCAACAGTCCAGCCATTTTCTTCAAATTTTTTCCAAAATTGCACCTTCTTTTGACCTTAGAGAATTAATCACCACCATTGTTGGACCCCATTATCAGCCCAAATACATATCTATCCATCCCCTTTCAATCTTTTTGCACTTCTCCTTGGACCAAAACAAATCGTTTCAAAAAAATCACACCCAAATCAAAACACCATCAACAACCAAAGCTTGTCATCCTTTTGAGCCAAAGTTAGATCTAGATCTTATCATTAACATCACATTTTCCTTGAAAAGTCATTAGTCTACATTTCAAGAAAAAAACAAATCACCTCTCTTTGCGTAAGGTCATTAGTCTACCCCAAACAAAGAAAATCGTCATCCTTTTTGTGCCAAATCAAAATCTAGATCTTATCCAAAAGCTCAATTTGAAAAGCATCAACAACATCATCCTCACCATCCTAAATCAATCAAAAAATCAAAAACATCACAATTCCAAATCCCTTTCTCATCATCCATCTTTGGTCCAAAATTTGTGCAAAAAATCAATATCACCCATTCATATCACCCTTAGGATAAAACCTTTGGAAAAACATATCAATCTTCACCATACCCTTCTACTCCATCTCACTACCACATCCATCTTTGGGTCCAACAAAATCAATTCGATTCTCTAAGGTCTCCATCTCATCCCACATCTAGAAATCAAATCCATACGCGTATGCCCATCATGAGATCACAACACAAAAAGAATCAAGAAATGGCAGAACAATGGCCCTTTGGCATGCCTAACACCAACAATAGCAACATACCCATTTATCAAACATACAATCCACCTACATATTCCTTCATCCCCCCATTTGGCGCCAATGACCCTTTTCACTTCTTACCACAAGCACCAACACTACCACCACCACCACCACAAAATGTCCCCACCATATCCCAAGATGACCTAGATGTCTTGAGCTTCACACGAGATGCTGATAATATGGACCTACTTGATAAAGTCCTAAGATCAGACCCAAAGAGATATCTTGACCATCTTCTCAAGCTCGGTGCTCAACTTCCCCCCATCACAACATCATCACAACCATCGACTTCTACAATTGTCCCTACCACATCAAATACCCAAGCATCTACATCACATACCCAACCCACCATCTCTCAAATGTCAACACCTAATGTATCTACCACCTCCACAACCTCAACCACTAGCACATCTATAATTTCCACATCCACTACTATGCTTAACATCTCCCAACCCGTCATCACTTCTACTACCACAACTACCATCAACCCTTCTGCTTCACTCACAATGGGCATACAAGGCAACATCACACAAGCAAGTACCTCCACAAGTGTGCCCCCACCAAACCCTCACACCCTTGCTTACCTATGACAACTATTCTCACAACAATCTCACAACACATCTAACCAATCCAACATACACATACCCAACGTCAATCCCATAAGTCAACATAATCCCAATTCCCAAATACCCCCACATATTCTCCAACAAATCTACGCACACCAACAACAGCAGGCACTAATCAATCCAAACCCCAACCCGCAACACCAACATCTCAACCAAACCAATCCCCAATATCAACTCCCACCCCACCTCCAATATCTCACCAACCAACAACCCTACATGTTTCAACCACAACCACAGGATTTCAACACCGTCTTACAAAGCTTAATCCAAAAGGTGGATGACCTACAAATTGAGGGCAAACGCAAATACTATTCTTTCGAGGATATTTGCCCCTACCCATTTGACCGCACCTTATACATGCCCCCTTTCCCTAAAAACTTTGAAATGCCAAAATTTGACAAATACAAGGGAAAGGGAGACCCTAGGGACCACCTAAGGGAATTCTACATTGCTTGCCTCAAAGTCTCTCACAACGACACATATCTTATGAGACTCTTCCCAAGAAGTCTTGGCGGCCAAGCCGTTGAATGGTTTGCCCATCTTCCACCTGGAATTCAAACATTTCCCGAGCTTGTGGAGAAGTTTGTCAACCACTTCTCCTACAACTTTGAACATGAGGTGTCTATGACTGACCTTTGTAACACCAAACAAAAGAACGGTGAAGCTTTCGCTTCTTTCTTACAAAGGTGGAGGGGCCTAGCCAACAAGCTCCCATGGCCTATTCCTGAAAAACAACTTGCCACCATGTTCGTGGCCAATCTAAATCAGGAATTAGGATTTCACTTACAGATTCTTTGCACATCTACCTTCGAAGAGGTTATCGACAAAGGCACCACTGTTGAACGAGCCCTCATTGCCAAGGGTTCCATCAAACTTTACGATCCCAAATCCAACAACAACAACAATAACAACAACCACAAATCCAATCATAACACCCCCAATACCAACAATAATACCAACACGCAATCTAATGATAAATCACGTTATTGGGGGAAGACCAAGAATAATCTGAACGACGGCGTCACCGATGTGAAGGCCGTCCAACACATCCAAAACCACGCACCTGCACACACGTATGCAGCAAACACCAATAACCCAAGAGGGCCAAATAAACCACGCAAACCTCGCCGTAATTTCACACAATTAGCAGAACCTATTGAGGATGTCCTTGATAGATGTCTCAAACAGGGAGCAATCACACTCCCGCCTATTAGACCACGCCAAGACAATGACCTCAAAGCAGCATGGTATAATGAAAATGACTATTGCGAATACCACCGTGTGGTAGGCCATAAAACAGCTGACTGTATGCAATTAAAGCATTGCATCCAAGACCTAATAGACCAAAATCTCGTTAGCCTCGAGAAAAGTGCACACCCATCACCAAATGCTAACCTTGGAGCTTATAAGGATCCTTTGCCCAACCATAATAAAGCATCCTCATCCAATCAAGCATACAATGTCACTCCACCACCCGCATCCTATGACTCCATTGTTGGCTGCATCGAACCTTCATCCCACTATGTCAACACAATCACCATTCGGGCACAAGCACCCGATTGTGCTGTAACAACCCGTCAAGGCCGTGTCTCAATCCACACTGCCCCTCCCACTGAACCAACACCCCCATCCACATCCGATCCCCTCCCCCCTCTTCTAAACGCCCGTCCATCACCCACCACTCGATATAACCTCCTAGACCATCTAGGAAAGACACCCGCGCAAATATCCATCCTTGAGCTGCTTCGCACATCCCCCCGCCATAAGGACATTCTCAACAAAAACACAAGTCCTAGCAAACTTGGATGTCAATCAATTTCAAGCCATGGTTGGCCACATTGCTACACCACACCATATCACATTTTCTGAAAAAGATCTCCCTACTTCCGAACACCTACATAATGACGCACTACACATCGAAGTCCGCATTCACAAACACACCATTAAAAGGGTCCTAATAGATGGTGGTTCCAGCCTAAATATATGCACTCTAAAATTGCTAAAACACTTGGGGTACTCAGATGTGGTTGTGGATGCTAGCGAGTGTATAACAATCAAAGGATATGATGACACCGAGAGGCTGTCCGAGGGCACCATAAAACTCCCTATTCAAGTGGGGCCGAAAATCCTCGAAACAAAATGTCAGGTTCTGGATCTTGACCTCCCCTATAACATTCTTCTCGACCGCCCATGGATCCATGCCATGCAAGCCGTCCCATCCACTTTCCACCAATGTCTCAAATTCCCCCACAATGGCACCGAAGTCACTATTTATGCCAATCCCCATCCCTTCCAATACTACAGTTTTCTGGAAGGACACAACCAAACCTTCTGTCCATATAATAAAGCCACCAACCAAACCACCCCCATAGCTTCCACCTCATACATGGACCCTGCCAACATTGCCACCACTTCATCCCAAACACCTTCACCACCTGAGGTCAAGATCAAGATCAGCGACCAAGGCTATGGGGAATACAACCTTCACGGCACCTTTTGCGTGGGCTTATTACCCACTCCTAAGACATTTGGCACTCTGAACACAGAGGCAGCTGACACAGTCATCATCAAATGCAAACCCTCACCCATCTTTGAGAAAAAACACCTTCTGGATCAGGACATACTTGAAGATATTTCATCCTGGCTTTACAAGGACGAGGAAATAGAACAAGACATCCCCACCATCCCAACAAATAGTTACGGCAAAGGTTCTGAAATAGTCAAAAGCATGGGTTACAAAGGACAAGGCGGCATTGGCCTTCATGAACAGGGGATTGTAGAACCACTGCAAGCAACAAGAAACCCCTATACTCAAGGGTTAGGGTATGGTCAACCATAATGCATCCTTAATACCGGTGAATGTATCTTATCCGAGTTTGCTCTAGTTTCTCTAGACATCGACAATGTTAATGAAACGGACCTACAAGACTCCTTTAGCGACTTTGCCAATTTCTTCGCCTCCTCCATTTGCACCATCTACTCCATCACTACTCTCGCCTCATCATCCAATGACCTACCATTAGTATACCTCGACCTCATGGACTGGGACCAACGAGGACCTCCTATTTTTGATATCGCACCTAATGACAAAGCCATTGCTGAAATGATGGGAGTAAGAGACAACTTCCCCTTGGGAGATCACAGAGCTGGATACATCATGGAACTCAATCTGGCTACTTATTTTGGGGAGACAACCCCTGCTTCCAGTCACAAAAATACAAAAACAAAAAATGGATCTGATGGTGAAAACTGTTCCACGGCAGTATTAGATCCTAAAAAAGTAAAAATAAACGACGTATCCCCTGGTGAAAACCTCCATGAGGCACCAGGGGATGGAAGCATGGGCCTCCCTGAAATAGATAAAGTATATCCTAACAGATCACCCATCTTAGTTGAACCAGCTCAGGAAATGAATCTAGGGACAGAGGAAGAGCCGAAAATCACATACAGAGCAGAATCTCTCAGCCTATTCGAACAGGAAGACTTCTTGGCATTCTTCACACGTAGAAATCACAACTTTGCGTGGACCTATGCAAACATGCTAGGGCTAGATCCTGCCTTGGTTGTCCATCATCTTGCAGTGCGTCCTGATGCCAAACCAGTCAAATAGAAGCTCCAAAAGATGAATCCTCAGGTGGCCCTTCTTGTCAAAGCAGAGCTCAAAAAGTTACTAGATGTGGGGTTCATACGTCCAATTGATTATCCTGGATGGGTTTTGAATCTAGTACCCATTGCTAAGCCAGATGGCAGAATCCATTGTTGCACTGACTTCAGAGACCTCAACAAGGCCTGCCCAAAAGATGACTTCCCACTTCCCAACATTGACATGATCGTGGATCTTACTGCAGGGCATGAGATGCTATCTCTCATGGATGGCTTTTTAGGATACAATCAAATCAAAATTGCCGAAGAAGATCAGCACAAGACATCCTTTATATGCCCATGGGGGACATACTGTTGGGTAGTAATGCCATTCGGCCTAAAGAATGCAAGAGCTACTTATCAACGAGCAATGACTGTCATCTTCCATGACCTCTTTCACCACATCATGGAGGACTACGTTGACGACTTACTCGGTAAATCAAAGACCAGAGAAGAACACTTAGATGTGCTAGCCAAGATCTTTGACAGGCTAGAGCAATATAATGTTCGTCTAAATCCAAAAAAGTGTGTCTTTGGTGTCACTTCAAGTAAATTGCTAGGATACATAGTCTCCAGATGAGGAATCGAGGTAGATTCGGTGAAATTCAAAGCTATTACTAAAATGCCACCTCCTAAAACCTTGAAACAACTGAGAAGCCTGCAGGGTAAACTACAGTCTATTCACCGATTTATTGCTCAAATTGCTGACAAATGCCAACCATTCCAGCATCTCCTCAGGAAAGATATGGCTTTTGCCTGGACTACTCAGTGTCAGGATGCCTTCGACCAACTAAAAGCATATCTGGCTAATCCCCCTATTCTATCTCCACCAAGATAAGGAGAGCCCCTCCTCTTATATATCTCCGCGACAGACACAACAATTGGGGCTTTGTTAGCACAACATGATGAGCAGGGGAAGGAAAGAGCCATCCACTACATCAGCCGCACCTTGATTTCCTATGAGCTTAACTACACACAAATTGAACGAGCATGTCTTGCCCTAGTCTTCACATCACAAAAGTTAAGACATTATATGCTCAATCACAAGACTAAGCTCATTGCTAAGATTGACCCACTCAAATATTTGCTAAACAGAGCAGCTCTCACTAGAAGAATGGCAAAATGGGTCATGATTCTCACCGAATTCGACATAGAATACATAGAGAGAAAGGCAATCAAAGGACAGGTCATAGCAGATCAGCTGGCTGAGGCACCTATTCAGGTAGAACATCCTACAATAGCAGAATTTCTAGACGAGGCCATCTTGACAATCACACCAGCCGCAGATACATGGAAGATGTATTTTGATGGATCCTACACTCATAGAGGCTCGGGGACAGGCGTCCTGTTTGTTACCCCTCAAGGTGACACGATCCCTAAATCATTCAAAATCACATTTCCATGCACCAATAATGTAGCAGATTATGAGGCCCTCATCACAGGTCTCCGAATGGCCATCCAATGGAAAATAGAAAAACTAACTGTGTATGGCGACTCTCAACTAGTCATTAGGCAAGTCAATAATGAATATAAAACCAAGGACGATAAGCTCCTTCCCTATAAGAAGATGGTCGATGACTTTAAAGATTATTTTGGTGACATCCACTTTGAGTAGATCCCAAGGTTAAACAATAAAGCGGCAGATGCCATGGCCACCATCGGATCTCTGGTTGACATGAAGCAAGGCAGCAAGAAATGTGAATTCCTGATCGAAGTGCTCCCCATCCCAGCATATGACATTCCCCAATCTAAACTAGTGTGCGAAATCATTGGTCCTTTATCCCCCTGGTATCAAGAAACCTACCTCTACCTTCACGATAATATCCTCCCCAACAACCTATCCCCATCATAGAAAAAATCCTTCATCCGTCGAGCCTCCTGCTTCATCCTTGTAGGTGATACCCTCTACAAAAGGAGTCTTGATGGCACACTTCTACGATGTTTAGACTCTAGGGAAGCCAAGGTAGCTTTGGAAGAGGTACATGCAGGTATTTGCGGGGCACATTCAAGTGGACCAGCTCTTTCTAAAAAGATCCTGAGGACTGGCTATTATTGGCCCACCATGGACAAAGATGCACATCAGTTTATTAGAAAATGCCTCCCATGTCAACAGCATGGCGATCTCATCCACGCCCCAGCACAGGAGCTGCAACCAATCACAACACCATGGCCTTTCTCATAGTGGGGACTCGACCTCGTAGGGAAAATCCATCCTCCATCTTCCAATGGCCATAAATTCATAATCACTGTTACCGAATACTTCACAAAGTGGGTGGAAGCAATACCACTCACCTTCACCACAGGCATCCAAATCTCCAAGTTCATTCTCCACTACATCATCTGCTGCTACGGTATCCCCCATTTCATTGTCACTAATAATGGGAAGCCATTCAAAAACCAAGAAGTTCACACTCTGTGCGAAAAGTTTGACATCAAACATTGATTCTCCACGCCATATTACCCCCAAGGAAATGGTCAGGCAGAGGCTTCTAATAAAACCATCCTCCGCATCTTAAAAAAGACAATCAATGAAGCTGGCCGCGACTGGCACCTCCAACTCAACCCCGCCCTATGGGCTTACTGCACCAGCATCCGTACTCCTACCGGAGCCACTCCATACTCACTAGTAGTCAGATCTGAAGCCATTTTACCTATAGAGGTCAAGCTCCCATCCCTCCGAATATCATTGCAAAACATTATCTTTGATGAAGACTATCACGTCGCAAGGTTGCATCAACTTGAACTATTGGATGAGAAACACCTGACTGCATTAAATCACTTGCAGGCATACCAAAACTGCCTCAGAAGAAGCTACAACAAAAAAATCAGAACCAGAAAGTTTGAGGTCGGTGACCTGGTCCTAATGGAAAATCAAAAGAACCTGCAAGAGCATCTGAAGCAAGGAAAGTTTGAACCTAACTGGCTCAGACCTTATGTCGTCACTGCCGACTATGGGTTAGGAGCTTATCAGCTTGCAACACTAGAGGGGCAGCCTCTAGATGAGCCGATGAACATCTTGCATCTCAAGCGATTCTATGCATAACCCATCTGGTACCACAAGTCAAAAAATCAAAGAAAAAAAAAATTAATCAAACACCAAAAAATTAGAAAATCAAGAAAAAATCAGAGTGCAATAAAAACTTCCAATGGTGAAAATCACCTCGGTGACGCCTTGGATAAGTACCATGGTGAAAACCTGTTTCAGGTGCCATGCGTAGTGGCCAGTTCTACCATCTAATAAGTCCTCTTTCCATCATAACACTCCATACCCACGTATCCCATGGCTTGAAATTCTAAAACATCCAGTTTATTCACCCATTCCGCACTACCTCACCCACCCACAACCCCATCCATGGAACAAGGATCCTTGTAAGCTCTCCTTTGTACAGTTCATAAAATCAGAAAATCCAAAAACATTATAAAATCAGAAAATCCAAAAACATCATAAAAAATAGAAAATCCAAAAACAATCCCCCCATGCATCAATCTCATATCCCATCACGATCATCTATACACACATCAATCCTCATCACATCCCATCGCAAACCATTCCCACATCATCAAGTCTTGCCAGAACTACATATTCATTTCGCCCGCATCTTAAAAGTACCTTGATCCCGTGGACACAGGGTATGTAGGCAGTTTGGAATATGAAGGATGTTTCTAGTACTCAGGTATCTAAGATGCACCCATCCCACCCATTGGGATGGTTCCCACTCACTGAGCTTTCTAGATCTATGAAACGATACGCATGCTACGTATACCTTTGAAACATGATCCCTCGCGCAAAAATCATCAAGCAATATACCAACTATAATCTTACATTTGGCCCGAATGTTCTTTTGCCCATCTTCCAAAACTCTCCAATCAAAACAGATCTGCGTCCTAGGATATGTCTTTCCTACAATCGACAAAAATCTATCATTCTATCATCACGTCTCTTGGCAAGAGCACACAAAGGCTATTTGTATCTTTCATTGGTCTTTTTGCTTATTGATTTTTATCTTTTTGTCTCACTCCAAGTAATCTCCAAAGCTACCTTGATCTCATTATATCATGGTACGTAGCGGATAGCCCTTGGAGTAGACATAGTCATTGTTTCGGTATGCTGTGCTTGTGGGTTGGTTTCATTACTCCAAGAATAGTATTCATATCTTGAAGTCCAGGTCGGTTCTAGCATGATGTGTCCTATTTGCATATACAGGTACAAACACCTTATATGCATTATTCACACTCACTGCTATGAGTCCCCTTCCTCCGCTAGACAAGATTATACTACCTTGGGCATGCATGAAATCAACCTATTGTTTGTGGGTCTAGTCCATGCAATCGTCGAATATACATCATCACCTAGGTCATTTCATGCTTTTGTGAACTGTATCCTACATTGCTACATTAAACTAAGAAATGCTCTCAATTAATTTTGTGCAACTACTGTTACTAGCTCACAATCATCTTCCTAATCACTCAGCCACCCATCCCATATCGGCCTAGATTTGATAAACACTTTTTAAACCCCCCCCTAACCTAACCCCCTCGTTGACCCCATCTTCCCACCATATCTCCACTTAACACAACCTGAGCCAAACCAAACCCCAACCTCCCCCCCTCCATTACGTGGTGTCTTCTGACCTAGCAAGCCTCCAATCTCCCCACCGCCATCCCCTAGATGCTCCCACCCCTATCATCCCCACCACCTAACCCGCTCTCCCACAGTCTCACCCCTTAGGGTCCTTACAAGGAACATCATGTGTATCAGGACTAGGCCATCTCACCTATCACCTAGTGTGCATACCACCTATCACCTAAATTGCATCTAAGTATAACATCTTAGGTTCATTTTAATCCATTTAAGTTGCATAACATCTTAGGTTCATTTTAATCCATTTAAGTTGCATCGCATTTTAGGTTCATTTTAATCCATTTAAGTTGCATCACATTCTAGGTTCATTTTGATCCCTTTGCATCACATTTTAGGTTCATTTTAATCCATTTAAGTTGCATCGTATTTTAGGTTCATTTTAATCCATTTAAATTGCATTGCATTCTAGGTTCATTTTAATCCCTTTGCATAACATCTTAAGTTCATTTTAATCCATTTAATTTGCATGGCATTCTAGGTTCATTTTAATCCCTTTGCATAACAATTTAGGTTCATTTAGATTGCATTACATTCTAGGTTCATCCATTTAAAAACACAAGTAGGTTCATTTTAGCTACATATCATTACACATCATATCATGTTCATTTATCACATAGGTGCATGATAAAATTACAAATAGCATCATCACATTGCATTCCATATATATAAACATCTCATAAACAATTAGTTGCATTACAACATCATCAGCATCACCATTGAAACAACATATACATCTAGTGGCATATACATAATTCCATACATTTTCATACATAATAAATGTTCATTAGTCTGCATATTCAGTTACATCATATAGTCCATAAAATCACAACACCATGCATATATCACAAAAACATCCATGCATCCACCAAATCACACACATCATTTGAAACAACATCACACATCCACAACATATAAAACATAACACATGCATCCATCATATAAGAACATCATAAACCATCAGAAGTATCGCATCATAAATAATCACCACAAAAACAATGTACATCGCTCACATCATCAAAAAATAAAGTGTCCTGATACAATGCCTCTAAGGGCTAACATGGTATTTCACATCGAGGATCCTCTCTCTGAGGGAGTAGGAGATGCTGACCCTGGTCAAGCTTGTGATCCTGACGGCAGCTGTGGCTGTGATGCTACGGGTACCTAAGGACCCTGCTGGGGCACATGTGAGGGAGGAGGCATCGTCTGCTATACTGACTACACAGATCTCGATCTATGTGATCTTGACACCCCCGATCTGCTAACCTGGCTATAACTTAGTGCCCACTACGCTGTGGGCAAGGCTCCATAGTACAACCCCCGATAATACTTCATCTGTGCTCTGGCCTCTGCTAGCTCTCCCTATATCTGATGTGCATGTGTTTGTGCCTGAGCCAGCTGGACCTGCATCCCTGCCAAAATCGGGGCAAGTCCCCCACCCGCAGCCTATACACTGCTCAATGTAGTCTCTGCCTGATGTGCTCTCACGAGCGCTGTATCCCACTATATCCTCAAATCCTCCATGTCCTCTCGAGCCTAAGCCAACTGAGCCTCTAGCACTACCACCTGCCCATCTACTCCCTGCAGCTGTCCCAACTTAGCCTCTCGGCACCCTAATGCCTCCTCTAAGCTGGCCACCTGAGCACATAATGTCTCCACCTCCTCCGTCTCCTCCTGTGGCTATTGCCGAGGTGTCAGCCTCTCAACCTCTGCCGCCACCCCTGCCCCTGAACTCCCTGCCCTAGTATCATGTCTACTGACTCGCAGCTGCTCCACCCGTGATGGAGATAGATCACCCTACTTCATCCTCGGTTGTCCACCACACTACCGCGGTCCTCTACGCTGTCGTCTGCCCCTAACCTGGGCCTACTATGCCGGAACCTGCTGTGCAGGAACCTGCTATGCTAGAACCTCCTGCCCCACCTGTCCCTGTCCCGCTGCTGTTGCTGCCAACTCCTCTACACGCTGGCCATCTCTCGCAATCACCCTTTCCTCCCCATCATCCATCACCTCCACAAGATAGTCCTCCACAACCTCATCTCCACCCCCATCTGGATCATCTCCACCCCCATCTCCCTCATCCTCTGATACCTCCACCGTCGGATCTATTAATCAAGTGGGCCGATGCATCTGGCACCATACCTCATAGGCAGGTGTAGTACCTGCATCCCTCACTGTGCTCCTCCAATTCCACTGAACTGGCTGAAGATCTGTATATTTCATTCAGCGCAACCTGTGGCTATAATGGTGTGGGCCAGTAGGCTGTATCCTGCGGCGTCCACGCATATATCACCATCTGCTGAGGCGTATCCTGTACTAGTCCAAACTGACGCATAACCTGCAAGGGTAGGTACATCTCTATGGTACGGTCTGCACGACCCATAAGATATCTCTGCTGAAATGTGTACAGGAGATGAGTCACATCATCGGGCCACTCCTCACAACCAATATATGCATGCCATACCATACTAATCACATCATCCAATATCCGCCACCAGTGGCGGACCTGTCCAGTGTATGTATACTCTGCATCCTGATACAAGAACACAAATGCCTCAAACGGCCACCGATAATAACCGCATGTCAGCCGAGTCACATGGATATGCTCCCAAATCCATACGTGTAGCAGCGTAACCCTAGCAGATAAAGCCCTGTCATGAAGATAAGTGACCGTGTGCATCTCGTGAAGCAGCTGTGCTAGCATCACCGGTCCCCATGCGTAGACAATATCATGGCTCACCATCCCCTCTATCATCCTGCCCCAGCCCACAGGAAAACCTCTGCCTCGCCTATCCGGCATCACCACACCTCCAATCAGCGCACACAGAAATAAGGCAAAGGGATCTGCACCCGCCGCCAGCGTCCTATCATAATCCAACTCTCTCCCATCTACCGAAAAAACCATGTGCTCTGCTCCGAACACTCTGATCAATGCAGTCCGCCCCCTCCTCATGTCATACCTCACACGACGACCTAGAATCGGTAGCTTGAGGATGCGATAAACATCCTCAAGTGTGATGGTCATCTCTCCTGTCAGTAGTAGAAAGCTGCAAGTCTCGCTACGGTATCGCTCCACCATGGCCGTCATCAGAGCTCTATGAGCTCGCAGCATTGGCATCACTGCCACCGTCCAAAGCCCTAGCCTCACCAATCGAGGCCGCCATGCCTCATCAAATAGCGGCATCACGGATCGCAATCGTTGCTCCCGCGACTGCAGTATAAACCGCTGTGTATCCTACATCCACCACTTCTTCGTTAGATACTAACTTATTTTCCCCACACGCACTTTTTTCTTCTAAATGTCTCACAGGCCCAAATCATGTGGCCCCACACAGACAGTCCCTAGTGCCATTTTTAAAATGGTGCTACTTTTCTCTACCCATTGCGCCAATTCAGATAATGGCACCACTGCACACACTATATCGCGCCAATCTAGACGATGGTGAAGTATTCCATTTTTGCATCAATTTCCCTTTTAGCGCTAAAAATTAAAATAGCACCATTCCCCATTATGGCGCTATTCCAGCTGATAGTGCTGTTCTAACCATAATATGGCAGCAAAATGCCATATTTCTTTCTCTCTGAGTTTTGGCGCTAATCCAGACGATGGCGCCAATATTTCCCCCAAATGGCGACAAAATCGCCCTACACTACCCTGGCGGATAGCGCTAATCCGCAGGATTGCGCTAATTCGACTTATCTTTGGCGCCATGCGCTCCAAACCCATATCCCAAACCCAAAAAAATGTGCGTAAAATAAAAAATCACAAAGTTCAGACTAGGCCCTACCTGGGGTCCAGCCTCAGGTGACCGCCCGACCTCTCAGAATCGCTCTGAGATGTGATGAAGTCACGGGAACTGTGGGTTGCGCTCAGCCATCTCTCCTTTGTCTTTTCTTCTAGAAAGTCAAAAGTGTGCCAATGTGGCACTCTTTGGGCCCACTTTGCCTAATATAGTGGGCCATGTCATCCTTCCATCTTCCCTTTTTTCCTCCAGGGTGCAGATCTCAGCCTTTTTCCTCCGTTTTTCCTCCTACCATCTTCTTTTTCCCCCACCTCTCCAACTGTCACTTCTGTCGCATCCTTTCGAGAGCTTACCTGCAAAATTTTCATTTTCCCGCTAACCTCTCGAGGGGGCATCCCCTATCTATCTCATTCCTTCCCGGCAGCTGGGGCATTTTTTTTTCTTCGACCTGATGCCACTTCCCTCCTAGGTCCTGACGCCACGTCAAAGAGGGGCAAATGTAGACACCTAAAAATGTCTCGACCACCAAACTAACTCCCGACATCCCTAAACATACCAATTTCCTTTCCAACCAATTAATTAAATTTTTATTTAATTAATTACTCCTTTCATTTCCTAAATCCACACCATTTCATCCCCAAAATTGAATTAATTTTGTTGATTCAATAGTCCAAACCTTAGCCAATTGATTTAATAAATATGCAAAATTTATTAAATCAATTCCCCCATTTTTCCTAAATCTAATTAATTAGTTAAAACCATGTTAACTAATTAATCCAGCCTACTAATTAGCCTATCCCTACCCTAGTCAATTAAATAGCTATTATTTAATTACCTACTCTAGCCTACCTCATCCTAGCCTTAGGATTAATTAATTAAATCATTGATTAATTAATCTTATCCTCCCTCTAATCCTTCTACTAATTTATTCCAGCCACATTAATTAGGTTAATCACCTTAATTAAGTGAGTCAAACCCTCATTAGCACTTCTCTCCAGATCCCCCAAATTTAAAATTCAAATAAATCACACATCACATTTACTCCTCTTACACATCCCTTACACATGTCATAACTAATAAATATCCACTCTTCCCCAAATAAATTTTTAATTCATTTTACCCTTCCCCATGTGAATTTTTAATTCACAAATAATCCATCTCACCCAACCTCATTTATTCACCCATTTCCTAAAAATCAATAAAAGATTTGCTTTTATTCCTAGCCCTCCATCTTCCAAGATCAAATCTAGGCCCTCCACATCATTTTCATCCTCCACCATTGATCTCTCCAATCAATCTCCACCCTTGGATCAAAACCCCTTCCAAAAGTCTATAAATACAACCTCTCACAAGTCATTTTCATCATCCAAGTTTATGCAAAGTTACCATGCCAAAATCATCCTTGAGTTAGATAGTGAGTTGCACAATTGAAGAGCATTTCACATTTGAATCCATAGTCTAGGGATAATCTTGGTCTTGGGAGCTTCTTTTGGGTGCAAAGGCTCCTTCTTTCCCTTGATGGGATTAGGTTTTGCATGTGAGGTATAATCTTGTGTTTGTATTGCATTTGATTTAGTGTTTTACCTTCATTGCTTTATCTAATCTACAGTTATAAATATAAAAGGGGATTTTATTGAAAATCCAAATTAAGCCATCTAAGTAACTCTACCAGGGCTATAGACGCTTGCTGGCAGTGGGGCTGTACTTAGGAGAATTACAATGATAACCTTGTTGGGGCTATGAATGTCTGCTGGCAGCAAGGCTATATCCAGTTGGCTATGAGGGAATGACATCAATTATGTAGTTTAATACTAGTCACTAGTATTTTCAACTCATTTTCAAGATAAGGATTATTAATCACATGCACACACCCTAAACTCTATTGGAAGATTCATACACCTTATTGAATACATTGAGTCTCAAATCGAATAAGGGTTTGCAGCTAAGAAAGTTAAAAGTTATGAATTTATTTCACTTGTTTTCTTTAATGATTTAAATTTAGTTGTTTTGTTTGGTTGCTAGTTGTTGTGATGTTCACAACACACCCCATTTTACCTCTTAGCAAAATGAGGACCCCTACTATGGCTATTGCTTTTGTTTGTGTGTGGTCATGCTAGGTGGTAAAGGGAAAAAGAGGTAAGTATTACAAACCATGTTGAAAATTGAAACTACTTAGTAGTAAGTACAAGGCACAAGTAGTCGTGAATTTGTTGTGAAAAATGAGTAAGGGTTGTTTTTTAAACCAACAAGAAATTCCCAGTATTTTGTGAGAAATGTTTTTTGGTAAAATGCATCATTTTGGAGGTTTGTATGTCATATACAAAGTCGTTTGTATGTGAGGGCTTTGTATAAGTCATGTTGGGTATAGTCAGGTTTTTGTATCTTGGAAATTTGCATGCATGTGTTCAATATACCAACCGGACCCGATAGATGTTAAAAGTGGAATGAATAAAGTGTTAGATTCATGTTGTATGTGGGTTTGTATGTATGTTCAATGAAAGCGTAATCTATATACATAGGGTTGATATACATGCACAGACCTGAGGGAAGTATACAATACAGTTTATTAAGGTGAAAAGGGTACTTTATGTGGTATTGTATTTTTTGTATGTCTCAGTTTTGCATCTTTAAGATACATACAATTATGGATTCTAAAGGTTGTTTAAATATGATATAAACGATACATTGTTTTTTGACGTATTTTGTACAAATATGAAGTCGCTTGATATACATGTACGGACCCGAAAAGGTTATGCAAAGCAGTTAATGAAAGTCGAAAGTCAAATATGGTTGTATCAAAAGTTTGCATGTATGAGAGATTGTATCTAAAGGCAGATACAATTATTGTTTCTTTGAAGAGATAAAAGCCGGTAAATAAAGTGGGGTGCATGATGCTATCTCGTAGTTGTATATTACATATACAAAGGGGATATACAAAAGGGAGATACAAAAGAAAGATACAAAAGATGAAAAGGTAAAACTCGATGCAAATTTTAAAAGGTGATAAAATAAGATTAATACTGTGGTATGTATGAAAGATTGTATACATACAATCCCAATATACAAAAAGGGTAAAAGTGCATTCTCGGGAAATAAAAAGTAAATGGTCTATATAGGTTGCATTTGTATAATGGTTTGTATCTATTTTATATACATTGCGACATACAAACGGAAGATACAAAGTTAAACATGTTGTTTTATAACCCATTGCATATTTAGGCTTGTATATTAACGGCATGCAAAGCGATATACAAAAAATGACATACAAGGCGACATACAAAAAATAATATGTATGCAAAGGGCAGATTAACAGATACAATGTTCAAAATAGAAGGTTAAAATAGAGAGCCGAAGCCATATGTGCATTGAATGCAGCATTTAATACAGAACTAACAATTGAAATAATGAATTTAACATGTTAGGGTAAATAAAGATTGTTTTTCTTTTAGAATTGCATTGCGAAAGCTAAAATTTGTAGAGAAAGGGAACTATTGCACAAATTGAATGAGCAGTCCATAGCTGAATGAAATTTTAGAATGGGAACGGCTTGGTAAAAATGGTAAAGTGGGTCAATGCTCTTAGAGTTGAGCTGTCACAAATACAGGTATGTTTCTTAAATGTTGTTACAATACAATTAATCAAAAATACAAATTGGTTATGAGTAATTTCATTAAAAAATGCAAGTAAATGTCAAATTACTATATCTGATTAATGATATTAGTTGATTGTGTTAAGTAGCATGAAGTTTAAAACGAGAAAAGACAAAAAGGGTTAGGGTAAATGTAAAATGTAAGAAATTCATGGTAAAACCCTAGGTAAACGAAGTAAAATAGGAAGTTAAATATGTGATTTTTCACAGGATGGCTCCGAAACAAAAGAGAATAGATCCAAGGGGTGAAGAAAAGATAAAGAAAGAAAGAAAGTTGTGGAAAGAAATAGAAAAAAAAGAATTGACATTGCACAGAGGATATCCATCCTTGATTGGCACAAGCGGGGTTAGAACTGATACAAACGTAGGATCTTATGATGCAGAGGGTATTCTTTAAAAGATTATAGCATTAGACACTACCCCTGATATGAGGTGCATTTGGGATAGTTGATTGTACAAGGCTACAGGTTTCCCTTTAGCCATGGAGGCTAAGGATCTAGTTTTGGAGTGCATAAACAGATATGATGTAAATACCAAAAAAGTAATTCATGAAGACCAGGTTATTGCAGATTTGGCCATAGAAGGGATAGCAAGGACATTTGGTCTAGAGATTCAAGAGAAAATGGTGGATATAGACATAGACCAATACATAGAAGACTTTAACAGCAATGAAAGAGATTGCAAGAGTAGAATTTTATACAGCTAGTACAATGCATAAAACAAACCTAAGGCTGTAGAAAGAGTACCAAGGAACCTTCACATAATAGATTTTAAAGAGGAGATACATCTAATGATTACAATGTTAAGTAGACTGGTAGGGTTGAGAGATGCAACTAAATGTGAACCATGGATGTTCACTATCATTCAATTTATGAGGGAAGCAAAAGAGGAAGATGGTCAAATTCACTGGGCCAAGGCTATCAGTATAGCCATATGGAAGCAAGCCATGTCGAGAATGCAGAAAATGATACCTTTTTATTTGTCATCACATGTGTTATATTCATGTGCATTTATGATACAACCATACTATTGGTCATGATGCTAGTCATTCACAAACATAGAATAAAAGTTACACAACAACCTTTACTCATCTTGAAAGATACGATGAATTCAGAGAATTCATGATCCCAAGTCTCCGTGGATTAGGTCTTAATCTACTAACGTTACTCAGTGGTTGATGTGTGTTGCTGTTTTCCATTCAGGGGCCTTACGTGTTTCTGCAAAGTTCATCATCATTATCTTCAAATATCCTGCTCTGGATGTTTGCTCTGCATAAGTCTCCCACAATTCTACCTCTGCACTATGAATTTAGTCAAATAATGTACCTACAG
Source organism: Cunninghamia lanceolata (assembly GCA_027924645.1). Lineage (NCBI taxonomy): Eukaryota > Viridiplantae > Streptophyta > Pinopsida > Cupressales > Cupressaceae > Cunninghamia > Cunninghamia lanceolata. The sequence goes on along the minus strand of BSBN01000703.1, from coordinate 10,937,869 downwards.
GCTGATATTTGCATGATTTCTATCATTATTTATGATTCTTTGCATGATATTTTCAATACTACATGCATTTAACTCAAATATGCTAAGGATTTTCAGTTACCTACGGGATTTCAGCATATTTCTCTGTTTCTGCTCATTATTTATCATGATTTGCAGTTATGGTGATGAATTTATGAAATTAAAAAAAGGAAAAGGGTTAAAGAATAAGATTCCCAAAACTACTTGACTTAGATCACTGATTCACATACAAGCTCCCATACATGCAATGAAAAGAAGGAAACTAGAATCATACTTCACCAGGACATTCCACAAATCCGCATGATCCAGTGCAAATCTTCAAAGGAAAAGTTGACAACAACATGTAATGAAATGAAAGCGCTTCTAGTTGAACACAGCATTCACCAGTACATATCTAGAAATCAACAGGAAGATTACGTAAAATTTACAATCAGGATGTAATCTGAAACTTCATATCCATTCAGTATGCTCAAGAACAGGTACATTTACAGTGATCTGAAGAAAGAACCTTGACATTTCAACAATTCTATCCTCATTAGTCTCAGTAATCCGATCTCCTAATTGATTCTACAGTAATTAGCCTTAATGCGCCAGATGCGTCTGTGTATTCTAATGTATTCTCTCTCCCTTTATTTTGACAAGCTCTGGCTCTTATATAGAACAACTGCCAAAAAACGGTTACAATGATCCAAGGATCAGGATCCTCTCATAACAATCAACGGTCCAGATGAAAAGCACATGCTTCGCCAGTTGACAAATGTACAGCTGGCACAGAATATTCCAGCATCTTCAACTTGATTTGGTCTCCAGCTGGCGAACAGCATATTTGACAACATCCTCCTCATTTCTGGCTCATGTTGCCTCCATGTGCAACTTTGTAATTATTAGCTTCAGCAGCAGCTCTAACAGCATCACGACTTCAATGCTCAGCTTCAGCAGCAGCATCATGACTTCAATGCTCAGCTTCAGTAGCAGCATCATGACTTCCTGCAAATAAACAGACAAAACATTAAGTTCATCATCATGCGGATAAACAACAGGAAGTAAACGTTTTATTAAACATACCTCCCAATGTGCAGCTACAGGCAATCAGGTTTATACATGTGGAACATATGCACTAAATGCATAAACAGCATCAAAACAACCAGGTCAACCATCGTTGACCAAAAATCAGGCAGTTGGGCTTTCAAATTTCTAATTGCTTCATGTTTTCCCGCCCATTCCCATGTGTATCGGGTTCAAATATGATCATGCATGTCAAAATATACAAGGAAATAACCGCTTTTAACAAATTACTTCAAAATCCGGCCTTGCATGCTCTGCTTGTATGTTTCGGGTCATCATCATATTCGCATCGGTGTGACCACATATGATCAGGGTGACAATATTAGACTTGGCTGATGGCAACAGTTATACCAATGCCAAAAATCATGATGATGACCAACCCTATGTCTTCAATCAGGCTGCAGGATATCATGAAATATGATGCTCCTCCTTTCCGAATGCTCTGATGAAAAGCACATCAGGATGTTTCGCTTCTGCATATTGGGGAAAGAAAGACATCATCGTCATCATCATGATGAAGACAAAAGGAGGATTTGGAATATGATCCTGCTGTTGAGGAAAGGAATATGATGGTGACGTCATCGTCATATTCGGGCTGCATTAAAATGCAAAAGATGATGTCACCATCATGTTTCGTTAAAATCAGGGGATAAATGCAAGATCGGGTCACCTAAGGAAGATGATCGGGTGATGAATGTAAAATGACCCCTTTGCGGCCAAGGTAACCCTCTCGAAAGATCAGGATGATGATGATCATCATCATCATCATATCCGCACTAGGTGATTTAAAATATGATCCTGCTGAAAGTCCAGATGACGTCATCAGGATATCCAGGGCCTTTGTTAATCTTATAACATGACGTCATCGTCATATTGGCGAACAGGATCATGCCTTGGAAAATATCCTGCCGAAGGAGAAAGGTGATGGTGACGTCATCCTGATATTTGCTTCTTCGTTTATCAGGTCGGGATGACGTCATCAGGATATTTGCAAAAGGTTGTAGTTCTCGGCAGGAGGATATTGCGAAATGTCGGGTAGAGAAACAAGATCATGATGATGTTGACAACATAACTTAGGAATGGAATATCACCCTCCCCTCGAAAGATAGGGTGATCATCATGATTGTGCAAAAGGAGATCAGGAGGATACGAAATATGATCCTGCCTTGAAAGATCATGATGATGATGATCACTAGGACTTTGACGTGCGCGTGCGAATTATGCAGATCGTGGATTTTCTAAGTAGGGTGATATTATAATATCAGCATGATATTATAATATCGGGTGATGTTAGAATATCATGATGCTCGCGATGTTTCCAAGGTCGCTTGACGAGTAAAACACACTATCACTTAAGATTGATGTCCGGATATTGGGACTGCATGATATTTATCGGGTGATAGACCAAGATCATGATGATGACCTTTCGCGATGCAAAAGACCGCTCGACGGGGACAACCTACTATGACTTAAAGTTGACGTCCGAATATTTCGACCTCAGGATATTATCGGGGGCTTTTCAAATATGATGATGATGATCCTGATACAACAATTATCAGGTTTGACCAAAACTTTGACTGTGCATAACTCCCTCATATGGACGAATTTTCAGGTGATGTAAAAGGCAAACCTGCATGGAATTTCAAGCTCTTTCTAACTATGAGGTCATAGAAATGAAATATGAACTTTGACAAACTAACCTCATGATGATGACCAACCTCATCCTGCCCTTCATGATGATGATGCACCTGACCTATTTTTACCAAACCGCCAGAAAGCAGACAACACAAACCAGAACAAAAGTTGGGTCCTTGTTTTGCCAAGTCAAAATGGGGCGTGTTGTGTAACCACACAACAACTTGCCACCAAAGAAAATAAACAAATTCCAATGATTCAAATGATGTGATCACATTTATCTATAGTGTTCTAATTCTGTCTAAGTAAAATCATCATGATCTTTGAATGATAAAATTTCATTATGGTGATAAAGCTAACAAAGGATCAGGTGTGTGCATATGATTAATTATCCTCATCTTGAAAGTAAGTTGAAAACATAAGTAACTGGTGTTAAACTACATAGTTGGGGATCATCCCTCATAGCCAACCTAGATAGAGCCTTGCTGCCAGCAGGCGTCCATAGCCCCGGCAAGGTTATCTATACAATCTTCCTAAGTAGAGCCCCACTGCCAGCAGGCGTCCATAGCCCCGGTAGAGTTACTTAGATGGCCTAATTTTATTTGTTTTCTGATTTTCCTTTAACAATTTATATTTGATATCATCATGTCAGCTCATTTGTACAAGGTGTAGTCACTTGCAGCTTTAGGTTGGAGATTGTATTGGTAGCAAGGGAGTCCCTTTAGATTTTTCACTTAACACCTATACTCATATCTTCAACAAGCCCAAGGCTATTAGGTGTTTCATTGTGTTTGATTCACTTTGGACAAGAAAAAGCACCCTGATGAAAAGACATCATAAACCTGATCATGAACACTTCTTAGAATGAATCATAACCTATATTTAAATGTGATCTCATCATCTGAATCCCAACAATTTAATTATTTTCTTAGGGTGATGAAGTGCATCATCCTGACTTACCAGAACAAGGTCCCAACCAACAAAACAACAACAACAAACAAACTGTACAAACAACTATACAAATATACAATATGATACATATGACTGTCATGAAGTCATTCAGGCCTGGAAATAATGTTTGAGGAATTGTCCATTGACTGGCAACGGGACATCCTCACCTGTCAGGTTCTTAAGCCTATAAGTGCTGTCTCCTAAAATTTCAGAAATCTAAAAGGGACCTATCCATAATCTATCAAACTTACCATGATCACCTTTCTTTTCATGGGCTTTATCCCACATCAGGACTAAATCTGATATCCTGAAAGCTTTAATTCTGGCTCTCTTGTCAAACCAGCGTTTGACAACAGCCTGATGTTTTGCAAATTGGTCAATCGCTTGACTTCGTTTTTCTTCCAGATGCATCAACTGAAGCAACCTGACTTCCTGTTTATTATCTATGCCTAGATAGTCTTGGGCAAACTGCAGAGTAGGAATTTTCAAGTTTACAGGGAGGATAGGATCTACCCCATATACTAGTTGGAAGGGTGAGTTTCCTAATGCAATTTTCATTCTAGTTCTGTCTACCCATAAGGCATATTTCAGAAATGAGTTCCATTCCCTGGGATTTTTCTCTATCAATTTTCTTATGATACTCAGTAAATTCTTATTGGTGGATTCTGCTAATCCATTTCCCTGGGGATAGTAATTGGATGAGAACTTAAGTATGATCCCATGATCAAAAGCCCAACTTGACAATTTAGTGGAAATGAAGGCAGAACCATTATCACTTACCAATGCATAAGGAATTCCATACCTGGTGACAATGTTGCTTTCCAAAAATTTAATGACATCATCAGCAGTACAAGTTTTGCTGCTGATAGCCTCAGTCCATCTGGTACAATAATCAGTAATCATTAGGACATACCTATGGCCTGAGGAAGACGGAGGATTGATCGGTCCTATGAAATCCATGCCCCACTGTGCAAATGGGCGCTCTTCCATCACTGGCTGCAATGGTTGTGCAGCATATTTTTCTCTGTTGGCAGCAACCTGGCAAACATGACAACATTTAACATGATCAGCCGTGTCTTTAAAAATTGTACGCCAGTAATATCCTGCTCTGAGGATTGCATGTGTTGTGGCTAATGCTGATCCGTGTGCAGTACCAAACTTGTCATGTAACTCTGTTAAAACTTTATTTGCTTCTGGTTTCTCTAAGCATCTCAGGTATATTCCTTCATAATTCTTCTTGAACAAGGTTCCTCCCTTCATCATATACTTCTGGGATCTTATCTTTAAGGCTCTTCTCTGTGAGGCTTGCATTCTTGAAGGACATCTTCCCATGATCAGGATGTGCCTGATGTCTGAATACCATTCCCCATTGTCTTTCTCATTGATCACATACTGCTGACTGATGATGTTTGGATCAGTTTCAGATATCATCTGGCTCAGAGCTTGTCCTCTTACTAGCTTCATTGGTGTGATCTCCATGTCATATTCTTGTAATACAGTAATCCATTTGGCCCTTTTTTCACCAGGCTCACTCTGCATTAGTAGCATCTTTACTGCTGCATCTGGTACCACAGCAATCACTTTGCTTCTCAGTATATAATGTCTGAACTTTTTTACTGCTCTTACTAATGCAAGTGCTTGTCTTTCAACATCTACATATCTCAACTCAGCATCCCTGAAAGGACAGCTCATGAAAGCAATTGGTTTCTCTTCTTTCTCTTCATTTCTTTGAGTTAACACTGCTGCAGAAGTATGTTCTGAGGCAAATGAGTAGATGTAGAAATCTCTTGTATAATCTGGACTAATGAGGACAGGAGCATCTGAAATGGCCTTCTTTATATCTTCAAAGGCAGCCTTGGCTTCTGGTGTCCACTCAATTTGTGCATCTTTTTTCAACATGGCATTTAGTGGTCTGACAATTTCAGCAAAGCCTGTGATGAACTTCCTCACAAAATTTATCTTACCAAAATAAGATTTAAGTTCCTTTTTGCTTCCTGGAAGTTGTAACTTCATAATAGATTCCACCCTGTCAGGATCAATGATAATTCCATTTTCTGTGATCAGGTGGCCTAGTAACTTTCCTGTTGTGACTCCAAATATGCACTTCTTAGGATTCAAAGATATTCCATATTCTTCACATTTCTTCAGTACACTTCTGAGGTCAGCAACATGATCTCCTCTTTCCTTGGAGAATACCGTCAGGTCATCCATGTAGATGACTATACATTTTCCTATTAAGCCTCTGAAGGCTATGTCCATTGCTCTCTGGAATGTAGCTCCAGCATTTATGAGTCCAAATGGCATACATCTATATGCAAATATCCCCCACTTTGTGGTGAAGGCAATTTTTAATCTGTCAATTTTATCAACCATCACTTGGTTGTATCCTGAAAAACCATCCAAGAAGGACATCATCTTGGCTCCATTCACAATTTGTAGAACTTCATCCAAAGAGGGCAGAGGATAATTATCTTTTTCTGATGCTCTGTTGAGGTTCCTGAAATCTACACATAATCTGATGTCTCCATTCTTCTTTCTGACCGGCACAAGATTCGCCACCCAAGTGGAGTGCCTTACAGGAAATATTATCCGGGCATTTAACAATTTCTTGACTTCTTCAAGGATGATTGGTTCAAGCAGAGCATTGACTGGCCTCTGCTTCTGTCTAAAAGGTTTTGCATCTGGCTTGAGAGGTATAGTATGAGTTATGACAGAAGTGTCATATGTCTTTAGCTCATCATAAGTCCATGCAATTACATGTATGTAATCCTTAAGGGCCTGAGTTATTCCTTCTAACTCTTCTGGTGTACAAACCTTACCCAATAAGACATTTCTCTTGTCATCAGCTTGTCCGATATTCACCTGTGAATATTGACCTCCATCTGCCTTAGGCAGATCCTTATGTTTAAGCATATTATCTAGATCAAAGGCTCTTTCTAATTCAATCATACCTTTGGGAATTCTGTTGGTAGGCAACTCTAATATCTCATCTTCTTCCCAGACGTGATCCTCCATATCATTCTCATCTATAATCTGAGCTTCAAATATGTCTCTGTTTGATATGAAGTCCAGGATGTGCTGATCATCATCAAACACTTGGAGATTAGTCACATTGTCAGGTACTGAAGGTACTGACACCAATTCTACTGAAAATATCTTCAGACCAGATATAGACAGTGGTTCCAACGTACTGGCGGCCTGGGCAAGTGCATCTGCCCTCTGGTTCTGTTCTCTTGGTACGTGAACGATATTAAAGGCATCAAAGTCTTCAATCAGGTCCCACACACGATGCCTGTAATTTGATAGCTTTCTGTAATTACAAGAGTAAATTCCTCTTACTTGTCTCACAATCAGTTCTGAATCTCCAAATACATGCAAGATCTTCACTTTCTTCTTATGGGCAAACAACATTCCATGAATCAGAGCTTCATACTTTGTGACATTATTGGTGCAGGGGAACTGTAGTCTGTAAGCTGCTAAGTAGGATTTCCCTGATGGATCAATAAGGTCAATTCCTACCCCGACACCTTGCTTGGATTTGGATCCATCAAACCTCAGGATCCAAGGCTTATCTTCAGCAGGACATTTGTCTTCAGCAGGATATTTACTTGAACTTCCTTTCTTCTTTGTAGCTCTGGCTGCTGCACCGCCTGATATCCACTTTAACTTGGGGATGTCATCCTCAAGTCTCTTCTTTCCTTTATTTGATGAGCCTGATGGCTTTTCTGCTTTCTCTTCCATCTCAGCAGGAGGATGATGTTCAGCACATACAGCTGCATGCTTCGTCAAAATATGTAAGCATAGTGAGCAAGTTGTTTCTAAGTGAGGTGCCTCATGCAGCCTACACCAACCTCTAATTAAAACCTCCTGGGGAGATTTACGCTGTTGTGTCATCTTTTCTATTTCTTTTACTAGAAATTCTTCGAACTTTGTCAGGTCACTGCCTTTGTCTTCATCAGACAACTCATAATCTGATTCCATGAAGCAATCACTACCAGGAGTGATCTTTTCTTTTCTCATATCATTTATCGGATCCAACACCAGGACCTCTTCTGTTTTCCAGATATGATCTTCATCATGATCTGTCAACTCTTCTGTTCCTGCAGGAGACAAATAAGAATTAGTATCATCATCATCATCAGACATAGCACTCACCTCAGAATATGATGATGATGCTTCACTATACGTTTGCTCCAGTATCATCATGTCTAAGCATGGTTCACAAGTCTTTTCTGAGTGTGCTTCGCCGTGTAATCTGCACCATCCATCAATCAAAATATCATTAGTAGATATATTCAATAATTGGCAACATTTTACCTGAGTAGATAAATGCATCTCAAAATCTCTGAAGCGATCTATTTCTTTCACATTATCTGGATTATTATCAAACTCTAGACTCGGCATGTCCTGATGATAATCATCATCATGATGATGATGAACATCCAGCATCAGGATCTCTTCTATTTTAACAGTCTGTGGCCTAATGTGATAAACTCCAGGTTCTACGTTTACATACATGATCTCATTTGTTTTGTTATATTCCGTGATCATATGTCTCATCCTAGGCTCAGCATCAATCCTGATCTGATTAGGTATACCTTTCCATGGTAACCACATGTGACTGAAGTCTGTGGACATATATCTGTTAAGCGTTTTAGACCAATCTCGGCTAAGCAACATCCCATATGTATCAGGTATATCCACTACCTGAATGTCAATGTAATACTGGATCCGAGGATCAGATGCTAGCTGCATGTGAATGTGAGTCAGTTCTCCTACGACACTTACTTCTGTCTTGTCCAGTTGAGTGACCTTCTTTAAGGATTTAGCAGGATGCAGTCCTAATGCGTTGCATATTGACAAAGGCATAACATTCGTTGAGGCTCCTGAATCAACTAAACAGTTGTGCAAGTTCTTGCTGAACATTCTTATGGTGAGGAGAAACGGAGGTGATTCAGTTTTATCTCTATACAAGGTCATGTGGGAGGTTTCAGCAGCTTGGACTGTAGCTGACACCTTAGACTTGGTAAAGTTATCTTTAGCAGCATGATCTTTGCCATTGGAGTGACTTGAAAGATGATTATCCTCTTTAGGAGCAGCATCATCTAGTGACTTCATGAATGCCCTTTTGATGGCAGGAGTTTTCAGTAACTCAGATAGGGACAAGCTGATCTTGATTTTCTTCATTTCATCAGCCAAATAGCTGACTAACTTGTTAGACTCCTAAGGTGCATTTATGACTTTTGTTACTATGTTTTGAGGAGACAAGTATTGAGCATTCACCTTAGGGAACCTAGGGTTATTGCTAGCCTTAGGATCAGGAGGTGTGTTGAAGTTGTTTGGAGGTAGAGATGATGTCAATGGACCAGCAGGTCTGTTGGCATTGCTCCTCAGGTTATAATTGTGCTTACCAGGATATTGCTGCTGGTATGCATGTACTTCCTCATGCTCTCTTGCAGGTTCATTTTCATCCTCAAAGGGGAAGACATAGTTTGTTTCAAAGGTTAAGGCAGATTCTTCACATGTCTGATTATAATCCTGATGAGGTTGATTTGTGTATGTTTCTAACACAAAAGCTGAGTCATATCCACAAGGAACTATTTCATTTCCTTCTGCCTGAGGTGGATTTCCAGAAGTATTAGACACTTCAGTCTGAAAGATGCTGGGAGCAATCCTAAATTATGGACAATCTAATTCTGCATGTGCATTTGTATTGTGAATCCTGCACCAATTGGTAAGGGCTGCTTCAGCAAGATTGACTCTAGTAGTCTGTTTGGCTTCACCAGGAGGCTGATTGTCTAGGGGTGATGGTAATGAACCATTATTTGGCCTGGAGTTCCACACTCTGGGCTGTCTAGGAGGATTGTTATTGTTTCCACCATTATTGTTGAAGTTATTGTTGTTATATCCTCTGTCAGGGTAGTTTGGTCTGTCATTGGAATAACTCCTATTCTGACCTGACTGCGAATAAAACCCTTGATTTCTCAAATGTGTTACTTCTGTGGTGAGTTTTCTGAGTTGAGCAGAAATTTCTTTGATTTCCTCCTTCTCCTCCTGAGCTTTGGCCACTATATTTTCAGTCTGAGGCTTGAAAAAGGAAGATCCATGGTTATTGTTGGATAGATCTGTACCTTGAGGTGTCTGAGCATGTGCAAGATATTGTGGCAATTGGCCATTTCCATTAGGAGGAGGCATAATACTCAATGGAGGTACTTGCAAAGGTGCAGGCATGACTGCTAGGGGCATCAATGATCCATTTGGATATTGTGCAGGATATTGTGAAGGATAAGCTGCAGAATATTGTGCTGGATATTGTGATTGCATGCCAGGCAAAGTAGGGAATGCTATATTTGGAGTAGGAGCAGGTATCAACTGCTGATTTACCTTGATAGCTTCTTGAAAAGCTCCTGTCAATGTAGTGATCTCAGGATGTGTTCTCCTGATGAACATGGAAGTTAACGGATCCAGGGCTGAATAATATATACTCCTAGCAGCAGCATCAGTTACCACATATGGGGCAACTAGCTTGGACAACATTTTCTGGAACCTAGCATTGAAATTGGCAATAGGCTCATTCTCAAATCTTTTGATTGTGGCAAACATGTGGTAATTCATGGATGGATCAATAGGGACTTTGAACCTGTCAACAAAGGCTTTCTCTAAGACTGCCCACGAACCGACAGAAGATTGACCAAGACTAATGAACCAATTATAAGCCTCTTCCCCTAGGGAGAAAGGAAATAATCTGCACACCACGTCCTGATGTTCTATTCTGGCTCTGCAGCACGCTTCTTTAAATGTCCTGATATGATCATCAGCATCTTGATAAGGATGATACCTTGGACAAAGTTTGTCCGGATTCTTTGGTAACTCATGATATGCAGTAAAAGTCAAGGGTGACTCCGCTGCAAAGAAAGACATTGCAGCCTAAGGGGGCTGAACTGGTGGTGCAGTTGGCTGAGGTTGAACTAAAGGTATACCCTGGGTTTGAACAGGAGGTGTCATGGATATACCGGAAGGTATTTGTAAACCGACAGGGGTTACAGGAGGCGGTCCCGGTGAAGTTCTGGACGCGCTAGACCCTGGAGTATGGTGAATGTCCACAGTCCTAGGTCTGAAACCTCTAACCGGCAATTCTTTAAAAACTTCACTAGGTCTAGACCTGGTATTTATCCTGTAAGCCAGGATTTCTCGATTTGGAGACAAATTGGCTGAAACTTTGCAAATATTGGCTGGATTCCACCGGATGAGGTGATATTTGCGGTTAAACGGTAAATCAGACTGGATATTTACGAAATATTTGCGAAGATACTGCAAATATGACAGGATATTGGGATATCCTGACCCGTAGCACAAGATCTTAAGTGTTTAAGGCTCAAATTCCCAAAGCTTGAACAAATTTGCGCATCTTTAGCCGATATTAGTGAATTCAGAGAGATCTACTGTAAAGCTTGCAATATTTATGTGAGATCTGGAAATCTTTACATAGAATGTGCATATACAATCTTGTCACAGCAAATATTTACGAAATTTACTGAAATTCATGAGTGATGTGAGGATACCTTACTCTTATACGTCATCAAACCTGAAAATACTGATGATGTTGCGTCATCTCACCATCACGGCCCTCCTTCTAGTGCCAATTTATGTTGGTCATGATGCTAGTCATTCACAAACATAGAATAAAAGTTGCACAACAACCTTTACTCATCTTGAAAGATACGATGAATTCAGAGAATTCATGATTCCAAGTCTCCGTGGATTAGGTCTTAATCTACTGACGTTACTCAGTGGTTGATGTGTGTTGCTGTTTTCCATTCAGGGGCCTTACGTGTTTCTGCAAAGTTCATCATCATTATCTTCAAATATCCTGCTCTGGATGTTTGCTCTGCATAAGTCTCCCACAATTCTACCTCTGCACTGTGAATTTAGTCAAATAATGTACCTACAGGCTGATATTTGCATGATTTCTATCATTATTTATGATTCTTTGCATGATATTTTCAATACTACATGCATTTAAATCAAATATGCTAAGGATTTTCAGTTACCTACGGGATTTCAGCATATTTCTCTGTTTCTGCTCATTATTTATCATGATTTGCAGTTATGGTGATGAATTTATGAAATTAAAAAAAGGAAAAGGGTTAAAGAATAAGATTCCCAAAACTACTTGACTTAGATCACTGATTCACATACAAGCTCCCATACATGCAATGAAAAGAAGGAAACTAGAATCATACTTCACCAGGACATTCCACAAATCCGCATGATCCAGTGCAAATCTTCAAAGGAAAAGTTGACAACAACATGTAATGAAATGAAAGCGCTTCTAGTTGAACACAGCATTCACCAGTACATATCCAGAAATCAACAAGAAGATTACGTAAAATTTACAATCAGGATGTAATCTGAAACTTCATATCCATTCAGTATGCTCAAGAATAGGTACATTTACAGTGATCTGAAGAAAGAACCTTGACATTTCAACAATTCTATCCTCATTAGTCTCAGTAATCTGATCTCCTAATTGATTCTACAGTAATTAGCCTTAATGCGCCAGATGCGTCTGTGTATTCTAATGTATTCTCTCTCCCTTTATTTTGACAAGCTCTGGCTCTTATATAGAACAACTGCCAAAAAACGGTTACAATGATCCAAGGATCAGGATCCTCTCATAACAATCAACGGTCCAGATGAAAAGCACATGCTTCGCCAGTTGACAAATGTACAGCTGGCACAGAATATTCTAGCATCTTCAACTTGATTCGGTCTCCAGCTGGCGAACATCATATTTGACAACATCCTCCTCATTTCTGGCTCATGTTGCCTCCATGTGCAACTTTGTAATTATTAGCTTCAGCAGCAGCTCTAACAACATCACAACTTCAATGCTCAGCTTCAGCAGCAGCATCATGACTTCAATGCTCAGCTTCAGCAGCAGCATCATGACTTCCTACAAATAAACAGACAAAACATTAAGTTCATCATCATGCGGATAAACAACAGGAAGTAAACGTTTTATTAAACATACCTCCCAATGTGCAGCTACAGGCAATCAGGTTTATACTTGTGGAACATATGCACTAAATGCATAAACAGCATCAAAACAACCAGGTCAACCATCGTTGACCAAAAATCAGGCAGTTGGGCTTTCAAATTTCTAATCGCTTCATGTTTTCCCGCCCATTCCCATGTGTATCGGGTTCAAATATGATCATGCATGTCAAAATATACAAGGAAATAACCGCTTTTAACAAATTACTTCAAAATCCGGCCTTGCATGCTCTGCTTGTATGTTTCGGGTCATCATCATATTCGCATCGGTGTGACCACATATGATCAGGGTGACAATATTAGACTTGGCCGATGGCAATAGTTATACCAATGCCAAAAATCATGATGATGACCAACCCTATGTCTTCAATCAGGCTGCAGGATATCATGAAATATGATGCTCCTCCTTTCCGAATGCTCTGATGAAAAGCACATCAGGATGTTTCGCTTCTGCATATTGGGGAAAGAAAGACATCATCGTCATCATCATGATGAAGACAAAAGGAGGATTTGGAATATGATCCTGCTGTTGAGGAAAGGAATATGATGGTGACGTCATCATCATATTCGGGCTGCATTAAAATGCAAAAGATGACGTCACCGTCATGTTTCGTTAAAATCAGGGGATAAATGCAAGATCGGGTCACCTAAGGAAGATGATCGGGTGATGAATGTAAAATGACCCCTTTGCGGCCAAGGTAACCCTCTCGAAAGATCAGGATGATGATGATGATCATCATCATCATATCCGCACTAGGTGATTTAAAATATGATCCTGCTGAAAGTCCAGATGACGTCATCAGGATATCCGGGGCCTTTGTTAATCTTATAACATGACGTCATCGTCATATTGGTGAACAGGATCATGCCTTGGAAAATATCCTGCCGAAGGAGAAAGGTGATGGTGACGTCATCCTGATATTTGCTTCTTCGTTTATCAGGTCGGGATGACGTCATCAGGATATTTGCAAAAGGTTATACTTCTCGGCAGGAGGATATTGCGAAATGTCAGGTAGAGAAACAAGATCATGATGATCTTGACAACATAACTTAGGAATGGAATATCACCCTCCCCTCGAAAGATAGGGTGATCATCATGATTGTGCAAAAGGAGATCAGGAGGATACGAAATATGATCCTGCCTTGAAAGATCATGATGATGATGATCACCAGGACTTTGACGTGCGCGTGCGAATTATGCAGATCGTGGATTTTCTAAGTAGGGTGATATTATAATATCAGCATGATATTATAATATCAGGTGATGTTAGAATATCATGATGCTCGCGATGTTTCCAAGGTCGCTTGACGGGTAAAACACACTATCACTTAAGATTGACGTCCAGATATTGGGACTGCATGATATTTATCGGGTGATAGACCAAGATCATGATGATGACCTTTCGCGATGCAAAAGACCGCTCAACGGGGACAACCTACTATGACTTAAAGTTGACGTCTGGATATTTCGACCTCAGGATATTATCGGGGGCTTTTCAAATATGATGATGATGATCCTGATACAGCAATTATCAGGTTTGACCAAAACTTTGACTGTGCATAACTCCCTCATATGGACGAATTTTCGGGTGATGTAAAAGGCAAACCTGCATGGAATTTCAAGCTCTTTCTAACTATGAGGTCATAGAAACAAAATATGAACTTTGACAAACTGGCCTCATGATGATGACCAACCTCATCCTGCCCTTCATGATGATGATGCACCTGACCTATTTTTACCAAACCGCCAGAAAGCAGACAACACAAACCAGAACAAAAGTTGGGTCCCTGTTTTGCCAAGTCAAAATGGGGCGTGTTGTGTAACCACACAACACTTACATAATTGGGATTGACAGAGTTGGGACCATGGCGAATGGCCCAGATCAGAAAATAGTTTATGATCATTATCTAGATTTGTAAGAGGATAATGCATTGAGGAAGTATGCCTTAGTGAATGATGTATTTTATACTTACATGGTAAGAGTTTTAATTGGAGAAAAAGATAAGAGGTTATCTGAGGATGCAGAGAACACTATTGGGTTACACAGTTCATGGTATATACAATTCACAAATTTTACATATATTAGAAGTGAAGGTTTTGAGGGGAAGCCATCCATGCTGCCTAAGTATCCATCAAATAAACTGATTGTATTGGAGTTTTATAGACAGAACTTGAATGCATTTAGGATGTATAAAAAGAAGTGGAGCAGAGGAAATATCAAACTTCCCTGGGCAATTGGAAGATATTATTACTATAGTGAAGAAGTGGCTGGTTATTCAGAAAAGGAGTTGAGATACTATGGTTTTGAAGAATTTGAATTAGCAAGATGCTCTGATCCTTTCCATAGGATCTAGAGAACTATTGATCCTAAATACAAGCATCAGGTGCATATTGAAGACTACTGGTTAGATTGTAAAAATGACAAAGAAGTGAGGAAAAGAGTGGTGCAGGAGCTTCAGTCTTAGACTATATCATTTTGAGACCTTGTTACTTTTTTGGTTTTTCCTAAGGCTTTGAAAGCCATTTTTCTTGTTTTGGAATAAAAACTTAGTCATTTGTTTGACTAGTTTAAAATGGAGTGAACTAAGGCCTATTTCATAGGAAGTTCTCTTTTAGAAACTTGGTTTTATGAAAATAAAACTTATTGTTTTCGTTAATTCAACTTTTTCCTTCAGTTTCCTGCCTTTCTTGGGTAGTTGTACGGACTAAGAAGGAAGGGCAACCGTTGGGATAGTTCCTTTAAAACTGGAGTTTGTAAACATGCCAAATATATATGAAAAGGAGGAGTCTTTTAAGGAGAAAAATAGTTTTCTGCATTTTTTCATTAAAAATAGCTCTTTGTACGGCCTGGTACGGATCCTTTGTGAATTAAAACATTAAGAATTTGTTAGGATTGCAAAATAGCTTTCATTTGCATATAGTTGGAATTCATGACATTGTTGTAGAAGGGAGAAATAATCTAGTTTAAATAAGCTATTCTGAAACCCTCTCAGCTACGGTTTGTGACAAAAATGGTGAATTCTTCCTCTATCCTCTAAGAGTTCAACCATTTTCAGTAGAATGGGGAAGATTAGAGTAGGTTTTGCTTCTTTCCATGTTTTGCAGGTGGAAGACTCCTTCTCCAGGTGTTTGGCATGATCCTAGCTAGTCAAAAACAGTGACTAGTTGGAAGAAATGGTGAAAAACAAGGTTTGTCTTGTAAATAGCCACATGCATAGTAAAATGGAGTTTGGGTTGATGTCTTAAAGCAAGGACAGACAACTGAGGTGGATTGGTAAGGATTGGAGAAGGCAGATTTAAAGCATTCCCTAACAAAATTAATTTTAGACCATTTTCTTAAAGAAAAAGACAGTTCTGATTTCTATACGTCAGCAGTACAGTACGGCAGTATAGTGAAGGAATACTACCTGTCCTTTGTAGGTGTTTGGATGATGCAACAATGGCTGATGATTATTTAGGATTAGGGAGGTTTAATAGTGTGTAAATGATCTCCTTACTTGCAAAGATAACTTCCTTTCTATCACTGTTTTCTTGTAGACAGTCAAACTGCCATACTCACTGTCAGAGCAAGTACCATGGCATGAGATGTTTTGGATCTTTGTTGGAGAGGAGTTGTGGAAAATTAAGTTTCTCAAAGGCTATAAGAAGAAGTTTTCATTCTAAAACTGTCATAGGACAGTCAACCTCCTATTTGATGTCCTCTAGCCTTTAAACACAGTGTGGCCTGCATACAAGTAGATGATTGTTTTGTTTCATATCTAATGTGGAATATGCATTTAGTGTTGATGGTTATCTGAAGCCTCTGGAAGGGTGTTGAAGGTTTAATCCTTGTTTATGCTACAAGGTTAAATATTCTTGACTGCTGTTCCTCCATGACAGTCATAAAACAGTCTCAATGCAATTTGTTGTCCTCTAAGGTTGATGCATGGTTGTTGTTCATTGATTGTCTAGGTATGCAATTGGAGTTGAGGGCCATTGGAGACCTTAAGAAGTTGTTAAACAAATTCCATAAGACCTAAGCCTACTCCTAAATACTGTCCTAGAACAGTCCCTTTGCTGTTACTATCCATTATCCTAGAAATGCAGAAAATTAGTCTTTTGGTCAGAGACCTCATGATAGTTATGATTCCTTGACAAGTATTTGTTATTAGTTGTATGAAGACACTGTTGGTAGAGGTGTGGGTAGAAGATTGTGAGTCCTTAAAAGGGTGCTTTGTGATTATAAGTTGGATGGAACAATGACTCTCCATGTTGAGAAGTGGGTATCCTATGAGGAGGACACTAGATAGTGGTCCTAGGCTAGGTAAATCTCAGTAATAGCCTTGTGTAGGTTTTATTTTCACAAACACTTTTGTAAACCTTTGAGAAGGAAGTTAAGTTCATTGAGTGAACTACAACCTTTCTACCTTCCTCTGCATCATATTGGTATCAGAGCCAATATTCTGATTGAAGAAAGTGTATGTCAGAAGAGGAAATTGAAGTAGAGGCTAGTACAATGCCTTCCAAGACAATGAGTCAAGATGCCATCAAGAAGTTGGTGGAAGAGATGGTTGAAGAAAGACTTCAAGAAGCAAAATTACAGGAAGAGAAGAAGTCTAAGGGCAAGACCAAAGAAGAAGGAAGTTCTTCAGACACAAATGAAGAAACAGAGGCAGAAGAGGATCCTCAGGAGCAGGATATGTCTGCAGATTAGAAAGCCTTCTTGAATGCACTTAAGGGTGCTCATGGAGACAGTGGTGATCCCAAGATGGAGGTGCCTACCTTCCATGGCAAGTTAGGTGGAGATGTTCTCACCGACTGGATAGAAGCTATGTGCAACTTCTTTGATTACAAGGAGTTTAATGACAACACAAAAGTTAAGTTTGCCAAAGCAAGGCTAAGAGGTTCTGCACTTGTATGGTGGAACTATATGTAGAATGAGAGGGAGAAGATTGGGAAGAGTCCCATCACTAAATGGAGTAGAATGGTGGCTATGCTCAGAAGCAAGTTCATGCCACCTGACTATGAGATTCAAATCATAAGGAGATTTCAGAATTTGAGACAAAAAGATATGGATGTGGCTGCCTACACAGAAGAATTTCATAGACTTAGTATGAGGGCAAATCATAATGAAGATGAAAAAGGGATGGTGGCTAGGTAACTGAATGGACTGAAATACAATCTGCAAGATGAGATAAGTTTGGTGTTACCAAAGACAATGGATGAATGTTTCCTATTGGCCTCCAGTGCTGAGGAAAAGCTGAGAAGGAGGGGTAACCAAAGTGCCAGAGGTAGAGGCAATTTTGGCCGTGGACAGTTCAACAAAACTGAAAATAATAGCCAGCAAGAAACTCAATCAGCAACTGAGCATAGAGGAGGTTTCAGAGGTGGTAGAAATCATAATGGTAGAGGCAGAAATGGTGGAGGTGGTAGAGGACCAGGAGTCTTCACTGGAAGATGTTATGGCTGCAACCAAGTTGGCCATACAATGAACAAATGTCCAGGGAAAGCCAGTAGGTCTCATGACAGTGGGAAGAGAAATCAGTTAGTGAAAGATGATGACTGTGAAAGTGTGAATTCACCAATGGGAAGTGTTGCACCTGTTCTAGATGGAGAGAGTATGATGATAAAAAGGTCTATGTTGAAGATGCCTTTGAAGCAAGAACCCCCTCAGAGAAAGAATCTTTTCAGAACCCAAGGCCTAGCCTATGGGAAACTTTGCAAAATCATAGCGGATTCAGGGTCTACTGAGAATGTGGTATCCACTGAGATGGTTGAGAAGTGCAAGTTGAAGAGGCTGCCTCATATCAATCCTCACAAGATTTCTTGGTTGAACAAGAACCAAAGTTTCATGGTGGAGGAACAATCTTGGGTTGAATTTGCAATTGGTGACTACAAGGACAAAGTGCTATGTGAAATCATCCCTATGGATGCATGTCACCTGCTTCTTGGTCGCCCATGGCAGTATGATGTTAAAGATCAACACGATGGTGAGAAGAACACTTATGTCATCACCAAGAATGGAAGGCCATTCAAAATGGAGCCTTTGTTGGAGCAGCCTAGGGGAAAGGAAAATAATAGCAGTGTAATGTTGGTGAATGGAAATGAATTCCTAAATATCTTGAAGGAGAATGACAACCAGGGGCATGCCTTGGTCATGAAGCCCAAGAGTGGTTCAGATCAGCAAGATCAAAAATAGAAGGAGATTCCATTGGAAGTACAACAACTTCTGGATAAGTATCAAGACCTTGTGGTAGAGGAAGTTCCCAACTCCTTACCACCCATGAGGGATATTAGTCATCAAATTGACTTAATACCTGGTGCTACATTACCTAACAAGGCTGCATACAAGCTGACTCCACAGCAAAATGATGAGGTGGCAAGGCAAATTCAAGATCTCCTGGAGAAAGGGCTGATTAGGAAGAGTCTAAGTCCTTGTGTAGTTCCAAGTGTACTTGCTCCTAAGAAGGATGGAAAGTGGAGGCTATGCACAGATTCTAGGGCCATAAACAAGATCACCATAAGATATAGATTTCCAATGCCAAGGATTGAAGATCTCTTGGATTACCTAGGAGGATCTTGCTATTACTCAAAGATTGATTTGAAATATGGATATCATCAAATCTGGATTAGACAGGGAGATGAATGGAAGACTGCTTTCAAGACCAATGAAGGCCTTTATGAATGGCTTGTTATGCCATTTGGTCTTAGCAATGTGCCAAGTACATTTATGCGCCTGATGAATGAGGTATTAGTTGAATTCATTGGTAAATTTGTTATTGTTTATCTTGATGACATACTAATCTTTAGCAGGACAAGGGAAGACCATGTGAAACATGTTGGTCAGGTGTTAGAGAAGCTGCATGACCACAAGTTGATGATCAACTTAGACAAATGTGAGTTCATGAAAACTGAACTTGTATACCTGGGATTTGTCATTTCTAAGGGTTGTTTGAAGATGGATCCCTCTAAGCTTGAGGCTATAGGAGTCAAGGACAACACTGAGAGGGCGGGTGAATCAGTGTTGTGTGAAATTTCTAATCTTTTTACAAACTTTAACTTGTAGAGTACAAGGAGAGAGAGCTATCATTGATTTCTCACATACATGTGCACATAACTGAGAATGAAAAACAAAAACTCATGAGTAAAACATATATCCATAGAGAGAAGATCAAGACACAAGAATTGCATGAGTGGAAAACCCTCCAGGGGTAGAAAAACCACTCCAGAATTGCCTCACTGGCTTAACTGAAAAACATGCCTCACTGGCAATACAAATTGTATCTAGGAGCACCAACTCCAATACCAAACTGAAGCACCCACTTCCAACACTAATATACCTCACTGGTAAACAAATAGGTCTCACTGACCTAAAAGCCTCACTGGCTAAAGCAAGGCCTCACTGACAAACCAATCCCCATCATCAAAACATAAAATAAGGTGTGCAATAACTGATTGTAACACAATCTGATTTGCACCATTTCATAACATTCTTTTCTGAATTTGTATATCTCTGTTCAATTACATACAACCTGATTTACATTGCAATTGCATATTGTCTTTCTGATAATCTTGTCAATCTATGTATCTGTATTTTATACTGTCAGTTCATCATTAATCTGCACAACATCATATTCAATCTCTCATCATCTGTATATTTCATTTCTGTCTTTCAAGACCTCTGATATTCTATCCTTGAATTATCTAATTCACCTAATCAGGAAAACATATTTCACTGCAAATTAGCTCATACACACATTCTTCTATGTTTTCTTTTTAAAAGAATTTTCAAAAAGTTGTCTTCATAATAGTTTGTTGCTCTGTAATTTAATTCACTCATCAAAGCACCTCTAAGCCCCTTTAATAACAGATGACCATTCACATTCTCTTATATGATCTTTTCAATCTGAGCACTTATATCCCTGCATCAAAAATTATATCTTCACAAAAAAAAATTGTTCCAAAATCTCTTCATATTCCTCTGACCCTTTTCAAAATACCTGCAAAGACTTTAAGCAATAATATTAAATTTCCATTTTGTTAAAAAAAACTTTTATATTGCATTGATAAGATAATATCCTTTGTCTCTTCAAAAACTTGAGATCTGAAAAAAAACTTTTCAAATCCTTCATATCAAACTCTTGGTCTTCACTGTCAATGCCCTATAAATAAAATATCTGAGCAACTTCATCTTCCATCTCTGCATCAAATTCTTTCAATCTGAGAAAAATGATCTCTTCAAATTTTCTTTTCAAATTCTCTGAGCATAAAACCTTTCATATATTCAATGATCTTCAAAATATTATTTTTGCCTTCATGACATTTCAAACCAAACAAAATTGTCTTCAATAAAATCCATTTGTAGGAGAAAATAAAATCTCTTCTTCATTTCTTCAATTTCTTCAAATAAATCTTTTCATATTCTCTCCTCTGTAAATATTATCTTAAAAAAAAACTGATATCTTCATCAAATGCCTTTTTCACATAAAAATTCTCTGCTCACAAAATAAAAAAATTTGTTCCTTCAAACTTTGTTCATAGAAATCCACCTGCAAAAAAAACTTTTAAGCTTCTCATAAATCCCAACTGCTCTGTTCATCTTCCCTTGCATAAACAATAAATCTTCTTCAAAAAATAATTTTCAATTTGTGAAAATCAAAAAACAAAAATCATTTTCTATCTTCACAAGTCCTTGGTCTTCGTTGTCACATAAAATGGAAACAAATCTACATTTTAGTCTTTTTTCCTTAAAAAACTCCATGTAAAAAGGCTTTAGTTGAAGTTCATTATAGAAATAGGATTTAGAAACAATAAAGTTTCTAATATAAACAAAGGGACTAATGATATCGGGCTGCCACTTAAAGAAAACTTGTAGCACATAAGAAGGAACAAGTTTTAAGTCATATGTGACTTATTAGCCTTTTTATGACATTCTAAATTTGCATAAAAAAGATTCTTTTAAGGCTTTTTTATTTTTTATTTTTGGCTGCAATTTAATTGATAAGAAACCACTTGGTAAATGGAAGAGAAGACACTGGTTTCTTCACAACATTTAAACCTTTTAGAAAGTCACTCAAGTGACTTTTACTTGCAAATATAGATCAACCTCCTTTTATAAAAAAAATGCTATTTGTTTGGGATAGGAGAGAGTAAAGAGGTAGCCATGTTAGGATTTAGTATTTTTAAACTCCATTCAAAACCTTTGATCACATAAATATATGTGAATCATCAGAACAACATAACATCTCTGAAATACTCTGCCATTTGTCATGATCAACCCTTCATACCACTATCATATGCAATGCACAACATCTATCCTCCTGATGAAGATTCTTGAAGATGATGACAACCTGCAGTCAACTCATTCCAACACCAACCACACACTATGAGGACCTGATTCTTATAGCAACACCAATAAATGAAACAACCCCTGATGATGAGCATGATTCATACACATTCTAATACGAAATAGAAAACATGATTCCTCACTATGATGCATTTTAGACATTGTATCTTCTTTGTAATATGAGTCATTGAATTCTTGTATAATCAACATTTGAAGCACAAGATTATCCTCAACATTGTTCAATTGAGATCCAATCAAGATCCTCTCAACCTTTGATATCACCTATCCATAATATGTGAGCATCAACGAATGAAGCAATCAAGCAGATCAAACAAGACTATCATAACCATGAGTCTTGTATCTGACATAACTTATATATGTGAACTTGAAGCAGCACCAAACATATCAAAACACCTGATCTTATGCATTAGACATATCAACTTATGAAGATGACAGAAGCACAACTTAACAACCTTGTCTTGAGCATTACACTATACCAAACCAACTCCACATCTCTGTGAACTGACAAAACAATAAATAACTATCTCCTCTTGATGTCCTGCAACAGCTATGGCAACTTTACATCATCAACTAAACATACTTTTGACATCAATGACAACCTGTCACCATCAATCTCCCCCTTTGTCATTGATGGAAAAACCATCTGATGCAATTTTTCTTTCTCCCCCTTTTTGACATCTGATGACAAAGCCTAAATTAACTTCCCCTGAGAACAACTCCACTGAAAAGATGTTATAGCATGATCATAACAATTACAAACACAATGCATTATGAGGACTTTGAAGACATAAACTCCTGTTATCCTTTGAACAAAAATGATTTATGATGATAACAGTCCTGAAACCAGCAAAAGACCAAACTTTTTAAACATTGTCATCTGTTATTTCTAATACAAGACATACCTTCCTTTGAAGAAATACAAGATATCACCATCAATGTCATAGCTTGAAGAACTCTGTCTGAACTATCTTCCTGAATGCCATCCTCCTGTTTTGTACAAGACACTTTTCACAACATAAGAACTGATTCCTTTTTAACCTTGTAATTCAAATCAGCCCATCAAGACTACACGACAAGATCTTTCTGCAACAACACTTTGCAGAACCAAATGCAGAGACAAGAATTTAACTTCTTCCATTTTCAATCTTCTCAGGCAACATAAGAAAATATCTATCCAAGATCTTTTGTGAGCACCAACATGATATGAATAGGACAGGACATTCAACATCATCAATCTCTATGAGCATTAAATTCTTTAACAACTTATCAACACCTTGCATTCATTGATACCACTCCAAAACAAGAATCATATCTTCGTGAATCATATTAATGATGAAGATCAACAAAGAACATGTTAAATTATTACACCAATGAACATTCATTAAAGATCATCTTCCTGCACAAGATACCTTTTACAACACATTGTCAAACCTGTTATAACCACATCTGCAATCAACAAGAATGAACTCTTTCCTCTTGACTTTATCATTCAAACTAGCTCATCAAATAAGCACATCAACAAACTAACTACATCATCAAGTTCTTCCTGCAACACCACTTTGCAAAACCAAAAGCAAAGATAATTGCTATGAATTGAATTTTCATTTTCAGCCACCTTAGCCAACACATGCTAATTTCTGATAAGAGCTTCTTGAGAGCATCTTAAGCTCTTTGCCCTGACAAGCAAGATCACACAGAACTGCAACACAATTTTTATGTACCAACATGATATGAACAGTATACAAATAGAATCAAGTCACAACAACATCAACACCTTTTCAATATCTTGTATGCTTACTGAACCAAAGATTACCTGTATCATAGTCACACACTGAAAATCAACATTGTTAGCAATATCATCATCAACTTCTACTTTATTTCATAAGATTGACAAGATCAACATTCAAATGATCTCCTTCCTGAAACTTCTTGGGGATAATTGATAGATCATGAACAACTCCCCCTCACTTCATGCTATCTATTATGCAACTGATGAAGTGACTTGTGCAGGATGCACAAGCTTAGATTATGGCTTCTCTTTACTTTCTTTCTGCTTCCAAATTTTCACAGGTGCTTTCTTCCTCCATCCTTTTTCTTTCCATTTCAACCTTTTTAAATCAAGTGAAGCATACAATTTGCAACTCTGTGCTTTGTGTCCAGGAGTGTTGCAATTATAACAAACTATGTCAAAATCATAATCAAATGAATGATAGTACCTTTGAGAACTTATGTTAGACTTCCATGCAAAATCATACCTTTTACAATTTCTTTGTATATGTCCAACATTATTGCACTTGTAACAAATAATGTCAGTATTCCTTTTGCAAACACTTGCCTTGTGTCCAAATTGATTACAAGCATAACAATAACCATTAAATGAATAGTTATACCTGTACATGTAAGCTTGTCTTATAGATGCAGGTTTTCTCAAATTTCTTCTTTGATTGTGCACACATTCATCTTTCATTTTTCCTTCTATGGCAACATGACTTAAATCAATTTTCCTTCTAGGAGTCTCTCTAGCTTTGGAACATTCCCCTTCTTCAGTACTCTTTTCAAATAGCAGATTCTTGTGCAACTTAGAGGAAGCCTTTTCTAATTCCTTTCTTAAAGAGACTAATTCTGATTCTAGTTTTAGATTCTCAATCCTTGTAACTTCAAGGTCAGATATTGAAACATCAGCTATCCTCTTAGCTTCTTTAATTTCTATCTTTAATCTAGCAATTAGTTTGTCTGAATCATCAATATATGTCTTTAAACTTACAATTTGACATCTAGCCTCTTCAAGATCTGTAGATACAATTTCAAGTTCTGAAAGTACATTGTCTTTAGATTCTCTTTCTTGCTGCAACTGTATCATTAATTTATTGTTCTCCTTCTTATAATTCTTGAGCTCACTTAGAGCATATATGAGCTCTCCTTCCAAATCAATCTCACAATCTTGTTCATTATAATCCTGATCATCATCACTTGTGATGCTAGCTTCTTCTGAATTTGATTAGGATTGAACTTCAACTCCTTCATTTGAAAGTCTCTTTTCATTGCTACTTTCACACACCAGAGTGTCCCCTTCTTTATCATTATCTTGATAAATTCTTTTCAATCTCCTCCACATATCCTGAGTTGTAACACAATCCATAACTTTACAAATAACATCATTAGACAGAGCAGATAATATATCCTTCTTTGCAATATCATTATATTCAAGAACTTCTTTGTTATTTGCTGAATTACCATTCTCAACTGACATTAAAACATCATATCCTAAGGAGGATAAATATAATTGCATTCTAACATACCAAACTGAAAAATTTGAACCATCAAACTGAGGAACATCTAAAACCTTTTCTTCTAAGATAATATCAGACTCAACATGGAGAACATCTTTATCAACTGACTTTATATCAACATCTGGATTTGATATGAATGATGTCTTTTGACCAGAATGAATCTTGACATTTCTCATGTTCTTATTTCTCTTGCACTTACCCATTGAACTCCACACATAGGACCTACCCAAGCTGATTAAGCTGCAAGAGGGAAACCTGGCTCTAATACCAATTGTAGGAGTCAAGGACAACGCTGAGAGGGGGGGTGAATCAGTGTTGTGTGAAATTTCTAATCTTTTTACAAACTTTAACTTGTAGAGTACAAGGAGAGAGATATCATTAATTTCTCACATACATGTGCACATAACTGAGAATGAAAAACAAAAACTCATGAGTAAAACATATATCCACAGAGAGAAGATCAAGACACAAGAATTGCACAAGTGGAAAACCCTCCAGGGGTAGAAAAACCACTCCAGAATTGCCTCACTGGCAATACAAATTGTATCTAGGAGCACCAACTCCAATACCAAACAGAAGCACCCACTTCCAACACTAATATACCTCACTGGTAAACAAATAGGTCTCACTGACCTACAAGCCTCACTGGCTAAAACAAAGCCTCACTGGCAAACCAATCCCCATCATCAAAATATAAAATAAGGTGTGCAATAAATGATTGTAACACAATCTGATTTGCACCATTTCGTAACATTCTTTTCTGAATTTGTATATCTCTGTTCAATTACATACAACCTGATTTACATTGCAATTGCATATTGTCTTTCTGATAATCTTGTCAATCTATGTATCTGTATTTGATACTGCCAGTTCATCATTAATCTGCACAACATCATATTCAATCTCTCATCATCTGTATATTTCATTTCTGTCTTTCAAGACCTCTGATATTCTATCCTTGAATTATTTAATTCACCTAATCAGGAAAACATATTTCACTGCAAATTAGCTCATACACACATTCTTCTATGTTTTCTTTTTAAAAGAATTTTCAAAAAGTTGTCTTCATAATAGTTTGTTGCTCTGTAATTTAATTCACTCATCAAAGCACCTCTAAGCTCCTTTAATAACAGATGACCATTCACATTCTCTTATACGACCTTTTCAATCTAAGCACTTATATCCTTGCATCAAAAATTATATCTTCACAAAAAAAATTTGTTCCAAAATCTCTTCATATTCCCCTGACCCTTTTCAAAATACCTGCAAAGACTTTAAGCAATAATATTAAATTTCCATTTTGTTAAAAAAAACTTTTATATTGCATTGATAAGATAATATCCTTTGTCTCTTCAAAAACTTGAGATCTAAAAAAAAACTTTTCAAATCCTTCATATCAAACTCTTGGTCTTCATTGTCAATGCCCTGTAAATAAAATATCTGAGCAACTTCATCTTCCATCTCTGCATCAAATTCTTTCAATCTGAGAAAAATGATCTCTTCAAATTTTCTTTTCAAATTCTCTGAGCATAAAACCTTTCATATATTCAATGATCTTCAAAATATTATTTTTGCCTTCATGACATTTCAAACCAAACAAAATTGTCTTCAATAAAATCCATTTGTAGGAGAAAATAAAATCTCTTCTTCATTTCTTCAATTTCTTCAAATAAATCTTTTCATATTCTCTCCTCTGTAAATATTATCTTAAAAAAAACTGATATCTTCATCAAATGCCTTTTTCACATAAAAATTCTCTGCTCACAAAATAAAAAAATTTGTTCCTTCAAACTTTGTTCATATAAATCCACCTACAAAAAAAATTTTAAGCTTCTCATAAATCCAAACTGCTCTGTTCATCTTCCCTTGCATAAACAATAAATCTTCTTCAAAAAACAATTTTCAATTTGTGAAAATCAAAAAACAAAAATCATTTTCTATCTTCACAAGTCCTTGGTCTTCGTTGTCACATAAAATGGAAACAAATCTGCATTTTAGACTTTTTTCCTTAAAAAACTCCATTTAAAAAGGCTTTAGTTGAAGTTCATTATAGAAATAGGATTTAGAAACAATAAAGTTTCTAATATAAACAAAGGGACTAATGATATCGGGCTGCCACTTAAAGAAAACTTGTAGCACATAAGAAGGAACGAGTTTTAAGTCATATGTGACTTATTAGCTTTTTTATGACATTCTAAATTTGCATAAAAAAGATTCTTTTAAGGCTTTTTTATTTTTTATTTTTGGCTGCAATTTAATTGATAAGAAACCACTTGGTAAATGGAAGAGAAGACGCTGGTTTCTTCACAACATTTAAACCTTTTAGAAAGTCACTCAAGTGACTTTTACTTGCAAATATAGATCAACCTCCTTTTATAAAAAAAATGCTATTTGTTTGGGATAGGAGAGAGTAAAGAGGTAGCCATGTTAGGATTTAGTATTTTTAAACTCCATTCAAAACCTTTGATCACATAAATATATGTGAATCATCAAAACAACATAACATCTCTGAAATACTCTGCCATTTGTCATGATCAACCCTTCATACCACTATCATATGCAATGCACAACATCTATCCTCCTGATGAAGATTCTTGAAGATGATGACAACCTGCAGTCAACTCAATCCAACACCAACCACACACTATGAGGACCTGATTCTTATAGCAACACCAATAAATGAAACAACCCCTGATGATGAGCATGATTCATACACATTCTAATACGAAATAGAAAACATGATTCCTCACTATGATGCATTTTAGACATTGTATCTTCTCTGTAATATGAGTCATTGAATTCTTGTATAATCAACATTTGAAGCACAAGATTATCCTCAATATTGTTCAATTGAGATCCAATCAATATCCTCTCAACCTTTGATATCACCTGTCCATAATATGTGAGCATCAACGAATGAAGCAATCAAGCAGATCAAACAAGACTATCATAACCATGAGTCTTGTATCTGACATAACTTATATCTGTGAACTTGAAGCAGCACCAAACATATCAAAACACCTGATCTTATGCATTAGACATATCAACTTATGAAGATGACAGAAGCACAACTTAACAACCTTGTCTTGAGCATTACACTATACCAAACCAACTCCACATCTCTGTGAACTGACAAAACAATAAACAACTATCTCCTCTTGATGTCCTGCAACATCTATGGCAACTTTACATCGTCAACTGAACATACTTTTGACATCAATGACAACCTGTCACCATCAGAGGCTATTCTCAGTTGGCCTACCCCAAAAATAGTGGGAGATGTGAGAAGTTTCCATGGATTGGTGACTTTCTATAGGAAGTTTATCAGAGGTTTCAGTCACATTAGTACTCCCATCCTCAACACCATCAAGGGTGGAGTCAAATGTAGATTCCAGTGGACGAAGGAAGCTGATGATAGTTTTGAATTGTTAAAAATAAAGGTGGCTAAGTTACCTACCTTAGTACTCCTTGATTTTGATAAGGTATTTGTTGTTGAGTGTGATGCAAGTCAGCAAGCTATTGGTGCTCTTCTCAGCCAAGAAGGACATCCAGTGGCATTCTTTTCAGAAAAGTTGAATGAAGCCAAGCAAAGGTATTCTACCTATGACTTAGAACTCTATGCAATGGTGCAAGCTCCTAAGAAATGGAGACATTATTTGCTGCCCAAGGAATTTATTGTGTTTACTGACAATCATGCTTTAAGCTTTCTTAACAGTCAAGAAAAATTTAACCATACACATGTTAAATGGATGGAACAGCTACAAGTGTATACTTTCACAATTAAGCACAAAAGAGGTGTCTCTAATAAGGTGGCTGATGCACTGAGTAGGAGGTTGGTTCTTGTTCATGAAATTCAGTTAGAAAGCATGGGTATTGACTATTTAAAAGAGCTGTATAAAGAAGATTCTGATTTCAAAGAGGCTTATGATGTTTGTGTGAACTTGGCTAACACATTCCATGGAGAGTATGCAGATTTTGTTTTGCAGGAAGGCCTCTTGTTTAAGGGAAATTTGTTGTGTGTCCCTAAGTGCTCTATGTGGGACAACATCATCAAGGAGAAGCATAATGGTTCCTTAGGAGGACATTTTGGCTTGTACAAGACACTAGAACAAGTCATAAGGTTCTATTTTTGGCCAAAGGTGCAATCAGATGTGAGAAAATATGTAGCTAGTTGTGCAATCTGTCAGAGAGCCAAAGGGGTGTCTTCAAATACAATTCTATACCAGCCCCTTCCCATTCCCAATAGACCTTGGGAAAGTATCAGCATGGATTTTGTGCTTGGGTTACCCAGGACAGCCAGAGGGGTGGATAGTGTGTTTGTCATTGTTGGTAGGTTTAGCAAGATGGCTCATTTTGTGCCATGTAAATGCACAAATGATGCATCTCATGTTGCAGGTCTATTTTTCAGAGAAGTAGTAAGGATACATGGTTTACCATTGTCCATTGTAACTAACATAGACTCTAAGTTTGTAGGTCACTTCTGGAGGACCTTGTGGAAGAAGCTGGGCACACAGTTGTCCTTTTCATCAGCCTACCATCCACAAACTGATGGTCAGACTGAGGTGGTTAATAGATCACTTGGAAACCTTCTCAGGTGCCTTACAAAGCAGCATGGTTTGGCATGGGACTTGGTTACCAGTCAGGCTGAATACGTATGCAATGATTCAAGGAATTGGAGCATTGGTAAAAGTCTTTTTGAGATAGTTTATGGTTTTCATCCAAGAGGGCCACTTGAGCTGAAGGATCTCTAAGGTTGGGATAGAAGGAGTGCACTTGGTGAAGAGTTTGCTGCCTCCATGAAAATAATTCATGATCAAGTCAAATTGTAACTAGAAAAATCAGTCACAAAGTACAAAGAAAAGGTAGATTTGAAGAAAAGAGAAGTACAGTTCAAAGTTGGTGACTTAGTCATGGCATATCTAAGGAAAGAAAGGTTGCCAAAGGGTCAACCAACTAAACTCCTGATGAAGAAGATTGGACCATGCAGGATAGTGCACAAATTCGGTCCAAATGCATATGAGATTGAGTTACCAGATGGCCTGGGTATCTCTCCAATTTTCAATGTTTGTGATCTTTTTCCTTTCAGACCTCCATTGCCTGATGAAAGTGGATCAGATGTGGTGGTTGAAGATGCTGATTAGATCAAGGATTTGCCTCCAAGAAAACCTTTACAGTTGGAGTGCATTCTGGATTCCAAAGTTATCAAGAAGACTTGGAGAGGTGTCTATAAGGACTACTTGGTGAAATGAAAGGATCTCCCTGACTCAGAAACCACCTAGATGACTAAAGCAGATATCTTGAAGCATGGCATGACACTTCAACAATTGGCAACTCAAGGGACTTGAGTTTTTCCCACAGGCGGAGTATGGTGCAGGAGCTTCAGTCTTAGACTATATCATTTTGAGACCTTGTTATTTTTTTGGTTTTTCCTAAGGCATTGAAAGCCATTTTTCTTGTTTT
This sequence comes from Cunninghamia lanceolata, assembly GCA_027924645.1. NCBI lineage: Eukaryota > Viridiplantae > Streptophyta > Pinopsida > Cupressales > Cupressaceae > Cunninghamia > Cunninghamia lanceolata. The sequence goes on along the minus strand of BSBN01000703.1, from coordinate 10,907,046 downwards.
AGAATAAAAACTTAGTCATTTGTTTGACTAGTTTAAAATGGAGTGAACTAAGGCCTATTTCATAGGAAGTTCTCTTTTAGAAACTTGGTTTTATGAAAATAAAACTTATTATTTTTGTTAATTCAGCTTTTTCCTTCAGTTTCCTACCTTTCTTGGGCAGTTGTACAGACTAAGAAGGAAGGGCAACCATTGGGAAAGTTCCTTTAAAACTGGAGTTTGTAAACATGCCAAATATATATGAAAAGGAGGAGTCTTTTAAGGAGAAAAATAGTTTTCTGCATTTTTTCATTAAAAACAGCTCTTTGTATGGCCTGGTACGGATCCTCTATGAATTAAAACGTTAAGAATTTGTTAGGATTACAAAATAGCTTTCATTTGCATATATTTGGAGTTCTTGACATTGTTGTAGAAGGGAGAAATAATCTAGCTTAAATAAGCTATTCTGAAACCCTCTCAGCTAGGGTTTGTGTCAAAAATGGTGAATTCTTCATCTATCCTCTGAGAGTTCAACCATTTTCAGTAGGATGGGGAAGATTAGAGTAGGTTTTTCTTCTTTCCATGTTTTGCAGGTGGAAGACTCCTTCTCCAGGTGTTTGGCATGATCCTAGCTAGTCAAAAATAGTGACTAGTTGGAAGAAATGGTGAAAAACAAGGTTTGTCTTGTAAATAGCCACATGCACAGTAAAATGGAGTTTGGGTTGATGTCTTGAAGCAAGGACAGAAAACTGAGGTGGATTGGTAAGGACTGGAGAAGGCAGATTTAAAGCATTCCCTAACAAAATTGGTTTTAGACCATTTTCTTGAAGAAAAAGACAGTTCTGATTTCTGTACGTCAGCAGTACAATATGGCAGTATAGTGAAGAATACTACCTGTCCTTTGTAGGTGTTTGGATGATGCAACAATGGTTGATGATCATTTAGGATTAGGGAGGTTTAATAGTGTGTAAATTATCTCCTTACTTGCAAAGATAACTTCCTTTCTATCACTGTTTTCTTGTAGACAGTCAAACTGCCATACTCACTGTCAGAGCAAGTACCATGGTGGGTTGTTCAGCTAGTGGAATCTATCCTTATGAATGCATGAGATGTTTTGGATCTTTGTTGGAGAGGAGTTGTGGCAAATTGAGTTTCTCAAAGGCTATAAGAAATTGTCATTCTAAAACTGTCATAGGACAGTCAACCTCTTATTTGCTGTCCTCTGCCCTTTAAACACAGTGTGGCCTGCATACAAGTAGATGATTGTTTTGTTTCATATCTAATGTGGAATATGCATTTAGTGTTGATGGTTATCTAAAGCCTCTGGAAGGGTATTGAAGGTTTAATCCTTGTTTATGCTACAAGGCTAAACATTCTTGACTGTTGTTCCTCCATGACAGTCATAAAACAGTCTCAATGCAATTTACTGTCCTCTAAGGTTGATGCATGGTTGTTGTTCATTGATTGTCTAGGTATGCAATTGGAGTTGAGGGCCATTGGAGACCTTAAGAAGTTAAAAAAATTCCATAAGACCTAAGCCTGCTCCTAAATACTGTCCTAGAACAGTCCCTCTGCTGTTACTATCCATTATCCTAGAAATGCAGAAAATTAGTCTTTTGGTCAGAGACCTCATGATAGTTATGATTCCTTGACAAGTATTTGTTATCAGTTGTATGAGGACACTATTGGTAGAGGTGTGGGTAGAAGATTGTGAGTCCTTAAAAGGGTGCTTTGTGATTATAAGTTGGATGGAGCAATGACTCTCCATGTTGAGAAGTGGGTAGCCTGTGAGGAGGACACTAGATAGTAGTCCTAGGCTAGGTAAATCTCAGTAATAGCCTTGTGTAGGTTTTATTTTCACAAACACTTTTGTAAACCTTTGAGAAGGAAGTTAAGTTCATTGAGTGAACTACAACCTTTCTACCTTCCTCTGCATCAAAGAGCTCACCAAAGGCTGATCATAGAATAGATGAGGACTATGGGGGAAATTTATGTGCCTCCAGAGGTTGAAGATGATAATAAGTTGTTACACCATAGCTATGAGAGTGCAAAGCTTATTGCCATTGGTGAGCCTGATTGGACATAGCCATGGGGAACATCTTTGGATGCATTATCCAAACTAGTTATTTTATATTCTAAAACATGGTTAAAAGATCAAATAGAAGAGCTTAGAGCAAAAGGGGTTGAGGTCACCCTGCAGAAAAAAGGCATGAAGAGGGTAAGAGAAAATCAAGATGAGCTGTAATGCTTTTATGAGAAGAGAAGAATGTAGAAACCAAAATTAGTGAAAAAGATAAGAATGCAACCTTAATGGATCCCTATGCATTGGTTGTTATAGTAGAGATATCTTCAGGGACATTCATGGAGGTAGAGTCATCAGGACATAACATTAGTGCAGAGCAGACTCAGACTGCTAAGAGGCCAATAGGACAAAGAATTATGAGGGCTACAACAGTTGAAACCTCAAAAGGACAAACATCAGGACAAGGTGAGGTTATAGGTGCTCAATAGGTAGGTACTAGGCTGAGTGGCATACATAGTGAGTCCACATCAGAGGAGAAAAGACAAAAATATGTAAAGGTTAAGAAAGAATTGACTGAAGAGAAGCTGCAAGAGTCAAAATTTCATGAAGTCAAAAAAGTAAGTGAGATGGTCAATGTGGAAGATGACAATAGTGACAGTGAGGTTAGGGAAGTAGATCCTAGTGCAAAAGAAGAAATCAGAAAAGGTGAAGAAGAAGTAAGTGAGTATTCTGATATAGGAGAAGAACAAGATACTTAGGGATATATGGAAACAACACAAGGCCCAGAATCAGAAGAAGAAGATATAACGGGTAGAGAAAACATAGTGGATCCTTTTGGAACACTGGTGTCACTTGAGATTATAAAGGAAGTACAAGATGTGGCACAACAAATAGAGGAATCTAAGAAAGAAGAAACACTAGAAAAGGTTGTAAAAGAAACACTAGTCCAAGCTAAGAATGGGATAGAGATGAATGTTTTTGGTACTGATGTCTTAGATATTCTTAACATGTACAATGAACATAGTGAACAAGAAGAAAACATAGAAGAAGGAAAGAATACAGAAGGTAAATCGTAGAAGGAAAAAGATGTGAGGGAACCTTATAAGGTCACAGGTTCACCCTCACAGAAAGAGCCAACAAGTACGCCTAAAAAGGTGCAAGAGCAAGTTGAACCAACAAGGGAAATGATGGAAACATCAAGTAATCCTGAAGAAGGCTTAGGTAACACAAAGAATGTTTATAAAGATAATAGTGAACATGAAGAGAAAAAAGAAAGTATGGATGGAGAAAATATGGAGCAGAATGATAAAGAGGAAGAAGAACAAAAGGAATCTTCAAAGAAAGAGGATTCAGAAGATAAAGAGGGAGGGGACACTAAAATAGGAGAGGATAATGATGAGGGAGAATCACAACAGCGTGATCATCCACTTGTTCCAGAACATGGTCCTCCACCTCAACCACCTCAGCAACAACAAGAACAACACATGGAACAGGTAGAAATAGAGAAACCTCAGGAAGAGGTGATAAATGAAGAAAAAATAGCAGAAGTTACCAAGGAAGCTCTGGCTTGGTTAGGCTCTGAAGTGAGAAGAGAAAAGGTAGAGGTGTAATTAGTGCCCATTGATATCAAGAGAATACTGGGTAGTTCTACACCGTAGAAGGAGAAAAGAAAAGCTAGAACTATGTAAGCCATTAAAAGAGGTCCTTCTAGATCTAGAATTTTGGATCTAGCCATACCACAAAAGGACAAATCAAAAGGAGAAATAACTGTGGAGGATTATAAAATACTTAATCTAGATTTAGGACACATGACCAGGGAACAACATATAAATGAATGGGAGGATATGCACCAGGCCACTGCTGAAATATTGAAGAAAGACAAAGATAAACATGGATTTTTTGAAGGGGCTTATTGTCCAACTGCAGCAATTCATTAAGGGGATATTTGATCCCAATGCCACCATACTAGAAATGCATATTGAAATGGCCGTATTATCCAAAGATGAGGTAAAAGAGATGGAAAATAAAAAGATTGAAGCTAATATTTTTGAAAAATGGTTTAAGGAATTTATATAGAAAGGAGAAGGGGTAACAAAGTAAGTAGTGACATGCTAGGATATGGCATTGATAGAGAAGAATAAATGTAATGTTATATTACATAGTTGTCAGTTTAGAAAAGAAGAATGCAAATCATAATTGAAACAACTTGAAGAAATGGAGGAAAGAGTAGAGGAATTGATAAATGAGGGAGTCATTACTCCTTGAATGGCCAACCTATTACCACAAGCAAGGTTTGAATTAAAGTTTGAAGAGGACATTCTTAAAAATTGTATCACAAGCACTAGAGACCTAGAAAAGGTCGTTGATAGTATGATAAAGGTGCATATGAAAATAATAGAAAAATTCATTGGGCATGAATGCCTAGAGGTACCAACATACGGCTTGGAAGAGGCATTGAAGGAATTTAAGGCTATATTTTCACCATGCTTGGAGAACCTTGTAGAACATCTTAGTATAGATATGATTGATTTAATAATGGAAGTAAATGCTAAGATTAAAAAGTATCAGAAAAAGGTTAAAAATTTGGAAGCAGAAGAGAAGAAGTTGAAAGGAGTCAAAGAACAGAAGTTTACATGGACAAAAAGTCAAGAAGGAGATCATACTTTCATCAAGGGAGTGACATGTAATTTTGTAGAGTATCTGAAGGAATAAAAGGATATCAGAGAGAGGATATGCTAAGTAAAGATGTGCTTGGAGAATATCATCGGCTAAAAGTCAACAAACAGGAAGAAGTCAGCCGGTATCTTTTATTTTGAAAAGATTCTAAAGGCATCCTTTGAGCTGAGTAAAGATACCATTGGAATATTTTGGGAATGGTTAGGAAATGATTCCTACCATTGATCTAGAGGATTTGAATGCTGACCGTTGATTTGAGTTTGTAACCGTAGTAGTAAGAAGCTTCAAAGTCTATATAATAAGCTCTGCTACTTGTATCATATTACACAAGGATTTTGAACTTTTAGTTTGAAGTTGTAATTGGCAAATTTTATTAAAATAGAGAAGATAGTTCTTTTAGTTTTAGTAGGAGGTCACCCGTGTTTGCATTAAGGATTACGTGGAATGTTTGGTCTCCTTAGTGTATCTGTTAAAACGTCTATAAGTTTTTCTGGTGATTTAAGCAATGAAACAGAAGTCATTATTACATTGTAAATTTTGTATGACTTTGTACTTTAAATAAAGGTAAACTCAGAATTCTGCATCTATTACTGAGTGTTTTCTGATTCAGACTTTTACTTGAAGTATTTTTCTTTGAAAGATTGCAATCTCTTATGTATGTACATGAAGATGCTCAGGCCTTTACATTTGTAGATTTTGAGGTGTTGAATTGTTCAGATTACTGTATTCTTTAAAACGTGAGTAGAAGAACATTTAGATCCTATATGGAATGATGTTTTAATTTGAGTCCTTTTAACTTTTCTCCAACAATTGATAAATAATTAGCTTAAACACATAAATCTGTAGGAAATTGTCATACATTTGAATAAAGAATGACGAATTGTAGCGATATTTGACAGTTTTCATATAAATTTGAAAGGCAAAGTTTGTTTTACTGAAATTCATACAAAGCTTTGTGATATAATAGTGAATTTATGCAAAAGAGTGAATACTTTGTTGATATTTGTAACATTTTGCATAATTTGAAGTCCAGTAAGTCACTAATTACTTTAATTTGCATAAGGCCCCTTGAATATTACAGTTTCACATCAACCTGTTGAATTATCCACAAGGTCAAGACCTGACCATACAGAAACTTGAGATTAAGAATTCTTATTCAATTCTTCATATCTTCCAAGATAGCTAAGGTTCGTTTGTGAATTTTAACTTTTGTTATGAATGTGTAAAAACATACATCAACACATCCTTCTCAGCTGACCATGGATCCATGCCATGCAAGTCGTCCCCTCCACACTCCATCAATGCCTAAATGTCCCTCATAATAGTATGGAAGTAACTATCTATGCTGATCCCCACCCCTTCCAATACTGCAGCTTCTTGGAAGGACACAATCATACTTTTTGTCTGTATAACAAGGCTATCCAGAAATTTGCATCCCAAGCCAATGCCACATCATTCGCATCATACATTGATCCTTCTAACATTACTACCACTTCATCCCAAAAAACCCTACCACTCGAGGTCAAAATCAAGATTAGTGACATGGGATGTGGGGAGTATGACCTGCATGGTACCTTTTGTGTAGGGACTTTACCCAATCCTAAAACATTCGGTGCCCTGAAGGAAGAGGATGTCGCTATAGTCGTTATCAAATGCAAACCATCGCCCATCTTTGAAAGAAAGCATCTCCTCGATCAAGATGTGCTTGAAGATGTATCCTCCTAATTGTATAAAGAAGAAGAAGCAAAACTGGAAGCCTGTATCATACCAGCTAAACTCTATGGTAAAGGGCTAGAAATTGTCAAGTACATGGGCTATCGAGAACAAGGCAGTATTGGCCTTCATGAACAAGGGATTATAGAGCCAATTCAAGCAACAAGGAATCCCTATACTCAAGGATTAGGGTATAGAAAACAATAGTATATCCTCACTAGTGGTGAGTGTATCTTAGGTGAGGTCACTACAGTTTCCCCTACAATCGATAACATTAATGAAGCAGACCATAGAGACTCCTTTAGTGGCTTCACTAAATTCTTTGAATTCTCCATATGTACCATCTACACTATAACCACCCTAGCATCCTCATCTAACGACCTACCCCTTGTATACCCAGACCTTATAGATTGGGAAAAATAGGGACCTCATGTTCTTGATATAGCACAAAACAATGAAGCCATAGAAGAAATGATGGGGATCAGAGATCACTTCCCCCTGGGAGATCATAGAGCTGGGTACATCATGGAACTTGACACATCTACCTATTTTAGCGAGACCACCCATGCTTCTAGTCGTAAAAATGTAAAAATAAAGACAACGCCCCTAATGAAAACCACTCCATGGCACTTTCAGGTGAAGAAAAAGTAAAAATAAAGGATGTATCTTCTGGTGAAAACCTCCATGAGGTGCAAGAACATGGAAGCATGGGCCTTCTCGAAATAGAGAAGGTATATCCTGATAGATCACCAATCCTTATGGAGCCATCACAAGAAATGATCCTTGGGACAGAAGAAGCACCAAAGATCACCTTCAGGGCAAAGTCTCTTACCACAACAGAATAGGAGAACTTCTTAGATTTCTTCAAACAAAGAAGCCATAACTTTGCATGGACCTATGCAGATATGCCGAGGCTAGATCTTGCCTTGGTTGTTCATCATCTCGCAGTGTGTCCTGATGCAAAACCTGTAAAACAAAAAAAGATTAGAAAAATGAATCCTCAGATCGCACTCCTTATTAAGGCAGAGCTGAAGAAAATCCTAGATGTGAGATTCATACGACCAATAGACTACCCCGAGTGGGTATCCAACATAGTACCTATAGCAAAAGTCACTGGGGGCATCTGATGCTACATAGATTTTAGGGACCTCAACAAAGCATGCCATAAAGATGACTTTCCTTTGCTCAACATTGACATTATAGTGGACCTTACTGTAGGGCATGAGATGTTATCCCTAATGGATGGCTTTTCAGGATATAATCAGATTAGGATTGCAGAAGAACAACATAAGACATCCTTCATATGCCCATGGGGAATATACTGTTGGGTGGTGATGCCTTTCGACTTGAAAAACGTAGGAGAAACATATCAACGTGCCATGACTATTATCTTCCATGACCTCTTCCATCACATCATGGAGGACTATGTGGATGACGTATTGGGAAAATTGAAGACCTGAGAAGAACACTTAAATGTGCTGGTAAAGATCTTTGACAGACTAGAGCAATACAACATGCATCTAAACCTAAAGAAATGTGTCTTTGGGGTCACTTTAGGAAACCTTTTGGGGTACATAGTCTCAAGAAGAGGAATCAAAGTGGATGCTGCTAAAGTTAAAGCCATCACAGAGATGCCCCCTCCAAAAACACTAAAGTAATTATGAAGTCTACAGGGGAAGCTCCAGTCTATCTGTCGGTTCATCACCCAACTTGCTGATAAATGTCATCCATTCCAGTATCTACTTAGAAAGAACACAGCCTTTGTCTGGGATAATCAATGTCAAGCTACCTTTGACTAGTTGAAAATGTACTTAGCTAATCCTCCTATTCTCACTCCACCAAAGCAAGGAGTGCCCCTCCTCTTATATATCTTGGCAACTGAAACTACTATAGGGGCCTTGTTGGCACAGCATGACGAACAAGGAAAAGAAAGAGCAATATACTACATCAACCGCACCTTGGTGACCTATGAGATGAACTATACTCCCATTGAGTGAGCATGCTTAGCTGTGGTCTTTACTTCACAGAAGTTGAGACACTACATGCTCAATCATAAGACTAAGCTCATTGCCAAGATTGATCCGCTAAAGTATCTGCTAAATAGAGCTGCCCTCACTGGAAGAATGGCCAAATGGGTAATGATCTTAAGTGAGTTTGACATTGAGTACACTAAAAGAAAAGCTATCAAAGGATAAGTCATTGCTGATCAGTTAGCTAAGGCACCTATCCCCACGAAGCATCCTACACTTGCAGAATTTCCTGATGAGTCCATATTGATGATAGAACCAATAGTAGAACCATGGAAAATGTACTTTGATGGGTTGTATACACACTGAGGCTCAGTGGTAGGCATTTTGTTTATTACCCCTCAAGGTGACACCATCCCCAAGTCATTCAAGATTACATTTCCATGCACCAACAACATAGCGGAGTACGAGGCTCTTATCATAGGACTCCGTATGGCAATTCATTGGAGGATTGACAAGATCATAGTCTATGGAGACTCCCAATTAGTCATCTGACAGGTGAATGATGAGTATAAAACTAACAATGATAAGCTCTTGCCCTACAAACGAATGGTGGATGACTTCAAAGGTTATTTTTATGACATCCATTTTGAGCAGATTCCAAGGCTAAATAACAAAGCAGCACACACAATGGCAACAATAGGATCCCTGGTAGACATGAAGAAGGACAACAAGAAGTGTGAGATCCTAATTGTAGAGCTCCCTATATTAGCCTATGACATTCCCCAAGCAAAACTGGTGTGCAAAATTGTTGGTCCCCTCTCCCCGTGGTATCAAGAAACACACATGTACCTCCATGATAACACTATTCCCACCAAACTTTTAGCTTCACAACAAAAAAGCTTCATTTGTCAAGCCTCCCACTTCACCCTCATAGGAGACACCCTATACAAAAGGAGTCTTGATGGTACACTTCTATGATGTTTAGACTCTAGGGAAGTTGACGTGGCCTTACAAGAGGTGCACTAAGGCATTTGTGGGGCACACTCAAGTGGACCTACCTTAGCTAAAAAGATCTTGAGAATAGGGTACTATTGGCCAACCATGGAGCGAGATGCCTACCAATTCGTTAAAAAGTGCCTGCCGTGTCAACAACATGGGGATTTCATCTGTGCACCATCACAAGAATTGCAACCAATCATAACTTCATGGCCCTTCTCACAATGGGGACTCGACCTCGTAGGAAATATCCATCCACCATCCTCTAATGGTCATAAATTCATCATCACTCCTTCTGAATACTTCACCAAGTGGGTGGAAGCAATTTCACTCAATTTCACCACCGAAACCCAAATATCCAAATTCATCCTTCATTACATCATATGTTATTATGGCATACCCCATTCCATTATCATAGATAATGAGAAACCATTAAAAAACTAGGAAGTCTGTACCCTGTGTGAAAAATTCCAAATCCAACATCATTTCTCCACTCCATACTACCCCTAAGGTAATGGTCAAGCTGAAGCTTCAAACAAAACCATCCTGCATATCCTAAAGAAAATAGTTAATGAAGCAGGCCACGACTAGCACCTTCAACTTAATCCCACCCTATGGGCTTACCGAACTAGTATTTGTACACCCATAGGAGCCACTCCATACTCCCTAGTATTCATATCTGAAGCCATCCTACCTATTGAGGTCAAGCTCCCATCCCTAAGAGTATCCCTATAGAAAATAATTACTGATGAGGAATATCAAGTTGCAAGCCTGCACGAGCTAGAACTATTGGATGAGAAATGCCTAGATGCACTCAACCATCTACATGCCTACCAAAACCGCTTAAGACGAAGCTACAACGAGAAAATCAAGAACCACAAGTTTGAAGTGGGTGACCTTGTCCTCATGGAAAACTAGAAGAATCTACAAGACTTCCCTAAAAAAGGAAAATTTGAACCCAATTGGTTAGGGCCCTATGTCATCACTGTCAGCTATGGATCAGGAGCATATCAGCTTGCAACATCTGAGGGATAGCCTCTGGATGAGCCCATGAATATTCTACATCTGAAAAGGTTCTACACATAACCCATCGAGTATCCCAAACAAAAAAATACAAAAAAATTAAAAATAGAAAAAATCAAAAAATTAAAAAATCAAGAAAAACCTGAGTGCAATAAAGATGTCCAATGGTGAAATCACTTCGATGACACCTTGGATTGGTACTAGGGTGAAAACCTATTTTAGGCACCATGTGTAGCAGTCAGTTCTACCATCTAATAAGTCCTTTTTCTGTCATGACACTCCATACCAAAACACCTTCCATGGCTTGGAATTCAGAAACATCAATCACCCAACCTGCATCACTCCACCCAAGGCTAGTCTGCGGAACAAAGATCCTTGTAAGCTTCCTTTTGTACAGCTAAAATCAAAAAATGCAAAAACATTAGAAAAATTAAAAAATCCAAAAACAATATAAAATCCCATAAACAACAAAAAAATCAAAAAATTCAAAATTTGCTCCAACGACATCATCACGATTTCCAACATCCTCACAATCACCCAAAATCATCATCACCTCATCTTCATAATCCACCCTGCACCATTCCCACATCATCAAGTCTTGCCAGAACTACATATTCATCTTACCCACATCTTGAAAGTACCTTGATCCCGTGGACACAGGGTATGTAGGCAATCTGGAATACGAAGGAAGTATCTAGTACTCAGGTACATAAGATGCACCCATCCAACCCGTTTGAATGGTCCCTATTCACTGAGCTTGCTAGATCCAACAAATGATACACATGCTAAGCATATGCCAGAAACATCATGCCTCATGCAAAAATCATCAATCAACATACCAACTATAATCCAACACATGGCCTGACTATCCTTTTGCCCACCTTTCCAAAATTGTCCAACAAAATCCAACCGATTCATGTCTTAGGATATATCATTCCTACAATGGACAGAATTTGTCATCCTATCAACACTTATCTTGGCAAGAGCACACAATGGCTATTTCTATCTTTTTGTTGGTCTTTTTTATTATTGATTTTTATCTTCTTGTCTTGCTCTAGGTCATTTCCAAAGCTACCTCGATCTCATTATATCATGGTAAGTGGTAGACAACACCTGGAATAGACACGGTCATTATTTTTGTATGCTATGCTTGTGGGTTGAATTCATTACTCTAAGAATAGTATTCATATCTTGAAGCTTGGGTCAGTTTTAGCATGATGTGCCTCATTTACATATACATGCATTAATACCTTATATGTACTATGAGCACTCATGGATGAGTCCCCTTCCTTGGCTAGGCAAGGTTATACTACCTTGTGCATGCATGAAATAAACCTATTGTTTGTGGGTCTAGTCCATACAATTGTGGGATATATACCATCACCTAGGTCATCTCATACCTTTGTTAAGTGTATCCTACATTGCTACAATAAATCAAGAAATGCTCTTAGTTAATCTTATGCAACTACTATACCTAGCTCAATTCATCTTCCAAAAACACTCATCCAACCATACTGTCTGGGCCTAAATTTTTAATCCCCCTGTCTATTCCTCCCCCCCCCCCCAAATCTTCTAACTAACCCCCCCTCTCACCTACCCTCAACTCATTCCAACCAACCTAACACATCCCAAACTGAAACAACTCCCCCCTTAATGATGTGGTGTATCATGACCTACCAAATCCCTTTTCCCCCATCCTATTCCCTTCCCCAATCTAACCATACCTAGTCTAACCATACATGACCCATAAACCATTCCCCCTCCCCACCTATCCCATACCACCAAGCCCCATTGCCCAAGGTTGTACAAAAACATTGCGTGTATCATGACTTGATCACTTCATAAATCATTGCATTAGGCCATTAGTTGCATTATCATAATAATTATCATAATAAACCATTACATTTTTATTTTTCCATTTGCATACATAATATAAGTTTATTAAGATAAGCATATATTTTCATTCCATTACATGTTACATCCATAATAAATGTTTATTAATCTGAACATTTATCTACATTCCACATTCACATCATATTCCATAATCAAAACATGCATACATAACATAGGCAAAACAAAACATCTTCATATAACATGCATAATCCATCATGATCATAAGAAAAACATCCATCACATCATCATCACAAATAAACCATATTATGCAACTATGTGGTCGACATGAGGTAGCAATCCCACCAATAAAACATAAGAAAATCATAACATTATACCATCATATGTCATCATCAGACATATATCCATCACATACATCATTAGTACATCCATAACATCTCATACAATCATCACATCATCATAATATGCATAACCCATAAACATAAACATCCATACACATAAGCATCATGAGGAAACATAAATACATACATCCATCCATAACACATAATAAATGCATAAATCATCATCATCATAGATCATCAAGTCTCATAATACATCATAAAATAACATAATGTACATTGCTCAAAATGATACAAGTCATGATACAAAAGGCTTCAAGGGGCCCAAAAAGGTACAAAAACATATGTCAGCCCCAGGCTGATGATCCCCTACCTAACTCAGTGGGAGATCCAAGCTATCGTTGTTGCTGCTATGGTGGCTGCTATGGCACCTGTGGTGGCTACTTTGGCACCTATACTGAGGGACCTATCGGTTGCTGCACCGACTGAATCGATCGAGACCTGTGGGACCTAAACATCCAAGACCTACTCTGCTGACTATAGCTCGGGACCCACTGACCCTCTAGAATAATTGAACAATAGGTTGCGTGATAATACTCAGCCTGAGATCTCTGCTCTAATACCTGTCCCTGTAACTACCCAATCTATGCCTGTAACTAGCCAATCTATGTCTGCATCAATGTCAACACATGACCCATGCCTGTCCCTGCCACAACCCCCTATAAACTCGCCACCTGGACCTCTGCTTGCTGAGCCCTCATCGCTATAGCATCTCTCTCCTCTATCAAGGTAGCAATCTAACCTAAGCCTGTACCAACTATGCCTATAACACATCTATTTGTCCCTTGCTCCATCCAATAACACGGTTGCACCCTGCAACTGCACTAACTCCCGCTCTTAACCCTCCAAGGTCTCCTATAAGCTAGCAATTTGGCCCCGCAGGGTCTGTATCTCCTCCTCATCCTCACTTTGGGGCCATCGACGAGATGGATGCTCTCTCGATGCTGAACCTCCTCCTGCCCCGAGCCACCTGCCTCCACTTGGCCAGATCTTGTAAACTCCATAGCAATCTCAGGAATGTGTTACTGCACATTCCTATGTCTTACCTCTAATCCAAGTGCCTGCTGTGCCATGACAGCTTCCTTTCTTGGCTACTGTAAAGGTACTTGTGGTGGGGGCATAAGCTCCCTGTCGGCTCTCTGCCTCTGCTGCCCTGACCCCCATTGTCGGGGTACCCTCTGTCTCGGCCCCTCTCCCAACTGAACCTGCTGCTAGGGCAACTACTGATCCCCCTTGCCTGTCCTTGTCCTGGTACCCCTACTGGTGGTACCCCTACCTATCTCTCTCCTCCTGCCTCTATCTGTCCAGATGCCACTACTGCCAACATATGAATCCCCTCCTCATCCTCAACCTCCACCTCCTCCACCACTATCTTATCCTCAATAATCTTATCCTCCTCTACTCCCTCATCTACTGTCATATTTGGATCCTCAGTCAGATCTGTAAATTAGGTGGGCCACCACATCTGGCACCAAGTCTCATAGGTCGACGTGGTACCTGCATCTCTGATCTCACTCCCCCAATCCCATATCAGTAGCTCCAAGGCCACAAAGTCTGCTATGGCAACCTGTGACTGTATGGTTCGGGGCCACCTATGCACATCTCGAGGAGTTTGTGCGAATATGGCCATTAGCTACGGAACATCCTGCCATAATCCAAACTACTACATGACTCGTGACGACAGATACATGTCAATGGTGTGGTCGCCTCAACCCATCAGGTACTGTGGCTGGAATGTGTAGGGCATATGAATGTCATCATCTGGCCATGGCTCCACCCCAATATAAGGTCACCAGGTAACCTAAATCAAATCGTCCAGTACTCACCACCAGTATCATACTTGCCCTGTGTAAGTGTACTCCACATCTCGATACAAAAATACATAAGCCTTGAACAGACGATGAAAATATCCACATCTCACCCTAGTGATCGCAATATGCTCCCATGCCCATACATGCAGTAAGGTAACATTGACTGACAATGCTGAATCACAATGGTAAACCACTGTATGCATCTCATGATAGAGCTATGCAAGCATGCAAGGCCCCTAGGCACACACTGTCTCATCTCAAACCATCCCCTCTATCATCTCTCCCCATTCAACTGGAAAGCCTCTGCCTTGCCAATCTGGCATCACCACACCACCAATCAATGCACACAAGAATAACGTGAACTGATCTACACCCGCCACCAGCGTCACCTCATAGCTCATCTCTCGACTATCCACCGATAACACTAGATGACCACGAGAAAATACTCTAATTAGAGCCCTTCGTCCCCTCCTCATATCATACACCACTCGTTGTCCATGAATAGGTATCTTGAGGATGCGATAAACATCCTCAAGTGTAATCATGATCTCCCCTATGGGAAGCAGAAAGGAGCAAGTCTCAAGATGATAGCGCTCTAGGAGAGTCGTCATCAGTGCTCTATGAGCTCGTAGCACTGGCATCTCTTAGGGTGTCAGAAGCTCTAACCTCACCAGTTGACCTCAAGTCACATCATCAAAGCCATCAAACAGCTCCATCGCCGAGGGTACACGTCATTCCTCTGAAGATACAATGAAAGAAACTGTCAACTGCATCCACAAATGCTCATTAGAAACATACCTATTCTTCCAAAATCAAACCCTTCGCATCAAATCTTCTACTGCTGGAAGCCAAGATAATTTTGGTGCCACAATACCCCTCCTTTTGCGCCAACTTTTTAGATGACGCTACCCCATTACCCTATAGCGCTAGAATAGATGATTGTGCCACTGTGCAGCTCTTTCACACTATTCCAGAACATTGCGCTACTCTATCGATTGGTACCAATCCGTGTGATGGCACCACTTTGCCCAATAGCACCAATCCCTAGGTTGGCGCTACTTCCCAACATGTTGCTAATCTACATGATAGCACCACTCCGGACGATTGCACTGATCCACAAGATAGCGCTACCCTAGCCCCATTTAGCGCTAATCTACCAAACCCTAACCCCTACGTAATATTGCATTAAAACAAAGGATGGTGCCAAAATGTTGTGTTTTGGCACCAATTTGCCTCTTTTTCATCCTAAGCAAATAGCACCAATCGAGAGGATGGAGCTAATCTGCGCTCTTTTCATGCTAAGTGATCCCCCGATAGCACCACAATTCAAAATCCCATTACCTGAAATAAAAAATGTGACAAAAATAAAAAATGACAAAAATAAAAAATGACAAAGCTAGGGTTTGGGCTTACCTAGGGTCCAGCCTCTAGTGATCTCCCGTATGGTCAAAATCACTCAGAAATGTGATCGAAACATGGGAAAATGGGGTTACGATTCACCATCTCCTCTTCTCTCCTTCTTCCAAGTGGCTCTATGTGTGCAAATGTGGCATTCTTAGGGCCCACTCTTCTAATTATAGTAAGCTATGTCATCCTTCCACACACTTTTTCCTCCCCAAGGTGCAGATCACAACCTTTCTCGTCTATTTTTCTTCTTGTCATCCTGTTTTTCCATCCTCTATTCAACTTTCACCCCCGTCGTGTCCTTTCGAGAGCTTACCTAAATTTTTTTTTTTTCACCAACCTCTTGAGGGGGCATCCCTCAATCATTTCATTCCTTCCTAACAGTTGGGGCATATTTTTCTTTGACCTGATGCCACTTCCCTGCTAGGTCCTAATGCCACGTCAAAGAGAGGCAAATGTACACCTAAAAATGTCTTCATTGTCAAACCGACTCCCGACATCCCTAAACATACCAATTCTCCTTTCAAATAATTAATTAAAAGTTTATTTAATTAATTATCCTATCCAACATCTAATTTTCCTCCATTCATTATGCCAAATTGAATTAATTTTATTAATTCAATAGTTCAACCTTATCCAATTAATTAAAGAAATGTGCAAAAAATTATTTGATTAATTCCCGCTTTTTCTTAAACCTAATTAATTAAGTAAATTATGTTTATCTAATTAATTCAGCCTATTAATCAACATATCCCTACCCTAACTAATTAAATATCTATTATTTAATTACCTAGCCTAACCTACATGACCCTAGACCTAAGATTAATTAAATAAAACCTTATTTAATTAATCTTAACCTCCCATTAACCCATTCCCTAATTTTTCCAGCCATATTAACTAAGCTAATCACCCTAATTAAATTGGTCAAACCTAGCTTAACACCCTTTCCCACATCTTCCAAATAAAAAATTGAAATATATCCCATATAAATCAAATTTTTATACACATGTGTCCAACATCACATTTAATACCTTTTACACCCCTTACACATGTCATAACTCATTTATTTCCACTCTTCCCCAAATGAATTTTTAATTCATTTTACTCTTCCCTATGTGAATTTTTAATTCACATCTAATCCATCTCACCCAACCTCATTTAATTCACTCCTTTCCCAAGATGAATTTGAAATTCATCTTTATTCCTAGCCCTCCATTTTCCAAGATGAAATCTAGGCCCTCCACATCACTTTCATCCTCCACCATTGATCTTCCAAATCAATCTCAACCATTGGATCCAAATCCCTCCAAAATGCCTATAAATACAACATCCTCCAAGCCATTTTAACATCCAATTTCTATGCAAAGTTATCATGCTAAATATCCATTGATCTAAGTGAGTTGCGAGTTGCATTGTGTACATTTGAGAGCATTTCACATTCATTCCATCATCTTGGGTATAGCTAGAGTGAGTTGGGTGCCTCATTCTCCACCTTATCTTGGATTGTGGATCCAATATTGAGGTATAATCTTTGTTTTTATGCATTAGATCTATGTTTTTAAGCTTCATTTTGGTTTCACTAATCATAGGAACAATACAACGTTCCATGGAATAATTTTATTGCAACCCATAGAAGACCTGGGTATCCTGACACAACAGTCACATTGTTTCACTAAATGTAAACATATTTGAATTTGGAACTTTTTATTCATTTGCAGAATGCAACCTAAATGCAAAATGTAAATGGAATTTGAAGTCCAGACTTTTCATGGCTTGGACTTTGAACTTCATTTACAAAGCACAAAATGAAACAACAAAGTGCATGTTGACTCTGAAACCTAGTATCCTGAACCAATGAACTATTCCAAGCACAAAATAATGTGAAAAATAATAAGAGGCAAGATCATTGGATTTATAGATTATACATAAAATGCATTTCTTGAGGAAGAGACTGAATATATATTTCTCATGGTTTTAATTTATATTAGATGTTGGTTTGGTTGGTGTTACTATACTTGAATGATTGCTTTCTATCATTACTACTTGTTTGGCCCTTGGGACTTAGAATATGGTGCAATGGAATACCATTGTACATAAACTTCTTAGTGATGAGATGGGTTCTACAACAATAATTTGCTTTGACAAGATAGGCACACTCACAACAAATTAGATATTGGTCACTTAATTTGTAAAGGTCACATCGTCAATTCACTTTAGGAATTTCATGTGGAAGGAACATCATATTAGGAAGTTGGAAGGTTCAAATAAGGAAGTGATACTTCCATGTATAAAGATCAATAACTTTGTTCCATCTTATCATTCAAATAAACCTAAAAGTAAGAATATGTTTGTATTAGGATTTAAGTTCTTGTGAGGAAACTAAGAGTATACAAAACCACCTTATTAAATTAAAGATTCACTTCATGGGCATCTTACTGAGGTCACACTTTAGCAAGAATTGCTATGACTTTCACTTGTGAAGATGCTAATCAAATTATTAAGTCAAGACAACTCTTTTGAGGGGGTTCTCAAAATGCACAAACTCTTGGAGGAATTTCATAGTGATCATGAACCTTGACCTTCAACAATTCTTAGAGTTTGCATTTTGATAGGGTTTTTCATATCTCAATAACATAGTATAATTAAGGAATATCATGTAATCATATTAGTGAAGATATCTATGTTGGGTTTAGTTAAACACTACAATAGGGAAATGTCACCCATCATGAATACATCTAGGTTGGAAAGAGACAAGATGTTAGAATTAACTAGATTATATTATCTGCCACAAGGATTTGAATAATAGTAATATCTCTCTTGATAGTAATTTTAGGTCAAACATTGAAAATGTTGGAATGGAAAAATCTCTAAAACATGCAATAACTAAACATATCAAAGGTACCAAGGGTTAAATGACTCCAGATTATTTTTCCCGTGCACTAGTGACACCAAAGCTTGATGTTTTTGATTTTGGAGTTGTGCTTCTAGAATTAATATTAAACAAAGAAGAAATTATGCAAGATGTAAATGGATCCTATTTTTTATGTTGGTAGCTCAAATCCTAGATTTTTCAAAAAGTCTAATGTGGTTTGATGAATATTGAATTTTAGGAGCAATTGCAAACTACAACAATATTGTTGAGGGAACCTCTAAGTCTATATTTGCTTCATATATGGAACTTGCTAAGAGGGTGGTATTATGTGAATATGAAAACTTATTGATTGATGAAGTCTTGGAGTATCATGGGTAGGATGGATTTGAAGTTGGCAATGTACACAAGATATTTGAGAGTACATCTACAAATTAGATATGTTAGAAATTTGCTTGGTGGATGTATGTCTTAAAGGGTTGAGCATTGTGAATACATGTACCTAGTCTATAATAGATTCTAATATCAGCTATCTACATTTTGTCATTATATCTCTATGACATTTATAAATGGATCCTAAGAGTAGGAGATTATGTAGAAATTAAATAACACTCTAAATGCATCAAAACAATGCCCAATGTGATATGTATCTTGTACCAAATGGTCATCAGTTTGTGTGGTTCTACTTCAAGGAATTACTTATGTTGAATTCATGTTATATCCAAGGCGAAAGATAGAGTTTTAGATGTTTTAAATGCCATGAAGGTCGTAGTGTAAGAGGATATTTTGCTAGGTGGCAGCATTTCCCTTCTCTACGTAATCAAAGGAGCTAGATAAACTTCAAACTATTAACTTTGGCTAGAAAAAGTTGTGCTGAAGCATTAATCAAGATGTTTGTTAAAGATTGATTAATATTATTTGGTTTAATTAATTGTTAATTTCTAAATTAGAGAAATTTGATGCTTTATTGTTCTTGTCTATATGTATTGTTGTATGTAGGTATTAGTATAGTTGACATGGTCATGTTGAATGAAATATTTCACATAGGAGAACAAACACTATGAATAAAGAATGCAAATTTCTAAGGAAATGGAAGAATCAAGTCAAATATGATGGGGTGATGAATGTGAAGATATGTTTGATTTGGTACATGTCAAGCTAGTACTAGATAGGAATTTTAACACCTATTTGCAGTCCATATGGTCTCATGGAAGGTGTGCAAGACACTTGAGAAGCATGTACAAAGGCACGATGTACATCTACAAGTCAAATTTTACTAGAGTTTAATGAAGTAATAGAATGCAAAGGACAAGTAAAAGGTCCCTTCACATTATAATGTATTATGTCTTATGTGCCTTTTTGGAGGGAATGAATTTTAGTCTTCCACATCCAAAGTTTCCTATATATACTCATTTGTAATTCATTTCAAAGGGTTGGTAACCCTTGTAAACTTAATTTGAATACAATATACCAAATCTTTCTCCTTTTTCCAAGTTTTCACTATTAATGACATTTTCCAAACTCTAAATTTTTTCTTTCAAGAGTTCTATACATTTAATTCACTGAATGCTTGATGGACTCAACATGTGTTTACACCAATGATACCTTTCTAATGCTAAGGTGTTTTGTGTGGTCAAATGAACACATTTGTGTGCACTAAAATTTGGCAATAATCTTGCACATTGTTGTTAGTTTCTTTGAAGATCACACCATCTCATGTTTGGATTGAGGGTAATAGGTCTGACGTTGATTAGTTTCACATTGAATTCACCCATTCATAGGATGGTGTGTAGCAGGATTAAAGATAGGTTTAGATTCTTTTATTTTCTATTTATCCCTATCCTTTTTGCTATTTTTTCATATTGATGTTAGATTAGGGTTGAAGTTTTTGATGATAAATTTCATTCATATAAGGTAGAAATTTGAAACTCCTTTTCAACTTTCATATGTTCCATATGTTGAAAACTTGCATATCTTAACATATCCTTCATTGCCCCAAAAATTGCAAATTGAATTCTCTTGAAAATTGGAATGAGTTTTCATGAATGACCTTTTGTAATCCACCCCAGAAAATCCTAATTTTGAAGGATGTATTTTTGTTTTAAGGGTTTTAATGATTTTTTAATTTGAATTTAATGTTAAAAATCACTTGTGGAAGATCTAATAAAATCTAAAATGAAAATCATCAACACATTTAAAAGGTGAAATAGGGGGTTTATTTTGGCTGATAATGATTGAATTACACTAAGTAAACCTCTTTATAAAATGAATGACTCTTGATATTCTATGTAGCTCCCTGAATAGACTAGCCAAAGCACTCTCTAACTGAGGAATTCTAGTAAACGTCATTAAGTCTATCAATCAAGACTCTTGAGTCTATCCACCTTCCAAGCAGGGGAACCTTTATCATTCAAACCCATTTTTGTGTCAAAAGATGCATCAACAAATCCCAAAGCTTGTACCCTTTCATACCAACACCATATCCAATGAAGATACATTTTACAATCTTATTCTCTAACTTTGACCACTTCTCCCTAGGAACATGTGCATGCCTCACAACCAAAGACTCAAAGATGTATCAATGAGGGATTTTTGAACAACCACACTTCCATTGGTGTCCTATTAACAAGAGCTAATATAGGAGACTTGTTAACTAGGTAACAAACTATGCTAAAAAGTCATGGCAACCACTTCTATCCAAAACTTGTGTTCCAAGATAGCTCCACCGAGCATACTCCTAGCCCTCTCCATTAAAGTCCTATTCATTATTTCTACAACTATATTTGTTGAGGGGTGTACAAAGTTGTCTTGTGACCTTCTATCCCATCATCCTAATATAATCTATCAAAATATGCTAAATAAAACTCACTGCCATTATCTATCATCAAAATCTTAATCTTCCTACTAGTTTGATTCTTTACAAGAGCCTTAAACTTTGTAAAATGACTAATGAATTTAGATTTACTTATAAGGAAATATACCCATGTCCTACTATAATTATCAATCATGAAAACATAATATATAGACTTTGAAATAGAACAAACATTAATAAGACCAAAAACATCAAAATGTATCAAGTCCCATGCCCCAAATGATTTATGAGAACTAGAGTAAAACTAAATGTGATTTTGTTTTCCATATTCACAATTTTCACACAAGTCAAATTCAAGGTTAGAATGATTTAACCCCTCAACAAAGTTTTTATTTTCAAGGGTCCATAGACCCTTCTCACCTAATTGACCCATCTTTTAGTGCCATATCATTGTCTTCTCTACTATTATCTTAGTCACCAAATCATGAGCACCCTTAGGTACCCAAAAAGCATTACCATCAAAAGTGGATGTAACACTTCTATTTGTTGTTGGTTCCAATGGTGAAGGTGTAGATTCAATAGATCTCTTCACTACTAAAACAAAATAACTATTGCACTAAATTATACATGGATCCAACTAAAATAGAGGGCCAATACAAACACCCTTAGAAAACACCATAGTCCCTCTCACCATCTTGCACCCTTCACTTGAGAAAACAACATACACATGTGAATTATTAAGGTTACTTACAAAGAGTAGGTTCCATGTCAAATCAAGGATATGCAGTATACCATTGATCCCATTCACTTATCCATCAAGGAAATAAATCAAGACTCTTTCATAGTGAGTAATATTTAGATGAGAATCATCTCTAAGCTACACCTTCCCACCACCATATTCTTCATATTTTATAAACTAACCCCAATGTGAGGTCATGTGGAAAGAGGCACTAGAGTCTATTAACCACACACCTTTCAATGCATATGTAACAGAGGATGCAATAAAGGCATTGCCATCATCTTGGGAGGACTTCTCAAACTCATCAAAATCTCTCATTTTCTTCTTTTTCTCCTCCTTGTAGTCTTGTTGTACCCTTCGCACACACGCCCCACTTTGCCCCTAGCAAAGTATGGACCCCCTAGTTTTGGCTTGAGTTCTCAAGTTAGCATTTTCATAGTTGCATAGGTCTTGGATTAGTCCACATGCTTTGATTGATTTGTTTTAAGGTGGGCCACTTGTTTGTGATTAGACTTCATGGTCTCACTTATTCCTTGGTTTATATGGAGAGGTTTTTGGATGCATTGTTATCCTAGGCTAGGAAGGCCTTAAGTGAGTCAAGTTGATGGTTTATTTGTCCATTTGGTATGTTTGGATTTAGGGACCTTTATGTGGTATTGTCTCTTATCTTCGCATGTCTTTCTAGATGGAGTGTTTGATTCTCAAGGTCTTTGATGCATTTGAGTTCGTGCGAGAGTTTGAGTAGGAAGGTCTTTTGTTTGTAGAATGTCAATGGCTAGTCTCAATTAATCATTTATAGGCATTGTATGGCTATGAATATGGTAGGTCTCAATTTGAGGACAATCACCTCCAAGCTCAACATCATTCACCAAGCTGGTTTGATCTCATGAGAGCCTTGTCTTGGTCGTGCATACTTTACCATAAGTCCTCCGTTTTGCTGTCCTACTTTTATAGGCCACCTAGGAATCTTTAAAATACCATATCATGGCCCCAAAATCAGTCCTAGAAGTGGTCACAAAACCTTTAAGCACTTTCCTTAAAACCCGTGAATATGCATTTGGTGGCAAAAAGTTCAAAATAAAAATGGAGGGAAAAATATTTTGAAATTCTATTTTGTCATTAACCCTCACCCTAAAATTGACGGTTTACTAACAAAGAAAAACCCCTCACCTAACCATCAAACCCTCTTTATTCATTATTTTTGGCATTTTTGTAAGGTTTTTGGAAAACTAAATGTGTTGACATCATCATAAGACCCCCAGTCACGTGGATGTATAGACATGAGGTTTTGTAAAGAAGAGAAAAACATTAAAAAAATAATAAATTTGTCCTATGTGACTGTTAGAGTCTCCTCCATCACTGGTTTTTTTAATGGATAAAGATTTAAAATAATAATAATTAGCCGATAGGCTTTTATATGTGAGCATTATAGTGCTTGGAATTATCTCATGCCATAAAAAAATTCACGTCGGGAAAGTTTCTAAACTCGTCAGTTGTTCTCGTCTCATAACACGGAAAGATATTGGATTTTATGATATTGTTATTTTTAGGACTGTTTTCCTCATAAACACTTACAGCTGTAAGAGACTATTTTTAGTGCCTAAATTTATGATTTGGACCCCACACGCGTGGGAGACATAGAGGGAGGCGTGTATCATTTATTTTGCAATTTTAGAAATTGTTTTTTTTTTTTCATTATTTTTTTTGAAATACAAAGGAGAAACTAAGTTTGAAAATAGATATGGGTTGAAGATAAAATGAGATGGAATTTGGGTATATTTGGAAATTAATGAAATGTTTTTTTTTTTTTATTGATATGACACTATGACAAGGAGACAAAAGAGTGGAATATGAAACTAGATCTAGTATCAAAGACATGAGAAGACTACACTATGATAATCTAAGATGTTAGGATGCAATTAAACTATTGTGATCTAGTCTAAGTGTCGTGATCCTGCTTGATGCAGATCTTATCCTTTGTAGAAACTTACTTTGATAATTATCAAATATGTTCACCTATTATATATCCACAGAAGGAAAAATTAAGCGGTGCTAAGAAGTACTATTAGAATCTACCATAACATTGAGGAAGAACAATCAACTTGTTAATAGTTAGGCCCAAAGATTGATTAATAGTGATAGAAATAGAGAAATAATAGAGGTTATTAGATGTTGATGTAGACACAATAGCTAATAGTAGAACCTAAAAGTGTTAGTGAAAAATATGTGAATTGCTTGTTTTGTTTTGATTAGATGTGTTGGTGATCATAGAATGACCTAGTGTGATGCCTTTAAATACAATCCTTATATTGACACTATTGTAGCCACCTATTGCATTAGCCAAATACACCCTATATTAGCATTGTATGTAGAGTGCAATAATGGAAAATTCTATAAGTGTGGGACTTGTCCTATAGAATGACCTCCAAGTTTGAAAAGTTTTTTTCTAATGAGATATGCAATAAGTTCCCACAATTGTTTTGCAAGGGAAAGGGAAATAGAGAAAATATATGAAATAAATCCTAATCTATTAGGGAGAGTGCACAAAGAAAAAGATTTTCTACCTTTATTTATCATCGTAATAGAGTGGACACATAAATTGTTATGGGACTTTTCCCCCAAAATGGAAAAGAAGACTATTTTATGAATAAGACTTTGAAATTATAAGAGGATAAAGTTTATTTACCCTTTACAATTAAAAGGGGTTTTCATAATTATTCTTTATTTATCTCTTTTTTAACCAAAGGATCATATGCTCCTTTTCCCTAGATTTATTTATTTAATTGTAGGAGATTTAAATATAACTATTAGTAAAGTTAAACAAATTTAAGCATGCAAGGTTATTAACTAAAGTGTAAATTGAAACATATGAGAATTCAATAAGAACTCTGAAGTAAATAATTAACATAGCTAATTGAATAATACAATCCATAATCAGATTAACATAGCTAATTGAATAATACAATCCATAGTCAGATTAACATCAAACCCATATATAATAATTCTAACATCTTTTATTAGCAATAAGTTCAATACTTATCTGTATGAAATTTGCAAGAATCCAAAGATTGTTGGAATGGACCCTAGTTTAGCCTCTTCCATTTGTGAGCAATCTAGGAGGAATAAGCGTACTTTTCCGCTCTATACGAGTGATGGTACCTCTGGAACAATGCTTAACACCTATACAATACCCAAGCCCTGGCCAGGATGGTCCCAAGTGAACTTTTGTACCACAAGTTGGACACACACATATGGTGTGCCCCATTCTCTGTCTTGCTCACAGCCTGCTAACCTGGAATCGTATTCTCGCAATGTACAAGGCTTAATTATTTCTCTTTATTGTGTGTTTTCTATGCTTCTTCTTTCTTTGAGTGATGTTTTTTATGCCCCTTCCAAAGCTCACACAAATGCCTTATATAACCTTTTAAGGGGTGATTTCTAAACCATCACACCCTTTCACAAAGGTTGTCATTAACAATTAGTTAATAAAATTAATAATTCCTCCTTTTTTAAAAGGGGTTTTCATAACTATTCTTTATTTATCTCTTTTTTTAACCAAAGGATCATATTATCCTTTATTTTTCCATCTCCCTTTTAATTATAAAGGGTAAATAAACTTTATCCTCTTATAATTTCAAAGTCTTATTCATAAAATAGTCTTCTTTTCCATTTTGGGGAAAAAGTCCCATAACATAAATCAATAATCACAAGCAGTCAAATATAAAAATATTACCATAAATATAGATCAAACACATTCAATCACACAACATGAGAGTAGGACAGGAACATAGTAGTCACAACTACTTAGATTAATGTTCATGAATATAGATAATCTACATGTAGGGAAAGGATTCAATGCCCTAGAAACATGAAAAAAGGTTTCTATTTCTATACTTAACAAATAAAATAGAAAACCAATTGATAGAACTTTACAAATAAGGCTTGATTTGAAGCACAAATGAGCAAAATTCCATCTTGATCCCTAAGTGAGCAACTCTTATTTATACATGTGAGAAGAGGGAGAGAGGCAGAGAGATAAGGAAGATAAGAAGGCTAGAAGAGATACTAACTTAATTATTTATTAGCAAGATTAGATTTCATTCTTCTAAATCCCAAGGCAAACTAGAGATCAAACACTGTAAAATCTCTAGATGCTCTTGATTGCATGTGTGTCATAGCTTGAAAGGGCCTAAATCACCAAATGAATAACACAACACATTAAAATTGCATGGAGAAGTGGCCACGTGTATTTAATTTACAAGAAGAAATGGCCACAAGTTTGATTTCATAAGGTAGGAAGTTAGGTCCTTGACTAGATCAATAATAATATGATCTTCCCTATCTAATCTTCTTTAATCTTGTCCTATACTTTAGAGGAGTAGATGCATGCCTAAAATGCCTTGGCAAGAATTTTGGAAACTAAGATTTGATTCAAGACATCCCCCACATTCAACTCCTTTGGTGTGTATCCTAAAAGCTCCTCAAGTTGTTGCACAAAGTAATGTCATCCATTATGCTTCATTATTGGTAGGTAACCACATTTTTCCTTTGAAAGATCCTAATCCATCAATCATAGCTAACCATGTACTTCATGGTTATTGAGTGCTTTATAGCATTTGGGTAGAAAAGATATGAACTATTAGAATTTTAATGAAACACAAAAATAGATTTTATGTACATACTTTTTTAAATAATATTTATAAAAAGAATAAATATATAAAGTTCATAGGGATTTTTAAAAGCAACACTAGCTTATGTTATTGTGGAGAGAATAAATGTTTCCCTACATTATTTTAGGTTTAATTAAAAAATTAAAGCTCATTAATATATTAGATAAAAAATGATAGTGCTTTAGAGGGAAAATGAGGAGTGATGGTTGTTGATTGTTTAGTGGTTTATGTGTAATCCTCCTTTCTGGACAAACATTTCAAGGGCTTATCAACCGAGTTGAATCTCCACTAAGAGAGAGCAATCGCCTATCGTGTTGGGCAACCACTTGGGAAGCTGTGGACTCTTGGATATATCAAACAATGTCTCTATCTAATGTTCAATTATGCTTAGAAACCCTAATTATGCAAATTAGTAAACAAATTATCAAATTACGGCAAATCCTTTCAGACTAAGGCAAAGGACAGATATTTAACTTACTATTTTTTGAAGTTTGAAAGGTGGAAAAGTTGGGGACACAGGGATAGTGCCCAAGTCCAAGGTACCCATTTCTTTGCGGGATCCTGATCTCCTTTCGACACTAATATGCACTGCAACTTCAGTTTCTAGAAATTCCACTATGAAGGACACGGGAACTAGCGCCCTAGTCTAGGAAAAGCTCCGGTGTCCTGCTTCTTTTTAGATCCTGAATCCTTGATGCCTACTACTCCTTCCTGCAACTCCACTCCACGGGACTCGACACATGTAACCTACAATCACAAGGAGTGTGGGAGGGGGTTGTGGTGTTTAGAGGCTTGCCTTGGTCAATCCTCAGAGAGACATTCAAGTCTTCCAGACACCGTTGTTAGATGAGAGTGCGTATCTCGACAGGATAGAGGCAAAAATCTAAATGATAAATGATTGAAAACATAATAGATATCACCTTATAGTGAAGATCTCATGGAAGGAAGATGCTCTTCATGCCATGAGGAGATGGATGTCAAATCTGTAAACACAAACACAATAAAGTACCGCTCTGCAACACAATGAATGCCTTGAATCACTTTCACATAAGCTTGTCAATAAAAATGTCCATCTAGTTTGCAAATGAAACCTAATCATGCTTATATATATGTAACTACAAAGATTCTTGCTAAGAATTTCATAATTCAAACTTTGGATGTTAGCATAGGACCTAATTAATGGTCATAAAATTGACATTTGAAATTAGGGTAGACCTAAAATAGGGCTGGACTATGGTGCTAGCACCCAAGTCCACCCTACCATTTTTGCTCAGATTCCATTAAAGTGCAGCCCCTAGGTCCTATTTGTCACAAGACCCAAGGGTTTTCTCATTGGGAGTCATAAATAACATGCAAGATGCTCCAAATGCACTAATAGGACCCGAGAGCTAAACCTTACTAGGAAAAAGCCCCCAAGGTTACTTTTTTCTGACATAACATTTAGCCCCGACTTTAATGTATGTATAAACACAAGGCCAATACATGCATTAAAGTATGGTCAACAAACACAGCAAACACACCAAGCACGGAGAAGACATGCCAAACACATTGAAGATAATAACATGCATGAAAAACATGGAGAAGACAACATTGAAGACATGCAAAACACAGTGAATACAATGAATGCAGTGAAGACAGTGATGATTTTCTTTTATTTTTCATTTTCTCATATATATGCAAGTACAAAGAAAGTAAACACACCACCCATAATGCAAGAGGGACTCATCACCACTAGTCTTTAGACTACACATGGGGCAACAAACATGCCAAACAAATCTCAGAGTGTAGGAGGGACTCGTCGCCACCAGTCTTTAAACTGTAGTTGAGAACAAACACGCCATACAAATCAAGTACACCAAACAAATCCCAAAGCATAGGAGGGACTCATGGCCACCAGTCTTTAGACTATGCTTGGGAACAAACATGCAATACACACACACATAGAAGACATAGAGAAAACATGGCAAACAAGTGATGGAGTGTACCTATTGCTAGGTTCATCACCATCTCAGGCACATTACATGCACACACTGATGATTGGGCTTTACCACAACAATGGCCGAAGACATGTTTAAGGGTTGAGTTAGTCACAGAACCGCTCCCCACCTCCATAGAGGACTTTTGAAAATGACAGGATTGTGTACTCTCCTCGAGAAATACACCATCCCCACATCACATGGAGGGCTTAAGATAAAAAGGATATGCATGATATCGCGCCTCCACAGAGGGCTTAAGTGATTGCAATAGATTCAAGATTCACAACACACATTGCTAATATCTACAATAGATAACTTACCTTATATATGCCCCCACCTTAAGGTGGTTGATGTTGTGTATCGATATCAATCACGTTAAGGTAGGAAGAAAAAACACAAGGGAACACAAGCTCTCGTAAAGCCCATGCCCCTCGGAGGTGACATGTACTTTATGATCGCTAAATGTTCCCACAAACACATTCCTACAAGAAAAGTGTTAGTGTCCATATAATCATGATAAACAACAATGCATATGATCAATCACATAGAGAACTGAGGAATGCAATATTCAAGATAGACAAACTACACAGAGCAACAATATTGTTATGTTTTGTAAGTGCAATAAGACAACATCAAGATCACATGAAATGATTCTACTAGCCAAGCGTCATAAAATATATAACAACCCCATCATCATGTATGGACTAGATCCATTTTTTGATTACTAGCTAAAGGGACACTAGGTCCACATTAGTATAAAATGTTTTTCATCATCCGCCCACTAGATAGAACCCCTAGAGGAAGGGAAACAATGAAGCAAGAGAGGAAAACAAGTGTCTTAGGGACAATCACATAGGAGGGTGCCCCCAAGTCACCAACCGCAACGCTATGTCCATAAGACACAACACACAACAATGAAAATAGAGGAGGAGCAATATAGAAGAATGATGATACAAATAGAAGAAGGGTCACAATAGAGGCGGTCTCCTAGTATCCTTGACCTTACGAGAGTATCAAGGGTCATCCTAGGAGGCCTAAACAACACATAACACATCACGGAGGTAAAGGGTTAGAAATACTTACCTATAGGGACAACCAAACTAACCTTTGTCGACAAGTAGATCATCATCTTCCCCATGTCAAATGCTAGAGGAAAGGGGTTTGTAAGGTATCGTAGACCAAGTATTGTTCTTGTCTTCAAATTGTTCAGTGTTAAGTTCATCTAGGTTTGATTCGATGTGAGGTTGAATGTTTTCTTGTTGAGGTGCATTGGTATACTTATCCATTATGCTCTTAAGAGGTTGAAGAAGCAATGTGTTTTGAGTGATCTCAACATCCATCCTTGAGGGATTTAATGTGAGATACCTTTCCTCATCCACTAGTACTACATCTTTTGAAGAAAGAGCATAAGAGTGAGGGGAAGGTAAGGTGTTGTGAGGAGAGATAGTCAATGTTTTTAAATCCTTAGTGATGTCCAAATGACTTGAATATGCAATCAAAGAAGGGAGATTAAGGGTCTTCTCTTCCTTAGTGATATCCAAGGTGTGTGAACAATCAACTAAAGGAAGAAGGTTGGTGGGCTGATCCATAGAGGTCTCATGCACTAGGGTAGGATTTTTTTTTTGTTAAATGAATGTTCATTGTCCATCCATGGAATTTTCTTTGTTAAAGGGAGTTCCTCATTCACTAATGCTTCATCTTGGCTAGGGAGAGCAATGGAATGGGAAAGTGGTGGTATGATGTTAAGAGATGTGTCAATGAAATCATCCTCTTGCATCGAAGTGTCCTCATGAGGAGGAAAAACTTTGGGAGATGGATCATAAGGTAAACCTAAGTTATCATCACATATTTTAGCAATAGGTGTCGTAGTGGAATGTTCCATAAAGTCATCTAAGGCTTCATGTAACATCTTGAGGTCATCTCTAGTATATATATTATTGATCATGAATTTAGTGAGATCATCTAATATCAAAGGATATATTCCCATGAGGTTTGTGAAGCTATCATGTATGTATGCTATTTGTTCCAAGACTTGAGGATATACATGAGTAAATTTAGAGAAATGATCAATGTCTATGATGTATGCAAATAGAGATTCCAAGGAAGTATCCATGATATATGTTTTCAAATGAATGCCAAATCAGAATTCAGAGGGTTTTCAAAACTTATGCAAGAACAAGTGCAAAAGTATGTATGCGAATGACCTAAAAATGTTTGATTTTTCACTTTTTTTCAATGCAAAATACTAGGAGAAAAGGTGTTGTGAAAATTTTCAAGAGGGAAAGAAAATAATATGCCTAATAAAAGTCCAATTATGTAGCAATATCTTTCACAACATGCTTTTGAAGCAACTCTAGAGTGATGATAAGTCAAAACCTAGTGAAAATAGGCCCAAAATATGCAATTTTTCACCAAATCTCAATGCAAAAGAGTATGACAAAGGGTGTTGTGAGGAAAATAATGATGGAAAGAAAATTGTAATAGTAATAACATCTGCCTAATGCCAAAAATCTATCACAACATGCTTGTAGTTCCACTCAAGGTTAAACCCTAGTGAAAATATAGTTAAAATATGTAATTTTTCATAAATTTTTAGTGCAAAGGCCTAGTAGAAAGGGTGTTGTGAGGAATATGAGGTGAGGCAGCATATAATAACCCTAATAACAGCCAATTATTGTAGAAAAACCCCTTACAACATGTAGAGGAAAACTAATGCATTGTAGAATTAACATAATTCAAGGGAAAACCTATTTGAACAATCCACTCTATCATTGTACTTCCTACATTAAATCATCAACCAAGGATTGTAAGCTTATGATGGTATTGCATTGTATGTCCCTTTATGTGCTCAAATCCTCATAACTCTCCCATTCAAACCTATTCTGAGTAGCCTAGTCTGCTGAAATTCACAGAATTGTAAGAACAACAAAAACAGTTTATAATCTAGTTGCTATGGGTACCTTCAACATAAGCTATAGATGACTATTAATAACAGGAAATTACAAAATTAACTCAAAAAATTCTAAATGATAAAATAACTAAGGCTAACCTCTAGAGGACTTCAAATAGACACAGCATGCATTCACTCATAGATCATACTACTATATTTTAACAATTAACATATTCTAATTAACTCATACTGCATTTATACATAAATGAAAAACTAATTAACAAGAATG
This sequence comes from Cunninghamia lanceolata, assembly GCA_027924645.1. Classification (NCBI taxonomy): domain Eukaryota; kingdom Viridiplantae; phylum Streptophyta; class Pinopsida; order Cupressales; family Cupressaceae; genus Cunninghamia; species Cunninghamia lanceolata. Next base: position 10,874,960 of record BSBN01000703.1, on the reverse strand, counting down.
CATAAAAGAAATGAGGAAATAAAGGAAGTGAGGATCAATACCTAGAGTGCCCAGCTCAGGGGACTGACTCACTTAACTTGAAATGAAATCAAATCAATTACAGATACTCACACATCTTCAAAACATGTAGTTCTATTCATTCCATATCATAAACACAATATTCTTCAAATCTTATTCAAATAAAAACATGTCTGGATAATTGATATTGAGAAAACAAAGTAACGATTGAGTAACTGGAAAGTAAAAGCAACTAACTTAACAATGAACTCATCCCTCTAACTTATACAGAAATGGGAGAGTTTTATGCAACTACTAACTAATCCTTAATCAAACCAACCCTAGATACTGGGATACAGGTTCCATGATTGATTTATTAATCTAACTGATCAAAAGAAGAAAAGTCATGTTCAAACAAGAACTCTCATTAAATAGTTTGTATGAAAAACCACTCATAGACTGTGTTTAGAACAAGTCTTCTTTTCTGCATTTATTCCAATCAATGATGGTATAGATTCATCCTCCATCTATCTTCACTTTTGGGATTCAAGCTACACTTCACTTAATTCCCCTGTCTTACAACTCACTGCAATTGCTCTTTCCTTGATGCCACATCCTTGCTACATAGGGTTAATTCTCCAAACATATGCACACAAAATAACTTTCATATTTAAACCATAGGATTCTATCTATATTGCATGCATACTTATATTTTAAGTTATTCACTTGATAATATCACCACCATATTCCATATTAACAACATAGGTTCAAAGTCTTTGAAAAGTATATGAGAAACAACATATAGTAATGGTGATGTTTGTAAAGTATCTAGAGGATCATATGAAAAGGTTTTAAAAACATATAAAAATAGCATAAAAAGAAGTCAATAATTCAACCCATCATCTCCCCCCAACTACTCTTTTGCTTGTCCCCAAGAAAAATGAAGGAACTAAACATCTAGGGGAGAAGCTTATAATGTAAAGTGATTCTTCTGAGGTCCATGACTTCTTTGACTCCTTATCCCTGTTTAAGATAAAAACTATTGTAGCAGGCAAGCCTATTCATCCTGACCAATTCTGTATTCTTACATTTATCACTCTTTTCACCTATCTAGTATGGTACTGGGTAAAGGAGAATAGGAGGGTGAAATGTGAGTGGCAGCCATGCTACTCCTATTTTCTCTAAAATCTTGATATACCTGTGTAGCCTCTCAAACATGTTCATGAAATTGTGGAAGGAGTGGGGCTCTTTCCTATGCAATTCTAGAGTCAGACTATCCCATCTGTTCTGCACATACCTCTGGTAGTTCTGAATGATAGACATTGCTAACCATTGTATCCTTCTATAATTCCTGAGTCTAAAATCCATAATTACCTTACCTAGACCCTTATGAGAGAGGAGTGAAAACCATTGGGTTAGGATCACTTCAGGATTTAAGGATTCATTCCTAATTTGCAGTACTAGCACCTTCTATTCTTGTTCCTCATACTTATCCATTAGCTCCCCTCTAAGCTGCTCATTTCTGAAGTAAGATAGCAATGCTCTAACTTGAAACTCACCAACATAGATCAAGGGGTTCCACTCTATATCTTCTTCCATCAAATAATTGTATAAACAATATTCACACAACTGATTTTGTTCTTCCAAACTGACTTCTTGAAATAACTAGAAAAAATTATGCCTTGAATAGATAGAAATAGATTGATCATTGATGAATCTATTAAATTGAAAACTGAGAAACTTTTCCTTGAGAAATAATGCATAAACTCTTGGTGGAGGTCTGAATTCAATGATTTAAATTGCTCTATCAATTACCTCTGTCATCTTCCCTTCCAACCTTTTGATTACCAAATCCTTTTCCTCAACTGATGCATTAAGAGTTTGTTTCTCTTTTTCCTAGTTCTCCTTTTCCTGCTTGGTTTTATGAGTCAGTTTCATTAATTCAAAGCCTAGAGACAGAGTGGTGTGATACACTGGGGTTTTTATCATAGGAGGTTAGAGAGTGAGTACTTCATCCTCTTCAATTTTTGTTTTACTTACAGCCAGTTGTGCTAATAAATCTAAATTGGAACCATGGCCATAAGTCTAAATTCTCTCTTCCAACTCTTGAATCCTTTTCTCTTTTTCTTTATCTTTCTCCTCATACCCCTTCACCCGCTCTTCTAGCTGTCTTATTCTATCTAAAGCTTCTTGAAGTTCTTTTCTAATATTTCTGTCCTCCAATAAATCTTTTTCTTTTTCAAAATTTAAACTTTCATCATCACCTTTTCCAAGAATATCAAAAATTTTTTGAGCAAAATTATCAAGTATAGACTTCCCCATTTTCTTTGCAGTAAACAAATCCTCTGACTCAGAATCAGAAGAATAAACATACCTTCTTTTCTTGGAAGACACATTGACATTATCATAGGTGTCAATAGAGACATCCTCAGGAGGATTTTCTCCTCTGTCTGAATCTAAATTTAGTAGAATTGGATCACTGTCTTGCTGGCCTTTATCCTTTTCCTCTAATTTATGTTCCTCAACAACTTTTTCCTTAGCACTTTGCCTCTTTAGCCTACCTCAGCATCTAGGAGTGACAGTCTCCAACTTATTTTCCTTTTTCTTCCTCTTCTTGTCCCTCTTCTTCCTCCTTTCCCCTGTATTTTCTTCTTTTGTTGTGCCTTGTGCTTCTTCACACCCTTCCTATTCTTCTTTTCTTTACCAGATGCTGAAGGAGTGCTTCTTTTAGCTTTAGGGGTGGATGATGAGGGTTCTTCTGCTGCTACATGCCTTAATTCTGGAGGATTTTCATCTCGTGGCTCTTCATGCTCAGTTTCATATGGAGGCTTAGGTTCTGCTTGAGGTGCCTCTAATAGTGTTGAAATATCCACACATTGCTTAAAAGCTTCCCACTCAACCTGTGGGTACTGAATTCTCAAACTTCTCTTTATTAATAGGGCTGTTAAACAATGATGGGATAGAGTGGTGTCTGTTTGTTGTTTCTGGTATTTAGAAGACATTCTTTTCAACATACTATATAGAAAATTTGGAACATTGACTAGTTTTTCATGCTGTAGATGATTGAGCAATTTGAAATGTATAGTATATAACATGTTATATCGACCATCATAGGTAATATATCTGATGATGTATGAAGCACATTTCCCCCAAAAGAAGGGAAGAGATAATCACTTCGTACCTTGTGTGGTGGAGTCCAAGTGTTCACCACTCACAAAATTCCTCCCTTGCTGCGGCTGCATCAACTCTAGTTGGGTACGTGGACCTTGTTCATGGAAACCCTGTGACTTGAGCAATAGCTATTTTAGAAGCATCTATAGTCAATCCTTTCACCATTGCTTCATCATACTGTAATGTGAATGTAAATTCTTTTGCCATCTCATCATCATATTCTTTTAGTTTTAGAAAGTAATCTATCCACCCGACTCTTGTAAAGAGTGGAAGAACCATTACATCTTCTAGTATTTCTTTATGTGCAGAGGGTTATCTTCTGATTGCATCCCCTCCCATGATTTTTGTAAATTGTAGTCTCTACAATGTCAATTTTTGTTGAACAATGTTAATTTCTACTACTTCAATTCACCACCTAAAAAAGAACCAACTTACAATTTCTCCCTCTCCTTTCTTCTCCACTGTAACTTCCTTCAGGTAATAGGTTCACTCATTGGCAAAACAGTGTAAGTACATGGCGTAGGAGGTTTTATCTAGTTTTTCTTGAAAGGCAAAAGATGGTGAATGACGAAAATTGAAAAATAAACCCCTCCCCCCAAATTAAGTTTGAAGTGACCTCACTTCACATGTCAATTAATATGAAATGAGGAGTATTGATTGAATGGAATGGTGGATAATATTCTCACATTCACAAATTAAAATACAAGTAATTATGAATATAAAAAGAAAGCTAGTTTTAATGATTGAAAGTTACCTAATGTACATATGGAATGGAAAGAAATAATTAACACACCTTGGAATTTGTGAACATATATTGACAATTTGAGTTAATATGCATGTGGTGAACGGTAAGGTGGTGGGTACTATAGTAGAAATATGATGTGATGGTGCATAAAGGCAAAGAAAAATGAACAACTCATGAATGTGAGTTGACACTTGTGGAAATAGAGCGGAGTGATTTTGAAATGAATGCGGCATGTGGAATGGGTGGGAAAAATTGGGTATTGTTCACCAAATTGTGGAAGAAGGTTGCATACAGGAGTAGCTACAGGTGCTGCCAGCATAGGTCTCGATTATGTAATTACAGATGCAGTATATCAGGTCCCTATATGAGAGTGATAAATAGGTCCCAGCTAAGTTAGGTCCTGGTGGAAGTAATTGTGGTAACCACGGATATTGTGCCATGTGTGCATGTGATTTTAAAGCAAGGAAAATTAAATCTCAGTGACAAGGGTTGAGTCATGTAACTCAACCTCTGCATCACTAGACTCATTGGGTGGATCATCTTCACTGATTTGCTCAGTGTGTGTCATAGAGCCTTCATCAGGAGTGCCAGTACAATACTGATCAACTAAAGAAACAAGAAAGTCATCCTTCTAAAGTGGCTTCTTATACAGTTTTAGCCTGTGTTGATTTACTAGTAATGAAAACTAAACCTCATCAATGGTCTGTAATTGGACTGCACCATTAGGAAAGACTTGTTTAATCTCATAGGGTCCCAACTAGTGAGACTAAAGCTTGCCCTTGAAGTCCTTGTATCTTGAATCATAGAGGAGTGCCCAATCACTAGTTGTGAATTCTTTAGTCTTGATATACTTGTCATGCCATTTGGCTCTTTGTTTCTGTATGACCTCTATGTGATGGATGACTTCTAACCAGATTTCATCTAGGGCATTCAAATGTTGTAGTCTATCCTATTGAGCTGTAGTCAAATCCATCCCTAATTCCACTGCTGTCCTCAGGGTTTTGTATTCAAATTCTATAGGCAAGACTATTGTCTTACCATAGACCAGCTCATAAGGTGTAAACCTTGTAGTTGTCTTCTAGGTAGTTCTATATGCCCAAACAACGTCTGGGAGCCTAGAAACCCAATCTCTTCTGTGAAGCTAAACTGTTTTGGTCAATATATTCTCAAGCTCCTTGTTTGTAGCTTCAACATGACCATTTGCATGAGGATGGTAGGGAGTGGACTTTTTAAGTCTAATATGATACTCTTCTACTAGTTTTGTGATTAAATCTGATGTAAATTGTGGGCCTTGGTCAATGAATATCTCCCTTGGTACACCATATCTAGTGAAGATTTCCTCATACAAAAATTTTGCCACATTGTCATCTCTAGCAAACTGCAAAGCTTTAACATCCACCCATTTGGTTAAGTAATCAGTACATACCAGTATATATTCCTTGTTGTTTGAAGTAGGAGAAATAGGACCAACAAAATCTAGTCCCCACTTATCAAAATGAGCCAATGTTATATGTAGTTGTAAAGGCATTTCATCACTTCTTGTAGATCTGCCCATCCTTTGATATCTATCATAGCTTCTAGTGTACTTGACAACATCTTTATGAAGTGTTGGCCAATAATATCATGTTGATAATATTTTGAATGTTGTCCTCTTAGTAGCAAGATATCCACCATAGGGCTCATCATGACATGCCTTCATTATATCAAACACTTCATCCTCTCTGATACATATTCTCATAATATTGTCTAGGCCAGTGTAAAATAGGAATCCAGAAATCTAAGAGTAAGGGAAACATTTGTGAACTAGCTGCCGAGCTTCTCCCTTGGAGAGAAGTAACCTGGAATTTGGCTTGTAACCAAATGATTGGCTATATTTAAATACCATGGAGTGTGTATAGTTAGAGAAAATAGATGTTCATCAGGAAAAGAATCATCAACCACTCCTTCTAAGGACTGTGTAGGCAATCTAGACAAAAAATCAATAACTACATTAGCCTTGCATGGTTTGTCAACAATTGTTATATAAAATTCCTATAACAACAATAACCATCTTACAAGTCTCCACCCACTATTGGCTTATTCATCAAATATCTAATTGCTGCATGATCTGTATGTATGAATACTTTGTAACCAATTATGTAGTGTCTGAATTTGTTAATTGCATAAACAATAGCTAACATCTCTTTTTCTGTCAAAGTATAGTTCAACTCAGCTCCCTATAGGTTTTTACTTACATAGTATATTGCACACTCTTTGTTTCCTTCTTGTTGGCCTAGGACTGCCTCAATAGCAAAGTCTAATGCATCGGTATGGATATGAAAAGGTAGTGTCTAATTTGGACCTCTAAGAACTAGAGCTTGTGTCAATGATGCTTTCAACTTTTCAATTGAGTTCTGACAGTGTGCAATCCACTCAAATTCAATGTCTTTTGTCAATAGAGTGAATAGAGGTGCAATAATCTTGGTAAAATATTAGATAAACCACCTATAGTAACCTGCATGTCCAAGGAAACTCCTCACATCCTTCTGTCTTTGTGGAATAGGCAGGGTAGATATGATTTTAATCTTCTTTGGGTCAACTTGGATTCCTGCACTTGAGATGAAATGTCCCATGACTATTCCCTGTGTCATCATCATAAAACATTTTTCATTACTTAGAGATAGATTGTGCTCTATGCATCTCTTTAAAATTTCTCCAAGTTATTTAAAGTTTCATCATATGTTTCACCATATGTGGTGAAGTCATCCATGTAAATTTCCATCCTGTCATGGGCAAAATCAGAGAAATTACTGAGGACTGCTCTCTAAAAAGTTACTAGAGCATTACACAAACCAAAAGGCAAGACAAAATATGCGTAGGTACCCCAAGGGTAGGTAAATGTTGTCTTATCTTGATCCTCTGGTGCAATCTTGATTTGGTTATAGCCACTAAAACCATCAAGAAATGAGAAATATTTCTTCCTTGCCAAAGAGTCAAGAACTTGATGAATAAAGGGCAATGGAAAGTGACCTTTTTTGGTTGTAGCATTTAGTTCTCTATAATCCACACAAACCCTCCATTTGCCACCTTTTTTGGGAACTATTACCAATGGTGAAACCCATTCATTATCTAAAATGGGGTATATGAATCTTGCATCTAACAACTTTTGGAGTTTAGCTTTCACTAGTTTTCTTAGAGAAGGGTTCATCCGTCTTTATTGCTGCCTGATAGGTCTGTGGCCATCATCAATGTAAATCTTATGCCTGCATAAGGCATGGTCAATACCTTTCATATCACTGTAGTCCCATGCAAAGGCTGCTGCATGTGTTTGCAATATTGTGTGTAGGGATTGTTGTTGCTCATCAGTTAATGCCTTATTAATAGTCAACATCTTCCCTAGTTTGATTTCCAACTGTTTAGACATCTCTTGCACACATGACAGGTCAAGGTTAGGGATTACTAGCAAGCATTGTTGGGGTAACAAAGTATGAAATATTTGAGATACGTCCTCTGAGGAACTACTAGGTGATATGCTTCTTAAGGGGTCTTGTAAGCAAGATAAACAATCTTGCTAATGAGGATGCCTCCCACAATCAGTTTGGATGATATGAGAAATCAACTCATCTTCATATTGAATATCCAATAAGGGGCTATGTTCAATAGTCATCAAGGTTTGTAGGGAATAATTGTCCTCATCTTGTAGGGTAGGCCAAATGGTCTACTCAAGCTCATGATACGGTTGGGCTGGTGGGTATAAAACTAATTTCTTGGTGACAGTCCCATTAGATATGATCATATTACCTGACCTACAACCTATAAATGCATATGATGTGGCAAGCCATGGTCTTCCTAGTGTGAGGGGATAATCAACAAGGTTAACTTTGGGCTGGAGTACTATAAAATTAGTACGATATTCCCAGGAATCTAATGCAATGACCAAATCTTTTGTGACTCCTTCAGGCTTTTAACTGTGGACCTATCAGCTAATTGTAAGACTGTTTGAGTAGGTATGAGGTTATTCAATTGGAGTGTCTATATTGTCTCCTTAGTCATTACATTAATTGTAACACCTAAATCTATCAAAGTATTAAGGGGAAAACTAATGCATTGTAGACTTAACATAATTCAGGGGAAAACCTATCTGAATAGTCTACTCTATCATTGTACTTCCTACATTAACTACACAACCAAGGAGTGTAAGCTTATGATGGTACTATGTTGTATTCCCCTTTATGGGCTCAAATCCTCCTAACTATCTGATTCAAACCTATTCTGAGTAGCCTAGTCTGCTGAAATTCACAAAACTGTAAGAACAACAAAAATAGTTTAAAATCTAGTTGCTACAGGTACCTTCAGCATAAGTTGTAGATGACTATTAATAACAGGAAATTATAGAATTAACTCAAAAACATTCTAAATGATAAAAGAACTAAGGCTAACCTCCAGAGAACTTCAAATAGACACAACATGCATTCGCTCATAGATCATACTACTATATTTTAACAATTAACATATTCTAATTAACTCACACTGCATTTATACATAAATGAAAAACTAATTAACAAGAATGCATAAAAGAAATGAGGAAATAAAGGAAGTGAGGATCGGTACCTTGAGTGGCCGGCTCAGGGGACCAACTCACTTAACTTTAAATTAAATCAAATCAATTACATATACTCATGCATCTTCAAAACATGTAGTTCTATTCATTCGATATCATAAATAGAATCTTCTTCAGATCTTATTCAAATCAAAACATGTCTGGATAATTGATATTGAGAAAACAAAGTAATGACTGAGTAATTGGAAAGTAAAATCAACTAACTTAACAACGAACTCATTCCTCTAACATATACAAAAATGAGAGAGTTTTATGCAACTACTAACTAATCCTTAATCAATCCAACCCTAGATACTAGGATATAGGTTTCATGATTGATTTATTAATCTAACTGATCAAAAGAAGAAAAGTCCTGTTAATACAAGAAGTCTCATGAAACAGTTTGTATGAAAAACCACTCATAGACTGAGTTTAGAACAAGTCTTCTTTTATACATTTATTCCAATCGATGATGGTATAGATTCATCCTCCATCTGTCTTCACTTTTGGCATTCAAATTGCACTTCACTTAATTCCCCTATCTCGCAACTCGCTGCAATTGCTCTTTCCTTGATGCCACATCCTTGCTGCATAGGGTTAATTCTCCAAACATATGCACACAAAATAACTTTCTTATTTAAACCTTAAGATTCTATCTAAATTGCATGTATACTTATATTTTAAGTCATTCACTTGATAATATCACCACCATATTCCATATTAAAAACATAGGTTTAAAGTCTTTGAAATGTATATGAGAAACAACATATAGTAATGGTGATGTTGTAAAGTATCTATAGGATCATATAAAAAGGTTTTAAAAACATATAAAAATAGCATAAAAAGAAGTCAATAATTCAACCCATCATCTCCCCCCAACTACTCTTTTGCTTGTCCCCAAGAAAAATCAAGGAACTAAACATCTAGGCGAGAAAATTATAATGCAAAGTGATTTGTCTAAGGTCCACGACTTCTCTGACTCCTTGTCCCTGTTTGAGATAAAAACCATTGTAGTAGGTAAGCCTATTCATCTTGACCAATTCGACATTCTTACATTTATCACTCTTTTCACTTGTCCAGTATGGTACTGGGTAAAGGAGAATAGGAGGGTGAAATGTGAGTGGCAGCTATGCTACTCCTATTTTCTCTGAAATCCTGATATACTTGCGCAGCCTCTCAAACATGTTCATGAAATTGTGGAAGGAGTGGGACTCTTTCCTTTGCAATTCTGGAGTCAGACTATCCCATCTATTTTGCACATACCTCTTGCAGTTCTGAATGATATAGAAACTACTAACCGATGTATCCTTCTATAATCCCTGAGTCTAAAATCCATAATTACTTTACCTGGACCCTTATGAGAGAGGAGTGATAACCATTGGGTCAGGATCACATTGGGATTTAAGGATTCTTTCCTAATCTGCAGTGGCACCTTCTTTTCTTGTTCCTCATACTTATCCATTAGCTCCCCTCTAAGTTGCTCATTTCTGAAGTAAGATAACAGTGCTATAACTTGAAAATCACTAGCATAGATCAAGGGGTTCCACTATGTATCTTCTTCCATCAAATAATTGTGCAAACAATATTCACACAATTGATCTTGTTCTTCCAAACTGACTTCTTGAAATAATTGGAAAAAATTATGCTTTGAATAGATAGAAATAGACTGATCATTGATGAATCTATTAAATTGAAAACTTAGAAACCTTTCCTTGAGAAATAATGCATAAACTCTTGGTGGAGGTCTGAATTCAATGATTTGAATTGCTCTATCATTTACCTCTGTTAGCTCCCCTTCCAACCTTTTGATTACCAAATCCTTTTCCTCAACTGATGCATTAAGAATTTGTTTCTCTTTTTCCTAGTTCTCCTTTTCTTGCTTGGTTTTATGAGTCAGTTTCATTAATTCAAAGCCTAGAGATAGAGTGGCGTGATACACTGGGGTTTTTATCATAGAAGGTTTGAGAGTGAGTACTTCATCCTCTTCAATTTTTGTTTTACTTATAGCCAGTTGTGCTAATAAATCTAAATTGGAACCATGGCCATAAGTTTGAATTTTCTCTTTCAACTCTTGAATCCTTTTCTCTTTTTCTGTATCTTTCTCCTCATACCCCTTCACCTGCTCTTCTATCTATCTTATTCTATCCAAAGCTTCTTGAAGTTCTTTTCTAATTTTTCTGTCCTCCAATAAATCTTTTTCTTTTTCAAAATTTAAACTTTCATCGTCACCTTTTCCAAGAATATCAAAAATTTCTTGAGTAGAATTATCAGGTACAGACTTCCCCATTTTCTTTGTAGTAAACAAATCCTCTGACTCAGAATCAGAAGAATAAACATACCTTCTTTCCTTGGTAGACACATTAACATTATCACAGGCATCAACAGAGACATCCTTAGGAGGATTTTCTCCTCTGTTTGAATCTAAATTCAGTGGAATTAGATCACTGTCTTGTTGGCCTTTATCTGTTTCCTCTAATTTCTGTTCCTCAACAACTTTTTCCTTGGCACTTTGCCTCTTTAGCCTACGTGAGCATCTAGGACTGACAGTCTCCGGTTTATCTTCCTTTTTCTTCCTCTTCTTGTCCCTCTTCTTCCTTCTTTCCCCTATATTTTCTTCTTTCATTGTGCCCTTGTGCTTCTTCACACCCTTCCTATTCTTATTTTCTTTACCAGATGCTGAAGGAGTGCTTCTTTTAGTTGTAGGGGTGGATGACGAGGGTTCTTCTACTGCTACATGCCTAAATTTTGGAGGATTTTCTCTTGTGGCTCTTCATGCTAAGTTTCATATGGAGGCTCAGGTTCTACTTGAGGTGCCTCTAATAGTGTTGAAATATCCACACATTGCTTAAAAGCTTCCAACTCAACCTGTGGGTACTGAATTCTCAAACTTCTCTTTATTAATAGGGATATTAAATAATGATGGGATAGAGTGGTGTATGTTTGTTGTTTTTGGTATTCAAAAGACATTCTTTTCAATGTACTATATAAAAAATTTGGAACATTGACCAGTTTTTCATGTCGTAGATGATTGAGCAATTTGAAATGTATAGTATATAACATGTTATATCGACCATCACAGGTAATATATCTGATGATGTATGAAGTATATTTCCCCAAAAAGAAGGGAAGAGATAATCACTTCATACCTTCTGTGGTGGAGTCCAAGTGTTCACCTCTCTCACAGAATTCCTCCCTCGCTGCAGCTGCATCAGCTCTAGATGGGTACTTGGACCCTGTTCATGGCAACCCTGTGACCTGAGTAATAGCTATTTCAGAAGCATCTATAGTCAATCATTTCACCATTGCTTCATCATACTGTAATGTGAATGCAAATTCTTTTGCCATCTCATCATCATATTTTGTCAGTTTTAGAAAGTAATCTAACCACCCGACTCTTGTAAAGAGTGGAAGAAGCATTACATCTTCCAATATTTATTTATGTGTAGAGGGTTCTATTCTGATTGCATCCCCTCCCATGATTTCTGTAAATTGTAGTCACTACAATGTCAATTTCTGCTAAACAATGTCAATTTCTACTAGTTCAATTCACCACCTCAAAAAGAACCAACTTACAATTTCTGCCTCTCCTTTCTTCTCCACTGTAACTTCCTTTGGGTAATAGGTTCACTCATTAGAAAAAAAGGGCAAGTTCATGGCGTAGGAGGTTTTATCTGGTTTTTCTTAAAAGGTAAAAGATGGTGAATGGTGAAAATAAAAAAATAAACCCCTCACCCCAACTTAAGTTTGAAGTGACCTCACTTCACATGTCAATTAATACGGATCGAGGAGTATTGATTAAATGGAATGGTGGATAATATTCTTGCATGCATGAAATAAACTATGAGTAATTATGAATATAAAAAGAAAGCTAGTTTTAATGATTGAAAGTTACCTAATGTACATATGGAATGGAAAGACATAATTAACACACCTTATAATTTGTGAACATATACTGATGATTTGAGTTGATATGCATGCGGATAATGGTAAGGCGGCGGGTATTGTGGTAGAAATATGATGTGATGGTGCATAAAGGCAAAGAAAAATGAACAACTCATGAATGTGAGTTGACACTTGTGGCAATAGAGTGGATTGATTTTGAAATGAATGTGAAATGTGGAATGGGTGAGAAAAATTGGGTATTGTTCACCAAACTGTGGAAGAAGTTTACATTCATGAGTTGCTATGGGTGCCGCTAGCACAGGTCCCAACTGTGTAATTACAGATGCCCAGCTAAGTCAGGTCCCTATATGAGAGTGATAAATAGGTCCTGGCTAAGTCAGGCCCCGGTAGAAGTAACTGTGGTAGCCATGGATATTGTGTCGTGTGTGCATGTGATTTTAAAGCAAGGAAAATTAAATCTCAGTGACAAGGGTTGAGTCATGTAACTCAACCTCTGCATCACTATACTGATTGGGTGGATCATCTTTGGTGATAGGCTCAGTGTGTGTCATAGAGCCTTCATCAAGAGTACCAGGAGTACCATACTGATCAGCTAGAGAAACAAGAAAGTCATCCTTCTGAAGTGGCTTCTTATATAGTTTTAGCCTATGTCAATTTACTAGTAATGAAAACCAAACCTCATCAATGGTTTGTAATTAGACTGCACCATTAGGAACAACTTGTTTAATCTCATAGGGTCCCAACCAGTGAGACTAAAGCTTGCCCTTGAAGTCCTTATATATTGAATCATAGAGGAGTGCCCAATCACCAATTGTGAATTCTTTAGTCTTTATGTACTTGTTATGCCATTTGGCTCTTTGTTTTTGTATGACCTTTGTGTGATGGATGGCTTCTAACAAGATTTTATCCAGGGCATTCAAATGTTTTAGTCTGTCATGTTGAGCTGCAGTCAAATCCATCCCTAATTCCACTTCTGTCCTCAGAGTTTTGTATTCAAATTCTATAGGCAGGACAACTGTCTTGCCATTAACCAACTCATAAGGTGTAAACCTTGTCATTGTCTTCCAGGTAGTTCTATGTGCCCAAATAGCTTTTGGGAGCCTAGAAACCCAATCTCTTTTGTGAAGCTAAACTATTTTGGTCAATATATTCTCAAGTTCCCTATTTGTAACTTCAACCTAACCATTTGCCTAAGGATGGTAGGGAGTGGACTTTTTATGTCTAATCTGATACTCTTCTACTAGTTTTGTGATTAAATCTAATGTAAATTGTGCCCCTTGGTCAGTGACTATCTCCCTTGGTACACCATATCTAGTGAAGATTTCCTTATACAATTTTTTTGCCACATTGCCATCTCTAGCAAATTGCAAAGCTTTAACTTCCACCCATTTGGTTAAGTAATCAGTACATACTAGTATATATTCCTTGTTGTTTGAAGTTGGAGAAATAGGACCAACAAAATCTAGTCCCCACTTATCAAAAGGAGCTAATGTTATTTGTGGTTGTAAAGGCATTTCATCACTTCTTATAGGTCTTCCCATCCTTTGACATCTATCACAGCTTCTAGTGTACTTGACAGCATCTTTGTGAAGTGTTGGCTAGTAATATCCTGTTGCTAATATTTTGAAGGTTGTCCTATTAGTAGAAAAATGTCCACCACAGGGATCATCATGACATGCCTTCATTATATTAAACACTTCATCCTCTCTGATACATCTTCTCATAATATTGTATGGGCCAGTGTAAAATAGGAATCCAGAAAACCAAGAGTAAGGGAAACATTTGTGAACTAGCTGCCTCCTCTCCCTTGGAGAGAAGTAACCTAGAATATGTCCTATAACCAAATAATTGGCTATATCTGCATACCATGGAGTGTGTATAGTTAGAGAAAATAGATGTTCATCAGGAAAAGAATCATCAACCACTCCTTCTGAGGACTATGTAGGTAGTCTAGACAGAAAATCAATAACTACATTAACCTTGCCTAGTTTTACAACAATTATTATATCAAATTCCTGTAACAACAATAACCATCTTACAAGTCTTCCACCCATTATTGGCTTATTCATTAAATTTCTGATTGCTACATGATTTGTATGTATGAATACTTTATAACCAGTTATGTAGTGTTTGAATTTGTTAATTGCATAAACAACAGCTAACATCTCTTTTTTTGTCACAGTATAGTTCAACTTAGCTCCCTGTAGGTTTTTACTTACATAGTATATTGCATACTCTTTGTTTCCTTCTTGTTGGCCTAGGAATACCCCAATGGCAAAGTCTGATGCATCGGTATGGATATGAAAAGGCAGTGTCAAATTTGGACCTCTAAGAACTGGAGCTTTTGTCAATGATACTTTCATCTTTTCAAATGAGTTCTGACAGTCTGTAGTCCACTCAAATTCAATGTCTTTTATCAATAGAGTGAACAGAGGTGCAACAATCTTGCTAAAATATTGGATAAACTACCTATAGTAACCTGCATGTCCAAGGAAACTCCTCACATCCTTCTATCTTTATGGAATAGGCAAGGTAGATATGATTTCAATCTTCTTTGGGTAAACTTGGATTCCTGCACTTGAGATGAAATGTCCCAAGATTATTCCCTGTGTCATCATCATAATTTTTTTTTCATTACTCAGAGATAGATTGTGCTTTGTGCAACTCTTTAAAACTTTCTCCAAGTTATGTAAAGCTTCATCATATGTTTCACCATATGTGGTGAAATCATCCAGGTAAATTTCCATGCTATCATGGGCAAAATCAAAGAAAATACTAAGGACTACTCTCTAAAAAGTTGTTGGAGCATTGCACAAACCAAAGGCAAGATAGAATATGCGTAGGTCCCCCAAGGGCAGGTATATGTTGTCTTATCTTGATCATCTAGTGCAATCTTGATTTGGTTATAACCACTAAAACCATCAAGAAATGAGAAATATTTCTTCCTTGCCAAAGAGTCAAGAACTTGATCAATAAAGGGCAATGGAAAGTGATCTTTTTTGGTTGCAACATGTAGTTCTCTATAATCCACACAAACCCTCCATTTGCCACCTTTTTTGGGAACTATTACCAATGGTGAAAGCCATTCACTATCTGAAATGGGGTATATGAATCCTACATCTAACAACTTCTGGAGTTCAACTTTCACTATTTCTCTTAGAACAGGGTTCATCCATCTTTTTTGTTGCTTGATAGGTCTGTGACCATCATCAATGTAAATCTTATGCATGCATAAGGCAGGATCAATGCCTTTCATATCACCGTAGTCCCATGCAAAGGCTGCTACATGTGTTTGCAATATTGTGTGCAGGGATTGTTGTTGCTCATTAGTCAATGCCTTATTAATAGTCAACATCTTCCCTGGTTTGATTTCCAGCTATTTATACATCTCTTGCACACATGACAGGTCAAGGTTAGGGATTACTGGCAAGCATTGTTGGGGTAAAAAAGTATGAAATATTTGAGATACCTCCTCTGAGGAACTACTGGGTGATATGCTTTGTAAGGGGTATTGTAAGCAAGATAAGCAATCCTACTGCTGAGGATGCCTCCCACAATCATTTTGGATGATATGAGCAATTAACTCATCTTTATCTTGAATATCCAATAAGGGGCTGCATTCAATAGTCATCAAGGTTTGCAGGGAATAGTTTTTCTCATCTTCTAGGGTAGGCCAAATGGTCTGCTCAAGCTCATGATATGGTTGGGCTGGTGGGTATAAAACCAAATTCTTGGTGACAGTCCCATTAGATATGATCATATTACTTGACCTACAACCTATAAATGCATCTGCTATGGCAAGCCATGGTCTACCTAGTATGAGGGGATAACCAGCAAGGTTAACTTTGGGCTGGAGTACTATAAAATCAGCAAGATATTCCCTAAAATCTAATGTAATGACCAAGTCTTCAATGACTCCTTCAGCCTTAACTGTGGACCTATCAGCTAATTGTAAGACTATTTGAGTAGGTATGAGGTTATTCAATTGGAGTGTCTGCATTATCTCCTTAGTCATTACATTAATTGTAGCACCTAAATCTATCAGAGTATTAAGGGGAAAAGTAATGCATTGTAGACTTAATATAATTCAGGGGAAAACCTATCTGAACAATCCACTCTATCATTGTACTTCCTACACTAAATCATCAACCAAGGAGCATAAGCTTATGATGGTACTGTACTGTATGTGCCTCTATGTGCTCAAATCCTCCTAACTATCCCATTCAAACCTATTCTAATTAGCCTAGTCTGCTGAAATTCACAAAACTGTAAGAACAGTAAAAATGGTTTAAAATCCAGTTGCTACGGGTACCTTTAGCATAAGTTGTAGATGACTATTAATAACATGAAATTACATAATTAACTCAAAACATTCTAAATGATAAAAGAACTAAGGCTAACCTCCAGAGGACTTCAAATAGACACAGCATGCATTCGCTCATAGATCATACTATTAGGTCTCAAAAATGTAGATTGCTAATCCTAAGAGGATGCCAAGCTCTATGCTTAGATTTGAAACATTTTTGAACTAATGCGATGGAGTTGACCTTTAGGGTTTGATGACTCCCTGCACTTTAGGTCCTGCTAAACCTAGGCAGGTGAACCTTGGGAATTAAAGCAGATTGAGTGTAAGTATTTTGACTAAGTAAATGGATCTACCTATAGTGGCAAATGGTGTATAATAGATGAGAGCTTTCTAATTAATCCTATGTCTAATATTTGATGGATGATTGATATAAATTATATAAACAATATCAAGGTAAATTTTATTACTGTACTTGAATAATAAAAAGGTTTTTAGATGATGAATTAAGATAAGACTAGTGCCTTGTTGGGTAAACAGAGTCAAATGGAAGACAAAGACCAATGGCTTATAGTGGGTAAACTCTAACTATTTGGCACAATACTTTAGTTTATAACTTGTATAAACGTGCAGGGAAATGATTGACAAACTCTTCTTAATAATCCAAAAGATAAAATTAGGTTTCTTGTTTTTCACCAGAAGGAATTTTAATCCTTTCTTGAAGGAACCAATTGAATGAAATGCACAAGAATAACAAATAATATCAACTTGGAGACAGAATGACAATCCTAATTATATGGTTCTACTTAATGATCTAGATTAACAATCCTAGATTACTGTGACTGACAAGAAAGATTTTAATTCCTTTAGGGAAACCAATTAATCAAATCACACAAGTATAGCAAATGTGCATTGATAAATTAAATATATACTTGATATATTAATTTGAATAACAAGGAAATACAGAACAAGAGACAACCAAATAACTAAATAATTTTAACAAACAATTGATGCCAAAATAAGACCACAGAATCAGAGAACTTCAATTTACTTCTTCAATATAATGCTTGCAACATGGTCTTTTAAAACATTGTAAACTTCATGTTTTTTTTTTTTTGAGAAAAAGTGGTAGAGCCACTAAAATTATATTAATTTTATAATGAAATTTACAAAATGTTAGATTCAATAAGGCATACTGGCATGAAAGAAGTGGCAAAGAAAACATCCGGTTGTAGCCCTTTAAAATAGATACAATACAAAATTGACTCAAAAGGATGAGTCAACCCAAAAAAAGTTTGTGGCTTAATACCTTACAAGATTAAATCTTTGTCAAAATAGCACTATTACAAACTAACCAACTGATAAAGTCAACAGATAACAAAATTAAAACTGTCTATAAAACACAAAAAAATTAATTGCCCTCCTGCAAGTCTTCAACATCAAGACCCTACAGATCATGAGCCTTTTCTTCTACCGGTTGAGGAGGAGGAGGTGGAGGAGGAGGAACAGAATGCAGAAGGAAATTCAAAGCATTAAAAACTTCTAAAGCATCATCTACCAATTGCCTCCCCAACTCTCGCCTGTGGCAGTGAATAGAATTCTAGAAAGACACCATACAATTGTTTTGGAAGCCATGCAAAATTGCCTTGAAAATGCAGTGAATCGTAGGGTGGCGGTGAAAGAGATCCCTACACTCAAACAAACCTCCCACAAGAGCAGTACCCGAATGCAAATCATAATCCTCTGAAACATCATTAAAAGTGTCTACAAGAAAATGTGCATCTTGAACAAACATAAGACCCAAATTCCTTACCATAACAAAGTTTTGTAAAAAATCCATAGCATTAGAAAGAAAACATGGCTTGAGACAGATAAATAGATCTAAGAGAGTGTAAAACATGTGATCCACAAACCTGGGTAATAGCTCTTTCAATAGCAACCTCATATAACTTGAAAACTTCCTGCATAGAATTTGGGATAAGAAAGCCAAGAGAGGGCCGTTCCCAGCTCTGGATGGGCAAAAGGATTCTGCTATTTTGTTGGATGGAACCCATACTAAAGTCCAATACTTTAAGTCTCTTTAAACTTCATGTATTATATCCTACTGATGATGATAATTCAACATCATATGTTTAGCTTATATAGAAATACTTATGAAGAGACATAACTCTTCAAAAAGTCTTTTGGGAATCAACATGATTAACATAACAATAATAAAGATAACAATTCTTAAGCTCTATTCAACCATAGGTATAGCTGAGCAATGTGATCCAAGTACTCCTAGCTGTGGTGTGTATCAGTGAATTCAATAGCATTTCTTGTGATCACATCCATCATTACCATCTTCTCCATATGCTTACAGGCTTCTCTAGATGTAGAGTCTTTGTCCTTGAGAGCTCCTAAGGCTTCATGCAATATATTTTGATAGTCTTCACTCCATTCATCTTTGCTCTTTAGTTCTTTATCATTTCTAAACAATAAGGGCACTCCTGTTTTTGATGCTTCGACACATTCCTTGGCATCATTCTTAAGTTGGTCATAATATTTATGATGCTGCTCAATCAAATCTTTTGTATTGGAGGTACCTGTAGTGTCAAAAATATCCTTACTCTATGTCTCATTGAGTTTCTTCTGCAACCTGTTTTGAAGCCTCTCATGCTCTTGGGCCACTTTATAGTTTTTAGAATAAACATCCCAAAACTTGTTCAGCCAATGCATCATGTTAACATGTCTATTCTAGAGTACTATTGCAAGTGTATCTATTTGGACTTGAGCTATCTGGTCAATAGATGGTGATTGGGCACTTTGTGAGCTTTCTCCCTGAGTTAATCTTTTCACTGACCCTCCAAAGGTGCTCTTAACAGTATCTTTCAAATAATCATTTTCTTTTGTTAATCTCTCACAGCTCAGTTTATATGCATCTCGTTCTTTAATCAACATTTGAGCCTGCGCTTTGTTCAATTTTGCAATATTTATACTAATTTCTATAGTGATCAAGGGGTCAGTCTCCCCTGCCTTCAAAGTCATGACATGGCCAAAAGCCTTTTCAGTATCTATGATGGCTGTCTTCTTATGAGGCAGGTATAAGGCCCATATCATTAGTGAATTTTCATCGTTGTTATATTTGGTGCCCATATATACTTCTGTGACACCCTCAGGAGTGAGCTTGTATCTGTCATCTGTATTATGCAAAAAACTATCAAACACTAAAGTAGAATTCAAATCAAGACTAGGAAATATCATCACTCCTTCTCTGAGAAGCTGTCTACTCTTACTAGGAGTCATATCTTGCAATTCACTATCCACTGTTGTTTTCAACATATCAAGTAATTGTCTTTCATTGCTAGCCGAGATATCATCAACTGACTTCCTAATTTCTTTCCCCTTGCATTTATATAAAAATGATTTAAATTATTTAGAATGAATAAATTTATCATTTGAAATAAAAGAATCATATGCTACTTGTCTTGGATCCTCATCAGTAGACCCCTCCTCATCATATTCCATACTAGGAGACTGATAGCATTGTATTTTTCATTTAGACATCATAGTTGCTTGTTGATGTGGTTCTTCTTCTTTTGCAGGCCCTTCATCACCAGAGGACAACAACTCTTCCCATCTAAGTCCCTATTATATTTCTCAACCACTAATTCAACTTTAGTCTATTCTAAATTCTTGATGATATAATCATGTGGATATGAGACGTGTGTATCCACTAAGGTTTTGTTTTCTCTAAGCAAGGTCAATGAAACCCTCAGGATCAAATCCTTTTCTTGCCTCAACACATCTCATATTGTAATGCACCAGTTTATCCATAATGAGACTATAACCCTCCTTGGATACCACATTAAAATCTCCAAAGCACAGAGTACTAGGCATAAAAGATTGTTTGTCATAGGAACTCAAATGCATCACATTAGAACAATTCATTTGCCTAACTATTTCTAAGTAGGCAATTCTGTTAGGAATAGTCTTAGGCAATATAAAAGGGGTGTCTTCAAAACCATAAACTCTAACCATGGTAGCATCCTCAAAACAATACCGGTCTCCCCAGTTGTGGGTAACAGTGGGAGGACCACCAAAATATTTAGGTCTGAGAAACCTCTTTATTTCATTTGATAATGAACGCTCATAGGGATGACTGAAATATCTATATAACACTTTCACACAGTATTCTTCAAATTGAACATAGCTAGAATGGGCATACCTACTGTCCCATATTCTGGTCCACATTTGCACAGGTGACTTTTGTCCCCTCTAGTCTACTAGAACAACTTTGAATTCATTTGGCCATAATAAAGCACCATGTGCATGAGGAGTGAGTAGTGTTCAAAGGAAACTGATGGGGCATTGTTCTTTATTGTGGTCAGACCAGAATCAATTCTACCAAAAACATAAGCAGCATAGTCAAACTACCTGGCATTGTGGCACTAGATGTCTGTGGCTATCACCATCAGAGGAATTGTCATGAAATCAGGGACCTCTGATCCTAGGACTTGGCTGACAGAGTAGTATGTGTATTATATGTATGGTTCAAATAATGACACATGAAATGGAGGTCCATCATTCTCATTGAAAGGCACTATTTGTCCCTCTACCCTAGGCCTATGAATAGGCAATCTCCATCCATTATATGTAGTATCCATTCTCCAGTACTCTTTATCCAAATCTTCATAAACTATGGGGACAGTACATAAATCATCTAAGTCAAAAACTTCACAAATGGCATTCTTAGACAAATGTATAATAGGCCCCCCTTGCGGGTTGCATATGGCCTTGAGGCTTGGATTATACTGCCTAGCAAGGAGTTTGAGGAGTTCAATGTTTAGAAACACATCAAGAATGACCAATTTGCCCAAATTCAAGTGCCATGGGTCAGACACTGGGAAATTCCTGAATCTTCTGTTGTAGTGGAATTTGAACAATTCGTAACCTTTGATTGGAGTCCACATGTTTCCAAGATATTTACATTTGTCTTCCAATTTCTCTAGTTTTGGCCTAAGTTGTGTAGACCTTCGGGCTTTGGGAGTTGATCCAGGCAATTGGTCAATTAAGTCTTGATTTAGTTTCCTGTCTTTTATTTTCTCATCAGGGCTTTTATCAATTTTTTGTTTTTTAGGTTTACTAGTCTCACCTTGTTTTTTTTTGCCTTTTCCTTTCACTAGAGTTTGCATTTTAATCTTGGACAACAAATTTGAATTGTAAGCTACTACACAGAAGTTTGTGTATGTGTCCCTATTAATAGAGGCAATGATCGAATTCCCTTGTTTTCTCCTCCAAGTCTCCACTTGCGTGCTCCTCTCAGACAATTCTTTTGAACTTAATTGTAATTATTTCAAATGGCATTTGAGAGGATCTCTTCCTTGTCTACAATTAATTGTTCCAGAGTTTTAATTTTCGTGATCATTGTGAGATGTCACATCATCATAACTTCTCTCATCGGTATGATTTTTGTAATGTCAGGGTGATTTAATATCTTCTTATGGCATGAACATTTGCTTATGGATCAATTCCTATGACCTTCATCTATTTCCTCAATGTCATCTTTCATATGTGAGTTTGTATCGGCAAGATATTTTCATGATCTACCTGATATAGAGGTGGGCATGGTTATCATCAGCTTGACTTTCTTTATTGCTGTGGAAAAAAAATTCTTCTCCGATATCTTAAGTGTCTCCGATATGACTATCGGTGAGAGTCTTATCGATGAACATGGTCATTGTTGTCATCGGAATGAGATATGACATCGTGATAACTTATTTCAAGTTATCCGATCATGGTTGTTTCCCCGATAGCCCTTTTATATCCTTCATCGGAGCGACCATTCACAATATGTCATCGACATCTTTATCGTTGTGACCATCAGTTTGACAAGACTTATAAACTTCATTTTGACCTATTCAGCTTTGCCGATGGTTCTTATCTTCCATATATATCAGCGTGACTTATGCTAAAACAATTTCGTTAGTCGTTGAGACATTAGAATATCAGAGACTCTTTAATTTTTTTCTCTGATGCTCATCTCCTATCGATGATCACTAGTTCCCTCCATTCCACAAGATGCTCAGTGAGAGTCCTAAGAATTCCTCCATCGGTATGATTTATACTGTCAGGGGGTTTTTGGAGTGTTCTCTGATAGTCTTTTCTTATGCTGATAGTCCTTGTTATTGATTTACTCGGTGTGACCACACATTCTCTCTCTGATGAAAGGTCATTGGTGTTACTTTGTCCATCGGCGGTTCTTGAAATCTTCTCCCTGATCATTACTATCATGCCGATACTCTTTTTAGCCCATCTCATATAAAACATAGATCAGTATAATTAAAGTAAGGTCTTGCCGAAGTTTAGAAACTGAAGCCCTTCATTACAGTGCAGTTTGATGAGTGATAAACCCATTTGTGGTGAAAGTTATGTGATTTTATGGAATATACCAGTTATCATTATGATTTTGGGCATAATGTTTTCTAATTTGGTCGGCCATGGGTGGGTAGGAATATAGAAAATTTTTAAATTTTCCTGTCCCAATAGTGGCTCTGTCTGGGATGTATACCCCTTGTGGGTGTAACAAAAATTTAGATCTCTTGGGAGAGTAGACCATATATTTTATTAATTGGGGATGATAGCTTAACATAATTGTATGAATGAAATGAGAATGTGAGATGGAAATGATAATGATGGGGAACAGGGATGATCCTTTATTACTGGACATGGAAATTTTTTTTTTTGAGAGATTCATAGGACTATCCATGTACTAGCAGATCCTAATCTCTTTTGATTACCCTAGACTACTGTGCATGGAATAAGAGTATTTCAATAATTATTTAAGGGTTGTCCATGCACTGGCAACACTTAATTCTCTTTGTGCATGATTTTGGTATTTTATGAAAAGAAAGGCTTCAGATATTGCCCATGGACAGGTAATTCCTGCTCTTCTCTAGACATGTTTTGCAAATAGTAAGAATCATCACCTCCTTTGCCAGTTATAAAAAGGACCTAACCACAAAGCTTCAAACTTTCCATGTGTTTGTTTGCCCTGGTGCATAGAATTCCCCATGAGTACTAAGTAATTCACCTCAAATTGCCTATCTTTGGCCTTTTTGTCAAAAAGGTATTTCATTTGTGATTGCAACTTGATATTCTTCCTTTGATCTAGTCTCCTTGTCTCATTAAGTTCTGCAAGACATTCTAATCTTTCCTCCATTGGTTGAGGAATGTTTAAGTCTTCCTGAAGAACAAATTTGTAAACTGGTAGGAGATTTTCTAATGGTATTCTTGCTTGTGTTCCATACACTAGTTCAAAAGGAGATCTTCCAGTTTCTCTCTTCACAACAATTCAATCAGCCCACTCCACCATTCTCAACTTTGAATCCCATGCTTTCTTGTTTCCCTCCAAAATTCTCTTTATACTTTTTAGAAGGTTTTTGTTGCTATATTCTGCCTGCTCGTTTGCTTGTGGATGATAAGGGGCAGCATAGGACATGGTGATGCCATGTGTACTACATAAATTTTTGAACTCATTAGACCTAAAACACATTTTGTTATCTATAATCAACCTCATCGGAGTGCCAAATCTGAATATAACATTCTCCATCAAAAAATTGATCACCACCTTGCTTGTTGCTTGTTTGCTTCCACCCATTTTATGAAGTAATCTATTGCCACTAAAATCCATTTGTGCCCTCCACTTGACTTTTCTACAATTTCTCCTATGAAGTCAATGCCCCACTGATAAAATGGAGCCTCTACCTACATGGGTTTCAAGGGTAATGCTCCCTGATATTTTAATTTTCCTAAAAATTTCTGACATGCTTCACATTTCCTAGTGTAATGATATGAATCATTAAAAACTCTAGGCCAATAGTATCTAGCCCTTAAGATCTTGTGGGCTATAGTTTTTGCTGAGAAATGTCCTCCACACATACCTTCATGTAACTCTTTCATGATATGTTTTGACTGATGTTCATCTAGGCATAGTAGTAGAATGCCATCCCTATTCTTCAAGTAAAGATCTTGATCAATAAATATATATTTTGAGGCCTATAATTTGAGTGTCCTTCTCCTATTATCATCAAACCCTTCAGGACATTTCATGTGCTTTAGATAATATATGATGTCAGTATACCATGGAGTATGCTCAAGGCTAGAACTTGTGTTATCAACATCATTAGCACTACATATCTGAGAAGTCTCGAGATTATTTTCAGCCATTAATCTAGCAAGACCTTGTCCTCTCACTAGTTTGGTGATTTGGATTTCAATATTAAACTCTTGAATTCTATTGATCCATCTGCATCTTCTACTTGTGACCTTAGTTTGGACCAATACATCTTTTACTACAGCATTAGGCACATATGCTATTATTTCATCTCCCACCAAGTATGGCCTAAAAGCTTTAACTTCCTTCACCAATGCATATGCCTATTTCTCAACTATGTCATATTTTAATTCTGAATTTTGAAGAGATTTGTTGAAAAATGAAATGGGTTGTTCATGTCCTTCATCATTTTTCTGCAATAGTACTGTTGCAACTATATGATATGAGGCAAATGAGAATAGTTGGAATGGCTTACTGAACTTAGGGGATATCAAAACAGGGGCTTCTTTGATTTCCCTTTTAATGGTGGTGAATGCCTCTACTGTTTCTATTGTCCACTTCACTTCTAAATTTTTCTTCAACATTCTTGATATGGGACTAACAATTTCTGCAAAATTTGATATGAACTTTTTGACAAAGTTGATTTGGCCAAAGAATGACTATATAGCTTTGACATTCTTAGGAATGGGAATTTGGTCAATGGCTTTTACTCTTTTAGGATCTATTCTTACTCCATCTTTTGAGACTATGTGACCAAGAAACCTACCCTCTGTCACTGCGAAATGGCACTTCTTAGGATTCAATGAAATCCCATATTCTAGGGCTTTAATAAATATTTTCTCTAAATGTGCACAATTTGGAATATGCTGTCATGTCATCCTGATATACTATCATGATTATATTAATCAATTCTGCAAAGGCCACATTCATTGCTCTTTGGAATGTTGCTCCAGCATTCATGAGTCCAAATGGCATCCTTAAATATACATACGTTCCCCATGGTGTGGTGAATGCAGTCTTATATTGTTCTGATTCTTTGACTTTCACTTGATTATATCCTAAGAAACCATCCATCATTGACAATAGTTCACACCCGGTAACCTTTTGCAGTATTGCTTCCATATTAGGGATAGGATAGTTGTCCTTAAGAGAAGATTTGTTTAGATTCATGAAGTCCACACATAATCTAATATCACCATTTTTCTTCTAACAGACACCAAATTAGAAACCCAAGAAGAATGCCTAATGGGTTTAATGATAGCCCCATCTCTTAATTTTGTGAGTTCTTCAAGCATCTTAGGAGCCAATGTAGGATTGATAGGCCTTTGTTTTTGCCTGAATGGTTTAGCATCCAATTTTAATGGTATTTCATGTTGAAAAAGATCCTCCCTATATGCTTTCAAATCATCATATGACTAGGTAAATACATGTCTATACTTCTTGAGTAAGTTGATGAGCATGCTCCTGATTTTGGGATTGAGATTCTTTCCAATGTATACATTCTTTGGGGCTGCCTGTGTCCCCAAATTAATCTCTTCAAGGTCATTCTGCACTACTGGTATGTCTTTCATTTTAAATCTATCATGTCCATCAAATGCCTTTTCTAACGCTATAAGTCCCTTAGGTATTTTGTTTATTTTTAGCTGAACTATCTCTTGACCAAAAAGGGTTTCCTTCCCATCATGTTCTTCTACAAACACATTAAAATCAATCTCTTGGTTTTCATAATGATCGGCACAATGCAGGAAGTTGATTATATCAGCATCATTATCAAACACTTGCCAGTTATATACATTATCTAGGATAGTGGGTCTAGTTTTGAATTCAACTTCTATAATACCTCCTAATGTGATATCATCCCTTTTTAATGCGATATTTGCTAGAAAATCTGCCATAATGTTTTTTGATCTATCAATCTAGTTAATTGAAAAGGCATCAAATAACTCAATATCATCCCAGACGACATTTCTATATTGTTTCAACCTCTTGTTTTTTGACAAGTATTTCTCTCTCACTTGGGAAGTAACTAATTCTGAATCACCATATACAACCAACTTTTTTATCTTATGCTTGGTGGCTATATTCAAACCAATGAGCAAAGCCTCGTATTCTGCTACATTGTTTGTGCATTCAAATGTCAGTACAAAGGAGTATTTGAAAGTTTTACCTGTTGGTGAGATAAATAACACTTTGACTCCATTTCCTATTTTGCTACATGCACCATCAAAATACATCTTCCACATGTCATTCTCTTCTTTCTTAGATTCAACATGTATCGGATCAGTATTTTGCAATTCTGGCTGACTTTTTTCAACCTTGAAGGCACCCAAATCTGCATCACAAACGAAGTTTATTTGATTTTGATCCAAGCATTCTATGATGTTCTCATATCTTGGCTCCCTACATAGCTTGATCTCTTTGCCTCCCACTGGTATTGTGGCATATGATAAATCTAATTGGACATTCCCTCCTACCATTGCAGGCCATTGTCTTGATAAGAGCATTCCATATATGGTGGAATGTCAACCATGGTGATATCAATGTTATAGGTTGCTTCAGGGTATGAAGCAAGTTTTATTTCCACATCCCTCATAATACCAATGACTAGGATGGATCTATTATCCATTGCATAACACCTACCAAACATAGTGTCAACCCACATTCCCAGTTCTTTCATGACTGCTATTGGCATGATATTCATGGCCGCGCCTGAATCAATCATGCAATTCCTTACTATCCTGTTTTTGATTAATAAGGTAGTGTAGAAAGGGTCCACCTATGAGGGATTCTTTGTCAAGGTATCACCTAGGTATACCTCAGGAATTTTGAATGCTTCTTGGTGAACATTGTTTGTTCTATTCTCATATCCTTTATGTTGTTGATTTGGTATATCTGAAATCAATTTAACCACTATATTTCTGTATTTGTCTACCTTAATCATCTCTAAAAGTTGTACTGATATCTTTACCTAAGATATTGCATGACCGATGCAAATGAATGGGCCATATTCTGATCATTCCTTTCTGTCTTCATATGTTCTTTTTCTTGATTTTGTGATTTATCTTTTGTTTTATTTTTATCAGCCTTTTTTGGTTCTTCGAATGATGACTTTGCATTATTCTTTTTGTGATTTTGATCTTTTATAAAGATACTCCCAGGTGTTCCTTGTTCAACATTCACTATCTTGTTCCTTAAGTTATAGGCATTTTAGCTTGAGCTATTGCAGCTATTATAAGAGCTTCCCTTTCATTTTTAGTGGGCTTTCTCCACTGATCATATGGTGAATTGTTATAATAGGTAGGTTCCTCATAACCATCCTCCTGATCTGAGAATACTTCTTGTTTTCCCATATTGATATGATGTTTCTGGTTTCCCACATCATATTCATATCCCTCTTCCTCTATAGAAGAATAGTCTTCGTTCAGTAAATATGGTGTATCATGCATCATGTTATTGTGTGATTGTCTCTGTTATAATTATATAATGTTTCTTTTTGTTGTACTTTTTTAGCCACCACATAGTATTTAGGTGAGTGTGGAAAATTGCACACTAGACACCAAGGTTTATCTTCTACCATATGTGCCACATTTCTTTTTAGAGGGTCAAGGGTATCTTTTCCATAATGTTGCTTTCTGCTATTTTCAATGGGTCTCCCATATTTCTAATTTGTAATATATGGCATATCATGCAATCTGGGCCTTTCATGTCTATGCTGACCTTCTTGTTTAGTCTACTGAATGTTTGTGTTCTGAGGATTTCTAGGGTTATCTCTTTTGCTAACCATACCTGCAGCTTTCCTATTGTTCTCAATAGTTAATGCCACTTTTTGTGCTTCAGCCGGGGTAGTAGGGCACCGATTTCTAAATTCGTACCCTATCTTGGGATCAAATGCTTTCAGATAAATTCTCAATGCTATTGGATCAGTTAGTTTAGATCCATGTGGTATTTTGTTGTGTAACTTGGAAAATTTTAGATTGAAATCATACACTGACTAATTTTGGTATTTTTGGATGCTTATCAATTCATGCAATACAAACTCTGGGGCATACTGATTGCCATACTGCTCCTTAAATTGATTATGGAAATTTGTTATTGAACTGATTGAAGCATCAGGTAAGCTGTTGAACTAGTCTCTTGCATCTTTATTTAGGGACATCATGAATAAGCTCATTCTAACATCTTCCTAGTCTATACCAATATCTTGTATGAAAGCATTGAAGCTTCTAATGTGATCTTCAGCTGATACTGCACTATTTCCAGTGAACTTGGGAACTATATTTCTCCAATTACTGTCCATAGGATATGGATACAATTGATATCCAGTCAGATCAAATTGGCTACATATGTTTGTGAGGTTTTAAGGTGGAAAATTCATGGGTGGCGGGTTAGGATAGTAATTATATCCACTTGGACGCTGATGATAAGCATATTGCTGCTATGGATTTATGTGGGGATTTATATAAGGATTTTGTGGTCTATAATACTATTGGCCAGGGGGTGGGTATGGATTAGCTATATGTTGAGAGGTGTTGTGTATGGGAGGTGGTCTAGGAATTTTGGAGAGGGTGTTTTGATGACTTTCGGATGCTTGTGAATTGGAGACACTACCTGTATTTTGGTGTAAGTTTTGTTGTGGATTCCTCGAAGTGTTTCCTCTATGTGGAGGTACATATTTTGGGGGAGCTGTTTTAGTCCTATTCTTGATCTATTGAATCTCTTGTTCTAACAACCTCTTTGTTTCCTCTATCTTGATCATTTCAAGTTCTTCCTGGAGCCTAAGCACATCCTGCTGTGATTTATTCATCCCTCTTCTACTTTTTGGACTTTCATTCATTTCTTGATTTGAGAATCCATGTTTCACCCCCTCTCCCTACTGTACTGACATTTTAAAATCATATTCAACTTGCCTTTGATCAATTTCCCTCATGGTCCATGCTTCACATTCAAGCTGTTCTTGAGGATCAGGTCTATATTTTGCCAATATGTCATTAGTTACTCCGTTGAGATTTTCATTTGATTCATGCAGAGGTGTAAAACTATTGTGAGTTGTGATAGCTTGTTCTGTATTATCCTCTTGAGCCTCCTGGTTATTATTCTGGTGAGAATAATTTGATGCTCCATTTCTTTTGGGAATGTTTCTAATTGGTGGAGATGATTGCATTTCTTCCCTTCCATCTTGGATCTTCTACCATCCATTTGGTATTATGTTTCTGTTATAATAGGTTCTAGAGTCGCCACCTATTTTGTAAATAGGAAAAAGTTTATAATTTATCTTTCCAGATTCTTCTTGCCAGCAAAGTTACCAATTTGAAATTTGAAATTTCTGACTCTATAAAAGAACAGTTTCTTACTAAGGTCCTTTATTTGGCTCCCTAGTAGAGTCGCCAATTTGTTAGGTCTCAAAAAAGTAGGTTGCTATTCCTAAGAGGATGCTAGGCTCTATGCTTAGATTTGCAACATTTTTGAACTAATGCAACGAACTTGACCTTTAGGGTTTGATGACTCCTTGCACTTTAGATCCTACTAAACCTAGGCGGGTGAACCTTGGGAATTAAAGTAGATTGAGTGTAAGTATTTTGACTAAGCAAATGGATCTACCTATAGTGGCAAATGGTGTAGAATAGATGAGAGCTTACTAATTAATCCTATGTCTAATATTTGATGGATGATTGGTATAAATTGTATAAGCAATATCAAGGTAAAATTTACGACTGTGTTTGAATAATAAAAAGGTTTTTAGATGATGAATTAAGATAAGACCAGTGCCTTGTTGGGTAAATAGAGTCAAATGGAAGACAAAGACTAGTGGCTTATAGTGGGTAGTAAATCTAACTATTTGGCACAATACTTTATTTTATAACTTGTATAAATGTGTAGGGAAATGACTAACAAACTCTTCTTAATAATCCAAAAGATAAAATTAGGTTTCTTGTTTTTCACCAGAAGGAATTTTAGTCCTTTCATGAAGGAACCAATTGAATGAAATGCACATGAATAACAAATAATATCAACTTGGAGATAGAATGACTATCCTAATTATATGGTTCTACTTAATGATCCAGATTAACAATCCCAGATTATTGTGACTGACAAGAAGGATTTTAATTCCTTTAGGGAAACCAATTAATCAAATCACACAAGTACAACAAATGTGCATTGACAAATTAAATATATACTTGATACATTAATCTGAATAACAAGGAAATGCAGAACTAGAGACAACCAAATAACTGAGTAATTTTAACAAACAATTGATGCCAAAATAAGACCACAAAATCAAAGAACTTCAATTTACTTCTTCAATATAATGCTTGCAACATGGTCTTTTAAAACACTGTAAACTTCATGTATTATATCCTACTGTTGATGATAATTTAGCATCATATGTTTAGCTTATATAGAAATACTTATGAAGAGACATAACTCTTCAAAAAGTCTTTTGGGAATCAACATGATTAACATAACAATAATAAAGATAACAATTCTTAAGCTCTATTCAACCACAGGTATAGCTGAGCAATGTGATCCAAGTACTCCTAGTTGCGGTGTGTATCAGTGCATTCAATAGCATTTCTTGTGATCACATCCATCGTTACCATCTTCTCCAGATGCTTATAGGCTTCTCTAGATGTAGAGTCTTTGTCCTTGAGAGCTCCTAAGGCTTCATGCAATATCTTTTGACAGTCTTCACTCCATTCATCTTTGCTCTTTAGTTCTTTATCATTTCTGAACAACAAGGGCACTCCTGCTTTTGAGGCTTCGACACATTCCTTGCAATCGTTCTTAAGTTGGTCATAATATTTATGATGCTACTCAATCAAATCTTTTGCACTAGAGGTACCTATAGTGTCAGAAATATCCTTACTCTGTGTCTCATTGAGTTTCTCCTGCAGTCTGTTTTGAAGCCTCTCATGCTCTTGGGTCACTTTATAGTTTTCAGAATAAACATCCCAAAACCTGTTCAGCCAATGCATCATGCTAACATGTCAATTCTGGAGTACTGTTGTAAGTGTATCTATCTAGACCTGAGCTATCTAGTCAATAGATGGTGATTGGGCACTTTGTGAGCTTTCTCCCTGAGTTAATCTTTTCACTGACCCTCCGAAGATGCTCTTAATAGTATCTTTCAAATAATCATTTTCTTTGGTTAATCTCTCATAGCTTAGTTTATATGCATCTTGTTCTTTAATCAACATCTGAGCCAGTGCTTTGTTTAATTTTGCAATATTTATACCAATTTTTGCAGTGATCAAGGGGTTAGTCTCCCCTGCCTTCAAAGTCATGACACGCCCATAAGCCTTTTCAGTATCTATGATGGCTATCTTCTTATGAGGCATGTACAAGGCCCATATCATTAGTGAATTTTCATCATTGTTATATTTGGTGCCCATATATACTTCTGTAACACCCTCAGGAGTGAGCTTGTATCTTTCATCTCTATTATGCAAAAAACTATCAAACACTAAAGCAAAATTCAAATCAAGACCAAGAAATATCATCACCCCTACTTCTCTGAGCAGCTGTCTATCCTTACTAGGAGTCATATCTTGCAATTCACTATCCACTGTTCTTTTCAACATATCATGTAATTATCTTTCATTACTGGATGAGATAGCATCAACTGACTCCCTGATTTCTTTCCCCTTGAATTTATATAAAAATATTTAAATTCTTTAGAATGAATAAATTTATCATCTAAAATAAAAGAATCATATGCTACTTGTCTTGGATCCTCATCATGTCGCATACCAAGAGATTGATTGCATTGCATTTTTCGCGTTTAGACATCATAGTTTCTTGTTGATGTGGTTCTTCTTCTTTTGTAGGCCCTTCATCACTAGAGGACAACAACTCTATCTCTGCAAGTGGTTTCCTCTTCTCATCTAAGTCCCTATTATATTTCTCAACCACTAATTCAACTTTAGTCTTTTCCAAATTCCTGATGATATCATCATGTGGATATGGGACATGTGTGTATCCACTGAGGTTTTTTTTTCTCTAAGCAAGGTCAATGAACCCTTAGGATCAAATCCTTTTCTTGCCTCAGCACATCTCATATTGTAATGCACCAGTTTATCCATAATGAAACTATAACCCTCCTTGGATACCACAGTAAAATCTCCAAAGCACAGAGTACTAGGCATAAAAGATTATTTGTCATAGGAGCTCAAATGCATCACATTAGAACAATTCATTTGCCTAACTGTTTCTACGTAGGCAATTTTGTCAGGAACAATCTTAGGCAATATAAAAGGGGTGTCTTCAAAACCATAAACTCTAACCATGGTAGCAACCTCAAAACAATACCAGTCACCCCAGTTGTGGGTAATAGTAGGAGGACCACCAAAATCTTTAGGTCTGAGAAACCTCTTTATTTCATTTGATAATGAATACTCACAAGGATGACTGAAATATCTATATAACACTTTCACACAGTATTCTTCAAACTGAACATAGCTAGAATGGGCATACCTACTGTCCTATATTCTGGTCCACATTTGCATTGGTGACTTTTGCCCCCTCTGGTCTACTGGAACAACTTTGAATTCATTTGGCCATAATCTCACTTCCTGACCATAATAAAGCACCATGTGCATGAGGAGTGAGTAGTGTTCAAAGGAAACTGATGGGGCATTGTTCTCTATTATGGTCAGACCAAAATCAATTCTACCAAAAACATAAGTAGCATGGTCAAACTGCCTGACATTGTGGCACTGGATGTCTGTGGCTATCACCATCAGAGGAATTGTCATGAAATCAGGGACCTCTGATCCTAGGACTTGGCTGACAGAGTAGTATGTGTATTGTATGTATGGTTAAAATAATGACATATGAAATGGAGGTCCATCATTCTCATTGAGAGGCACTACTTCTGCCTCTGCCCTAGGCATATGAATGGGCAATCTCCATCCATTACATGTATTATCCATTCTCCAGTACTCTTTATCCAAATCTTCATAAACTATGGGGATAGTACATAAATCATCTAAGTCCAAAACTTCACAAATGGCATTCTTAGACAAATGTATAATAGGCCCCCCTTGCGGGTTGCATATGGCCTTGAGGCTTGGATTATACTTCCTAGCGAGGAGTTTGAGGAGTTCAACATTTCGAAACACATTAGTAATGACTAATTTGCCCAAATTCAAGTGCCATGGGTTAGACATTGGGAAATTCCTGAATCTTCTGTTGTAGTGGAATTTGAACAATTTGTAACCTTTGATTAGAGTCCACATGTTTCCAAGATATTTACATTTGTCTTCCAATTACTCTTCTTCTACCTTAAGTTGTGCAGACCTTTAGGCTTTGGGAGTTGATCTAGGCAATTGGTCAATTAATTCTTGATTTAGTTTCTTGTCTTTTATTTTCTCATCAGGGCTTTTATCAATTTTTTGTTTTTTAGGTTTACTAGTCTCACCTTGTTGTTTTTTGCCTTTTCCTTTCACTGGAATCTCCATTTTAATCTTGGACAACAAATTTGAATTGTAAGCTACTACACATAAGTTTGTGTATGTGTATCTATTATCGGAGGTGATGATCGAATTCCCCTATTTTCTCCTCCAAGAGTCTGCTTGCGTGCTCCTCTCAGACAATTCTTTTAAACTTAATTGCAATGATTTCAAATGGCATTTGAGAGGATCTCTTCCTTGTCTACAATTAATTGTTCCAGAGTTTTAATATTTGTGATCATTGTGAAATGTCACATCATCATAACTTCTCTCATCGGTATGATTTTTGTAATGTTAGGGCAATTTAATATCTTCTTATGGCATGAACATTTGCTTATGGATCAATCACTGTGACCCTTCATCTATCTCCTCAATGCCATCTTTCATATGTGAGTTTGCATTGACAAGATATTTTCAAGATCTACCCGATATAGAGGTAGGCATGGTTATCATCGACCTGATTTTCTTTATCACCTTGGAAAAAACATTCTTCTCTGATATCTTAAGTGTCTCTGATATGACTATCGGTGAGAGTGTTGTTGATGAACATGGTCATTGTTGTCATCAGAATGAGATATGACATCAGGATGACTTATTTCAAGTTATTTGATCATGGTTGTTTCCCCAATAGCCCTTTTATATCCTTCATCAGAGTGACCATTCACAATATGTCATCGACATCTTTATCGTTGTCACCATCGGTTCGGCAAGACTTATAAACTTCATTTTGACCTGTTCAGCTTTGCCGATGGTTCTTATCTTCCATACATATCGGTGTGACTTATGCCGAAAGAGTTTCGTTAGTCGCTGAGACATTAGAATATCAGAGACTCTTTAATTTTTTGCTCTGATGCTCATCTCCTGCCAATGATCACTAGTTCCCTCCATTCCACGGGATGCTCAATGAGAGTCCTACCGAATTCCTCCATCGGTATGATTTATACTGTCAATGGGTTTTCGGAGTGTTCTTCGATAGTCTTTTCTTATGCCGATAGTCCTCGTTATTGATTTACTCGGTGTGACCGCACATTCTCTCTCTGATGAAAGTTCAAAAGTGTTACTTTCTCCATCGGCAGTTCTTGAAATCTTCTCCCTGATCATTACTCTCATGCTGATACTCTTTTTACCCCGTCTCATATGAAACATAGATCGGTATTGTTAAATTTTAATAAGCAAATTGACAATAAGAAACAATAAAACTCAAATGCACACATAACACACATATACCTTGGGAAAACCTCTCTCTTAGAGGTGAAAACCTAGCAAGAAAAATCTCAGATCTAATTATATTAATGGCGGAGGCAGATTACAACTTTGCCTAGCTAGGGCACAAATCATAGGCACAACTTATCTAAACTTAAGTTTGCTTACATATGAGATGATTGCATAGTAATCACAAAGATTTAGTAGCCCTAAATAACCCTTAGCAACTTTACCTATGTAAGATTAGATTTGCTTCACCAATTCACAGATTCGCTATTGACAGGATGGTCAAATCAATTATTAACCCACTGAATTGGTTGAACCATTGAACCATCGAACCCTTTGAACTATTGAACCTGTAGAACCGTTGAACCATTGAACCTATTGCATGGTTCAACTATCGACAGAGCTCCTTGTAACTTGTTGAACCTATTGAACTATTGAACCCATTGAATCGTTGAACCTGTCACATAGTTCAACTATCGACAGAGCTCCTTGCAACTCCTTGAACCTATTGAACTGTTGAACCCATTGAACCATTAAACCTATTGCATGGTTCAAATATCGGCAGAATGATGAACAATTGAACCTGCTGAACAAACCATTGAACCTTTGGAACCTGTTGAATCGTTGAACTGTTGAACCTATCGAATGGTTCAACTATCAGCAGAACTCCTTGCTAATTGCAGATGAAGTAAATCGCTAATGGAAAGTTTTTGCAGAGTAGTAATCAGTGCATGTTGATATGAATTGTGACTACAAGTCACTTTACATTTATATGAGATCGTATAAACAATTTGGTGCCAAGTTATAATAATTCAAATAATTACATACATGTTACATTGAAATAGGTCTAGACCTATTTGCAATTTCAAGATACATTGAATGAATTTGACCAAATAGGGCCTGCCTTAAATCAGATACAATTGAGATTCACAAAATGCTAAGGCCAATAGGCCATTCAACATTTTATGACTAGGTCGGTCTCTAGGAGGGATCCGACCTAGCTACCAAAATCAACACTCCCTCTTAGCTAGGGAGGATTCCTTCATGAGGATCAAGTCACATAGTGACTACCACCATGGCTACTCCCATAGATGAAAAACATAAGTGCTTATTATCATCTTCACATGACGTTTACCATAGATACTCCTAGAGGGTGAACAAGCACATCATGGGATTTCTCCCATGGTATCCACCATACCTACTTGCAGAGGGTGGATCCACCATGCCTACTCGCAAGGGGTGGAAGAGGGATTTCACCTCACACTTCTCCCAGAGAAGAGTGCATTACCACCATGCCTACTCGCAGAGGGTAGATCCACCATGCCTACTCATAGAGGGTGGAGAATATAGTATAATGTATCACTGATGCTGAGACTCCCTCTTAGCTAAGGCTTCATTCTCCACAACTCCAAGCTTGTCTCGAAAATATGCAAGCTTCACTCGAGCAAGAGGTTTGGTGAGAACATCTGTTGTTTGCTCATTAGTGCTGATGTACTTTAGCTGAATAGCATTCCTTTGCACCATATCCCAGATATAGTGATACTGAGTTTCCACATGCTTTGATTTTTCATGAAGCACATGATCGACAGAGAGCTTCACATAGCTCTAGTTATCACTATGAATACCTGTAGGCTCCCAAGGTTGTCCAAACAATCCTGCAAGGAGTTTTTGAAGCCACACTACTTCTCGAGATGCCACACAAGCTGCAATATATTCTGCTTCAGTAGTACTCAATGCTACTGAAGAGTATTTCCTACTGCACCAAGATATCATGGCGGATCCTAAGCTGAAGCAAACTCCAGAAGTGCTCTTTCTATCACTGACACTTCCTGCCCAATCAGAATCAGAATAGCCTTCCAAGGTAATGACTGTATTGGAAGAGTACTTCAATCCATATCCAACTGTGCCACACAAATATCTCAAGATATGCTTGGCTACAACAAGATGAATCTGCCTTGGTTCACACATGAATTGGCTGAGGGCACTCACTGCATAGAAAATGTCAGGTCTATGTTAACTAGATACATCAAGGATCCAATCAGCTGCCTGTATTCAGTAGGATCCACAAAATTAGACCTAGCTGCAGATTCACTCAACTTCTTTAAGTTAGTTTCCATTGGAGTAGGCATAGGTTTACAATCTAACATTCCAAATCTCTTCAAAATATCAATGGTATATTTTCCTTGACTTAGAATAATTTCATTGGGTCTTTGCCATACTTCTAACCCTAGAAAGAAATGCATGAGACCTAGATCTTTCATTTCAAATTCTGAAGTGAATTCTTCCTTACATCTAAGAATGAGATGATCTTCTCCAGTTAGGAATAAGTCGTCAAAATATAAAACCAAAATCAACATTTCACCATTGAATACCTTGAAGTAAAGGTTAGGATCAGCATCATTCTTACATAATCTTAGGCTTACCAAGTACTTGTAAATTCTTTCATACCAAGCATGGGGGGCCTACTTAAGGCCATATAATGCTTTCTTCAATCTGCATACATGAGACTCTTTCTTATGGATCACAAAGCCTTCAGGTTGCTCAATGTAGACCTCTTCTTCAATAACACCATTGATGAAGGCTGTCTTTACATCCATCTGATGCAACTTCCATTCATTAGCTGCAACAATAGCAATGATAGTCCTGATGGAAGTATATCAAGCAACAGGGGCAAATGTTTCCTCATAATCTATGCCTTCTTTTTGAGAGAAGCCACGAGCCACAAATCTAGCTTTGTATTTCTCAATACTTCCATCAGTAGCATGTTTAATTTTAAACAACCATTTGGAAGATACGACAGACTTACCTTTGGGTCTAGGCACAATATCCCAAACATCATTCTTGATAATAGACTGATATTCTTCATCCATAGAATTCTTCCATTCTTGTTGTTTCATGGCCTCTTCAACACTGGAAGGTTCAGTCTCAATGAGATTGCACATTAATGCAACATAGTCAGAGAATTTCTGAGGCCTCCTACTTTTTTTGAATGTGCCACTTGGAGCTGCAAACTTTTTTGCCTCTTGAATCTAGAGAGGTCTCTTCTTACTCACGGTAATGTCCCTAGGCCCACCAGTAGGA
The DNA here is from genome assembly GCA_027924645.1 of Cunninghamia lanceolata. Taxonomy (NCBI): domain Eukaryota; kingdom Viridiplantae; phylum Streptophyta; class Pinopsida; order Cupressales; family Cupressaceae; genus Cunninghamia; species Cunninghamia lanceolata. The sequence goes on along the minus strand of BSBN01000703.1, from coordinate 10,836,428 downwards.
TCCAAAGGTTCACTTGGATCATCATGAGTTTCATATTCTGTAGTTTCTCTCTAAATCTCAGTATCATGCTCAATATCCATGTCTTGAGGGTTATCATGGACTTCATTGTCAATCTCTATACTTGAGCCTTTAGATCTTTTGAGTAGAATATTTTCTTCAAAAGTGACATCTCTACTAACCTCAATAAACTTCTGACCTAGAATGTAAATTCTGAATGCTTTGGATGTTTCACTGTAGCCCACAAGAATGCCTCTTTTGCCAGAAGGTTCTAACTTGGTTCTCTTCTCTTTGGGTACATGGATAGATACTGGACTCCTGAAGATCCTTAAGTGACTGATATCAGGTTTGATCCCTGAAAATGCTTCTTCTAGAGTCATATCTTTCAATACATGGTGAGGGAATCTATTCTGAATGTGGACAACGGTCCTAGATGCTTCGGCCCATAGGAAAGTCTGCAGATCCTAATCATGAATCATAGCTTTTGCTGCCTCAACTATGGATCTGTTCTTTCTTTCTGCAACCCCATTTTGCTGAGGGTTGTAGGGAACACAAAACTCCCTCTTGATCCCTGCCTCAATACAAAAATCATGAAAGCTACCCGAGGTGTATTCACCTCCATTGTCAGACCTTAAAACTTTAATTCTTTTCCTAGATAGATTTTTAGCTAAAGCTCTAAATTCTTTGAATCTACTTAGGACTTCATCAGATTCTTTTGATTTGAGAAAGTAAATCCAAGTTTTCCTAGAGTAGTCATCTATAAAAATTACATAATACAAGAATCCACTTGGGGAAGCAACAAACATAGGTCCACATAAATTAGAATGCACAAGAGCTAATTTCTCTTTATACCTACTTTCACTTTGATGAAATGGACTCTTAGTGTTCTTACCCATAGCACAACCTTTGCATGTATTATCATGTATATGACTAAGTTTAGGCATACCTTTAACTATCTTCTCAAGTGTAGGGAGGGCTCAAAAATGAAGATGTCCAAGTCTTCTATGCCATAGCTTAGTTGACTCAGGTGCTTCATGAATGAGAGCTTGAACTGGATGTGCTGAAAACTTATATAGGCTCTCATACCTATTCCCAATGACACAAGCTAATTTGATGCTAGACTTCTTAGGCCATGCAAGCACCCTTCCCTTAGAAAATACAATCTGGTAACCTTTATCTTCTAGTGCTGATATGGAGATAAGGTTTCTTTTGATTCCTGACACAAACAAAATATCACTGAGGTGAAGAGAAATTCTAGAATCTAAATTAAGGGAAGTAGTACCAAAACCTCTCACAAAATAGCGAGCATCATCACCAATGACCACATGAAGATTAGACTCTTTCTCCACTAAATCTGAGAGGTGCTCTCGATAGCCAGTGATGTGTCTAGATGCACCACTATCAATCAAGTATCACTGTCTAAGGGTACATTGCTTGATAGAGTAGAAATGAAAAGGAAGTCTTCAATATTAGACTGATTTGAGACTTCATTTAAGTTTTCTCCTTGTTGCTTAGGCTGGGATAAATAGTCCCTTGCATAGTGACCAAATTTGTCACACCTGAAGCACTTGATGTGAGATAGGTCCTTTTTCTTTTTCTTTGAATCATGAGGTGGATTAGACCTTTGGTCTCTATTCCTCTTGAAATTGTTCTTCTTCCAATAGCTTCCTTTCTTCTTGAAAGACTAGGCAACAAGGACATGATTGTCTTCATGAGTGTTTTTGATAACTCCTCTAGTAGCCAGTTGACACTCTTCTTGAATACAGTCAGCCCTTAATCTATCAAACTTGGGCAGATCATCTCTTGCACTAATTCCTTGAATGTAGGATTCCCAAGATGTTGGAAGACCATTGAGGGCTAGCATAGTTAAATCATTTTCATCAACAATCTTTCCAATAGATGAGAGCTAATCTCTCAAATCAAAAATCCTCATGAAGTAAGCCATGACAGATTCACCTTTAGCCATCTTGATGTGATGAAGCTGTTGCTTCAAAGCTAGAACACGACTAGTGTTGTTGATTTCATACATCTCCTCCAAGGTTCTGAACATTGTACTTGTTGTCTTCAGCTTGGAGATGATGAGAACAATGTGGTCCTTTACTGAATCAATTAAGATCTTCTAATCTTGAAGATCTTTCTTCCTCCATTAGGTCTTTTCTCCTTCTGCCTCAGGCTCAGAAGATTCTTTGGTCACAAACTCTGCAAGGTCATTTTCATTCAACGCAAGTATGATGTGGACTCTCCATGATGTGAAATTGGAAGCCCCATACAATCTATCTTCCACCCTGAGAACCATCTTGAAGAAGTGATAAGAGCAGAAGTAGATAATTGGTTACTGCAAATCTGATTATACTAATTCAAACTTGGCTTTGATACCATGTTAAATTTTAATAAGTAGATTGACAATAATAAACAATAAAACTCAAATGCACACATAACATGCATATACCCTAGGAAAACCTCTCTCTTAGAGGTGAAAAACCCAGTAAGAAAAATCTCAGATCCGATTATATTAATGGTAGAGGTAGATTACAACTTTGCCCAGCTAGGGTACAAATCATAGGCACAACTTCTCTGAACTTAAGTTCGCTTAGATATGAGATGATTGCATAGTAATCACAAAGATTTAGTAGCCCTAAATAATCCTTAGCAACTTCGCCTATGCAAGATCAGATTCACTTCACCAATTCTCAGATTCCCTGTTGACAAGATGGTCAAGTAATTATCGACCCATTGAATCAATTGAACCATTGAACCGTCGAACCCTTTGAACTGTTGAACCTGTAGAATCGTTGAACTGTTGAACCTGTCGCACGGTTCAACTATCTGCAGAGCTCCTTGCAACTCCTTGAACCTATTGAACTGTTGAACCCGTTGAACCGTTGAACCTGTCGCACAGTTCAACTATCGGTAGAGCTCCTTGCAACTCGTTGAACCTATTCAACTGTTGAACCTATTGAACCATTGAACCTGTCGCATGGTTTAACTATTGGCAGAATGGTGAATAATTAAACCTGTTGAACGAACCATTGAACCTTTGGAACCTGTTGAACCGTTGAACCTATCGAATGGTTCAACTATTGGTAGAACTCCTTGCTAATTGTAGATGAAGTAAATCGTTGATGGAAAGTTTTTGCAGAGCAAAAATCGGTGCGTGTTGATATGAATTGTGACTACAAGTCACTTTACATTTATATGAGATCGCACAAACAATTTGGCGCCAAGTTATAATAATTCAAATAATTACATACATGTTACATTGAAATAGGTCCAGACCTATTTGCAATTTTGAGATACATTGAATGAATTCACCCAAATACGGCCTACCTTAAATCGGATACAATTGAGATTCACAAATTGCTAAGGCCAATAGGCCATTCAACATTTTATGACTAGGTTGGTCTCTAAGAGGGATCTGACCTAGCTACCAAAATCAACAGGTATAATGAAAGTGAGGTCTTGTCGAAGTTTAGAAACTCAAGCCATTCATTACAATGTAGTTTGATGAGTGATACACCCATTTGTGGTAAAAGTTATTTGATTTTATGGAATATACCAATTATCATTATGATTTTGGGCATAATGTTTTCTGATTTGGTCAGACATGGGTGGGTAGGAATATAACAAAAATTTTAAATTTTCTTGTCCCAACACATACTACTATATTTTAACAATGAACATATTCTAATTAACTCACTCTACATTTATACATAAATGAAAAACTGATTAACAAGAATGCATAAAAGAAATAAGGAAATAAAGGAAGTGAGGATCAGTACCTTGAGTGGCCGGCTAAGGGGACTAACTTGAACTTAACTTGAAATCAAATCAAATCAATTACAGATATTGATGCATATTCAAAACATATAGTTCTATTTATTCCATATCATAAACATAATCTTCTTTAGATCTTATTCAAATCAAAACATGTCTGGATAATTGATATTGAGAAAATAGAGTAACGGCTAAGTAATTGGAAAGTAAAAGCAACTAACTTAACAATGAACTCATCCCTCTAACTTATACAAAAATGGGAGAGTTTTATGCAACTACTAACTAATCTTTAATCAATCCAACCCTAGATACTAGCATACAAGTTTCATTATTGATTTATTAATCTAACTGATCAAAAGAAGAAAAGTCCTGTTCAAACAAGAACTCTCATAAAACGGTTTGTATGAAAAACCACTCATAGACTGCGTTTAGGACAAGTCTTCTTTTCTACATTTATTCCAATCCATGATGGTACAGATTCATCCTCCATCTGTCTTCACTTTTGGTGTTCAAACTGCACTTCACTTAATTCCCATGTCCTGCAACTCGCTGCAATTGCTCTTTCCTTGATGCCATGTCCTTGTTGCACAGGGTTAATTCTCCAAACATATGCACACAAACTAACTTTCATATTTAAACCATAGTATTCTATCTATATTGCATGCATACTTATATTTTAAGTCATTCACTTGATAATATCACCACAATATTCCATATTAACAACATAGGTTTAAAGTCTTTGAAAAGTATATGAGAAACAACATATAGTAATGGTTCAATGTTTGTAAAGTATCTGCAAGATCATATGAAAAGTTTTAAAAAACATATAAAAATAGCATAAAAAGAAGTCAATAATTCAACCCATCACAACACACCTATGGTTTAAATCTAGAGAGATAATAAGGCCAAAATCTAGTGAAAATGCAAGGTTTTCAAACCCTAGACATGAAATTTTGCAAAAAAAACACTAGGATGCAACACTACAGTTAGAAATCAATCCTAATGAGTGTTTGAAAATGGTATTAAAATCTAAAACAAGATTTTGACTACAAACCCTAGTTAATGCAAAACTAGGTTTTTATGAAAAATGCACAATTTGAAGCATTTTTTGTCAAATTAAGCACAAGAATGTAATGCAAATGCATTCTAAAGGATGAATTTCTGCAATTTAAATAAGATATAATGGAAATGACAGAAGTTTAATGAAATTGAATTCCAAATAATTCAAATTATGCTAAAATGCAAGCCTAAAATGCCAATTTTTTTCAAATATTTCATTTTTTTTGTAATTTTTCGGATGCAATAAGATAAATGAATGCAAATCTATTGAGCAACACTCAGAAAGGTGCCAAAAATTTCAAAAACATGGGTTCACCAAAATGTTTTGGAGGGAAAATGAGGAGTGATGGTTGTTGATTGTTTAGTGGTTTATGTGTAATCCTCCTTTCCCAACAAACATTCCAGGGGCTTATCAACCAAGTTGAATCTCCACTAAGTGAGAGAAATCACCTATCATGTTGGACAACCACTTGGGAAGCTAAGGACTCTTGGACGTATCAAAGAATGTCTCTATCTAATGTTTAATTATGCTTAGAAACCCTAATTATGCAAATCAGTAAGCAAATTATCAAATTACGATAAATCCTTTTAGATTGAGGCAAAGGATAGAGATATTTAACTTACTATTTTTTGAAGTTCGAAAGGTAGAAAAGTTAGGGACACAGGAACTAGTGCCCAAGTCCAAGGTACATGTTTCTTTGTGGGATCCTGATCTCCTTCTGACATTGGTCTGCACTGTAACTTCAGTTTTTGAAAATTCCATTGCAAAGGACACAGGGACTAGCACCCTAGTCTAGGAAAAGCTTTGGTGTCCTGCTTCTTTTCAGATCCTAAATTCTTGATGCCTGCTACTCCTTCCTGCAACTCCACTCCATGGGACTCAACACCTGTAACCTGCAATCACAAGGAGTGTGGGACGGGGTTGTGGTGTTTAGAGGCTTGCCTCGGTCAAGCCCCATAGAAACATTCAAGTCTTCTGAAAATTGTTGTTAGATGAGAGTGCGTATCCCAGTGGGATAGAGGCAAAAATCTAAATGATAAATGATTGAAAACACAATAGATATCACCTTATAGTGAAGATCTCATGGAAGGAAGATGCTCTTCATGCCATGAGGAGATGGATGTCAAATCTGCAAACACAAACACAATAAAGTATTGCTTTGCAACACTAAGCTTGTTATTCCAAATGTCCATCTAGTTTGCAAATGAAACCTAATCATGCTTATATATGCAACTACAAAGATTCCCAGTAAGAATTTCATAATTCAAACTTTGGATGTCAGCATAGGACCTAATTAACAATCATAAAACTGACATTGTAAATTAGGGCAGACCCAAAATAGGGCTGGACTAGGGTGCTAGTACCCAAGTCCACCCTGCCATTTTTTCTCAAATTCCATTAAAGTGCAGCCCCTTAGGTCCTATTTGTCACAAGACCCAAGGGTTTTCTCATCAGGAGTCATAAATAACATGCAAGATACTCTAAATGCACTAACAGGACCTGGGAGCTAACCTTAATAGGAAAAAGTCCCTAAGATTACTTTTTTTGACATAAGAGATATAGTATCAAGAGTGAAGTAATTTGAGTAGGATTAGGTGTTTATTTAATTTGGTTTGGTAGAGATTAATTGTTGGTATTAATTTATTAAAATGTTGTAATAGAAGTTTTCAAATTCAAGTGTGGGTTTGTGGTTAGGGAGGTTGTAATGGCTATGTAATATATATTGCCAAATAGTCAATGCCACGTAAGTCTTGTGTTCCATACATCAAGGGTCAATACATTAGAGGTTATCTCTCGAGTTATATATATAGTGGAATAAAAATAGCACAACAGTCAATTGCTTGGGACCATTACATTTCTTGTGATAGGTAATTTTAAACTACGATCCATTATTTAACCATGTGTTGAGGATTGGCCACTTTGCAATGTAGTTAGCCTTGATTGCCTTGGCTAAGCTCAATCCTCACTATGGCCAACTCCATTATATTACAATTTCCATATTTATTTCAATAAACCTTTCTATTAGGTTAATTATAAGGTCAAAACGTGCATGGGCCCACACCACTTTTTCCACCCCATTGTTGAGCTATGGCATAAGTATATTGTAAGTCAATAATTACTCTACGCCTCTCATTTTGCACTCCCTACCTTATGAAAAAGACTAAAAATGAGATTTTATTCCCACATGTCCTCAAACCCATTTCATTTCTATACACTCAATTAATTATCAAACCAAAATGTTAAAATTAAAAATAAAAGAAAACCAAAAATGTTAAAATTTTATTATTCTAAAAAATATTAATAATTAATTATTCATTCATTTAACATTAATAATTTTGTTTAATAAATAATATTTTTTTTAAATTGTAAAAATTATGTAATTTAAATTGAATATATTTGATTTTAAAAAATTATAACTTATTAAATAGGTGGTGTTATTTTGTAATGTATTAAATTATATAATATTTAACTAGGATTCAATTTATAATTTTCTGAGTCAAACTCCTTAATTAATATTTCATGAGTAATGGTTTAGAGGAGCCCATCTCTCACTATACTAGCACTTGCACCAATAGGAGGTTCAAGGATTATGCCAATAGGAACAACCAATGAGTTTACAAAATTTTCTGGCATTAATTTTTTTACGACGTGAGACAATTCAGAGCACTATAATGCTCACATATAAAAGCCTATCGACTAATTATAAACATGTTTATTTATATTACTTAAATATTTATTTATATTTATTATTATATAGTATTTTTATATAACATAAATTATTTAGAAGTGAGATAAAGAGACATAGAGGACAAAGAAAGAGAGATATAGTAAGAGGGAGGGAGAGAAAGTGTTAGATAAAGAAAGAGAGAGATAGAGAGAATGAAAAAGAGGTAGAGGAAGAGAGAAGGGGATATATATATATATATTTGGATTTCACTAATCACCATTTTTCTTCAATCATCTGTAGTTTCTCATCGCTAATTTTTTTTTCATTCACTGGTTTTTCTTTCCTTCACTATTCTTTCTACATTCGTCAGTTTCAGGTGCTACATTTTCAAAAGATATGATTGGACATCAACCTAATCTATTCATTCCGCAACCTATACTTGTCATCATTGCATCACACTCATGAACATCTTTTCCAACAGGAAACCTCAAAGCATGTTATTCAAAGTTGTTGCAAGAAATAATTAGATGAGTATAAAAATTGAATATAATTATATTTATTGTTATATAGTATATTTAATATACTATAAATCTAATTATAATTGAAATTATCTATGCCACATCCATTATTCCATGATGTCGTTGGGATATTTTCTGCTGGAAATATTCGTCATTTTTCCCTTCGTTCATGTGCGGTTTGTCTTTTCCGGTTCATGCATGCCCTCCCTATTGCAAGTATGGGTTTAATTGGTGTTGTCATTGATGTCAACATACTCATGTTGCATTAATGAGAAGGATTGGATGAGTTGTGTGCTAAGGATATTGAGAAAATTAGTCTCAATCAGGAACAGTGAAGAACAGTGATGACAACAAGGTAAAAGTCCAAGATAAGTTGAGGATCAGAGGATGCGGTTTAAAGGGTTTGTAGATATAAGTCTTGAGATGCTCCAGTCAAGTTTTTAGAGGTCCGCATGAAGATCTAAAGAAGTTATTGTCACTCAAGTAGAACCGGCTCCGGCAGGTGTCCAGAGGTGACAGAGTGACACAGATAGGTCCGGTGAGGTTTGGTAATGCATTATCCCATTCTGCAAATTTGAGGAAGTGTTGAGGATGTCCTTGTGAAGTGTTAAGTAGATTGATTTGTGTCTTGAAGGTCTGGAAGAACCTATTCCTTTGTGACAGTGATGACAGACTATGTTCTTAAGGTTCTGGATGAAGGAGAGAAGGATTCTAGTAAGCAGATGAAGTGTGGATGTTGTTGGTGACTCATGAAAGCTTGTGGTGATTTGTGGATCAGTTCCAGTTCATGTTGATGGTCCGCATTGAAGTTAAAATTTGTATTTGAAGAATAACCACCGGATGTTGATGTTCTTCCTGAGACTAACCGACCAGAGGGATTACACGTCTTGTGGATGCTTTTATAGGTGGTTGCCGACTTAGATGATTGTTCCTAAGTCGATGTCGTGTATAAATAAGGGATTGTGAAGTCATTTCAAAGTGTGTCTTGTGGAGATGAGAGTGTGGTAGCGAAGAGGAGAGTGAAAGACAGAGCAGAAGTATTGAGCATAATGGAACTGATTCAAGCATGGTGAAGATGCTATTCTCCAGTTCATGTATGTGATACTTATTTCTTTGTAGATAGTGTGTCTCTTATAGGCAGTGAGCCCTAATTGGCATGTGCCATTTTGTTATTTCTATTCTTCTAACAGATAATACATTCTTGGGTTAATCACCCCGTGGTTTTTCCCTTAACCGGGTTTTCCATGTCAAAATCTTGGTGTCTTATGTGTTGATGAGTTCCTGCTTTTGATTTAAATGCATTATGTTTCATGTTTAATATACTGCTAATCACTAAGATGATTTAAGTGTGTAAATTGGAGAAAGTTTTGCACAACTAATTCACCCCCCCTCTCAGTTGTGTGCCCTAAGTCTAACAATTGGTATCAGAGCTAAGTTCCTTTAAAAGGAGCTTAACTGCTTGAGGAGATCCAGGGTGTCGTCTTACAAGAAGGATAGTCTGAAGTTTGATGGAACCAACTTTGCTCTTTGGAAAGGTCGCATGAAATGTTACTTGTAGTGTATGGGAATGGCATATTGGTCCATGGCTACAAAACTGTATGTACCTCCTCAGGGTGGTCCGACAACCCTAAATGAAATCACAGATGCTGAAAATAATTTGCGGACCAAAGAGGCTCTTCTAAGCACATTATCTGACTTAGAGCTCTCAAATGTTATTGACCTACCAACTGCCCATGAGATTTGGAATAAACTGAAACTTTTGCATGAAGGAGATCAGTATGTCAAATGTGCAAGGTTACAGAGTCTAAAAGGAAAATTTGAAAAATTGAAGATGAGAGATGATGAAAATACTTCTACTTTTATGCCAAGAGTGAATGAGCTGGTTTGTGGAATTAGAAATGCTGGTGGAGTCTTGGATGAAAATGAGATTGTTGGTAAAATTCTCAGATCCCTTCCCGCTTCTTACAAAATCAAGGCTGTTGCCATTGAAAAATTTAGAGCCCATACAACTGTCACAAGAGATCAATTGGCTAGGAAATTGGCTGCATTTGAAATGATAGAGTTTGGAGATGACCCCCCCAAGACTGAATCTGCATTCAAAGCCAATGTCTCTGTTAAAGGTAAACAAAGGTTTGATCCGGGACAGAACTCTTCAAGGAAACTATCATGGTATGAAAAAACAAGAAAAGATTTGGAAGAAGAAGAAGTAGAAACTGCTCAACTTGAAGCCCTTATTGCAAAGAGGCTGCCAAGAGGATCCAGTAAGTATGAAGGAAAATTACCTTTTAATTGTTTTAATTGCAATAAGATTGGTCATTTTGCCTCAAGGTGTCTGGAAAGATTTTCAAGGCAAAATCCTAACAAGCCAAGGTTCCAAAAGAACTATTACTATGTACATGAAGATGATGATAATGAAGGAGTAACAGATGATGAATTAGAGATAGGAAACAAATCCAGAAATGAATGGGTGTTCATTGCCATCAAGGAAGAAGATCCAATGTCCTCTGTATCTGTCAATCTTAAGACTGTGGAAAGAGCTCTGGCTGCCCAAATTGAAGAGAAGGATGATTGGGTCATTAACAGTGGATGCTCTCACCATATGACAGGTGACAAAAATAATTTTGTAGATTTGGAAAGATATGAAGGAGGAGTGGTAAAGTTTGGTGACAATTCTGCTGGTAGAATCAGAGGGAGAGGAACTATTTCTTTTGATGGAAGAAACAAAACTGGTAATGTACTGTATGTTGAAGGTTTGAAGCATAATCTTCTCAATGTTGGACAGTTGGTGGAAAAAGGCTATGATCTCTGATTCAAGGATGGAAAATGCAAAATCTTTGAAAGTTTCAGAACTGAAATTGCATCCGGTACTCAAACTAAAGGTAATATCTTCCACTTGGTTGGTACTGGTAAAAGATGCTTATTTGTTCAAGTTGATCAGAGTTAATTATGACATAGAAGGATGTGTCATGTGAATTTTGATAATATCATCAAGATAAGCAATACTCAGGCTATAAGAGATCTTCCAAAATTGGTGAAACCTACTAACAGGTTGTGCAAGGAATGTCAGTTGGGTAAGCTGAGCAGAGTCTCATTCAAAAGCAAGGAACTGTCCTCTACTAGATTATTGGACTTAGTTCACACTGATCTTTGTGGTCTGGCAATAACTAGGAGTATTCAAGGTGATAGATACTTCATGCTGCTAATTGATGACTATTCCTGGATGATGTGGGTAACCTTTCTAAAGGAGAAATCAGAAGCTCTTGAGAAATTCAAAATATTCAAGGCTATGGTAGAGAATGAAATAGGATTAAAATTGAAATGTCTGAGGTCTGATAGAGGTGGAGAATTCACATCCGGTGAGTTCATAGAGTTCTGTGAGAAACGTGGAATCAAGAGATAGTTGTCTACTCCTAGGACTCTACAACAGAATGGAGTAGTGGAGAGAAAGAACCAAACCATCCAGGAAGCATCTAGGACCATGATGATGGAAGCAAATGTTCTCAGATCTATTGGAGAGAAACTGTTAGCACTACAGTCTATACTCTTAATCGAGTTCAAATCAGAAGTAATACCGGTAAGTCCCCTAATGAACTTTGGTTTGGCATTACTCCTACTGTAAGATATTTCAGAGTCTTTGGTAGAAAATGTTACATCAAAAGAGATGAATATCTAGGCAAGTTTGATGCTAGAAGTGATGAAGGAATATTCTTGGTTTACTCTACTCAAAGCAAAGCATACCAATGTTATAACAAGAGACTAAGAAAGATGATAGAAAGTACAAATGTGAAGGTTGATGAGGGAATAGAGAAAGCCTCAAGGTTTTATGAATATGATGAAGATGATTAGAATGGTGTTCTGGTTCAAGGAATTCAATCCTCTTTTGAAAGTTAGATTCAAACTGATCCAATAAATCAAGAAGAAGAGATAGGTCTGAATGAGCTTGATCAAGAAGCAGAAGTGCAAGAAGCTCCCAAAGTTCCAAGGTATGTAAGACTGAACCACTCTGAAGATTAGATCATAGGTGACAAAAGCAAAGGTGTGCAAACTAGAAGGAAAATTGCTCAAAATTCAGATGAATATTGTCTGATTTCAAAGATTGAACCTAAGACAATAAATGAAGCCTGCAATGATGAAAACTGGACCAAAGCAATGGAGGAAGAGTTGATGCAAATTGAGAAAAATCACACTTGGGATCTTGTTCCTAGACCTAGAAACAAGAATGTGATTGGAACCAAATGGGTCTTCCAGAACAAACTAAATGAAGTTGGTGAAGTAATAAAAAATAAACCCAGATTGGTCTACAAGGGCTACTCTCAAATAGAAGGAATTGATTTTGAAGAAACTTTTGCTCCGGTGGCAAGAATTGAAGCAGTCAAATTATTCCTTGCCTTTGCTACCTTCAAGGATTTCAAGGTATATCAGATAGATGTCAAGTTTGTATTTCTAAACGGTGACTTGGAAGAAGTGTATATAGAGCAAGCAGATGGATTTCAGTTGTCTGATCATGGTGATATGGTCTGCAAGTTGAAGAAGGCACTGTATGGATTAAAGCAAGCCCCAAGAGCTTCGTATGAAAGATTGGACAAGCATCTTTTGAAGATTGGTTTCAACAAAGGTACTGCTGACAGTAACTTATATTTCAAAATTGATCACGAAAACATCTTGATTGTTGAAGTATTAGCTGATGATATCATCTTTGGAGGAAGAGATAGTATGCGTAAAGCTTTTGCAAATCAAATGAAAAGTGAGTTTGAGATGTCTATGCTTGGTCAAATGAATTTCTTCTTGGGTCTGCAAATTACTCAAACAAAGAAAGGAATCTTTATTTCTCAGACCAAATATGTAAAAGAATTGTTAAGGAAATTTGGGATGGAAAATTCAAAGCCAATGAATACTCCCATGGCAACCAGATGTAAGTTGAGCAAAGATGATGACTCTCTTAAGGTAGACCAGACAAAGTATAGATCAATGATTGGAGGATTGTTGTATCTCACTCAAACTAGACTAGATATTATGCAAGTTGTTGGTCTTGTTGCTAGATTCCAAGATGATCCTAGAGAATCCCATGTCATGGAAATCAAGAGGATCTTTAGATATCTAAAAGGGACGGTTGAATATGGTCTATGGTATCCTAGAGATCATGATTTCTCTCTTCATGCATATACATATGCTGATTGGGCAGGAGATGTGGATGACCGGAAGAGTACCGGTGGTGGAGCCTTCTTTTTTGGAAAGAGATTGGTTTCTTGGCTAAGCAAGAAACAAGAGGCAATATCTTTGTCTACAACTGAAGTAGAATTTATTGCGGCAGTAGGTAGTTGCACTCAAGTTTTGTGGATGAAGCAGATGCAAAGAGATATTAAAGTAGAGTATGAGGAGCCTATCACAATCTTTTGTGATAATTCAAGTGCAATAAATATTTCTAAGAATCCAGTGTTGCATTCTAAGGCTAAGCATATATCCATCAAGTTTCACTTTCTGAGAGAGCAAGTGAACAAGAATGTGATGCAGAGGTAAGGTAGAGATTATAGAAGTTCACTCAATGAACTTAAGTCACTCAACTTCCTTCTCAAAGGTTTATAAGAGTGTTGGTGTTTACCAAGCCTACACAAGGCTATTTCTAAGATTTATTTAGCCTAGGACCACCATCTAGTGTCCTCCTCACAGGCTATCCAACTCTCACCTTGGAGAGTTACTACTCAATCCCACCTTTCTACACAATCCACCTTGGTTTGACTCACAACTTCCTACCCACACCTCTACCAATAATACTCACATACATACTTGTCATGACTATCATGAGATCTCTGACTTGAAGACTGATTTCTGTATTCTCTAGAGAAAGGACAGTGGCAGCAATAAGACCATTTTAGACAGTGTTTGGAATAAGGTTTAACCCTTATAGAATTGGTTCAACCACCAATAACATCTCAAAACTTCAAAGGACCATCAATACTCCATGCATACTAAACACTAGATATGAAAGATCAACCATCTACTCACATGTAGGCCCACACTATGATTAAAGGGGCAAAAGACAGCAAATAACAACTTGGCTGTCCTATGACAGTACTAAATTGACAGTTTATCCATTATAGCCTTTAAGAACAACAAATTGGCATTGTACTCCTATATCTATAGGACTCTACTCATCAAACTCCACATGTATGTTCAGAGGATAGGAACAACTTGGTATTGTTAACAAAATGATCAAAACTCTGCTCTAGACAGGACTGTGAACAGCAATTTCCATTGACTGTCTCAAAACAATGTCAATAAGAAGATCATTCTCAATGATTAAACCTGCAATGACCTCCCAAAGGCTTCAAAAGACCATCAATGCATAATGCTTAACAAATACCCCAGGTGGGAAGAATCAATTTTCCCACATGCAAACCCACATCGTACGGTATAGGACAAGAGACAGCCAATAACTAAAAGACTGTCCTATGACAGTTTCAATGAAGTCTACCTTGTATTTCTTAAGGTTGATCCTCATAAAACCAAACTCTCTGACCTTCCAAAGGATTATGTAGACCTATTACCCATCAAACCATCCAATTTGGATTCCTCACCTGCAGCAAACGTACAAGGCCGTACTCTGTCAGCATGGATTAGTAAATAGACTATTTTTCATAACAGCAAACTATTTTTCTTCTAGAAATCATTCTAGTTTAAGGGTAAGAGAAGAATATGTTTCAAAACCCTTTGTCTAGATTAGTAGGGCTCCTTTATTGGTTTGCCTTCCTCCTAAAACACACAAAGATCACACCATTTATTCAAGCCAATGACTGTCTTCTTCTCCTCTTGCTGTCTTATGACTTTTCTTGACTAACTAGTCACTATTTTGACTAGATAGAAACACACCAATCACCCTGGAGGAAGGAGAATAACCAGACAAACCTCAAAAACCTGAAAACTACTCTAATTTCCTCCATCTCATCAAAAGATGACTGTTCACCTTTAGAGGATAGAGGAAAAGAACTTCATTTTACCTCAAAACCCTAGGCAAAGAGGGTTTAAACCAGTCTCTACAAAATGAGAAGAAACAAGCAATACAAAATGTTTCAAGAACTTAGACCATGTGTAAATGAGAGCTACTTCAAAAGATTAAAACATTTTCCAAACCTTCTTCCCTTGGCAGTCCGTACTAGGCCGTACAGAATGTCTATCTTCACAAAAAAAGTAAAAAACACAATTTTTTCTTAATAAACTCCTTCCTTCCTTTCATATTTGGCATGTTTTACAAAACAACAATTTAAAGGAAACTTTCCCAAATGTTTCCTCTTCTTCACAGTCCATACAACTGCCCAAGAAAGGTAGTGAACCGATGGAAAAGGCAGTTTGTCATAAAAAACAAGTTTCTAAAATGAAAACCTCCTAGAAAATTGGTCTAAGTTAACTCCAAATTAGACTAGTCAACCAAATGACTAAGTCTTTATTACAAAACAAGAAATGGCTTTCAAAGCCTTAGGAAAAACCAAAATTAATAAGGTCACAAAATATTATATTTGAAAAAGAAATGTAAACTGAAGCTCCTGCACCATACTCCCCCTGTGGGAAAAACTCAAGTCCCTTGAGTTGCCAATTGTTGAAGTGTCATGCCATGCTTCAAGATATCTGCTTGAATCATCTAGGTGGCCTCTGAGTTAGGGAGATCCTTCCATTTCACCAAGTAGTCCTTATAGACACCTCTTCGAGTCTTCTTGATAACTTTGAAATCCAGAATGCACTCCAACTGTAAAGGTTTGCTTGGAGGCAAATCCTTGATCCAATTAGCATCTTTAGCCACCACATCTAATCCACTTTCATCAGGCAATGGAGGTCGGAAAGGAAAAAGATCACAAACATTGAAAATTGGAGAGATACCTAGGCCATCTGGTAGCTCAATCTCATATGCATTTGGACCGAATTTTTGCACTACCCTGCATGGCCCAATCTTCTTCATCAAGAGTTTAGTTGGCTAACCCTTTGGCAACCTCTCTTTCCTCAGATATGCCATGACTAAGTCACTAAATTTGAACTGTACTTCTCTTTTCTTCAAATCTGCCTTTTCTTTATACTTTGTGACTGATTTTTCTAGTTGTAATTTGACTTGATCATGAACTGTTTTCATGGAGGCAGCAAACTCTTCACCAAGTGCACTCCTTCTATTCCAACCTTGGAGATCCTTCAGCTCAAGTGGCCCTCTTGGATGAAAACCATAAATTATCTCAAAAGGACTTTTACCAGTGCTCCTATTCCTTGAATCATTTTAGGCATATTCAGCCTGACTGATAACCAAGTCCCATGTCAAACCATGCTACTTTGTAAGGCACCTTAGAAGGTTTCCAAGAGACTTGTTAACCACCTCAGTCTGACCATCAGTTTGTGGATGGTAGGCTGATGAAAAAAGACAACTGTGTGCCCAGCTTCTTCCATAAGGTCCTCCAAAAGTGACCTACAAACTTAGAATCTCTATCAGTTACAATGGACAATGGTAAACCATGCATCCTTACTACCTCTCTGAAACATAGACCTGCAACATGAGATGCATCATTTATGCATTTACATGGCACAAAATGAGCCATCTTGCTGAATCTATCAACAATGACAAACACACTATCCACCCCTCTAGCTGTCTTGGGTAACCCAAGCACAAAATCCATGCTGATACCTTCCCAAGGTCTGTTGGGAATGGGAAGGGGCTGGTATAGACCTGTATTTGAAGACACACCTTTGGTTGTTTGATAGATTGCATAGCTAGCTACATATTTTCTCACATCTGATTGCACCTTTGGCCAAAAATAGAACCTTGTGACTTGTTCTAGTGTCTTGTCCAAGCCAAAATGTCCTCCTAAAGAACCATTATGCTTCTCCTTGATGATGTTGTCCCACATAGAGCACTTAGGGAGACACAACAAATTGCCCTTAAACAAGAGGCCTTCCTACAAAACAAAATCTGCATACTCGCCATGGAATGTGTTAGCCAAGTTCACACAAACATCATAAGCATCTTTGAAATCAGAATCTTTTTTATATAGCTCTTTTAAATAGTCAATACCCATGCTTTCTAACTGAATTTCATGAACAAGAAGCAACCTCCTACTCAATGCATTAGCCACCTTATTAGAGACACCTCTTTTGTGCTTAATTGTGAAGGTATAAACTTGTAGCTCTTCCATCCATTTAACATGTCTATGGTTCAATTTTTCTTGATTGTTTAGAAAGCTTAAAGCATGATTGTCAGTAAACACAATAAATTCTTTGGGCAGCAAATAATGTCTCCACTTCTTAAGAGCTTGCACCATTGCATAGAGTTCTAAGTCGTAGGTAGAATACCTTTGCTTGGCTTCATTCAACTTTTCTGAAAAGAATGCCACTGGATGTCCTTCTTGGCTAAGAACAACACCAATAGCTTGCTAACTTGCATCACACTCAACAACAAATACCTTATCAAAATCAGGGAGTACTAAGGTAGGTAACTCAGCCACCTTTGTTTTCAACAACTCAAAACTATCATCAGCTTCCTTTGTCCACTGGAATCTACACTTGACTCCACCCTTGATGGTGTTGAGGATGGGAGCACTAGTGTGACTGAAACCTCTAATAAACTTCCTATAGAAAGTCGCCAATCCATGGAAACTTCTCACATCTCCCACTGTTTTTGGGGTAGGCCAACTGAGAATAGCCTCAAGAAGGATCCATCTTCAAACAGCCATTAGAAATGACAAATCCTAGGTATACAAGTTTAGTTTTCATGAACTCACATTTGTCTAAGTTGATCATCAACTTGTGCTCATGTAGCTTCTCCAACACCTGACCAACATGCTTCAGATGGTCTTCCCTTGTCTTGCTGAAGATTAGTATGTCATCAAGATAAACAATAACAAATTTACCAATGAATTCAACTAATACCTCATTCATCAGGTGCATAAATGTACTTGGCACATTGCTAAGACCAAATGGCATAACAAGCCATTCATAAAGACCTTCATTGGTCTTGAAAGCAGTCTTCCATTCATCTCCCTATTTGATCCGGATTTGATGATATCCAGATTTCAAATCAATCTTTGAGTAATAGCAAGGTCCACCTAGGTAATCCAAGAGATCTTCAATCCTTGGCATTGGAAATCTATATCTTATGGTGATTTTGTTTATGGCCCTGGAATCTGTGCATAGCCTCCACTTTCCATCCTTCTTAGGAGCAAGTACACTTGGAACTGCACAAGGACTTAGACTCTTCCTAATCAGCCCTTTCTCTAGGAGATCTTGAATTTGCCTTGCCACCTCTTCATTTTGCTGTGGAGTAGCTTGTATGCAGCCTTGTTAGGCAATGTAGCACCAGGTATTAAGTCAATTTGATGACTAATATCCCTCATAGGTGGTAAGGAGTTGGGAACTTCCTCTACCACAAGGTCTTGATACTTATCCAGAAGTTGCTGTACTTCCAATGGAATCTCCTTCTATTTTTGATCTTGCTGATCTGATCCACTCTTGGGCTTCATGACCAAGGCATACCCCTGGTTGTCATTCTCCTTCAAGATGTTTAGGAACTCATTTCCATTCACCAACATGACACTGTTGTTATTTTCCTTTCCTCTGGGCTGCTCCAACAAAGGATCCATTTTGAATGGCCTTCCATTCTTGGTGATGACATAAGTGTTCTTCTCACCATCATGCTGAGCTTTAACATCATACTGCCATGGACGGCCAAGAAGCAGGTGACATGCATCCATAGGGATGATTTCACATAGCACTTTGTCCTTGTAGTCACTAATTGCAAATTCAACCCAAGCTTGCTCCTCCACCATGAAACTTTGGTTCTTGTTCAACCAAGAAATCAAGTGTGAGGACTGATATGAGGCAGCCTCTTCAACTTACACTTGTCAACCATCTTAGTGGATACCACATTCTTAGTAGACCCTGAATCCACTATGATTTTGCAAAGTTTCCCATAGGCTAGGCCTTGGGTTCTGAACAGATTCTTTCTTTGAGGGGGTTCTTGCTTCAATGGCATCTTCAACATAGACCTTTTTATCATCATACTCTCTCCATCTAGAACAGGTGTAGCACTTCCCATTGGTGAATTCACACTTTCACAGTCATCATCTTTCACTAACTGATTTCTCTTCCCACTGTCATGAGAGCTGCTGGCTTTCCCTAGACATTTGTTCATTGTATGGCCAACTTGGTTGCAGCCATAACATCTTCCAATGAAGACTCCTGGTCCTCTACCACCTCCACTAGTTTTGCCTCTGCCATTATGATTTCTACCACCTCTAAAACCTCCTCTATGCTCATTGCTGATTAAGTTTCTTGCTGGCTGTTATTTTTAGTTTTGTTGAACTATCCACGGCCAAAATTGCCTCTACCTCTTTGATTTCTGCCACCTCTACCTCTAGCACTTTGATCACCCTTCCTTCTCAACTCTTCCTCAGCTCTAGAGGCCAATAGGAAACATTCATCCACTGTCTTTGGTAACACCAAACTTATCTCATCTTGCAGATTGTATTTCAGTCCATTCAGGTACCTAGCCACCATTCCTTTTTCATCTTCATTATGATTGGCCCTCATACTGAGTCTATGAAATTCTTCTGTGTAGGCAGCCACATCCATGTCTTTTTGTCTCAAATTTTGAAATCTCCTTATGATTTGAATCTCATAGTCAGGTGGCATGAACTTGCTTCCGAGCATAGCCACCATTCTACTTCATTTAGTGATGGGACTCTTCCCAATCTTCTCCCTCTCACTTTGCATATAGTTCCACCATACAAGTGCATAACCTCTTAGCCTTGTCTTGGCAAACTTGACCTTTTTTCTGTCATTAAACTCCTTATAATCAAAGAAGTTGCACATAGCTTCTATCCAGTCGGTGAGAACATCTCCATCCAACTTGCCATGGAAGGTAGGCACCTCCATCTTGGGATCACCACTGTCTCCATGAGCACCCTTAAGTGCATTCAAGAAGGCTTTCTGATCTACAGACATATCTTGCTCCTGAGGATCCTCTTCTACATCTGTTTCTTCATTTGTGTCTAAAGAACTTCCTTCTTCTTTGGTCTTGCCCTTAGACTTCTTCTCTTCCTGCAATTTTGCTTCTTGCAATCTTGCTTCTTGAAGTCTTGCTTCAACCATCTCCACCAACTTCTTGATGGCAACTTGACTCATTGTCTTGGGAGGCATTGTACTAGCCTCTGTTTCAATTTCCTCTTCTGACATACACTTTCTTCCAATCAGAATATTGGATCTGATACCAATATGATGCAGAGGTAAGGTAGAGATTATAGAAGTTCACTCAATGAACTTAAGTCACTCAACTTCCTTCTTAAAGGTTTACAAGAGTGTTGGTGTTTACCAAGCCTACACAAGGCTATTTCTAAGATTTATTTAGCCTAGGACCACCATCTAGTGTCCTCCTCACAGGCTATCCAACTCTCACCTTGGAGAGTTACTACTCAATCCCACCTTTCTACACAATCCACCTTGGTTTGACTCACAACTTCCTACCCACACCTCTACCAACAATACTCACATACATAATTGTCATGACTATCATGAGATCTTTGACCTGAAGACTGATTTTTACATTCTCTAGACAAAGGAGAGTGGCAGCAATAAGACTATTTTAGACAGTGTTTGGAATAAGGTTTAACCCTTATAGAATTGGTTCAACCACCAATAACATCTCAAAACTTCAAAGGACCATCAATACTCCATGCATACTAAACACTAGATATGAAAGATCAACCATCTACTCACATGTAGGCCCACACTATGATTAAAGGGGCAGAAGACAGCAAATAACAACTTGCCTATCCTATGACAGTACTAAATTGACAGTTTATCCATTATAGCCTTTAAGAACAACAAATTGGCATTGTACTCCTATATCTATAGGACTCTGCTCATCAAACTCCACATGTATGTTTAGAGGACAGGAACAACTTGGTATTGTTAACAAAATGATTAAAACTCTGCTCTAGACAGGACTGTGAACAGCAATTTCCATTGACTGTCTCAAAACAATGTCAATAAGAAGATCATTCTCAATGATTAAACCTTCAATGACCTCCCAAAGGCTTCAAAAGACCATTAATACATATTCTTAACAAATACCCCAGGTGGGAAGAATCAATTTTCCCACATGCAAACCCACATCGTACGGTATAGGACAGGAGACAATCAATAACTAAAAGACTGTCCTATGACAGTGTCAATGAAGTCTACCTTGTATTTCTTAAGGTTGATCCTCATAAAACCAAACTCTCTGACCTTCCAAAGGATTATGCAGACCTATTACCCATCAAACCATCCAATTTGGATTCCTCACCTGCAGCAAACATACAAGGCCGTACTCTATCAGCATGGATTAGTAAATAGACTATTTTTCATAACAGCAAACTATTTTTCTTCTAGAAATCATTCTAGTTTGAGGGTAAGAGAAGAATATGTTTCAAAACCCTTTGTCTGGATTAGTAGGGCTCTTTTATTGGTCTGCCTTCCTCCTAAAACACACAAAGATCACAACATCTAATCAAGCCAATGACTGTCTTCTTCTCCTCTTGCTGTCTTATGACTTTTCTTGACTAACTAGTCACTGTTTTGACTAGATAGCAACACACCAATCACCCTAGAGGAAGGAGAATAACCAGACAAACCTCAAAAACCTAAAAACTACTCTAATTTCCTCCATCTCATCAAAAGATGACTGTTCACCTTCAGAGGATAGAGGAAAAGAACTTCATTTTACCTCAAAACCCTAGGCAAAGAGGGTTTAAACCAGTCTCTATAAAATGAGATGAAACAAGCAATACAAAATGTTTCAAGAACTCAAACCATGTGTAAATGAGAGCTACTTCAAAAGATTAAAACATTTTCCAAACCTTCTTCCCTTGGCAGTCCGTACTAGGCCGTACAGAATGTCTATCTTCACAAAAAAAGCAAAAAACACAGTTTTTTCTTAATAAACTCCTTCCTTCCTTTCATATTTGGCATGTTTTACAAAACAACAATTTAAAGGAAACTTTTCCAAACGTTTCCTCTTCTTCACAGTCCATACAACTACCCAAGAAAGGCGGTGAACCGATGGAAAAGGCAGTTTGTCATAAAAAAACAAGTTTATAAAATGAAAACCTCCTAGAAAATAGGTCTAAGCTAACTCCAAATTAGACTAGTCAGCCAAATGACTAAGTCTTTATTACAAAACAAGAAATGGCTTTCAAATCCTTAGGAAAAACCAAAATTAATAAGGTCACAAAATATTATATTTGAAAAAGAAATGTAAACTGAAGCTCCTGCACCAGAATGAAGTTAGACTAGAGTTTGTGCCCTCCAACGATTAGATTGCAGATATCTTTACTAGACCTCTTCCCAAGGACTCTTTTGAGTATCTCAAGGAGAAGTTAGGGGTTATTGCCCCTTTGATGATGAACTAGGATGCACTAATGTGCATCAGTTTGGTGGATATCACAGTCATATCTTGTGATCTGAATTGATGATGAGGAGCTGCTACTCAGGGGGAGTAGCAGGTATGATTTTGAAGTATTGGAGTTGCAAGTATGAGCTCTTTGCCATTGATGTCAAAGGGGGAGAGAAGACATGTGAAAAACAAATGGTTGATGATCAAAGGGGGAGTAGTAAAGGAAGAGAAGACATGTGAGTAGTTGTTGTTGATAGAGGGAGTTGTGATAGTAAGGAGAAGTTCTTGTCTTGATGGTTTTTCACATCATATGTTTCCATCAATGACAAAGGGGGAGATTTTTGCAAGTATGGGTTTAACATGTGTTGTCATTGATGTCAACATACTCATGTTGCATTAATGAGAAGGATTGGATAAGCTGTGTGCTGAGGATATTGAGAAAATTAGTCTCAATCAGGAATAGTGAAGAACAGTGATGACAACAAGGTAAAAGTCCAAGATAAGTTGAGGATCAGAGGATGTGGTTTAGAGGGTTTGTAGATATAAGTCTTGAGATGCTCCAGTCAAGTTTTTAGAAGTCCGCACGAGGATCTAAAGAAGTTATGGTTGCTCAAGTAGAACTAACTCTGGCAGGTGTCCAGAGGTGACAAAGTGACACAGATAGGTCTAGTGAGGTCCGATAATGCATTATCCCATTCTGTAGATTTGAGGAAATGTTGAGGATGTCCTTGTGAAGTGTTAAGTAGATTGATTTGTGGCTTGAAGGTCTGAAAGAACCTATTACTTTGTGACAGTGATGACAGACTGTGTTCTTGAGGTTCCAGATGAAGGAGAGACGGATTCCAGTAAGCAGATGAAGTGCAGATGTTGTTGGTGAATCAGGAAAGCTTGTGGTGATCTATGGATTAGTTCCAGTTCATGTTGATGGTCCGCATTGAAGTTAAAATTCATATTTGAAGAATAACCACCGGATGTTGATGTTCTTCTTGAGAATGGCTGACTGGATGGATTACACGTCTTGTGGATGCTTTTGTAGGTGGTTACCGACTTAGATGATTGTTCCTAAGTCGATGTCGTGTATAAATAAGGGATTGTGAAGTCATTTCAAAGTGTGTCTTGTGGAGATAAGAGTTTGGTAGCAAAGAGGAGAGCGAAAGGCAAAGCAGAAGTATTGAGCATAATGGAACTAATTCAAGCATGGTGAAGATGCTATTCTCCAGTTCATGTATGTGATACTTATTTGTTTGTAGACAGTGTGTCTCTTATAGGCAGTGAGCGTCTTGTGAGCAGTGTGCTTGGGCAGTGAGCCCTAATTGGAATGTGCCATTTTGTTCTTTCTATTCTTCTAACAGAGAATACATTCTTGGGTTAATCACCCTATGGTTTTTCCCTTAACCAGGTTTTCCACGTCAAAATCTTGGTGTCTTATGTGTTGATGAGTTCCTGTTTTTGATTTGAATGCATTATGTTTCATGTTTAATATATTGCTAATCACTAAGAGGATTTAAGTGTGTAAATTGGAGATAGTTTTGCACAACTGATTCACCCCCCCTCTCAGTTGTGTGCCCTAAGTCTAACACTCCCATGGTTGCATCTCTATGTTTGTTATGAATTGGTAAATTTATTATGTTTTCTTGAAAATAAAGAAATGAAAGCACTCCGTTGGCAGATGTTGAAAGTCTTATCTCAGTGGACAGTTTTATGTGAAGTTTCAAACCCTACTATCTTAAAAATGCTTCTCTCCACTTATCTGTATTCTAAAAGAGCTTTGTGCCCAAGTTACACATTTTCCTTTTACTATTGAGGAATTATCCTACTTTAATTTGTTTCTCTTATCTTCTCTCTACGAGTATGCATCACTACAATGTTGTTGACTTAATTATAAATTTCAAATAAATAATGCAATTACTTCTATATATATTAAACTTTTTAGGAATTGATGGTCTATGTTGCCGTTTCACGTGCAATACAATTGAAGTAGATCTTGCCCTTCTTTTCGCATCACCAGGAAAGCAATTTCTAGTGGAGGTAGACGTGGAGGCGGAAGCAGAAAGCTCCTGATGACTTTGTTCATTTTCATTCATCAAAATCATCTGGTAAGGTTTCAAACACTTTACGAGAATATACGTATTCCAGGTGCACATATTTATGCGTAATAATAGACTTTATGCACTGTCATCTTTGCAAACTTGAAGATCATGTGCACAATTAATCACCATTCCATACATGGCATTAACTATGTTTCTTCATCTAATCTCTAAGTTGAATATTTATAATTTTTACCATTTATAAAGGCAGAAGTATCCATGTCCATGCCATAGGGAGTGAGTAGAGTCAGATAGAGATAGAGGGAGGCAGAGAGAATTATAAGAGAGAGGGATAGATAGAGATAGAGAGTAAGATAGAGAGATAGAGAGATAAAAGAGAAATAAATTAGATCTCCATGCTTATTGTCCAAGTGGTAACTTGTAATGCTTTAATTATATATTTATTTTTATATAAAATCTATATTATAGTTATATTTATTATTATATATTATAATCAACATGTAAAAGAAATTATTAAAAATATATATTACATAAGCTAGTGTTTCTTTTAAAAATCCCTATGAACTTTATATATTTATTCTTTTTATAAATATTATTTTAAAAAGTATGTCCATAAAATCTCTTTTCATGTTTCATTAAAATTCTAATAGTTCATATCTTTTCTACCCAAATACTATAAAGCACTCAATAACCATGAAGTACGTGGTTAGCTATGATTGATGGATTAGGATCTTGCAAAGGAAAAAAGTGGTTACCTACCAATAATGAAGCATAATGGATGACATTACTTTGTGTAACAACTTGAGGAGCTTTTAGGATGCACGCCAAAGGAATTGAATGTGGGGGATGTCTTGAATCAAATCCT
This sequence comes from Cunninghamia lanceolata, assembly GCA_027924645.1. Classification (NCBI taxonomy): domain Eukaryota; kingdom Viridiplantae; phylum Streptophyta; class Pinopsida; order Cupressales; family Cupressaceae; genus Cunninghamia; species Cunninghamia lanceolata. The sequence continues at coordinate 10,811,097 of BSBN01000703.1, read as the reverse complement.
AGTTTCTAAAATTCTTGCCAAGGCATTTTAGGTGTGCATCTACTCCTCTAAAGTATAGAACAAGATTAAAGAAGATTAGATTGGGAAGATCATATTACTATTGATGTAGTGAAGGACCTAACTTCCTACCTTATGAAATCAAACTTGTGACCATTTCTTCTTGTAAATTAGATACATGTGGCCACTTCTTCATACAAGTTTAATTCATTGTATTATTCATTTGGTGATTTAGGGCCTTTCAAGCTATGACACACATGCAATCAGAAGCATCTAGAGATTTTACATAGTTTGATCTCTAGTTTCCCTTGGGATTTAGAAGAATAAAATCTAATCTTGCTAATAAATAATTAAGTTAGTATCTCTTCTAGCCTTCTTATCTTCCTTATCTCTCTCCCTCTCTCCCTCTTCTCACGTGTATAAATAAGAGTTGCTCACTTAGGGATCAAGATGGAATTTTGCTCGTTTGTGCTTCAAATCAAGCCTTATTTGTAAAGTTCTATCAATTGGTTTTCTCTTTTATTTGTTAAGTATAGAAATAGAAACCTTTTTTCATGTTTCTAGGGCATTGAATCCTTTCCCTACATGTAGATTATCTATATTCATGAACATTAATCTAAGTAGTTGTGACTACTATGTTCCTGTCTTACTCTCATGTTGTGTGATTAATTGTGTTTGATCTATATTTATGGTGATTTTATTATATTTGACTGCTTGTGATTATTGATTTATGTTATGGGACTTTTTCTCCAAAATGGAAAAGAAGACTATTTTATGAATAAGACTTTGAAATTATAAGAGGATAAAGTTTATTTACCCTTTATAATTAAAAGGCAGATGGAAAAATAAAGGATAATATGATCCTTTGGTTAATAAAAGAGATAAATAAAGAATAATTATGAAAACCCCTTTTAAAAAGGGAGGAATTATTAAGTTTATTAACTAATTGTTAATGACAACCTTTGTGAAAGGTTGTGATGGTTTCAAAACCACCCCTTAAAAGGTTATATAAGGCATTTGTATGAGACTTGGAAGGGCCATAAAAAACATCACTCAAAGAAAGACGAAGCATAGAAAACACACAAGAAAGAGAAACTAATTAATCCTTGTACATTGCGGGAATAGGATTCTAGGTTAGCAGGCTGTGGGCAAGACAGAGAAGGGGGCACACTGTATGTGTGTGTCCAACATGGGGTATAAAAGGTCACTCAAGACCATCCTAGCCAGGGCTTGGGTATTGCACGAGTGTTGAGCATTATTCTAGAGGAACCATCACTCGTGTAGAGCAGCAAAGTATGCTTATACCTCCTAGATTGATCACAGATGGAAGAGGCTAAACCAGGGTCCATTCTAGCAATCTTTGGATTATTACAAATTTCATACAGATGAGTATTGAACTTATTGCTAATAAAAGATGTTAGAATTATTATATATGGGTTTGATGTTAATCTGATTATGGATTGTGTTATTCAATTAGCTATGTTAATTATTTACTTTAGAGTTCCTATCGAATTCTCATATGTTTCAATTTACACTTTAGTTAATAACCTTGCATACTTAAATTTTTTTAACTGTGCTAATAATTATATTTAAATCTGCTATAATTAAATAAATAAATCTGGGGAAAAGGAGCATATGATCCTTTGGTTAAAAAAAGAGATAACTAAAGAGTAATTATGAAAACCCCTTTTAATTATAAAGGGTAAATAAACTTTACCCTCTTATAATTTCAAAGTCTTATTCATAAAATAGTCTTCTTTTCCATTTTGGGGGAAATGTCCCATAACAATTTATGTGTCCACTCTATTATGATGATAAATAAAGGTAGAAAATCCTTTTCTTGGTGTACTCTCCCTAATAGATTAGGATTTATTTCATATATTTTCTCTATTTCCCTTTCCCTTGCAAAATGACCATGGGAACTTAGTGCATATCTCATAAGAAAAAAAAATTTCAAATTTGGAGGTCATTTTATAGGACAAGTCCCACACTTCTAGAATTTTCCATTATTGCACTCTACATACAATTCTAATATAGGATGTCTTTGGCTAATGCAATAGGTGGCTACAATATCTGAGTGCCAATATAGGGATTGTATTTAAAGGCATCACACTAGGTCATTCTATGATCACCAACACATGTAATCAAAACAAAACAAGCAATTCACATATTTGTCACTAACACTTGTAGGTTCTACTATTAGCTATTGTGTCTACATCAACATCTAATAACCTCTATTATTTCTCTATTTCTATTACTATTAAATCAATATTTGGGCCTAACTATTAACAAGTTGATTGTTCTTCCTCAATGTTATGGTAGATTCTAATAGTACTTCTTAGCACCACTTAATTTTTCCTTGTGTGGATATATAATAGGTGAACATATTCGATAATTATCGAAGTAAATTTCTACAAAGGATAAGATCGTGCCATCAAGAAGGATCATGACACTTAGACTAGATCACGATAGTTTAATTACATCCTAACATCTTAGATTATCATAGTGTAGTCTTCTAATGTCTTTGATACTAAATCTAGTTTCATATTCCACTCTTTTGTCTCCTTGTCATAGTGTCATATCAATAAAAATCAACATTTCATTAACTTACAAATATACCCAAATTCCATCTCATTTTATCTTCAACACATATCTATTTTCAAACTAAGTTACTAAATTCTATAATTTATCTAGAGTTTGAAATATATTAATTTATTCCCCAAATATATTTAGAATGTTATTTATTTTAACAACTTACAAATAAATTTAAAAAACAATTTAAATAGAGATAAAAATCAAACTCCCAAACTATCATTAAATTCTAATTTAATAAACTAATGAGTAATTACTTATATGTTTTTTAACATATAAATATGCAACCATCATCTCTTAAAATCCAAATGAACATTATCAATACAATAAGATGATATTATCTATGTTTAGTTCTAATCAAATCAAAATACATTTTTAATTTTTGGTTAATGTTTTATAATTACATTCACATAAATTTACTTTTATCTTCAAATTCTCCACGTTGAATTGATGCATAAATCATGTCATAGTTTTAATAATAGAATAAGTAAGTGAATATGTGACACCCATGTTGTGGTCAACTTGTTTCATTTCTCCTGTATAAGGGAGACGAGCCAATCGTGGGCATAGGACGTATGGTGGGTATAGTATGTGACAACCTAGGGCCTGCTTTTGGGCAATAAAACTGTTAGCAAAAAAATTCAAATGTTCTTTTTAATATGATAGGAAAAGTTCATATAAAATTCACAATATGTCCTATCATAGGTAGACTATTTTTTTACCACCTTCTCAATATTAGGTGAATGCAACTTGACATTTATTTGCCACCATCCCATATTAAGTGAATGCAAGTTAATAAACTTATTTTCACAATATAAATAATCATTGCCACCTTCCCAATAAAAGGTTATTGCAAATGGTTATTTTTTTATCCAAAATATATGTCTTATGCATTAAAAGTGAGTTGACATGTACAGAAACCATTGTCAACTGAATGCCTTGTAAATATATTTTAATAAAATACATTAAAACATGTTCCATTTCTCTTTTTTTTTTTACAAACTACTAGTTCCACCATGTCCACAATCACCAATCTTTTTGTGAATTTACCTACAAAAATTAAAAAAACCAACTCTTAGGCTCACTATGCATTGTAATTTTTAATAAAACACATAATTATTATAGTATTATTTCCAAATAAACATAAAATTAAAATAATAAAAACAAAATATTAAAACTAGTTAGAAATACAATTTTTTTAAATATCATTTCAAATCACCAACCATAATTCCTACGTATGCATTTCCTATCACTTCTACGATTAATTCCTTAAATGTCAAATCCAATTCCCTCCCAGAATTCAAAATTCTCCACTTGCTACCAATTCAAACTCTATCAACCTATTTATTTATACAAGCAATGTTCAATTGTGTGATGCAAGCTACCTATTCACAAATTTAAATTTTTGACTTTGTGCTGGATACACCTGATCGACAATGAGCTCCTCCAAAGCAATGCAGTCTCCTCCTTTAGCTTCTATGGTAAGTCTCAAACCTGCCTTCAGTATTTCTTATGCATTCATGTATGATTTCGTTACTTTCAAATGCCTTGTCAATTTACATTTAAATGAATTGAATTTGTTGTTTCATAGCCCATGTTTATGATGTCACATTCTATACCTCTGAAACAACTCCAACCCAATATTGGCCACTCTCCCTTAGAGCCAACTATGTTATGTTTATATACCTTCAAACTACAGTATGGTACAAATATTTCCAACCCTTTCCAATACAACATTACGATACATATATCCAAAATATATATATTGCAGAGATACATAGATACATATGTTTCCTATAGCCTTGTTCATTTTCATTCAACTTAATTAGATGTATGCTTTCTTTGTTCTTCAATTAAAGTGACTGTAAATATCAGCCCCTCTCCCTTAAAGTCAACTGTGATAATGGATGACTCCTACTTATGTTATAACCATTTTTTAAACAACATATATAAGTTTCGTATACTAGGCTATCACATACTATAACCACCATATGTCATATGTCACATACTATACCCACCATATGGTGGGTATAGTAACGAAAGAGCCCCAACCTTGGTATAGTATTTACATTCAACTTAATTAGATGTATGCTTTGTTTGTTTTTCAATTAAAGTGACTGCAAATATCAGCCCCTCTCCCTTACATCCAATTGTGATAGTGGCTGAATCCTACTTATGTTATAACCATTTTTTAAACATCATATATAACTTGAAACGGTAGTATTATATATATTTATTGCAAAGATAGATAGATACATACATAAGTTTCTTATACCCTTCTTCATTTATATTCAACTTAATTAGATGTATACTTTGTTTGTTCTTCAATTACTGTAACATGTATGGTAACCATTTCTGAAACAACATTATGAAACATTTACATAACTTGAAACAATAGTATGATAGAAATATTTCAAACCCTTTCTTGTATCGTACTGCTCTTTCAAGTTATTTCATATATTACTGTTTTAAGATTTATCTGTATCATACTGCTCTTTCAATATATATATATATATATATGTATGTATCATACTGTTGTTTCAAGTTTATATATTTGTATGATTATGCTGTTTGAGGAAGCGTTTAACATGATCACCCAAGTGTTTATAGGAGGTAGAATTGGGAATATGATAGTATACCATGCATTTCTTGTTTCATTGCACACATACCCTTGATCATTTGCAATCAACTCAATTAGATGCATGGTTAGTTTGTTCTTCAATTACACTCACTCTTACATGTATAAATGTTTTGTTTCAGTTTGTATCATTCTTTTAATTGAAAGAGTTAGAATTGTATGTTGTTTACTAATCATTGAGTTGGTTCAATGCAGAGGAAGAATAAAGTGACATAAAATACCATGTGACCTGTAACAAAGCGACCTCTAGTTAAGCAAAGGTAGACAAATGTGCCTACACACAAGAGAGGTGTACAACTGCCACATAGAGATGACGAGGATAGGAGGATTCTTGTTTAGTATCCAACTGGACAACCAAGCTATGATGAGGAGGTAGTAATTGGTGTGGAGAAGTCAACTAAACCTATACACCAAGTTAACCCAGCTGTAACAACTAAAAAGGTTGTAGTGCAGTAGGAATGGACCATGGCTAACATGGAACATACCCTTGAAGATGTCAAACACAAAGTCATGTCAACAAGAGGGGCAGCCAAAAAGTGGGGTGTTCCAACTACAACATTGTCAAATTGGGTGGGTGGTGTCACCACTACAAAAAGGAAAGGGCCCCCAACAATCCTAAATGATGAGGAAGAGGCATTAGTTGTCCAATGGTTCAAGGAGATGGCTACTGTTGGCCATGGTTTGGAGATTGTCAATGTCAAAGCAGAAGTGGCCCAAATATGCCAAATGAGGCCTAATCCCTTCAAAGATGGGCTTCCTGACAAGTCTTGGTGGACGGGGTTCAAAAGAAGGCATCCCGATCTATGTTTGAGAACAACCCAAGGGCAAGATAGAGACCGTGCTATGAATCTTAGGCATGCAATTGTAATTGCATTCTACAAAACATTGGAGAAGACATATGTAACCAAGAATTATGGACCCCAAAGGATTTGGAATTGCGACAAGATAGGGTTGCAAGTAGTAATATGAAGGTGCTTGCCAAAAAGGGCAGCAGAAGAGTTGCATATATTATCCCAAAGATCTAGGAGTGGATTACAATTTTGGCATGTGCAAACACTATAGATTAGAAAATTCCAGGCTTTTACTTGTTCAAAAGAAAAAATCACATGCACAACTACATAGCCAAGTGTGAACTAGGAGCATTAATGGTTGTTTAGTCTCATGTATGGATGACCAAAGAGATTTTTGTGAAATGGCTGAGATTTTTTGCTATGCAAGTACTTGGGGGTTGCTCACCCAGCCATAGGCATGTCATCATATTTGATGGCCATGGCAGCCATGTAGCCTTTTCTACCATTTTTGAAGCAAGGGAATTTGGTATTGACTTGCTCACCCTACTAGCCCACACATCACAGAGGCTACAATCTCTTGATGTGAGTGTTTTCTCCTCTTTCAAATCTCATTTCAAAAAGGAAAGAACAAAATGGAGTAGTAGACATCCAAATTTGGAGATAAGAAGGGAAGAATTGGCTACACTTGGTAGCCTAGCTTTTGAAAAGGCATTGATTGTTTCAAACATAACAGCTGGGTTCAAGAAGAAAGGTATTTGACCTCTTGATCCAAATGCATTGGACAACAACATGAGGGTTAGCGAGACTTTTCAATTTGCTGCCCTCGAGGAAGCATCGGTTGCTGAAAATATTCTAAGCCTATCCATCAATGGTTTGCCAGTGAATGAGGGTAATTGTACAGATGGAACAACAGAACTTGGAGACCACCAAAGCCCACTTGAAGCAGCTAGATTTGCAAGCCACCAAAGTCCTCCACAAACTTCAAGTTTGTCAGACCAGCAATCGCCACCAACAATAGTTTTGGGAGAGCAAAATAATATTGTAGACATCTCTCTTTCCCTACCTAATCCACCCGAGGAGCCCTCCTGGTTGTTAGAGGGTGCTGCTAATCTTGGTTATGATATGCATGTGGACACAGAGAAAATTCTTTGAATGCCATCTCCACCACACAACATGGGTCCAAATACTATAGTTCATTTCTATGGTGATTGGGGAGACAATGAAGATGATCAATTAGGAGATGAATTAGGTGAGACAGCTACTGAGGAGCAAGAAAAAAATAATGAGGATTCGATGGAGCCTTTGGGAGGCCAAACAACTTCACACATCTCACAATTCTTGAAGCTACCAGTTCATGTAGACAAAGACAAGTCTAATAATGTAGTTGACCATGGGATTAAACTGCCAAGAGGATCCCAACTCTTGACTTCTAATGACTACATGGCCTTGCTAACTGAGCAAGAGGATAGGAAGAAGGAACTCTAAGAATTGAAAGAGAGGAAGAAGGAACAAAATGAGCAGTGCAGGATAGAAAGGATTGTAGCATTGGAGGTCAAGACTCTATTGAGAATTGAAAAGGAAAAGCAATGAGTACCAATAGAGGTTGAAAAAGAGATGCAAAAGAAGGAGAGGGAGACCATAAAGGAGCAGAAAAGGATAGAAAAGGAAGCTGCAAAAAGGGAAAAAGAATTGGAGAAGGCACGAAAAGAGGCTACAAAGGAAAGGTGACTCAACAACCCTCTAATCCCTTGCCTGACCATCATAGGATATTCACAAAATTTGTGTCTATTCAATGTCCCCCATATTGTCCATCACCTACCCAAAGTATCAACCAACCATTTTAGAGTTGGAGTCCTTCTCATTCGCAATCCTATCCACCCTCACCTATCCCAAGCTTTACCCAACCATTTCAGAGTTGGAGTCCTCATTCGGAGTCCTATCAACCCTCACCTACCCCAAGCATAACCCAACCAGTTCAATCTCAGAGTCCTACTCGGTCATAGGCCACAAACAACTCACAAGATAGCTTGGCTTCAGATTTTAGTTTTCCTACATTTTTCAATTGATTTGAATGTTATGTGTGAACTTTTTTGTTGTGAAGGTTTTGATGGATTCCAAACGATGTTTGAATTTTTTTGTTTTGAATGTTTGTGACTTGAAACAATAGTATGATTTGAATACAAACAACATATTCCATCATGTTACAGTCCCTGACTGTTAGACTTATTGTAATTGAAGAGCCAACAAGGCATACATCTAATTCAGTAGAATGTAAATGAAGAAGGCTATAAGAAACTTATGTATCTATCTATCTATCTCTGCATATATACTTCTACCACAATGTTGTTTGAAGTTATATATATACATTTCATAATACTATATTAGAAACTACATTTGAATATGCATATGCATTATATATATGCATATATGCAATATGCATATGCACAAGCATATATGCATATGCATATGCATATTGCATATATGCATACATATGCACAAGCATATATGCATATATAATGCATATGCATATTGCATATATGCATATATGCAATATACATATGCATTATTCATTATGTTATACTATCACATCCCCAATGAAACCAAAAATGCATGGTCCTATGCCCACGATTGGATCCTCTCCCTTATTAGGCTATCACATACTGTACCCACCATAGTATACAACAAATTCATACATGTAAGAGTGAGAGTAATTGAAGAACAAACCAAACATGCATCTAATTGAGTTGATTGCAAATGATCAAGGGCGTGTGTGTAATGAAGTTCAAAAAATGCATGTTATACTATCATATCCCCAATTCTAACTCTTACAAACAAAAGAATGATACAAACTAAAACAACAAATGCATGCATGTAATTTAGTTATTTACAAATGATCAAGGGTGTATGTGCAATGAAACCAAAAATGCATGTTATACTATCACATCCCTAATTCTAACTCTTACAAATTAAAGAATGATACAAACTAAAATAAAAAATTCATACATGTAATTGAGTTATTTGCAAATGATCAAGGGTGTATGTGCAATGAAACCAAAAATGCATGTTATACTATCACATCCCCAATTCTAACTCTTACAAATTAAAGAATGTATACAAACTAAAACAACAAATTCATACATGTAAGAGTGAGTGTAATTGAAGAATATACTAACCATGCATCTAATTGAGTTGATTGCAAATGATCAAGGGTGTGTGTGCAATGAAACAAAAAATGCATGGTATACTATGACATCCCCAATTCTAACTCTCACAAAAAAAAGAATGATACAAACTGAAACAACAAATTCATACATGTAAGAGTGAGAGTAATTGAAGAACAAACAAACCATGCATCTAATTGAGTTGATTGCAAATGATGAAGGGTGTGTGTGCAATGAAACACAAAATGCATGTTATACTATCATATCCCCAATTCTATCTCTTACAAATAATAGAATGATACAAACTGAAACAACAAATTCATACATAGAAATATTAAAACAATTTGTAGTGTGAAAGTTTGTGCAATGATGAACACACGAATAAAAGTCTTATCTGTTCAGGATATACATGATGTCCATGGATCAAAACATCCATGATAGATCACGCATGTCTTGAACAGATAGACATCTTTCACGGTCTATTGCTATTTGATAAACAAACAATACTTGCAGGACTGAATTGATGAAGCAGAACCTATGCAAAAGAGAACACCCCCAAATTAATCAATGGCACCTAAAAAAGATACAATAGTTAGAGGACTGAATTGATGAAGCATAACCTATGCAAAAGATAACACTCCCGAATTAATCAATGGCACTTAAGAAAGCTACAATAGTTGTATGACTGAATTGATGTAGAAAATGATCAAGGGTGTGTGTGCAATTAAACCAAAAAAGCATGTTATACTATCATATCCCTGATTCTAACTCTTACAAAAAAAAGGAATGATACAAACTGAAACAACAAATTCATACACGTAATTGAGTTTTTTGCAAATGATCAAGGGTGCGTGTGCAATGAAACAAAAAATGCATGTTATACTATCACATCCCCAATTCTAACTCTTACAAATCAAAGAATGATACAAACTGAAATAGAAAATTCATACATGTAAGAGTGATTGTAATTGAAGAACAAACTAACCATGCATCTTTTTGAGTTGTTTGTAAATGATCAAGGGTGTGTGTGCAATGAAACCAAAAATGCCTGTTATACTATCACATCCCCAATTCTAACTCTTACAAATCAAAGAATGATACAAACTTAAACAACAAATTCATACATGTAAGATTGCAAGTAAATAAACAAGGCTATATGAAACATCAATTTCTATATCTCTTACATATGTAATTGTAATTCTGCAAGTTGCATATTTATATTGACAGTATTGGAACATTATCATACACTCCATAGTTGAGGGGGCCATGTACCTATCTTTTGGCCTAGTATGTATGTATGTATGATTGGTTTCCATATATACATAACATACATACATCATAGTAAAATGATTTATATATGTTACATATGAATGCCATATGTATGGGTACCTGCATGACCTAAAAACATACATACACATGAACTACCATATGTATGTATGTATGTATAGTATAGTATATAGACATACATACATATTACCATAATATGTATGTATTTGTGTATACTATACATACATACATACATACAAAATAAATTATGTATGTATTTATGTATGTATATGTGTATACGATACATACATAATATTATAATGTTTATTATAATATTAATTTGTTAAACATTATATTAATATGTTATTAATAATATAAAATGTTATGTCAATTAATGATATGATTACCAAATTGACGATAAAAATCCTATAAATGCATATGAACTTTTCACAAAAACTTGACCATTCCAGCTGAGACAATTCATCTATTGATAAGGCTGAGAGGATGATGGGGGGTGGGAATTGTTGAGCGAGCGGTTCATGACAGCGGTGGAAACTATTGGAAAAAGTATAGGTGCATGAAACTCTTGACAGTCAAGTTGTTGAAACCCTTCAATGGTATGTATACATATACACATAGTTGGCCAAAGGATAGGTGCATGAAACCCTTAAAGCATAGGTGCATGAAACTCTTAACAGACAATGCAGTATAGAAAAAGTGTTATTATTTTAACAAATTGTGTGTATATATATACACACATAAATATATACATATACAATTTGTAGAGGTACATATATAAAAAGAAAGGGATATATTATGGCTGACTGTGTGTACACACAAATAAATTTGCATATATATACATATATACATATATTTGTGTATACACACATATACACACAATCGGCCATCTATATATATATACTCACATATACACATAGTTGGCCAAATTATAGGTGCAATATTGCTGCAAAATAACATTTGTTCGTTGTTTCTCTTTGTGTGTGTGTGTGTGTGTGTGTGTGTGTGTGTGTGTGTGTGTGTTGATGAAGTGTAGTGCCTCTCCATTTTCACTGTGGACGTGTAGTTAATGATTGTCGATTAAGTTGACTCAAGTGTGGAACCGAGAGGTATGGAGCATACTTGGAACTTATGTACTAATTATGGCATTTCATTAATTACATTGTTTCGGAGTAATTATTTATATGAGTTAGTGTAGTTACATAAGAAAATTGTATATAGTTATTTTATGCTTTATCATTCTTAATTGATTTCTAATTTTATTCAAACTTTTCCTCAATCACTTGTTTATTTTGATCCTCTGGCATTGGCGACTCTTAGAAGTTAGAACACATGATTTATTTCTCTTTTTTTTTCAATTCGTTCAAGAGGAGAGTGTCGCTGCTATTTTTTCCTTATCATGTGGCATAGATTGTAAGCCATTTTTCATCAAATCTCTCAATATTCAAAACATATCTATCAATAGACTTTTATTATGTATTTATTTTATTTAAACCTTGTGGCTTTGTATAGTGTCATTCTATCAGATTCACTGTGGAATTATTTTAATCCAACTAGCTTTTATTTGAAAGTTCCAAAGGTTGCTCAGCTAAATCTAATTTCCCTTATCCTGCCATCACGACATTCATGAGGTCGCATTTCTTGGAGACTGTATCGCACGCTTTCAATTATGATTATGAATGTTTGATACATGTTATATTAGTGAGGTATTTTGACACAAAATAGATAAATATATCTACCACCTTTATGATTTGATGCATGTCCATGCTGGGTTTATGGTCTATAAATGCAGCCCTATCCTCACATCTGCAAAAACAAAAAAAAGATGGAGGATATGAAACGGTTGTCAGACCACTCCTCCTTCTCTTATGTCTTGACCTATGCATGTTTGTCTTGGGACGAGAGGTTAGAGATGTCTATTGTTAGTCTGGGGAGGCTTCACATATCCAGGCATGGACGGGCAACCGCAGGCAGAGAAAAGCCTCTTATACATGATTTGTTTTCACTCACTCGGGGGGCCTGGTGATTGTTGTCTTCTGGTGGGTTCAAATGGAGCGGGAAATACCACCATTTGGAAATTAATTGGAGAAAAACACAGGGTTGAACCGGATATGGTTCCAATCCTGGGAAGATCTGCATTTCATAACACTTCGTTGATTTCATCTGGTCTTCTCTGCCATCTGGGAGGAGAGGTATTTCATTTCTATTAATTCTTGACATTACCCACTTAGTGAATTTATTAATAGAAATTTGTCATTGTTGCTCGCTCTTCTCAGCTTTCTCTCATACAGTAAATAAGACCATTTTTTTTGAGGCAATCATCAAAAGCCTTAAAGCTTCGTTTAGAGCTCCCTTATGTGCATATCTTGAGGAATATTGTCAAACCATTCATATTCTCTGCGAATGCTTCTAGAACGTTACAACAACATTTTTTTTATCCTCTAATCTACTCATCTTGGCACAATAAGGCTTATGCTAGCAGCTTTAGTATCTTTTGTTCATGTGCATCTTTTTGTAATCGCATGGTGGGGTTTTTGGTTAGTGTATCTTGTCTTGTTTCCTCATTCGGTAAGCATGGCTTGCAGGGCACTTGCAACTCCCAACTCCCATCTGTTAATTCCCTTTCGATGTGCATTGATGGTTATCCTTTCTATATCATTGGGAATCTGCACTGAGCGTAGAATAGCATCTCTGTTTAAAATGATGGAAATGCTTCACAACTCTTGCAATATTTTATCATGCATAAAAAATGGAGACCAACACATATTCAGAGGAATCTTAACAACTCTAATAGTTGTTCCACGGAGAAAGTCCAACCAACCAATGTTATTGCAAACCCTTCTATGGTGGCTAAGAAATAATTCTTTCTTCCGCAGCAGTAAGTAAACATCATGAAAAAGGAAATACCTTACTACCTTCATCTTCCAAGCCAATTTCTCCAACTTTACATGGAATTTCTCTCATCTACGGGATTATTGCATGCAGGAAAATCAACAATGAAGCTTTTACTTTTGTTTTAGTATGGTCTTACCCACTCCAAAAGCTTTTGCTTACTCTTAGGCCGATTCATGTCCATAGATCTCCTTCCGGATATTAATTCTTACAGCACTACTCCGAAACTCCATACACCACTCTTGAGAAATCCAGTTTGAACATAATTATTTCTTAAGCCTTTTAATCAAATCTGATCTGTGCATTATGAGACTTTTTACCACTGCCTTCCAAGGCACTCACAACTACAGCATCTGACACATAAAAAAAACAAAAAGAGAGAACGTTGGAATTCGACCTTACGTCTGCTAATCGAATTGTTGGGAGCCTAATGCCTTATCAATTAATCCGTTTGTGTAAATCGACAATCATTTCAACTTGTACTATTGTATCGACGTGATGATATCTCTTTGAGATTTTCCGACCCGTGCGTTGTCTGTAGCATATTAGTCTACCGAGGCATTATATATATATCAAATTTGTCTTCGTTTTGGATGACTTTACCCTGTTCCCAAAACCCCCATTTTCTCATACTAGCGGTGAATTATGATGTGGTCTACATTTGGCATTCCAAACCATACATTTATCTCTCTGTAGTATTCCATAATGTCATCGAGGATAGTTTTGGGAAAGTTTATTGGTAGTAGTAATAAGTGTTAATTCTTGTGATGTTTCTATATTGGCACAATGCATTCCCTCATACCATTTTTTTTATTATTTTATTCATAAATTTTTGGACAGATCATGGGTAGTGGTAAGTGTGTCATCTTTCCAATTTCTAAAGCTGAAAATCTTATAGATTTAGATAGTCTCTTATTGCTGATCTTAAATACTTTTTTTAACGTGAGAAAAATCATATGAGTTTGTTTGGTTTTATATACTTTTTCCTTTATATGATTCTCTTAAGTTTATGAAGGAATCTTTCCTTGTATTTCTTTTCTTAATATGATTTTCTTTAGTTTATATAGGAACTTTTCCTTATCTTAAAAAAATAAAATAATTAAATGCATTTTAGTTAGAGAAAAGGCATTTATATAGTAAGAAGATGAACATATTTTATATTTTTGAATATTAAGTTATAAATTTAAAGGTTATGAATTTATTTAATTATTATTATTTTTTATATATGAATATTAACAAGTTAAGACAATGAAGTAATTTAATAATTTAATTTGATAAGACTTCAAAAGTTTCTAAATAATAACTTGGTTATTTAAAATTATTATGTGGATTTAATTATATTTTGACTTGAATAACCACGGGAGGACTTACTTTACTTACATGTGCAAGAGGAGATAATTTAATGTTTTATCTGTTTGATTGATTAAATCTTTATTTATTATTAGAAGGTAGTATAGATGGATTTAGATTCCATAAGATAGGAACATTTGATCTAACTTGGTTAATTATTGTCTATCTTGGCGTACATGACGTTGATTTCTAGTTGCTTGTTAGATAGGGTATAGATCATTGGACTATTTTTCGATAATGCATTTTGATTTATGGTAAGATGTTAGTAACAATGCTAATATTGTATCGATAAGTGAAGGGGTTTTATTGTAGTAATGTAATGAAATGCTATGATATGGAATGTATTATGAGATAGATGCTTGAGAAACATAGATAAAGAAGAATTGAATATGAATGCTAACTTTTATAGTGGATATGAGATGTTGTCCCTATTTAGTTTTGTTTTGAATATTGAATATATCATTGTTGTATATTATGTTTGGGTTATATTGTTCTACTTAAGAATAGAATAAAGCATAAATATTCTTTTAGTTATGAATAATTCATAATAATGAAAGAAAATGAATTTGCTTGAAAATAATAGTTCTTTGGTTTAAGTTTTCCTTGGATATTGAATAGTATTGAATTTTTTTTATTATTAAGTATAGATATAGGTTGGGTTATTAAGACTTTCAAATGTGGAAACTTATAAGAGAAATCAAGTGAAATCAGGTCCCCTACTAAGTAGGAAAATGAATCCATTGATTTCATAAATAATAATTTCTTTTATTACCTTGTGATTTTGGGTATACCTATGAATCTAAGATTATACCAAATTGTGGAACTACTTCTATGATATTTATTTAATATTTTAGTCATTAGTGTTGACTTCAAGGAAGTGTGAATACTTGATTTAAAAATACCATATTGTATTTCAATTATTGATGGATTTAGGAAATGTGTGAATACTTGATTTAAAAATACCATAAGCCCAGGTATGAGATGTGACAAACATATCTACTATAGTTTGGTTTATGTATGTATAATCTTCAGGTTATGTGTAATGGACTTGACTAATTTGAAACACGTATTATTTTCTTCTTAGGATTAGTAATTGAACCATTTTTTAAAACTCAATTAAATATGAATTAGACGAATCAATATCCTTATATTTTGATATATTCGAGTCAACCTTATGGTTGCTAGACAAGTTATTCCGAACTACAAAGTCTCTACGCTATGCATACATAGGCAAGGCCATCATGAGCCCTCAAGACATTAGGTCGGCCCCTTAGGGCCTTAGGCTTGACATTTTATACATTCAATATTTGTATTGTGTAATCTATAATTATGCATGACTAATGTTTTATTAGATGTGCAGTTTGAGATTTGTGGGCCATGCAGAACTCCAGAGCTAAGGAGGTACCTTTCCATTTGGCGAATAGATGGTTATCTAGCAGTATTGGAAAAGGTGTATAAATGTGTATAAACTTATTGAAACATTTGTATCTTACATTTTATTTTTGATGAATATTGATTTACTTTGATTAATGACTGGAGGTTTACTAAGATAAATTTTGTAAATTGATATCTTATCATCCTGTTGAGTTCATTATTTGTGTGTGTGCATTTATTTGGTGCATTTAGATTTAGTACAAACCATAGATGTTAGTTAGATCATGTTAGTAACTAGTATGTAGTCATGTTATCCCTAGAGATGTTAGTTAACTTGTTTGTATCAGACTATGCTATATTTTGTTATCATTACTTCTATTTAAAAAAAAAATTCTGTCCTTTTATTGCTTTAGTTGACTTATCTCTAGGGTTGAATGGTGGGGCATTACATGAAGGGGGTAAATCATAAAACATATAACAACAGAAATTACACATAGAAAATAGAACTTTCTTTATTGATTTGGACAACTTATTACATTACAGAAGTTCAAATACAATAAGAGGAATCAACCCTCCATAGGCTACAACACATTACAGCTTCCTCCTACAAGACTCTGAAATCATTTGGAATCTGTAACCCCAAATATGTTAGGGTTTCTATTTTCCCACCTATTCTTGACTCTACACTTTCCCCCTTCACTCTACTACTGACCAGGGTTCCCAAAAGTGGTTATTAATAGCTTTTTTGGCAGCCAACAACCTAATTTTGAAATTTGCATCTCCCTCCAAAAATAAGTCAACTTCTGGGAGCCATAACTTTTGATCCAAGTGTCTGATTGACAAACCGTTTTATGCGTCAGAAAGATCACGGAGTACTCTATGCACTATGAATTAGCTTTGTGGGTTCTAACCATTTTTGGGACCGTACAGGGCTATTTAGTGCCTCAAACTTGAGTTTGAATAAATTTTAAGTGTTTTTCAGGAAACAAAAACTTTAATATCTTTCAGCTCGCAAATGATCTTTGCGTAATTCTTTCACCAAAGGTCTTATTTTTGAGTTACAAAGCTTCCTGTAAATTTTTACTTCAATCTGTACCAAATGCAAACTTTCCTAAAATAGCATGTTGCTATTTTTAGCAGTTTGGAAAAATTGAAAGTTCTACATCATTATTCAAGCGATTATGGAACCAGAACCACAAATTTTGATAAAGTTGCAATAAAGCTTCATTAAATGAGCATATCATTATTGAAATTAGGGCAGACAACTGAGAGGGGAGGGGGTGAATCAGTTGTCACAAAACTTTTATCCTTTGCTGCAACTTAAACTTCTTTACCACTTATTAACAGATGAATGATATAACCATGAAATAATGAATCAACAACACATGAGTAGAAACAAAATTTACACACATAACACTAGGATTTTTACGTGGAAACTCGATTAAGGGAAAAACCATAGTGGGGGTTAACCCACAAGATTTATTCTCTGTTAAAATAATAGAAAAATGGGGAAGACACTTGCCTTCAGGGCACACTGTCTAGATGTAATGCCTCACCACGAAACCCTAGAGAAAAGAACAACTAAGCAACGCAGAAGGCATATATATATATATTTAACAGAGAAATATCAATAGAATGCAAATCATGTTTATTTATAACATCTCAATTAAGCTTTAACCTCTAGGGATTACACGGATGCGTTACCAAATAACAAGATCTAACTAACATTATGAGTTACCTAACAACCATAGATCACTCTAAGTCTATTTGCAATAGAATAATATACACATACAATTCCTTATTATAACATTAGATAAGTATTCATTAAGGTCCTGTATAAAGGATTACAAGAAATTGTCATGTATAATAAAAGATACATGTTTGATAAACAAGCAAGGTTTATTGTACAACACCAAGTTAGATGATCCTATATTACTCTCTTCTATAATGTGGCAACCGATAACCAAATGCTACAATTTAGTTTCTAATTAACTAGTGTATAAATGATATAAACAGAGATACAACATAATTAACAAATACATAATAAAAGATCCTTTCAATTAGGAACAAGACATCTCTCAGGCAATTAAAAATAAGTATAACAAGAACCATATACCCATCTTAGCATAGTGGAAAACATATTCTTTGCTACAGTAAGCTACTCAGTTGATAGACGTGTATCTTCTTAGCTTCAAAATCCTACATAGCTTAGAGATCTCAAACTACACATCTAATGAAACATTAGTCCTGCATAGTTACTAATTTATATAAAACAAATATCAACTACTTAAAATGACAAGCCTAAGGCCCTAAGGGGCCCACCTAATGTCTTGGGGGCACATTAATAATGGCCTTGCCTACATATGAGTAGTGTAGAGACTTCGTAGTTTGAACACATGAACATGCATCCACATGATGGTATCTTACAAGTAAATACCTCTGAAATGATAACAACATCTTCATAAACTTAGGTTCACATACACAATTCCATTCTTAAGGACAGAAGAAGAATTCAGTTTACCTTTCCCACTTGGTACTTAAGACATAAACAACATCCTTTATCATGAACATCACACTACTAAACCTCATGAAAACAAAATAATTAAATGAGTACATGATACTTAACCTTGTCAATAGTAATATATACTCAAAAGACCAAACATTCATGTTTAACACAGTTATATTTGCATCTATTCTCCCTATCTATCCAAGACATAGCCATAACTCAAATATTAAGGATTTATCTAACCATCGTTAGTTGATATCAATGATATAATTAAGAATCCCAATCATATTAGATTTTAAGTTCAACAAAGCATGTTAACAAATGTATAAACTACATCATAAATGCTAGAACCATAATTTATTCATTTTCTTCCAAAATGAAATAAATTTATATAATTTAGTTTGTCACATATATTATCTAAATTTTAATTCAATGTTTTGAGTTATTATTATTATTATTTAAAAAAATAAATAAATAAATAAAACAAAACAAAACAAAACAAAACAAAATAAGATAAGTACATAAGCTTTCTTGCCATAAAAACTAGATAGAAGTAAATCTAACATAACTTTCTAGTTTCAAAATGAAATTTAAAAATTCAAAATGTTTTCGAAAGATAACACATAGGGGAATAAAACCCAGAAAGCAATTAAATAAATTCCTTACCATATGTGAGACATTTTTACTACAATTAGTCCCATGAGATCATTAATATTTAACTATAGACAATTAAATTATCCACAAAATTTCAATACAAATATAATTGTAACAAAACATTTCTTTTTCTCCTACTATCTTTGATCTAAGTCATCTCCAAAGAGATTGATACTTAGAAACTAATTAAAACTAAATTGGCTCTATATTATTTATTTAAAATGTAATCCAAGCATAGTACGATTTATGTATTCAAAATAGAAAAGAATAATACCATCTAAACATAATATATCTATTATGCAGATTTATTCCATATGAAATTAAATTCCAAGATCTAAAATAAAATATAATCTAGTTTCATTATAAATAAACTGCAACCTCACATAATTTATAAATTAAACAACCAATAGTTCAGAATGCTACATTTCACAAAATATCAACATATTTATACATATAAAACACACATTTTCCATTAAATATGCAGCACTAAATCTCATAACATATTCAACAAAAGATCATGATTTTTCACCTTTTTGAAGCATGGAAACACAATTTATCATTTCATAGGTATAGTTTTCATGATTTACCATACATTCTTCACATACACACCAATACACATCACCAGAAATCATATCACAAGGCTACACAAGGGTCCATCTAGATACTAGAAAGTAGCATACTAATCCATCATACATAATCCATGAGCCAAGAGCCAAAATCCATCTCACATAATCCATACCTCACACTCGGTGACTTGCTGGTGTTAGGCCACACTCATAGGGTGAGACCATCCAAACAAGCCATAATGACCTCTCTCTTGTTGTATAAGGTGGTTAGCCTCCAAGAGATAGTCATCACACATAGGTGGGCAGTGGGTCCTAGCTGTATAACAGCCTCACATACCCCCATCCTCAAGGTTCCATGCATCTGCTTCTTCGCATACACTCACCAAGTTCACCTCATACATCCTTGGAGAGGAATCACATTACGACACATGGCCGACATTGAAAACAGTAAGGATAAACTAGTTTACCCACCAAATTCATAAAGAAAGATTTAATAAAAAATTCAATTTCAACAATAAGGCAAGAAATGTGTGCAATTTCAACACTAAATCTAATGTAACCATGAGAGCTACAAGAAAATAAGATCACAAGGTGTGGCTAAACCATCAAAATTAACTATAAACAAAATGTCAGTCTTCACAATCAATAGAAAATCATCAATAACAATAAAGAAAGTCCACAATCTTCAAAATAGTACTGTATAACACTGTGTGACTAGATACTAGCCCCCAAACGAGAAAGGAGGGAATAACGTCAAGCTATTGCAGTAGCCCTCATGTGGTGTCGAATGAGCATGTGATCCACATGGCTCAAACTATACTCCTTGGCTTCACCCTGCATCGCATCGTCATGCGGCATGGACTAGCCAAGTGGCCCACACACTCCTTGGTTGCCCGCATGGAATGTGTACCTCAACCACATTTTGCATTGTGTCTCAGCGTGGCATGGTCATATGCCAGTTAGAGAAGGCACACATTGGCTGTATACTGCATGGCAATGTATCTGTGGCTCCGCAAAAGTAGGAACGCATAGAACACACCCTACATAGCAACACCTCGTGGAAAAGGCACATGCAGGTATTCGTCATAGCTAGAGCTATATATGGCTAGGACATACCCATATGCTAACCAACCCAAACACTGTTGAAAGAAAACATGAGTATCCCTCTACAAGTGTGCAAGGCCCCATTACGCTCATCACACAAGTAGGCTATCATAACATAATCTCATAGTGCACCTTCACGTGTCTAAGCACGTGGCATCATGTCCTTGAGCCCAACTCACTACCATCAACAACATGGCATCATCAGCAACACGACATCATCACCAACACTGTGTCAGAACATCAGTGGGGTGTGGCATCGTACCTATTGCATCATGTCAGAACATGTATAGATACAGAATCTGTCTCAGCATGGGTAACAAACCTCCCTCCACGTGCTAGACCTCAAAATATACATGGGGCACATGGTCTCACTTGGGTTATCCATGCAAGTCCCTTTCACCCTAGACCCTGGCCCCTAAGTGACGACACATGTCTTCACATAGTTCCAATTGGGTTGTCCATGCAGGTCCTAGACCCCGGCCCCCAACTGACAACTCATGTGGCATATCATAACTTTCATGAAGACAAGGTAGATGATCATCCAAGAAATACCATCAAGATGGTCAAGAACTATGGAGATGAGGCTAGCACATATGGATCGAGTACCCTGATCCATCATAAGGAGAAGTAGTGAGTACTTTTCCTCAGGTCAGTTGAGCAGGGAACCGCTTTGTGCCGCCATATGTGTATGCTGCACACTCTGCCCAAGGAACTTTGTGGCTGCTACTACCCCTTCACGGACCGAGGGACTAGAGATCCAAAAGAAGAGAATCTATGAAACTAACTTTTGGCTACTCTTATATATAATTTTCAACCACACGTGGGTTGGCCCTCAATTAGGTAACAAACATACAAGCACATGTAATGGTATGGTTAATCCCACACCTAAGATACACATATTACCCATGGATGGGTACCCAATATCACCATCCTATGGGCACACAAAGCAAGTATGGGGTATTCACAACACTCAACCAATGCACAGTTACTAGTTTCTCACATTTATAGGGAAAGATTACATTTACATACATCAGTATATTTATTTCCATAACCAATGTGATTCCCTTTGCAAAATCATAACATTACCTATTATCCACTTCCCTTTTCTAGTTTCCTTTCACTCTACTTTCTACATATCACATGATGCTGAAGGTCAATATCATGATCATCTATCCAACCCATCAAGCCAGGTGTTAAGATTAAAACATGGCATCCATCACAAGAGTCCCTATCACATGCATAAGAAGAATTACTTATAACTAGACATGGGCAACAACATTAATCAGAGATCCTAGTGCTGCAACTTGGCTCTGATACCAAATGTAACGCCCCGCCACGAAACCCTAAAGAAAAGCTCAACTAAGCAATGCAGAAGGCAAATATTTTTTTTTAACAGAGAAATATCAATATAATACAAATCATGTTTATTTATAACATCTCAGTTAAGCTTTAACCTCTAGGGATAACATGGTTGTATTACGAAATAACAAGATCTAACTAACATTATGAGTTACCTAACAACCATAGATCACTCTAAGTCTATTTGCAATAGAATAATATAACATACAATTCCTTATTATAACATTAGATAAGTATTCATTAAGGTCCTATATAAAGGATTACAAGAAATTGTCATGTATAATAAAAGATACATGTTTGATAAACAAGCAAGGTTTATTGTACAATACCAAGTTAGATGATCCTATATTACGCTCTTCTATAATGTGGCAACCGATAACCAAATGCTACAATTCAGTTTCTAGCTAACTAGTGTATAAATGATATAAATAGAGATACAACATAATTAACAAATACATAATAAAAGATCCTTTCAATTAGGAACAAGACATCTCTCATGCAATTACAAACAAGTATAACAAGAACCATATGCCCATCTTAGCATAGTGGAAAACATATTCTTTACTTCAGTAAACTACTCAGTTGATAGACGTGTATCTTCTTAGCTTCAGAATCTTGCATAGCTTAGAGATCTCAAACTGCACATCTAATGAAACATTAGTCTCGCATAGTTACTAATTTACATAAAACAAATATCAGCTACTTAAAATGACAAGCCTAAGGCCCTAAGGCCGACCTAATGTCTTGGGGGCACATTAATAATGGCCTTGCCTATGTACGCGTAGTGCAGAGACTTCGTAGTTTGAACACATGAACATGTATCCACATGACGGTATCATACAAATAAATACCTCTGAAATGATAACAACATCTTCATAAACTTAGGTTCACATACGTAATTCCATTCTTGAGGACAGAAGAAGAATTCAGTTTACCTTTCCCAATTGGTACTTAAGACATAAACAACATCCTTTATCATGAACATCACACTACTAAACCCCGTGAAAACAAAATAATTAAACGATTACATGATACTTAACCTTGGCAATAGTAATATATACTCAAAAGACCAAACATTCATGTTTAACACGGTTATATTTGCATCTATTCTCCCTATCTATCCAAGACATAAGCATAACTTAAATATTAAGGATTTATCTAACTATTGTTAGTTGATATCAATGATATAATTAAGAATCCCAATCATATCAAATTTTAAGTCCAACAAAGCATGTTAACAAATGTATAAACTCCATCATAAATGCTAGAACCATAATTTATTCATTTTCTTTCAAAATGAAATAAATTTATATAATTTAGTTTGTCACATTATCTAAATTTTAATTCAATGTTTTGAGTTATTATTATTATTTAAAAAAAAAAAATTTTAAAAAAAAAAGTACATAAGCTTTCTTGCCATTAAAATCAGACAGAAGTAAATCTGCCATAACTTTCTAGTTTCAAAATGAAATTTAAAAATTCAAAATGTTTTGGAAAGCTAACACATCGAGGAACAAAACCCAAAAAGCAAATAAATAAATTCCTTATGTGAGCAGTTTTTACTGCAATTAGTCCCATACGATCATTAATATTTAACTACAAACAATTAAATTATCCACAAAATTTCAATACAAATATAATTGTAACAAAACATTTCTTCTTCTCCTACTAACTTTGATCTAAGTCATCTCCAAAGAGATTGATACTTAGAAACTAATTAAAACTAAATTGGCTCTATATTCTTTATTTAAAATGTAATCCAAGCATAGTACGATTTATGTATTCAAAATAGAAAAGGATAATACCATCTAAACATAATACATCTATTATGCATATTTATTCCATATGAAATTAAAATCCAAGATCCAAAATAAAATATAATCCAGTTTCATTATAAATAAACTACAACCTCACATAATTTATAAATTAATACTAATGAAATATTACAGCAACAGATACAAATTTAATGCAAGCAGCCAATTTAATATCACATTACACACAAAGCATGGTATAATATCATATATAAAATCATCTATTTTTTAGTGCTATTTTATGGTAATAAAATCATATTTGCCTATTATGGACATTCTCATATGGTTGGCAATCGTGAGATATAATGAAACTAATGATTCACACAAACTAAACCCAAAACTGTAGACATGAAATGCAACTACATAAATATGGTATGCAACAGAAAGAAATAGTAATAATATAGAGTCTAGATACACATAACAGCAAAGAACTATTTAACACTATATGTCAAAGTGATTATGTCATCATACAAGAAAATGATAGCATAGAAAATCGAGTATTTTCATATATATAATAGTCTCTAATGCAAGTGTGGCTCAGATTCTTGAGAATACAGTTCAACAATAATTATAGATATACATTGTGTGTACTCAGATGGATTGTGAATAGTTAACAAAATGGACTTGATGGAAAATACACAAAAGATAATAACTTCGGAATTAGATGCTAAACTGATCGATAAAGCTAGCATTGAATAATATAAACTTAATAGTGCCGGTATATCATCATATGTTTCTAATAGAGTAATGTAGATAAGATGGAACTTTCATTAAAGACTAGAATCAATATCTAAATGTATCGACCTCTACAACTCCTAAATATAAACTGACGCCTTTATGGAATAAATTAAATGTTATAAGTTTCTAAGTATAGTTCGATGACAACATAGAAAGAAATCTATGGCAGATTTAATACAGATAATAGACATTTGAATGACACGTTACTATGGCACAGCTACCCTAACATCATGCTACAAATTTAAACGCTACATATTACTTTTCTCACATATAAATATTGGCATTCAATGCAGTCACAACTACAGTCATAAGCATATGGTAGGAGCAATACAATGTCATAGTTAAACACAACCAATGATATCCTAAACCTATATTCATCCAAGCATTTTTTTTTTTTTACAAACATAATCATGTTTTTGGCCAAGGATAAAACACAAACCATATATTCATCCAAGATAATACATAAACAACCGTCATTTATTCATATGTTTAGCTGGGACAAATTCACAATCTCCAATAAAATTCATAAGATTAACCCAGGCATATGATACGCCCACAGAGATATAATTTTCAATCAAATGGAAACCCTTCTAACAATTTCAACCGCCTGCAAAACTTTATTGAATAGATAGTAAGGTCTAAAAAAACTTACAGGAAATTGCTTCTAGAAAGTGAAAAACTTTGTTCCATGGCAATGAACATCATCCTCTCATACAAGATGCATAGACTAGGCTAAAGGAATTTTCAAGCAAATATAGAAATCAAGAATTTCAACAACCAATTACCCTTGAACAATTTATCCATAATTTTAATAGGTGCTAAGCAAGTGAATGCTTTTCCATTCATTAAATAAAATGTGACCATCAATGAATGAGGAGATCAATGTCAGCTACAAATTATTCAAGACAAGAATTAATAGGATGATGCTCAGGTAAACATGCAAGCAGAATGAATTATCCAAGGTAGACATGCAAGCAGAAAGAGGAAAATCCAGAGAACTATTCTGAAAGATGTTTTCTTAGAAATGCAATGTTTGCAAGATATACAAGAAATGAAATACTAAATCAAAACCTTCATGTAGAAACAAAATAGCATTCATACCCAAATTCCCTCTTCGAATTCATTCTATCTTTTCTTCTCATTTTAATTTTCATTCCAATCTAGTAGTGACTTCTACAATCAGTGATGCAAACAACTCCATTCCGGCGGAGTGTGGTGATCCAGGGGAAATGCTTGCGGAGGTCAAGAGATCGAACCTCATTGGCTCCATGCCTCATCAATTTGAAACATAGTGCAGTGCCTACAAACCATGTGCCTCCTGTAATCATGAAGGTATTGCCTTCGATTCCTTCAGTCTCGCTCAAATGCATTTTTTTTGCCATCACAATCTCCTAGTTGTCTTGCATGCACATGAGCTGTTTCACAAAAGCCTACAAAAATGTGGAGTCCTACTTACCGAGATGATGCAATTCTAGGCTTACTCTCGAGTATATCAAATAGATGCTGTTCTCCAGGGATTTTTACTTAGATGAAGTTGAATCCTTATATTCCCCAAAATGCCGAGGGTAGAGTGTAGCCAAATAACAATTTCTCCACCTCACCCCCCCTACTTCTTTTTCCAAAATGGAAAATTAATAAATAAAATCTACCACTCCTCGAATAACTCCTCCCTGATTTTATTTAGTCTTTGCTAAATATAGGTTTTATGACAACACAAAAATGAAATACATTTACTTCTATAGTTACATAACAACATATTACTCCCTTATATATCTATTTATCTCTAGTTCGCACATTTATTAATTATTTTTATTTATTAACTTAACTATTAAAATAATAAATTTTCCATAAACTAGATTTACATAAAGGCATTTATATTTATTGAATTATCAAAAATGTCTTTATAACTAACAATATTATTTTTATGCCATGATTAACCAAATCATCTATCAAACAATCCAAACTAATTAACCCAAATACCAAACATACCTGATATAACCAAAGTGAAAATGGAGGGGCATTACACTAGAGCTCACTACTCAAAGAGGCTCACTACCTACAAGATAATTGTATGATTAACATAAAAAAGATTGAACTGAGAAACAACATCTACTTCCTGCAAAGTTCAGTTCCATTGATGCGCACAACACTTCTGCTTTGCTCCTCAAACACTTCTTCACTATCTCCTCATCCTTTACTGCTCTTCTTCTTCTATTCTTCCTCTTCTCTGCTCTGTCTTTCTTCCTTTCTTAGGATCTTATCATTTTCACACAAGGATGCCTTTCCACAACTCAACCAGACATATTTATATGCTTCATCAGCCTTGGAATAAACATCAAGGTCGGCACTACAAACATCTGACTTAATACAAATCACTATATTATTGGCCAAACATAGCTAGGATCCAAATCTTCCTCAAACAACATGCCACGCTTCATAGAACTCTTCTTAGATCATCCGCGACATCCACAAATCATCCGGTTGGCCAAGACTGGAAAGAACAACAACATCCAAAGAGAAATCTTCAATCACAAGCTCAAACCTCAATGTGGACCACCAACACAATAGGAACTCGATTCAGAGACCACCACAAGCACAATGAAATCAACAAGAACAACTACACCACATCAGATCACCAGAAACACTTGCACCTTCATCCGGGAACTCAAGAACACCAATTGTCATGACTGTCATACTAGAAAGATTGCTTGCGGACCTCCAAACCACAAACCACTTGAGTTGAGGACACACACCAACATCCCAAACATACCTCTAGATCCGTAGATCATAATATTCCAATGTGGATCAATCCAGACCAAATTTTTGTCACTCTGTCACCTCTTAACAACTGCAAAACTTGGTTCTACTTAGATGGTCATAACTTTGCCAATTCTTCATGTGGACCTCTCAAATCTTGACTAGAGCAACTTCAGACAATCCTCTACAAACCCTTTAATTTGCAGACTCTGATCTTCATTCTACTGGGAATGCAGAGCAATCTACTTCATTGAACTGCACTGTCTTTGATAGAGAGATATGTAACTCACTTGTTTCTTCTAGAGAGGCTGATTTTCTCAATATCTTCAACATACAAGTCTTCTAGAATGAGATACAGTTGACACTAATGACAACAAGGATATGTTGACATCAATGACAACACCGATTAGGCACATATTTGCAACAATCTCCCCCTTTGTCATTGATGGCAACATATGATGTGAAAAACTATTTGAACCATCAAGACAAGAATTTCTCCCCCTTTCTCTTATTACACCTGCAACCATTTTCTTTACTACTCCCCCTTTCATTAGCAACTACTCACTTCCAAGTTTTTCACACAACTTCTCTCCCCCTTTGACATCAATGGCAAAGGGGACATATTTGTAGTTATATCTCACCCCTTTTGTTTCTTAGACAAACTCAAACTGAACTCAGAACATACTGACTACTCCCCCTGAGTAGCATTCCCTTAACACCAATTCAAACCACAAGATATGACTTTGACCTCCATCGAACTGATGCATATTAGTGCACCTTAGTTCTAAACAGGATGGGTAATGACCCCTAGCTTCCCTCTGAGATACTCAAAAGTATCCTTAGGTAGAGGCTTAGTAAAGATATTTGCAATCTGATCCTTTGAAGAGACAAACTCTAATCTGACTTCATTCTCATTTACCTTCTCTCTCAAAAAGTAAAACTTGATGGATATATGCTTTGTCTTTGAATGCAACACCAAATTCTTTCAAATGTTTATTACACTTGAATTATCATAGAAGATTGTAACAGGTTCTTCGAACACAGCTCTGATATCCTTCAACATTTTCTTCATCTACAAAACTTGAGTACAATTTCTTGCTGCTGCTATGTACTATGCCTCTGCAGTAGATAGAGATATTGCCTCCTACTTTTTGTTCAACTAAGAAACCAATCTCTTTCCCAAGAAAAATGCACCTCCACTAGTACTCTTCCTGTCATCCACATCTCCTGCCCAATCAGCATCAGTATATGCATGAAGAGTGAAATCATCACCCTTAGGATACCATAAGCCATAGTCAGATGCTCCCTTTAGATATCTAAAAATTCTTTTGACTGCCACAACATGAGATTATCTAGGATCAACTTGAAATCTAGCAACAAGGCTAACTACATTCATAATATCAGGTCTGGTATGAGTCATATAAAGTAGTGGTCTAATTATTGATCTATACTTTTTTTGATCTGCCTTAGGAGAATCATCATCTTTACTCAACTTGCATCCAGTTACCATAGGAGTACTCAGTGGTTTTGAATCCTCAATTCCAAACTTTTTTAACAACTTTTTCACATACTTAGACTGAGATATGAAGATGCCTTTTTCTAACTGAATGGTTTCTAGACCTAAGAAGAAGTTCGTTTCATGAAGCATGGACATCTCAAATTCACTTTGCATCTGATCAACAAAATTTTTACACATACTCTCATTTCCACCAAAGATGATGTCATCAACAAATACCTCAACAATCAAGATGTGTTCATGATTAATTTTGAAATAAAGATTACTGTCAGTAGTGCCTTTGCTAAAGTCTAACTTTAGCAGATACTTATCTAATCTTGCATACTAGTCTCTTGGGGCTTGTTTAAGTCCATAGAGTGCTTTCTTCAATCTGCAGACCTTATCTTCTTGATCAGACAACTGGAATCCTTTTGATTGCTCAATGTAGACCTCTTCTTCTAAATCTCCATTCATGAATGCTGACTTGACATCCATCTGGTAAACTTTGAAATCTTTGTAAGCAACAAGGGCAAGAAATAATCTGACTACTCCAATCCTTGCCACTAGAGAAAAAGTTTCTTCAAAGTCAATTCCCTCTACTTGAGAGTAACCTTTGCACACCAATCTTGCTTTGTTTCTCACAACTTCACCATATTCATTCAATTTATTCTGGAAGACCCATTTAATTCCAATTACATTTTTGTTTTCAGGTCTAGGAACAAGATCCCAAGTATGATTCTTTTCAATTTACATTAATTCTTCTTCCATTGCTTTTACCCAACTTTCATCATTACAAGCTTCATTCATTGATTTTGCTTCAATCTTTGAAATCAAACAATACTCCTCTTGTTCTTCAACAATTCTTCTAGTTTGAACACCTTTATTTTTATCTCCTATGATCTAATTTTTAGAATGATTCAATCTTACATACCTAGGAGTTTTGGGATTTTCTTCAACTTTTGATTCTTGAACTTGTTCCTCAATATTTGCATTAACTTCTTGAGTCATTGGATTCTCTGGAGTAAACTGAACTTGCTTTCCTTAATTTGGACTTTCATTTTGATCATATGATTCATATCCATAAAACCTTGAAGGTCTCTCCCTACTTTCATCAACATTGACATTAGCACTTTCAACCATCTTTTTCAATCTCTTGTTAAAGCACCGATATGCCTTGCTTTGATTAGAATAACCCAAAAATATTCGTTCATCACATCTTGCATCAAACTTGCCTAGATCTTCATCTCTTTTGATATAGCATTTACTACCAAAAAATTTGAAATATTTCACAGAAGGAGCATTACCAAACCATAATTCATAAGGTGTTTTACCAGAATTACCTTTGATATGCACCCGATTAAGAGTGTAGATAGCAGTACTCACAACCTCTCTCCAATAGACATGTGGAACATTTCCTTCCATCATCATGGTTCTAGTAGCCTCTTGAATAGTCCAGTTATTCCTTTCCACAACTCCATTCTATTGAAGAGTCCTAGGAGTAGATAACTGTCTTCTTATTCTATGCTTTTCACAAAATGCATTGAACTCACCGGAGGTAAACTCTCCACCTCTGTCAGATCTTAGACACTTTATCTTCACACCAATCTCATTCTACACCCTAGCCTTAAACACTTTGAATTTTTCAAGAGCCTCTAATTTCTCTCTTAAGAAAGTGACCCACATCATCTGAGAGTGATCATCAATCAACAACATAAAGTATCTATCTCCTTGCAAACTCCTAACCCTGACAGGACCACACAAATCAGTGTGCACAAGTTCCAACAATCCACTTGAAGATTGTTCTTTACTCTTGAATGTAGTTCTGCTCTATTTACCCAATTGACATTCTTTACACATGCTATTAGTAGGTTTTACAAGCTTTGGAAGATCTCTCATAGCCTGAGTAACACTTATCTTGACAATGTTGTCAAAGTTTACATGACACATTCTCTTATGCCATAGCCAACTCTGATCAATCTGAGCAATCAAACAACTTTTACCAGTACCACTTAAATGAAAGATATCACCTCTAGTCTATGTACCAGATGCAATCTCAGTTCTGGAGCTTTCCAAAATTTTGCATTTTCCATCCTTGAATCAGAGATCATATCCCTTATCAACAAACTATCCAACACTGAGAAGATTATGCTTCAACCCTTCTACATACAAAACATAATTAGTGTTATTCTTTCCATCAAGAGAGATGGATCCTCTGCCATTGATTCTGCCAATTGAATTGTCTCCAAACTTCACAATTCCACCTTCATACTTTTCCATACTTACAAACTTACTCTTATCACTTGTCATATGATGAAAGCATCCACTGTCAATTACCCATTCATCCTTTTCTTCAACCTGACTAGCCAAGGCTCTTTCCACATTCACATAGCTAGTAGATTCAATAGGCACTAGATCTTCTTCTTTGATGGCAATGAACACCCATTCATTTCCTAAGGTACTTCCCTTATCAGATTCATCATCAGTGACTCCTTCTTTAGTAGCTTCATGGACATAGTGGCATTTCTTCTGAAACCTAGGTCTATTAGGGTTTGGCTTTGAAACCCTCTCTGGACATCTTGAAGAAAAATGACCAATCTTATTGCAAGAAAAACATTTGAAGGACAATTTTCCTTCATACTTACCGAATCCTCTTGGTAATCTTTTGGCAAATAGGGCTTCAATTTCTTCAAACTCTAATTTATCTTCTTCAAATTCCTTCCTTGCCTTCTCAAATCTGGTTAGTCTTCTTGAAGAGCTTTCACTTGGATCAAATCTTTGCTTTCTATAAACATTGACCTTAAATGTAGATTCAGATTAAGGAAGAGAATCACCAAACTCACTCATTTCAAATGTTGAGAGCTTGCCAACCAACTGATCTCTTGTAACAGTTGTCACAATCCTGATCTCTGCAATAGCAACAACTCTATGCTTGTATGAAGTAGGTAAGGATTTGAACACTTTGCCAACAATCTCTGATTCTTCTAGTGATCCACTAGCACACCTGATATTGCACACAAGTTCATTCACCTTCTGCATGTAGGAAGTGATGTTTTCATCTTCACTCATCCTCACATTTTCATATCTACCCTTTAAGCTCTGCAACTTAGCACATTTGACATATTCATCACCTTCATATAGAGTTTCCAACTTCTTCCAAATTTCATGAGCAATTTTCTATTCTAGGACATTTGTCATTTCTATATCAGTCAGGGCACCCAACAAAGCTTCTTTAGATTGAATGTTGTTTTCAACATCTTTGAGTTCATCTGGAGTTGAACGACCTTTCTCCGAAGGCATATACTCATCTTTTGTTATCAACCAACAAGCATCACCCATGCATTGTAGATGACATTCCATGTGGCTCTTCCAAAGAGAGTAATTTGTTTCATCAAATCTCAGACTATCCTTCTTGTAAGTCAACATCTTGGATCTACTCAAGCTATTAAGCTTCTTTTAGAGGAACTGGCTCTGATACCAATTGTTGAAATTAGGGCAGACAACTGAGAGGGGGGGTGAATTAGTTGTCATAAAACTTTAATCCTTTCCTACAACTTAAACTTCTTTACCAATTATTAACAAATGAATGATATAACCATGAGAGCATGAATCAACAACACATGAGCAGAAGCAAAATTTACACACATAACACCAAGATTTTTACATGGAAACCCAGTTAAGGGAAAAACCACAGTGGGGGTTAACCCACAAGATTTATTCTCTGTTAAAAGAATAGAAATATGGGGAAGGCACTTGCCTTCATGGTGCACTGCCCAGAGCTCACTGCTCAAAGAGGCTCACTGCCTACAAGATAATTGTATGATTAACATAGAAAGATTGAACTGAGAAACAACATCTACTTCATGCAAAGTTCAGTTCCACTGATGCGCACAACACTTCTGCTCTGTGCCTCAAACACTTCTTCACTATCTCCTCATCGTTTACTACTCTTCTTCTTCTATTCTTCCTCTTCTCTGCTCTGCCTTTCTTCCTTTCTTAGGATCTTATCATTTTCACACAAGGATGCCTTTCCACAACTCAACCACACATATTTATATGCTTCATCAACCTTGGAATAAACATCAAGCTTGGCACTACAAACATCTGACTTAATGCGAATCACTATATTGTCAGCCAAACATAGCTGGGATCCAAATCTTCCTCAAACAACATGCCACACTTCATAGAACTCTTCTTAGATCATCCTCGACATCCACAAAGCATCCAGTTAGCCAAGACTGGAAAGAATAAAAACATCCAAAGAGAAATCTTCAATCACAAGCTCAAACCTCAATGCGGACTGCCAACACAACAGGAACTCAATTTAGAGACCACCATAAGCATAGTGAAATCAACAAGAACAACCGCACCACCTCAGATCACTAGAAACACTTGTACCTTCATCTGGGAACTCAAGAACACCAACTGTCATGACTGTCATACTAATAAGATTGATTGCGGACCTCCAAACCATGAACCACTTGAGTTGAGGACACACACCAACATCCCAAACATACCTCTAGATCTGCAGATCATAATATTCCAATGCGGATCAATCCGAACTAGATTTCTGTCACTCTGTCACCTCTAAACAACTAGAAAACCTAGTTCTACTCAAATGGCCATAATTTTGTCAATTCTCCATGTGGACCTCTCAAATCTTGACTGGAGGAACTTCAGACAATTCTCTACTAACCCTTTAATCTACAGACTCTGATCTTCATCCTACTCGGAATGCAGAGCAATCTACTTCACTGAACTACACTGTCTGAACACTATTTTTGATAGAGAGATATGTAACTCACTTGTTTCTTCTGAAGAGGTTAATTTTCTCAATATCCTCAACATACAAGTCTTCTAGAATGAGATATAGTTGACACTAATGACAACAAGGATATGTTGACATCAATGACAACACCGATTAGGCACATATTTACAACAATCATTACTTGTACACTAAATCTATTTTCACAAAAAAAATTGCATGAAAATATGAATAAATCTTGCAATGCATAGTTATTGCCTGTGTGAGGTTGCAACACAACCTCACTTGCATAACAAGAAGGTAAATGGTTTTCTTATGCCAAATGTGGTGTTGATAAACATTGAAAGTTTGAGAAATGTATCACCAGTATTTGGCCATGGCCTCACCACCATCGACATCCATCCGAACTAGGACTAGTCATCAATGCAACCGCTCAAAGTGCAAATTGGTCTCATGAATGGAGTTTTCATGAAGCTAAAGCAAGACCAAGAAAATAGTGTGCATGTTGAGGTGGTAGGCATTAAGACCAACGGTGGTAGAATGTTGGGCAGTTAATGCACATTAACATGTAGTAAAGAGAGCTAGTACTGGCATGGCACCAACCCATGAAGGGTAATACACATGTCCAATATCGATCAATGATACAGTTTACAACTTTTTTGGTGGTTTTTGAAAAATGGACCGAAAACATTGATAAACTTGCATAATTTTTGCCAGAAAAAATGGGGTGGGGGGTAGCTCGAATGTAAGGGACGCGGCAAAAAATATTCTTGACTCAAACACTGATGACATGGACCCCTCACTCAACATCGCCCTACCCACCACCGGTCCCTCTCCCTTATTCAACTGGGCTTAAAT
The DNA here is from genome assembly GCA_027924645.1 of Cunninghamia lanceolata. NCBI lineage: Eukaryota > Viridiplantae > Streptophyta > Pinopsida > Cupressales > Cupressaceae > Cunninghamia > Cunninghamia lanceolata. The sequence continues at coordinate 10,776,408 of BSBN01000703.1, read as the reverse complement.
AACACACCCTAAGCTTTGACTTGCTTGGGTGGGGCTGTTTAACCCATCTATTCCCTAACCTATCTATTCCTAAAAGGTAACTACCACATTCGATGTTAAGTGTAGAAATTTGGTGGATGTTAGGAAGCTGTTGGCTGTCACAGCTTAATAAAACAACCCACTCGTAGCAGTTTATGGGCACCACCACCAGTTTCAATTCAAATCCACTCAGAAGACATGGATGTCCTCACGAGGCAGTGGCCCTATTTCACCATATGCAACAAACAGGTCTCCATCCTGATCAGTTTGCTTTTGCAGCATACTCCCAGCTTGTGCCAAAATGGGAGGTTTCGAATAGGGTATTGACATCCAGGATAAAGGACACATGAATTTTCTCAGTTGTTGTAGCTGTAAAAATGTGGAAGCATAGACAAGGCATGTGTACTATTTGATTGGATGCCTTAAAGAAGCATGGTCTCATGGAATGCTATGATTGCAGGATATGCACAAAATACGTTTGTTGAAAAGGCTTTAGAAAATTTTAAGCAAATGCAATTGGTAGGTGTAAAGCCAAACTCCACAACCTTTTCCAACAGTATCTAAAAATATGGGAGAAAATAGTGTCCTCTGATACCTCTATATTTGGAATAGTCAAAATGATCGTTCCAGGTAAATTTGGTAAGAATGTGTAATTGAGATTTTCTTCAAGGTAGAAAAATGCATGGCATCTTGTGGGGTAGATTAGGCTTGGGCTATTGATTCCGTGCTTTGTCATTTAGTTGAGACCTTTGTCTTTAGAAGGGCTAGATTTGATTAAGCGTGAACGTTCAACCAAAAAGGGAGCTTTCGAATAGGGTATGGACATCCATCACAGGATTAATGGTAGAGGAATTTTGTTAGATATTGTAGGTGTAACTACCTTGGTAGACATGTATGTAAAATGTGGAAGCATAAACAAGGCACCTAAACTATTTGACCAGATTCCTCAAAGAAATTTGGTCTCATGGAATGCTATGATTTTAGGATATGCACAAAATGGGTTTGTTGAAAAGGCTTTAGAAACTTTCAAGCAAATGCAATTGGTAGGTGTAAATCTAGACTCCATAACCTTTGCCAGCATCCTCCCTGCTTGTGTGAAAAAGGGAGCTTTGGAACAAGGTATGAGCATCCATCATAGGATAAATGATAGAGGAATATTGTCAAATGTTGTAACTATAACTGCCCTAGTAGACATGTATGCAAAATGTGGAAGCATAGACAAGGGACCTAACCTATTTGACCAGATGCCTCAAAGAAATGTGGTCTCATGGAATGCTATGACTGTAGTATATGCACAAAATGGGTTTGTTGAAAAGTCTTTAGAAACTTTCAAGAAAATGCAATTGGCAGGTGTAAATCTAGACTCCACAACCTTTGCCAGCATCCTCCCCGCCTGTGCCAATAAGGGATCTTTGGAATAGGGTATGAGCATCCATCACAAGATAAAGGATAGAGGAATATTGTCAGATGTTGTAACTATAACTGCACTAGTAGACATGTATACAAAATTTGGAAGCATATACAAGGGACCTAAACTGTTTGAATAGATGCCTCAAAGAAATGTGGTCTCATTGAATGTTATGACTGCAGTATATTCACAAAATGGGTTTGTTGAAAAGGCTTTAGAAACTTTCAAGCAAATGCAATTAGCAAGTGTAAATCCAGACTCTACAAACTTTGCCAACATCCTCCCTACCTGTGCCAAAAATTGAGCTTTGGAATAGGGTATGGGCATCCATCACAGGATAAAGGATAGAGGAATATTGTTAGATGTTGTGACTGTAACTACCCTTGTAGACATGTATGCAAAATGTGGAAGCATAGACAAGGGACTTGAACTATTTGACCAGATGCCTCAAAGAAATGTGGTCCCATGGAATGCTATGACTGCAGTATATGCACACAATGGGTTTTTTGAAAAGTCTTTAGAAACTTTCAAGAAAATGCAATTGACAGGCGTAAATCTAGACTCTGCAACCTTTCCTAGCATCCTCCTTGCATGTTTTAAAATGGGAGGTTTCGAATAGGGTATGCTATCACATGATAAAGGATTAAAGAATTTTGTCAAATGTTGTGGCTGTAACTACCCAGGTAGACATGTATGGAAAATGTGGAAGCATAGACAAGGCACATGAACTGTTTGGCAGAATACCTCAAAGAGATGTCATCTCATGGAATACCATAATAGAAAGATATCCAAAATGTTGAAGCATAGACAAGGCACATGCACTATCTGACAAAATCCCTCAAAGAAATGTGTTCTCATGGAATGCCCTCATTGCAAGATATGCACAAAATGGATTTGTTGAAAAGGATTTAGAAAATTTCAAGAAAATGTAATTGACATGTGTAAAGCTAGACTCCATAACCTTTGCTAGCATCCTTGTTGTCTGTGCCAAAATGGGAGGTTTCAAAAAGGGTATGGAAATCCATCACATGATAAAGAATAAAAGAATTTTGTCAAATGTTGTGGTTGTAACTGTCCAGGTAGACATGTATGCAAAATGTGGAAACATAAACAAGGCATGTGAAGTGTTTGATAGAATGCCTCAAAGAGATGTCATCTCATGGAATGCCATGATGGCAAGATATCCATACTATGGAAGCATAGACAAGTCACATGAACTATCTGACAGAATGCCTCAAATAAATTTGTTCTCATGGAATAGCCTGATTGCAAGATATACACAAAATGGATTTATTGAAAAGGATTTAGAAACTTTCAAACAAATGCAATTGGTAGGTGTAAAGACAGACTCCACAACCTTTGCTAGCATCCTCCTTACCGATGCCAAAAAGGGAGGTTTGGAATAGGGTATAGATATCCATCAAAGGATAGAGGATAGAGGAATTATGTCACATGTTGTAGTAGGAAATATACATATACATTTTTTTACCTAGTGTTATCATGCAGGATTGCACCTATTATGCAAAGCTATGAAGCTCAGCAATCCTATGTAACATGGGAGAAAACTCAAGTTGTGGGTGACCTATGGTGAGATTGAACCTCCAGATTATGGGCCGGTTCCCTTATAATTTTTTAATGGGTTAATGACTTGGCAGGAAAAATGATAGGAAGAATGAAATGAAAGGACAAAACTGAAAGTAAATGGGTGGTGATGCACCTAAATGGTAGAAACATGCAACTCTAACTCAATAATTTTCAGAATATCTATCCACACAAACCACTTTGACAATATGACCACAAAAATGCTTCTAAAGAAGGCTTGAATAACTTTCTTTTTTGGAGGAAAACTGGGTTCTCATAGCATGAAAGAAATGACTTATTCCAATACACAACCTAAGACCTATGATTTTTATTGCTTTTCAATGCATGCAAGCATAAATGAGACAATGATTTTAAAGGTTCTAATAATAAACACAATAAAATCTTATCAAATAATTTATAAAACAACACAAATAAGAAGGTAGATGCTAGATTCAACTGAAAATAAAGGAACACTTGCATAAAATGGCAAAAAATAGAACCTGTAACCTATTGTAAAGTATTAATCTGTAAAAATTGAGTTACAAACACTCTTTCTCTCTACAATGCATAAGAGAGAAAAAAGGCAAGAACTAGAAAAACATAAGTTTTTCTCACAATCTATAATCTCCTCTCAAAAAGACCTAGAAAGGCCAACTGCAGTTAACTGCCTCTAAAAATAATCTCTCCAAAATTGATCCATGAGCAAGCATGAAAATCCCTAAAAAATAGGGTCCTAACTATAGAAAAAGAAACCAAAATATCTTCAAACTACTCCTTAAACTCAGTTTGACCAAGTGGTGGACCAAACTCTTCCAATTTTGACCAAAAAATCATGCAAAAGATCCAAAAAGGCTCAGTTAACTTCATCCTCCAATTTTGCATGATTTTGTGATGAGAAAACAATGTGAGCAATGAATAAAGTAATCAAGATGATTTACTTTACTATGTGTTACAAATTTGTTTTATTTTCAACTTTACAACTTTGTGACAAATAATAAAGTAATTTATAATTATATTACTTTATTATGTGTTTACATTATTTTATAGGTTGCAAAGTCATGCAAAAATTGGAGGTATTTGTCTTAAAAAAGTTTTTAAAAACAAATAACAACTCCTTATATCTCCCTTTGGATTTGCACAATTACATTAATGCATCCTATGATGATGCCAAAAATAAACAAATCTCCATGCATTATGCATCATTCTCCTCTTTGACTTAATAAGTCACATCTGCTATTTTAAATAGATATGGCTAATACAATAGGCTCAAACCTTGTGTCTCCCTAAGGCATTATGTATCACATCTTAATACATCTTCAAATATCAAAGTCATTATTCCTTATGTCTCCTATGCAAATATGCATCATCATGTGTTAATACCCTTGCATCATTGTTGCATGTGAAGACAACTTATAACTCCCTATGCAATCATACATCACACCTTACCTTCACATAAGTCACCCCTTGCATTATTGTAATGTCAAAAATTGTCCTCCTATATGGAATGGTACAATTTCCCTTGGTTTAGCTCCTCACTCTTGGTGACCTCTCAACCTTTTCTTTTATGGCCTTCCCGAAACCCTGATTGACTAAGTCTAGGAGCAGTTTATTCACTTTTTGAGGTAACTTGTTGATAGAACCCATAAAGAGATTTGAGATTTGGGTCCCTAGGACGCCCAAAAATTAGATCTAAGTTGAAATTGGAGGCTTGGACTTGGGTGCCTGCTAAAAGCACAAAACTGTGTCACACTTTCAGCCGACTTCAACACAAGTGAATTTAAGTATTTCTAACTAAAAAATAATTTTGGTCAAACATATGATCTTGTAAGATTCATTCTAGCTAAGTTAGATATGTCCACAACTTTTCCAACTAAAATTGTTGCTAAATGCATATGTAGCACCACTATGAGGCCAATTTACCAAAAAAATGAAATTATTTGAAAAACTTGATATTTCAACAACTTCTACTCATGTAAATAACATTTTTTTTTAAATATAAAAATACCCTTTTGTAGATCTATAAGTTTAGTTTTTAAAAATATATATTTTAATAGTTTAATTATTATTTATATTTTCCTTTCTATTTTTACTAAAAGCAGGTTATCAACACAAAACATTAGGTCGATTACCATGTCAAGGAAAAATAGTAAAACTTATTATAAAAAGTTGAAAAAAATATGATGCACTAGATAAAAGAATCTATATCAAGATGGTATAATTTTTTTTCTATTTTAGATAAATAGTTAATATGAAAGTTAACATCGAATGGAAACAACTACATTTTAATACACACATTTTATTATTTATTTAAAAATATATATTTATCAAAATTAGAAAAAAATATATCCATGCGCTAAAGTTTCAAGTTATAAATACACACAAAAAAATTGAAGAAAATAAAATAAAATTTACTATATAAAGATTGATGTCTCATGTAACTTCATTTTTTAGCATTTTATTAGCAACTAAATTATAGTGTCAATTTATTAAAAACTATATTCAAATAATTTTTTTAATTTTTTTTGAAAAATACAAACATAAAATATACTAAAAAATAAAAATTTTATTAGTTTACATCATTCTCAAATTCAAGACATATGTCACTTTTTAGTGATTCAAGTTTAAAAGTTGGATCAACGTTGGCCATTTCCTTTATAAAAGTGTGACACAACTTTTTGCTTTCACCCCCTAGTACTCCCCTATTTGAGAAGATTTTGAATTTTGGTGGGGTGTCAGCTCTCACCGAGTGCCTCGGGATTCCATTTTTAAATTCTCAGTTTTCATGCGATATCGAGATGTTATTTTGAAATTTGAATTTCCCTAAAGCTAGATATAAAAAGACATTTGCAAATCATTTTATCACACACAATTCTTATGCAAGCTTGATGCCAAAACTCTGCTACAATTACTATTGAAGATCAGTGACTTGTTGAAGCTCTTCAAAGTATTCTTTATTTGTTATCTCGGAGACAATGGATGAAAATTAGGAATCAAGATCTTGAGTCTATCTTGCTCTTCCTAGGGTTTGTACACCCTTTGCATGATTAGGAGTGTTAGTGCCTACATAAACATTCAAGTTTCAAGTATTTAAATTTACAGGCACCTTCCATAAAATCCAAAACTTTCTAAGTATTTTGGCCTTTGCAGTTGAAAAATGCAAAAAAATTCAGTTGCACGTGTGTATCTTTGTATATACATGTATGTTTGTATGTAGACGTGCATTGTGCATTGGCGGGCCCAAAGAATTTTCAATCGGCCTTCAAAAATGGTAAAAAAATTAGTTATATGCATTTCGCAATGCATATCAGGCTTAAAAAAAGTGCATATACATTGAGGAATCTTTCACAGATTCTGGGAATATTCCCTGCTTGTATATTGGGTTGCATGTATATTTTGTGTTGTATGTTTAGACATACAACGACTAGATACAAAGGAAAACATGCAAAGAAAATATACATTGGCGGCATACAAGCGAAACATATAAGGGTCAATGTACATTGAGACAAATGCAATGGTGAATTTATGTCTGACATACATTGGGAATGTACATTGTAGATATACAAAGGGGGCGCATATACATTCACTACAGTGCAAATATACAAGGGGTCTTGTATATTCAGTAACATACAAAGTAGTAGGAGATACATTTGGTGGGACCCATAGGTATACAAAGGAGATTGTATATGTTCCCAACATACAATCGAAACATGCAAAGGATATATGCAAGTGGTGGGATCCACAAGGTTGTATATGCATTCACTTGTCAGTTTGCACATACAAAGGGAATTGCATGTATGTTCAAAAATATGTTCGCATATACAAAAGCAGATGCAAAGCGGACGCAACAAGAAGGTTAACTGCATTGGTGAAGTGGATGAAGTCCGCGGTTGTATGGTGGGCTTGTATGTTCCCAATGCACATTCGAACATACAAGTAGGAGATACAAGTGAAACATATAAGCAAGAGTGGTCAAAAAGTCAACAGTTTCAAATGCATGGTGGGGCCCGCAGGTTGTATGTTTCACATTGTATATGCCAACATGCAAAGATTGAAGATGCATGACCCAGATCTCAAAGTAGTTTCCAATCTACCTCATAATTATTTGAGATCCACTGAATGTATATTGCATGTTGTATATCACAATATACAAGGGGAATATGTAAAAGTGATATACAATCCGGATCCGATGGAGATTTCAAGCTGCTTCATAAATATTTGAGGTCCGTGGGTTGTATAAAGTGCTTGTATATGCTGATATACAAGCTGATGTGCAACGAAAAAGATACAAGCTGGATTTCAAAATGAGGTAGATTCTGATTCATAATGATTTGAAGTCCACAACTTGTATGTATGTGTGTGTTGTATATCGTGGATATACAAAGGAGAGAGATACAAGCCGGACCCGAATAAGTTTTCAATCTGTTTCATAAAGGTTTGGGGTCTGCCTTGTATGTAAGGTGATTGTATATGCTTTTGAATATACAAAGGGGCAAAAAAAGTAAAAATGTGTCTTGTGATGGAAAACTCAAAGATGCAAAAGCATCTATGTGGCACATTCTCATTGGCCAATGACTTGCCTGCCTGATTTGAGCTGTAAATTTGGGAGATGCAGAGAGAGATCGACGACTATATTTGAATACAAGGTTTTCTTCACGATTGTAGTAGTGTTCTTGGCAGGAAGGCTCCCAGAGCACACGGTTTGTTGTGTTTCCGCAGGACACTGGTAGGTCGATCATTGATTGCAGAATTATAGAGGCATGGGTTGATGATGGACATGCCACCTACCAGTTTTAAGACAAAAATCCCCAAATGGTGGCACAGGGCTCAGTCCAACTACTCCTCGCCTCTTCTTCTGCCTATTGCATTGATGTTTTGGGCACCCTTTTGTGGTACACTGTATCTAGCGAATTTTTGAATTTTTCCCTGTAATTAATTGCTGAGAGCACAACCTTGCTATAAAAGGCAAACTGTGTCACTCATTTGTGGTTGTTGAAAATTGGATAAAGTTTGGTGTTGTGATAAGATACAACTTCATTGGTGGCTCTATTTTGGTTGTCTTGTGAGTTTATGAATCATATGTTGAATGTTTCATGCATAATCTTACTGGTTTCATGTTGATTTAAATGAGTAATGCTTCATTGCATGTATTATGTTATTTGTCTCCAAATTGAATATGTTCTTCTTCTGAATTTGAACAGCTAAGGAGTGTTTAAGATTCTAGGATATGGGTTTGCTATGTTGAATGCTTGATCTTTTACTTCTACTCAAGTAGTAGATTAAATGTTTAGGGTTAAGTGTTGGGAAGAATATATTGCAGTGAGGATGTCTGTAAGCAAAGATAACTGAATACTAAATTTTGGGAAGTATCTGTAAGGCAGACACTACAAAACCCCCTTGAAACCTAGTTATTGATTTGAGGTTATGGTGATCGTTCACATATGTAAGTCTATTGACTTCGAGCCCACCAGTCTAATCTTGTATTGAGGTTACAACCAAAGTCCCAGTTTTCCATCCAAATACAAAACATAAATTCATACTTCAAATACAAACCTTTAGGACATTTAGAAGTAGTTTTAGGACCAAAATCCTCTGTCTCACAACTGAACATAAGCCCAAAGTTAGCCCCTTTGTACTCATTTTATAGTTTCGGTTTGCATATATGAGGATTTATCTGCTTTGTCTCAACATCCCACCAAGTTAATAAGCACATTTCACAGATGTTAAATAGGGAATATCCCCTTGGTTCTGCAAAGCCTAAAGAAGAAGAGGAGACATTTATAGAGTCTATCTCCTGTACTATTGGCCCCTAGCCCATAAATCCTATTGATCAATGATGGCTACCTTGTAGGGATAACTAGGAAACATCCAGTCAGATTGAACACTAACAGGGAGAAGGGTTGAAGCCTCCAACAACAAGCTTGGAGATCCTCCACGGACATTGCTGATTCACCTTCTTGTTCATGCAAGTCTTCATTTATCTCATCTTTTTGAGGTGAAGTTGTATGTGTTTATTAATGCAAAGCAAGTTGTTGATCTTCCCTTGATTGAGACATCTAGGGTTTGATTTTATGCATAACACATTGTTAGGTTTGCACACACTTCTTCAAATCTTTATCTCTGGCTACTGTTGAGGTAGAAATACCAAAGACAGGGCTTGACTGAGGCAAGCTCCTATATATCCGCAACATCTTCCTTCTTTTGTATGTGTAGACCATGTTTTGCAGGTTCTGGTAGAAAGAAGCCACAGAAAGGAGGACATTGTGGTATAGTATTGACAAACTTTCAGATTTTTGGATTCCAAGACTTGTGGGACATTGGAGCGGGCGCCCTAGTCCAACCAGGGGTTATTTCTAGGATCTGGAAGCCTTTAGCAATCTCAGACACCCTGTGCAGAAGATTTTCCTATGCGAAAACTTTCAAGACACTGGAGTGGGTGCCCTAGTCCATGCAGCCCTTAGAATCTGGGTACACTATCTCTAAAACCCTATCTCTGCACTTCTATGATCAATTTTTCTAGTTATTTCATCAGTTTCTGTATATTGCTAATTTAAGGCGTAATCAGGGTTTTACTTGGTTGAAAGGAAAACACTTGATAAAATCTTGATTAGGGGCTTAGGTTCTACAACCACGCGAGCATAAGGGATAGACAAAGTGATTAGAAGCTTGTTCATAAGCTCAATCCTTGTCCTCCCAATGTTTAACTGTGAGATTGTGGTATCTAATCTAGAGTAAACAAGGTATCAGATTTCATACCCAAACATTTTGGTGAACCCAAGCTTTAATGAATTTGCATCCTTTTAAACTTCAAATCTGAAATAACTTGTTGTTCTAGAGCCTAATTTGATTCAAAAACCTCTTTAGTGAATTTACATATGTTAAATTATGGATTACATTTTTTATCTTTTCACTAAAAGGGCTGGAAATAAGCATTTATTGTTGGATATTGTATTTCATTTGCAAAGGCCATCATTGTGCATTTAAATCTTGGTTTAAATAGAGCATGTTAGAATGTCAGATTATTTCTTACAAGATTTTCATGTTTATGATGAGCTATTTAGTCATGATGGCTTTGATATGTTAGATGGAGCCCTTGAGGACTTTATCTCGATTGAACATTCTACTACGGCCTCTAAGCCGTCACTGTTTCAAAGATTTGTAAATGCAATTTATGTTCTTAAATCTAAAGAAGAGATTGAAAAACCAAAAATTGTGGTTACTCTATGTACAAACGTGGTTCAGCCACCCTCTAAACCTATGCTTGTTGTTAAAGGTCTTTCATCCTCTTCTCAATATCCTAATCACATTTATGATTATGCAAAACAAATAGTGAAACAAGACTCACAAACTAATCATAATGTGGTTGCTCATGCATATAACACTCAAAATAAGAAACAAAGTACACAACAAACGAATGTTCCGATAACTCTACTAGCTTCCCAACCTATGCTTCCTCAAGCACCTCATTTAACATATAAAGGTGGTAAAGACTATGATCTTGTAGAGTAGCTTCATGCTACTCCTACAAATATATCTCTTTGGGAACTTATACAAACTTCACCTACTTACCATGGAATGCTACAAGAAGCTTTACAAAAGGTGATTGTTCCTCTTACTATTAAACCAAATGATGTTGCCGCTTTACTAGATTGTATGCATGCAACAAAAATAAACATTTTATTTCAACAACATGAGTTACCATCTTTTGAGGTCCAGAAGCAGTATGATCCTTTGGTTATGTTTATTACAATCAACAAAACATTGGTTAAGAGAGTGATGATTGATAATGGGTTAGCCCTTAATGTTTGTGGTATTGATTTATTGCATAAGGTTAAAGTTGATATATCTGTTGTCAAACTGAAATCATTAAGTATTCGTGGATTTGATAATGTTGGACGAGAATCCATGGGCACTATAACCTTACCTATACAAGTTGGACCTATGATGGTACCTACCTTGATTCATGTCATGCCTTGTTCTCTATCTTATAACATGATTCTAGGAAAACCTTGGATACATGCATTAGGAGCAGTTCCTTCTACTTTACACCATTCGATTAAGTTTATATTTAAAGGTAAATTGCATACTATCCATTCGGATCCTGAACCTGATTATTGTTTGCAAATGGAAGTTCATAAGCATTTTGTTGGTCCTAAGAGTTTAAACAATCTAAAAGCTAAATTGTCAACTCCTCTTGCCTCTAAAAATGTTATGCAAGAGCCCAAGCAATCGAATGCATTTGTTGGTGACGACTAGGACTTGTTAGATTTCGCATCTTCCTCCATAGGAGAGTATAAACTTAAAAAACTCGTCCCCAAAATATCAAATATTACATCGATCACATCACATGCTCCGAAAGATAAACATAAGACTTCTTTGTTGACAAATAAGGATAATACTCTAAGTTATACTACTGATTATGAGACTTATGAACTCCACCTTCATCTAAAGAAATGGTCTCTCTCTATGACAGAGGATTCTGAATCCTTTACAAAAATTGTGACTATGTAGGTAATGGTTGTGGCATAAATCAACAAGGAATCAAAGTCCCTATGGAATCCGCTTCATAGCATTACTCAAGTGGCATTGGATACAATCCTTTTAAGGAATGCAAAGCCCACAAATGCCCTACTCTAAATGTGAATACAATATCAACACTTAGTTTGATATTCCCTGAGATGATTGACACCAATTGTCCTCTAGGATCACTTCCATTAGATATATTTATGGCGGATGAAGCAATAATGGACTTCTTAGGTGCTTATGATGGTATTCCTCATTATCACCATAAATGTGGCCTACCTTATTGTTTAAACAATGATGCATATTTTGGAAAGACTACTAGCAAAATAACTGCTATAGTAGAGCAAAATGAAGAACTTGAAGAACAATTACAATCCTACAATCCCCCTGACCATAGTATTCTCCTTAACGGAAAGACTATCAATGTTGTTATGGATAAAGATAACCTTGAAAAAAGTCATCCCTATTGGTGATTGTTTAGATGCAGAAGAGAAAGAAGAAATGACTAAACTCTTGAATGAATTCTCAAAATTGTTCGCTTGGAATTATTCAGACATGCTTGGTATAGATCCTCAAATTGTCATGCAAAATATTGTGTTGAAACCATATGTTAAGCCATTCAAACAAAAGATTCGCAAGATGAATCCTAAGATTGCTATGCTTGTTAAAATTGAAATAGAAAAACTCTTACAAGCTGGTTTTATTCAACCTATTGATTACTCTCCGTGGATCTCAAATATTGTTTCCATTACTAAACCCGATGGTCATATAAGAATGTGCACAGATTTCTAGGATTTAAATTTAGCATCTTTGAAAGATGATTTTCCGCACCATAATATTGATATGATCCTAGATTCCATAGTCAGACATGAGTTTCTATCTTTCATGGATGGATTTTTAGGATATAATCAAATCCTTATAAATCCTCTCAATCAGTATAAAATAGCCTTTATAACACCTTGGGGTACATTTTGTTGGGTAGTCATGCTATTTGGACTTAAGAATGCAGGAGCTACTTACCAACATGCAATGACTCTTATATTCCATGATTACATGCACAATATTCTAGAAGATTATGTTGATGACATTCTAGTGAAATCTATCCACCGTAAGGATCATGTCACAAATCTTTGACAAATATTTGAGCGCATACGAAAATATAATATGCGATTGAATCCCTGAAAGTGTGTTTTTGGCGTGGACAGTGGAAAGTTACTTGGATTTACTGTTTCAAATCGAGGTATAGAAGTTGATACGAAGAAGATAGATGCGATTGTTAATATGCCAATACCTAAGAACATATCTCAACTTTGTAGTTTGCAGGGAAAGATACAGGCTGTAGTTAGGGTAAAATTACAAATCAGGGCAAATGAATAAACAACAATGATAAAAACCCTAGCAATGTACAATGAAGCACAAGACAACATGAAAATCAAAATAACAAATGTAAATGCAAACTGATCTCCACGCTATGCTCGATTTATCTCCATTGCTCTTCTCCACCTCGCATGAGCATGCAAGATTTTGAAGGATTATTGTTGGAGGAATGTTGGGTGCTCACTTCTGCAGCATAACATTAAGATGAAGATATGATAGAATGAATGATAGATGAAGGATGCAAAGGCTCTAATGATATTTCGACAGCATGTGGATACTTGAGGATCAATGCATTTTAGAAAATCTAGCAGAATAAGGGTACTTGAGGCTCAATGCATGTTAATGGCTTGTGAGGGGTTTGATTTATAGAAAAGGCTTGGTTCAAATGGATGGTTGAGATTAAAAAGCTAATTGATTGATGTGGACGGCTAGGATTGATTCGGTTATCCCACACTTCAAGGGAGTTGTAGTCATTTGACAAGTGTCAAGGAGAATAGGGCTCATGTGTGCTTGTGTACATAAAAAGTACTACACAAAAAATATATTAAATAAAAGGTTGTAGTACCACTTATCTTTTTTAAATGAAAGAGGCACACATGTCGGCTAAATGATAAGATAAATTAATTAAATAAATAAAATTTATTTAATTAATTGAAAAGTCGGCTTATGATGAGAACTTAATTCAAATAAAATATTTGAATTAATTGGGATATGAGTTGGGTATTAATTAAATAAATAAAATTTATTTAATTAATTAGATAGTGGGGAACTTAATTCAAATAAAATATTTGAATTAGTTGGGATATGAGTTGGATATTAATTAAATAAATAAAATTTATTTAATTAATTGGAAAGTGGGGAACTTAATTCAAATAAAATATTTGAATTAGTTGGGATATGAGTTGGATATTAATTAAATAAATAAAATTTATTTAATTAATTGGATAGTGGGATTAGGATATGATGTGGAAATTAATTAAATAAATAAAATTTATTTAATTAATTAGCTAATGGATAAATGGGATTAAGAGTGGGATTTAGGACAAAATGCTACATGATGTCTAAGTGATGTTTTTGACAAGGTGTTGCTAGACATGAACAAAGTTGGGACAAATTTGGGTGTCTACATTTTGCCCCTCTTTGAGATGATGTTTGAGATGATAAGCTTTATGTCGAGTAACATCATTTCAAAGAAGCTAAGGTATGGATAGAGGAAAAATATATGGGATGATGATGTAAGGATATGATGATGATGGAAAGATAGGATGATGATAGAAAGATAGGATGATGATGCCCCCTCGAGAGGATAGGCGGGTTGGACAAACATGGGTAGGCTCTTGAAAAGAAATGGCTTGGCTACAAAAGAAAGATAAGGGGATAGATAGAAGAAATGGATGATGTGTTATGCTGCAATGGAAGGTGAGCAACCATGATGTTTGATATAGCACTAGACGTTATGCACCAAGGTATAAGGAACCAGGGTGATGATGTGTCTCATGCCCCAGCGTAATACAAGCTTGTCTGGATACAAGATATGAATATTAGCTAGATTGATACCGATGTGATACAAATGCAAGATAAAATGATAACACACACAAGCAAGCAAGCAAGCATGCACAAATGATTCAAAAACAAACAAGGTATTGCCCCTGTCAAGCTGTAAACCAATGATTGGTTGTCAATTGATGATAGTTGAGAGTGTTGTCATTGCAGGGAAAGCTATATCCCTAGATCAACACAAAGTTGTTTGCTGAGTTGGTTCACTGATTGGCTGATTGATTTGGCCTACAACAAGGCTAGGATCAAGACCATTGATTGTGTTTGGATAACTTGGCTTGATTGATTAACTTGATTGGTATAGCTTTAAGGATTGACTTGCACTTGGATCATTGCTTGGATTCTTTGGATTGATTTGATTGGATGAAAGGATGACTGGATTGATGAAATGTTGATGATTGATTTGAAGGAAATGGATTGATTGAATGATAGATTGATTGGAAGAAGTTGTTTATTGATGATGTAGAAGATAGATGATAGAAGAAATGATGAGAGGAGAAAAAGGAAAATCACTTGTGCCTGAATCTGGGCACTTCCTTCGTACTCCAGACTGCCTACATACCCTGTATCCATGGGATCAAGGCACTTAACGATGGAAATGAGATGTAGTTCTGATGTTTGTTATTAATGAGATGATGAAAAATGGATTTAGATTGGGACTGATGAAATGTTGATGATGAGATAAGATGTGGTGGATTGATGTGATTTTGATTGATGAAGTTATTGGATTTATTTTGATGGTTGGCTTGATGTGCTTTGGTTTTGATGTTTGCTATTGCTGAGTTGATTGTTGTGATGATTGGATTGTTTTGAATGATGGTAGTAATGGTGTGATGATTAGAGTGTCCACTCAATCTAAGCAGAAGCAAGTGTTCTTAGTATGCTCAAAGGATGCAAAACAAACAATGTATTGCCCTTGTCAAGTCATAAACCAATAATTGATTGTTTGATTGATGATGATAGATAGTGTTGTCATTGCGGGGAAAGCTATATCCCTAGATCAACACAAGGATATGGGAACGCTATATCCCATTGATGATGATTGATGATGATTGATTGAGCTCATGACAAGATTAGGATCAAAACCTGTTGATTTGATTGGATAATGTTCCTTGATGGATTAGCTTGCTTGATACAGATTAATGTGACTTGGATTTAAGATTATTGCTTAGATTGATTTGATGGATATGATTGGAAGAAGTGATTGATTGAAATGGATGAGTGAATGTTATTGATAGGAAGAATTGATGATGATGATGATTTGATTTTGATTGAATGTTGATGGAGTGGATTGTTTTGGATGATGTGATTGGTTTTATTACTTGGATTTTTTGTTGGATATTTGATTTTTTTAGATTTTTTTTCGACATATTTTGATTTTTTTGGAATTTTTTTGGGATATTTTGATTTTTTTGGAGTTTTTTGAAATGTTTTGATTTTTTTGTGTTTTTGAAAATATTTTGATTTTTTTGAATTTTTGAAATGTTTTGAATGTCAATGGATTTACAATTTGGGTAACCTTTGTGCTAGATACCAATGACAAGGGAGAAAACCAAGTCTAGGTGCAAGGATGGAAAAAGGATGGGCTCATAGTAAATGTGACGGCAAGATCATGAGAGTTGGATGGGATGGAAGGTTCATGAGAGTTGGATGGATATATAAGAGGATAGGCCATATAAGGGAAAGCTCATGATAAATGGATAGGTAGGCTATAGTGGAAAGCTCATGATAAACAGATGGAGATAAGCTATAAGATGGAAAGCTCATGATAAGGATATGCCATAGTGGATGGATTCATAAGGGAGCTAGGATGTGATCTCCAAAGGCTATGTTGCATAGGAAGAATAACTTGCCCCATTCTAGGTGGTAATGCTTAGGATTTTACATGACAAAGCTTATGACCATGGGATGATAAGATTGGATTTTACATGGCGCTTATGATGATAGGATGACATGATGGTTTGGTTTAAATGGGATGGATAAATGGTCAATGGATAAGACTTGGTTTGGAAAGAAGGTATGTCAAGAAATATCCAAACATGTGTCAATATTTTGCCTCTATGTCTTTATCAAAATCAAAAGGAGGAAAGAAGGATAGACTCAACATGATAGGTATGTGGATATAATGGCTAATGATGGTAGGATAGGATATGGCAAGATAGGATATGATAAGATGGAAAATGATAGTTTGGATAGATAGTTTAGAAATGGATAGGTTGGATGAGACAATGTGCCCCCAAGTGTAAGTGACATAGAAGATCAACCTACACATGACGCTTGTTTTCTAGGTTTTCATCATGGTACTTATCCAAGGCGCCTATTTACCAGGTTTTCACCATTGGATGAAGGGCTTTCTCTTTACTTTTTTTTTTGATTTTTTTTTCTTCTTTTACTTTTTTTTAGATGGGATGAAAATTACACATGGCACCTATTTACCAGGTTTTCACCATGGTAATGGATAGAAGGGACTCAAGTGTCTAGTGTTATGAATGTTGGTAGTCCCGCTAGAGAGAATGATGTCATTGCATAGACAATGTCAAGTGTGCTCATAGATGTTGGTAAAGGGATTGCATGGATGAGAGATGGATTAGGTAGATAGTGGATGATGATGTGGAATTATGGTAGGGTAGGCTAGTGGCTTATGGTGTGGATTTATATAGGCTTATGGAATCAAGATGGATGAAAAGTTTATGCCAAAGCATGGACC
Organism: Cunninghamia lanceolata; assembly: GCA_027924645.1. Lineage (NCBI taxonomy): Eukaryota > Viridiplantae > Streptophyta > Pinopsida > Cupressales > Cupressaceae > Cunninghamia > Cunninghamia lanceolata. Next base: position 10,759,240 of record BSBN01000703.1, on the reverse strand, counting down.
ATAGGGATGATATGTAGGATAATGGATGGAAGATGGGGAGATGTAGTTATGTGGAGGTGCTATGGAAGGGAAGGGAACCATGACCAATGGTTGCACACACCATGATAAACATTGAAGCTTCTGGTGAGATGGTGGTGTAGGAAGCAATGGAGATGTTTGCTTAGGGGATGGTTGATGAAGTGATTTAGGAACCCACATAGATTTAATATTTTTAGTGCTTTTGTTTTGCTTGTGGGATTTTTGAAGGGAATGGAAATTTTGGATGGAAGTAGGCTCTTGGATGGATATAGGTGGTTGGGATTCTTGAGATGTGGATGAGGATGCCTCATTTGACTTGCTAGCTATTTGCTTAGGAACCCAAACCATTTTGCTTTTGAGATTTACTTTTGGAGGTATGGGCTTGGATGGCTGCTTAGATAAACTTTGCTTTGAGTTTGATTCTTTATGTCCTAATGTATGAAGACCTTTGGGGTTTTTGGTAGGATTTTTAGCATTATAAGTAGAGGCATCAAAATTTTTTCTTTTGAATCCCATGGGGTGGGTGGAGTGGATGGAATTATTGGAAGCTTTATGCTTAAATGATGTGTGATTTTGTTGGCCATGATTAGGGATGTAAGGATACTTATGGATAATAGGTATGTTAGGTGTTGGAAGCAATGGTGGCAAGGTGGATGGAAGGATATTAGGAGTTGGTAAAAGTGGAGGCAAATTAGATGGCGGAAGGTGTACGGTCACATGCTTTTGACATTTATAAGATGATGGAGGTGAAATGGCAACATATGTTTTGGGTAGATGATGGGGGGTGCAATGGAAAGTGGTAGGTTTAGGATGCATGAAGGGATTACCAACATCTTTAGCTTGTTTAGCTTGGGGTGTATATCCAAGGCCATATGAGCATGGAGGACCTTTGACATGGTTTGGCTCCAAAATACCTTGTTTATAAAAGCCTAGACCTTTGCCTTGGTAGTTCATGTTTTGGAGTATGCGATGGACTATGGGACTAGGTGTGTTTTGAGAACTAGACTTGAGCTCTTTATTGGATGGAGAAGGTGAAGTGGATAGAGGTTGTTTTTGTCCTAAGGAAGAACACTCATGTATAAGGGTGGATAGACCAATAGGACATGATGGATTTGAAATGGGATTGATGGTGGATGTGGAAGGAGGATTATTAGGATCTTGATTAGCATTGTGTTCACTAAGATCCAAGTTATTTGTTTGATCTTCTATGATTATTTGGGGGACAAGTGTCTCATCATGACAAGTGGTTGTTTGCTCATTATGGATAGGGCTAGATGGTGGATGACTAGGAACAATTTGGACATCTTGCTCATGGATAGATATAGGATTATGGATAGGATCAAGGTGCTCATGGATAGCTTCTTCATAGGTATCATCTTGATCATAAAGAAGGTAAATGTTATGGATGGGTTGCATGAAAGTGTTTTGATCTTGAGTTGGACTAGGGCTTAATGTTTCCACATGCTTAGGATTAAACCTTTGACATACCTCTTGAGTTGCATGAATGGAATTGGAAGGCTCTTGGTCAACAACATGAAGGCATGATGACTCTTGACTTGGATTCATAATACGAGACTCTTGAATAGGCTTGATGGCTTGTAGGTCACATGATGGGCTTGAAAGGCTAGGAATGTTAATTGAGGGCTCTTGGATAGGCTCAAGGATAGGTGGACCACATGATGGGATTATAGGATTGAACATGACCTTTGGAAGTTCTTTGGTAGGCTCATGAATGGGTGTTTGACATGGAGATAGTTTATTCCTAGCTAGTAGCCAATGGATCACGTCCTTCGCAAGGGTATGAGTGGATGAGCAATATAATGGATGGATGATAATAGTAGATGGTGTTGTAGGCTTATGATTAGGATTAGGTTGAGGGCTAATTGGATTGGGTGGATTAGGATTTGGACTAGATGGGGGTGACACATGGGATTGGGTTGATGTGGCATGTTTTCCCATTATAGGTAGGTACACCTTGTAAACAATTGGGACAAATATTGGGCATTGATTTGTATTATGGCCTTTGGTCCTATGGTATACACAATAATCATGTTCATCATATAGACTTTCTTCACATGGTTTGACTTCAAGAAGTTCAATGAGTTTTGCTTCAAGCATCCTTTATAAAACTATCTTAGCCGCATCCTTTGGTGAAGAATTAGAATGACATGGTGATGAAGGTAATGGAGGGCTTGATGATTTGGAAGGTTGATGGACCAATGGACTAGGAGTAGGATCACATGGTGGTGTTGGGATAGGATTAGTTGGCTCATGTGTTGGAATGTGATTGGATGGTGAAGGCCACTCTAGATTGGTATCTCCCTTATCAAAGGTTATTAGATCTTGCATAGGATAAATTGGGCTTTGATTTATGTACAAGGGACCAGTTGGACTTGGATGTGCTTCTTGTTGGAAAGGTGGACTTAGGTCTATCAATGGTGCTTGATGGTCTTGTTGAAAAGGTGTACTTGGACCTGCTTGATTTATGTACAAAGGGCTATTTGGACTTGCATGTTGTTCTTGTGATATCATTTGATTGCCTTGTGGATGGGCTTGGTAGTGCATTGGAATGGTGGTATGAGGGATTGGATAAGCTTGAGGTGGAGGTTGATAGGTTGATGTGGCATTGACTTGATGTGTAGATAGATGAGGTTGGTATGAAGTTAAGGTGGGTGACACATAGGATTGAGGTGGAATTTGTTGAGGTTGGGATGGCATTTGGATTTGTTGTTGTGATATGATTTGTTGTTGTTGGAATTGTTGAATGGGTTGTTGTGAAGTGATGTGTTGATGTGGATAAGGGATAACATTAGAAGAAATGGAATAAGTTGGTATTGAATTGGGTTGATGAGTGGATAGATATGATATGTGGCTATGAAGTGGATTAGGTTGATAGGGAGTGGCTAAAGTTTGTTGTACTTGTTGGGCTTGACTAGTGGCTAAAAGGTGTTGGACTTGGGCTATGGAGTGTTGCAATTGAGGTGATTGGCTTGCATGGGGTTGAGCTTCTTGGATGAAGAATTGTAATATTTCAATGGCATCTTGGTTTAGGGGTTGTGATCCTTGATAAATATTTTGGAGGAATCTTTGGAATTTGGATTTTGGGTCTTCTAGTGTAGACATGTTGTCACCCAAGTGTTTGTTTTAAGTCCTTTTAGCAAGTTGTTGTTTAGGGATTTTGATGATGATGTGGCTTTTTTGGATGGCTTGGCTATGTTTGGGTTGGATGATGACTAGGCTATGTTTGGGATGAAAGTGATTGGGTTTGAATGTTATTGGAAGAATGTGTAGGATGACTTGTCTTTATGTGTTTGGGTGTTTATAGCTTGATGTGGCAATATTCAAACAAATGATTATGCATATACACACATGAATCACTCACGCAAGACACATAAGCAAGTTTTAGTTTGGAAGAATGTGATGATGGTTAAGCAAGCACGTGAAGACACTTCAACAAGTCCTAGTCAAGGCAAGGCCACTATCACAAGGAGGTTCTAGTGAAAATCTGGGGGACTGGCACCCCACGAGCATTTAGCAAGACACTTAAGACTTTAACTAACCATACTAGGAGTTTTAATATACACAAAGGTACACCTCCTTTCAAGTTAACACTGTATGGTGAGCACTAATACCGGTTAGACTTGGCTTTCGCCTTATCCTCTAATTTTTATAGCGGACCGGATGAAAGTACCACTTGAGGTCGTTCCCTTGGGGTGGATACCAAGGTAGGCCTCTCTAAGGCTAAACAAAAGCAACACAAGTAAATATTTTTGATCTCCAAGTTCGTGTTGGGACGCGAGGAGAGAGCATACACATTTACTTGGTCACACTCGCATGGGGTTCATTAACCTTAGAAATTCAATGTGTGGAAGACAATTCAAGCACTTGTTTATTTTAAAGCCCAAATCTAAATGTGATAAAAGACAATGGTTTGTTTTAGCCCAATTTTTTGATGTGAATTTGCAAACAATTGTTCATTTTATGCCCAAAATCCAAATGTGTTTGCAAACAATGATTAGAAGATGAGAAATGAAATGATTGCACTTGGTTAATTCGCTATCTAAATTGTTGTAGATGTTGATGTCAATGTTGCTCCAGCTTCTCATGATCACCTACAACATAAAAAAAATGATATTATAATGCAGGCATAAAAAATAGGCTCATCAGGCAAGGAAAATTGTAATTTTAGATGCATAGCCGAATTAGATTTGATTATTTTGATACATTTTTGGTTCAAAAATTAAAAAATCAAAGAAGAGACCCCTATTAATTTTTAGAGAGCTTTCCGAAAATGTAAAGAAATCAGAGAAATTCCTTGATTTGTGCCTAGAAATGTGGATTTATGAAAAAGGTATAGTCGGCAAAGATCTGATTTTTTCACAATATAAATGACCTCCAAATTAAATTTGTAAAACATAGACCCCCATTAGAATTTCAAGAGCTTTCCAGAAATATAAAAATTTCTAACAAATTCGTTGATTTGTGCCCAAATTGTGATTTTATGAAAAAACATAAAAACATGATAAATCCCACAAAAATCATGATAAACTCAAAAATTTTCTACTGTAGCTTCCTTATATTATAGACAAATTTTTGCTAAAATCTTGTAGAAAAATTCGTAGCCATTTAGAAGATATGATGAAATCTTTAAAACCTAGGGTTTTGTCGAAAAAAAACAACGGATCTGCAACAAAAAGTTAATTAAACTTGCAAAACTCAACAATAGGGGTTAGATGAATGTAAATTTTTACTACAAAAACCTGCAAAAAAGATCAAGCGTAGTGAGTCCCACTGGGCGTGCCAGATGTAGTTAGGGTAAAATTACAAATCAGGGCAAATGAATAAACAGCAATGACAAAAACCCTAGCAATGCACAATGAAGCACAATACAACATGAAAATCAAAATAACAAATGTAAATGCAAACCAATCTCCACGCTATGCTCAATTTATCTCCATTGCTCTTCTCCACCTCGCATGAGCATGCAAGATTTTGAAGGATTATTGTTGGAGGAATATTGGGTGCTCACTTCTGCAGCATAACATTAAGATGAAGATATGATAGAATGAATGATAGATGAAAGATGCAAAGGCTCTAATGATATTTCGACAGCATGTGGATACTTGAGGATTAATGCATTTTAAAAAATCTGGCAGAATAAGGGTACTTGAGGCTCAATGCATGCTAATAGCTTGTGAGGGTTTTGATTTATAGAAAAGGCTTGGTTCAAATGGATGGTTGAGATTAAAAAGTTAATTGATTGATGTGGACGGCTAGGATTGATTCGGTTATCCCACTCTTCAAGGGAGTTGTAGTCATTTGACAAGTGTCAAGGAGAATAGGGCTCATGTGTGCTTGTGTACATAAAAAGTACTACATAAAAAAGATATTAAATAAAAGGTTGTAGTACCACTTATCTTTTTTAAATGAAAGAGGCACACATGTCGGCTAAATGATAAGATAAATTAATTAAATAAATAAAATTTATTTAATTAATTGAAAAGTCAGCTTATGATGAGAACTTAATTCAAATAAAATATTTGAATTAATTGGGATATGAGTTGGATATTAATTAAATAAATAAAATTTATTTAATTAATTAGATAGTGGGGAACTAAATTCAAATAAAATATTTGAATTAGTTGGGATATGAGTTGGATATTAATTAAATAAATAAAATTTATTTAATTAATTAGAAAGTGGGGAACTTAATTCAAATAAAATATTTGAATTAGTTGGGATATGAGTTGGATATTAATTAAATAAATAAAATTTATTTAATTAATTGGATAGTGGGATTAGGATATGATGTGGAAATTAATTAAATAAATAAAATTTATTTAATTAATTGGCTAATGGATAAATGGGATTAAGAGTGGGATTTAGGACAAAATGCTACATGATGTCTAAGTGATGTTTTTGACAAGGTGTTGCTAGACATGAACAAAGTTGGGACAAATTTGGGTGTCTACATAGGCCATCCGTTGATTTGTTTCACAACTCACGGATAGGACACACCCCTTTATGTAACTACTGAAGAAAGATTCTCATTTCCAATGAAATTTTGAATGTCAAAAAGCTTTTGATGATTTAAAAGATTACTTAGCTAATCTGCCTATTTTGCAACCTGTTGCTTCCGATAAACCATTTTTGTTATACAATTCAACATCTAACAATGCCCTAGCAGCTTTGTTAGTGTAGCATAATGATGTAGGCAAAGAATGTGTTGTCTATTACATCAGTCATACTTTGCTCAATTATGAAGTGTGATACACAGCTATAGAGAAGCATTGTTTAGCTTTAGTGTTTGCCACTCAAAATATTAGACACTATCTCTTAAATGTTGAAGTGCATGTAATGGTAAAATTTGACCCTCTGAAACATCTCTTCGCAAGAATAGATTTATCAGGTCGTCTTACTAAATGGGTTATGTTGTTAACATAATTTGATCTCAAATTTATTTCACAAAAAGAAATTAAAGGGCAAGCGATAGCCAATCAGTTAGTTGAAGCTCCATTGCCCTTTTCTATATAGAATGTTGATGCTTTTCCTGATGAATAGATCTTAACAATCTCTGTAGATGAAAAATGGGAGTTATACTTTGACAGATCAAAATGTTGAATAGGCTCCGGGGCTGGTGCTATACTAATACCTCCTATTGGTAAGTTGATTCCCTTATCTTACTGCTTAGATTTCTTATGCACACACAATATAGCTGAATACGAAGCTCTTATTGCTAGACTTCATGCAACCTTGGCTCTGAATATCCAGAATATTACAATATACAGTGATTCTTAATTAATTGTTAAACAGATAACAAGATCCTATCAAACTAAACATGATAAGTTATCTTAGTACCGTGATTTTGCATTATCTCTTTTAAAATAATTCAAATCATATTCAATTGATACCATTCCTAGGAAAGATAACTGGCATGTGGATGCAATGGCAAGCGCAGCTTCCCTTATATCCCCTAATGGTTCTCTTGTGGAATTTACCTTCATTGTTCATAATCTTAAGACACCGGTAATTGAAAGCCCTATAGTTGCAAATTCGGAACTCTATGGTAATACATACACTAATGAATGGTTCTCCTACATATTCAACTATTTAAATGATGGAACCATTCTGAACTCGACATCTAAGAATGCCTGACTCTGTTTATGCAAATTAGTAGCGTGATACATTATATTATCAAATGTCTTGTATCGACAAAGTTATAATGGTGTTTTACTCTAATGTTTAAGTAATGTAGAGATTCTGATAGCTTTAGAAGCTCACTCTGGTGCCTGTGGAGGGCATTTTGGTGGAAAATTGTTGGTGCAAAAATTGTTACGTATGGGGTACTATTGGTAGCATATGGACCAAGATTCCTTTGCTTACATCAAGAGATGCCCGCAATGTCAACAACATAAACACCTCATCTATGCTCTTGCTCAAGAGCTTCATGCCTAGGTGTCACCATGACCATTTTTTATCAGGGGCTTGGATCTCGTAGGTAAAATTTTCTTGCCCTCCTCTCAAGGACATACATTTATCATTATTGCTACTGATTATTTTACAAATAAGTCGAAGCGGTCCCTTTGTGATCCACGACCACTGATTTAATCTATCGATTCATACAAGATAACATAATTTCTTGATTTGGAATACCTTGCTCCTTGATTTCAGACAATGGTGCACCATTTAAGAACAAGGATGTGAAAATGTTCCTTGAAAAATATCAGATACAACATCACTTCTCTATGCCTTAATACCCTCAATCAAATGGCCAAACAGAAGCTTCAAACAAGATTATTGGATAGATTCTAATAAAAACTATTAATAAACATCAAAAAGATTGGCATACACAATTATCCTATGCACTATGGGCCTACAGAACAAGTATTTGAATGGCTACGGGTAACACACCGTATAATCTTGTCTATGGCACAGACGCGATAATGCCCTTGGAGTTAGAAATTCCTTATTTGTAAATTTCCCAAAGAGACATCATGGATGATGACATAGAATGAGAGAAAAGATTACAGGTACTTGAGATGCTTGATGAAAGACATATTAACGATCTTGAACATATCAAGGCTTATAAAAAAGAAGTACAACAAGCCTATAATGCGCAAGTCATACAACGTTCATTTAATGTTGGGGACTTGGTTCTTTATGAAAATCAATGTAATGTAAACGCACCACCTAGTGAAAAAGGTAAGTTCAGCCCTAATTGGCTTGGACCATATATAATTACTAAGGCCTTTGGATCCGGAGCATATAAATTAGCTGATGAACAAGGTACATCGCTTAAAGAACCTATTAATGTGGTGCACCTCAAAAGATTTTATGCTTGAGATCTAATGTTAAATGTTCCTAAGCTAATTTAGCACATAGATTAGCTTCAATTTCAACAAGATAGTATGGTTTTGTCTTAATTCATTTTGCATTCTATCTTTGTACAGTTGATCATTGTTGCATCGTGTTTAAGTAGTAATTACTTAGATCACTTTTGTATTAATTGAATATAGCATGGAATTTAAAGTTGTGTAAACATAATTAATCATTGTGCTTGTTACTACATGTTCTTTTTAGAATTATTAGTGTATCATAATATTATTAATTATAGCATTTAGACATCATCACTAGTTGCATTTTTATAAAAATCACATGTGATAGATCAAAAGCAATTACACATAAATCAAAAGAAATAATTATATATATATATCTTAGTTTCATGTATACATCTGATTCGACTATCCCTCAAAACAAAGTGGGATGTCGTAGTGCCTAAAGTCTATGAATCACATAGCTGAGTTGTGATCTTCAGTATCCTCAGGCCCTCGTGGTGTGCGAGTGACAAAAGCCTGACCATGTGTGGCTATGGATCATGAATGACTCTTAGAGACGCTTTGTGATCGTAACCCCCTGATCTCACCTCTCATCTCTATCATCTGCTCATGTGCCTCCTGGTACATCTTCTGGTACCGGTCTCTCTCGACTTGAGCCCTGTCTCTATTAGCTCTAGTCTGCTGGACCTCCCATAGTAAGAACTGACTGACAGCTGGCTCTCCCTCTGATGTAGGAATTACTACCATCTGCTCTCGTTGTGCCCTGAGCTCTACCTCGGCATGCTTAGCTCTCTGTCAAAACTCCTCTCTCTCTCTCTTGTGTAGACTACTCTAGCATGGCCTCTGTAGTAGTCCTGTATCTAATGATAGGCATAAATATCTTAGCATGCCACCCAGCAGATGATTGTGGTGAATAACCGACTTGCACTCGCTGCTCTGAGGCATTTGTCAGTACTATGTCTCCTATAACACGACTCACAAAGTCTTGCCATGCATTTGTCCCAACTACAAAACAAAGGATGAGATAGATGTTAGACTCCCATATAAAAATCACAAATAATAAACTATAAAATAATAAATCAAACCTAACCTGGATCTCCATCTCGCCACGATGGATCTTGGATCACTGATGGTGTGATGAGGTTTGCTGTCTAATCTGTAGTTGGGGGCATAGACTGAATACTCTCCCCCCACTCTATCTGACCAAGCCTCACCTTGTCTATAGGAGTAGGACCACGAGCCTTGGACCGTGGTCTTGACTCGGTCTCCTCGTCAGTGTTTGCATCCTGCTGGCTCTGTCACGATCTCGCTCTGAAGACATACTATGATGGGACCTCCTTGGACTCATCCTTGTCCTCCTCCATACCCTCCTTAAGATCGTAGTATCCTGCAAAGTCACTAACATCATCCTCAACCCTTGTGTCACTAGCATGACTAGCCCAAGGTTGGGCATCCCCTATAGGGTGCCTGGGTGGAAAGATAGGTGCAGGCCGTGCTGTGTGCCACCAGGTCTGATATGCTTAGGTACACCTAACATCATCTATGTCTAACACTGGCTCTGTATCCTTGGAACCCTCGTCGTCGCTAAGTGGTACGTCTACTATAGTCAGCTGTTGGATAGTATTGGCTATGACTACACTCCGAGCTACACGTGCGTAACACAGACGAACTGCAAGAACATCTTGTACTTGTCCAAAGTATCGTGCCACCCTATCAAAGTAGAACTAAGATATAGCATGATCGAGGTGACTGACCATCAGTTGATCCCTCTGTATCTAAGCTAATTACCTCTACTCACTAGGCCATCTGATGTAGCTACAATATGGTCTCAAGATGATGTCACCAGGCTATAATCTGTCAAATACTATCCACCAGTATAACAGATTTCTGTGCCTCCAACACCTGACTAGTGGGTAGGCATAGATGCACGGATGCGTGAATGTTGCCTCTATAGGAAAACCCATTGATTGTTTGCACTTGATGTGCTAAAAGGCCCAAACTTGTAACAATGTGCAGACCATCAGACTCTGCATCTCGTAATGGATGTATCGCCCTATGTTGCAATATAGGTGTGCAAGGATACTGCGCTCCCATGCGTAGACAATCTGGTGCTCCTCCATTGCTCTGATAGTATGAACGAGACCCCCATGAAGGTGTGTGCCTCGTCCATCTGGTGCGATGGCTAGTGTGACTGTGACAATCAAAATCCTCTGTAGTAAGGGAATGTTTGTACATCTCCACTCTAGTAAATAGAGCTGAATGTGTCCTCGCTCTACCTGTGAAATAGTGCAACCTAAGCAGTGCAACTGACTCTCGTGAGTATACTCTGCTGAGCGATGTCCAACAATCCTCACTATCTCTCCTTAGATCGGTAGTCAAAGGATCCTAATTATGTCCTCAAGTGTGATGGTAATCTCGCTAGTTGGTAAATGGAATGTGGATGTATCTGCATCCCATCTCTCCATCAGTGCCATAAGCATCGCTTAGAGGAATCTGATTGTGGGCATCTCAAACATCCACCATAGGACCACCATCTGTAAATGCTCTCTCTTTGTGATAGACAAAGCACTAGCACGCTCTCGCAGAAGTGCCATTAGATGACCACCTATGTGCTCACACATCTCAGGGACATCTTGCAGATCAGAAAGAAAGCAATAATGTCAAAATCCCTGCTAGAAACCAAAATAAGCTAACATGAACTAAGAAGAATGCCTGTGCCTAGGGCCTGTGTCCTCTGTGTACTAGGGTGCCCTAGGAAGACTAGGGTGCCCTAGAGGGACACTAGTGCCCTTGTGGGACTAGGGTGCCCCAGAGAAACTATGGCGCCCTAGGTGGACTTGGGTACCCTTGTCTGGGAACCCTATCCACTTTCCCCTCTTGTCATAGACATCGATAAATGTGAAAGCAAATGTACAATGAAAGACAATAGAAGGATGGAATTAGGACCCTACCTTGGCCTCAAAGCATCTCTCCATCACTCGGGCTCAGAGCATCTCTAGTCGTGGTGGATGGTATGGACGTTAGCTTGACATGGTTGTTCTCCTATTCTCCTTCTCTCTCTCTTTGCAATGATACGAAACAAATATGAGTTAGTGATAAGTGGCAACTCCCTTTTACATAAAGTAAGTGAGTGAGAATTCCTATCCCTAACTAGGTGCAAAAGTGTACTTTTTTACTCTTGAGCCCTTTTTCTTGAGCTGATGAACTCTGATTTCAGTGCCATTTGTTGCATTGGAATCTTGGTTCCACTCTCTTCCTTCCCCAATGTGCTATGTTAAAGTGTTGTTTTCTCAAATAACCCTCATAACACACTTTCCTTGAAATCGACGCGCGTGGATATCCCCTTATTTCTACTATCGGACTAAGCAAGCAGAAACAAGGGGGGGCATATATCTCCCTCAATTTCCTCCCTGCCCCATCACTCAACCCCCTTAGTGCTATTTTTGATACTAACTCATTGATGGTGGTTGTAGGTTGATTTGACTTTGATTGTTCTGACAAGTGTTCCTTTGCAAGATGCGGTTCCTAACTTTGTGGTCTTGCAGGATTGCAGACTTGGGGGCTTCTTCCTTCTCGGTGACAATGCTTCAGCTTCCTCTATAGTATCCTTTTAGGTATCCTTTTTCATGATTGATGTATTTACTTTCCTTTAGTTGCATATGCACGTAGTGTCATATGGCCACTAAAGTGGTGGCTAAATGTAACGTCATAAATTGTCCTCTTGTATGGAATGGTACAATTTCCCTCAGTTTAGCTCCTTACTCTTGGTGACCTCTCAACCTTTTCTTTTCTGGCCTTCCTGAAACCCTGTTTGACTAAGTCTAGGAGTAGTTTATTCACTTTTTGAGGTAACTTGTTGATAGAACCCGAAAAGAGATTTGAGATTTGGGTCCCTAGGAGCCCCACAAATACAGATCTAAGCTGAAATTGGGGGCTTGGACTTGGACGACCGCGCCCTAGTCCTCCCCTATTTCACAGGATTTTGAATTTTAGTAGGGTGTCGGCTCCCACCGAGTGCCTCGGGATTCTGTTTTCAAATTCTCATTTTTCGCACGATATTGAGACGTTATTATAAAATTTGAATTTCTCTTAAGCTAGATATAAAAAAAATTTGCAAATCATTTTATCACACACAATTCTTATGCAAGCTTGATGCCAAAACTTTGCTACAATTACTATTGAAGATCAATGACTTGTTGAAGCTCTTCGAAGTATTCTTTATTTGCTATCTTGGAGACAATGGATGAAGATTAGGAATCAAGATCTTGAGTCTATCTTGCTCTTCCTAGGGTTTGTACACCCTTTGCATGATCAGGAGAAGGGTTGAAGCCTGCAACAACAAACTTGGAGATCCTCCATGGACATTGCTGATTTGCCTTCTTGTTCATGCAAGTCTTCATTTATCTTATCTCCTTTAAGTGAAGTTGTATGTATTTATTGATGCAAAACAAGTTGTTGATCTTCCCTTGATTGAGACATCTAGGGTTTGATTTTATGCATAACACATTGTTAGGTTTGCACACACTTCTGTAAATCTTTATCTCTGGCTATTGTTGAGGTAGAAATACCAAAGACGGGGCTTGACTAAGGTAAGCTCCTATATAGTTGCAACATCTTCCTTCTTTTGTATGTGCAGACTGTGTTTTGTAGGTTTCGACAGAAAGAAGCTACATAAAGGAGGACATTACAGGTACAATCATGATAGACTTTCATATTTTTAGATTCTGAGACTTGTGGGACATTGGAGCCGGTGCCCTAATCCAACCAAGGGTTATTTCTGGGATCTAGAAGCCTTTTAGCAGTCTCAGACACCCTGTACAGAAGATTTTCATGTGTGGAAACTTTCAGGACACTGCAGTAGGCACCCTAGTCCATGAAGCCCTCAGAATCTAGGTACACTATCTCTAAAACCCTATCTCTACACTTCTATGATTAGTTTTGCTAGTTGCTTCATTAGTTTATGTATATTGTTGATTTAAGGCATAATTAGGGTTTTACTTGGTTGAAAGGAAAACACTTGATAAAATATTGATTAGGGCCTTAGGTTCTACAACCACGTGAGCATAAGGGATAGACAAAGTGATTAGAAGCTTGTTCACAAGCTTGATCCTTGTCCTCCCAATGTTTAACTGTGAGATTGTGGTATCTAACCTAGAGTAAACAAGGTATCCGATTTCACACCCAAACAATTATTATCTTCATTGACTTCATATCTAAAAACCTTAAGAAAATCAAAATAATGCAAACAACCATCACAAACTCACATGCCATCATTAGGTTTTACTGCTTGAAGTCTTTGACCCTGCGGGAGTTTATGATGAGAATAATGATGTTTTCTTTTCTAAATAAAACAAAAAAGAATCCCACAATGTGGGTCAAGGACTCTCAGCCAAAAACAAAGTTTAACCTAAAAACTTATCATTTTGCAACTTTCCATTTTTTGGTTTCAATACTTTGCCGCCACGAACTAGGGTTTGAAACCCTCACAGGAGCTTCTGTAGGCTATTATGGCAGTCATTGAAGCTTCTTGGTCATGTATTTTGAACTGCTACTCCTCCTCTCACTTCTGTAAGTGATATTTCCTTCTTTTATGAGCTCTTTTGCATCAAAACGGCTTGTGTATATTTATTGTTACTGTGTAATAGTTCTCATTCTGTTGGCTTCTCTTTACTGTGATGGAAACAAAAAGGAAAGAAGCTTATGTTCACCCCTCATTGTGCCTTTTGTAACAACAAGGTGAAAAGAAACTCTTTGTAAATAGATATGGTTTCTCTCTTTTTGACTACCCATAAGAAAAAATGGAGCATTTTGACTTGATTCTTGGTTTCTTGCTTGATAGAGGAAAAGACCCATCCTTTTCCTTACTATGCCATGAATGGCTACTAGGGTTTGTATCATATGAAGGCCTTTTTCTATTTTTTGGGCTTCCTGTTTGTTGGAGAAAAGGCTATTGCATATTTAGTCTTCATTCACAAAAAAGGACATATGATTGTTCTATTTTCATGTTGTTCAGTTGAGCCTCCTCATGGCTATTTATTGAGTTTGCTATAGATAACCATCAATTATGCTCCTTTAACCCGAGCTAGGGTTCACATGAAATAGACTACACTCACTGTATATTGGGTATTTTTGTATGACCAATGAATGAGAGTATTCCTGTAGTTTCAGTCCCTCATTGTATACTTAATAATCATTGTGAATGTTGTATATTCTTTACATCAGTCTATCTGTGAGACTGTGTGTATTATGATAATAGAAAAATATGGAAATGGTGAATCCTAACATGCCATTGTGTCATCTTGGTGACTGTCCTATGATGCCTGATTCCCTTGTCACTGCTCTTCATGACTTCCTCTGCTCCTCTTTGAAGGCTCTATTGTTAATTTAGTTCACTATTAATGTATAAAATGAACTCTCTTACTGTCTGTAAGTTGTTCCATGATGTGTCCTTGAATGTCATGCTCTTGATGTGGTATTAAATGTTGTTCATTGCTTCAGTTTTATCTTTGTAGAAGCATGACTGTCTCAATCTCTTGAAGCTACTCCTCTAACTGTTTTGACTATGCCATGGATGTCAAATATCATTATGTAAGCAACCTATATTTTGCAATAAGATCCTAATATTTGTATTATGCTACCAATGCAATAATTACTGAATGCACTCTTATCTTTACCATCACTATGCATATTGTATCATTGATATCACCTTAGGCATATAATAGTGGGTTGACTGTGTTATATATTGTTGATTGTCCCAAAGCATTTTAACATGCATTACTGCTCCTGACTGTTATAGTCATGATTTAACTGTCCTCTACTGACATGATATAAGGTTGTCTCATGTATTCAATAGAAATTTTACACTTCACTCATAAGAAAATTTAAAAATACCTGTTCTTAAATGCTACTCCATCTTGTAGCTACACATATATCTTTCATTACATGGTTGTAAATGATATTCCTCTTTATTGTCAAGGATGATTCATGTAATATTCTTATTACAGTCATAGATGAGTGTCCTTCTCAAGGTGTGGCTGCTCCTGTAGCTGAAGGACAATCATCTAACTTCTTAGACCTTAGTTTGCATATCTTTAACCTATATTGGTAGAGATTTTAAGGATGTGATATAGAGCTCATAACTCCTTGACTATTGTTCCCCATGTTCTTGTGACTACTATATTATATCTCATGATAGTCATACTTTCTACTTCAAGCTGCTATCCTCATGCCATTGATATGGCTGCTATTTCATTTGCTGCTATAGTTTCTCTTGAACTTGGTGGATTGCTAACTTGGTGGACTGCTGTCCCTCTCATATAATATGCTATCACGGCCATAGCAACTGCTGTTATACCAATTCTTTGATGACTGTATCATTAATACTTCATGGTTGCTAAAGATAACTTCTTTACCTTGCAATAGCATACACTGTTCCATGGATCTCTAGCTTCATAGTTTGATTGTATATGATCTTGTTTATTTGTCCTTTGACTATAGCATGCCTTGTGGTTGCTCACCGTGCTCATGTAAGACTCCATTGGTGGTGTTGGCTTTCCTTGATAGCTTTTGATTGTGACTTTGTTGCATTATCTACCTTGGTGATTGTTCACGAGTGCTATGACTTTTGTTACAGTCACTATGAATGCTCTCCTATATTGATTGAACTGCCCCCTAATCATAATGATTGTACTCTTGCATGATGGCTACTGACTATTTCTGTAGCATGTATCATTAAGCACTTGGATTTGACAGATGACAGGGTAATAAAAGGTAACATTACATCTTTTGAATAAATCATCAATGCTACTGTCCTATTGTAATGTACTTCTCTTTATTGCAATGATTGTCTCATGTGTTAGTAATTACTTCTTCACGCCCTTTTTGTACCTATGATAGTGATTCTCATATAGGGTTTTGAATGACATTGTACTTGAAAATTTGTGTTCTTATAAGATATTCCACGATCTTGATAGTGATAGACTGTACTATCTCTTGAGGTTTAGTATCACTGTCATGATGTAGTTTTGACTATCTTGTGGCATAGAATGCTTATCAACTACATTTACATACCTTGATTTTTTTGACTTGAAGTCACTTTTATTGATGAAAATACACTTCATATCCCCCTTGATAACCAAGCGGGCAGCATGCTAGGCTCAACCCTTGTGGGAGCCCATTTTTTCCACCACATGCTATTTCATAAAAAATGAATCAGCAACATGATTTCTCCTATACCTGCATAGTGAACAAACAAGTTAGCTATAAAATGTACATTTCATTCATGATGTGGGGTCATTTGCATGGATTTATCTCTTTCTGATATGGCACTTGTATCTGTTCATTCTGACTTCTCTTATGCTGTTATTTGATTACTGATTACTGCTACTATTTAAAAATGTGTTGTACTTTTTGAAGTTCTGATTGTGTGTATGAAAATATTTGGTACCCAGAGCTTCTAACAATTTTTTTTGCAAGTGTTCTGGAGCTCGACAGATGGAGGGAGCTAGAGACCAACTTAGGCTCAGGATTCGTCATTCATAGGCAATGACGGGTCCCTCCTCTTTTCCTATGCATTTCTTGTTCTTCAAAAGTAAAATTTACTTTTATGTTGCATACTTTAGTTACTCCCACAACTTGTGTGGGACACTTTTATACATTCTTTTGAATATAATCAGCTATTTCATTCTATGCAATGACTTACATGTATGTTTCACTTTTTGAATCAAATACATAGCATAAAACAACTGATCTTTATTTGAACATATGTATAATACATGACATATAATTTGATAGTTTATAAATACTTCTTTCACTTGCACTAAAACATAATGAATAATCAGCAACTGAAACATGAAATCCATCAATTCTCTTCATTCTTTGAATTCTTGTTTTATTGTCCGTAGATGATTTCCCTTACTAGGATGATGTAATAGCTCAGCTTGAGCTGTTACATGATTTTGATAAGTGAGTTTGCACTTGTCTTCTGTCAAGACATCAAACATTGACTGGATGATCCTGCATAAGAAAAAAAAATTGTTCCCCCTCTAAACAACTAATATTTAGGCCTTGCTAAATTAGGTGTGAACATAATTTAGTAACATTTTTGGCAACCTCTCAAGGGTGTTTGCCTACTAAACAAAATAGAACCAGTTGCCTTCTAAGTCCGTTGGGCATATGAGTATTTTCTTTCTTGAAACCTTGAAAACCCTTTGTAACTCAGCTGTTAAGAACTATACAGTAGCACAATAATACTGAAATCAAACTAATCTGACCTTGTTTAGGACTTGATCAGAAAAATTGTGCCAGTGCACTTCTTGGAAAATGAAATACTGAATTGAAATTCTATTCTACCCTACACTAACCAGCCATAGAAGCTAGTCAAACAAACCCATTAACTGGGTTTGTAAAATAACTTCCCTTTCTAATTAAGAAAGGGTGTTTTGCAAGGTGATTTGATATTGATAAGACATGATTCATATGAATATACCCTACAGGATGTTACAAAACTCTCTGAAGAACAAAAATAAACCCACTCACCATCTGAACCTGATCATAGATACTGATGTTCTAGGGCTGCAATTTCCTCTTTGGGTATAACAACAATCTGTGTCTCCTTATTTAGCTCTCTGCCAGATAAATCCCTAATTGGACACCCTCTTGAAAGGATGAAACTTGGACTAATATTCCTAGTTTCTTGATTGAGATTTGCTGTCCTGTTATCACTTGTAGTCTCAAACTGATTTGAAAAAGTTAGCTCACATGAATGAAATGAAGGAATACTTGCCTCTTTGACCTGAATAGGTTGAATACATACTGTTGGTTGGCATGGCATCAAATTATCATCAATGTTAGAGCATAAATCTTCTATGATGCCTAAAAGTATGTTCTCATCAAACTCATAATTTTGTATTGAATCTAAATGAGTTTCATCACTCTGTCACTTAAGCATTGATGTTAGTATGCATGTGTTATCTTGATTCTCATCTGCAAACTTAGGAAGTTCATCAAACAAATCAGCTAAATTTTGAGATTCAACCTCTACTTGGAAAGCAGTACCTTTCTTTTGGTCTTGCTGCACTTGCACAAAATTTACATTTATCTCAACATCTTGATTACTCAAAACAAGGCTGTTGTCTGTGATCTGCTCATTAATTAGTAGTTTGTCCAGATGATTTATATCATTATACAACCATTCTCACCCACAAAACTAGGGAGTGCATCAAAGATATTAACTAAAACCTTCCTAACATTATCTAAGCTTGCAACAAACTCATCAAGGTCATCCCAAAATGAAAGTTCATCACATTCGTCTTGAATTTATGATAAAAGAGGATTGTTCCTTACCTTATTGCAACTTTCATCAAACATCAATTCATCAGAAAGTTTGTTTTTTTTATCCTCATTCTGATCCAAGGCTATAGAATGATCTTCTTGATTTGCCTCTTTTACCTTTTCATTATGTTGTTCCAGCTGATTCTCTGAGATAAGAATTGCAACACTCTCATTATCTTCAACAAAACAAGGAAGCTCGTTAGTTAAAACATACAAAGACTCTTCTTGAAAGGTATTCTCCTAATCAATATTTTGCTTCTCTAAATAGTAATGCTCCATAGCTGCATGCATTAAATTTACATTCCTAGCTTTCTCTTGAAAGATGATAGGTCCACCCTTATAAAGGCAAATAGTGACAGGACACTCAGATTCATCTGATAGGGAAACTTGGGGAGCTTCCTAAATTTCCTTAGGCTAATATGGAATGAAAGGAGCTGTTTGGATCTCATGCCTTTGTACTTGTGCAAGCAAGTGTTTTATTTGTGCTTCTTTGGCTACGACCTCCCTTGCAAGAACTTCTTCATCTTGTCTTCTCTGCATCAGCAAGTCTTTCTCATAGAGATAGGCCTAATAAGCCATCTCTTCTTGTTGCTTCTCATACTCTTGATGCCTCTTGATCTCCTATATTTTCTTTATGAAGTCTAATAATGTGTCTTTCATATCATTCATGCTATTCTTTATATCCTTAATCTCTAAATCCTAGAGGTGATCAAGAGAGTGTTTGAACTAATTTGACATCAGAGATATTTCTTGAGGCTGATTTTGGATATATGAATTCTGATACGAAGGTTGAGCAAGGGTGGGTGGGAGATAAACATATTAGACATGTTGATTTCCTTGAAAAACCATAGAATTTGGGCTAAAACCAACAGCATGGTTGATTTGATATGGCTGATAAGATGGTGGATTAGCAACATTTTCATGATATGATGGATGATATGACATGTTCCCATGAAAGATAGACATGCTTACTCATTCAAAAGATGAAAAACAAACTAAAACTAGAATTACTTGAAATAAAATGGCACCTGATTTTATTTTAAACCTTCTCATAGGCTGCAAAACATCTGATCTATTCAAACCAGAAACTTAGAATCGCCAGGTACTTGAATTGAAATCTCCAAAAAGACTGTATTAACTACTGCTCATACCAAAATAGTAGAAAGAATAAGTTCTTTATTGAACTATAAATCAGTTCAATGTCCCACTGAGCATGCCAAAAACTATTATCGTGCAGGATTGCACTCGTTATGCAAAGCTATGAATCTCAACAATCTTATGTAACATGGGATCAAACTCAGGTTGTGGGTGACCTATGGTGAGATTGAACCTCCAGATTATGGGCTGGTTCCCTTATAAATTTTTAATGGGTTAATGACTTGGTAGGAAAAATGATAGAAAGAATGAAATGAAAGGATAAAACTAAAAGTAAATGGGTGGTGATGCACCTAAATGGTAGAAACATGCAACTCTAACTCACAATAATTTTATGAATATCTATCCACACAAACCAATTTAACAATATGACCACAAAAATGCTTCTAAGGAAGGCTTGAATAACTTTCTTTTTTGGAGGAAAATTGGTTCTCACAGCATGAAAGAAATGACTTATTCCAATACACAACCTAAGACCTATGATTTTTACTATTTTTCAATGCATGTAAGTATAAATGAGATAATGATTTTAAAGGTTCTAATACTAAACACAATAAAATCTTATCAAACCATTTATAAAACAACACAAATGAGAAGGTAGATACTAGATTTAGCTGAAAATAAAGCAACACTTGCATAAAATGGCAAAAAATAGAACCTGTAACCTGTTGTAATGTATTAATCTGCAAAAATTGAGTTACAAACACTCTTTCTCTCTGCAATGCATAAGAGAGCAAAAAGGCAAGAACTAGAAAAACATAATTTTTTCTCACAATATATAATTTGCTCTCAAAAAGACCTAGAAAGGCCAACTGCAGTCAACTACCTCTAAAAATAATCTCTCCAAAACTGATCCACGAGCAAGCATGAAAATCCCTCAAAAATAGGGTCCTAACTGCAAAAAAAGAAGCCAAAATAGCTTCAAACTGTTCCTCAAACTCAATTTGACCAAGTGGTGGACCAAACTCTTCCAATTTTGACCAAAAAATCATGTAAAAGATCCAAAAAGGCTCAGTTAACTTCATCCTCCAATTTTGCATGATTTTGGGATGAGAAAACAATGTGAGCAATGAATAAAGTAATCAAGATGATTTACTTTACTATGTGATACAAATTTGTTCTATTTTTGACTTTACAACTTTGTGACAAATAATAAAGTAATTTATAATTATATTACTTTATTATTTGTTTACATTGTTTTATAAGTTGCAAAGTCATGCAAAAATTGGAGGTATTTGTCTTAAAAAGGTTTTTTAAAACAAATAACAACTCCTTATATCTCCCTTTGGATTTGTACAATTACATTAATGCATCCTATGATGATGCCAAAAATAAAAAAATATCCATGCATTATGCATCATTCTCCTCTTTGACTTAATAAGTCACATATGCTATTTTAAATAGATATGGCTAATATAATAGATGCAAACCTTGTGTCTCCCTAAGGCATTATGTATCACATCTTAATACATCTTCAAATATCAGAGTCATTATTCCTTATGTCTCCCATGCAATTATGCATCATCATGTGTTAATACACTTGCATCATTGTTGCATGTGAAGACACCTTATAACTCCCTATGCAATCATACATCATACCTTACCTTCGCATAAGTTACCCCTTGCATTATTATATTCATTGACTTCATATCTAAAAATCTTAAGAAAATCAAAATAATGCAAATACCCATCACGAGCTCCCATGCCATCATTAGCTTTTACTACTTGAAGTCTTTGACCCCGCGGGACTTTATCATGAGAATGATGATGTTTTCTTTTCTAAATAAAATAAAAAAGAATCCCCCGATGTGGGTCAAGGACTCACAGCAAAAAACAAAGTTTAACCTAAAAACTTATCATTTTGTACCTTTGCATATTTTGGTTTCAATGCTCTGCCACCACGAACTAGGTTTTGAAACCCTCGCAGGAGCTCCTATAGGCTATTATGGCAGTTATTGAAGCTTCTTGGTCATGCATTTTGAGCTGCGACTCCTCCTCTCACTTCTATAAGTGATATTTCCTTCTTTTCTGAGCTCTTTTGCATCAAAATGGCCTTTGTATATTTATTGTTATTATGTAATAGCTCTCCTTCTATTAGCTTCTCTTTGCTGTGATGGAAACAAAAAGGAAAGAAGCTTATGTTTGCACCTCATTGTGCCTTTTGTAACAACAAGGTGAAAATAAACTCTCTATAAATAGATATGGTTGCTCTCTTCCTGACTACTCGTAAGAAAAAAATGGAGCATTTTGACTATATTTCTTGGTTTCTTGCTTGATAGAGGAAAGACCCATCATTTCCCTTACTGTGCCATGAATGGCTGCTAGGGTTTGTATCATATGAAGGCCTTTTTCTATTTTTTGGGATTCTTGTTTGTTGGAGAAAAGGCTATTGCATATTTAGTCTTCATTCACAAAAAAGGGTATATGTTTGTTCTATTTTCATGTTGTTCAACTGAGCCTTCTCATGGTTGTTTATTGAGTTTGTTGTAGATAACCATCACTTATGCTCCTTTAACCTAAGCTAGGGTTCACATGAAATAGACTACACTCACTGTATATTGGGTATTTCTGTATGACCAGTGAATGAGAGTATTCCTATAGTTTCAGTCCCTCACTATATTCTTAATAATCACTGTGAATGTTGTATAATCTTTACATCAGTCTATCTGTGAGACTGTGTGCATTATGATAACAGAAAGATATGGAAATGGTGAATCCTAACATGCCATTGTGTCATCTTGGTGACTATCCTATGATGCCTAATTCCCTTGTCACTGCTCTTCATGACTTCCTCTGCTCCTCTTTGAAGGCTCTGTTGTTCATTTAGTTCACTGTTAATGCATAAAATGAACTCTCTTGCTGTCTATAAGTTGTTCCACGATGTGTCCTTGACTATCATGCTCTTGATGTGGTATTAAATGTTGTTCATTGATTCAGTTTATCTTTGTAGAAGCATGACTATCTCAATCTCTTGAAACTACTCCTCTAACTGTTCTGACTATGCCATGGATGTCAAATATCATTATGTAAGCAACCTATATTTGGCAATAAGATCCTGATAATACGCAATAATTATTGAATGCACTCTTATCTTTACCATCACTATGGATATTGTATCATTGATATCACCTTAGGCATATAATAGTGGGTTGACTGTGTTATATATTGTTGACTGTCCCAAAGGATTTTAACATGCATTGCTTCACCTGACTGTTACATTCATGATTTAACTATCCTCTATTGACATGATATAAGGATGTCTCATGTATTCAATAGCAATTTTACACTTCACTCATAACAAAAGTGGAAAATCCCTGTTCTTAAGTGCTGCTCCATCCTGTAGCTGCACTTGTATCTTTCATTGCATGGTTGTAAATGATATTCCTCTTTACTGTCAAGGATGATTCATGCAATATTCTTATTACAATCATAGATGACTATCCTTCTCAAGGTGTGGCTGCTCCTGTAGCTTAAGCACAATCATGTAACTTCTTAGACCTTAGTTTGCATATCTTTAACCTATATTGGTAGAGATTTTAAGGATGTGATATAGATCTCATAACTCCTTTACTTTTGTTCCCCATGTTCTTGTGACTATTGTATTATACCTCATGATAGTCATACTTTCTACTTCAAGCTACTGTCCTCATGCCATTGATATGGTTGTTGTTTCATTTGTTGCTACAGTTTTTCTTGAACTTGGTGGATTGATAACTTGGTGGACTGCTTTCCCTCTCATATAATATGTTGTCACAACCATAGAAACTGTTGTTATACCCATTCTTTGATGATTGTATCATTAATGGTTTATGGTTGCTAAAGATAACTTCTTTACCTTGTAATAGCATACACTGTTCCATGGATCTTTAGCTTGATAGTTTTATTTTATATATCTTGATTATTTGTCCTTTGACTGTCGCATGCCTTGTGGTTTCTCACTGTACTCATGTAAGTCTGTACTCCATTGGTGGTGTTGGCTTTCCTTGATAGCATTTGATTGTGACTTGGTTGCATTATCTGCCTTGGTGATTGTTCATGAATGCTATGACTTTTGTTACAGTCACTATGAATGCTCTCCTATATTGATTAAACTGCCCCCTAATCATAATGACTATACTCTTGCATGATGGCTACTGACTGTTCCTATAGCATGTATCATTAAGCACTTGGATTTGATAGATGACAGGGTAATAAAAGGTAACATTACATCTATTGAATAAATCACCATTGCTACTGTCTTATTGTAATGTACTGCTCTTTATTGCAATGACTATCTCATGTGTTAGTCATTGCTTCTTCATACCCTTTCTGTACCTGTGATAGTGATGCTCATACAGGGTTTTGAATGACATTGTACTTGAAAATTTGAGTTCTTATAAGATATTCCATGATCTTGACAGTGATAGACTATACTATCTCTTGGGGTTTAGTATCACTGTCATGATGCAGTTTTGATTGTCCTGTGGCATATAATGCATATCAATTGCATTTACATACCTTGACTATTGTGACTTGAAGTCACTTTTATTGATGAAAATACACTTCATATCCCTCTTGATAACCAAGTGGGCAGCATGCTAGGCTCAACCCTTGTGGGAGCCCATTTTTTTCCACCACATGCTATTTCATAAAAAGTGAATCAGCAACATGATTTCTCCTATACCTGCACAGTGAACAAACACGTTAGCTATAAAATGTACCTTTGATTCATGATGTGGGGTCACTTGCATGGATTTATCTCTTTTTGATTTGGCACTTGTATTTGTTCATTTTGACTTCTCTTATGTTGATATCTAATTATTGACTACATAAAAGTGTGTTGTACTTTTTGAAGTTCTGATTGTGTGTATGAAAAGATTTGGTACCTAGAGCTTCTAAGAAAACTCTTTTTCAGGTGTTCTAGAGGTTGACAGATGGAGGGATCTGGAGACCAACTCAACCTCAGGATTCGTCATTCACAGGAAATGACGGGTCCCTCCTCTTTTCCTATTCATTTCTTGTTCTTCAAAAGTAAAATTTACTTTTATGTTGCATACTTCAGTTACTCCCACGGCTTGTGTGGGACACTTTTATACATTTTTTTTGAATACAATCAACTATTTCATTCTATGCATTAACTTATGTATATTTCACTCTCTGAATCAAATATGTAGCATAAAACAACTGATCTTTATTTGAACATATGTATAAAACATGACGTATAATTTGATAGTTTATAAATACCTCTTTTACTTGAACTAAAACATAATTAATAATTAGCAACTGAAACATGAAATCCATCAATTCTCTTCATTCTTTGAATGTCTATTTTCTTGTCCGTAGATGATTTCCCTTACCGGGATGATGTAAGAGCTCAACTTGAGCTGTTACATGATTTTGATAAGTGATTTTACACTTGTCTTCTATCAAGACATCAAACATTGACTAGATGATCTTGCATAAGCAAAAAAAAAATTGTACCCCCTCTAAACAACTGATGTTTAGGCCTTGCTAAATTAGGTGTGAACATAATTTAGTAACACCTAGTACTTTGGTTATTATGACACATGGAGAGATGCTATTAAAATGAATTCTCACAAAGAGATTGTAATTTAAATTATAATCATCATGTCCTTTCTCCACATGAAATATTTTGATATTAGAATTAGAGTTTCATATCTACTTTCAAGACATATATGTATAAATGAATTCAACTTTACACTCAACACTCTCATTTTGAAAATGATGTATTGCTCAGCCATTCATATCAAGGGGTTGAACATAGCAAACCATGTTACCATAGAAGCTTAGACATGTGTTTAACATTCGTTGATTGCATATGAATATGCAAACATTTTAATTTAGATAAATAAGTGCAAAGATTATATATGTCTAAGGTTGAAGCATTTGCCACACTTAAAGTTGAAAACACTTTCATACCCATCAACACTATTACAACAACATTTGTAAATCCTTTCAAAATTGAATTTAGTCATGGATACATTGTGTAAATAAATTTTAAACATTTGCAAAAAATCATTTAATAAAAATTTGTTGTCATAATAAATAGTTTTTAAACATTAGCATAGTTATCAAATTGTCTTTGACTGGTCCTTGGCCCATTTATATTTATTCTATTCACCATCTTGTCCCTCAACCAATAGGGGACACTCAATTCCTCTATATGAATGAGGACATTCTATGGAAGATGCCAATGATAGTTGGACAACCAACTAGACACCCATGCATGTGCATTATGCGACATCTTTCTCACCTCCATCAAAACAATTATTAGCTTTCACATTTTTACTATACCAAAAGATATATATGTTGCCACACATTTTAGAAAACCACATATATGTTGCCAATAGTTTTAGAATTAACTTACAGGTTTTGTACTTCTAACAAAGGTTGTTGAAATTAGGTACAAATAGTTGGTTATTTCTTCAAGAAGGTTGTACATGCAAATTGTATCAAGCATATAATTAAATTAAATCCATCCTTCAATGATAGTAGATAGTTATCGACAACAATATAAATTAAAAAACATTATATATTATGCAAATTGAGAGAATGTCAAGGTCTAATAGGATTTATCATTGTTCTATTGACCAACTATGGATGAGTCATCACAAGGTGGGGCTAGGATCATTTGTCCTATTCCAAACAATTATGACACAAAGGTGGGTCTAGGGAGGAGGTGAGCTAGCATAAAGATTGGTGGGTGCAAGCTAAAGAATGAAAACTCACATTATCAGGGGAGAGGAGTAATGATTGGATGATTAAAAGTGGTGTCAAAGAGTTCAATGGTCATAACACCTCAGGGATTTGCTAAAGCTTAAAGAAAGTATTAAGTTTTATGATTTGTTGGATCTAAATAAATCTAATGGTTGGTGCAAGGCAAACCAAAGATCATAGCACTTAGTGCTAGGAGTTGTGCCATTGGCTCTGTAATGATGAGTTAGAAAGGAGTGGGGCTCAATATCAAGCTCTATATGTGTTAGATCTATGAAGTGAGACCATTGGATCAAGCGTTGATGTGGAAGATTAAATGACTTGTACAAGGAAAAGGAGACAAAAAGCATCCTATAATAATATGATTGCATGATCTATTGAGTTAGATTTTATACAAAATTGTGTAAGAGTGTGAGATCTATAGGACTGCATACAACTACAAATGAAACCATAAGGTTGCACCATGAAAATGGAGGAATAAATCAATGAATCATTGGTTTGAGAGGATTAATGGTCACCAAGTATATAGAGAGACACAAACATCTTGAAATATTGTGAGAGGATTGAAGCACGTAGGGCCAACATGAACAAAACATACATTTCAAACCAAGTACTAAATATAAAAATGTTTCATAGATTGATACATAGTTGCTTATTTTATGCATTTGATGTAATTTAACTCTAGTACATCAGAAAGAAAATAGCTATGGCCTTGCAAAATTGGTAGACAAAATATAATTCACATAGCAAAGATAGGTCATCAAAAAAGTGCTCCAACTTATTGCTATATAATGATAATTGGATAGAAATAATAAAGTTGTTTTGATAAGCTAGAGCCTCAGGTTGAAACTAGTTTAGTATTTCTATTCAATTCCCTAATTAGAGAAAGAGAGAATATTTTGAAATTATAGTTGTCAACCCTATCTATCACCAATGTAGGAAGTAGCAACATTTGAAGGACATCTCAAGTAGATATGTCACACTGAGATCTTCAAAAAAATTTGTTGAACAATAATAACACTTTCAATTCTTTTGTGTAGATTTTTCTTAGAAAACCATTAATATGCAACTTTATTCTTAGATTAATGCATACAAAAGGCAAATGCATGACTAACCATGAGAAAAACATAATGGATTGTAACATAAGTCACAATGATGACACTAACCAAATTAGAATTCATTTCTAGCAAGTTTGTGCTAATTAAATTAGCATTAAAATGTTTTATAGATTGATACATAATTGGCCTTATTGCAAATATTGAGATTGACACATAAGAAGGCATTCTACTAAGAAAAAAATGTTCTTAAACATAATCTCTTGAGGACCATCTCAATATAAGATATGCCAACAAGGTTAAGGTTCAAAAATTTAGTTTGTCTACATAATGGGCTAGTTACACATGATAGCATGCCTTTAGCAAGAACCTACCTAAAAAAGTGTGATGACAGTATCCTATGTGGTTTCAATAAAATCATGTGTGTTTTCTACATTATCTTGCATGCTTGCAAACCCTATGTCATCAACCATGTCAAAATTACATTCATTGGATTGCGTATTATCCTTGTCTCATTTGCTTGCCCTACCGAGATCATCAAACCAATTTCGACACTTGGGATTTCGTGGCATTTGTGGAAACATAGGTGTTTTGTTGGAGATACTCAACCTTCTCTTCACATTCATGCACTTGATCAAGTCTCTTTGTTGACAAAGAATGTGACCAAATCCATCTTGTACAGGGTGAAATGGATGAGCACTTGGATGGTCTAATCTAAGTTGGGATGAGATGTGTCTATTTTTGACCTTGTTTGACAAGTCCTCTAAAATCTTATCAATGAAAGTAAGTGTTTTCAAATTAGATGTGCTATTCAAAATTCCCTGAAACTTGTTTGTTAGCTGCAACTTCATTTCTATCTCTGCCTATCCATCTCTATTGTCAATGGTCTACAAACAAAAATAGACACATTTTAGAAATTATGAATCAAACTAACAAGAATTGGAATGAGCAAAATGTGGTTATAACATAACCCGTGTATGCACACAATAATCCTGCAAGGGTTGGCAATTTTCATTACCTCCAATCCCATCAAATTCATCAATTGTTTCCTACATTGACATTGTGATGCATTTTAAACACATGTTTTGCAAAGAATGATATACTAATAGAACAAAAAAATCATATTTTTCAACTACCAAATGATTAGACACCAGTGGTGCATCCTTCTTATATAGATGCAACTGTACCAACAAGATTATCAAGGTCTACAAGTTTTTAGATAGATGTTGTCTCTCCCTCATCAAGTTTACCTTGATGACATGCTTACATATGTATCCTTGCATTGAAAAGTTGCAAGAGCACATACATAGATCAGGTGAGGAACTATACACCTCATATCAAAAACAAGGATTGCTTTCACTTGTCACCCATGCTATGCTATCATTAGTGTCATTGAAGGTAACACATGGCTATCTGGAATTTGTGAGGCTCGAACCCAAGATGTGTTTTCAATCTTCTCAATATCAAAGTTCCTATAGAAACCATGTTTCTTGCTAGCTTGTGTTGACTAATAATAGACATAAACATGTGTTGTTAGTTGATGTACCAACCAATCAACATGACAATTTGTGGCACACTTGATTGTCTTCAAGAATCATCTCTTCAAGTGTGAGTGGTAGGACTCTATGGCACCATTTGTCTCTTGGCCTACATGCTTTAGTGTATGGAAACATCTAGCCCGCATACTCAATCAATTAGACCACTGTCCCTTAAAATATTCCATGAACAAGGGTTGCATATCTTTAAAGTCCTCAATAAACATGTGAACCTCATTCCTTGCAGAATCCTCATCTATTGAATGATAAACGATATATCCAAGTCTATCAAACATATCTCGCCTGACTGCATTATCCTTGACCTTTCCTATCAATTTCTTTAGCCATGCACATCTGACATGCCAGGAGTATAGATATACATCACACTGAAACACTTCTCTACATCATGAATACTTTTACTTAGTATTTAATAAATTCTTCCATGGGATATATTAAAATATTTACAATAAATACAAGGTTTTAATGAAAGATGAAACAATTGATAGCTCTAATCTTAGCTCCTACATCATCCACCATGAATACGTTTAGTCTCCAATCAATATTCTTCAAGTGAACCTGTTGGAGAAGAATAAACATCCAATATACAATATCATATGCACAAGACCTGGACATAATGACCCATGCTACAGGCACCGCCATATTCTTTGAGTTGAATGCAAGCATTGTATACAATTGAAACTATTATAAGACATAGGGTACAATGTATCAATACTGTGTTTTATTAAAGCATAAACATTTTCAATTCAACTCTATCAAGGAATGAACAACATACCTTCATTGCATTTGTACCAAATGTAGAATTCATGGCCAATATGTTGTTGTGTCCATATTCAAGCATCCAGTCAAGTTGCTCTGGCAATTGAATTCCCAAAACAAATGGGATTTTCCCATCTCTATCAACACTAGTGGCATTGTACTCCTGATATGCAAACCACTTGTCAAGGTTCGCCAAAACCCATTATTGCACCGAAAGAGCATCATTACCATCAAACATGTAGCTTGATGTCTTAATTTTACAATCAATGTTCACAATATCATCCATGGTAAGAAAATCATCCCTAGAAGATTAACCCTCAAACATGATCATCTTCTCATGCACCATTTGCTAATGTTTTTTATGCACTGCATTTGCAAGCATGCCAAGCAACAACAATGACTCTACCCATCCATGCAATTGTTTGCTAATATATGGCGCAAAGAAGGACCTCATTGCCAAAAACTCATTATTCTTTTGAGCGTGACAGGGTATGCCTTCCTTGTCCACATGCTAAACCTGGTGGTACCATACTAATACATGGTTTGGCTTACGAACCATGACTCATGTGCTAAAATGGTAGGTACAACCACGTTGTGTATGTTTGTGGCTAGGTCTACTACCCTTCCTTCATTTGGGAACCGAGGAAGGATCAAAAGGTGTTGCATCTTTTTTCCTGAAGTCCTTTGGTCCATATGCACACCAATACCTATGAAAATCGTAAAGAATCTTCAAACTATTAACATATGTAGTTAACCTATGATTCTATCACTCTTGCAATTTATAATTATGAGTATGAAAATTATAGTTAACTAATTATTCCTACATGTTGTATTCCAACAAGCTATTAATCCTAGTTTTTGCATCAGAATCAAGAGGGGGTTTCTTTGAATGACTCTTATGAAAGCAGGTTGGGTAGGTTTCTCTTGAACTTTTTCCCTCGATAAAGTCATCCAATCTATCAATCTTAAGCCAAGCTAAAAAAAACCATGAGCCTTGAAGGATATACATCTCCCATGAAAGGTCTTTGTAGGAAAACTTTCCACTAGGGGGGTGTTGAACATCTTCATCCATGATGCAAGACCAATTAACATTCATCTAGTAGACAAACAAAAATGTCAACATTTGATTAAAAAATGTCCACACATGGTATAACACACTTGGTAGAAATTCTAGACATGTTTGATAACCATTTGAAATATGTTACGCCTAATTATTGCAATTATGCCCATCATCAAGATTAGTTGTAAAGATCCCAAGGATATCTAATGTCAATGTGGGCAATAATTGTCAATGTGAAATCAACAATGATTTATTAAATTGTACCCACATAGAGTGCTTGGGAGTTACTTGGACCCTTCTTGGTCATTGGAATCAAGCAACCAACTTGAGAGTTGTATTCTACTCTAGGAAGAGTTACTTTTGAAGGAGGGCACATGGGTTGGACCATGGTTTCGAGTCTTGTTTTGACCCATGGTAATCTGTTATATCCCAAAAAGATTGCAAGGGTTGTACAAGGTAATAATTCTAGGTTAATTATAGTGGGCATGTGATAAGGCTTTGGTTAATTTCAATTTGATAAATGTAGAACTGGATTAGTATGAATATTAAATTTTTGTGACATCATAAAATGAATTTTCTTTCATTTGAATGCAATTTTTGACTTATGGATAATAATAGATATGTTCAAAATAATCTAAAGGCTTCTACAAATCCCTAGTTGGCCATTCAGATTATATATTTTCATGTATTTATTAGAGGTGTATTTTTTATTATGGAAGGAGGTCTAAATGAAGACCATTTTCTCTTCACATGGCACATGTATGATTTTGTAAGAGCCTTCAATGTATTGTAGGAGTTTGTCTACACTACCTGCATTTGCATTTAGTGGTTATGGGTTAGAGATATTTGTCTTTTATTTTCTTTATTGTTTCATTTATCTCCTCAAAGATGTCAATGTTGACCTCTAAATTGCTTGGGTGAGAAGGGACACTTGTCACCTTGTGATTGATGAGAACTTGAGAGGTGAGTTGAGTTTTGTTAACCTTTGGGATAGGTTAAGGAGAGGGGTAGACACTTTTGGATTTGATTATTCACTTTCATGTTTGAGTTTAGAGAGATGAGAGAAAGAGTGTAGTGTTCTTGAGCTCTTGATTGGTGAGGAATTGAGAGGTGACTTGAGTTTTCTTAACCTTTGGGATAGGTTAAGGAGAGGGGTATACACTTTTGGATTTGATTATTCACTTTCATGTTTGAGTTTAGAGAGATTAGAGAAGAGAAAAGAGAAAGAGTGTAGTGTTCTTGAGCTCTTGAGAGATATTTCTTGTGCTAAAGAATAGATCTAGAGCTAGGGAATGCATGCTTGAGTTTGGAAAAGGCAAGGATTGTGCTTAAAAAAGAATAAAGTTACAAATCTTTTTTTGGAAAGATTTAGAAGTTTAGATGTAGGACCTTTATTCCCTTGCATTTATTTTGATATTTCCTTTGTGTTGCATGATTAAATGAAATGATTATTGCCATGAATGTGTTCATGAGTTTGTTAAAAAAATTCTTAATAATTTCCTTTCTTTGTGCTTGGAAAGAATGCTTTAGAATGTATTAATGGAGTTCTAATGATTTATATATGTAGAAATTTAAGAGTATGTTGCTTGTATTTAAAAAGGATTAACCTTACATTACAATGTGTTCAAAGTAGAAAAGAAAGTGTTTTATTCCAAGTATGGTGATTTACTTGTGTAAATGAGAGTTTAGCACCTTATTGAGAGTCACCTATGAGGGTTTGATGCCTTTAACATGTTTAGGAGGCATGGAGTGTGGATTGAAAGCCTTAAGATTTCTCCATTAAACTTGCCAATTGGATTTGAAGGTCCTTGGTAAAAGACACTCCATGGTCTTGCTTAACCTACATCTCCTTGTGATTCTTGAGGGTTGCACTTATGTTTTGAGAATACCCTTGCATGTATGTGTTTGTTTATGTGGCCAAATGAGTCTATTTTTGAATGGTGTGTGCAGGTTCCCATGTGTATGACTCTATTAAGCAAGGTGGGGTGGACCTCGTGGTTCCACATGGTCGAGAGGTAGCATTTCTCCCATTAGCTAAGCTTAGAGTTATGAGATCTTGGAAGAACCTTCTTCTCTCCATTTTAAATATTGTATGAAACATGTTATAAGAAGGTTGTTATTTATTTGTGCTCAAAGAGTTGAAAAAGTATTGATGCATTTACTTTATGGCTTATAAAATTTATTTTGCACTGCTCCTAGGATAGCGAAAGAAAGATGTCCTAAACCTCCCAAAAGAGATTAAATCATTGCACGTAGACATCTGGTAAATGTTCTTGAGAATGTGTGTTTCAAACTCACTAATAAAAACCTAGTAGTCTTTGACTTTCATGGTTGCATTCAAGTCCTTATCGTAGTCCTGCAGGGTGCAGATAAGAGAGATGTGGGCTGGTGGCATTTATCGCCATCTCGCGGGACTCTAGAAACTGATTTGCGGTAGTGCGGTGTTACCACCACCCCATAGTTGTCTGGAAAGAGACTTGCAGTAGTGCGGGAGGAATCTTAACCCGCAATCCCGTAGTGGTTTGTTGATGGTGCCAGTAGTAGAGTGGGGCTACCCCGCCATCCCTCGACGGTGACTGGAGAGGCTGGTGGGTGTGCGGTGTTACCACCACTTCATGACAACCCGTAAGATTGCCTGCCCATGGCTCCGCAATGGTTAGTAAACAAGCCTATGGTGTTGTGGTGTGTCCCGCCATCTCGTGAAGGTTAATTTAAGGTGGCTGTGGTGGAGCGGTAAAGACTAGAAATGATGGATAAAGATAGTTAAAACATTTTGTAATGGTTTTGTCTGGTGTGGAAGTTGAAGCGATGGGCTTCCTAAAACATTTGAGAAGTCTGTAATATAATGCAGTAGTGCATTGAGTCGAAAGATTTTGAGAGTGAATTATACTGTAATGTTGTGGATTCATTCTGGGAATTGACACCTGAAAGAGCACAGCTCTGTAACTTGTATGTAATTGATATTTTACTGTAATACAAGTGATCTTGCTTTGGTGTGTGGGTTTTTCTCCCATAAGGGTTTTCCCACGTAAAATCTGGTGTTCAATCTTAATTGTTTTTCTGTTGTTCTTGTTTGTACATCTTAAATAAACTGTAATTGTAAAGTTTTGTACATTTCTATATCTCTCTCCTGAAAATTCACATTAGGAAGGCGTATTCTGCACTCTACTTTCCTTTCAAATGTGAACAAGTCCCTAAACAAAAATATAAAAGTTGTACTTCTACCCAAATTAGAATCTATGCTTCTAACTAAATCTATCAGTGTTTGCATAGAAGTGGAAAACCTATGTAAATGAGGGGAAATATAAGGATCAGTATGAAATAAACCTATTTTGGCTTACAACATGGTTATATTTTCAGTTATCTTTACTCTCAATCATTGTTCATCAGTTTGAGGCAATTTTTGAGGTGGGTTCTCAGGCTACTCAAGTAAAGGTTCATTCAATATAAAATCATATACATTTATACAATCCATGATCTCAACTACAATTACAAAAAAAAATATTAAATAGATTTTACAAACAACTACTATATATAGCAAATGATGAGAATGCTTATATATAGAAAACTCTTATACACTTGATGTCACTAGTAATGGTGATTGCATACCTAAAGATGGCATAAAAGGTGATGTTTACCAAGTGAACAAGTTGTCATCTTTTATGATGTAACTAATTTTCATGTTAGACACAAATAGTACATAGGCAATTCAACTAGATTATGAGATAATCTTTTAACTAATTGTTTTGAAATACTAGAAAATGTATCAAGATATATACTAATATTTTGAGGAATTTCTTTATGATTTAATTATAAAATATGTCTCCATAGATTTATCCTTAATTTTTTGTATTCATCCAAAATTGTTTTAGGTTTACTAATAAGACCATATGTAAGTAATACTCATCATCTATCAGCATGCATCAAAAAGTAACAAATCTAACTTGTCAATAAGCTTGCTCAAATATTCTATTTTCTAATGCATTAACCAAGTAGGTAGTATCATGCATATACATATAGGATGAAGAAATGAAATATTGTTCTAAGAATTACTATCAAATAAGACCATTTTAGGTTTCCTAATAATATGTCCATCATGAAAAGTATGAAGCTAATGATCGATGGGAAGAGATACACTAAGGAAGACATTATCATTGTAAGGCAATAATTTCCAAACTTATCACTAGATATATCACCATAAGGAGCAAGTAGACCTAGACATGTAAGTAACTAACATATACTGTGCACATGAAATTGACATCATAAAAAATGTGTTGTGCATGTATATCAATCATGGCTAATGGTTTAAGATAATTCATACTGAGTATGATAGAATCAATCAAAGGTCTATGAATCCTAGGGTTAGAAGATCGCAAGATGTAGCAACTAAAGAACAATAGGATAGGTCTAGAATTTGAAAGAAAATGAACCTTCAACAAATAAGAAGTTTAGGAAATTGATAATGATTATCTTATGTAATAGTCTTGATTCAAGATATATTTAGCTAAAAGTATCATTCACCATTATGTGTAGGTCCTTATGTTACTAGTGTTGCTAGTGTTTTAGTTTGTAGATAGTTTTTGTGTTGAATGGTTGAACCTATGTGTGAAGTAATCATATTGTATTGCAAATGTTGGATGATTTGATTGGTTGGGTAGGTTGCTTATTTGTGTTTAATTGTCCATAGTGTGTGGGTTAGGGCTTGGAAATGCTCTAGCCTAAGTCTTAATGCAACCATTATGGATAGGGTCCTATTGTTGTTGATCTAAGTTTTTATCCTAATATTATAAATAAATTTATATAACTTAACCTAGATTGAGCTCTAATGGTTAAGTTGTATAAATATATTTATTTTGATTAATTTATGGAGTATACTCTGATTTGAACCTAGCCCTATTATCTATAGCCTATGGTCTTAAGTTATGTATGTATATAGATATACATATAAATATTTCATCCTACCTATATTTAAACTTAAGTCTTAGCTAAAATAAAAGCTAAGCAAACTTATGCTAAGTTTAACTACTATCTACGTAGATGCAAAAGATGAGGAAGCCTTAAATTGACATTTCCACTTCACATGGCATGGCACTAAAATATTGAAGAACTCTAAAATGAATAGAGACATGGCATCTAATGGCCTTAAATGAGTTTTGACACACTTCTAACACAAGACTTAATCAAGGATAAAACATGATTTAAACTTAGGTTTTTTCTATCATCGGCATGTGTGTATTCTCAATTCATTTTTGACTTGGTCCATCTAAGAAAATAGTAAAGCCATGCAGAAATTATGATGTGAATACTTATCATACAATAATTGTTGGAAATTTATTCATGGCTTGGTATTTTGGGTGGAGAAAGAGACTTTGAAATTATTGGCAATGGCATTATTTTGGGTTGAGAATTATATCATTGTTATTGAATAATGATCCTTGAATTTAGTTAGCATAATGTGATAGTATAGGGAAGCATTGCATTATATTTTGAAATGGTTAGATTTTGTTTTATAACAGATTTAATAATTGCCTAAAATTGTACTGTTTTTATAAAACAAAACATAGCCTTCTCTTTCCACCATTACCAAAAAATAAAACAAGGTCTCTTCGGAATCATTTTAGGAATCCTCTAGAACTTTTACTAAAATTAAATAGAGGACACTTGTTTACTATCATGCTCTAGAAAACTAGTAAGATACATTGGATCTATGGGATGAGTAAGCTACAGGAGATTAACTTACCAAGAATTTTTCTCACCTTATACACCATTTTAGCATTGGTTAAGCAACATAGGAGCCCTTAAAATCTATAAACTATAAGTTAAATCATTCCTGTAAGCAACTATTTATACCCAGTTGATGCTCTATGATTAGTATACTATTTTATAGATATTTGTAACTGAAGCAATACTGAATGCCTCAGGTGTATTTGAAAAAAAAATGGAATTCCATGACTGCAGGATATGCACAAAATGGATTTGTTGGAAAGGATTTAGAAACTTTCAAGCAAATGCAATTGGCGGTTGTAAAGCTGAACTCCGCAACATTTTGCCGGTATCCTCCCTGCCTGTGCCAAAATGGGAGTTTTGGAAAAGGGTATAGACAGACATCCATCAAAGGATGAAATGATAGACGGATTTCATTAAATGTTGGAGTAGGGAATGCTCTGGTAGACATGTATGAAAATGTTGACGCATCCACAATTCATGTGAAAATTTCAACACACCGAAGCAGAAAAAAAAATGTTAAATAATTACCTTGCTTGGAAGAAGGGCTTCTCCTCTATACTCCACGCCTTTGGATTCGAATACAACTTTGTGTCCCTTGAATAAAAAATTGCAACCCGCCTATGGTTGTCTGGAAGAAAACGACATGTAATACAAGGTTTTGTTTGTTGGCTGGGCAGAAACGGTCTGCTGCGTGGGAACACAGTTTTGTTCATTGGGCGGGAACACACTAGAAATCAAGCAATATTCTATGAACATCAAGAATTTCTGTCTTCCTTATTGCATGTATTTAATCCATTAATGCCTACTTCCTTTTCCCACTAATTGGATGCATTTCATCGTTTAGAATAAAAATGAGTCAGTGTTGTTTGCATCAATGTTTTTCCTACACTCTAAAATTATTTAGAGTATATCAATTACATTTTAAGACACTCTCAAAACAATGGAGGAAACTACACAAATACACTAGAAATCAAGCATGGTCCACCTTCTTGACACTTTTCAAAATGGCACTGTTTAGAGAACATATGAATCTAAAGGAAATGTACAAATGTGCTCATCTTAAACTTATAAGATTGATAAGAATGACAAATTACTACATGAAAACACGAGGATAGGTACAAACGAATAATAGTAACAACAATTTTAACAAAAGAAACACATAAATACTAAGAAGCCATAGTGAAAAATCAACAATTATGCTCAATTTTGGTTAATTTGTGTCATAACTGATACTACTAATCTGTATAAATAATAAAACTCATTTCAAAATAGCTTTCTCTAAAGACTGTCAATCTAATTTATGCTAAAAACAAATTGCACTCAACAAAGAAATAATTGAGAATTTAAGTGATATTATTGGACAATAGTGCCATTCTCAGTCCCCTCTTTTCAAGTGGTAATGCAAACTTTGCTTTGACAGATGCAAAAGTACATCTCCACATTAAATATCCTTTTGTTTGATGTTTTGATCCCTCTTGAATGTCTTCTATCTTGAGAAGGATAAGGAATTAGAGGATAGTGCATATGTGCCTCCAAAACTTCAAGACAAGAACACGCATGTCAATTATAAATTATTCCATTAACACTATTAGCATTGTATAAAGATTTATCAAAGGCATATCCATCATACCTAGGTGTTGACCTACATTAACATATTCAGATGCTTGTAAGCTTCAAATGTCATACACTAAATATATAGAGAGATGGAGAGGGAGAGATAGAGATATAGAGAGAAGTAGCGAGATAGAGAGTGTATAATTGAGAAGCATTATAAAAATATTAATTGATAACATGTATAACGAAAGGTATATGTTCATCAAAACCAAGTTGAAAGGAATATGGCATATGCAAATTTAAGAGTTATATCCTAGAAAATGGCAAAGTCAATTGTAAAAGTGATATTGCTTGGTTTTAAAAATTGTAAAAGTTATTAAATCTTTTTGAAATGGGATTGGGATTGGGATTGGGATTGAGAGTTTTTTTAAATGGGATCAAGAGGGTTCTCTTTAATCAATCAGTGAAAAATGATTTCTCTAAACTTCTTTGCAACCTTTTTGGATGCTCATTTAATTGATCAGAACTTTGATCTTGTGGGTGAAGACCTCCATTGAAACTTTTCAAGAATTTCATCTCTCATGTGATGTCAAATGTACCATTTTAAATATTAAAGTCATATTTTTTTTATATTAAGTAATGTACATTATATAAAATATACTATATAACAATAAATATAGTAATATTAGATATTAGATTATATATGAAATAAATAACATTTAAGTTATAAATAAAGTTAAATATTAAATATATAATATGTTTAATCTAAATTTACAATTTTATAATATTATTTTATACTTATTAATATATAAATATAATATATTGTATTCTTGTATATTTTACATTATTACATTTCATATTACATTTTTTACAACACCCTCTGAAATAAATGCAATCTCTCACTGAAAACGAAACAAGAAATTGAATATCTAAAAAAGAAATTTCTATTCTTTAAAGATGCATGAAGGAGGCTTTGTAACCAAACATTTAAATGCTTTTCATCTTGTAGTGAGTCAACTGGATTCCATAGATGTAAAAATGGAAGAAGAGGATAAATGTATCACTTTGATTTGTTCATTATAGGATACAATGTTTCTATTTTGAAGCATATTTATCTAGAGGAGTTTAATATCCTTTCTTTGTTCTCTAGAACTGGGGGTTCAAATGTTTCTTTGCATCATTTGGGTCTACCACACAATTATGTTGTATTTGAAAATAATTGTAAAGAAAACAAGCTTATTTGGAGGTCATAAGTTGGGTCGAGAAAACACATCCAAAGGGCAAATTGATTGAGGTGGAAGATACGCAAAATTTGACAAAAGAAAGACTTGATGAAATGATTAATAGGTGGAAGCCAATGAAACCTTCATTTTGTACTAATCTACACTTCAATAGATTATAAATTTCTTATTTTTCATAGCCAAGTTCCCACACAAGTTAAAGAGGCTACTAAAAATAAGTATTGAAATTATGGACATTAATTCCTAAAGGATTTAACTATATTAATTATGGACATTATTATTATTTTGATTCTATGTAGCAAATTTGTTTGTACAATATTACAATCCGAGGGTTATTAGTTTGATTAGTCATGTTAACTATGGTTTTTTTTGCAAGGATTGAATGAAAGCCTAGAGGATGAGCAAAAAGTCAAATTGTAAACATCCCATCTCCAAGCTTCTTTGGTTCATACCTCTTCCATGTACCAAAATAATTTAAAACAATGTCACTTATTCAAGTGGCTCAAAAATGGATATTTATAGCATCTTGAAAGTTCAACAAATGGAAATAATACTTAACACCAGCTATTGTTTGAGTTTCCCCTTGTTTCACCACCATCCCAACAACAAATGATCAATATTTTCAAAACATTCACAATGATATCAGTTCATTAGAGAAAGATATTATAGCCCACTAAGAAAGAAATTCAAACACCTACCATTAATAGAATTTGTACCATACATTGGTGATGAACTCCTTCTGACTAGGGACATGTAATGTATGAAGATAGTCTTGATGAATGGAAAGTCATGTCAAGTCTTTACCTGCCTTGCCATTTTAATTGGATGGGATTGACATGCTTGGGAAATAAGATGTAGTACTATCACTTGCAAATAATTAACTAAAACAAATAAACTTTACTTGCATCCTTCTTGTACTCACTACTATTCAAAAACAACTTTACTTTCATGGATGTCAACATATTTAATTTACTCCATTTCATTTATAATGTAGCACAAAAATGCATATTGTGCTACATTCTTTCAATATCCAAATGATGGATGGAAAATAACCATGCTCTCTTCTCAAGAAACTCCAATGTTTAATGTGCAATTATAAAGGAACCACTAATTAATATTATCTACATGCTATCTCGGTGTACCCATTGCACAGTAAGGTGTGATTGCTAGTTTTTACTATTATGATTGTCCCAACCATAATAGAAGATTAAATGCATAAATCTTTTATTTTTTTAGGGTTGTTTCACACTATATACAAGGGTTGAATGGGTATGGATTTCATTATTTTTGGATTCATAAGGCTTATTGTTGGTTGATGTGGTTGTTGTTACTTTAGAATCTCTTGATTTTGATGAATTTAACATATTTGTTCTCTATGTCTGCAAAGAGGTTACATTTGATATCTTACTCAAAATCTAATTGCTAAATATATTCCATTTGATTTTGCATAAAACCCTCATGTTCATTCATGATACATCTACCTTCATCTTGCCAAAATCAAAGGAATAGTGTTGTCACACAATCATCATGTATTGATGGAGTCATGAGATCTCTGTACTATTAAGTGGAAAAGAGTGATCTAGCCTAAAGAGTTAAACTAGGTCAAACCCTCTTCTACTAACATTGGGGTACAAACCAAACTTGGCTTCTACCCAAGAAGGAGAGCTAAACTATAGGGGTTCTGCCCTTTTGTTGTATATAGATGGATCAACCAAGTTCAAACAAAGTCAAGTAAGAAAGCTAAGACTAATGATCAAACCCTAGAAGATGAAGAACAAACTACAACTAACTATTAGAAATAGATCACAACAAATAGAAAGTACAACATAGGTCAGAGGGAGATTTAGAACTTGGATTTTGCAATAGAAATACCCAAGACCAGGGTGCTTCAGCATCCTAGGCCTTTTCTAGGGTTTAGCAAAAACTCAGATGTCAAAAGACCTGTACCTGTCCACTCTGCCTTCTTCCCAAAAATTAGCTCTAGAAACCTATTTCTTCGACCTACACACGAAGATAGAGAAAAGGTTGTGTTGGTTGTTTTAAATTCCCACCTGATTCTCATAGCAAATCTATAAAACAACTACTTATTAATGATTGATCTACCTTGAGGGATTGGCCAACAAATAGGAGATTAGGGAGAGGAGGCTTTCTCAATCCCCCTTTTCTTCCTCTGCACTTTAGGCTCTCTGAAACCAAGGAGAGTGTTCCTTTGTAGATGGATTGTATTTCTAATTCTCTGGCTACTTCTCCTGAATTGATGTCTTCTTTTCTTGGGGATAACAGTGTTCTACTCAAATGGATGGGATTTTCTAGAGATATCAGCTTGTCAATATTGTTCCTATCACAGATATGTTCCTCGTAAGCTGCTTGAAAGAATGTATGATAAAGTAAAGGATGGGCTAGATTCTTTAAGCTCTTATCCTATTCTTTGCAAAGGAACACACAAAACATAACTTAATCAAAATAAATATCCTAAAAGCCTATTGTTGGAAAGGAAAATATTTGGATTGATTTTAAAATATTTTGAAGGTAATCAGAGGGGCGTAAGTTCAGTATAGTATCCATGAATAGATCAGTGTCTATCTAAGGGCCAAAGAGTCAAAAAGATTAAATGATAAAAACTAAACATGTTGTGATGTAACAAACCTCAGTTTACTGTAAAGATACAACAATGCCATACATTGAAAATACTCTACTAGTTTTGGAATCAACCATACTTAGTTATCCCTACATACACCCAAATCACATTTGATATTTTCCAATAGCAATTTTATATTACTCCTTGAGTAAAAGCCATAAGAGAAATATGCCAGCACAGGAAAGACTGTGTCGATGAATAAAGATGATCTTTAACCAAATATGTATTCATAATGTGAACCTATATACACGAAGTAGGAGACAGTATACTCCAAAACTCAACAAAATTTGTAAAATAAACTGTTCAGTAACGTGCATCATAGCTTTCAATAGTTCTATCAAGAAATCAAAAGAGACTCAAATTGGAAACCTGAAAACAGACAACTAATTCTATTAGTAGAAAACAAACTTATTTACAACTCCTCCCTGACTAGATTGATCCCTATTGTAGACTAAGGCTAGAAATAAGACCTCGAACCAATGCTTTTTTATAATCCCTGAATTCTCTTTTATAGAGATAAGGGAGCAACAAGCTTTAGACTTATGACAAAATAAGTTACAACTGTCTTGTAACCAACAGATGTCGCTACAAGAAGAGGCCGGTGTAACCACTTATAGACTGTGTGCTATGTTTCCTTTGGTACATGCTGAAGTACGTGCTTTCCACAAACGTGTCTTCTCAATTTAAGCAGGAAACAGGTAGTGATGTCGATGGTAATTCGTTTGTTTGATGTTGTGGAAGCTCTTATACCCATCCTATGCCACTTATTTGTTAAATAAGAGCATTCACTGCCCAGTTTATCCTCTTTAATTGAGAACGGCTATAAGCATCAATATCAGAAGTAAACCCCATTAACTAGAGTTCTTCGCTTTATGCCCGTTATCCCTTGCAAGGATGTGATTCATCTTTCATAATTGAGTGGTCACCAACCAGCTCAACAAGACAGAGACCAGATGAAATCACATCAGACCAGATATGGACATACCATCCACCTGGTGAGAGTGGCAACATCAACAACAAAATAGGAGCACTCTATCCTTATACACTACATCTAGAGAGGAAACATCCCTATAACTAGAGATGATGCTTTGATAGGAAAAGTAGAAGAGGGATGAAGGTAGAAGGAAAAATGAGTTTCCTCCACACCTGATACTAATCTGCTAAATCACAGTCATAAGGGATGGTTGGAATATGGAGATTAAAATCTAGGATCCCAATCTAGATGAAGAAAAAGGAAGAAGAAATACCTGTAGAACTTTGCACAGTGTTGTTGTTGCCCCCTAATCCTTCCTATACCACCAATTCCAGAGGAGATAATTCCAAGCCTTTCTAATTTTGTAAGGACAGATCAAGAGCCATGAGAACAAGGAAAAAAATCCTAAAGAACAGGGGAGCAAATAGAACACCCATGAATAGGGAAAAACCATACTGTCAGAGTGTTTTAAACACTATGAATGGTAACATTAGCACTTGCCTTTTTATAGAAATTCTGGGATGTAAGAATACATCCGTACATCTGTGGTTTATTAATTTTCTAGTCACTTTGAAACATTCCAACCATAAATGGAAATCTCTTAAAGATTACCATAAGTGAACTGAAAGATTGGATTTCATAATTTCGCATAACTGCAAATATCACTTCTTGCATTGAATTTTGCCAAATCAGGTGTCTTGGTTTTCCCAATTAAGCATTGTCATCACATCAAATTTCATCACACAACAGGTGAAATGTCAATCATGGTAGAGGCACAGATTTCCAAAGGTTGAGCTTGCATAAGCAAAATTATTCTGTTATC
Organism: Cunninghamia lanceolata; assembly: GCA_027924645.1. Classification (NCBI taxonomy): domain Eukaryota; kingdom Viridiplantae; phylum Streptophyta; class Pinopsida; order Cupressales; family Cupressaceae; genus Cunninghamia; species Cunninghamia lanceolata. Next base: position 10,715,302 of record BSBN01000703.1, on the reverse strand, counting down.
AAATTCCTCAAGAGTGACAGCGATGGAGACCTTGCACACGCTTGAGTAGTTAATGTTTTGTAATGAATCCTAGTCAGATTTAGCACCAACAAATCCTTCTATTATAACTTTGAATCTAGGCTATTGATCTCAATCTTAGCTAGCATAACTTGATAGTGCCGATTTGATCCTATTCCAGGTCAGACCTTACATCTTGCTTCTTTCAATAGTATCCTACCATTTGGATAGCCTTTTCTAGCTGTGATCCTGAGGAGAAGTCCTTCTTGTAGTGCAGTTAAGACAGCATCCACCATTCCACGTATGAAGTATATAGTCATAGATATGATCTTGGTGGAATAGCAGATAACTGTCAGATCTCGATCTCCTGTACTCGATCAAAGCATTTCTCAAAAAAGTAGTCATGTTTTATGCCACGTCAGATCCTTTCCATTAATATAATAATCCCATCACTCAGAAAGCCATGTGTCTAAATTTTGTCATTCCATAGTTGCTCTGAAAATCCTTTGGTGGAGTATGGCAGAATGTCAAAATCAAGAGAAATTGTTTTGTAACGCCCGGGACCCACCTTTGTGTCATCTTGGATGGTCCTTGACCATTTGTAACCCTTTCTGCATTTCCATCGAGACCAGCCTCTTTTATATCCCTCCCTGGGCAGATTAGTGGAAACGAATATGCTAGCGCCACCTGCCAAAATTGGTTAGTAGGACTGGACCTTGACATGTTCAATACTTCTATTTCTTTAGGAGAAGGATGGCCAATTGGGTTGAGTCTCTCTTTAAGAATAAAGTTGTCCTAGGTGCGGGCTATAGACGGTAACTTCTTGGCAAGGGGCTAGTAAACAATGTTGCGGGAAGGCATGAGGGAAAACTTCAAAGGATGGTGATAGGAAATAAGCAGTCACTAAAGAATTATATTGTATGTGGCCATTTGCAAGACTTCATACTGTGAGGGTTCAGGGTTTTAGCAAATTTAGCTTACTCAGAGTATTTTCTTGAGCAGAGAAACCCTAATTTTAGAAATCTAATGATCAAGTGAGATAAAGCTGGGAACAAAATTATCATAAACATGAAAAATTTTGTAGGGTTCCATTAGTGGCTCTAGTTGGGGATGCCTGTTCAACCTGAATAGAGTGAGATCATAGAAAACTTTGGAGAAGTAGACCAGGTGCCTACTCCATTAGGCAGCTCTGTAACTTCTCCTTTATTCAATTTTTTTTAAACCTCATTTGATGGCCCCAGGCCACCAAATGAAAATAAGAATCAATGTTTGCCTCTATCAAATACCATCTTGTTGAAGGAACTGATTTCCCTCAACCCACATTTACCTCTGCCACTGACATGCTTAACCAATCACTGAGATTGTCATTGTCAACATTAACTCTGTCAATTTGAAAATTGCATTCAGACACCAACTGAAATTCATAATCATTGTGACATTTTACCTTATCTATCTCATTGTCATGTTCGCTTTCTTCATTAGCATCTAAGAAAAATATATCAGTACCTTCAGCACCCCATGTATGCTCAAAAGTAAGCATTTCTAGTTCAAAAATGTAATCAGATTCAACCTTAAAACTAACATCCATGTCCATATGAGGAAACTCATGATTATGCTCATCTAGATCAAAAAATAGACACAATATGCATTTAGAACATCCTGACTTTGACCACTACTATAGTGAATTTCACAATCATCAGGTATCCCTGTGTTAGTAAAATGAATTTCTGAGTTTGCATCAACATTTACACTTTTAGCATATCCATCATTGTTAAAGTCAAATGTTTTTTTACCTTCATAAGCATTGTTATCCTGCAAATTATCTTGTTCATTTGTGGAAGAGAAAACAAATGGATACACATCATACTTAATGCCGAAACGAACATCATCATTGTCAAAGTTTATGTGAGCAGGGCACAGACACTCATGACCATTTTCATGTACATACCTCTGATATTCCATGGTCAACAAATCTGAAATTTGCTCACTGTTCAGTGAACATGCCTTTTCTTTCACATCTTCCACTACTTTTTCCTCTTGATCTCTATGAGAGCTACAAGCATCACTTAGTTGCAAGTCAAAATCCATAGGGTTGTCATTTTTATCATTAAAATCTGGCTATTCAATGGATTCATCATAACATACATTGCTCATATCATATGGGATTGAAACTCCAACAACCTTGCCAAAAACACAGTTATGATCTGATATGGAAGGGAGGCCTTCTATATTTTCATCCTTATTAACATTCAGATTGTCATAACAACTATTTTCATTTGCACACCTACCCTTTATGGACTGATTAGAAAAAGCATCTTCCCCTCTGTTAAATACAACATATTTCTCTTCTATATTATGTTCACTCTCTTGGTCACAAAGGGAAAAAGCACCATCACTTATTATAGACATAAAATTATTCCCCCATTCAGTTTTTATGTCTTCATAAACTGAAAGCCATGGGTATATACACTTAACACTTGGAGGCTTTAAATCATGTGGTATAGTACTCAAACTTGGCTCAAGATTCTCACATAATAAATCAATGCAAAATGATTCATTAGCTATTTCTAATTCTGGCACTGCAAATAAAGATTTTATAGATCTACTATTAAAATCATATGAGGTTTCACCCTTATACCTCTTCATATCACAAAATGCATCAATAGGTGATATGGATTCAACTTTGTTTTCAAATTGGTCTTCAAACTCTTCTTGGATATGCAGATGTCTATTGTCTAATAGGCACATATTGCATGTTGATATTCCTTCAAACTAATCAATGAAAAGTATTCTAAGATCATGCCATGAACATATGTAATGCATTGGTAAACCAGAAAACCAATATTCAGTAGCATATTCCAAAGTTCTCACAAAAAGATTCATGATAACATCCTCTTCTTCTATTTGATAGTTTTCCATCAAAGCAATGGAACTTTGTAAATGTTGTGATGCTAACTCTTTGAAATCTCCTCTAGACCTAGGCAAGTATTCACTCATTTTTCTTGGGACTGAGTGTGGATAACCTTGGATTTTACAGAAATCTAGAGGGTTATATCTTTCATTAAAGAACATATGGGTAAGTGCAAGAAGATGGGGGGCCAAAAAGGGGTCTTAAGTGGCCACTTTTTTTTCTAAAATTAGGAAATACTGGCCTTGGATGAGAAATTGAGCATAGTTACACTCAAAATTTGGAGATGCAACCAAAACAACGTTCGTAGTACTCCGAGTCTACTTTCTAAACTACTTTTTTTTTTAAAAAATGGCATAGATTAAGGGGTTCAAAAGAGGGAGCCACAGAAATTGGTGTTGTTTCTGTCAAAAAAACATAACATAGCATGTTTTGTGGCTCCCTCAAAAGGTCAAATTTTTTTTGGTATTTTTAAAATCACTTCAGTGAGAAATTAGCTGAGAGCATGTAGTTTATGCCCAATTTTTGTGATAAATTTTTTATGAATATTTGATTTTTTACTAATTTTCAAAGTGGACACATCCTAAAAAATAGAATTTTGGCCGTGCTACCCCTATAAATTTTGAAAACTAATTTAAAATCATTTTTTTCTTTTTTTAATATTTGTAGAATGGAGTCTAGTTTCTAAATATGTAATTTTTTTGAAATTTTAATGAATAGTTAATTTACAATGAAAAAAAGACCAAACAGTGGTTTTTGTCCAAAAACGGACACACAAACAAAAAAAATTAAAGATGAAAGGATTAAGATTGTTAAAATGTAAAAAAAATCACATCATCAAATAGCTAAGAGAAAGCCTAACATTACCTAGGTGTTCAATTTCTTTGACCTTGAAACACGTGCAAATCTGAGGGTTAGCACGAAGAAAATTATGTGAAATCTTGAAGAATATGGAAAAACACGTCTGTGGATGTTCAAAAGGCACTCGAAGCCTTTGGGTTAGAAATCCAAAGCAAATCCCAAGCCCAAGGCTTGGGATTTCCAAAGCAAAACATAACACGAGCGCGTTATAACATGCTCGCATTAGTTTTTGCTTTGCATTTTTCCTTTCCGCAAAAGTTTGTGTTGTTTGTCATGTTTGAAATAACGCAAGCGTGTTATAACACGCTCACATTATGTTTCCCGTAAATTTTTTTATGTTCAAGGCTATTAATCATGTATGTATGTATGTATGTATGCCTATATGTATGTATGTATCTATGTATGCCTATATGTATGTATGAATAGTGTCGAGGGTAGAGGAGGGTAGAGATGGGAGTGAGCCAAATAGGGGAGGAGAGGGGTGGATAAGGATTGAGTGATTAAGGTTTAAGGTTGAGGGTTGAGCATTTAGGGATAGGATTTAGAGTTTAGGGATAAGGGATTAGAGTTTAGGACCTTGAGGGATTAGGGTTTCGGGTTGAGGATTTAGGGATACCGTTTAGGGTTAAGGGTCAAGGGATTAGGGTTAAGGTAGAGTGTTGAGGGTAGAGGGATTAGGGATAGGGTTTGGGGTTGAACTTTTAGGGTTGAGGAATTAGGGTTTAAGGTATAGTTTAGTAGTTCTTGTGGATAGAACCAGTAAACAATGGGAGATTATTTGCCTGTTTCATAACAATATACCTCCCCTAAGTGTGGGGTGGACAGCAAGAAACATAGATGTACCCCAATGCAAACTTTTTCTCATAATGATCATCCTTCTGATTTCAACTGTTAATTACTCACTGTGGATGTACCATATGCAAAGCTTTTCTAATAGTGTGTACACCTATTGGCATAATGAACCCCAGATGGGCCAGAAAAACATGCCATATAACATTACTAACATTAAAAATGTTCATAGCCATTTTTCTAACATATTCTTGCAACTCAAATATCTTTAAGAGAAGAGTGTCAAAAATGATGGGTTTAACAACCTAACATAAGGCAAAGCAGTTTTGTTGGGTTTAGGGATAGGGTTTAGTGTTGAGGGTTTAGGGATTATGGTTTAAGGCATAGTGTTGAGGGTTGAGGGTTTAGAGATAGGGTTAGGGCTGAGGGATTAGGGTTTAGGGTTGACAGATTAGGGTTTAGAGTTGATGGATTAGGGTTTAATGTTGAGAGTTGAGGATTGAGGGTTTAGGGATAGGGTTGATGGTCAAGGGATTATGGTTAAAGTAGAGTGTTGAGGGTAGAGGGATTAGGGATAGGGTTTAGGGTTGAAAGTTTAACGATTGAGGGTTGAGGCTTTAGGGCTAAGGGTTAAGGGATTTGGGTTTAAAATGTAGTGTTGAGCGTCGAGGGTTTATGGATAGGTTTTAGGGTTTAATTTTTAAGGGTTAACAGTTGAGGGATAGGGTTTAAGGTTTAGGGATAAGGGATTAGGGTTTAAGGTATAGTGTCGAAGCTTGAGGGTTTAGGAATAGGGATAGTGTTTAGGGTTTAGGGATGAGGGATTAGGGTTGAGGGTTGAGGGTTGAGGGATTAGGGTTTAAGGTATAATGTCGAGGGTTGAGGGTTTATTGATAGTGTTTAGGGTTGAGGGTTGAGGGATTAGGTTTTAGGGTTGATGGATTAGGGTTTAAGGTATAGTGTTGAGGGTTGAGGGTTTAGAGATAGGGTTTAGGGCTGACGAATTAGGGTTTAGGGTTGATGGATTAGCGTTTAATGTCAAGGATAGGGTTAGAGTGTCGAGGGTAGAGGTATTGGGGATAGGGTTTAGGGTTGAAGGTTTAAGGATTGAGGGTTGAGGCTTTAGGGATGAGGGTTTAAGGCTTAAGATATAGTGTCAAGTGTTGAGGGTGTAGGGATAGGGTTTAAGTTTTAAGGGTTAAGGGTTGAGGGATAGGGATTAGGGTTTAAGGTATAGTGTTGAGGGTTAATGGATTAGGGATAGGGTTTAGGTTTGATGGATTAGGGTTTAGGGTTGATGAATTAGGGTTTAATGTTGAGAGTTGAGGGTTGAGGGTTGAGGGTTAAGGGTTGAGGGATAGGGTTAATGGTCAAGTGATTAGGGTTAAATAAGAGTGTCAAGGGTAGAGGGATTAGGGATAGGGTTTAGGGTTGAAGGTTTAAGGATTTAGGGTTGAGGCTTTAGGGATGAGGGTTAAGGGATTAGGGTTTAAGATATAGTGTTGAGTGTCAAGAGTGTAGGGATAGGTTTTAGGGTTCAAGTTTTAAGGGTTAAGGGTCGAGGGATTAGAGTTAAGGGTTGAGGGATTAGGGTTTGATGTTGAGGGTTGAGTACATTAAGGTTCGAGGGTTAAGGGTTGAGGGATAGGGTTGAGGGTCAATGGATTAGGGTTAAAGTAGAGTGTCGAGGGTATAAGGATTAGGGATAGGGTTGAAGGGTTTAGGGATAAGGGATTAGGGTTTAAGGTATAGTATCGAGCCTGTTGAGGGTCTAGGAATAGGGATAGCATTTAGGGTTTAGGGATGAGGGATTAGAGTTGAGGGATGGCAGATTAGGTTTGAGGATTGAGGGATTAGGGTTTAGGGATAAGGTTTAGGGTTGAGGGTTGAGGGATTAGGGTTTAAGGTATAGTGTTGAGGGTTTAGGGTTGAGAGATTAGAGTGAAGGGTCGAGGGATTAGGACTTGACATTGAGGGTTGAGGGTTGAGGCTTTAGAGTTTAGGGATAGGGTTGAGGGTCGAGGGATCAGAGTTAAGGGTTGAGGGATTAGGGTTTGACATTGAGGGTTGAGTACATTAAAGTTTGAGGGTTAAGGGTTTCAGGATAGGGTTGAGGGTCGAGGGATTAGGGTTAAAGAAGAGTGTCAAGGGTATAAGGATTAGGGATAGGGTTGGAGGGTTTAGAGATAAGGGATTAGGGTTTAAGGTATAGTATTGAGCCTGTTGAGGGTTTAGGAATACATGGATAGCATTTAGGGTTTAGGGATGAGGGATTAGAGTTGAGGGATGACGGATTAGGGTTGAGGGATTAGGGTTTAGGGATAAGGTTTAGGGTTGAGGGATTAGGGTTTAAGGTATAGTGTTGAGGGTTTAGGGATAGGGTTTAGGGTTGAGGGATTAGAGTGAAGGGTCGAGGGATTAGGATTTGACATTGAGGGTTGAGGCTTTAGGGTTTAGGGTTTAGGGATAGGGTTGAGGGTCGAGGGATCAGAGCTAAGGGTTGAGGGATTAGGGTTTGACGTTGAGGGTTGAGGGTTGAGGTTCGAGGGTCGAGGGTTTAGGGATAGGGTTGAGGGTTGAGGGATTAGGGTTAAAGTAGAGTGTCGAGGGTATAAGGATTAGGGATAGGGTTGGAGGGTTTAAGGATAAGGGATTAGGGTTTAAGGTATAGTATCAAGCCTGTTGAGGGTTTAGGGATGAGGGATTAGAGTTGAGGGATGACGGATTAGGGTTGAGGGTTGAGGGATGAGGTTTAGGGTTGAGGGTTGAGGGATTAGGGTTTAAGGTATAGTGTTGAGGGTTTAGGGTTGAGGGATTAGAGTGAAGGGTCGAGGGATTAGGATTTGACGTTGACGGTTGAGGGTTGAGGCTTTAGGGTTTAGGGTTTAGGGATAGGGTTGAGGGATTAGGGTTTGACGTTAATGATTGAGTACATTGAGGTTCAAGGGTTAAGGGTTTTGGGATAGGGTTGAGGGTCGAGGGTATGAGGATTAGGGATAGGGTTAGAGGGTTTAGGGATAAGGGATTAGAGTTTAAGGTATAGTATCGAGTCCATTGAGGGTTTAGGAATAGGGATAGCATTTAGGGTTTAGGGATGACAGATTAGAGTTGAGGGATGACAGATTAGGGTTGAGGGTTGAGGGATTAGGGTTTAGGGATAAGGTTTAGGGTTGAGGGTTGAGGGATTAGGGTTTAAGGTATAATGTTGAGGGTTTAGGGATAGGGTTTAGGGTTGAGGGATTAGAGTGAATGGTTGAGGGATTAGGATTTGACGTTGACGGTCGAGGGATTAGGGTTAAAGTAGAGTGTGGAGGGTACAAGGATTAGGGATAGGGTTGGAGGGTTTAGGGATAAGGGATTAGGGTTTAAGGTATAGTATCAAGCCCGTTGAGGGTTTAGGAATAGGGATAGCTTTTAGGGTTTAGGGATGAGGGATTAGAGTTGAGGGATGACAGATTAGGGTTGAGGAATTAGGGTTTAGGGATAAGGTTTAGGGTTGAGGGTTGAGGGATTAGAGTGAAGGGTTGAGGGATTAGGATTTGATGTTGAGGGTTGAGGGTTGAGGGTTGAGGCTTTAGGGTTTAGGGATAGGGTTGAGGGTTGAGGGATTAGAGTTAAGGGTTGAGGGATTAGGGTTTGACATTGAGGGTTGAGGTTCGAGGGTCAAGGGATTAGGGTTAAGGTAGACAAGGAGCAACTAAGAGACATAAAGAGGGGAGAGGTAGAGAGGTGAGGGGGAGAGATAAGTGAGATATAGAACATGAGCTAATGGAACTAGAGGTGAGATATTGTAAAGGTGCTATCAAAGGTGAGATAGGTAAAATATTTATGGATCAATCTATAGCAGGACAAAATGTGAGCATGTTATAACATGCTCGCATTTTGTCCTTCTATAGAAATGGTAAAAAGAGTGTTGACCCCCATGATCCAGGCCCACATGCTCTATTTTCATACTGATTCTGCGCATGCTCTGACAAAAAAGAAGTGTTTTCATGTTGTTGGGAAGTTCACATGCACATTTGACACATTCTACCACCTTTGCATGATCTTTCCACCACCTTTTCTACTTTGCCAACTTGAGAAGGAGGAAATAACATAGTTTTCACACCAAGTTTGATATATATCTATTCAAGTTTCAATTTTTGTAGTGTTGCAATGTTAATTGTGATTCAATTTTAGGAATTTAACATTAATGATTGGTTAATAGTATTGTTGTTAGTAATTATATTTGAGTGTTATTCAATTTAACATTGAAAAGGAAGCAAGTGGTGAAAAACTCAAATTGTTGAGGAGTTTGATGTAAGAAGAAAAAAACACTACATAATTGGGTACTCTCTCCATTCGAATCTTCATTTTTTAGGTATGTCAAGTCTTTACATGCGTCTTCTTTACATTTTCCTTAATTCTATTTGAATTAATTTATCATGCTTTATCATACATGTTTAAAATAGACACATTCCCAATCAAGAAAGAAGCCTACAATCTCACATGATGCCATGTATATTTTCTACACTTGGGCTCTTTAATAATTATGTGTAATAAATAGACCTTAACATACCATGATGTCAAACTATACAAGAATAAATCCTTACAACATAATAAAAATACAATCCCGCTATTATCTTGTATTCATTTCTTAGCAAGTAATATTGGTCTCTTTATCATGCTACAGACAAATTCTCCATGATGCCGAGGAAACGATCAAGAATTAAACCAACACAGGAAGAGATAGAAGCTAAGAATGCAAAGAAAGCAGTGGCTATGAGGGAACTTCGTGAGAAGAGGAAATTAGACACGATAAATGAAGACATGCCAATTGAAGAGGAACCACAACCATCACAAAGAGAATGAATGCAAAAGCTTCGTGCTACGAGAGATTTGAATACCATAGTTGGAGACATGTCCTCTACCACAAGTCAACATGTAGGGACACCATCTACCACATCTCAAGTTGAGAGTACATCATCACTCACATGTGATGAAGAAAGTACACCAGCGTTCCCACCTCAACCTCAACGTATGCCATCTATTCCATCTTCGATTGAAGGTATGCCATCTAGCCCATCTTATTTAAATATTGATGAAATTCCTAATGTTGAGATGAATTTACCTAACTTAACACCACCTAGAATTTTGCATAGAAAGCCAAAGTATTTGATTGATATTGATGAGAATATTTTGCAGCCAATGGAAGGTAAGATTCCAAAACACACTTGTAGAAGATATGCTCATAAGATTTGGAGATTGTTCTTTGAAAAGTTAAATGAGACTACAAGATGTCAACTATTCATTGAAATGATACGAAGTATAAAGTATAGGTCCATCATGAAGATTCTTGGGTTGAGAACATCAGAGGCTTCAAGTGAAAAATCTATTGTCAAGAATCTAATGAGTCTGTATGAGAGTGTGATAGTAATGCAACACGGCGTGTGATTACATCAACTATAGTAAGTAGTCAAACGAGGAAAGATCATCTCATTAGAAAGATGAGTCAAGAATTGAGAATTAATAGGAAAACTTTATCAAGAGCCGTTGGAAGATGCCAAAGAATTGAGGACACTAATGCCAATAAATTATGGGCATTCTCGGGGAGACTACCATGAAAAGATACACCAATTGTTGAAGCATTGAGATCACTAATTGAAGACTTTTGGAAGAATTACACAAGGGTATCTCCAAATCAAAGGGATGTGGTAAGAAGGAGAATCGATAGTCAGAACTGTGAGCCACATCCAAAGCATTTTTTGGATGAGACTCAAACACAGTTTTATGGTAAATTTCTAAAGAAGTATCCTCAAATTAAAATTTGTCAAAGATATTTTGAAATGCTAAAACCTTTCTATGTCAAGATAAATCACACACGCACTACTTGTTGCTGTAGATTACATATTGAATTTTCTAACTATTTTGATGCTTATAGGTCTATATGTTTAGATATGCATACTAACAATGTTTTGCAGGGTTGTGCCATATGTGCCCCACCAACATCTTCAAGAGACTTCATATCAAGAATTTTATGTGAAAGAGAGGAAGGTCAAATATTCTATAAGAAATTATGCTTGGATGGCACATGTCATCGTTGCAGTGGCTTGCAACATTTGCCAATATGTGAACATATGGAAAGAACACATGCGGTTGGAAACGAACTAGTAGAGTTTGGCAAGTATAAAATAGTGACATACAATACAAAAGATGGTAAAGAAGCAAAGAGGTGTGAATTGGTTATTGAAAATATTCTAGTGTATCAGTTTATGCCTATATTCCATGACAGCATAGTGTATGAGTATGCAAGACATGCCCATAGTGCTCGATGGTTGGACTTGCAATTCAAGTTATGCAAGGACACATTTTTGGTTGGTAGCATTATTTCAGTCGTCGACTTTGCAGAGAATTATAGTCTACAGCCATAACGTGAGGTGCAATCACAATATTACAACTCCACATAGGTTTCTATATTTGTGCACATCGCATTCATTTATGCGAATGATAGTACAAAGGATGACAGAAAGATCATAAGGGGGTATAATTTCTATATTAGTGATGATCGCACACATTCTACGAAGTTCGTGCAAGGTTGCTTTCAGGTGTTCTACAATGATTTGGCTAGAAGGGGCATATCATTCAGTCAACATATCATATGGTCGGATAACTATGCATCACAATTCAAGAACTCACAGAATTTCTATTAGCTGAGTAGGAGGCATAATTTTATAGGTATTCAGCATATGTGGAACTTTTGTGAGGCTGGGCATGGAAAGCGGGAGCATGATGGTGCAGGAGCATGTATCAAAAGAGCCATAGCACGAGAAGAGTTAAAGTATAAAGATAATGCAAATTTGACAGATGCAAAATCGATTGACGAGTGGTGTAATGCTTCCATGGGTCCAGGTAATGAAGGTAAGTCTTCAGTTCATAGATTTTTTTGGTTGATAGATGATACTAACATTGCACCATATGAGGACTATTGTACATTGACAGGATCAAATGAGATGCACTCTTTCAGAAGCTCAATTGCAAGTTCATGGAGTATCCATACGTGAAAGATGTCATGCTTTTATTCTTCCTATACAATTTAAGTCTGGGATGAGTGCGAGTCAAAGGAGTGGGTTGACGAATGGCAGTTAAGTTATCTTAGCCCACTTGACACGTATCGACCCCTAATGGCACTAGAACTAACACAAATGGAATCATCAGTTGAATTTGACCACATATTAGATTTAGTTGAACTAGGTAATATAGGGCACGTATATGCATCTAATTTCATCTAGTTCAACCAGGTAATGTCATCTTACTTTGTAGTGTTTTTATAATGTTGACTAATTTCATCTAATTTGCTACACATATCAATGTAGGGCACGTATATGCAGTTATTGCATATGAAGATAATGAAGAGGGAATAGATTATTACTTATGTCATTGTGCTGAGGCCAAAAAGAAATTGGAGGCCCCTGTTACAGATGGAGAAAACATCGAATACCCTACAGGCTCAGTGGTTATTACTGGAACATGGCTTAGAAGGTACCCACATAAGAGTGCTAATGTTTGGTTGTTTTAGGACTTTGACACGCATCGGAAGATTCTTCATTACTCAAACCTTGTCATGGCATCCAATGTTCATTTGATAAAGTATCGAGGTAGACCTTTGAACAAAATCTTGTGGAAGGTGCGTGAGTTTGACCATAAAGCAATACTTGACACAATAAAGAGTAGAGTAGACCTAGATGGTTCATTGGATTAATTTGTAAGTATTCACATTGATTTTGTAAAGTCATGTTACATTGAGTTGTAAGTATGCACATTAATTTGTAAGGTTTGTCTTTTTTTATTTCCTGCTGCATTTTTACACATATACACATTTTTACATCGTCATGTTATGCATTTTTGGTGTCTTGCTCTTAATGCAACCAAACTGATAGTTCCAACGTGTCCGGATGGGTACATTTATGCTAGGCATAATCCTATTTTTCACCCAAACATGTCGAAACAGTCCGAGCTACATTGTACTGATGATATCTCTGAAGAGTCCAAAGTGCAAAAAGGCAGCAATCTTTGACGAGATGTTACTCAAAAATTGTGTCACTTAGAAACATTTTGTCTAAGGTAACATGATCACGTAGAGTGTCTCTACAATAACCTCTCTCATTTTTTTATATCTTTGAGGCATTTTCCCGTGGTGAAAGGTTTTCTGCTACCCCAAAAATCGTCAAAAGGAGGCAGTGTAAAGTTGCAAAGGGGTGTAACTTTCATCCTGCTCCTGATGCGACCAAACTGACTATTCCAACGCATTTGAATGGGTACATTTACACTAGGCATGGTCCTATTTTTCACCCAAACATGTCGAAACAGTCTGAGCTACATTGTACCGACGATATCCCTGAAGAGTCCAAAGTGCAAAAAGGCAACAATTTTTGACAAGATGTTACTTGTAAACCATGTCACTTAGAAACATTTAGTCTAAGGCAACACGATCATGTAGAGTGCCTCTACAATAACCTCTCTCAGTTTTTTATATCTTTGAGGCATTTGCCTGTGGTGAAAGGTTTTCTGCTGCCCAAAAAATTGTCAGAAGGAGGCAGTGTAAAGTTGCAAAGGGGTGTAACTTTCATCCTGCTCCTGATGCGACCAAACTGATTGTTCCAACACATTCAGATGGGTACATTTATGCTAGGTATGGTTCTATTTTTCACCCAAACATGTCGAAACAGTCCGAGCTACATTGTACCGACGATATCCCTGAAGAGTCCAAAGTGGAAAAAGGCAGCAATCTTTGACGAGATATTACTCAAAAATCGTGTCACTTAGAAACATTCTTTCCAAGGCAACATGATCACATAGAGTGCCTCTACAATAACCTCTCTCAGTTTTTTATATCTCTGAGGCATTTGCCTATGGTGAAAGGTTTTCTGCTGCCCCAAAAATCATCAGAAGGAGGCAGTGTAAAGTTGCAAAGGGGTGTAACTTTCGTCCTGCTCCTGATGTGACCAAACTGACTGTTCCAACATGTCTAGATGGTTACATTTACTCTAGGAATGGTCCTATTTTTCACCCTAACATGTCGAAACAGTCTAAGCTACATTGTACCGACGATATCCCTGAAGAGTCCAAAGTGTAAAAAGGTAGCAATCTTTGACGAGATGTTACTCAAAAATTGTGTCACTTAGAAACATTCTGTCTAAGGCAACACAATCATGTAGAGTACCTCTACAATAACCTCTCTCAGTTTTTTATATCTCTGAGGTATTTGCCCGTGGTGAAAGCTTTTCTGATGCCCCAAAAATCATCAGAAGGAGGCAGTGTAAAGTTGCAAAGGGGTGTAACTTTTGTCCTACTCCTAATGTGACCAAACTGACTATTCCAACGTGTTCGGATGGGTACATTTACGCTAGGCATGGTCCTGTTTTTCACCCAAACATGTCGAAACAGTCTGAGCTACATTGTACCGACGATATCCCTGAAGAGTCCAAAGTGCAAAAAGGCAGCAATCTTTAATGAGATGTTACTCAAAAACCATGTCACTTAGAAACATTTCATCTGATGCAACACGATCACGTAGAGTGCCTCTACAATAATCTCTCTTAGTTTTTTATATCTCTGATGTGTTTGCCCCTGGTGAAAGGTTTTCTACTGCCCCAAAAATCGTCAGAAGGAGGCAGTGTAAAGTTGCAAAGCATTGCTAAGAAATCCTCAATACTTAAACACTCCAATGAACTGAAGCAACTTCTTCTTAGGCACAAATGTAAGGGTACACAAGGGGAAAATGGTGCCTAGATGACTTAGTGCATTTCTATGACTTCATTCACATGTTTAAATGTTTGAGAAACTCTCCTTTACTAAGCACTTGCCCTCATGTCAATGTTAAGCTTTATACCTCCTAGGCGCTCAATTAGGTGATGTCATTAGATACAACTTACCCTTAGGTGCCAATGTAGCTTCTTCAATCCATCACACTTCTAGGTGCTCAAATTTGAGGTCTTAGACTTGTATCCTATTCCTAGGCACAATTGGATGATCTTCCTAGATCTAGGCGCTCATGATGGTGGGAAATTACATAAAGGGGCACCTAAGTCTAATTTGACTTTGTATTTGATATTTTATGAATCCAATTGACTAGGAATGGCTCAATTTCTAAAGTGTTGACTCAATAATGTAAGTTTAAGGTCTTTTCCCCATAAGGACCAATTAATGAGTTCACTAGATGCAATTTCTCCTTAGGCACCAAAACTATATAGTAGAGACAAGAGGAGGCGCCTAGCATCAATTTAGGCTCTATTAATTATTTGTAAGACCTTGAATGATTAAACATGTTTGAAGTAAGCCTTTCTCTCTTGGAACTTACTCAATGATATAGATTTGTGATACTTTATCTAAGGTGCCAATCTAGATCTATATGGAGGTGAAAGAGCGCCCAACATCATGAAGCTTTATACTTGGCTTTTTTTATGCTTTAAATAATTATTAAGGTCTTAGGATGACTTTTCCCCTCTAGGTGCCTACTCTTAGATGTCCTTGGATATAATTTCAATCTAGGCACTCATGGAGGTATTGAATGACAAGAAAAGGCGCCTTAGCTTACTTAGCCCATTTCTTTGGATTTTGATGATCTTGACTCTTAAATGCCATCTAGTCTCATGCTCTTAAGCTCTCCTCTTACAAGGTGCCATATTGAATGGATTTAAACTCTCTTGTTATGCTTAGGCGCTAATTCAAGGTCATTCTAAAGGCAAATAGCACCTAGAATCCATTTGACTTATCTTTTAACATTTCAACAAGTTTAAGCAATGGGAGAGATCTCATCAAGGAGTCCACTCAAAGGGTTGTTTCATGTCAACTCTTCCTAGGCGCCAATGTGTGATTAGATGACAAGGAAAGTGTGCCTAAACTCCAAACATTCAATCAATCTTCATATACATACTTCTTTCCTTCAAGGTGCTCAAATTGGTTAACTCATTCTTCAATTCCTTATTCTAGTTGGTTCTAAGACCTTTAGGCACTATCATTCACCAATTCAAACCTTCAAACACTTTTAAGGTGCTCAAAGTGATGACCATCACCAATCCACTCCTTAGGCGCTCAAATTTGATTGTAGAAGCAAGAAATTGCACCTAAGGTTTATGTTGCTCAAGACCTCCTTTGCAAAGCGCCTTAGATGATGATCAAGGTGTGAAAATGTGCCTTACTTGAATTTGGATTATTCCTTGATATTTAAGGCTTTTAACACTTGTTTGCACCCTTGTATGACTACATCACCCTTAGGCACTCATTTTGAGGTGTTATTCATCTACTATGTTGCCAAGGCGCCAAAATTGGTGATATGAAGCATGAAGGGCGCCTAAACTCATAATGTGTTTTCCTTGTCAAATTTTCAATGCTTAAGGTCATTTGTATCAATTCCATTCAAGGTGCCATAACTTGGGATGATCAAAGGTTTGTTTACTTCAATAGGCGCACTTTAAGGTCTCAATCTTAGGTGCTGATATGAGTATGCAGAGGTGGGAAAGCACGCCTAACTCCATAGAGAAATTTTGTGCCTAGAAGTGTAAGTCCCAGAGGATAAGGTATATTGAATATACTTTAAATATTTTTCAATATACCTTTCAGGATGTTTGAGATAGGTCTCGAATCCACCAGATTTCAGACTTAGTCAATTTTTATTGTTTTAGGATATCAGGCTACTAGACTTAGTCATTTTCAAGATCTCAAACATAAAGAATAACATGATGATTCATTTTTTTGTATTGCATATAGTTGACATTGTATGCTACTCATAAAGAATATTAATATTTTCTGTTCAACATGATGATTCATTTTTTTTAAAATACAACTTTTATCTTTTAATTCCAAAATGAGGTTTAGGTGATACTTGAATAACAATAGCTAGCTTATTGGATCAACAAACATTCTATGTAATACAATTGGAATTTAAATATTTGATGTAGCCATCTACAAATATCCATTCAAACGTGGATTTATAATGCAAGTATGGACGCCATCAATAAAAAAGATTTGTATTAACCAAATATCCATATAGGCATACATCAATATCTATCAATATAAGAATAACATATATACAAAATAGCCATATAGGCTTACAAGAATGCCATATAGGCATACAATATCAACTATATGCAATACAAAATATATGTCCACAAATGCCATATAGGCATACAACAAACGAACACAATAAAAAGTCATTCCCCTCTAGTTGGTGAAGAGAATAGATCACGGGAAGCCTTTGATCTTCTAGGGGATGGAGACACACATGTGGGTGGTCTACTATGAACCCAAGGGTTGCTCCTCCTATTTAGTTCTTCCTGCATCTTTAGCTGTTACAATAAAAAGTATAGACATTAATATATAGAAATTACATGTTATAAAAAATGAAACATTTAACAAAATAATCACTTACCGCTACCATATAATCTATCTCCTCACTTGCCTCAGTAGCAGGAATAGGCCGTGGTGATGTCATGTCCTATAGAAACCATCCAGATAGAAATTAAACTTCAAATCAATAATCTTTTGATTTTTCAAAAATAAACAACTATAACAATAAATTGAAATTGAAATTTACTACTCTGCCTCATACCCCTGTCAATGCCATGGAGCTATGAATTGCAGAGGTCACACCATGCTCCATTGCCCTATGAACATCGGGAGGTGTCTCTGTAGCCTGCATCATCTAGAAATAAAACAACATTATTCAATTACAAAAACTATAATAGTGATGCAAATCATGGCTCCTAACATACACACATGTTCATCTAAACATGGAAGTACACACAATAAAGCACACAAGTCACATAGAAAAATCTAGTAAGTACAATTCATTCATTAAACTATTTATTTTATTACATCCGTAAAGCTTTGAAGTCCACCACCGCTGGCACGTGTTGCCGTGAAATCTCCAATATTAACCTATTCAACATCCAAAATTAGATATTAGAATACCATTCATATAACGATGCTATTCACATGTAATATTTATAATTGTTTACTAGTTACATACCCCGACAGTAGATGATCTAGTGTTATATGCAGGTGGAGAACCACTGAAAACTGCATCAACCCTATGACCCTGAAATTTCATTAAAATCATCAAACTGAATTAGTTAATCTTGCATTTCAAAAATGAAATTTAATAAATTAAATTCAATAAACTTGCTAATATTTACCTAAGTATCAAGGCTGAAAGTCTCACTCAAGAGGGTATCTGCCATCACCATCTGCTCAGTTGCAGATGTAGCTTGTGCACCTGTGTCCTGACTTTCCATGGGGTCATAACCACAGGCTGACCCGCAAGCCTGACAAGCATGGGGTGGGACCCTACTCCTCGCACTATCTCCCAACCCACTCTCTGCTACAAGACTGGCCTGCTCTATGATGCTCTGGGTCAAGGCACTAATAGACTAAAGTGTATCAACCTCAACACTCTCCTTCACAATGGAAGGGATAGAAACATGTTCATGGGCTGGTCTGCTGATTACTCGTCTCACTGCCCGCTGTGGGTCAACACGTACCCCTGGTTTATCTTGTGCTGATCCCCCACCTCTACCTTGGAAGTCCCGCATATCAAAATAGTTTGGCACTTTATTGAGGACAAACTCGCAATAGAGTTTCCTCAAAAAGTATTGTGGGACCTCATTATTATTGCATGGAGGATGGTCAAAAACCATCCACCACCTCTACCCAAAATTGTCCCTTATCACTTGGTTGTTGCACCAATGGATAGGGAACCTCTTGCATATAATGGGTGGAGGTTGATTTGTTTGTGGGTTTGTGAAAATCGAACACAAGCCTAATTTTGTAATTTGTAATTTTTTCATATCTTGGTATGACAGCTTGTCTACATAATAGTCTCTAAACTCTCTCCTTTTACTTGTCCAACTAGATATTTGCTTGCTAATGGAATCTACATTTGACAACATAGATTCAAGAGATTCAGTAAGCATGGACCTATGCAAGGTTGAAGTCGAAGGATCTTTCAACCTTGCAATTATATCTTCAATTTCTTTTTTGTTGTTTTCAATTTGCCCCATTATATTTTCTTGTGTTCCGGGGGCATGTTGAGGAATGGATGGAGGAGGTTGTTGTTTCGCAGGATTTTGTCGATTTTGAGGAGGAGGAGGTGCATTAACATTTCCTAACAATTAATGAAATATACATCAAAAATCAACTCAAACCTACCTATTTAGAAAGAAATTCAAACAAAAAAACAAATAAAACTCACTCCTTTGGCGTGCTCGACGTCATGGCGGCATTTTGGCGACGAATCAACAAGATTTTGGTGTTGAATTGTTATTCCCAAAATGCGAGCGCACTTCCTAGGGTTTGCAAGCCACGGGTATAGAGGAGAAAATAGAAATGAAATGAGAAGATTACCTTTTTTTATATATAATAGTTCATAACGCGCTCGTGTTATAACGCGAGCGCGTTATGAACTATTATAAATAAAAAAAAAGGTAATCTTAATGCGAGCGCATTATGGTTTGGTTTTGACGAGCCTTAGGCTCGTCATTACGAAACCATAATGCAAGCGCATTATAATGCACTCGCGTTATGCATTAAATTATTTTGAAAACAATTTGGCCACTTTTTGGCCCCCCATCTTTTTGCACTTACCCATATTTCTTTGAGGACATGACTGTGTTTCAGGCATGATATTAAAACTTGTAGAGGGAGAACCAGAACATTCATACATATTTACAAATGAGTTAATCCCCTCTACAACTATCTACTTCTTGATACTTCTTTTAGAATATCATGTTTTCTCATTTCCCTTTTCTACTAGTACCTTTGAGTACTGGATAAGGGACAATATTTACTAGAACCCTTTTTGCAAACCTTCATACAAAAATGTTGCAATAGAAAATACCTGAGAACAGCTACAACCAACTCTTCTGATGATGTGGAATATTATGTAGATCTGGAACTTCTTTGTGTCCTTTATTAGGTTCTTGAAACAGAGTCGCCACCTCTCTCAATAGAGGACTAAATTTTAAGAAGCAAGAAGCTCCTTAAAAGAACTCTTTCATTCTGAGTTTTCTCCAACAACAGAGCCACATACAATCTTCCTCACATACACAACCAGTCTTCCCCTTTGATCAACTGATTCAAAACTAAGAAGAGTCACCACCCTCTAAAGGGAATGATAAAACATCATGCATATACTAACTCTAAATACCCATGACAGACTACTAGATTGATCTTGACATTTATGACTAAAAGTTTCCCAGTAGAGTCACCAATCTGTTGGTTGTTTTAAATTCCCAACTTGATTCTCGAAGCAAATCTATAAAACAACCACTTATTAATGATTGATCTGCCTTGAGGGATTGGCCAATGAATAGGAGATTAGGGAGAGGACCCTTTCTCAATCCCCCTTTTCTTCCTCTACACTTTAGGCTCTATGAAACCAAGGAGGGTGTTCCTTTGTAGATGGATTGTATTTCTAATTCTCTGGCTACTTCTCCTGAACTGATGTCTTCTTTTCTTGGGGATAACAGTGTTCCACTCAAATGGATGGGATTTTCTAGAGATATCAGCTTGTCAATACTGTTCCTATCACATATATGTTCCTCGTAAGCTGCTTGAAAGAATGTATGATAAAGTAAAGGATGGGCTAGATTCTTTAAGCTCTTGTCCTATTCTTTGTAAAGGAACATGCAAAACTTAACTTAATCAAAATAAATATCCTAAAAGCCTATTGTTGGAAAGGAAAATATTTGGATCGATTTTAAAATATTTTGAGGGTAATCAGAGGGGCATAAGTTCAGTATAGTATCCATGAACAGATCAGTGCCTATCCAAGGGCAAAAGAGTCAAAAAGATTAAATGATAAAAACTAAACAGGCTGTGATGTAACAAACCTCAATTTATTGTAAAGATACAACAATGCCATACATTGAAAATACTCTACTAGTTTTGGAATCAACCGTACTTAGTTATCCCTGTACACCCAAATCACATTTGATATTTTCCAATAGCAATTTTATATTACTCCTTGAGTAAAAGACATAAGAGAAATATGCCAGCATAGGAAAGACTGTATCGATGAATAAAGATAATCTTTAACCAAATATGTATTCATAATGTGAAATTGTATACATGAAGTAGGAGACAGTATACTCCAAAACTCAACAAAATTTGTAAAATAAACTATTCAGTAACGTGCATCATAGCTTTCAATAGTTCTATCAAGAAATCAAAAGAGACTCAAATTGGAAATCTAAAAATAGACAACTAATTCTATTAGTAGAAAACAAACTTACTTACAACTCCTCCCTAATTAGATTGATCCCTATTTCAGACTAAGGCTAGAAATAAGACCTCAAACCAATGCTTTTTCATAAGCGCTAAATTCCCTTTTATAAAGATAAGGGAGAAACTATTGCAAGTATGGGCCCAACTAGTGTTGTCATTGATGTCAACATACTCCTGTTGCATTGATGTCAAGGATTGGATGAGCTGTGTGCTAAGGATATTGAGAAAATTAGTCCTATCAGGAAAAGAGAAGAACAATGAAGACAGTGAAGCTCTATAAAGTGAAGATCCCAGTTAAGATGAAGATTAGAGGATGCGCATCAAAGGGTTTGTAGATATGTGTCTAAAGATGATCCAGCCAAGATTTGAGAGGTCTGCATGAAGATTCGAAGAAGTTATGGCCATATGAGTAAAACCAGTTCTGGCAGATGTTCAGAGCTAACAGAGTGACACAAATAGGTCCGGTGAGATCTGGAAATGCAATATCTTGTTCTATGGATTTGGTGGAGTGTTTAGGAAGTCAATGTGAATTAAAAACTCAATTGGTTCATGGTCTGGAGGTCTGCAAGAATTTATTCCAATATGACAGTGATGACAGACTATGTTCTTGAGGTTCTAAATGAAGAAGAGAATGATTTCAGTAAGCAGAAGTACTATGGATGTTCTTGGTGATTCAAGAAAGCTTGTGGGGGTCTCTAGATTGCATCCAGTTCATGTTGGTGGTCTGCATTGAAGATTGAGCTCGTAATTGAAGAATTACTTCCTGATGATGATGTTCTTCCTCAACTTGGTCGACGAGATGATTTACACATCTTGCAGATGATCTTGAAGATGTTTTGCAAAGGATGGAGTGTTCCTCAAAGAAGATTGAAGTCACAAATATATGTGGCCGATAGTGTGGTGATTTGCATGAAGTCTTTTGCAATAAATCAAGTTGTATTTGTGTGTTTTCTCTATAATAAAATAAATTATGCCGACTTTAATGATTATCCCAAAGTTAATGTCTTGTATAAATAAGAGTTGTCAAGTCATTTCAAAGTATCTTGGCGAAGATGAGAGTGTGCTAGAGAGGAGAAGAGCAAAAGGCAGAGTAGAAGTATTGAGCTTAAATGGAACTTGCTGGTACCCAATTATGTCTAGGGTTTTAAGCATGAACATTCATAGGTTTTCTCATTCAAACCCTAAATTTTCTGAGTCATGAGGTCTTGCATTGTCTTTTCTATTTAGATGGTGACCTTCTATGGTGGGTTCTCAGTTATTAAGTTTCATTATCATGCTTTAGTGTTCATAGGCTGACCGGCCCCCATACAATATTTTACTGCTTTTTCCCATCACACGTGAGAAAAATGCTAGGTTTTTTGTATGTGTAAGAGGTCTTGTATGTTGGCGGGATTGTGAAATCTCAGTCGGCCTTTGAAAAATGGTAAAAAATTGAGTTATATGCATTTTTTAATGCATATTGGGTTGCATATACAATAGGGAATTTTTTTAATATTCTCAAGAATATTCGCTGCTTGTATATAAGGTCTGCTTGTATATCGGGCATGTATGTTTGACATACATTGGAGACATAGAATATTCGTTGCTTGTAAATAAGGTCTGCTTGTATATCAGGCATGTATGTTTGACATACATTGGAGACATACAAGTGGGAATCTATCGCAAATCCCAGGATTATTCCCGGTTTGTATATCGGTTACATACAAAGGGCCTTGTATATTTGGTAACATACAAAGCAGCAAAGATACAATGGGTGGGGCACGCGGCTATATACAAGCGAGTTTGTATATTTGGCATACAAGCAGGATATACAAGGTAGACGTAACCAAAGGAATTAGTAGCATTTTGAAATGTTTTAAGATCCACTTTGTATGTTTGGGATTGTGTATTCCAAATATACAATCAAATGTACAAGGTAAGGCATGCAAATAGGTCAGCGGTAGTCAATGTCAGAAATGAGGCCCACCAGTTGTATGTGCATTCGCTTGTATGTTTGCACATACAAGCCAATATACAATAGGGGATATACAACCCAGATGCGGAGGAGGTATCAAATGTAGTGAATGAAATTTGAGGTCTATGGGTTGTATAAAAGCGCTTGTATATGTCGATATACAAGCCGATGTGCAACGAAAAGGATACAAGCCAAATTTTAAAAGGTGGTACATTCTGATGCATAATGATTTGAAATCCATGGCCTGTATGTATATGTGTGTTGTATATTACGGATATACAAAGAAAAAAGGATACAAGACGAACCCGAATAAGTTTCAAATCTGCTTTATAACAGTTTGGGGTCCGCCTTGTATGTTGATTAGTTGTATATGCATTTGCTCATGCATATGCAAGGGCAAAAAGTTAGCGATGGAAGTTTGAGGTGCCTATGTGGAACGTTACCGCAGGTGGATGACTTTTCAGCATGTTTTGGAGCCGTTAATCTCAGCGGTGGAGTCAAAATTGATCGCTATCTTTCAATTTCGCAGCAACGAAGGGTCTCTTTGTATGTGGCCATGTTTTTGAGCGGAAAAAACTTCTGATGCATCCGTTGTTGCACTTCTGAGGGATGTAGGTAGCTGAAGCATTGATGGCAATTTACAGAAGGATGGTCGATGGAGTGATAGGCTAGCTACCCAATTGAAGAAGAACATCCTTAGGTGGTGGTGTGGGGCTCGAGTTCAACTACTCCCAGCCTTTCTTTCTGCCTGCTGCATTAATTATTTTGAGCACCAATTCAAAAATGTATTGAATCTGGCAAAATTTTGATTTACCTTGTAATTAATTTGTTGAGTACACAACCTTGCTATAAATGGTAGATTGTGTTACTCAGTTGGAGTTGTTGAAAATTGGACAACTTTTTGGTACTGTAATCAGATACAATCTAATTGGTGGCTCCGTTCTAGGTATTTTGTGAGTTTATGAGTTGTATGTTGAATGTCTTATATATAGAATTCATCAGTTTCATGCTGATTTAAATGAATAATGCTTTATAGCATGTATTTTGTTATTTGTCTCTAAATTGAATGTGTTCTTCTTCTGAATCTAAATAGCTAAGGGGTGTGAGAGATTCTAGAATATGGGTTTCCTATGTTGAATGCTTAGTCTTTTAGTTCTGCTCAAGGAGTAGATTAAATATTTTGGGTTAAGTATTGAGAAGAATACATTGCAGTAAGGATGTTTATAAGCAGAAATAACTAAATACTTTATCTTGGGTATTGTATGTAAGGCAGACATTGCATAATCTCCTTGAAATCTGATTATTGTTTTAGGTCTGTGATAAACATTCACATATATATATATATTGACTCTGAGCCCTGGATAGGCACCGATCTAGTTTTATATTTTGGTTGCAACCCAAAGTCTCAGTCTTGCATCCAAACATAAAATCAAGCTCAAACTTCAAATACAAACCTTTAGGACATTAGAAGTAGTTTTTAGGACTAAAATCTTCTATCTCACAATTGAATATAGGCCCAAAGCTAGCCCCTTTGCACTTATTCCACAGTTTTGGTCTGCATAAGAGAGGATTCATCTTCTTTGTATCAACATCCAAGTAAGTTCATGTGCATATGTTATAGGTGTTGAATAGGGAATACTCCCTTGGTTCTGCAGAGCCTAGAGAAGAAGAGGAGATATTTATAGAGTCTATCTCCTGTACTGTTGGCCCTTGGCCTGGAAGTCCTGTTGATCAATGATGGCTACCTTGTAGGGATTACTAGGAATAAGCATCCAGTCTGGGAAAAATACCAACAGATTTGGCGACTCTACTGGGAATGTGAAGTAAAAGTGTTATCTTTTCATCCATAGTGAATTTGTGCCCATCTGAGTCACCAACAGATTTGGCGACTCCACTGGGGACTTTGTGTAAGAACCCTGGTTTAAAAGAAAATAATTCCTAGTTATAGGTGGTGACTCTGAACCAATCTCCCAACTGGTATAGTAAAAATTTGTATGCTAGGGAGAAGATCCCTGCGTAATTCTCTATCTAAAGAATTACCCAGAAAAATGATGTACAGGAAAAAAGGGACTGTTCAAGCTAGTCAAGAGGATTCTCCCAGAAGTAATGATAATATTCAAGACAATCCTGGATCTTCAGAGTGAACAATACCTTTTTTTTCAAACACGGAGGTTGAAATCCAGAACGTATATGAAAGACAACAGGGTGTTAATTTGAGAATAAGGTCAGAGGTTTTTCAGGAATGCCCTTTCTTGGATCCCAGTGATACATTTGAAGAGGCTGAGTCTCCAAGGGACGAAGATAATGATGACCAAAATGGAATGGGACCATCTTCCTCTATGCCCAAAGAGGAACAATTAGCTAAAGAAATCAAAAGCTTAAGAGCTGAATTAGAATATTTACAAGCTATAAAAATCAGAGATGACATGAGACAGAAAGTGCAAGCTCTGAGAGTTACTCAAAATGACTTAGTTCCCACCCTTGACAATATAAATATGCAGAGAAATCAACATAGAAATGAAGTACAGGATCAGCATAATGATCAGAGACAGAATGTAAACAATGTTAGGGTACCATTAAATAATGTGAGAAATCAGAATGCAAACAGAAATGCCAATGCTAATCAATTTGGTAGGCAGCCTATGCAGCTAGATAGATTCAGGCAGTTAGTTTTTGATGGCATTCCTGGTTACCCCAATCTTATTGACAAACATGTGAGGCTGCAGGTGCCAAAGTTTTTAGGAAACAACACTGTGTCAGGGGAAGATCATCTAAAGGCTTTTTAGAATATCATGGACAACTTTGAGGTTGAGCATGAGGATGTATTTATGAAATTGTTTATGCAATCCTTAGTTGATGAGGCTAGAGAATAGTACAAAGGTTTGCCTGACAGAAATATTTCATCATGGGATGACTTCAGAAGAGTTTTCAAAGAACAATATGGTGACAAAACTGACCCAATCTTTTTTGTAAATGAATTCACTAGTATCACTAAAGGATCAAATGAACAGGTTGTTGATTTCAATGCTAGATTCACTAAGGTGTTGAACAAATTACCACATCACCTGAGGCCTAACGAACCTATGTACATAGTGTTGTACATAAATGCTTTTGATGCCAAAATAGCTTATGGGTTAAGGGATAAAGGTCCTGCCAGCCTCAGGGATGCATTCAAAATTGCAACAAATATTGAAAATAATAGAAAAGCATCTGGTAAGACAAACAGAAGAGATGATGTAAAAAATTCTACAAAATCCAAATACTAAATCTCAAAGTGTTCAAGGCAATGCATCTACTTCTAAGGATAAATTAGATAAATTGACAACTATTATCAAGGACCTCAGTTACAAAATGGCTAAAAATGAAAAGGGGATAGGTCCTGATAGACAGGTTTACCAAAGGTAAGAAAGAAGACCATTATTACATGATATGCCATATAACACTAATTGGCATAATGGTAAACCCATCCTCCCGCACAGCAATACAAATCAAAGAGCTCAGAATGCAAAGGATGTTGGTAGGTGGCGATTGATTAGGAAAGTATTGTACACTAGCCATGTATCCTTGCGGAGCCCCAAGCGGGGGTTTGGGGGCGGCAGCCCCCAAGATAGTTTTTTTTAGGGCCGACATAAAAAATCCTATTTTTTGTGACCGACATAAGAAAACCCTATTTTTGTAACCGACAAAAAAGGCTTGATAAAAAGTGGCTAAGGGTTAGGGTTTTGTGGATTGTATTGTAGCATTTGCAACGGTACTGAGTTGTAGGGATTGCTGGTTGTAATCAGTTTGATTTACTGGATAATAATATTGGACTCTCTATTTGGTAGATGTAGCTCGAGTTTGGGTGAACCACGTTAAAACTTGTCTCTCGCTATTATTAATTCTATGTATTTCCATTTCTCTATTTAATCTTTATTTGCATTTAATTGATATCTTCTTCCAGCTAACCCTAACAAAGGAAACACCTGATCCTTTGAAGAAGGTTGTTAATATTGTTGATGACACCCCATGGTGCATAATATGTCAGATGCCTCATTCACAGTCACAATGTATGATTGCTCAGTCTCTATATAATAATGATGTTGCCTGTGATGAGTGCAATGAGCCGCATTGGATGGAAGATGATAATGTAAATATGTTGTCCACAAATAGGGAGTGTTCTTCCTATGATGTTGATGCAAGCACAAATAATGAGATTCAGGTCTGCCAGCAGTTTCCCTGTAATAAAGATGATGAGGATAATTATCCTTATGCTCAAAACTCACACACCTTTTTGAATAATTTGAGAAGACCTTATGATGAAGAGATTAGAGCCCTCACAGCTACAATAGTGGCTCAAGTCAAAAGCAATTACAATCTCAGGGGCAAAACCTAGGTAAGTAATTCACACCAACCAGAGAATACTTTTGTGAACCAACCAAAGCACATTCATAAAGGGATTGAACCACAAAAGAAACAGTGGAGCGATAATAAGCAAAATTTTAAGCAAAGAACAGGTTATGATTCTCAAGGATCAGGAAATAGAATTCCCCAAGTTGAAGATCAAAATAAGAATTTTTAGATCAATGATGACAGTCAGAGGGCCACTAAGATTAAAACCGGATTAGCTCAGGATAAAAGTAAAACCATGACTCAAGCTACAACTATTATAAAAAATTATGCTTCATTTGACATAACTCAAGTCTTGTCCCAGATAAAAATCTTTGTTCCATTGATGGAGCTGATGAAAGTTGAAGAATTCAGAAATAAAGCATTGTCCCTGATTTTAGGAGTGTCTTGTCAAGCCAAATTGAATGATGAAACTCAGGGTAAGAAACAGGCCTTGTGTATTGAAGAGGATGAGGTTCCTAAAGTTTATCTAGGGGTGACCATGACTAAATGCCCTTCGTAGGTTGAGCCATTTTATGTTTCCCTTGTTATTAATGGAAAAACAATCAGGAATTGTATGCTTAATTCTAGAGCATCAACAAATATCATGCCTCTGGCTATTATGCAACAAGCTGGATTAAAGATAGATAAGGCATGTGGAAAATACTATGCCATGGATGCTAGGGAAGTACCTATCATTGGAATTATGAAGGATGTAGATTTCAAACTGGTAGCATATCCTGAAAAGACTTACAAAATGAACATAACAGTTGTTGATATCAAGCCATAGTATGGCATGCTGTTATCAAGAAGATGGGTAGCACTGATTGGTGGAAGTATGCAATTAGATCTATCATATGCTATGATCCCAATGAATGGAAAGGATGTCAAATTGATCAGAGAAGAAAGATCACTAGACACAGTTGAAGATCAAGAGTCAGAGGAGCACATATGTTTGTTGCTACTGATTGTGAAAATTTCAGGGTTGTCTCAGATGATAAAGAGGGTAAAGGAAGAGACATGTACATTCAAGAGCTTGACCAACAGGGTCTCTGGACCATGTATTTTGATGGAGCTTGTTCGAAGGAAGGCTCTAGTGCTAGAGTTGTGTTTCTATGTCCAGCTGGTAAGCTTTTAAAATTCTCTTTCTTGCTGAAGTTTGCTTGTACAAATAATATTGCAGAGTATGAAGCTCTGTTACTAGGATTGAATGTAGCTCTGAAGCATGGAATCAAAATGATAAAAGTATTTGGAGATTCAGAGTTAATTGTTTCCCAGGTTAGAGATAAGTATGCTTCAAAAAATAAGAGGTTAAAACAGTATAAGCATGCTGTGTGGGATACAATTGAATTGTTTGATGCATTTTCAATAAGCTGGGTAGAGAGATCAAAGAATGTTAGGGTAAATTTTTTAGCTAATGTAGCCATAAGGCTAGATGATGTTACTCTGTCAGATGTTACAAATGTTCAGGTCAAACTAAGACCTGCAGTACTAGATAACGTATGCAGCTAGCAAGTGTTTGATGATGACAAGGATTTGCTGAGATTTCTACATTGTATTGATGAATATGAGAACTAGAAAATAGATTTTCAGAACTTTGTAGAGGTTGTAGATGGGAAAGAAACTCTAATGGGGAAAGAGGTAATTCAACTCAAGACAAATAAAATCCCTAGAGGGCTGGTTGCTTTAGAGAAAGAATTTGACAATAGGGACCAATTTGTTACAAAGGCATCTCCAACAAACAAGAATGACTTGGAGAAAATAAACTTGGGGACATCTCATGCCCCCAAAAAAGTATATATTGGCAAACAGCTCAAACCACACATCAGGAACATGCTGATTGCACTATTGAGAAAATATAAGCATGTCTTTGCCTGGTCAATATGAGGACCTAAAAGCTTATAGAGAGGATTTATTCCAGCATGAAATCCCTTTGAAGCCTGGAGCTAAACCATTTAGACAAAAACAAAGACCTATCAACCCAACTTTAGCTCCAAAAATGCAAGAAGAGCTTATGAAGCTTAGGGAAGCTGGAAAAATTATGCCCATCAGACACTCAACTTGGGTGTCTAACCTTGTCCCAGTTAAAAAGAAAAATGGTGACATCAGACTTTGTGTGGACTTTAGAAATCTGAATGTATCTTCTTTGAAGGACAATTATCCATTGCCAAACATGGAAGCCATGTTGCAGAAGGTGACTAGCTGTGAACTTTTATCCATGATGGATGGATTTTTAGGGTACAATTAGGTGAAGGTAAAAGGATCAGAACAATTCAAAACTACCTTCACCACTCCATGGGGAACCTATGTATATGTGAGAATGCCATTTGGACTAACAAATGTAGGTGCCACTTTTCAGAGGGCTATGGATGTTGCTTTTGCAGGATTAGTTGATTCAATCCTAGTTGTATATCAGGATGATTTGACAGCTTATTCGGAAAAGGAGGAGCAACACTGCATGCACTTGGAGCAAATTTTTATTAGAGCATTGGAATATGGCATTTCACTCAACCCAAAGAAATGTACTTTTGGAGTGGTGGAAGGAAAATTGCTTGGTCACATTATTTCCAAGGATGGAGTTAGGATTGATCCTGAAAGGGTGGCTGCAATTGACAAAATTTAAATCCCTAGAACAGTGAAATGTATTCAGTCCTTTTTTGGACAAATTAATTTTGTTAGGAGATTTGTTCCTAATTTTGCAGAGACCACAAAGGATGTTTCCAAGATGTTGAAGAAAGGTGCAATTGTCAAATGGGAAGATGAAGCAACTAAGTCATTTCAGAACATTAAAGAGGCCATAAAGATGGCTCCTGTGCTAAAATCTCCTTATTTTTCTAAGCCATTTCAGTTGTTCTCATTTGCTTCTTTCCATACTATTGCTGCATGCTTATTGTAGAAAAATGCAGAATGTTTTGAACAACCTATAGCTTTCTTTAGTAGGTCATTGCAAGCTGCTGAGTTGAAGTATGACATCATGGAGAAGCAATCATATGCACTGGTTAGAGCAGTCAAAAGTTTTAGGCCATATTTGGTAGGCTCTCAAATAGTTGTATATGTACCTCATGTAGCAGTTAAAGATATTTTCACTCAGCAGGAAGTAACTGGAAGAAGATGCAGATGGATAAACAAATCGCAAGAGTTTAATATTGAAATACAAATCACAAAATTGGTAAGAGGACAAGGTTTGGCAAAATTGATGACAGTCAAATCTAGAAGCATGCCAAGTTAATGTAGTGCATAATGAAGTTGTAAATATGTCAGAATCTGAATGGTATAAGGACATAGTACATTATTTGCATAATTTGAACTGTCCTTCCCATCTCAGTGATAATCAGAAGAGGACCTTGAAGCTACATGCTATTAAATACATCATTGTTCAAGGAGAGCTATATTGGAAAAATCTTGATGGTGTATTACTTAGGTGTGTAGATGAAAATTAGGCTAAGGATATTTTAAGTGACATGCACAATGGAGTGTGTGGTGGACACTATGCTGCCCAGACTACAGCCCACAAAATTCTTAGAGCAGGCTACTGGTGGCCAACTCTCTTCTTAGATGCACAAAGAATGGTAAGAAAATGTGATCCTTGCCAAAGGTTCTCAGGAAAGCTAAAATATGAAGGTGCATTGCCCCTTAAGACTATAACTGTAGAAGCTCCATTTCAGCAATGGGGAATTGATTTTATAGGGGAAATCTCAGAAAAATTGAGTGGAGGACACAGGTGGATTTAGGTTGCTACTGATTACTTCACTAAATGGATTAAGGCCATTCCAACTAAAAAAGCTACCAGCAAGGTGGTGATGGATTTCATTCTAGAAAATATTGTTATCAGATTTGGAGTACCAGCCAAAGTGGTCATAGATAATGCAATGTGCTTCAGGTCTGGTGAATTTATTAATTTTTGCAAAACTTATGGAATTGATTTGTCTCATACATCACCATACCATCCACAAGGAAATGGTCAAGTAGAGTCTAGCAATAGAAGTCTCATGAAAATCATCAAGAGGGTGATAGATAAAAACAAGAGGGCTTGGGATTCAAAGTTGAAGTTGGCATTATGGGCCGATAGGGTGACAGTGAAAAGAGCAATTGGAAGGTCACCTTTTGAATTAGTGTATGGCGCAGCAGCTAAATTGCCTGTGAACAACCTCCTGCCAGTTTACAAATTCATACAAGAAAATGAGGAGGAGATTGGGGACTCAATGACTAAAAGAATAAATCAGCTGGTTGCATTAGATGAAATCAGATAGGAGGCATAGAAAACAAACATCAAGAAACAACAAAAAGTGAAATATCTATTTGATAAAAGGGCTACAGAAAGAAAGTTATAGATAGGTGATATGGTCCTTGTATGGAATGCAAGAAACTAGGATAAAGGCAAGCATTGTAAATTTGAGCCCCTATGGACTGGCCCATATCAAATTGGCAATATCCATGAAGATGATTCATATTTTCTCCAGGCCCTCAATAGTGAACCACTGGAATTGCCTGTGCATAGTAAATTCCTTAAAGCTTATTTCTCATAGATGAATGTCTTCTATGCACACTGTAAATTAGATGTAGATGTTTTGTACATGCCTTGTATAGTCAGTCGTGTTTTGAGTTTTTTGTTTTGTCTGGTCTGCCCTGGAGTAGTCTGCTCCTCGCTGCAGTCTTGTGCCTACATGTCCCCAATTGGAGCCTGTGTTGGTACCCAATTATGTCTAGGGTTTCAAGCATGAACATTCATAGGTTTTCTCATTCAAACCCTAAATTTTCTGAGTCATGACGTCTTGCATTATCTTTTCTATTCAGATAGTGACCTTCTGTGGCAGGTTCTTGGTTTTTAAGTTTCATTATCATGCTTTAGTGTTCAAAGGTTGACCGGGCCCCATAAAATGTTTTACTACTTTTTCCCATCACACATGAGCAAAATGCTAGGTTTTTGTATGTGCAAGAGGTCATGTATGTTGGCAGGATTGTGAAATCTTAGTTGGCCTTTGAAAAATGGTAAAAAATTGAGTTATATGCATTTTTTAATGCATATTAGCTTGCATATATACAATGGGGAATTTTTTGAATATTCCCAAGAATATTCGCTACTTGTATATAAGGTCTACTTGTACATCGGGCATGTATGTTTGACATACATTGGAGACATAAAAGTGGGAATCTATCGCAAATCCCAAAATTATTCCCGATTTGTATATCGGCTACATACAAAGGGCCTTGTATATTCGGTAACATACAAAGCAGCAAAGATACAATGGGTGGGGCCTGTGGCTATATACAAGCGAGTTTGTATATTTGGCATACAAGCAGGATATGCAAGGTGGACGTGACCAAAGGAATTAGCAGCATTTTGAAATGTTTTGAGATCCGCTTTGTATGTTTGGGATTGTGTATTCCAAATATACAATCGAATGTACAAGGTAAGGCATGCAAATAGGTCAGTGGCGGTTAATGTCAGAAATGGGGCCCACCAGTTGTATGTGCATTCGCTTGTATGTTTGCACATACAAGCCAATATACAATAGGGGATATACAACCTAGACGCAGAGGAGGTATCAAATCTAGTGAATGAAATTTGA
Organism: Cunninghamia lanceolata; assembly: GCA_027924645.1. Taxonomy (NCBI): domain Eukaryota; kingdom Viridiplantae; phylum Streptophyta; class Pinopsida; order Cupressales; family Cupressaceae; genus Cunninghamia; species Cunninghamia lanceolata. The sequence goes on along the minus strand of BSBN01000703.1, from coordinate 10,682,595 downwards.
GGTCCGTGGGTTGTATAAAAGTGCTTGTATATGCCGATATACAAGCTGATGTGCAATGAAAAGGATACAAGCCATATTTCAAAAGGTGGTCCATTCTAATGCATAATGATTTGAAGTCCACCACCTATATGTATATGTGTGTTGTATAGCGCGGATATACAAAGAAAAAATGATACAAGCTGGACTCGAATAAGTTTCCAATCTGCTTTGTAACAATTTGGGGTCCGCCTTGTATGTTGATCAGTTGTATATACATTTGCTCATGCATATGCAAGGGCAAAAAGGGCAAAATGAGAGGGCAAACAGTCAGCGATGGATGTTTGAGGTGCCTACATGGCACGTTACCACAGGTGGGCAACTTTTCAGCATGTTTCAGAGCTGTTAATCTCAGCAGTGGAGTCAAAATTGACGACTATCTTTCAATTTCATAGCAGCGAGGGGTTTCTTTGTATGTGGCCGCATTTTTGAGTGAGAAAAACTTCTGATGCATCCGTTACTATACTTCTGAGGGATATAGGTAGCTAAAGCATTAATGGTAGTTTATAGAAGGATGGTCGATAGAGTGACAGGCCAACTACCCAATTGAAGAAGAACATCCTCGGGTGGTGGCGTGGGGCTTGAGTTCAACTACTCCCAACCTTTCTTTCTGCTTGCTGCATTAATTATTTTGAGCACCAATTCAAAAATGTATTGAATCCAGCAAAATTTTGATTTGCCTTGTAGTTAATTTGCTGAGTACACAACCTTGCTATAAATGGCCGACCATGTTACTCAGTTGGAGTTGTTGAAAACTAGACAACTTTTTGGTGCTGTAATTGGATACAATCTCATTGGTGGCTCTGTTCTAGGTATTTTGTGAGTTTATGAGTTGTATGTTGAATGTCTTATATACAGAATTCATCAGTTTCATGTTGATTTAAATGAATAATGCTTTATAGCATGTATTTTGTTATTTGTCTCCAAATTGAATGTGTTCTTCTGAATCTAAATAGCTGAGGGGTGTGAGAGATTCTAGAATATGGGTTTCCTATGTCAAATTCTTAGTCTTTTACTTTTGCTCAAGGAGTAGATTAAATGTTTTGGGTTAAGTATTGAGAAGAATACATTGCAATAAGGATGTTTGTAAGCAGAAATAACTAAATACTTTATCTTGGGTATTGTCTGTAAGGCAAACATTGCATAGTCCCCTTGAAATCTGATTATTGTTTTAGGTCTGTGATAAACATTCACATATATATATGTATTGACTCTGAGCCCTGAATAGGCACCGATCTGGTTTTATATTTTGGTTGCAACCCAAAGTCTTAGTTTTGCATCCAAACATAAAATCAAGCTCAAGCTTCAAATACAAACCTTTAGGACATTAGAAGTAGTTTTTAGGACCAAAATCCTCTGTCTCACAACTGAATATAGGCCCAAAGCTAGCCCCTTTGCACTTATTCCACAATTTTGGTTTGCACAAGAGAGGATTTATCTGCTTTGTATCAACATCCAAGTAAGTTCATGTGCATATGTTATAGATGTTGAATAGGGAATACCCCCCTTGGTTTTGCAGAGCCTAAAGAAGAAGAGGAGATATTTATAGAGTCTATCTCCTATACTGTTGGCCCCTAGCCTGGGAGCCCTGTTGATCAATGATGTCTACCTTGTAGGGATTACTGGGAATAAGCATCCAGTCTAGGAAAAATACCAACAGAACTGACTCAAGCATGGTGAAGATGCTATTCTTCAGTTCAACTATGTAATACTTATTATTCTATAGATAGTGTGCCTCCTGTAGGCAGTGGGCCTCTTGTGAGTAGTGTGCTCAGGTAGTGAGCCCTAATTGGCATGTGCCATTTTGTTCCTCTTATTCTTTTAACAGAGAATACAATCTTGGGTTAGTCACCCTGTGGTTTTTCCCTTAATCAGGTTTTCCACATTAAAATCTTGGTGTCATATGTGTTAATGTGTTTTTACTCTTGAATTATTGCATTGTGTTTCCATGATTGATTTATTATTATGCTGTTGAATTACAAGAAGGATTTAAGTGGTTAATAAAAGGAAAGTTTTGGGACAACTGATTCACCCCCCCTCTTAGTTGTCTATCTTGAAACTAACAATTGGTATCAGAGATAAGTTCCTTTAAAAGAGCTTAATCACTTGAGGAGATCAAAGATGTCTTCCTACAAGAAGGATAGTCCAAGGTTTGATGGAACCAATTACACTCTTTGGAAAATCCGCATGGAATGTCACTTGCAATGTATGGGAATGCAATATTGGACCACAACTTCAAAGAAGTATGTTCCTCCAAATAATGGTCTGACAACTGTAGATGAAATCAAAGATGCTGAAGACAATCTTCAGGCTAAAGAAGCTTTATTAAGTGCCTTATCTGATTCAGAGCTAACGAATGTTATAGATCTAAAAACTGCATATGAGATTTGAGAAAAACTACAACTTCTACATGAAGGAGACAAATATGTTAAATGTGCCAAGCTATAGAGTCTGAAAGGAAAATTTGAAAACCTAAAGATGAATGAAGATGAGAATATCACTACATTTATGCCAAAAGTAAATGAGCTTGTTTGTGGCATTAGGTGTGCTGGTTGAATCTTGGATGAAGATGAGATTGTTGCCAAAGTTCTCAGATCCCTACCTCCTACTTACAAATACAAGGTTGCTGCTATTGAAGAATTTAGATCTTTTTCAAATATCATAAGAGATCAATTGGTTGGAAAATTAGCTACATTTGAATTGGCTGAGTTTGGAGATGCACCCCCAAGACTGAATCTACATTCAAAGCTAGTGCCTCTGTAGAAGCCAAACAAAAGTTTGATCCAGGAGAGAACTCCTCAAAGAAACTATCATGGTATGAAAAAGCAAGAAAAGATCTGAAAGAACATGAAGCAGAAGCTGCTCAACTTGAAGCCCTTATTGCAAAAAGACTTCCAAGAGAATTTGGTAAGTATGAAGAAAAATTGCCCTTCAAATGTTTCAACTACAACAAGATTGGTCATTTTGCCTCAAGGTGTCTGAAAAAATTTTCAAGGGCAAATCTAAACAGATCAAGATTCCAAAAGAAATGTTACTATGTTCATGAAGATGATGATGATGGAGTAACAGATGATGAATCAGAGATAGGAAACAAATCTGGAAGTGACTAGGTGTTTATTGCCATCAAGGAAGAAAATCCAATGCCCTCTGAATCTGTCAATCATAAAATGATAGAAAGAGATCCGGCTGCCCAAGTTGAAGAAAAGGATGATTGGGTCATTGATAGTGGATGCTCCCACCATATGACTGGTGACAAAATAAGTTCATAGATTTGGAAAGATATGAAGGAGTTGTAAAATTTGGTGATAATTCTACTAGTAGAATCAGAGGTAGAGGAACTATTTCTTTTGATGGAAAGAACAAAACCAGTGTTGTACTATATGTTGAAGGTCTGAAGCACAATCTTCTCAGTGTTGGATAGTTGGTGGACAAAGGCTATGATCTCCGATTCAAAAATGGAAAATGTAAGATCTTTGAAAGTTCTAGAACATAGATTGCATCTGGTACTCAAACAAAAGGTAACATCTTCCACTTGGTTGGTACTGGAAAAAGTTGTTTATTTGTTCAAATTAATCAGAGTTGGTTGTGGCATAGGAGAATGTGTCATGTGAATTTTGATAATATCATCAAGATAAGTAACACTCAGGCTGTAAGAGATCTTCCAAGACTGGTGAAACCTACTAATAGTTTGTGCAAAGAATATTAGTTGGGTAAATAGAGCAGTCACATTCAAAAGTAAGGAACAATCTTCTACCAGATTGTTGGACTTAGTACATACTGATCTATGTGGACTGGCAAGAATCAGGAGTTTGGAAGGTGATAGATACTTCATGTTATTAATTGATGACCACTCTCAGATGATGTGGGTGACTTTTCTGAAAGAAAAATCTGAGGCTCTTGTGAAATTTAAAATATTCAAGGTTATGGTGGAGAATGAAACCGGATTAAACATAAAATATCTCAGGTCTGATAGAGGTGGAGAATTCACATCTGGAGAGTTCATAGAATTATGTGAGAAACATGGGATAAAAAGACAAGTATCTACTCCAAGGACTCCGCAGCAGAATGGAGTAGTGGAGAGAAAGAACCAGACCATCCAGGAAGCATCTAGAACCATGATGATGGAAGCAAATGTTCCTCAGATCTACTGCAGAGAAGTTGTAAGCACTGCTGTCTATACTCTTAATCGAGTACAAATTAGAAGCAATACTGGTAAGACCCCTTATGAACTCTGGTTTGGCATCACTCCCACTGTGAAGTATTTTAGAGTCTTTGGTAGAAAATGTTACATTAAAAGAGATGAAGACCTTGGCAAATTTGATGCTAGAAGTGATGAAGGAATATTCTTGGGTTATTCTACTCAAAGCAAAGCATACCGATGTTATAACAAGAGATTGAGAAAGATTATAGAAAGTACAAATGTGAAGGTTGATGAAGGTACTAAAAAACCCTCAAGGTTTTATGAATATGAAGAAGATGATCAGAATGATGTTTTGGTCCAAGAAGTCCAAGCCCCTTTTGAAATTCAGATCCAAACTGATCTAGAGAATCTTGAAATACAGGAAGAAGGGATAAGTTTGAATGAACCTATTCAAGAAATAGAAGTGCAAGAAATTCCCAAAACTCCTAGGTATGTAAGATTGAATCATTCTGAAGATCAAATCATAGGTGATAAAAGAAAAAGTGTTCAAACAATAAGAAAGATTGCTCAAGACTCAGAAAAGTATTGTCTGATTTCAAAAATTGAACCAAAAATAGTGAGTGAAGCATGCAATGATGAAAGTTGGACTAAAGCAATGAAGGAAGAGTTGATGCAGATTGAGAAAAATCACACTTGGGATCTTGTTCCCAGATCTAGAAACAAAAATGTGATTGGAACCAAATGGGTCTTTCAAAATAAACTGAATGAAGATGATGAAGTAGTTAGAAACAAAGCCAGATTGGTCTGCAAGGGTTATTCTCAAGTAGAAGGAGTTGATTTTGAAGAAATGTTTGCTCTGGTGGCAAGAATTGTAGTTAGATTATTTCTTGCCTTTGCTGCCTTCAAGGATTTCAAAGTATATCAGATGGATGTCAAGTCTTCCTTTCTGAATGGTGACTTGGAAGAAGAGGTATACATTGAGCAACCATATGGATTTCAATTGTCTAATCATGGTGATATGGTCTGTAAGTTGAAGAAAGCACTGTATGGACTCAAACAAGCCCTAAGAGCCTAGTATGAAAGACTGGATAAGCATCTTATGAAGATTGGTTTCAACAAAGGTGCCACTGACAGTAACTTGTACTTCAAAATTGATCATGAAAATATCTTGATTGTTGAAGTATTTGTTGATGATATCATTTTTGGAGGAAGAGATAGTATGTGCAAAACTTTTGCAAATCAAATGAAAAGTAAATTTGAGATGTCCATGTTTGGGGAAATAAATTTCTTCTTGGGTCTGTAAATCACTCAAACAAATAAAGGAATCTTCATTTCACAAACCAAATATGTGAAAGAATTGTTGAAGAAATTTGGGATGGAAGACTCAAAACCAATGAATACTCCCATGGCAACCTGATGTAAACTGAGCAAAGATGATGACTCTACTAAGGCTAATCAGAAAAAGTACAGGTCAATGATTGGAGGACTACTATATCTTACTCAAACTAGACCCAACATTTTGAATGTTGTTGGTCTTGTTTCCAGATTCCAAGTTGATCCTAGAGAGTCTCATGTCATGGCAATCAAGAGGATTCTTAGATATCTAAAAGGAATAGTTGAGTATGGTTTATGGTATCCTAGAGATCATGATTTCTCTCTTCAATCATATACAGATGTGGATTGGGAAGGAGATGTGGATGGCTGAAAGAGTACCAGTGGTGGAGCATTCTTGTTAGAGAAAAGATTGGTTTCTTGGCTAAGCAAGAAACAAGAGGCAATATCTTAGCAGAATATATTACAGCAGCAGGTAGTTGTACTCAAGCCTATATTGTGGATGAAGCAAATGCTAAGAGACATCAGAGTGGAATATGAGGAACCTATCACAATCTTCTATGATAAATCAAGTGCAATAAATATATCAAAAAATCTAGTGTTGCATTCAAAGACAAAACATATATCCATCAAGTTTCACTTTTTGAGAGAACAGGTGAACAAGAATGAAGTTAGATTGGAATTTGTGCCCATTAAGGATTAGATTGCAGACATATTTACTAAACCTCTACCTAAGGACTCTTTTGAGTATCTCAGGGAGAAGTTAGGGGTTATTACCCCTCTGGTTCTAAATTAAGAGGCACTGATGTGCATCAGTCTGGTGGATATCACAGTCATATCTTGTGATCCAAATTGATGATAAGAAGCTACTACTTAGGGGGAGCAGTCTGTATGATTCTGAGTGATGCAAGTATGTGTCCTTTGCCATTGATGTCAAAGGGGGAGAGAAGACATGTGAAAAACAAAAAGTGGTTGTAGTAAAGGAAGAGAAGACATGTGAATGGTTGTTGTTGATAAGGGGAGCTATGTCAGTCAGTGAGGAGAAGTTCTTGTCTTGATGGTTAAAACAGTTTTTCACATCATATGTTTCCATCAATAACAAAGGGGGAGATTGTTGCAAGTATGGGCCCAACTGGTGTTGTCATTGATGTCAACGTACTCCTGTTGCATTGATGTTAAGGATTGAATGAGCTGTGTGCTGAGGATATTGAGAAAATTAGTCCTATCAAGAATAAAGAAGAACAGTGAAGCTCTATGAAGTGAAGATCCCAGCTAAGATGAAGATCAGAGGATGCGCATCAAAGGGTTTGTAGACATGTGTCTAAAGATGATCCAACCAAGATTTGAGAGCTCCACATGAAGATTCGAAGAAGTTATGGCCATATGAATAAAATCAGTTCTGGCAGATGTTTAGAGGTGACAGAGTGACACAAATAGGTCTGGTGAGATCTGGAAATGCAATATATTGTTCTATGGATTTGGTGGAGTGTTTAGGAATTCAATGTGAATTAACAACTTAATTGGTTAATGGTTTGGAGGTCCGCAAGAATATATTCCAATATGACAGTGATGACAAACTGTGTTCTTGAGGTTTCAGATGAAGAAGAGAATGATTTCAGTAAGCAGAAGTAGTGAGGATGTTCTTGGTGATTCAGGCAAGCTTGTGGGGGTCTCTAGATTGTGTCCAGTTCGTGTTGGTGGTCCGCATTGAAGATTGAACTCGTAATTGAAGAATTACTTTCAGATGATGATGTTCTTCCTAAACTTGGCCGACTAGATGATTTACACATCTTGCGGATGATCTTGAAGATGTTCTGCGAAGGATGGCATGTTCCTCAAAGAAGATTGAAGTCACAAATATATGTGGCCGACAGTGTGGTGATTTGCATGAAATCTTTTGCAATAAATCAAGTTGTATTTGTGTATTTGCTCTATGATAAAATAAAGTATGGTGACTTTGATAATTATCCCAAAGTCGATGTCTTGTATAAATAAGAGTTGTGAAGTCATTTCAAAGTATCTTGGTGAAGATGAGAGTGTGGTAGAGAGGAGAAGAGCGAAAGGTAGAGCAGAAGTGTTGAGCTTAAATGGAACTGACTCAAGCATGGTGAAGATGCTATTCTTTAGTTCAAGTATGTAATACTTATTAGTCTATAGACAATGTTTCTCCTATAGGAAGTGGGCCTCTTATGAGTAGTGTGCTCGGGCAATGAGCCCTAATTGGCATGTGCCATTTTGTTCCTCTTATTCTTTTAATAGAGAATACAATCTTGGGTTAGTCACCCTATGGTTTTTCCCTTAACCAGGTTTTCCACGTTAAAATATTGGTGTCATATGTGTTAATGTGTTTCTACTCTTGAATTATTGCATTGTGTTTCCATGATTGATTTATTATTACGCTGTTGAATTACACGAAGGATTTAAGTGGTTAATAAAAAGAAAGTTTTGGGACAACTAATTCACCCCCCCTCTTAGTTGTCTATCTTAAAGCTAACAGAAACAAGCTTCAAGCTTATGACAAAAGAAGTTACAATTGTTTTGTAACCAACAGATGCAGCTACAAGAAGAGGCCAGTGTAACCCCTTCACAACTATGTGTTATGTTTCCTTTGATACATGTTGAAGTACGTGCTTTCTACAAATGTCTCTTCTCAATTTAAGCAGGAAACAGACAATGATATCAATGTGAATTCATTTGTTTGATGTTGTGGAAGCTCCTATACCCATCCTATGACACTTATTTGTTAAATAAGAGAATTCACTACCCAATTTATCCTCCTTAATTAAGAACGACTGCAAGCGTCAATATTAGAAGAAAACCCCATTAACTGGAGTTCTTCACTTTATGCCCATTGTCCCTTGCAAGGATGTGATTTCTCCTTCATAATTGAGTGGTCACCAACCAGCTCAACTAGACAGAGACTAGATGAAATCACATCAGACTGGATATGGACATACCATCCACCTAGTGAGAGTGGCAATAGGAATGACAAAATAGGAACACTCTATCCTTATATGCTACATCTAGAGAGGAAACATCCCTACAACTAGAGATGATTCTTTGTTAGGGAAAGAAGAATAGGGATGAAGGTAGAAGGAAAAATGAGTTTCTGGTGCAGGAGCACCAAGACATCTAGGTTTTGCTTGATAGTTTGTTTTGTTTAATAAGGTCCTTGAGACCATCTCCATGTTGTAATAAGGCTTGAATGCCAAGCTTGTAAAAGGACTATTTTCAAATGGCTATAAAACTATTCTCATGTTGTAAGTCCTAAGGAGGATAGTCATGTGGTAAAGGCAGTCATATAAGTTTGTAGCCCTCCTAATGTGTGTAGGAGGCAATCCTCATGTTTGGAAGCATGTCTAAGGTTAAAAGGTATGTTAAGAACCTTGTCAAAGGTTACCAAATGATGGAGAGCATTATTACAACATAAAATAGTCATTATAGTCCAAAAGAGGACAGTTACAAAACAGTAATTTGTTGCTGCAGTTAGAAACAAGAAGGAAATTTGATGGTTGGGGCAGTTTCATCGACCCCAACCACTCCAAACAACTTCATGCTATTGTAGGAGGCTTATTTGAAGCCAACTAGGATTCATTTGTAAGGAGACATTTGGTGGAAATGGAATAAGAACGAAGAAATAACTGTTTTCCTGCTTTTCTATGATTTTTCTGTATTTTTTTGTTGTTTCCAGTCCGTACCCGCGCCTGTACAGAACTGTCATAGTCCATGAATGCATTGGAAGGTTAGAGGTTTGAGATAGCTTGGATTTGAATCTTGTTTGGGCTCTTGACACTCATCTTTACTTCTGCATTTACTTTTTCTCTGCAAGTGGGTTTGAAAACCTAACTTAGGGCTTTTTTTGAGTACCTGATGGATTTCTCCTCATTCCACTGATCTTTTCTATTCCTGATCAGTGAAATGGGTTGTATAGTAGTTAATACAAGGTCTTTTGAAGGTTTGGGAGGCAGGAGGATGGTTTAGGGTGAGTTTGTCATGTTGATGACTCTGCAAAAACCATGTGTTGAGACTTGGTGAAGAACATTAGCAGATAGGTGATGACCACTAACTGTGGAAGTGAAAATGTTGGGAAATGCTAGTCATTGTCACTAATAGGAGGTGCTTTGGATCTAACCATGATCTTGTGACAAGAGGTATGAAGAGACCTCTCTGAGAAAGTAGTCCATTTTACCTTATGTTGTCTTTGACAGTCCTCACTGGAGACAGTCACCACAAGGAAGAAATTAGGTATGTTTGGCATGTTTTTGATTTGTCAAGGAAGACATTAGATGTTTGGCAAGTTATAGATTTGGTATATTGTATGATATTGAGTTTTAGAGACCACCATAAGAAGGATATTGTGACTATCTTTCCAATGGAGCAGAAGTGTTGTGACAGTCTATGAGACTGCTGTCCTGCAGACCCTGCATAGTGGATATGGTGGAATGTTAGAAGGAGTTAGGAGTCTTGTGAGATGTGTCCTAAAGTCCCCTCTCTTGGATTCTTGAACATATATAGTGTTGTTTAAAATCCCTACCTTATGAGAATCCTAATTTTTGTCAAAGATAGTGAGCATTGAGAGCCTTTCCATTGAAGTCTTGAAGTGTGTTGTCTTGCTGTCCTAGATGCTCTGCATCAGTTTCCTCCACACCTGATACTTATTTGCCAAATCACACTCATAAGGGATGGATGGAATATGGAGATTAAAATCTGGGATTCCAATCTAGATGAAGAAAAGGAAGAAGAAATGCCCGTAGAACTTTGCACAGTGTTGCTGTTGCCCCCTAATCTTTCATGTACCACCGATTCTAGAGGAGATAATTCCAAGCCTTTCTAATTCTGTAAGGACAAATCAAGAGCCATGAGAACAAGGAAGAAAATCCTAAAGAACAAGGGAGAAGATAGAATGCCTAGGAATAGGGGAAAGCCATACTGTCAGAATGTTTTAAACAATATGAATGGTAACATCAGCACTTGCCTTTTTATATAAATTCCAAGATGTAAGCATACATCCACACATCTGTGGTGTATTAATTTTTCAGTCACTTCAAAACATTCTAGCCATAAATGGAAATCTCCTAAAGATTACCATAAGTGGACAAAAAGATTAGATTTCATAATTTTGCATAACTACAAATATCACTTCTTGCATTGAATTTCTCCAGATCAGGTGTCTTGGTTTTCCCGATTAAGCATTGTCATCACATCAAATTTTATCACACAATAGGTGAAATGTTAATCATGGTAGAGGCACATATTTCCAAAGGTTGATCTTGCATAAGCCAAATTATTCTATTATCAAATTCCTCAAGAGCGGTGGTGACGGAGACCCTACACATGCCTGAACAGTTAATGCTTTGTAATGAAGCCTAGTCAGATTCGGCACCAACAAATCCTTCTTTTATAACTTTGAATCTCGGCCATTGATCTTGATCTTAGCTGGCATAACTTGATGATGTCAATTTGATCCTATTCCAGGTCAGACCTTACTTCTTTCTTCTTTCAATAGTATCCTGCCATCTGGACAACCTTTTCTAGCTATGATCCTGAGGAGAAGTCCTTCTTGCAGTGCAGTTAAGATGACATCCGTTATTCCATGTATGAAGGATATGGTCAGAGATATGATCTTGGTGGAATAGTGGATAGTTGTTGGATCTCGATCTCCTGTACTCAATCAAAGCATTTTTCAAAAAAGCAGTCATGTTTTATGCCACGTTAGATCCTTTCCATTAATGTAATAATCCCATCACTCAGAAAATCACGCGTCCAAATTTTGTCATTCCACGGTCACTCAAAAAATCCTTTAGAGTATGGTGAAATGTCAGAATCAGGAGAAACCATTTTGTAACACCTGGGACCCACCTTCATGCCATCCTGGATGGTCCTTGACCATTTGTCACCCTTTCTACGTTTCTGCAGAGGCCATCCTCTTTTGTATCCCTCCCTGGGCAGATTGGCAGAAATGAATCTGCTAGCACCACCTACCAAAATTGGTTAGTACGACTAGACCTTGACACATGTAATACTTCTATTGCTTTAGGAGAAGGATGGCAAATTGGGTCGACCCTCTCTTTAAGAATAAAGTTGTCCTAGGTGCAAGCTATAGACGGTAACTGCTTGGCGAGGGGCCAGTAAACAACATTGCGAGAAGGCATGAGGGAAAACTTCAAAGGATGGTGATAGGAAATAAACAGTCATTGAAGAATTATACCATATGTGGCCATTTGCAAGACTTCATACTATAAGGGTTCATGGTTTTAGTAAATTTAGCTTACTCAGAGAATTTTCTCTACAAGAGAAACCCTAATTTTAGAAATCTAATGATCAAGTTGTTAGACTTAGAGCACACAACTAAGAGGGGGGTGAATCAGTTGTCCAAAACTTTCTTTCTATTTCAAACTTAAATTCTCTTAGTGATTCAGTAGTATATCAAACATGAAACATAAAGCAATTAAGTCAAGAGAGAAACACATCACACATAAGACACCAAGATTTTAACGTGGAAAACCTGGTTAAGGGAAAAAACCATGGGGTGATTAACCCAAGATTGTATTCTCTTTTAGAAGAATAGAAAGAACAAATGACACATGCCAATTAGGGCTCACTGCCCGAGCACACTGCTCACAAGAGGCTCACTGCCTACAAGAGACACACTGTCTACAAAGAATATAAGTATCACCTACTTGAACTGGAAAATAGCATCTTCACCATGCTTGAATCAGTTCCATTTAAGCCCAATACTTCTGCTCTACCTTTCGCTCTTCTCTTTGCTACCACTCTCTCATCTACACCAAGACAACTTTGAAATGACTTCGCAACCCTTTATTTATACAAGACATCAACTTAGGAATAATCATCTAAGTTGGCAAACATCCATAAGAACATCCGCAAGACATGTAATTCATCTAGTCGGCCAATCTCAGGAAGAACACCATCATCCAGAAGTTATTCTTCAATTGTAGGCTCCAACTCCAATGCAGCCCACCAACATGAACTGGACTTGATCTAGAGACTTCTACAAGATTGCTCAAAACACCAACAACATCCGCACTTCATCTTCTTATTGGAATCCTTCTCTCCTTCATCTGGAACGTCAAGAACACAGTCTATCATCACTGTCACAGAAGAACAGATGCTTCTGAACCTTTAACCCATGAACAAAACAAGTTAACACTTCACAATGAGTTCCTTAACACTTCCTTAAACCCGCAGAATAGGACTGCATTTCCGGATCTCACCAGACCTATCTATGTTACTTTGTCACCTCTAAACACCTGCTGGAACCAATTCTACTTGAGCAGCCATAACTTCTTCATATCTTCATGTGGACCTCTGAAATCTCTACTGGACCACCTTAAGACATATATCTACAAACCCTTTAATCCGCATCCTCTAATCCTCATCCTATCTTGGACTATTGCCTTATTGTCATCACTGTTCTTCATTGTTCTTGATTGAGACTAATTTTTTCAATATCCTCAACTCACAGCTCATCCAATCCTTATCATTAATGCAACAGGAGTATGTTGACATCAATGACAACACTGGTTAGGCCCATACTTGCAACAATCTCCCCGTTTGTCATTGATGGAAACATATGATGTAAAAAACCATCAAGACAAGAACTTCTCCTTACTGTCACAACTCCCCTTATCAGCAACAACCATTCACATGTCTTCTCTTCCTTCACTACTCCCCCTTTGACATCAATGGCAAAGGGCTCATACTTGCATTTCTACCACTTTAGAATCATACCTGCTGCTCCCCCTGAGTAGCAACTTCCTAACATCAATCTGGATCATAAGATGTGACTGTAATATCCACTGGATTGATGCACAATAGTGCACCTTAGTTGAACACCAGAGGGGCAATAACCCCTAACTTCTCCCTGAGAAACTCAAAAGAGTCCTTAAGTAGAGGTTTAGTAAAGATGTCTGCAATCTGATCCTTGGAAGGCACAAACTCCAATCTGACTTCATTATTGTTCACTTGTTCTCTCAAAAAGTGAAACTTGATGGATATGAGTTTAGTTTTTTAGTGCAACACCAGATTCTTAGATATATTTATTGCACTTGAATTATCACAGAAGATTGTGATAGGTTCCTCATACTCTACTTTGATATCTCTTAGCATCTGCTTCATCCACAAAACTTGAGTGCAACTACCTGCTACTAAAATATATTCTACTTCAGTTGTAGACATAGATATTGCCTCTTGTTTCTTGCTTAGCCAAGAAACCAATCTCTTCCCCAAAAAGAATGCTCCACCACTGGTACTCTTCTGGTCATCCACATCTCCTGCCCAATCAGCATCTATATATGCATGAAGAGAGAAATCGTGATCTCTAGGATACCATAGACCATACTCAACTGTCCCTTTTAGATATCTAAAAATCCTCTTGATTACCATGACATGAGATTCCCTAGGATTAGTCTGAAATCTAGCAACAAGACCAACAACCTGCATTATGTCTGGTCTGGTTTGAGTGAGATATGATAGCTCTCCAATCATTGACCTATACTTTGTCTGATCAACCTTAAGAGAGTCATCATCTTTGCTCAATTTACATCTGGTTGCCATGGGAGTGTTCATTGGTTTTGAGTCTTCCATCCCAAATTTCTTCAATAATTCTCACATATTTGGTCTGAGAAATGAAGATTCCTTTCTTTGTTTGAGTGATTTGTAGACCCAAGAAGAAATTCATTTCCCCAAGCATGGACATTTCAAACTCACTTTTCATTTGATTTGCAATGGTTTTACACATACTATCTCTTCCTCCAAAAATGATATCATCAACAAACACTTCAACAATCAAGATGTTTTCATGATCAATTTTGAAATACAAATTATTGTCAACAGTACCTTTGTTGAAACCAATCTTCAAAATATGTTTATCCAATCTTTCATACCAGGCTCTTGGGGCTTCCTTTAGTCCATACAGTGCTTTCTTCAATTTGCAGACCATATTATCATGATCAGACAATTGAAATCCATCTGGTTGCTCAATGTACACTTCTTCTTCCAAGTCACCATTTAGGAAGGTAGACTTGACATCCATCTAATATACTTTGAAATCTTTGAAGGAAGCAAATGCAAGAAATAATCTAACTGCTTCAATTCTTGCCACCAGAGCAAAAGTTTCTTCAAAATCAACTCCTTCTATTTGAGAATAGCCCTTGCAAACCAATCTGGCTTTATTTCTGATTACTTCACCAACTTCATTTAGTTTGTTCCGGAAGACCCATTTGGTTCCAATCACATTCTTGTTTCTAGGTCTAGGAACAAGATCCCAAGTGTGATTTTTCTCAATTTGCATCAACTCTTCCTCCATTGCTTTGGTCCAGTTTTCATCATTGCAGGCCTCATTTATTGTCTTAGGTTCAATTTTTGAAATCAGACAATACTCATCTAAATTTTGAGAAATTCTCCTTCTAGTTTGCACACCTTTGCTTTTGTCACCTATGATTTGATCTTTAGAGTGATTCAGTCTTACATACCTTGGAACTTTGGGAGTTTCTTGCACTTATGCTTCTTGATCAGGCTCATTCAGACTTATCTCTTCTTCCTGATTTACCGGATCAGTTTGGACCTGACTTTCAAAAGAGGTTTGGACTCCTTGAATCAGAACACCATTCTGATCATCTTCATCATATTCATAAAACGTTGAGGGTTTCTCAATTCCCTCATCAACCTTTACATTTGTACTTTCTATTATCTTTCTCAATCTCTTGTTATAACACCGGTATGCTTTGCTTTGAGTAGAGTAACCCAAGAATATTCCTTCATCACTTCTAGCATCAAACTTTCCTAGATTTTCATCTCTTTTAATGTAACATTTGCTACCAAAAACTTTGAAATACCTCATAGTAGGAGTGATGCCAAACCAAAGTTCATAAGGAATCTTACCGGTATTACTTCTGATTTGAACTCGATTGAGAGTATAGACTGCAGTGCTGACAGCTTCTCTCCAATAGATCTAAGGAACATTTACTTCCATCATCATGGTCCTAGAAGCTTCCTGGATGGTCCAGTTCTTTCTTTCCACTACTCCATTCTGCTGTGGAGTCCTAGGAGCAGATAACTATCTCTTTATTCCATGTTTCTCACAGAACTCTAAGAACTCACCAGATGTGAATTTCCCACCTCTATCAGACCTCAGACATTTTAGTTTTAATCTAGTTTCATTCTCTACCATAGCCTTGAATATTTTGAATTTCTCAAGAGCTTCTGATTTCTCTTTCAGAAAGGTTACCCACATCATCCGGGAATAGTCATCAATTAGTAACATGAAGCATCTATCACCTTACACACTCCTGGTTCTTGTTGGACCACAAAGATCAGTATGAACTAAGTCCAATAATCTAGTAGAAGACAATTCCTTACTCTTGAATGTGACTCTGCTCAACTTGCCCAACTGACATTCTTTACACAAGCTATTTTTAGGTTTTACCAATTTTGGAAGATCTCTTACAGCTTGAGTATTGCTTATCTTGATGATATTATCAAAATTTACATGACACATTTTCCTATGCCATAACCAACTCTGATCAACTTGACCAAATAAGCAACTTTTACCAGTACCAACCAAGTGGAATATATTACCTTTAGTTTGGGTACCAAATGCAATCTATGTTCCAGAACTTTCAAAGATCTTGCATTTTCCATTCTTGAACCAGAGATCATAGCCTTTGTCCACCAACTGTCCAACACTGAGAAGATTGTTCTTCAAACCTTCAACATATAGTACATTACCAGTTTTGTTCCTTCCATCAAAAGAAATAGTTCCTCTTCCTCTGATTCTACTAACAGAATTATCACCAAACTTTACCACTCCTCCTTCATACCTTTCCAAATCTATGAACTTATTTTTATTACCTGTCATATGGTGAGAGCAACCATTGTCAATGACCTAATCATTCTTTTCTTCAATTTGAGCAGCCATAGCTCTTTCTACAACTTTATGATTGACAGATTCAGAGGATATTGGTTCTTCTTCCTTGATGGCAATAAATACCCAATCACTTTCGGATTTGTTTCATGTCTTTGATTCATCATCTGTTACTCCTTCATTATCATCTTCTTCATGAACATAGTAGCAATTCTTTTGGAACCTTGATCTGTTAGGATTTGGCCTTGAAAATCTTTCTGGACACTTTGAGGTAAAATGACCAATCTTATTGCAGTTAAAACATTTAAAAGGCAATTTTCCTTCATACTTACCGGATCCTCTTGGCAGTCTCTTTGCAATAAGGGCTTCAAGTTGAGCAGTTTCTAATTCTTCTTCTTCTAGGTCTTTTCTTGCTTTTTCATACCATGGCAGTTTCCTTGATGAATTCTCTCCCGGATCAAACCTTTGTTTACCTTTAACAGAGGCACTGGCTTTGAATGCAGATTTAGTCTTGGGGGGCTCATCTCCAAACTCTGTCATTTCAAATGCAGTGAATTTTCCAGCCAATTGATCTCTTGTCATAGTTGTATGGACTCTGAATTCTTCAATGGTAGCAGCCTTGATTTTGTAAGAAGCAGGAAGGGATCTGAAAATTTTGCCAACAATTTCATCTTCATCCAAGACTCCACCAGCATTTCTAATTCCACAAACAAGGTCATTTACTCTTGGCATAAAACTAGTGATGTTTTCATCTTCTCTCATCTTTAAATTTTCAAATTTTCCTTTCAGACTTTGTAACCTTGCACTTTTGACATACTTGTCTCCTTCATGCAGAAGTTCCAGTTTTTGCCAAATCTCAAAAGCAGTTGGTAGGTCAATAACATTTGAGAGCTCTGAATCAGATAATGCACTTAGAAGAGCCTCTATAGTCCACAAATTGTTTTCAGCATCTGTGATTTCATTTAGGGTTTTTGGACCACCTTGTGAAGGTACATAGTGTGTTGTAGCCATGGTCCAGTATGCCATTCCCATACATCTCAAGTGACATTTCATGTGACCTTTCCAGAGATTAAAATTGGTTCCATCAAACTTCAGACTATCCTTCTTGTAAGACAACATCTTGGATCTCTCAAGTTGTTAAGCTCCTTTTAGAGGACCTTGGCTCTGATACCAATTGTTAGACTTAGAGCACACAACTGAGAGGGGGGGTGAATAATTTGTCCAAAACTTTCTCTCTATTTCAAACTTTAATTCTTTTAGTGATTTAGTAGTATATCAAACATGAAACATAAAGCAATTAAGTCAAGAGCAGAAACACATCACACATAAGACACCAAGATTTTGATGTGGAAAACCCAGTTAAGGGAAAAAACCATGGGGTGATTAACCCAAGATTGTATTCTCTGTTAGAAGAATAGAAAGAACAAATGGCACATGCCAATTAGGGCTCACTGCCTAAGCACACTGCTCACAAGAGGCTCACTACCTACAAGAGACACACTATCTACAAAGAATATAAGTATCACCTACTTGAACTAGAAAATAGTATCTTCACCATGCTTGAATCAGTTCCATTTAAGCCCAATACTTCTACTATGCCTTTCGCTCTTCTCTTTGCTACCACTCTCTCATCTACACTAGGATAACTTTGAAATGACTTCACAACCCTTTATTTATATAAGACATCAACTTATGAATAATCATCTAAGTCAGCAAACATCCATAAGAACATCCACAAGATGTGTAATTCATCTGGTCAGCCAGTCTCAAGAAGAACACCATCATTTGGAAGTTATTCTTCAATTGTGGGCTCCAACTCCAATGCAGACCACCAACACAAACTAGACACGATCTAGAGACTTCTACAAGATTGCCTGAAACACCAACAACATCTGCACTTCATCTGCTTACTGGAATCCTTCTCTCCTTCATCCGGAACCTCAAGAACACAGTCTGTCATCACTGTCATAGAAGAACAGATGTTTTCAGACCTTTAAGCCATGAACAAAATGAGTTAACACTTCATAATGAGTTCCTTAACACTTCCTTAAATCCGCAAAATAGGACAATGCATTTCCAGATCTCACCGGACCTATTTGTGTTACTCTGTCACCTCTGAACACCTGCCGGAACCGGTTCTATTTGAGTGGCCATAACTTCTTCATATCTTCATGCAGACCTCTAAAATCTCTACTGGACCACCGTAAGACACATATCTACAAACCCTTTAATTTGCATCCTCTGATCCTCATCCTATCTTGGACTATTGCCTTACTGTCATCATTGTTCTTCATTGTTCCTGATTGAGACTAATTTTCTCAATATCCTCAGCTCACAGCTCATCCAATCCTTATCATTAATGCAATAGGAGTATGTTGACATCAATGAAAACACTAATTAGGCCCATACTTGCAACACAATTGACATAGAGATGGGAACAAAATTATCATAAACATGAAAATTTTTGTAGGGTTCCATCAGGTTGTGCTGTGTATAAGGGCTTGCCTCAGTCAAACCCTGTGTTGGCATTCCCATTTCCACTACAATGATGATTAGATCCAAGAGTGCATGCCCTAGGAGGGAAGAGGCTAGACCTGTAATATTATGATGAATAATGAATGATAATGATGATAATAACCATAAGAGATGTGACCTTAGTTGATGAAGATGACTCAAGATCCTACACCAACAAAGGAGAATGATGAAGAGGACTTCATACTTCCTTCAAAGCTTGGAAACAAACTTCAATAGCATCCACAAGTAGATAACATTCCAAGCATGAAGAACACTTTAGCATAGAACACAATATGAGAGCAAAATTTGCATTAATCCCCTAGCATGCACCTAGGTGTAAAATGAACTACAACACTCATTCAAATATGCATTCCTACTCACCTACAACAAATACAAACCAAAGAAGTGTCCTAAGATGACACCACAAATTGGGGCTAAAATTCCCAAGTGGGACTACGGTGCTTGACCTTTACCCCACAAACTCCGGAAAGTTTCCAATATAGTGGGCTTAGTCCAGTCCTAAGTTGATCTCATCAGGTTTATTTATCAGGATCGATATTTTCATCATTTTAAGCTTAAAAAGGTATTAAAATGGGTCCTGATTAACAAAGGCAACAAGATAGGTCCAACCGGGTGCTAAACTAAGTGTAAAATGCTAGTGTGCACATTTTATGACACAACATTTAGCCCCCACTTTAGTGTGGGTATGAACTTACGTTCAAACTCATACTAAAGGGTGGACAAAACACACAAACATAGAAGCCCAAAGAATTTTGCCAAGTTGTGGACTACGAGTAGCCCCCAAACTTAGGATCCTGAGGTTATAATACATAAGCCAAGAGATTTTGAACACACAAGTTATTGCAACATTAATTCACACATATACGTGGAGTACTAAAAGCATTCATAGGAATACACATGGAAGACACACCATACACAAAGGTAATACATGCCAAAAACAAAGCATACATATAAGAAATAAGCATACACATAAGACACAAAGCATACATAGAGAACACAATGAATACATAGAGAACACATGGAGGACATGGTGAAGACACATGAAAACATAGGTTAAAAGCATAACACATATAGGAAACAAACATAAGAATACACATAGGAACAAACACACAAGGCACATGAATCTGATGCTAGCTCACTCTATTGCTAGTAGTCATGTGAAGAGATGCGCCACCATGGATCACACACTAGTAAGGACCACTCAATTACTAGGTGACTACAACAAGTCAAATGAAACACATGGGCTAGCCAACTACATTGCAATAGGTGGCTCATGGACTAAAGAGGAAGCATCATAGGCTAGTGAGGACCACTGAATCACTAGGTGAGTTCCACACCAACAAGCAAATATGCAACCAAAAGAAATCATAGTATGATGTATGCACCCACCTTAAAGTGATTGTTAACTCCTACCAGGGAACAATTGCTTTAAGGTACAACAAATCACAAGACAAGCACAAGGGCTTTCCAGAAGCACATGCCTATAAGATATGTGTTTCCAAAGAACTATATTGTACCAAGGGGTTGCCCCCACAAAAGGCAAACTGAGGCATTTCTACAAGCATGATACACAATGGCTTGTGTATTCATGGTATGACGCCGAGCATAGCAACAAGGTGTTACACAAATCAGACATAAAAGAAGCAATACATTATACTAAGTAATAACACAAAGGGATCTACTTAACTAGAATCAGTATAGGGATGGTTGTATAAATAGGAGAATTCTCAAGATTATATTAATATATCTGGAACTGTCATCATTCGCCAGCTAGTAGAACTACAGAGACAAAGGAAGAAGTATCACATGAAATCAAAATAAAATCCCTTGGGTCAACAAGGGAGAATGCTAAAACATCCTACGCCTTGCATCGTCCCCAAGGGACAAAACAATAATACAAATTATGACATATGGAAGAATGATGATACAAAATAGAGAGAATGTCACAACAGATTTCGGTCCCTTTGTATCCTTGCACCTACAAGGGTGTCAAGGGTCATCCAAAGAGAGAATAACAACAAATAATACAAATAAAGCACCAAGGAACACAACATGGGGGAAATAATCACTTGCATGCATAACAAAGAAATAAGGTATCTCACTTGTGAGTCAATATAAAGCAAATCATCCTCCTCCCAATCTAGTTTATCATCCATTTGGATTGGTGGACAAGATGCAAGAGGAACTATAGCACAAGAGGTATAAGGAACAAGAGCCATACATGTATTATCTTCATAATTGCTATCAGAATGTAGTACAATAGGATCCATAGTGGCTTGCAAAGCTTCTTCTTTCTTTGTAGTAGACATAATGGTGACAGATGTCTCTTTGGCATCCATCAGTGACAAACACTTGTGAGGAGGGAGATTTTCTTCTCTTACGGCAAGGTGAGCCATAACATGACGATGCTTCTTTATTTCTTGCAATCTTATTTTGCTTAGGTTTATTCATAAAGTTTTTAAGGGGAACCATAGTATCTTCCAACATGGGTTCCTTTTCTTCCTTTGCTTCAGGAACATTAGAAGAAACATGAGGAACCACCAAAGGCTGGGAGACTATGGGGGAAGGGTTCCTCAATGCAACATGCTCTTCCTTCTCAACTTGTGAAACAAGTGGAAGTAAAGGAGCATCCTCAAGCAGTTGAGAAACCTCAGGGAATAAAACCTACACAACTGATGAAATACCACTAGTCTCCACAGAGGCAGGTGGGACAAAAGTAATATTGCGATTCTAGGGAGGTCTATTTTGTACATAAAGGTTGCCTCATTGTCCTTGAAGGGATGGTGGAGGGGGAACCTCAGCATATCTACCAGATTCTTGGGGACGGGGAAGAACCTTCGATTTAGGCTTAGCTGAACATTCACTACCTATGGTACAAGAGGAATTATGACCATAGCCTCAGAATATCGAGGAGGTTCAGGGACATCACCAAGGGGAATATTACTAAGAGATAACTCTGCTATTTTATTTTCTTTGAACTTATGATAAGATAAGAAAAATATATCATGTCTCTAGGTCTATTATCTCTAATTGGTTATGGCTAGAAGCAGTCAAGTGAAAAGTGTCTATTGTGAGCAAAAGAGTGATACTGACTGTGATGTACATCATGCACACATCCTTCAAATGGAAACTTTAAGCACTTATGAAACATAGAGGGGACCTCCTTTATGGAGCAGAGCCATGGGTATCCCAACTTCACATTCAAAATAGGTATGATGTAGGAATGATGACAAAATGAACATCCAAAGCTCTTGGCCCAACCTTAACTTCAAGAGTTAAGGCACCAAGAGTTGGAAGGACAGACCCATCATGTGATTTAATAGCCATCTCTAATACATCATTTGTATCTCTATGTAAACCATGCATGTAGAGAAACTCTTCACTTACTACATTCACCATGCATATAGGATCTATCATAGCACCCCAAATATAGGTTTATCATTGATTTGAATAGTAATATAAAGAGGCCCATCAAGAGCTTTGATAGTAGCATCATGTGGAGTAAAAGATATAGCAGGTTCCAAATCCACTCACTCTTTGTGAGGGCAAGCATCCACCATGCAAATATCAACAACAATAGACTCATGATGAGGTAAAGGATCAGTATATATTTGAAGATTTTGATTAGGAGCCACCACCGATTTATTCCCTTTGTCATTCACACATGTAACTTGGATGAGATTTGAGTCGATGAGGTCTTGAACTTTGTGTTTAAGATGCATACATCTTTTATTGTCATGACCAATGGAGCGGTGAAATTGACAAAAGGCCTTCGCATCAAAGGAAGATGATTACGTCTTACTTGGATCGAGGGGCTTAATGGGTGGAAGATTGATGATATTATTTTGTAAAAGTTGTGTCATGATAGCATAGAGAGATTCTGATAATGGTGTGAAGTTTCTTGTTTTTGGTAAATCAATTTGTAAGGGGTGGAAGCAAGAGATAATGTTGCCACCACATGTTTTCTTATGTTGTTTGCTGAAATTTCATTTATCTTGATGAAGTTTTTGTTTTTTCTTTTGAAACAATGATTATGAGAGGCCTCGGATTGACCAACCATGGCCGATGAGGGATTATGTTCATATTGACTAACTGAGAGTTAATAATCACGGAGTGTTATACAAATATGAGTGAATGAATCATATCACATCAACAATATCTTATCATGGATGTGAGGTTGTAAGTTTCCTTTAAAGATTCTCTACTCAGCTCAGTTTAGGTCCTGCTTTCTAGGTTTTCAATTTTGATAGTTCAATAACTTTTGTTTTAGTGTATTTCATCATAGAAACCCTAGATCTAGCCTAATTGCCTCAAATCTTTTTTATTACAACAAAGGGACAGAGCTCTCACCAACCTAGCAAGGCTCTTCCTAAGAGACAACAACCTTAGCTTGAATTCGTTGGTGTCTTGTGTTCCAATGTTTGATTGAAAGAATTGATCTAGTTAGTTGAATATTGATTAGGTCTCTCTTTTCTATCTTACAATAATTAACTACATTAGTGAAGGCAAACTTTGGTATCAAAGAGACAATTTTGTAGAAAGTGTCAACTTTCACAACAAGGTAAAATTTAGGACACACCC
Source organism: Cunninghamia lanceolata (assembly GCA_027924645.1). Lineage (NCBI taxonomy): Eukaryota > Viridiplantae > Streptophyta > Pinopsida > Cupressales > Cupressaceae > Cunninghamia > Cunninghamia lanceolata. The sequence continues at coordinate 10,659,085 of BSBN01000703.1, read as the reverse complement.
CCAATGGTCCAACTATCCCAAACTTGAGTCCAAATAAATCACTCGAATTTGGATTAAAGCAAAGGTGCACAAATTAGGGCTCACCTAGAGTGGATAAAAGATGGTGATAGAGGATCCTTAAAAAAATAGTATCTCAAACATAAACACCCAAAAGAGAAAATTTATGCAATAAATAGATATGACAACTTTATCTATAGTTGCCAACCTAAGATCATGAGGGTATTCCATGGTCACTACCAATAACTCTTCACTGACTATTCTAGGTAAGGACCTCTTATTCATGAGTATGATGATATAATGGGAGGCCACATCTCAAGAAAATTGATTCAAAATACAAGTATCTTAAAAAAATCCTCTCCATGGAAGAGATTGATGAAGATCTTAACCATATGGCTACTAAAACAATTCTAGGAATGGATGACTTACCAATATAGTTTTACTAATCCTTATGGCCTCACATTAGAGAATATTTCTATTATCTCTATATTGAAGGTATGGAAACTAAACGATTAGATCTTATTATCAATCAAGACTAATTGAGATCCTACTTAAGGGAAAAAATAAGGACATACTTAGTGGTTGGAGATTAATCACTCTTCTAAACACTTCTTACAAGATAATAGGAAAAGCCTTGTCTCTCAAAACCAAGCCTATCACTCATGAGATTGTAATACTAAATACAATTGGTTTCCTTATGGAATTTTTCATTCTTGATAATTTTCTCCTTTCTTGGGAAAGGAGTGAGTAGGTCCAACAATCTACCTAGGATGTACTAATCAAATCAAGTTACACTTTGATAAGGCATGTGATAGAATAAGATGGTTTCTCATCCTTAAGATGTTGAACTAGTTAGGACCTAAGTTGATCAACCACGCCAAAATATTTTTAACATATGCCAATGCTAGGCTTGGAATAAATGGGTTCCTTTCTTCCCAAGTCCCTCTCTAAATAGCAAGACTATCCCTTAGCCCTTCCTCTATGGTCTTGTAGTTGATTCTCTTGACTACTTATTCAAACATGTTCTCTCAAACCACCTCATCAAAGGTATCAATATTCACAATGATGTTGTTGTTCTTAACTCACATTTTATAGATGATAGCATGATAATTATCCAAAATTTTGTTTAATAAGTTGCTAATACTATATTTTTTGGACTTATTATGTTCCATTTTTGGTTCCCATCTTGCAATGAACAAGATTGAATTATTTACATCATGGGTTGATCCCACAATAGTGTGTCCCACTTTTTTCCCAAAGAGGGACATTGAAATCAAAATTTTATACCAAATTTTCATATTTTGACACACATATCAACTAAACCTTTAAAAAATTGAAGATGATATGAACTAGTGATTTTTGAGATTTCATGTGTAGATTCTAAATATATATTTTTAAAAAAATTTATGAAAATTTTTACATAACTTTTAATAACTTGTTTTTTATACTTAACATTTTTTTTAAAGTGAGGTTTATACCATATAGCATAACATTTTTTTACAGAAAGGATAAAATTATAAATTTTTAAACATAGATTCGTAACACCAATATATAGTGCGCATATATTTTTTTGTAATTTTTTGTTGCATGTTTTATTTTTATTAATTTTTGAAGTGAGATTAATTATGATTTAGACATAGGTTTATACCAGACAACATAACTTTTTATCTATCTATCCAAATTAAATTTCTTTTTTTGGTTGAAATAAGGACATCAATACCTACTACACAAATATTTTTCATTATTTTTCCACATGTGTGGAACAAAGACCTTAATGTTCGGTGAAAAACCTACATTCACTAGAAAATAGAAAATAAATATAATAATCAAATTAAATATATTCAAAATTATACTTGCAAGAAATCTCATTTCGAGTGCTATGATCCTGCCAATTATCTTGTCATGTTGATTCCATTTGTTGGTCCATCCCAAGGTTCAAAGTAGAAAATTTTGATGATAATCTAAGCACTAAGGTAGAAAGGATCATCCAAGGGCCTTCATTTGAAGAACCTTTGAATGAAGGTACCGTCAAATGAAGGTGTAGAGGGGCCTTCATTTGAAGGTCCCTTCCATGTGCAAAAAAAAACTTAAAATATTAAAAGTTTAAGGGACCTTCAAATGAAGGTCTACCTTCATTTGAAAGTATTTATGCAGTCATCTTCAAATGAAGATACATTCATTTGAAGAAAAACCTTTGAACGAAGATACCTTTGTTTGAAGAAAAACCTTCGAATGAAGGTGTTTGTCAATTTTTTTATATTCAACCATGCCAATTTCTAATGTCCCACAAGTGGGACACACTATTGTGGGTCTACACTATGATAAGACCTAATTATCACTTCATGGATCCTTGGTGAATGGCATGAATTCAAACACGGTAACATCACCAAGTAAATTGGGATCCCCTTTGGGATAGGGGTCTCTCTTAAAGACACATGGAACTAGTTTCTCAAGAAAATCAAAGCTAAGTTGATGAATTGGAGTAATAGATCCATTTCAATATATGGTAGAATTTAGGTGGACAAAAATATTCTCTTAGCAAGTTATGTATATATTTTACAATGTTGGATCCCCTCTTTGCAATGTTATATAAAATTTGATTAAATAATTATGGTCTTCATTTGGGCCAAGTTGGTAAACAAGAAAGTGATGCCTACCAATTCCTAGATGCATTACATATAGCATAAAGAAAAAGGACTTGGTGTCATTGACCCTTACTCTCAAGTAGTTTGTTTTATTTCTATGTGGATTGTTTGAGCTATGGAAGGTGAGGCCACTTGAAAATATCAAGTTAGATATAGGATCCAAACAAATTTTGTTAACAAACATTTGAATGAAGTGAATTAAAGAGATGAGATTTTCCTGATCCATTCTTTAAGACTCAAGGTTCTTCCTCATTCTACAACATATGGAAGGCATTGTAAACCATTTAAACAAAATATCTGTCTCTAGAGCTTATGTGATAGTCCCCAGGTTGGTGTCAAGTGGTGCTAAGATCAGCTTAGGAATCTTAGACCTAACTAAAGAAGATGACTGATCAAGATCATGTATAAATAGATGTAGAATAGGTGTCAAAGAAGAAGTACGAGGAGGTAGAATCTCAATGTGTACCATGTGACTACACTACTCATCCCATGATATGTACTACTATAAAGAATCATTCTAATCCCTCTATGATATGACTATAAACTCTATAGAAGAAATAGGTGAAAGTATAATCTAAGTGCATGTCATGCGACTATGTTGCTCATCCCACAATATGTCCTACTATAAATAATCAATGAAAGCCTCCATGAAGAAATTGTAAACTATGCAGTGTCAACAAGAAGAGTTGGAATCATAGTGCATGTCATATGACCGCATTTATCATTCCATAATATATCCACATCAAATGATTAAGTATGAACAAGTGGAAAAGTTTCTCAAGGTTGTGGAATCTCAATGCATGTTAAATGACTACACTGGTTATCTTACAAACTACTCACATTAGTGGTGTTAGTATGAATGAATGTGGTTGGTGCATTATGAGGAGGATCATTTGGTCATTTAGATTCATCCACATGAATGCAAGGTATTCTAAGTGAACACTTGAGATGGATGGTGATGGCCTCCATACAACTATTATTATTGTCTTAGTAAAAAGGCACTCAATGTGCTATATGTAATGTATAATGTCCTCACAAATTGGAAGTCATACTAATCCATAGACCATGCCACTGTATTTTAACCAAGCATGTTTTTGTTCATAATCACGCAACTAAAAAATGAGTTCATGGAGATAGGGCAATAGATTCTACTCAAGATAGCAATTCTTTATCCCTTCTTTCAAGAACAAATAGTTCACTTTATTTAGGATGACAATAGAAGAGTGAAATGAGATGCATAAAATATGTTTGCAACACCCTCAAAATAGAACTTTATCTTATTCCATGATTACAATATTCCCAATATAGAAAACCCCTAAGACAAGTACAAGGTTTGGCACTTTATCAACAATATAATTGCAAGATTATGAGAAATAAGGAGATTCAATTGTAAATTGTAAGCAATCAAAGAAAAATCAAACAACAAGTGTCAAATCAATGTGTAGGGCTTAAGAGAGCTTTTTGTGACCTATAAAGACAAAAAATTGATGTTCTAGGCAAAAAATATGCTTTTTTCTATTCAATCACTTACAAAGAATTAAAGAACCTTGACAAAATATTTTCTAAGAAGATTCTAGCATCTAAAAGGAATATTTTGGGGATGATGTAGAAAAGGGTGCACTACCTTTGTTCAATCTTTGTGTGCATACACACAAGCATGGACATATGTATATATATGTAGGTATATATGTTGGTTAGATGTTTCTTTTATAAAATATATTTTAAATATATAGCTCTATGACATGGCGCCATAATCCATAGTTAAAGATAGAAATTTATTATATAAAATATATAGATAAATAGGTCAAAATCAAATATAGGTGTTTTTTATATAAAATATATAGATAAAATAGGCCAAAATCATGGATTATGGTGTCATGTCATAGAGCTATAGATTTAAAAAAATAAAAGTTTGGTTATATTTTATACAAGAAACATTTAAGTACCTGATGTCTATTTGATTGTAATTTTTAATTAATTGAAATTCCAAATTTTGATTGAAGATGTCCATTTGACTATAATTTCTAATTAATTAAAATCCAAACTCTATTTCAATAGAGGATATCCATTTGACTATAATTTTTAATTAAATAAAATTCAAAAATATAAAATGTTTATTTTAAAATTTTAATTGATTACAAATTATAGTCAAATAGGCATCCTTATGGAAATAGACAATGCACTACTCACATAACATATACCAAATATACATCCCATAAGTCCCATAGTGGCCCCTCCACATGGATGTTTTAAATCTTAGGTAGTAAACATTTGTTGATTTGAAAAGGAAAAAAATGTCATTTCATAAAATCAAAGGTGGGTCACCAATGACATGACAATATGGTTGTTAATGTAATACTTAGACAAAACATGACAATAAAAATACCATAAATTATGTTGGATAGACAATATGCATAAACTAAGCTTACAAACCTTTTACCAGTGATAGTTACATGTAGTGTACATGATGGTAGACATGCAGTCATGTCTTTCATAAATACACATTGACATTTATTCCATCAAAGCTATTAGGATGTGTACAAACACTCTCATCTATGTGAATAACAATCCAAACCCTTAAGAATGAATCTATGAGGGGTCTTTGTGTAGTGAAAATAAATGAAATATTTTAATGATGCCCACAAGACCAAGAAATCTAAGGGACCAATAGCCGTAGCCCGAAGACATTTTTAAACTCTTTTTGATGTCAGATCTTCTACTATGGATGTTTATAAAAAAATTTCAATTTTTCTAAGTCTCACTTCCTCAAATAAGGTGGTTAGGTTGTCCACTTTCATGTTGTTTTCATACTAGATATGAAAACAACAAAGTTTGATGATTTGATGCTAGGCAAGGAGACCACAAGTCAATTGGTCAATGGAGTTTACCAGAAATGTAGTCACCAAGAGTCAAGACTAGAATTGGCATAGATAAAACTGACCACACCAAGAGTACATCTAGTACTCCAATCATAAACAAAATTTGAGCTATGGATATGAAGTACAATATCATTGAATATAGATATGTACTCTTCAAATTAAGCCTTTTAAAAACATTGCATGGTCTCTTAGATGTACCTAGTAATCTATGAATACAACCTTGGATGTTGCAAAACATGCTCTTCATGATAGATAAGTTCCTTCAAAAGATGTGCTCGTACTATGCAATGAGTATGATTTATATGTGTTTGTTTGTGTACTAGAGAAAACTGACTAAGGGGTCTTGGCTGAAAGACTAAAACCATATCAAGTTTATAGTCGTTCTTAAATTTTTTATGTTTTTAGATGTAATAGTAAGATTTGTTTCTCACTAGGAGTTTTACAAAAGTGACCTACCAAATAAAAGAGTATTCTAATTAATTTCGCTATCTTGGACACAATGTAAGCTTAGAATTACTCCACTATCTACCAAATATGCTAAAAACTTATATCTACATGCTCCCAAAACTTAGAAATGGAATAACCCTATAACTTCATTACTTTGAAACTATGTTACAATTTGTCATAAACATAATGTTTATGAACTAATCACAAAACTACAAATAAAATATAGATATTTTGTATTCAATATAATGGAGCAAATTATAGAGATTAAAATATAAATATATAGGCCTCTTGGATGCATGACTCAAGGAAGTGACATGTCCAAGAGATGATGCAATGACTTGCAATCATTCACTATCAAGAGGTGAGTTAAGTAAATATAACTAAGTCAAAGGTGTCTTCAACTAAATAGAGGTGGCCTCAAGTAAGTAGAGGTGGCCTTGACTAAGTAGAGGTGGCACCTAACTATTGTCAGTCAATAAATGATGAGGTAGTGGTGGCACTTGAGTAACTCAAGTCAAGGTATGCACATGTCATTATTAGCTACGTAGGTGAGAAAAAATAAATATTTATAATATCTAAGTAAACTTTATTAACTAGGTGCAATAGTACACTTAGGATAAACCCTCTCCTAAGTGAAGTATAATAGTTACAAAGCCTTGGGAATCTATTTTCGTGGGATTTTTATTTGGTTAGCCCACCACCAAAAAGGGTAATGATTTTTTACATATTAGTAGATCTAGATTCTCAAAGATTTCAATTATCATGCCTTGCAAACAATTTATTTGATCTCTTAAAATAGCTCAATTGTACTTTCATAATGTATGGGTTCACTTTGGATTACCATCCACCATCATCTCTTATCAAGACATTAGATTCTTGAGTCAATTATAGAAAGAAGTTTGGTCACTCATCTATATAAAGTTGAACAAATTTACTTCCTTCCATCCATAAATTGATGGACAAATATAAATAGTAAATAGGTTGATAGTGCATATTTGGATGCATAACTCCAATAAATAGTGCACATGAGATGGAAGTCCATCATTCATTCAACATAGGTATTTAATAGAGCTTTTCATAACTCTATAGTACAAAACCCTTTTTAGGTCTTCTTGGGTTTCCAACCACTAACACGCGTTGATGTAACTTATACCATACTACTATCCTCAATGAGAACTCCTTCAACTCAAGATAAAGTTGACAAAGCTACCAAATTCATTGAGTGCATTTAAAAAATATAGTAGTAGGTGGAGACCATCATTTGGAACACAAATGCTAAGTACAATAAGTTTCATGGCAAACACCACACATTGTACACCTTCTAATTTAGTGATTGGTCATTATATTTGTAGAAGGAATGCCTCACATGACCTTACCACAAGATTTTCTCACTTTGGTATACTCCCTACACTATCATTAAGCAAGTAGTAGAACTCTTTTTTCCTACCTACCTTGGTATGCACCTTAGTTATAGTGTAGAACTCTTGCATCATTAATATCCACTTATTTTGGACTCTCTTGATACTATAGACTCTACAATGGATTGAAATCAATCTAGACTTTGCCACACCAATAGAGACTATAAGATAATTGATTTCTAAGTTATACAAACATGCCTACAAGAGAAGCCTCTCTTCCAATTGGTGAAAATGACTCATGTTCATTCTGAAGGGAAATGGAGAACATCAATTCTCAAGGAGTGACTAATCTAGGTGGGTTTAACACACTTAAGACCTCCTAAATTTTTCAACATTTATATGTGGCTTATGCAACTTTGTCAATAGCTTAAATATCACTAGAAGAACACATGGTGATAATGTGATAGCCTACTTCCTCTCCAATTTTACTACACACATTCAATGACATCTATTATGTCAAACTTGTTTCTCACATACAGTTGCAGTACTGTCTCAGGTTACAACAATACAAAGGAATCTAGTAAGAACTTAATAGAGCTAGACAATCTTATAACTAATGAGCCATTCATCAACTTCCTTCATGTACATTACTATATACTACAATTTTTTGTAACAAGAAAATAAAGGAATTAGTAAGTTAATTTGCCAACCAACAAACATACAATTCAATAGTAGAAAAAGAGAATAGATTAAATATTCAATAAATCTCCACAACTTTTCACATCTTAGACATAACCATTTGAGTAATAAAACCTTAAAACCTTACATGTTATGTACATTTCCTAGAATAATATTTAATTATTTAATTATTATCCTTCCCTTATTTTGTTACACTCTAACATATGTTTTAAATTCTATCATTCACATTTATACTTTCATCCTACTTGTATCTCTTCACTAAGTATTATCATAAACCATTAAACACATGAAGTACTTTATCCTATGCTAATCTAAAGGCATCCTCTTTCACAATACAACTTCAACTCATAAGAACCACAAGCAATTAAAAGACTAAGGGGAAGGAAGGAAAATTTCTCTAAACTCTAATACAATGTTAAAACTAACATCAAATCCTGGGTACTTCTCAAGATTATCGTTGCCCACATATGTTGGACTATTTCATTCAAGAAGATATGTTGTTCAATGGAAGTCAGTTATACATACTTAGAAGTTCAATGAGAGACAATTTGATTAAGGAGAAACATACTGGTGGATTGGTAGGACATTTTGGTATTGATACGATAGTAGCTTTGGTGAGTAAAAATTACTTTTGGCCTTAGATACATAAAGATGTTAGGAAATTTGTCAGAGTTGTACAGTTTTTCAAGTTGCAAAAGGGAGTAGTCAGAATACTGGATTGTATAAACCTTTGATAGTACCAGAGAGACCTTGGGAAGACATAAGAATGGATTTTGTAATGGGATTGCCTAAGATGCAGAGAGGCATAATTCAATATTTGTAGTGGTGGATAGATTTTCAAAGATGGCTCATTTCATACCTTGTAAGAAGACAACTGATGCAGTGCATGTAGCAGACCTATTTTTCAAGGAAATTATGTGATTGTACAGATTACCTAAGAGTATAATTTTAGACAAAGACACTAGATTTCTTGGATTCTTTTGGAAGACACTTTGGAAGAAGATGAAGACAGATTTGAAGTTCAGTTCAGCTTTTCATCCACAGACTGATGGATAGACAGAGGTAGTGAATAGGAGTTTGGGAAACTTGTTGAGATGTTTGGTTGGAGAAAAGGCAGGAAGTTGGGATTTGATTCCTTCACAAGAAGAGTTTACATACAATAATTCAGTGAATAGGAGTATCGGAAGAACACCTTTTGAGATTGTTATAGGAGTGAACCCTAGAGGAGTTGCAGAATTGAGAGACATTGGTATGGTAGAAAAGAAAACTTCTAAAGCAAAAGAATTTGTAGAACATATGGAGACAATGTATAATTAGGTGAAGAAGCATTTGGAAGAGACGAACAACAAATATAAGGAGAAAAAAGATGAGAAGAGGAGACACAAAGAATTTGCAGTGGGAGATGAAGTGATGGTATACTTGAGAAAAGAAAGATTTCCAGTTGGCACTTATAACAAGTTGAAGATGAAGAAGTTTGGACCTTGTAAGATACTCAAGAAATTTGACTCAGGAAATGCATATGAAGTGGAATTATTAGAGACATTGGACATATCACCTATTTTCAATACTGTAGACCTATATCAGTATCATGAAGCAGAGTTTAGTGACAACATGGTAGAGGACTTGAAGAAGTAGTTACCACAATAAGCACCAGATCAGATTGAAGACATTTTGGAAAGTAGAGTTGGATGCAGTACTAGAGGAAGACAATACAAAGAATACCTTGTGAAGTGGAAAGGCAGATCAGAAGAAGATTCATCATGGATTTCTCAGGCTAAGGCAGACCGTCTTGGTTTTCCTCTAGCCCCAGCAAAGTGAGGGACTCACTTTTCAATAACCCTGGATGTCTGATGCAGGAGCATCCCTGGTTCAAGAGAAATCTTGCATCAACCAAAAACATTTGCATTTCAGTTTATTTCTTTTCATTTTCTAGTTCAGTTCAGGCAGTTTAGTCAGTAGCAATTTCTGTATTTTGGTCTGTATTCTACCGTAGTTGCATTTCACATCTTGCAGACCCAGACTTAGCACCTAGACTCATTCATCTACATCATATCCAAAATTTAGAGCATTTGGATCAAGTACCAGAAAGTTATCGCTATCAGAAGATTGACTATTTTCTCAGGACAGAGCATCCTGACAGTCTCAAACACATCAGCTAAAGGAGAAGACTTGTGGAGCATTTCTCAACTTGTTGAGCCTAATGACACATCATTCAATGTTCTATGGTTCATGGCTGACCTTCCCCAAGATCCAGACATCATTCCATTCTATCCATGTACACACATTACAGCTCTTCATTGGAGTTTGTGATCTTCCTTGGCTGACGCAGAGGAATCTTTTATACCGGAGATGATATATATTGATGTAATTGATCCTTAGGAAAGTAGTTCATGATAATAGTGATAATTGATAGTTTAGATTTTGTACGAAGGAGCTTCAAAGCTATATCTTGTGCATATTCTGTTATTCTGAAATCAAACCTTTGAACCCTAATTGTAAGCCCGCATGTTGTCGGCTGACCTATATTTGAATTCTATGATATGTACTGAATGACTGAATCTGCATTTGTTCTATATCTTTGAGTTGTTTCTGTTATGTTTACTCTAGTTGCATGGTCTAGACAATTCATTCTGTGAACCTCTTGCCGTGATTGCACCAGTAAGACATACTAATCCATAGATCATCCCACCGTATTTTAACCAAGCATGTTTTTTTTCATGATCACTCAACTAAGAAACAAATTCATGGAAATAGGTCAATATATCCTATTCAAGATAGTGATTCTTTATCCCTTCTTTCAAGAACAAATCGTTCATTTTATATAGGATGACAATAGAAGAGTGAAATGAGATGCCAAAACTATGTTTGCAACACCCTATAAATAGAACTTTATCTTATTTCATGTTTACAACTTCCAATATAGAAAACCCCTAAGATAAGTACAAGGTTTGGCACTTTATCAACAATATAATTGCAAGATTATGAGAAATAAGTACATTCAATTGTAAATTGTAAGCAATCAAAGCAAATTCAAACAACAAGTGTCAAATCAATATGTAGGGCATGAGAGAGCTTTTTGTCACCTATAAAGACAAAAATTTGATGCTCTAGGCAAAAGATATTCTTTTTTCTATTCAATCACTTACAAAGAATTAAAGAACCTTGACAAAATATTTTCTATGAAGATTCTAGCATCTAAAGGGAATATTTTGGGGATGATGTAGAAAATGGTGCTACCTTTGTTCAATCTTTGCATGCACACACATAATCATGGATAGATCTATATATGTATGTATGTATGTTGGTTAGATGTTTCTTGTATAAAATATATTTTAAATATATAGATCTGTGACATGGTGCCATAATCCATAGTTAAATATAGAAATTTCTTATATAAAATATATAGATAAATAGGTCAAAATCAAATATAGGTGTTTCTTATAATATAAAATATATAGATAAAATAGGCCAAAATTATGGATTATGGTGCCATGTCATAGAGCTATAGATTTTAAAAAATAAAAGTTTGGTTATATTTTATACAAGAAACATCTAAGTACCTGATGTCTATTTGATTGTAATTCTTAATTAATTAAAATTCCAAATTTTGATACAAGATGCCCATTTGACTATAATTTCTAATTAATTAAAATCCAAACTCTATTTCAATACATGATATCCATTTGACTATAATTTTTAATTAATTGAAATTTTACAATATTTAATTAAAAATTATGATCAAATAAACATCTTATATTTTTAGTTTTAATTAATTAAAAATTATAGTCAAATAGGCATCCTTATGGAAATAGACAATGCACTATATACATAACATATACCAAACATACATACCATAAGTCCCATAGTGGCCCCTCCACATGGGTGTTTTAAAACTTAGGTAAACATTTGTTGATTTGAAAAGGACAAAAATGTCATTTCATAAAATCAAAGGTGGGTCACCAATGACATGACAATACGGTTGTTAATGTAAGACTTAGACAAAAATTGACAATAAAAATACCATAAATTATGTTGGATAGACAATGTGCATAAACTAAGCTTAGAAACCTTTTACCAGTGATAGTTGTGTAGTGTACATGATGGTCGACATGCATGTCAAGTCTTTCATAAACACGCATTGACATTTATGCCATCAAACCTATTAGGATGTGTACAAACATTCTCAGCTATGTGAATAACACTCCAAGCCCTTAAGAATGAATCTATGAGGGGTCTTTGTGTAGTGAAATGAAATGAAATATTTTAATGATGTCCACAAGACCAAGAAATCTAAGGAACCAAGAGCCATAGCCCTAAGACATTTTTAAACTTTTTTCATGTCAGATCTTCTACTATGGATGTTGATAAAAAAATTCAATTTTTCTAAGTCTCACTTCCTCAAATAAGGTGGTTAGGTTGTCCACTTTCAAGTTGTTTTCATACTTAGATATGAAAACAACAAAGTTTGATAATCTGATGCTAGGCAAGGAGACTACAAGTCAATTGGTCAATGGAGTTTACCAAAAATGTAGTCACCATGAGTTGAGACTAGAATTGGCATAGATACAACCAACCATGCCAAGAGTACATAGTACTCCAATCACAAACAAAATCTAAGCTATGGATATGGAGTACAAGAACATTGAATATAGATATGTACTCTTCAACTTCAACATTTTAAAAACATTGCATGGTCCCTTAGATGTACTTAGTAATCTGTGAATACAACCTTGGATGTTGTAAAACATGCTCTTCAAGATAGATAAGTTCCCTCAAAATATGTCCATGTGCTATGCAATGAGTATGATTTATATTTGTTTGTTTTGTGTACTAGAGAAAACTGACTAAGGGGTCTTATATGAAAGACTAAAATCATAGCAAGTTTATAGCCGTTCTTAATTTTTTTATATTTTTAGATGTAATGGTAAGGTTTGTTTCTCACTAGGAGTCTTACAAAAGTGACATACACAAACCAAGACAAAACCCTAGCTATCTATTAGCAAGTTCTTAGTTGTCTATATTTGAACAAAATAAAAGAGTATTCTAATTAATTTGGTTAACTTGGACACAATGTGAGCTCAGAATTACTCGATTATCTACCTAATATGCTAAAAACTTATATCTAAATGCTCCCAAAACTTAGAAATGGAATAACCCTATAACTTCATTACTTTGAAACCATGCTATAATTTGTCATAAACATAATGTCTATGAACTAATCACAAAAGTAGAAATAAAATATAGATATTTTCTATTCAATATAATGGAGCAAATTACAAAGAGTAAAATATAAATATATAGGCCTCTTGGATGCATGACTCGAGGAAGTGACATCTCCAAGAGGCCATGTCATGACTCCCAATCACTCACTATCAAGAGGTGAGTTAATTAAATCTAACTAAGTCAAAGGTGGCCTCAATTAAGTAGATGTGTTCTTGACTAAGTAAAGGTGGCACCTAACTATTGTCAATCAATAAATGATGAGGTAGTGTTGGCACTTGAGTATCTCAAGTCAAGGTATGCACATGTCATTATTAGCTACGTAGGTGAGAAAAATTAAATATTTCTAATATCTAAGTAAACTTTATTAACTAGGTGTGCAATAGTACACTTAGGATAAACTCTCTCCTAAGTGAAGTATAATAGTTACAAAACCTTGGGAATCCATTTCCACAAGCTTTTTATTTGGTTATCCCACTGCCAAAAGGGGTAATGATTGTTTACATATTAGTAGATCTAGATTCTCAAAGATTTCAATTATCATGCCTTGCAAAAATTTTATTTGATCTCTTAAAATAGCTCAATTGTACTTTCATAATGTATGGGTTCACTTTGGATTACCATCCACCATCATCTCTTATCAAGACATTAGATTCTTAAGCTAATTATAGAAAGCACTTTGGTCACTGATCCATATAAAGTTGAACAAGTTTACTTCCTTCCATCCATAAATTGATGGAAAAATATAAATAGTAAATAGGTTGATAGTGCATCTTTGGATGCATAACTCCAATAAGAAGTGCACATGAGATGAAAGTCCATTTTTCATTCTACATAGGTGTAATAGAGATTTTCATAGCTCTATAGTACAAACCCCTTCTTAAGTCTTCTTGGGTTCCCAACCACTAACACCCATTGATGTAACTTATCCCATACTACTATCCTCAATGACAACTCCTTCAACTCAAGATAAAGTTAACAAAGCTACCAAATTCATTGAGCACATTCAAAACATTTAGTAATAGGTGGAGACCATCCTTTGGAACACAAATGCTAAGTATAAGAAGTTCCATGGCAAACACTACATATTGTACACTTTCTAATTTAGTGATTGGTGGTTATATTTGTAGAAGTAATGCCTCACATGACCTTACCACAAGATTTTCTCACTTTGGTATACTCCCTACACTATCATTAAGCAAGTAGAAGATTTTTTTTTTCCTACCTACCTTGGTATGCACCCTAGTTCTAATGTAGAACTCTTGCATCATTACTATCCACCTATTTTGGACTTTCTTGATACTATAGACTCTACAATGGATTGAAATCAATCTAGACTTTGCCACACCAATAGAGACTATAAGATAATTGATGTCAAAGTTATATAAACATGCCTACCAGAGATGCCTCTCTTCCAATTTGTGAAAGTGAGTCATGTTCTTTCCAAAGGGAAATGAGGAACATCAATTCTCAAGGAAGAGTGATTAATCTAGGTGGGTTTACCACACTTAAGACCTCCTAACTTTGTCAACACTTATATGTGGCTTATGCCACTTTGTCAATAGCTTAAATATCACTAGAAGAACACATGGTGATAATGTGATAGCCTACTTCCTCTCCAATTTTACTACACACAATCAATGACATCTATTATGTCAAACTTGTTTCTCACATACAGTTGTAGTACCTTTCTCAAGTTACAACAATACAAAGGAATCTAGTAAGAACTTAATAGAGCCACACAATCTTATAACTAATGAGCCATTCATCACCCTCCTTCATATACATTATTGTATACTACAATTTTTGGTAACAATTAAAAAAAAGGAGTTAGGAAGTTAATTTTCCAACCAACAAACAACAAACATACAATTCAATAGTAGAAAAAGAGAATAGCTTAAACATTTAGTAAATCTCCACAACTTTTCACATCTTAGACATAACCATTTGCATAATAAAACCTTACATGTTATGTACTTCTCCTAGAATAATATTTAATTATTTTATTATTATCCTTCCCTTATTTTGTTACACTCTAACATATTTTTTAAATTCTATCATTCACATTCACACTTTCATCCTAATTGTATCTCTTCACTAAGTATTATCATACACCATTGAACACACGAAGTACTTTATCCTATGCTAATCTAAAGGCATCTTCTTTCACAATACAACTTTAACTCATAAGAACCACAAGCAATTAAAAGACTAATGGGAAGGAAGTAAAAACTCTAATACAATGTTAAAATTAACATCAAATCCTCAGTACTTCTCAAGATTATCCTTGCCAACAATCATTCTACACAAAATTTAGATAGAAATTCAATAAAGATTAGATGAAAAATTGACAATACTACTTCCATGCCAAATATTGATGTATGACATTAATGATATATAGGTGGAAGGAGTGAAATTTTTTTTTTCCAATAGAAAGATGCTTTAACTCACTAAATTCAAGTGAAAAGTAACCCATAGAATAGATGATTTAATACATGACTAAAACTAAGTCCCAAGTGATTCAAGTCTATAGAAAGATACTTCAACTCACTAAATTCAAGTGAGAAGTAACCCATGGAATAGATCATTTAGTACATGACTAAAACTAAGTCCCAAGTGATTCAAGTCTATAAAAATTAATTCCAGTTTGAATATTCAATGAATCATTAAAATAAAATGGAAAAGTACTATCCATGAAAAACAATTGAAGTCCTAATATGTTTAGATCGTAGGAAAGGCCTTTATAGTGACATAATTAACCACAAATAGCCCATATTGTGGACTGAACGTAAATTTTATGTACATGATGCCTCAATTTCTTCCAGAGTTTTCCCTTTGGTTTCAGGGACTAGCACAAACACAAATACGAATGTAAAAGCACTTATGAAGCTGAACAGCAAGAATGTCCCTGCCACAAACATAGATTCATGATTTAATTGCACAAAAAATTATATATATACACAAACACTTTGTTGTTACCTGCGGAGCTCCACTCCAGGAACCAATTAAAAGTTTGGATGACGAGCCAACGAGAGAACCAGTTAGCCAATGTGGCAATGCTACCACCTATTCCTCTGGCATTAGCAGGAAGAAGCTGCTAGTACAATAACCCAAGAAGTGAAACTAAAGTTAGAACAAGATGTGTAATATTCCTGAAACAATTCAGTTCAAACAACAGACGAAGTTATCACCTCAGCCATTATAATCCATGGTACTGTTCCAACGCCAAGTACGAAAAACAGAACGAAAGCCTGTGGCAAAACACAGAGATTTAGATCAATAAATAAGCATCTTGGAACAATTTGGCCAAAGTGCTTTAGTTAGATCTATGTTTTATCTTGTTGGTTTGCAGTTCGGGAGTGTTGGAAGGATGTGACAAGGAGGTAGCCAAATGGTGTTGGATGTATAGTAGGTAGAGCTGGAACGATGCAGCAAGATGGTAGCCAGATGATGCTGGTTATACAGCAGGTTGTTTGTGGCAGCAGTAGGTGCATTGGTTTCATGTACAAGGGTTTGGACGCTTTGAAAAAACCTCCAGTTCATAGCTCCAGTCAAAAGCCTTTAGCCATAATCAAAAACATGAATATTTGAATAGTATAATTTGTTGAAATTTACTACGATACTAAGAAAATATGGTATTAAAAGATGTTTTCCAACACCAAAAGTTTCATTAACAGAATAGATATGACTCTTACTTACAGCCTTAAAAATGAATCCAAACTTAATACTTTTATTTAACTTTTTCTCATGGATTATAACACTCTATTTAAACATTATCCAATTTAATGGTCAAACATTCAATAGTAATTTTACACCTCATCCACATCAAAAAATGGTAAATATTTGTCCCATTTTTATTGGTCAAAATTGACCTTAGATTGTTGAATTGGATGATGTTTAAAAGTTGACATTTGATCGTTGAACTGGATGATGTTTAAGAATAGTCTAATTATATAGGGTCTCCCATGGATGTAAATAAAAATTATTGTAATTTTATCCATAAGCATCATCCAGTTTAATGGTCAAACATGCAATAGTAGTTTTACACCTCATCCACATCAAAAAGTGGTAAATATTTGTTCCATTTTCATTGGCAAAAATAGACCTTTGAGTGTTGAACTAGAAGATGTTTAAGAATAGTCCAATTATATAGAATCTCCCAAGAATATAAATAAAAATTATTGTATTTCTATCCATTTGACAACTTAATTATTGATAACTAATGATTTCTAATTTAGGAACCCATATAAGATTGATAACGAACTTGAATTCCTTAATCTTACCAATATAGAAATCACAGCCGAAATATTGTAGAACTCAATATTAGAAGCTCCATGAAGATGACTCTGCATACATGACAGGTTGAATAATATAGAATATTGTAAGTTACTGCAGCTAAGAGTAAAAAAGGTACATAGGCTACTGCACCAATCCAAAGTGAAATAGTCTTGGGGGTATCACCTTCAAAAACAATACAAGAGAAGCTATTGCAAGGCAGATGCTCATTGCTCCTGCCGAAAACTTTTCACAGAGAAAATGATATTTAGAATTACTGTATATTCTGTGGTGAATCTACCATTTTTGTATTAGAAAAACATTATTGTAGGAATTAAATTTGTATTCACCAGGAGTAAGGGGCGTCTGCCACTTTTGTCCACAAAAAATAAACCCATTGCACCTACTACAATCTATCCACAAACATGATAACATCAGAAATTAGTTAACTGGACAATTTTTATGAAGATGAAGATAAATGTGATGCTTGTAATTGAGGAGTTATAGGATTAGGTAACAACCGTAACAGAAGCAAGTCCAAGAGAAACAAGACCTACAGAAGTAATTCCTGTTGCATTTGAGAATATAATAATTACAGTTAGTACCCATTTGCCATGGTAGGCACTACTCTAGTTGGGAGCCTACATCATCTATTGTCAATCATTGAGAGATGGTGAATGGGTAGCAGTTATCTTACAAACATGATTAATGATAGGAAATAGAATCTCAGAAATAAGGAGAAGTTAGAGTAAGGTCTATACTTATATTTGTGACCTTCAATAAGAAATATATTTATTAAGAAAATTAAGAACATTTAACTCACCAATAGATTGTACAATGGTAGAACAGTAACTGTAAATACCACCATTTCCATTCAACTGTTGCAATACTAGTAATATAATGCAAATCTGATAGAATAAGAAAGGAATATTTATCAGTTTTCATTAAAAAAACTCAATTATTTTGAAAAAATATTAACTATAAAATATATAAAACTTTCCCATTTATAATGTTTACTTGGAAAATGCATGAATGTCATACAGAAATTGAGAAGAAATGGTATAGATAAGAATGTATGAATTATTCTGCAATTTAATTAGAAAATATTTAAGAGGGAATTTTTTTACTTTTAAGGCTATAATTGTAAAGGCTAGATGCCAAACATGTGAATTCATAAAATATAGACAATAAGAACAAGCATATAGTCATTAAGATTCAAATCATATTGCATAACATATGATAAAATTAACAGCATGTGACTATATGATATATTGCATAACATATGATAAAATTAACAGCATGTGACTATATGATAATATTAGGATTTGAAGACAAGGAGATTGGATTTTATATATAATACTTTAATAAAAGTAAATATGAAAATTGAGTTATACTTTTATATAAAGAAAGAAATTTAAAGTTATTAAATATTTGGTTAGAGTGTATATTATGAAACTTACATATAATGGTTTCAAGTATTTTTTCTTGAAAAAATTAGACAAGTTGAGCTTAGTTATTTTTTCAGTCTCCTCCATTGCAGTCTGCATAAAACAAAGAGTTTAAGTCAGTGAAAAACAATTTTTTAGTTTTAATTTTATTTAAAATTTAAGTAAACAAATTAAGAAATATATAAAAATTATCCTCATCTTTAAATAAATTATTGTAAAGTTACTCAAAAACATATAAGAAGTAAATTGAGTTGAGTGGTACCTTGATGTGAAGTACTTCATTAGAAATATCAGCTTTAGGGCCTCTCAAAAATTGTAAGGAAACCCTAAATTCTAGTTCTTTTCCTTTTTTGACCTTCACATATGTTAGATTACCAAATTATTTAAATTTAAAAAATATAAAGTGACAATTATTTTTAAATATTAACATTGATTTAAAAGCAACTCACTAGCCATCTTGGAGATTCCGGAATGAGGAATGTCCCAAATATCATGAGAGCGCTAGGAATTATCCCTATAATTTCACAATAAAACTTGTTAATTTATTGTATTTTCTATATTTTATTTCAAATTAAAAGATTATTTTTTATATCATTTTTTAATCTTTCCAATTAAAAATGATTTATATTAATCACTATTTTTAAAATATATTTAGATGAGCTAAATAGATACCTAAAATAAATAACTTATGTTATTAAGGATTTGAGTGTTGTATTATTACTAGATGCTAACTATCTCATTTTTATTAATAATTTTTTGTTTGATAAACTCACAAAATAATTAACTTTAAAAAGATATCCTATTTTATTATTTTGTTTAAAGTTTCTCTTTAACTAAATTTTAGGAAGTGTCATATTATTCTATCTTTTTAACAGAAATTAATATATATTGTTTAATAAATTAATATAAATAAACACTTATTCATTAATTTTGTTAAAAACTACCCTATAATTTTATTAAAAATTGCCTCTTAAAACTATTTCCATCCTACCTCTTAAACAAGGTATGCCATCAATTGAAAGCAAACCCATAAAAAATTACATGGTGAAAACAAAATCATATTAATCTAAGATATATTATTTGACTAAACTTAAGTTGGAAAAGAGCCTCGGGTATTGTTGAAGCATTTTTTAAAATGCATTCACAAATTTGAATTCAAAATAAAATATTCACACTAGTATTTATAAAAATATATTATTATGCTGAGAGGCGTTCTACACTCACAGCAAGGGATGAAAGATTCAGATTCCTGTAAACAATTAAGATTTGGATTATCAAGTAAACAAAATTCATAAAATGTGTAAATAAATAAATTTGTAGAAGCCAAGTGGATAGAAAAAGAGAAAAACTTCGACAATTATGGAGTGAAATCTTTATCACGTTAAACAAAAAATAAATACATTCATGGAAGCCAATTGAAAAATTTAGATTCCCGTAAACAATTCAGATTCCCATGTAAACAAAATTCATAAAATGTGTAAACAAAATTCATAAAATGTGTAAATAAATAAATTCGTGGAAGCCAAATGGATAGAAAAATAGAAAAACTTGGGTAGTTATGGAAATCTTTATCATAAATTCCACAAAAAAATTGGGTAGTTATGGAGTGAAATCTTTATCATAAATTCCAAAAAAAAGAAAAAAATTTCGTGGAAGCCAAATGAATAGAAAAAATAGAAAACCTTTGGTAGTTATGGAGTGAAATCTTTATTACCTTTGAAGAATATGAAAAGTCTCGCAACATAGTCTCTTTAAATTAATTCATGTGAGTATATCAAATATTCTAACTGCAAGTAATGTATAAATGCCAAGAAATTAGAAGATATCTCGGCGTACTGTAGATATATTTTTTTAAATATAAATATACTAGTTTAAAAACTTGTGAGAGAATAAGAAAAGTTTTCATATTGTCCTCAAAATCATCATCTATAAACTATGGGATCCTTCCTACTCACATAAGTTAGCTAATTAGCCAACCTCAACAATCATATTTTAAAAACATATTAATATATATAATTATGATAATTAACCATTAATTGTACCTTCAATTTAGAAAGAGAACTTATAATTTTATAATGGTGAAATTTGTACACCCACACCAATTCCCATTTGGTTATGGGTCTATTTTGAGAGAATGTTTTAATACGATTATATAGCAATATGTTGCACCCATTTATGTTAAGCTTGGCTCCTTTCTTGATCCCTATTAAATTTTGTTTACCCTAATTGACACACATTCACTTGTATCTCTATCTTATATGCACCCATTCCCACATTCACATCATTTATTAGCCTTGATCCCTATACATTCACTCTTGATCTTGAGATTCCATATTCCTTGTCTTGAGTAATTTATTTGGCACTGAAGAATTATCCCACACAATGTGGATATGACCTGAAATATGAAATTTATAAATTTCAAATAATCAACACCCCCCCCCTTCATTATAGTCATTGGGAGTCAACTTAATTCACACTCATGTAATGATTTGTTATATCATTGTATATAAATACATTCATTTGAACATTCAAACACATCCTAGAATTATTAAGGAATATCCACAATACAAGGGCTTTTAGGAACCTTTAGAATTAGAGTGCTAAAAGGAACAAAGTTTGCATCCAAATCAATATCTAGATCACTTACATATTGTTTTCTTGTTGTTTGTCAATCTTTGTCACAACTATAAATTCAATCCAATCTAGTGAGTTAACCTAGGAGAATTTGGCCCTTGTGATTCAGTGACTTCCCTAAGGTATTTTTAAATATCATTTGTAGAGAGACAAGAACATAGAGAATTGGATGAAAAGAGACTCCATGGTGCCAAATCAAGACCATGCATTAGGAATTAGATAATTCACACAACATGAAACTAATCCACATCTATGGAATCAACTTGTAGTCATCTACACTTCTATACAAAATTCAAGACAATATGCATATTCAAATTACTTATTTTTGTACCCAGGCATGTGGAATCTACATTGATCTGATTTATCTTCATTGTTGTTCCACAAGATAAGTACCAAATTCCTTAGAATTTAATATTTTGATATTTACCTTCAACTCTAATTACCTAGGTTAATTGTTTGTATGTTTGTGTTTTAATTAATTAGCCTAAGTAACTTATTAGAGAAATAATAATTTTCTTTACATTTTTGGTGAACCCATATTATCTTACACCCCTTAGGGCTATACCTCCATTGCTTTCTAGGATTTTAGATTTCTTTTCCAATTGTTATATCATTATATAAATCTTACTAAAGTTGAGTACACTCCTATTCATTGCTATTACATTGCTATATCTTTCTACCTAGGGTTTGTGATTTATTGTGACCTTCACTTTTACTCACTTACTAGCCTTTGGATTCTTCATTAGGGTTTCATTTTTTAAATTTTATATATTAATAATTTTTCTAATTTTTTCACATATGAAAGTTATCTATAGTACCTCCTCTTTCTCTCTTTCATTGGCAATAATTTTTTTTTAAGCCACAAGCTACTTGTAAGATCCTAATATTCCTTTGAGAAGGTTTCCTTATTTAAACCCTATTATGGGAACCCTTTCTAAAAATGACTCAAATACACTCATGTTGATAACAAATTGGAAGATCAACAAGACTAATTGATGCATTTATGCAATTTGAGTCTCCTCATCAATTAGAAAATATCTTAAATTACAAGATATTAGAAGGGTATCCCTATGGCCCATATATATGTTCCATGATCATGGCTCTCTATTAATCCCTTCTAATGGTCTATCCTCCCATCCATCTTCCTCTTTCGATCCTATCTCCACTTGTACCACTCTCATGACCATAGTTGTTACCCCCAATGTAGCTTTTACCTCCACTATCCATCCTTCTATAGTTCCCATTGGTTCAATCCCTTGATATAGCTTACCTCCTAACTATACACCTTCCACAATACCTTATTATAGTGCATCCATCCCCTATACTATCACATTTACATCTTATTCTTCTACCCTTATAGCCACTAGGGTATACCCTCCATTCATATGTCCCACACTACTCCTCCTTCCTAACCTATGGCACATATTATCTTTCCATTTCATTCCATGACTAATATGTCCACAATGTAATCCTTTTAGACATGGATATGACCTTACCTCTTACCTAAAAATCTAACTAAATACATGTCCTAGAAGCCATTGTTTCACACACACCCAACACTACCCTTGTCTTTGCTACTACCTTAAATACACTATTACAAGAAGTTACAAATCTTTAGAAGGAAATATATAGTAAATTAGGAATGATTTTATGTCTTACAATCCACCACACTACATGCCTTTAGCATTTTAGGTAGTTAAGTATCCATTACATGTTATCTTTGTGGCCCCTAGATTTGAATTGTATAATGGAAAAGGATATCCAAGTGTTCACATACAATCTTTCATGGTTACATGCATAGATTTTACATACGATGGTAATATCTTAACTAAGTTGTTCCCATGATCCTTGAAAGAATACACCATCCAATTGTCATTTTATTCTCTACCTCTTTGTTCTATATAATGCTTTGATAATTTAACTACTGCCTTGTTAAAGCATTTTCATATAAAAATGAGTTTGAAAATTATTGTGAATGACTTGATTAGATTCACTCAACAAAGTAATGAGCCTATAAATTATTGTCCTTTGATTCCAATCTTTGTGTGGTCAAATGAAGCACCAATTTGATGACAATGAGATATAAGTTATGTTTCTTGAGGGACTCCTTTTTATTATTAAAATGTGCATATGAGTAGTTTTCCCTCTTTACAAATGTATGCAAATTTGAAAAATCTTGAGGCCAAGCTCTAAGCATCTAATATGCTTAAAAATAGTTTTCATTTCAATATTCTTACCCTTCTAAGTTTTAAAACCCAAGCACTTTTTTGAAGGGTAATGAAGTTAAGGAAAGTATTAATCAAATTGCTAATACTTCTACGTTTCCCTCTTGTGAACAAAATTCTCCTAGGAAGTTCATGAAGCTACAAGAATCTTTGGATGATATTCTTCAAATCTTATTGATTTTGAATTTTATCACTTTTCCTCTAATACATTGATCAATTGGATTAAAAAAAAAAAACACTTCCTAGAACCTACAAAACTAAAAAGATAAAATTTGAAAAGTTCTTTTTCGAGTGTGGTTGTGTGTGAAAGTTAAAGGTACTTAATACTATCTCCAACCAACCTAACCTTAATTCACAACTAGGAGAGATAGCACTAGAAACTAGAGTGATATCTTGACAAGCTATGCTAACTAGAGACATATGCAAGACTTGGAAAATAGAAATGAAATTCAAAAAATAGTGAAAAAGTTGTATCAAATGCACCTAGATAGAGAAGTGATCTTTAGGGAAGTAACTAACAATGCAATTTTGTAACTACATGTGAAGTTTGGAGGTGTCTAGGGAGTAAAGGACTTGGCCACTATTAGGCAAAATGGTATGTTTGACTGCAATGTTCAGTACCAATAGCTATTATGACTATAATTTGCAAGGGGCAACCTTGTCTAGATAGCAAATAGGGACTTGAGATCTAATGAGAACCTTGTATATATTGTGTTTTAGCTTTTAGAAGTGTTTGCCTATTACTAAAAAATAAAGAACCTATAATTGATAGTAAACTTGTAAAGACCTATTGAACTTTATTGAAACAAAACATGCAAAGTGGAAAGTTGGAACAATTTCACCTAGAATATGGAGTGATAGATGTATGAAATTGGAGTGGATCAATGTTTATAGTATGAGGAATCTCCCTAGGAGTTTTTAAATCCTAATTTATGCATTGGAGACATGGAAACTATTTGAAAAAATAAATTCCTTAGATCATGATAAAAGACGAGATAAATTGATCAAAATGAACCATGTTCACTTGGTTAAAATTTGATTTCTAGGAATGGATAGGTCTTTGAAGTTGTTGAGCACTTTTGGTATCAGTTTGGACTAAAAAACAACAATTTAGGTCTTGAAATAGACAACTAGTAGCATGTAGGGCTACCTTGTGTATTTCTAGTAGCCAACAAGGTAGCCTTGTCTTCTTTGGATAGCCTTCTCTATCTTAGATAAGGAATTGCAACGTCTAGAGGGGTTGGATAAGAAAAGTTAAGGCTTAATTTCCTTTTGCAACTTTTTTTAATACTCTAAAAATTTCTCAAAACTAACCTACAATCACAATTTCGCTAGTGAGAACCCTACAAAAATAAAGGCTAAAGTAAGAATCTACCTTAGTCAATCCCCTTGTGGGCTTTCAACCATGGATCCACATTGATAAAATGATAAATACAAGTCATAATAATTGATGTATGAATTGAACTAAATCTAAATCACTCCATAGCTATTGAAACCTACAACTTCATGGTTAAATGTTCGTGTAAATACAAATATTCAACTAGGGGTAGGAGAAAAGTCTTGAAAACACAACTTGTGATGACTCAAAATGGGCTTTGAGGAGTTGACAAGGACTGAAATGGGAGTTTAAAACCTTAAGTATAAATCAATTTAATGGAGCTATGGTAGGGTTATGGCTAACAACTTCAAAAGATGGCAAAAGAAATCTTACACTCACAAAGGGATGAAATGACACTATGATGGCAAAAGAGTAATGGTAGAGGAGGGATTTAAGATCTGAAATTATAAATTACTAAGTGGTATGATGAAGGCTTTGAAAGAAAACAAGTGGGAAAGGATCAACACTATGAAAAGGGCTTGTAAAGAGGCAATGGAGAGATTGGAAGATGGAAACATGGAACAAAATGGTGTGATAGGAAAGGGTGGTAAGGCTTTGAAGGGTGTGGGAGAGAGGTAGAAAGAGGTCCCTATAGAAAACTCAAAAAATGTTTCCATTTTCATGAAAAACCAAAAAAGAAAAAAACTCACCTAGTTAGAAACCTTCAAAATCAGCCACCTAGTCCTTGTAATCTTGTTGCGACAATGTCTAATGGAAAGATAAAAATTATTGGAGAGATTGAGCTCAAAGATAGATTTGTCTTGGAAATTCTTAAGTAATATTATAGTGTTATGCATGAGAAAAATTATTAAAATCTTTACGACCAATGCAAAATTTTACTTTTCCTATGTTAAAATGAGGCAAAGATGGCTAGTTTTAAAGAAATTCCTTTGAGATTTCAAGGATGAGAACTCAGGCCTAGCAATTAGTTGCCTTGGATTTGAAGGTTGTGATGTGAGGAGAAAAATATGGCCACCCTATAAGGTGGAAAAACATGGGCAATGTCTACAAATGAAATTTAAGCTCAATTTCCAAGGGAACCTCTATCTTGAAGGGAACCATCTAGGAGTAGGTGTAAAAATTAATTTGGTGCTCATTAATACATGTTTTAGGAAGTATAAAGTTGGCATTTTCACATAGGATGGGGCTAGGCACAACATCTCAAGGCTTGACAAGGGGTTTAAAGTGGGCTAAATCAAAGGAAAATTAAATGAGGGGTTAGGACATGGGATGGGGACAATAATTAAATGAAAAGAAACACTTAAGATGTCTAAAAAAGTCTTATAGAATAACATTGGAAAGGGAACTAGGAGGGACAGGGGTGATATAGGCTAGGCAAAAGGGGGATAAAACAATACACAATGAGCACACATGGATTAGGCGCTAAAATGGATGCAAAAACGTAATAAAGGTATACAAATTTTGTTATTACATTTTTGTCCCACTTTAGTAGGCTTATGATGGGATACATGAGGAATCTTGCTAAAGGAAGAATATGGTAACATAAATCATTAATTCAAAGGACACTAGATATTAAAAGGAGAGATACCAATCTTTGTTCTTGCTTTGGCTCATGTATCTATTATTGCAAAGTACCCAAAGAGAGTAGTCATTATACACTAAAAAGGCAAACTAGGCTAGACACAAAAATGACTAGAAATGGTGTCATGATAAGAAGGTTTTAACATGCATATGAAATAAAAAATCAAATTTAAAATCATAGAAAACATTTGATAACTACGTTGATACAAGCTTGACTTTTAACCTTTGTATTTGGTAGGAGAGATCCATAGAGATCTTCTCCCTAAGAAGAATCTAAGGATGGGAAGTGTGACAATGACCAATGTTAGAAACTAGATAATGGATACCTTGGTAACTGATTAATTGAAACTTAGATAATGATGATGAGGGTTATCAAGGAGCCACCTATAAAAGAGGTTCATTCTAGTGAACAAGAAGATGCTAAAATGACGATGATTTGAAAACATTTGGCAACCTTTTTTGGTTTGGTTATTTGATAGAATCCACCCCATGGGTAAAGCTAATAGGTGACCAATGGGAACTAGAAATTGGAAACTAATTTAGCAACTTGGTGAGAGCCACCATATAGCTAAAGTTTGTAGCCAACATTGGAAACTAGAAACTAGAACTGGTTTAGCAACTTGGTAGGATCCACACTATAGCTAAAGATGGTATCCAACCTTGGCAACTATAAACTTGTTCATCAATTGGTTGATTGGATAAGTACGATTGGATATGCTATGTGGTTGAGAAAAACTTAGTTGTCATGGTAGTCAAAGGAAATGCTCAAGTGGATACTAGTTATCATCATGATCCAAATGAAATGCTCAAGTGAATGAAGGAATGATAGTGAGTGAAGTATAATACATGCCCCCCTCAAGTTGACTAGAAAAAGAGCTCAATGAATTGAGCCAGTCAACATAAGGTAAAATGGTAATGATGATTAGGTTGTTGAAGGTAAAGATGATTGGTAATAACCCAAGTCAAGATCAGGCCCTCAAGAGGATCACAAGGGAAGCTAGTGTTAATGCCCCCAAGTGATTATGTGATGAATCAATGGGCAACGGGAACATCATGTTTATGCCCCCAAGAGTGGTCATAGAATTGTGATGATGAAAATGTGAAGGACCATTAGGAAAAACTAACAAATGGATCAACTAGATATAAATTATGAGGTTTAGAGGAAATATGAATCATAGGATATGGCAACAATTAAGGCTTAGAAGATGAGATAATATAGGATATGAATCATATGATATAGAAATGGTCAATGCTCAAAAGATAGGATGATGGATCAACTAGATATGGAGGGATTATATAGATTCAATAGATAGATCAATGATTAGGTACAAACAAAGGAACTTCATGGTCAAGCCCCAAAGGGTGGTCCAAGTGACAAGCCTCTAGAAGATCAAAAGATCAATTGATGATAGCATTGGAAGAGGATACCATAGTCAATGAGGATCTAGAAAAGGTAAAACACAATGAATCTAAGAGCACAAAGAGTAAATAATTCCAACATGTATAGGCTTCAATAATAGACAAAATAAGGTCCAAAGTAGATTCCATGGAATGATAGGGAATGCTCATATAAAATTTATCAAAAGAATGTGTGGGAGCACAAGCACGATTGAAAAAATATTCCAATAAGAAGGAACACAGGGGAATGAACCTCATATCACTACCTTGGTTGGCGTTAGTCTGAATAGTAGTATGTGTAATAGTGAATAAGTTTGGATCATCATTATCCAACTTATGATAGTGAGATGCAATTCAAACACATGACAGGGCAAATAATGATAAAGCAACAAGGGATGATGACAATAATAAAAATGGTAAAAGGTGACAAGGTAAAAAATAAAAAATGGGAAACAAGGATAAAACACAACAAATGGGAAGACTGTCTTTCAAGGCATTCAAGATTAAGGATTTGAGATCAATGGATTGCAATGTAACTTCCAATGTTTATGTACCATGTTGATCAAGGAGCTTGCTTCGTCCATTTTTTTGTATGCTAGCTTTCTAGATGGAATGGAATGTGGTGGGATATTGGAATTGGGAACTTGGGATAAAGTGGTAGGTAAAATGATGGCTTGCCATGAATTGTCTTAGATTGTAATCATAGTGTACTTTGAACTTTGAGGGATTGTTGAAATAGTCATTCATATGGGTATTTGGACATGGATATGTAGAGGGCAATATGCTTTTGCTAATGTGCACTTCTCAAATCATGGGTAGTAATAGAATGTGTGAAGAAGGCATCCTAGAATAGGGATCATCATAGAATGGCTTAGAGTGGATAAACAATGGGGATTAGAATGGCTTGGGAAGGGGAACAAATAGGAATCCTCTAGCTTGGTAAAGTTTATGCTTTGGATTTTGATAATTCCTTCAAGTTTCTTTGGTATAGCTTTGAAATTCATCTCTTTGGCAGGCATGATTTTTATTTGCTTTTGATTTGATTTGCTATTTAATTTTTCTTTTTGGATGCCATCCCATGACCTAACTCCATGAAACTAGTAAGATACAAGGGCTCATTACCAAGAATTAGATTAGGTGGTTATGGACATTGCTTTTGATTTGAGAGTATTGCAAGCAAAGATAGAATGAGGAAGGGTTGTTCATTGATGAGGTTCTAGGAGTCACAACTGATTTTTGGATATTGGGATGAATAGAGGGGAAATAGTTCTCATAGACCTAATGGTATGCATTGTCCTTAGCATATAGACAAAAGGCCAAAAGAGGATGGCTAGTGGATGGTGAAAATGTAAAGGTCTCAAATGTCTAGATTTTGTATGAGAATAACATGGAAATGTAACATGGTAAGTTATTAGTATGGATGGATACATGGGCTCCAATATGTATGTGGTAGTCGCATGGATGATGAAAGGGAAAGAAAGAAGATTTAGAAGAGCATATTTAGAAAATTCTTGGCCATTCCTTGTGCATAAACGAAGGATATCACTTTTCGAATCAATTTCCCTTAGTCCTTGAATCTTGAATACACTTGAAAGAAGGAATGACAAAGGATAAAAAAAAATGAAACAATGTGGATAGCAATTTGAAACAACATTTTGGGTCAACATGAATAAGGGTTAGTGATCCTTCATACTTTGAATCATCCCCAAATTATTATTCTTGGCTACATAAAAGATAGTGAATTCAAGAGGAAAGATGTGAAAAATATGCACAAATGGGCATGGGAACATAACAACATACATCAAACATTGGCTCTTCTTAGTGTGTAACAACATGAGAAGAGATAGTAGTGGATGGAAGAAAAATTAAAATGGTCTATGTACAAGCTAAGACTATGATCCAAGCATCTAAGGTGGAGGCTCTCCTATTATAGGATCATCATGAACTAGGGCTACTAGGTGTTGGAAGTTGGCATACAGTTTTGTATCAAAGCACTCTTAATGGATATCAACAACTTGGAGAGGTAAATGTGTCATAAGTGTTTCATATCTAGTTATTTTTTCCAACCATTATATGTTGTTAGGGATTTTGGTAGGGTGCATATTTAGAAGTCCCATGTTAATAAGACATTGAATGTGATTAATTAAAGTCCAACATTGGTTGGTAGAGTTCCCTAGTTTGCAATTATAAGCATAAGCTAACATGCATGTTGGGTATGGATAACTCTTTATTCTAAGTCTCATTCATTACAAGTGGATCACTCCTCTTTCTACAAGAAAGAGAAACAAATGTTTAGTAGGACTGTGGAGTGATGTAAATTTGTTTTGTTTTATCAAAGTGTAGGAGGAAAAAGTTTTTATATATTTGTCAAGGATGATATCAACCTTAATGGCTCTTAGAGGTAATTTGGATAGGGAATGGTCCACCTTGTGAAGAGTAACTTGTCCTTGTTGTGTGATAATTTAAAAAAAAAATAGATTGGGTGCACCACATCATTAGGAGGCCAAAACTTTATGCTGATGAGTAATGAGAAGAACCTTATTGTGAATTCATGAATAGTCTCTAGGGAGTCTTGTTTGCAATGTGTGAGTTGAACGAAGAAAACCTTGGGGATTGATGTTGAATTGGTAGTGATTGGTAAAAATATGCAGAAGGTCTAGAAATGAATTCATGAAACAAGGTAGTAACATGTAGAACCATTCTATGGCATCTTCTATCAATGTGGCAAGAAAATTATTATAAAGGACAACATCATCAATTGTGATAGTTGTGGATAGGCCATAAAATTATCTCACATGTTTAATAGGATCTCCTTTTCCATTATATCTATCAAATTTGAGTGAGACAATTTTAGGAGGGGATGGATGTGAAATGATATCAATTGGTAATGTTGATTTAAACCATCCTATTAATGAGGAAGGAAGAGGAGGGGTAAGGTCTTATAATTTTACTTTCAAATACTTGAGTTTTGTGTAGATGTAAGTGAAAGGAAGCAAGGTATGTAGAAACACTTCCTACACTAATCTTTAGAGGAGAGTGTTGTGCAAATTTTAGATCTTTACAATTATATAAAGAAGAAACACATATAAAATATATAAACAATATACCGTAACACAAGGTGTACGTGGGGAAAACCCTTTTAGGAGAAAATCCCCACTCCAAAGTAACCCAATGTATTATTCACTAATCTTATTACTATCACAATACACTTGCAGATAAAGCTTTTATAAGAGTATGACCAACATACAAATGTAGAGTAATTTCTACAGCATAATAGTACTTGCAAAATAACCCATACATAACTGTACTCCAAACACCTTCAAATAAGAAAACTTCAAACTAGAAACCGTGAATGGTTTTGGAAAACATTAGCAATATCAAAGGAGGTATGGAACCCAAACCAAGACCCCAAAATCCAACACCCTCCTTGGTAAAAGATCCTCTAGGCCATTTTTAGCATATTCCTTACACTCTTACATTAGTCATAATATGTTATATTTGACCACTCAAACTTGAGCACCCCAATTTGTCCTTATTCAACTAATTAAAAGATGCTCCATGACAAGTGTCCAAGCCTATCATAATGTTGGTCAAGATTCCAATGTAACCTCCCTCTTACATGCTCTTGTGTGTCATAAGAATCTATCATATGTAACTCCCATCATAATGAACTTACACACACCTATGTAACTCCATCATAAATACATGCTTTTGTTATATTTTTATATCCTCTTTTTATTTCTACCCTATCAACTAAGGGTATTGACCACACCTATATATAACTCAAAACCAAATTTAATTACCATCCCATACATTATAGCCTTGACATAGAAAACCTAGATGAGTTATGACAAATATGTCATCCTGTAGAAAGATTTGATTTAAAAGCACTTATACATCTTAACCCCTAAACCCATGCCACACCAACTCTAATAACAAATCCCCCTAATAATAGAATCTCAATTATAGTACACATATTAATCTAAACTATAATGAAAGGGCTTTAGAGATACCTAGTGATTCTTCTGAGTAGGGTCATGGCATTACCAAAAAGTGTCCAATAACTAGTTTTAGGAAACTTCGGTAGAATTATACTAAACTTCAATGACCTTGGTGTGACCATTTTTTCCTCTGTTAGCTTCATTAGAGTTGGGACTAAGCAAGTTTCCTTTGGATTATGAGGCTCTCACTTAATGCAAGATTATGTGCTATAGAAAAATGATAGATTCAAAACCCTAGAAAGACTTACATAATGAATAAAATTTCCTTTGATTGACAGGTGTGCAATGTGATCTATTGAGTATTTGGCTCATGCCACTTATAAACACCCTAGTCATGTTCTATATGTGTTGCCCAATTCCCAATGCCTATCCATATCACATTAATAAAATTATTGATTTTCCCGTAATATTGAAGTGATATATTGGGTCACATTTTGGTTATTTGAAAACTTCCAATATGCATGCATGTGATAAGGTATTGCTTTAGAGGCAAATCCCTTAGGATATTGATATAGCAACTGAATTTGCAAGGTGAAAGTTCAAAGTTGTGTCACACTTTAAACTAACTTATTAGCATAAATAAATTTAAGAATTTCTAATTGAATGTCAATTTTGGTGAAACATGTGCTCTAGTTGGATTCATTCTAGCTAAATTAGATCTGGGCCACAACATTTTCAACCAGAAGTGTTCACTAAATGCATATGTAGCATCGTTTTGGGGTCAATTTACCAAAAAAATAAAATTATTTAAAAACCGTGATGTTATAACAACTCATGTAAATAATTTAAAAAAAATCTAAAAATACCACTTTGTAGATCTAGTTTGTAAAAATATAATTTTTTTAAATATTTTGAGTAGCTCATATATTTTCTTTTTTCTTTTTACTAAAAGTAGGTCATCAACACCAAAATATAATGTTGATTGTTCTTTCAAAAAAATACTAAAATTTATTATTTAAAAAAAATGATGTATTAGATCAAAGATTCCATGTCGAGATAATATATTTTTTCCTTAATTTGGGTAAATGGTTAAGGCAAAAAATTGCCCAATGAAAATAGTTGTGTTTTCATTACATCAACTTCTAAGATTTATTTAAAACATATATTTGTCAAAATAGGAAAGAAATTAATCCATGCAGTAAAGTTTTAAGTTAAAGAAATTAACCTTATTTTTTAGCATTTTATTAACAACTAGTGGCAATTTTATTAAAAAAAATAAAAATACAAACATGAAATACACTAAAATTTTATATTTCATATGTATGTCACTTTGTAGTGGTCCAATTAAAAAGCTAGATTAGTGTTTGTCATTTCTTTTATTAATGTGTGACATAACTTTAAACTTTCATGCTCCAATAAAACTTCAATCCTTCATTTGTGATAAGGCAGTTATTCAGGGACTCACTATTTGTTTTATCAAACTATTTTTTTAGCAAAACGTTGACCCAATGTTATACTATACAAAGATGGTTGATAGTGGTACCAATCCTAGCACAATGGTCCTTGTGGGGATTCACCAAGAACTCGTAGATCATTTACACACCTTGGTTAAAAGGGTCTGGTAGGTTTCCCTCCACTTGGCACATAGGAGAGGTTCTTTCAATTCTTGAGAAAAAAACTTGGCCCTCTACATGCCCCTAAATTTTATTTTTTTTGTTAGGTAAATGCCATCTTGGGGATGGCTCCCTTTGAAATATAACACCTATCAAATAAACTAAATTTATTTATGGGCTAATACTCGAATGAGTATGCCGAATATAACATCTACCTATCTAAAGGCTATCAGTGCCTTTAGAGAATACAACATACTTCCCTCTTTTCCAAGTATTGAGGTGATTACATAATTTCATGCATAATCATCATGATGCCGTCTGCGGCCTCCAGCAACCTGCTTATTTGTCCATCAGTGAACTCGCCTTTGTTCTCCTGTAGTAGCTTATGGAATGGCTCCATATTGCGATTTTCTATTCCTTCTCTGTACACTGCCAGCATGTATTTGGCTTTCTGTGAGCCGATCGTTCTTTCATAGGCAGACTTCAGCGTCTCTTCAGCCCGATCCATGCTCACATCATCGATCTGTCCCATTATGATAGTATGATTGGCCTGAGCAACCAAACGGGCTCCCCAACATACTCCGTAGAAAGCTCCTCCCATGATCAGAGATATGTTAGCAAAAAAGAGTTGGTATACGCGACCATCATGAACATGGCCTCCACTCCAAGAGCCCCTGCCGATCACTTGAAGGATCGCTGTCCTCGCCGCTTCCTCCTTCAGTTTGAACAAAACTCCTATTTGCTGCTCCTTCCCCTCCTCCAGACACCTGCACATTATTCCCATGATCCGTGCCATTTCTGAAAATGGAAGGAAGAGCTTTCCTTGGTTAAAAACACCCCTCCTATCAAAATTTCCTACTGGCCTTTGTTCCGTCCCATGCTTAACACAAATCTTGACCATATCTGTCAAAGTAGCCACGGACGTTATTCTCTGAGAACTCCTCGACAGCTGAGTCCCTATTTCTCGCCGTCGGATGTGAAGATGGAGGCTCGACTCTCACCTGCGAAGGCTCCTTGTCTGACTGAAGTACAGCGGCCATGCCTGTCCAAGCTGCTTCGTCTGCACCACTTGTTTCTTGTGAGCCCCCCGTGACTCCATGGTTTGCCAAGAAGTCCGCGGCCCTGTTGGCTTCTCTAAAGACATGGGAAAGTGAAAAGTCTAAAAACCTTAGGTCCTCCTTGATATGTTGGATTCCTTTCTTTAAAAGCCAGTTTTCTACATTACTTCGTTAGATTGCATTGATTATTAACTGGGAGTCTCCTTCGATATTAATGTTGACCCATCCTTGTTTCCTACATTCTGCAACTCCCCTTGCCATTGCTTCTAATTCTGCTATGTTGTTTGAAGCTATTCCTAGATGGCCGGACACGGCCCAAACAAGGTCTCCCTTCTCGTTCCTTATTATAGCACCATATCCTGCAAGCCCGGGATTGCCTTTTGAAGCTCCGTCAAAATTTAACTTGAGCCTACCACTGGGAGGGGCCATCCATCTAACTTGCTTCCTTTTCTTCTTCCCTCCACCTAATCCCTTCGAGATCTTTAGGTCTGTCCATATTTTCATAATATTGTCATCCCAACTGGTGAAATTGCATCCGCCCCTATGAAGTGCTTTGGAATTTAGAATTTCTATCAGTCCTGATTCTATCTTTCTTATCAATCTGTCTGTGGATATTTCTTTTTCTTCGAAAATTCTCTGATTCCGTTCTCTCTAGATATGCCACGTGATCATGGATGGGGTGGTGGTCCAAATGCCACCCCAAAAGCCTTTCTTTTGTAGCATTGGCCAGCTCTTTAGAAAATCCACTATTGAGGAGTTCATGGCCCCTTTCCATCCTAGTAGATTAAGGAAGTGGTTCCATACATCGGTAGCTACCTGGCATCCTAATAGCAGATGATCTAGTGTTTCCTCATGTTGTTTACATAGCACACATCTACTTGGTCCATTTATTCCCAATTTCAGTAATCTGTCCCCAGTTAAAATGCTTTTATGAAGTACCGTCCATAAAAATGCTCCTGCCTTGGGCAGTACTTGATTGTCCCAGCATAATTTTTTGGGCCAGCTATCAATGGCATTACTATCTCTGTCTAATTTTAAAATGTGGTACCCGAGCTTGACTGAATATTTACCAGATTTGGCTCCACACCATTGTATTTCATCTTCCTCGTTGTTGAGTCTAACTCTTCTTTTGCTAAGCACTTCCATATATTTCCTTTTCACTTCCTCACTGATATTATATGCCATCGGGCTTGCCCATTTGACTATCCCAACTTCATTTATTCCTTCTGAATAGTGCATCACCTTTTCTCCTTTGTCTTGAGACATTTGTATTTTTAATTCTTGAAATTCTTCTAGAGTGTCTAACGCTGGCCAACCCTCCCATGAATCTGTCCAGAAATTTGCTTTGTCTCCCCTGTTTATGCTCCACGTGAGATGGTTTAGAACCAGAGGTCTACTTTTCTTGATAAAATTCCAAACCGCCGAGCCTCCACCTGGATTGGCGATGGTTAGAATTCTGATAGGATCCTGCTCGTCCAAATATTTCCTTTGCATTATTCTACACCAGAGTTTCTGTGGTTGCTTGACCATCTTCCATACTAATTTGGCTCCTAGTGCTTCATTTTGGAGTCTCAGCTCTCTCATTCCCATACCTCCTTTGTCCAATGGACACGTGGCTTTATTCCATCCGATAAGAGGAATTCTTCTTACTTCCTTTGATCCTTCCCACAAGAACCTTTTCCATCCGCTCTCCAAATTACTTCTGGCTTTATTGGGAACCTGAAAACATGACATTAAGTGGATTGGAACTGCTCCTAAAACTGCTTTAAGCATGGTTATCCTTCCTGCCAAGGTTAACCACCTTCCTTTCCATGCTTCCATTTTGTTTTTGGATTGGGCAATTACTTCTTCCCATAAAACTGATTTGTTTGGTCCGTTGAAACAAGGAGCCCCTAGATACTTTGTTGGAAGTGAGTCCACCTGACACCCCAGTATAGAGGTTAACTGTCGCTGCCATCGTTTGGATGTATTGAAAAAGTATATTCAAGATTTTTCTATGTTAATGAGCTGTCCTGAAAGATTTGTATACGTGTCCAGTGTCCTTTTGATGGCCTCTGCTTCTGCTAGCGTAGCCTCCCCAAAGAGAAAAGTGTCATCGGTGAACTGTGCATGTGTGACTGGCTCTATACTGCGGACCACCCTAATTCCTCTCCAGCCTCCTGTTGCTTGACACTTATGAATCATTTTCCCCAGTGCTTCGGCCATTAAAACAAATAGGCAAGGAGACAAGGGGTCTCCTTGCCTAAGTCCTTGTGATATTTCAAAGAAGCCACTGAGTGAGCCATTGACTGCCACAGACATTCTAGGAGAGGATATACACTGGAATATGCCTTCTAACCATTTTTTGCTGAAGCCCATTTTTTCCAAGACTTTGAGTAGGAAATGCCATTTAACCCTATCATATGCTTTACTCACATCAAGCTTAATTAGCATACTTTTCTGCCGATTCTGATTAATCGAATGAATGACTTCATTCACCAGAATAATGCTATCCGCTATTTCTCTACCTGGGGTGAAACCATTCTGATTTTCTGATATTATTCTTCCCAGTATTGGCTTAAGCCTGTTAGCTACTGATTTAGCCAAAATTTTATAAACTATGTTGCATAAGGAAATAGGTCTGAAGTCACTCACCATTTTACAGTCTGATTTTTTGAGAATGAGAGCTATCACTGTATTATTTATCTCCTTGACAAATTTATTCTTTTTTCTGAATTCCTCTATGATTTTCCACACCTCTTTGCCCACAATCGACCAACACTTCAAAAAAAAAAGAGCTGGGAATCCATCCGGGCCTGGCGCTTTGTCTGGGTGAAGCTGAAAGGCGGCCTTTCTAACTTCCTCCTCTGTGTAAGGTTTTTCCAAATCTTCTTTCTCTTCTTTGGTAATTATTGGATCCAGACAACTGAGCGCTGGACTAATATCCTTCCAATCTAATCCTTCCTCTAGTGCTAAAAAATTTTGGAAATAATTCACTACCTCCTTTTCTATATCTTCTATTTTCTGCAACACGACTCCTTCATTGTTCCTTAGTTCTGATATTTTGTTTATCATTCTCCTAGCTTTAACTGAGTTGTGAAAGAATTTCGTGTTCTTGTCCCCTGAAGCCAACCAAACTTCTCTTGCTTTATTCCTCCAATATTCTTCTTCTCTTGTAAGAAGCTCATCCCATTCCGCCATCAGATCTTTCTCTTTCTTGTAATCGCTTTGAAACATTCCATGCATAATTATCTTTTGATTGAGTTCTTCTAATTCGCCCTCCACTCTCTCTTTTTCTGCAAAGATGTCTTTAAAAGTTGTTTTATTCCATTCCCTAAGCCTTCTTTTAATATGTGCCAATCTTTTGCAAAAAACAAAGTTGACCGAACCTCCATTTCCATGTATTTCTAGCCACCATTTCCCAATCTGATCCACCAAGTCCTCTCTACGCCACCACATTTTTTCAAACTTAAAGTATGAATTTCGAGGTTTGACTAAAACATTAATTTCTAGCTTGATGGGAAAGTGGTCTGATAAGGAGCAGGGTTGTATGCTTGATTCTATTCCTAAGTTTGATTCCAACCAATTGGTACTGCATAGAAATCTGTCCAGTCTCTCTACTATATTTGTAAATCCTTCTCTTTTGTTAGTCCAAGTAAATTGTCCTTCTTTAGCCGGAATATCTAGAAGGTACCCTTCTGCTACAAAATCCTGAAAATCTTTGGTGGCTCTATTTTCAGTTCTTAGCCCTCCTGATTTTTCCTCCAGACTTAAAATAGCATTAAAATCTCCCCCTAAGATTATTCTCTCTTCTCCAATTCACTGAAGTGTACTTAGAATGTGATCCCAAACTGCTCTTTTGTCCTCTGTCTTGGTAGGCCCATATATGCTAAAAATCCAAAACATCATATTTGAGTGAAAATCAAAGACTTTCCCTACAATCCAGTTTTGGCTTACCTCTATTTCCCTGATATCGACTTTGGAAGGATTCCATTGTAAGCTGACCCCTCTTGCTGTGCCTCTAGGTTCGCTAAAAAATCCTGTTAATGGCCTGCAATGTTTTAAGAAATTTGTAGCTTCTTCCTGAGTTAGCCTTGTCTCCTAAAGTAAAATTACATCTACGGTCATCTTAGCAATATGGCGCTTGATTGCGCGCCTTTTGTTAGGGGCATTTAAGCCCCTGACATTCCATGACAGAATTCTCATGGCTTCTCAAGGGAGGTTCTTCCTCCCTTGGATCTCAACATATATTTTTTGATGCTCAAAAGTCCTTGGTCTGCTGCATACTCCTCTCTTTTTTCCTTATCGATCTTCCTTCCTAACTTCCTTGATGATCCTGCCTGTCCTCTTGCTCCTCTCACCCCGGTCTGACTAATATGTCTAGGATCAATAATACCAATCTCCTCTCTTTCCTCTGCTAATCCTTCGTCTTCCGACCAAGCGTCACCTAGTCTCTCAACTGCTTCCAAGGTTTCCAAAACCACTTCCAAATTGGAATCCCCTTGATCATGTTGGCTGCCTTGATTCATCCCTTTGTCTTTTTAGGTGCAGTGGCTTGCTCCTGGGTATCCTTCCTTTGACCAGGTTCCTTTGGTGAATTTAGGGCATGATCTTCCGATTCCATTCCTATCTTGGACTCCGCCTGTTTACCCTCTTGAGGTGAGGCGGCCTCCTTATTTGAAGATTCTGCCAAGACTTTTACTTCTTCGTTCCAGTTCCTTTTTTGTGTCTCTGTAGCTTGGGGCTCCTCAGTCTGATTCATTTTTTCCACTATCTTGGCTTCTTCCTTTTTTGATTTTTTAGGGCATCTATCTCCCATGTGCCTTCGGCTGTCGCATTCAGAGAAAAAATTTCTTTTCTTCTAAATCGATATTTTGTTCCCAGATTCCAGCTGAAGTAATCAAATTTATTTTCTTTGGTATTTTTTTATTGCTATCAACTTAATTCTAGTGAAGAAAACCGAGTCACTGTCTCCCATATCTAAATCCACCGCGTTCCCTAATGTGTCACCAATATGGTATAAGCATCCTCCTAACCAAAACTCGAAAGGTAGGTTGTATAGTCTTATCCAAATAGGCTCTTTGTATGGATCAAAGTTATTAGGGTTGAAGTTTGGTCTCCACTTCTGCGTGTAAACATAATCTACCCCTATCTTCCATGGTACTTCTTCCAGAATTGCATTCCTTTCTTTCTCCCCTTGAAAATCCACAACAAAGAATTGTTTAGGGAAGAAGTGTACTATCTCTGCCTTCGCCCAATGCTCTCCGATCCATTCCTTGATTTGCCGCCTGGATCTGTTCCGCCCTATGACTCTTCCTATTATGGCTGTTTGTTCCAGAGCTTCTATATCTTTGTCAACTTTTTCCATTACATTGATTGTCAGTTCCTCATCTTGCTTTGGCGCCGCTCCTACTTTGGTGATTTCTGCATAGCTCCTTTGTTCGCTATTGATTGGAATTGCATTCACCCCTGTCGCTGCATATGGTGCGTACCCTTGCTTGTGCCCTGACGCTCCTTTGCCTTTGAAGCCTCCTCCGCTCTTATTTGCGAAACTTGCATTATCCTGCTTGTTCGCACCTCCCTGCTTTTTCGCATTCATTTTTACCTATCATATATATTTACATGCCCCTAAATATTGCAACAAAGGTGGTAGTGCTGATTAAAATGATTGTGAAGATGATAGCTATCAAGATACTAGTCTCCAAGGCAAACATTAAACCATTGGTGGTGTTGGAGTTGAACCCAAGGGTGATTACAAAGGTGGAGATTGATTGACTGACGTGCGATGCATCATTTTT
The DNA here is from genome assembly GCA_027924645.1 of Cunninghamia lanceolata. Lineage (NCBI taxonomy): Eukaryota > Viridiplantae > Streptophyta > Pinopsida > Cupressales > Cupressaceae > Cunninghamia > Cunninghamia lanceolata. Next base: position 10,618,551 of record BSBN01000703.1, on the reverse strand, counting down.
TGTTGGTGTTAGGCAAGAAAATATCTCTCCTTTTTCTTCTTTGTGTAGTATGATGATAGGTATGGCCAAAATATGATATGGGTTACTAGCAGGGCATATAAGAAAAGTATATTTTTGTGGTTGATGGTGGAATGCCTATAAGATTCCATTGGTCTATAAATGCTTTACTATAAGGGTTCTTTTAGGGTTTTTTGTCTTATTTATTCAAAATAGGTGGTGACATGATTATATCTTTGATTGCGACACTCATTTTATTAGTCCTCTCCCTACAAAACTTTGTCTCTAAATTTTATAATTTAATAAAATAAAATAAAATAGACATTAAAATGTTTTTAATATAACTGTATAATTAATAAAAAGTATTACTAATATAATTTTTTAAAATTATTAGTAAAGGTGGGTTTTGAAAAGGCCCAAATCCTTGTACAACCATGAGTCAAAAGATCAAAACATCCAACACAAACTAACCAAATAAGACAACATGAGACAAAGCTACGACCATATAACAAACCAACACCAAAAAATAGGACCTAAATTAAACTGTCCCTAAACTAGATCTAACTCCTTTTACTAATCTAAACTATTAATATTCTCTTTACAATTTATGTTTTTATTAAATATATTCAATGCAATGCCCAAGTCAAAAACTATAGCCAAATACTTTAATCCATAATCTACTCATACCTTTTATGGACATACCACAACAAAAATCGCCATAAGAATTCAAGTTTCAAATCCCTTTTGACTGTAGAACTAATTAAAATATTGTTATCTTAATCTTAGAAAAGTAAACTTATAATTTTGCATTAAGTACCACTGATAACAAGAATATCAACAATAAAACCATTAACTTTTGGAGGTTGGCCAAGTCCCATACCTATGAGAGCAAGAGGTCTCCATAAAACATATATCCCTATCAGATATACGACGAATATACCAAGCCCCATACCTGTCTGTTCACAGTACAATATTTCTTTCATTCATTTCAATAATGGACCAGAGTATAACTTATTTTTAAACTTTTATTCCAATTTATTAAAAAAAAATCTTTAATAATTCTATATTAAAAAAACAAATTTACCATATTGATTATCCCCAGTATTCCACGCAAATCATGTGGAGATATTTCTGCTATGTATACTGGCCCCTAAAGTCAACATTCCCATTTAAAAACAAATCAAGCCATAAAAAACAAATTAATAAATACTTTAAAAAGACATTTTTTAATATTTGCATAAAATCACTTGCAGATGTTACCATTAAGGAAAAAGATCCTATACCCAAGCCTGTCAACAATCTACCTACATACAATAATGATGCATCCTGCATCAATTGTGCCAACTATATGTCAATTCTCTAAGGAAAAATAAAATAATTAAATCTATAAATTTTAATTGGATTCTATTATTTCTTAAATGTAAGTTTGCAACTAAGCTTAACACTAAAATATATTGAAGAGTTTCTAGAAAAAGTAATGTGAGTTTTTTAATCAACTTTTCAGATCACACTCTGTGAATCATGGAGTGTGATTTGAAATGTCCATTCAAAAGAACTCACACATAGGAGTTTCTGAAAAAAATTGTGTGAATTTTTTTAATCAATTTTTCAGATTGCACTTTGTGATCATGGAGTGTGATCTGAAACGTCCATTCAAAAGAACTCAGACAGTTTTTCCAAAAACTCTTCAATATATTTACAGGAAATATAAATCTCTAACATCTTACCTCTGCAAAATAAATACAAACCCATCCAATGATGCTGGGGATTGCTGCCGCCATTAATCCCTGTGCATATAAACCAATACCAATAATATTAAAAAGAAAATAGAACCTGTCAATCCAATTATTCTCCTTCTTATGCAAGTAGAAACCAACAATCTCTATATAAATTAATGGTTACTCACCCTTTTACGTCCAATGTAATCTGCAATTGGCCCACCAGCTAGTGCTCCCACCATTCCACCAATGTTGGGTAATGAACCAAATAATGAAAACTTTCACAATATTCGAGAATCACTGTCAGCATATTTAATACAGTATATAGGATAATTAATTTAGCATATTTAGTAATGAACCAAATAATGAAAATTTTCACAACATTCGAGAATCACTGTCAGCATATTTAATACAGTATATAGGATAATTAATTTAGCATATTTAGTGAAGTTGACAGGATAATTAATGTGTGGTTGTCATGAAAGTGATTGTGCTTATATGTAAATGTTATCCATAGATACATCCATTGCATGAATAAAATTAACTGGATATCCTTATCAGAGAAAGAAACTGTTTACCTGAAGCCAAGCCTAGATCCACCTATATATGTACATGTTTTATATATATATATATATCACTAAATATCAAATACATCAACTGTTTATCTGAAACCTAGATCCACCTAAATCCCCACAAACAGCCGTACATTACCCACAATTCACAGATTTCACAGCAGTATTTTTCATCTAAATTGCAGGCTTTCAGAGTGTACACTAAAGGCTTTCACCTCTCCTTCTGAAACTAAAGCTTTGGATTATTTGAAATACAGGAGCAAACAAATAATAACTAAAATCAGTCTCAGATTTGAACAATTGAAACAGATTCATAACTTTTAAAAGAAGCTTTAACATATTTGGAAAAATAAATAGAAGTTGAGAGATGTACTTGGGAAATGGTAAGACTGAGATCAGTCATAACTGCAGTTTCTACAGGCGATGAATATCCACACTGGAGGCAAATGAATGCATTAGAGTACTTTCGTTATCAAGGGAGTAGGGGACCATTCTACTTAAATATTGAATCCACTTTAATGGTCAAACAGTCAATGGCGATTTTACAGATCTCATTCACAACAAAAAGTACTAAATATTTGTCCTATTTTCATTCCCCAAAATTAACCTTTGAATATTGAACTGAATGAATAATGAGTATGAATTAAGGACAAAATAATGGAAAACAAATGATTTTTTCGTTCTGTGAAGAGAAAACAGTTCAAGACATTTGTCGGAAGAAAACAGTTCAAGGCATTTGTATTAAGTTAAGGAAAAACCCATCCAGTGACCTTCACCATAAATCTGTATAAACAATAAATGGTAAGAGTTCTTTGAAATGGAAGAGATATATAATGAGTGCTTTTAGATTTAACTGTGTATCTTTTTTCATTGACATTTCAGAACACTCTCAGATTATTCCTCTTACTGATGATGGATCACTGAGTATGATCTGAAACGTCCATGAAAAAAGATACGCAGTTAAATCCAAAAACACTCATTATAACATTATGGACTGCTGAAAACTCATGCCTATTAATAGAACAGATGTCTTTAAAAGCTAGTGTTAGAAGGATGCATGCCAGAGCCATAACAATGATTTCTTATGGAAGAATGCAACTACTGGCATAGAGTAGACCAGATGCAACCCCTGAATAAATTTAACCTAATAAATACTCCTAGAAAGGTCACTGAACATAAACAAATTCGTTAGTGTCATAGAAAAACTTCCATTTCTCTTTATGAACATTTTGTTACAGCAAAGTATTTACAGTATAACCATATTGAAGAGTTCCCATTGCAACAACTACTGTGGAGAAAAAAGCCATGGTATGATTTGCTCGGTTTTGAACATGATTGGTTAAACCTATTTCTTCGAACAATGGTGCTTGCAACTGCAACTCCTCCTCCATATTTGCTACAGAACATCACCTGATGTTAGTCATTCATAGATTAAGACATCTGTTTCTATAAATTGTTGCACCATCCTCACCTGTTCTTCTGTTATCCAATTCTTCCACAACACTCCCCAATCTACTCCTGCTCCTTCAGTTGCTGCACCCTCCCCTATAAAGATGCTATTATGTTAGAAAAAGGAGGGAACCCACCTACTCGTTCCCAAATTGGCAACAACTAACTTTCTCCTTGAGACCTGGAAATTTGTGTTGAAAAATTTCTGTACAATTATTTCAAAAATCCATATTGCTAATCATCAACAGTTATAAATTTAATCACGAACAGTTATAAATTTAACTTATATAGAAAGTTCCCATACAATTAAATCTGAAAGATTTCTCAAACAGCGTTGAATAGACATGGGATCACATAGCAATCGGTGGAACAATTTGGAGGAGCCTGTTTTGATTCACGATTGACTCTTTATTTTTAAAAATTCTGGTGGGGGCAATCATAGTGCCTATTTTTGTTTTCTCTTTATGAAAAAATTATTAGTACCTGCTATGACATGGTACCTGCTATGCAAAATTTTGCAGTAGTCTCGTTGATGAATCATTTTCTTTTCTTTTTACTATCACTATATTTGTAATACGGGCTAAAAAAAGTTGATTGGCTATGAGACTTTTGCCTCTTATTGTTGACTTCACATCAACTAAAGCAATCATTAAATGTAGTAGTCAATATCAACCACCCAGAAAATTAAAAACCAATATTGGCCCATATTCTAAATCAAATCAAATAGACTTTATTGTTATAGAAGTCAATATTAAATTAAATGTAGAAAAAACATTGTTGTCCAAAATCTTATGGGATCTCATCTATAACAGTTAAAATTCAAATATAAAAATTTACCTTGATTTTGTTTACTTTTTATTGATATGACATCAGAAGAATAAGTTGTACAAAATATGTAAGGCTAAAAATTCCACGGATTTAGTAGCCAGAATATATCCAAAGATGAACAAGCTCTTCCAAGGCTTCATTGCATCCGCATCCAATTCTTCGGGGCTGCTCCTGGTAAATATATGTCATATTTCTGTTTATAGTTAGAGATATTAGAATTCCACTTACAAGAAAAACTTCAGGCAATTCTTCAATTTATCTTCCGTTGATGATGCCTACGCCGGTAAGATGAAATGCTAACACTTCCACAAATTATTCTGTGTTTAATAAACTAACAATTTGTCATGACATTGTCGATCTTATTCTCGCCATTACAGATTTAATAAGTTGTTTTCTGTGATTGGCATAAAAAACAAAAAACACATTACTAATTATACTTAGTAAAGAAAGTTTCATTTATTTGTTTATAATACCATACGCATTAGGCATATCATTTTGTTTTGTATTATATGGCTAACACAAGGTAAAGGGAACGTGACTTCAATTTTTTCAACAATTATTGTGTATGGGCTAACGACGAGTCACATTTGAAAGCCATTAGAAGGATAGACAACAACCACTTTCTCGGTGGTGTGCAAACATGACAACAACAAACAATGTGAATGCAATTTCTCTCTTCGTACATTGTTTAAACCAACAACAGATAGCTCACTTTCTTTAAGAATGATCCATCCATAGACAAAGAATTTTCTTCGAGTGAGTTGAATTATTTTGGCACTGACAACTTAGATTTTTGGGAGTTTTTTTTTAAGTGTAATAATTTTTATATATTTTTTTATTTATTAGAGAACTGTTTTAATGTTCAATATTTAAAAAAAAAAATTTAAATGTGTAGATATTTTTAGAAGTAAAATTTGGTGAAATATGTTAAAAAATGGAAAGGAAAAATGTAGTCATTTTAACAGATTTTTTTATTATGTGAGAGTTACATAATTGCCTCTTCTATTTACTTATAGCAGAATTATAATTCTTAAACATCAGTTATTCTATCATTTTTTTTAATTCTATATTATACATTAGAAAGGGTCCAGTAAAGGGCTCATCTCATTTTTGAAAAGATGTACGTCTTTAAGTTGTTTACAAGGAGTTATATCATGGGTTTATATGGATAGGTATTCAACCAAAAATCTATCTCAACCAGGACCATATCCATATTTTTTAATTCCACATTATACATTAGAAGGGTCCATTAAAGGGCTCATTTCATATGTGAAAAGATGCATGCCTTTAAGTTGTTTACAAGGAGTTATATCATGGGCTTATATGGATAGATATTAAACCAAAAATCTATCTCAACCAGGACCATATCCATATTTTTTAATTCCACATTATACATTAGAAGGGTTCAGTAAAGGGCTCATCTCATATGTGAAAAGATGCATGTCTTTAAGTTGTTTACAAGGAGTTATATCATGGGCTTATGTAGATAGGTATTCAACCAAAAATCTATCTCAACCAGGACCATAACCATATTTTATTAGTACTTGCCTTCAGTACTATTGCATCCACTGAGGCTTATCTAGTTATTAATCTATTAACAATAAACCAATCAAGATAGGATTATTTTTCTTGTCAACCAAATTTGATATAAATTTGAACTTTTCCTATGTCAAGATGATAAAATTTTAACAAAAAATTATTAAAAAAATGATTTATCTCTATTGTGATTGGCTCAAAAAAAAAATGACCTCTTCCGTGCCTAACAAACACCTATAAATGTGGAGAGAAAATCGGTTTGAGGGGAGGATGTAGCAAGTAAACAAATTATGAATACTAATTCTAAAGTGAAAAATCATCACTTTTTTAAAATTTAATTTTTTTAATTCATTAGGTAAACTTCAAAAATACTTTTTGTCAATGGTACAAAATATTATTTATAGTTATAATACTATTAATATCCATTATTAACACTTCTCCATATATTATCTTAATTGATATTATAATATTATAATAATATTGTATAATAATATACCGATAAAAAAAAATATTGTATAATAATATAATAAGCATAAACATAAATATAATATAATATAACAATATAATAAAAAACAAAAATATAATATAATGCTATATAAAAATATAATAATATTAAAATAATGTAATAATATAAATATATTATTATCATATTTATAATATAAAAATTGTTTATTATCAATAAATAATTAATTATATTATTTCATTAATATTTAAACTAAAAAAATTATAAATTATATTATAAATATTACAATTTTGTTATAATATTTATATTGGCTTTAAAAAAAATTATTTGTTTAACATTATTGGAATCCAATTTGTCTATACAACAAATATTTATTAAGAAGAAAATTAAGTATTAATATTATACTATATTATAATACTATAATATCAATTAAGATAATATATCAAGTGTTATCATAAATATTAATAATATAATTAGTATTATAATTATAAATAATAATGATTTTGTTGGTTTGACAAAAAGTAAATTTGAAGTTTACCTAATGAATTAAAAAATTAAAACTAAAATACAACTATAATTACAACTAAAATACATACTATAATTACAACACTACAAGACAGGTACTCACCACTAGTGGCACTTGTTATTATTGTAGAAGTCCAAATTGATTGCCCTGTTACCTCAATCCATTTATACTCATCCACAACATGTGCATCTTTCAATACATGCTGAAGAAACCCATGAAACCAACTGTTAAAAATAACTAAACAGAGAGTAAAAACAATTTAGTTTTTATACTCAACCTTTGTTGCTTACAATGTAAAAGCTTGTGATTAAAAATTCATTTCTCAAAGAATGCTTAGACAAGGATACCCTACACACCCACCTATAAGATATAAACCCTAGATTGGCTTCTTATTAAACCCAAGTACTAGTAAAAGCTTCAAAAACACTTTTAACCTTTCTAAGAAACCATCAAATGATTGTTTCAATACCCATTAGGATCTCTCCTAAACTATGAACTCCAAATAGAATGTAGAAATCCAAAAGCTCCAATTGCTAAAAAGATATTTCTTAAGAAAACCTAGCACTGCCAAAGCTCAAAGCCATAAGCATCAGTGCTAAAAACTTTTGAAGTTATTTTTTGCACAAATATTACGCTTCACCATTGGAGATTGGCTAGATTGTTTGTGGGCTGAAGAATAAAATATTTTTGATACAAGAAAATTTTGCCATATGAAGCTTTCCACTTTGAAGGCATACGGACCACTTTTATTCCTATACAATACAGGGGATGCCAACCCTATGTTCTTTGTAGTATCTTTGTAGTGATGATGATATTTGCTCTTTACCTTATTCATTATAGTTATGCATTTGTAATTAACATTTGAAACAGGTGACATGATGGCTTACCCTCTTTACAATGACACTTTATTGTGGAGCTTTGTCATTTTACTAATTGACCTACTCATATTACTTGTAGCTATCTACTGCATTGATAACATTGGTCATTTTATCATATTTTCCATCTACATCTTTCTCATCTTGTTGTACTACTCCACATTTCATTAGCATTGTATTGCATATCACCTATCCTCCCTTCTTTCATTTCCAGGTAGTGGAGGATGCTCTTCAAGTGTTGACTGGATGCAAAATTCTTTAACAATCCGTTGGAGTGTTGTACTTTTTCTGAGGTAGTTACTCTCTTTTTATCTAATTCCATGGATCTCTTGCAAGAATATGTTCTCTTACAAAAACTTTCTTTCAATTACATACAAGATTATATGATATCTGAAGAAAGCCTAAATACTGCTCTGACTAATTATGACATGTGCAATGGGACAACCCTTGTTGGAGGGTTATTCAACTATAGGTATATTCAAAAATATCCTACTATTGTTTGTATCTTTAATGCCATTAAACATGGACTCCAAAAAAATTCCCTCCATTGTCACTACTATGAGATTGGTCGTTAACTTGTTGATAAAATTGATGACACTTACCATGCATTATATCTTCTGCTCAATCATGTTCCACATCTATCAGACCATGCAAATGGTGCAACAATTCAACCACCTATATATTATGAGGGTGAAGATGTCAATCAACCTATTTGTTTTGTTTTCCTTATTTATATATTTGCTATTCATAATATACATGTAATTGAAATCATATATGTTGTTTTGGGTCATGATACTATTTTGTAAATGGGTACAATGTATATTTGTTCCACTCTCTTCTTCTTTCCTTCAAATTGTAAAAATTTATATCATAATAATATTTTCATGTCTTTGTATCTTTTGCAAAAGTGCTAAAAAGGCTTATTTGTTGCCACATATCTTTTGTAGGATATCAAAAGAATCAATTAATTGCATATGTAGTAGTAGTTGCATAGATTGATTACAACTGACAATAACAACAAATTTGGGTTACAAAATGACAAAGGAATTGCTAGAGAAACAAAACTATCAAGACTATGGGAGAAATAATCAAGTTACTATAGATTGCACTATCAATCCTACGAACTTGAAAAATTCAAGAAAGGAAGGAAGATATAAACGTGTGAGAAAATGTGCAAATGGTCGTTATGGGGTAGAAATCTATGACTACAACTATAACCAACGTAAATGGCTAGGTACCTTTGATACATTAGAAGATGTTACCTATGCTTATGATAAGGTGACTATATCCATCAGGGGCATTAACACCACAACCAATTTTACATACAAAAATTTAGAAGCATGCAAGCACATATCCAACCAACCTATTGTTTTTGAATCCCCTATTCATTCTACCTCCATATCCAAAAAATCCATCAATATATGTAAATATAGAGGTGTTAGACAATGCCCATGGGGTCGTTATAGTGTAGAAATCTGGGGCCCAAACTCCAAGAAATGTCAATGGATCAAAACATTCAATACAACAAAAGAGGCTACATATGCTTATGATAGTGCAAACATTTCTATGAGAGGCATCAAAGCAATTACAAATTTTGTTCCCATGACTTCAAATCCAAGTAAGTTCATTTCTACTCAATTCATTCTTCCTTTCCCTAATTTCATCTCTTGCTACAAATTCAATACAAAATATACTAACCCTGTCAATATCTTGCAAGATGTTTGCTCTAATTATACATGCAAGAATTTCAAAATTGAACATTCTGCACTAGATGCTAAAATGTAAAACTGTAGTGACCTACTCACAAACAATTCCATGCACTCTTCAACAACAATGATACAAAACAATGATCAACTACATGGAGGTTCTTCAACCAATTTCTAGCTATATTTTTCTCTTCCTAGAGGTACTGGCAACACTAGCATGAAAATCACCATTGACAAGTCTTTTGAACAAGATCCAATGACTATTTCTATAATTCATAATCTTGAATGGTCATTTTCATGTTCAAACACCTCCTCCATCTCTCTTGTTCACTGTCCTCTTCACAACAATAGCAATGGTGATATAGAATCAGGCTTGTTGGATCAGGTAATCCAGAAGTTCATTCCTATATAGGACAACTACAACTCAAGAATATGCCATACATGTTTCTTGGAAGCACAAATACATGATATTTCCAAAAAATTATGTTTTGAAACAAATCATTGCTTAATGATTTGTAAACTATATTCTATTACAATGTTTGGTTCCAATGCACTCATATCTCTCACTTTTACTACAATACATATACAAACCCAAGCAAAGGGCAGGTACTAGCCACTATGTGGCACTTGTTTGAGAAGTAATGTCAAACGTTAAATTTAGACCATGTGGTCACAAAAAAAATGCTCTTTCCTTCTTTAATTTTTTTAAATATATATATTTAATAAGAATACAAATTTTAATAAATTTTAACAATAAATAAAGTTTTATGTTATAATTTGTGTTGGGATGTATTTCGTATCATCATTTATTAGTTATTCTCAATCAATTTTGTGTAAAAATTATTTGTAGGTTCCAAATGGTTTTGTTGGTTATGCCTAGGTCTATGAATTAGAACTTCGAGATTAAATTTCAAGACTTTTTTTTACGATTATTCCCATTATTCTATATATATAATATAAAAATGTGTACAATATCCACAAAAAAGGGGTTGGAAGGAAAAGGCACACCCCAAAGTCTTAATGAGCCCTATGACCAAAACACGGACGATAACAAAATAACATCAAGCTGCTAAAGCATCAGTAGCAGGAGGTGGATCTTGATCATCATGATTATTCCCCCATACACCAATAAGGGTAGAATCATTGATTGACTCCCAACCATTGAGAGCATCTACATGTTCAGGATTCTCCTCCTCTGGTTGGGCATGGACAAGAGAGATAGCAAGCTAGAGCTACAAGAATTTATCAGAACGAGGCCAATCAACTCCTCCATGCCCATGTGAAGAAGTCAAGGGCTATTTGGAGGGTTGGGACCAACCATGAGTGGTAGGGTCACGTGGAGGTTGAGACTGAGCCCCACAAGAGTGGGAACTACGATCTTTCCTAGCAAACTAGTTGCACCCACCTTCAACCTCTAGGAGAATTGGACTCTGTTAGAACCCTGGCCATAGTGTAGGGAGCATTTTCCTAGTGATCCAGTAACTCTTATAAATGAGCGACCCCAAGTGTTACAAACTTTCACTTGAATCTACATTAACACATTAGAGCAGATCATAGCTTTAGTGTATAGAGAGGAATGAACATCTAGAGTGTAATTGGAAAACAAGGTAGGATTTTTGTCTTTCCAAATACTAAATAAAATCTCCACCCTGAAAGCATACCAAATTTGGGTATACTTAAAAGGGAGGTTAGGCCTGTTGCCTAAAAGAACCATATGCCAAGAGAAAGGGGTAAGCCAAAATGGCTGGAAAAAATCATGGATCCAATTCCAAGTCTCTTGTGACTAGGTACAAAACCAAAACAAATGCTTGAGGCTTTATGTTGTCCACAACAAGGATAGTGAGGGCATACAATGCCCATATGAACAAGGCGAGCCCCCATTGGGAGCTCTTGATAAAGAATACACCAAGCAAAATGAGCAAGCTTGGGTTCCAGTACAATAGACCAAATACACTGGAATTGGTGGTGCTAAGTTCCAATAGAGAATTGAAGCTGCCAATGATCATTGAGTTGCTCAACCATATGCAAATGTGATGAAATCCACAGACAACCTTTATGGGGCCTATAATTTTTGAAAGGGGTATCCAGGTACCATTTCCAATCATTCTACCAAGGTTTGAGAGACCAGATCCTAATATTATGAATCATTTAAGGGGGGATAGAGTCAATGATAGCTTGAAAAGTCTCTTGGTTGTGATTATTAAGCTTGAATTTGAGCTTGAACTCTTTCCAAGGAAAAAAATCCCCCCCATTGTTGTCTTCTGCTTTTTTGGTGGTGGTGCTTGCTCTACTTTCTTTCTTTTCTTCTTTGTTATAAGTAGATCATCATCTTTTGGTTCTTTATCCAATTGATCTTATTCCCAAGGATTTTCTTCCAGTGGTTTATCCTGTAGTGGCTCATCTTGTAATGGCTCATCCTCTATTTGTTCCTCTGCTACTTCAGGAATAGGTTTTACTACCTTCTTGCCTTTCTTCTCAGCATGTGATTGTTGGGATGTAGATGCAGGTACAGAGGTGGATGCACCATCACCTTTTGATTGAAGTCTTTTAATAATTACCCCTTACTACATAGGAATAGCCTTCTTGCCCTTGCTTGATGTCTTTTCTTCCTCAGCAGGCAATCTCTCTCCATTAGATTTCCTTTTTTCAATGAGGAAGTTATCATAATCTTCTTCAGATACCTATCCCTTTTTCTTATTGTCAATGGTAAGGGCTATACCCTTCTTTTTCAACTCAGTGGCCTTAGTCTTTACCTTATTGTCCTCGTATTCATTAGACATTATTTTCCCATCATCCTCATGTAATTGTGTTGGCACTGGAATGTAATCAAAAGTCTAGATCTAATTGAGTGTGAACCTTTGATATTTCCTTCTCCTGACTTCTTGTTCATCATCACAATCAGTCCAATAATCTTCAATATGTTTTTGATGTACCTGCTTCCCTAATAGCTTCTGCATTCTGCCATATGGGTCATATGACCTACCTATAGAAAATGGCCTCAGATACATGAGCTTTAATCCTCCAATGGCATCTATAATGCTTTGTCTGTCAGGGCATATATACTAGCCCATTTATACTAGGAATAATATAGGAAGGATCTTCTTCTTTTCTAAGTGAGCCTCAACTAAGGTTGACACTTGTCTGACAAATCCCATCAAGATGACCCTATCAGTAGGGTATCTTGGTAACATGAGGGGATGTCCCTCAAATCCTTCTATTCTTATATATGAAAAAGTAGAGAACTTGATAAACCATCCCCCATGTTTGTAGATGATTACCTGAGCTTCCATGCTCAATCTCGTGGTTCAGTCCTCCTCCATTGTTCTGACCAGATGCATAGAAAATGCATCATTTACCAATTTGTAATCTTGGAGATATGCTCTCCTCTGTAATTGTGGGTAATGATCCCATATGTTTATGTCACCAGGATTGCTTCCAACCCTGCCCACTATCCGCAAAGCATCAAATGTCCCCCTGAAAGTGTAGGCCTATATGACATAAGAAGTCATATGAAATATGCAAGCTTTGCCTCCCAACCTTCTCATGCCCTCATCCAAGCTATCACTGATGATCTTGGCCCATAGAGGTTTGTTATCTGAATACAACACCATCTAGATGATCCCATACATCCAGTTTTCAAAGTTCTCAGTATGCTACCTACCAGTCATCCTGCTCAACAAGGAAATTATATGCTGATATTCATCATCAAAATCAAATTTGTACAAGTACTTAGGTAATTTGGCAGTAGCTTTGTAGGAGCTACCCTTACACCTCCATGGATACAGGATCTTCTTGGCTTGCCTTTCATTGCTATGGTACTCTTTCTCTAGCCTACTTAGGCTTACACTGACCACTTTATCTCCTGCAGGCAAATTGAATGCAGCAGTGATGCCCTTGATTGAGAAATTAGCATACACTCTACCATGTTTTTCTACTCTTCTGTTCTCAGGGTTATAATTTCTTGCACATTCCACCACTAGCTCAATGGCTTCCATTGCATGTGGAAATCTCGCAGCGTGCCACATACCAATAGTGAATATCCTGTCCAGTATGAGGTTGTCACCCTCATTATCCAACCTCCTCATCCATGCATCCAAATCTTTCTTTCCTTGATGCATGTCATCTATTACCCCATATCTATATCCTACTCCCTCCGGTTGTATGAACATTAGTTTCAAGAACTCAAAGTCGGATCTGTTCTTTCTAACATCCATTGGATCCTGCAATAGAAACATGCATTCTTACCCTAGGATGTATGTATGGGGAAGGTTCGTGGATATCATGTGTTTCATAACAATAATTCAACATTTTGATTCATTTCATGCATGTCACATTGACAATCCTAATGAAAAACCATTTTACCTAGCATTTTTTAGTAAACAACAAAAGAGAGGGTTTTATTTTACTTACCTGATAATTGCTTTCCCTCTTGCTATATGACTAATAACGGTATCAACATGAATGCATTGTATAGTTTGTTCCCTTCAATCGAAGATCACGTTCCATTTGTAGATTACTGTGACGCGTTGACTCTCAGAGCTTTGTAACTTCAATTATCGTAGGGTAAATATAAATGATCCCCAAATTTTACTTTTAAACTGAGTAATAGGAAAAATTAGGGCATATGCATTATTTTGATTAAATCCATCGATCATTCGCATGAAGTTTGCAAATCTTGCCAAGTGTCAGGATTACATTTGAAATTGATAGGGCGTGACCTACCGTTGGATCCAACATTTAATGCTAGATGGTGATCTTTTAGAAGATCAGGGATAGTTGAAAATATGACCCTCAAACATGATAATTATTCATTAATGATTAGGGTGATATAGTCAACCTTTGACTTACGAATATCCTCCTCCTTTGAGAATGTAAGGCTAACGTCATCATCATATGGACTTCAATAATTATTTATGAAAGATGACGTTATCGTCATATTTGATGAAGGTCAGTGATATTATGAAATGTGGCCTCCTCGGGTGAAGATTATGATGACATCATCATGCTGTTATATTTTCTTTGTTTCCAGGTTAAGATGATGTCATCGTCATTTTTAGAAATATGAGAGATGTTTAGAAATATGACTCTCTGAGGGTTAGGTACAATGATTACTTCATCATCAAGGTGATTTTTTTTATTTGTTGGAACTAAATGACATCATCATCATACTTGTGAAGGGTGATATTCGTGAAAGGGTGATATTTTGAAAGATGAGGAATATTAAGAAATATGACCCTCTAAGAATATCACAAGTCCTTGACAAGTATCTATTCATCCTTATTTAAATTTGATGTTTGCGTATCAGGGATCGAATAGGCATCGGGTGATCCTCTTAAGTCAGGCTCATCTAAGAAAATATGACTGATAATTAGAAATATGACCCTATGGGAAATATCTGGGTTGACCCAACTTTGACTTAGCATAACTTTCTATGCTTAAACAATATCAAGGTGATTCAAAAGGCAAACTTGCTTAGAATTTTGTATTCTTTCATATTATGATGCTAATGCTAGCAAATTCTAACTTTGGTATCTAACCCTTCTTTGTGGTACACATGCATAAGCAAAGGGGATGACATGACTGAATTTTACCAAACTGCCCAAAGCAAAAAGCAAACAAGCAGAAGTAAGAAAAGGTTGGGTCCCTATTTTGCTAAGGTAAAATAGGGCATGTTGTGTAACCACACAACAACTTGCCAACAATGAAAAAAACCAAATTCAAATGATTCAAGTGACGAGATCACATTCTAACATAGTATTCTAACTCTTTCTGAGCATAAGTATTATGACCTTTCTGAATGATATAATGTTCACTATTGCAACAATGCTAGTAAGGAATTCAAGTGTGTTCAAATGATTAATTATCCTCATCTTGAAAGTAAGTTGAAAAAATGAGTAACTAGTGTTAAGCTACATATTTTGAGTTCATCCCTCATAGTCGACCTGGATAGAGCCTTGCTGCCAGTAGGCATCCATAGCCCCAACAAGGTTATCTATACAATCTCCCTAAGTAGAGCGCCACTACCAGCAAGTGTCCATAGGCCCGATAGAGTTACTTAGATGGCCTAATTTTATCCTTTTGGATTTCAATATTTTCCTTTTTATTCATATGATATCATCATGTAAGATGAATATGCAAGGTGTGATCACTTGCTAATTTAGGTTGGAGATTGTAATGGTAGCAAGGGTGACCCTTTATATTTTTCACTTAACACCTATACTGATGTGTTCCACAAACCCAAGGTTGTTAGGTGATTCATTGTGAAAATTTCCTTAATTAAGTAAAGGGACCATGATGAAAAGGATATCATAGACCTGATCAAAGATACTCCTCAAAATGAGTCATAACCTATATAGGAATGTGTTCTCATCACTTGAATCCTAAAAATGTGGTTGGTTTCTTAGGGTAATAAGGTGCATCATCTTGCCTAACCAAAACAAAGACTCAACAAAACAAACAAATAAACACACAGACAAAACAAAACTGTACAAACTATACAATATGCACATTATGGTACAAATGACTTACCTGACTTTGTTTAAGCTTGGAAATAATGTTTTAGGAACTGTCCATTAACTGGCAATGGAACATCCTCACTAGTTAGAGTCTTAAGCCTGTAGGTACTATCTCCTAGGATTTCTAAAATTTGAAAAGGACCTATCCAAAGTTTATCAAATTTACCATGATTGCCTTTTCTTTCATGCACCTTATCCCACATAAGGACTAGATCTGAAATCCTAAAATCTTTAACTCTGGCTCTCTTATCAAACTAGTGTTTGACCACAACCTGATGTTTAGCAAACTAATCAATTGCTCTGTCTCTTTTCTCTTTTAGGTGCATGAGTTGAAGTAATGTAACTTCTTGTTTGTTATCTATACCTAGATATTCTTGTGCAAACTACAATGTGGGGATCTTTAGGTTTACAAGGAGGATAGGATCCACCCCATACACTAACTGATAAGGAGAATTTCCTAATGTGACTTTCATCAAGGTCCTATCCACCCACAAGGCATACTTTAATAGGGTATTCCACTCCCTAGGGTTCTTTTCTATCAATTTCTTTATGATATTCAATAAGTTCTTATTTGTTGACTCTGCTAAGCCATTCCCTTGAGGATAATAATTTGAAGAGAATTTCAAAATAATTCCATGATCAAAAGCCCAACTAGATAATTTTAATGATGTAAAGGTAGGTCCATTATCACATACCAAAGCATAAGGAACTCCATACCTAGTCACTATGTTTCTTTCCAAGAACTTGATCACATCATCAGCATTGCATGTCTTACTGCCAATTGCTTCGGTCCACCTGGTGCAATAATTGGTGATAGTCAGAACATACCTATGGCCTAAATATGATGGAGGATTTATGGGTCCTATGAAATCCATGCCCCACTAAGAAAATGGTCGCATCTCCATCACTGATTGCAAGGGTTGAGCAGCATATTTTTCTCTATTGGCTACTACCTAACAAGTATGACAATACTTAATATGCTTAGTAGTGTCTTTAAAGATAGTGGACCAATAGTATCCTACTCTCATGATAGTATGAATAGTAGCTAGATGTGATCCATGTGTAGTTCCAAACTTATCATGTAATTCTGCTATCACTTTATCTGCTTCTTGCCTTTCTAGGCATCTGAGATATATTCCTTTATAGTTCCTTTTGAAAAGGACTCCTTTTATCATATACTTTTGTGATCTTATTTTCAAAGCTCTCCTCTGTGAGGATTGCAATCTTGATGGACATCTTCTAGTAATCAAGACATGCCTAGTGTCTTAGTACCACTCTTCAGTTTCTCTAGTGTTCACCACATATTATTGGTTCATGATGTTAGGATCAGTTTATAATATCATTTGGCTCAAAGCTTGTCCCCTTACTAACTTTATGGGTGCTATATCCATATCATACTCTTGGAGAATTGTTATCCATTTAGCTCTCTTTTCACTAGGTTCACTCTACATTAAGAGCATTTTCACTGCTGCATCTGGTACTACAGCAATTATCTTACTTCTCAAAATGTAGTGTCTAAACTTCTTGACTGCTCAGACTAGAGCAAGAGCTTGTCGCTCAACGTCCATGTATCTAAGCTCTGCATCTTTGAATGGGCAACTCATAAAATCTATAGGCTTTTCTTCTTTAGCCTCATTTCTTTGTGTTAATACTGCTACTGATGTATGCTCTGAAGAAAATGAATATATGTAAAAATCTCTTGTATAATCTAGACTAATAAGAATAGGAGCATTAGATATAGCTTTCTTAATATCCTCAAACACTTCTCTTGCTTCAGGAGTCCATTCAATTTTGTCATCTTTCTTGAGCATTTCATTTAGTGACCTGACAATCTCTGCACAACTAGTAATAAATTTCCTAACAAATTTTATCTTACCAAAATAAGATTTGAGTTCCTTCTTACTTCCAAGTAAATACAACTTCATGATAGAGTCTACCCTAGCAGGGTCAATGATGATCCCATTTTCTGTTATTAAATGACCTAGTAACTTACATGTGGTTACTCCGAATATGCACTTCTTGGGATTTAGGGATATACCATATTGTTCACACTTCTTAAGCACTTTCTTGAGGTCTTCTATGCGATCACCTCTCTTCTTGGAAAAAACTGTCAAGTCATCCATGTATATGACTATGCACTTACCAATCAGACCCCTGAAAGCTATATCCATTGCTCATTGAAAGGTGGCTCCAGTATTTATCAATCCAAAAGGCATGCATATATATGCAAATATACCCCACTTGGTGGTGAATGCAGTTTTCAGCCTATCTATTTTATCTACCATCGCCTGGTTATAACCCGAGAAACCATCCAAGAAAGACATCATCTATGCACCATTAACTATTTGTAAGACCTCATCCAGTGAAGGTAAAGGGCAGTTATCCTTTTTAGACACTTTGTTCAAATTTTTTAAGTCTACACATAGCCTAATATCACCATTTTTATTTCTCACAGGGACCGAATTGGCCACCCATGTGGAATGTCTTACATGAAATATGATCTTGGCATTGAGCAGTTTCTTGACTTCTTCAAAGATGATGGGTTCTAATAAGGCATTAACTGGTCTCTATTTTTTTCTAAAAGGCTTGGCATCTAGTTTCAATGGTATAGTATGGGTGATGATTGAGGTGTCATAAGTTTTCAACTCATCATAAGTCCAAGTGATAACATGGATGTAATCCTTAAGTGTTTGGGTTATCCCTGCCATTTCTTCTTCTGTACAAACTTTACCAATTAGTACATTCCTTTTTTCTTCATTTTGTCCTATATTGACTAGTGAGTATTCTCCTCCATCAGTTTTAGGGAGATCTTTATGTTTCAGCATAATGTCTAAATCAAATGCTCTTTCTAATTCTACCATCCCTTTGGGAATTTTATTACTTGGTAACTCTAGAATCTCTTCTTCCTCCCAAGTATGATCTTCTACATTTCTTCCATCTATGATTTGAGCATCAAACACATTTTATTTGATATAAAATCCAAATGTGTTGGTCATCATCAAACACCTGAAGATTGGTAACATTATCTGGTACGGAGGGTACTGATATTAATTCAACTAAAAACCTCTTCAAACCAGATATGGATAATGGTTCCAAAGTGCTTGCATCTTGAGCCAAAGCATCTGCTCTCTGATTCTATTCTCTGGGCACATGTGTGATGTTGAATGCATCAAAATCTTTGAGCAAGTCCCACACCCTGTGTCTGTAATTAAACAACTTTTTGTAATTGCAAGAATATATGCCTCTTACTTGTCTTACCACTAATTTTGAGTCTCCATAGACATGCAGAATTTTCACTCTTTTCTTGAGTGCAAACAATATCCCATGAATTAAAGCCTCATATTTTGTCACATTGTTTGTGCATGGGAATTGTAATCTATATGTTGTTAGATAGAATTTTCCAACTGGATCGATAAGACCTATTCCTACTCCAGCTCCTTGTTTTGAATTAGATCCATCAAACCTAAGGATCCATGGCTTATCTTTAGTCAAAGGTTTATCAGGACCTTCCCTCTTCTTTTTAGCTCTGGTAGCTGCACCACCTGATATCCATTTCAATTTTGGTGACTCATTCTTTTCTACTTTTACTTTCTTTGACTGATGTAAAACTGGTATTTGCTTACTTTCTTTACTGTCAAGAGAGTGATCTTCTGAATAAAGCATCATATGCTTCTTCAAGATATGTAAGCATAATGAGCAAGTAGTCTCTAAGTGTGGTGTTTCATGTAGTCTACACCAGCCTTCAATTAGAGCGTTATGTGGAGAAGTATGTTGCAACAACATCCTCTGAATCTGTTTTGACAAAAACTCTTCAAACTTAGTCAAATTACTTCATCTATCTTCATCAGACAATTCATAATATAATTCAATCAAACAATCAGTTCCCAGGGTGATATTTATCTCATCCTTAGAAATGCTCCCAATATTCATCAGGATCTCTTCTGAATTATGGACATAGGCTTCATCCTGATATGTATCTTCCTCAATTCCTACAAATGATGAACAAGAATCAGTATCACTATGACTATCTGCATGACTTACTTAAGGTGATGATAATCCCTTTTCACTACATGTCTATTCCAGCTCCATCATGTCTAAGCAAGCGTCACAAGTTTTTTCAGAATGTGCCTCATCATGCAACCTACACCATCTTTTAATCAAGACATCTTCATTAGACATATTTAGCATTTGACAACATTGCATTTCTTCAGACAAATACAATTCAAAATTTCTAAAATGATCTACTTCATTATTGTCCTCTAAACTGTGATCAGACTCTACAATTACTCCATTATCTTGGTGATCATCCCTATGAACATGAATATCATACATGAGGATCTCTTCTATCTTGACCAACTAAGGTCTGATGGTGTAAACTCCAGGTTCAACATCAACATACATGATCTCATTGGTGTTATTATATTCGGTGATCATGTGTTTCATCTGGGGTTCAACATCTATCCTAATCTGATTGGGAATCCCTTTCCAAGGTAGGCACATGTGATTGAAATCAGTAGGCATGTATCCATTAAGTGACTTTGACCAATCCCTACTAAGCAACATTCCATTTGTATTAGGGATATCTACTACCTATATATCAATGTAGTATTGGATCCTTGGATCTGATGCTAATTGCATATGAATGTGAGTTAATTCTCCTACAGCACTTACCTCAGTTTTGTCTAACTGTGTTACCTTCTTTAATGACTTAGCAAGATGTAACCCTAAGGTATTACATATGGTCAATGGCATTATGTTGGTAGATGCTCCTGAATCTACCAAGTAGTTATGTAAGTTCTTGCCAAACATCCTTAAGGAAAGGAGAAATGGAGGTGATTCAGTCTTATCCCTGTAAAGGGTCATGTGTGAAGTTTTTGCAGCTCGAACAGTAGCTAGAACTTTATGTTTAACATTATTATCCTTAGCTGCATGATCCTTATTCAAGGTCTGGTTTGAATTAGGGGGTTGACTATCTTCTTTTGGTACAGGGTCATCTAAGGATTTCATGAATGCCTTTTTAATAGTTGGGGTTTTAAGCAATTCTAACAGTGACAAACTAATTTTGACCTTTTTCATTTCATCTGCTAAGTATGTGACCAATTTATTAGATTCAGGAGGTTGATTACTAGCTTTTGTCACTGCATTTTGTGGTGCTAAATATTGAGCATTAACCTTAAGGAATCCAGGGTTATTGCTTGCCTTTGGATCAAGAGAAGTATTAAAATTATTAGGAGGCAAAGATGTGGTCAAGGGACTAGAGGGTCTATTTGAGTTATTCCTAAGGTTATAATTGTGTCTACCTTGATACTATTGCTAGTAAGCATGTACCTCCTCATGTTCGACTGATGACTCATTCTCATCCTCAAAAGGAAAAATGTAATTCTTTTCAATAGCCATGGCTGACTCTTCACATGCTAAAGTATAATTCTCATGAGTAGAAGTTGCTTGATGGTGAGGATGATTGACAAAACTCTCCAACACAAGAGCAGAGTCATATCCATAAGGGACAATTTCATTTCCTTCAACAAAAGGAGGGTTACCTACGGTATTTGATACTTCAGCCTAAAAGATGTTGGCTGCTATCCTAAACTGAGGACAATCTAACTCAACATGAGCATTGGTATTATGTATCTTACACCAGTTGGTAAGGGCTGCTTCTGCCAAGTTCACTCTAGTGGTCTGTTTAGGTTCACTAGGAGGCTGATTATCTAAGGGTGATGGTAAGGAACCATTATTTGGCCTAGTATTCCACACTCTAGGCTGTCTAGGTGCATTATTGTTACCACCATTTTTATTATTGTTGTAGTTCATATCATTGTTATATCCCCTATCAGGATATCCAGATCTATCATTATTATATCCTCTGCTTTGATTTGTTTGAGAATAGAAATTCTGACCTCTCAAATGAGTGATTTCAGTTGTCAATTTTCTTAATTGTGTTGATATCTCTTTAATTTCTTCCTTTTCTTCCTGAACTTTATCTACTACATTTTCTGACTAAGGTTTGAAGAAAGAAGAACCATTATTGTTATTCTATCCTACATCTTGAGGTACTTGTGCATGTCCTAGATATTGCACTATTTGGTCATTTCCATTTGGAGGTGGCATGATGCTAAGTGGAGGTACTTGTAATGGACTTGGCATTATAGCTAGGGGCATCATAGCTCCATTGGTATGCTGTTGAGTAGGGTATGCAGGGTATGTAGGATGTGTAGGATATGTTGGAAATGCTATATTTGGTGTTGGAGTAGGGATTAGTTGTTGATTGACTTTTATAGCTTCTTCAAAAGCTCTTTCCATAGTTGTGACACCAAGATGTGTTCTTCTTATGAACATAGAAGTCAAGGGATCTAAGGCTAAGTAATATATACTCCTAGCAGCTTCATCTACTATGGTATATGGAGCTACCAACTTTGAAAGCATCCTTTGGAATCTAGCATTAAAGTTACCAATAGGTTCTCCTTCAAATCTCTTGATTGTGGCAAATAGGTGATAATTCATTGAAGGATCTATAGGTATCATAAATCTATCCTTGAAATCTTTCTCTAAGACGGCCCATGAACCAACTGAGCCTTGGCCAAGACTGATATACCAGTTATATGCTTCCTCTCCCAAGGAGTATGGAAATAATCTACATACTACATCCTAATGTTCAATTCTTGCTCAGTAGCAAGCTTCTTTGAATGTTCTAATATCATCATCAGCATCTTGATATGGATGATATTTAGGACAAATCTTGTCAGGATTTTTAGGTAAAGGATGATATGCGGTGAAGGTCAAAGGTGATTTTGTAGCAAAGAATGACATTGTAACTGGTGGTGGCTAAACTGGAGGTGTAACAGGTGATCCTGTAGGTGTTTGTAGTACAACAGGGGTTATTGGAGTATTTCCTAGCAAAGATTCTAATGTGCTAGAACCAGGAGTGTGATGAATGTCTATAGTTCTAGGTCTAACTCCATAGATAATAGGTAATTCCTCAAAAAGTCCACTAGATCTGGACTTGGTACTTAGCCTGAGAGCTAGGGTTCCTACAATTTATGAAAATTTGACTTGATTTTCTATCAAGATCAATAGAACTAACCAAGTAAAGGAGATATTTATGATCAGAATCAAGAACTAACTAGATATTTATGCAATATTTACATGAAACTTGCAAATATGAGCCGGTATAAAACTTCTAGACACTAATATCAGGATATCAAGCAACACAAGCAAATTAAAACAAAGATCTAGCAGGAAGGCTTGAATAATGACTCAATCCTCAAAGATTTCAAGAACTAACTACAAATTTCAAACTATTTATTCTCAATTCTAAAATATTTATGAAGAACAGACGTGAAATAACATAGAACAAGCAAATCTTTGCAAAAACACTCAAAGCATGAACAATTATGATATACTTTGACAAGATTACCTTGTTTCAACCACAGGGATATGTACATGTAGTAGATTTACCTTTCAAACAAGAAAGAAGGCCCTCCTTCTAGTGCCAATTTATGTTGATGATGATTGTTAGTCATAACAACATGCATAAAAATTTGCACAACAAACCTTTATTATCTTGAAAAGTATGATCAGTTTGAAACAAGCTGATGACTCCAAGTCTCTGTTGATCAAGTCATGATCTTCTGATGTTACTTAGAGGTTGATGTGACATGTTGTTTTCCATTTCAAGGGGTCTTACATTGTCTGTATGGTAAATCATTGGCTATATATATGCTTTTGCATCTATTTCTAGTAAATTAGCTTCACAAACAAGGTTATTTTCACTATGCTCCATAGACAATGATTATATTTATAAGTTTGATCAATTCTTCTAAGCATTTACTATTATGAACTTATTTTATGCTTCTACACTGTGTATTTAGTCAAATAATGTACCTATAAGTAGGTATTTA
Source organism: Cunninghamia lanceolata (assembly GCA_027924645.1). Taxonomy (NCBI): domain Eukaryota; kingdom Viridiplantae; phylum Streptophyta; class Pinopsida; order Cupressales; family Cupressaceae; genus Cunninghamia; species Cunninghamia lanceolata. The sequence goes on along the minus strand of BSBN01000703.1, from coordinate 10,594,468 downwards.
CATGTGTATTGCTGATATTCATCTATATTTGCATTATATTTATCATGTTGACATGCTTTCACTTAAAATATGCTCTGTATATTCAATTATTTACGAGTTATAGGCATATTTCATGTTTATTTGCTTTAGATTATATGATATTTGCAATTGTGAAGGTGATTTGTAATGAAATTTAAGAAAACTCAAACAAATACTTCTAAATTTAGTGAACCTTTAGTTGATGAGTCACATACATTCCAAATACATTCATGAAGAGAAGAAATCAAACCATAATTTCACTAGGATGTTCCACAGCTAGGTATGGTTGATGCTAACTTCAAAGGAACAAAGAATGAAAACAAGACATGCAGACTAATAAGCACTCCAAGGGATGTAGCTAATCAATACATATATCCAGATTCCATTCACTGACTACTCAAGATTTACAATTATTTGTAATCGAAACAGCTTCTCTTTCATTAGTACATTCACAAAAGCCTTGAAATTACTCCTGAATGTTTTAGCAATCTAACTTCAATTAAGTTTCTAATGATAAAAAGAGTGCACTCCATCTCCTTTTATAGAACAAAGAGAGGAGGTGGTTACACATTACCAATGGTCGATATCATCACATTGACTAAGTCAACCACTGTTAACAAGAGCATAGGTTGCCATCTGGCAAACATCTGTTGGATTTGAGCATCTCTTATTTTGATTATGCATATGACTCTATCATCATGCATCCTTATTTATTCTTTATCTTCTTCTTCTTCTTCACTTTCATCTTCTCTATCGATTGCATCTTCATCATCATTTTCTTCATCACTGTCACTTTGATGCAGATCTCCTCTTATGTGTACCTTTATAGTTGCCTTGTTGGATTCATATAACTATACTATTCTGTCAACCTCACCTCCATCCTGAATATTAGCCCTCGTTGCAGTATGCCTGTGGGAATGAAATTTTACTTGAAGGGAATCCATCTTGTTCTTCCTGCTGCTCATTGTTTCATTGTATGTCTCCACCCTGACCTTTATCCTCATGACTTTGTTTATTACCTCTTATGTCAAATGATGCAAGGGATCCTCTACAACTTGCTTGAAATTATTATGGAAAGCCTGAATAGCAAAATTAGTATCTTGATTTTCAATTTTCCCTTCTACCTTTCCTTCCAGAGCTTCCAGGGTTTCTACTTCTTTTACCATAAGGTCATGTAATTTGATGCTTATATCCCTGAGTTTTCCATTACATCTCTTCAAGATGTCACATTCAAATCCAGTGTCTTCATACCAAATACTGAGTAATTAAGAAGTATTATTATCTAGTATTTTATTATCCAGGAGTATCTTCACATCAATTCTTTTCATTTCTCTGAAGGCATCTATGTTCTTCTCCAGCTTGAAAGATCTCCTACCTACTTCATTCTACAACTTACCCACTTTACTCTTCAAGGTACTAAGAGAATTCCAATTTTCTAAGGAGGTTTTCACCACATCATCAACTTCAGAAATAGAGGAAATGAACCACTTATTCATTAGTTGTGCCTTATGCTTCATCAAATCTAATCTGTAGCCTCTTCTTGTGACATAATGGTTAATGGAGTGGTTGTACTAATAGGTGTATGCCTAGGACCAATCAATCCTTTAATAAAAGAATGCAATTGAGCAACGTGCTCTTTATGTTTCTTATTCTTATCCTTTTCTCTTTTCACCCTTTGGGTCAAAGAATCAATAATATCCTTACCTTCCTGACCTTCCTCGTCTTCATTTGCAAAGCCTAAATCAATATCAGTTATCTAAAATTCATTAAGGCTTATTTTACCTTTCTCCTTTTCAACCATGGGCAAGGCTACTTGAGCTGTTCTCCTACCTGTAGTAGGGTCTCTTCTTATTGCAGATGTGAGCCTTGCCTTTCTTCTAGGTTTCATCATCCTTTTAGTAAATAATGTAGAGACATCAAAATCTTACACATCATCAACTTGTTGCAAATTTACCTCATGTTGCAACCAATAAGGAACATCACCCTTGGGATCTTGATGATCATCTTCCTTATTTTGAGTATCTTGGGATTGTGTATTAGGCCCTGACCTTAATGGTGAATTTTATTTTTTTTATTTATTCCTCATGCACATTCTCATGAAGGGACTTCTGTTGAGGTGCCTCTTGCTGAGGGATTTCTTCCTGAGGTGGAGGATTCTATGGAGTATGCATACCTTGATCTTATACCTCCTTATGTAAATTCTCCTTAGGAGTTTCTCGAGCCTTTTCCCTTCGCTCATCTTGTGGCACATTGGTCTCTTGAGAAGACTGTGTATTTGGGCCTTGGGAATCACTCGGATTGCCCTCAGTAACTTTTTATGTCTCTTTGTGCAAACCTGCACCTTGTGCCAAAATTTGTTCTTCATCTTTTGATGTATTAACTTCTCCCAAGTTCAACTCTTTCTCATCTGATTGTTATTCTAATCTTGGATTTTCACCTTGATCACTTCTGTCATCATCTGGTGAAGAAAGGCCTTGGTCTTTATCAAGATCCTTATCTTTATTCTAATCACCCATGTACTTAACCTGTGCCTATGGCTGTCCTTGTCCTATAGGTGCATTATTTTGGTCTTTATTTTGGTTGGGTGCCATATCACTATCTTCTGTATGCACTATATCATCAACCTTTTTAGGTTCCAGTGACTGATCCTTCTCTTTATTCAAGTTCATATCCTCCTAGTATGTTAAGTCTATCACTATAGGATGAGTGACCTACTCCACTAAATTAGTCAGCTTTATCTGTTGGGCTATTTCCTTAGGATTATCTTATTCTGTTTCATCCATTCCAACCTCCTCTTGATGTGTTACTTTTTGGGCCATGGGGGTCCCATGAGGGGTCATCTTAGTATTAGCTACTAATGTCTCCATATGCTGAGTAGACACATCCTGAACTACTTCATCATTTGACAATTCTACAGTGTCATCAAGAGGAAAGGGGGACTCTTTACTAGCCATATGCACTTCTTTTGCCTACTCCTCAGCCTTCTCAGTTTTAAATTGAATTATTTCAAGAATGGGGACATCATGTTGTAGGTCTTTCATAAAGGTCAAATCACCTGCACCTTTTAACATGATAGGGTTAGTGTTGACGGTCCCCCTAATTACTATCTTCTTCTTTTTTGGTAGTGGGGCTTGCTATACTTTCTTTCTTTTCTTCTTTGTTATAAGTAGATCATCATCTTTGGGTTCTTTATCCAATTGCTCTTCTTCCCAAGGATTTTCTTCTAGTGGTTTATTCTACAGTGGCTCATCTTGTAATGGCTCATCCTCTATTTGTTCCTCTGCTACTTCAAGAATAGGTTTTACTACCTTCTTACCTTTCTTCTTAGTAGGTGATTGTTGGGAATTAAGGTGTCTCAACCTTGGTAATTCCTTGTATTATTAATGTTTGTATTTATTAGTTTATTTCCTATGTTGTAAATATTTGTAAATTCCATATTGTGGTATGTGGCATGGTGATGTGTCAATCCTACATGGAATATGACAACTTATAATTTTGTCCTCACATGAGGAGATAGGCATCCCACTTTGTGGTAGGAGCATTTTGCCATGTGTCAGCATCTTCCATGTTGTGTAAGGGAATCTTGACCGAAATGGTTATGATGGATTCCTATGACAGAATCTATGACATGTAAGAGTCAGAAATAGAAGGTTGTAAGAAAGGTGATGACATCTATCATGAAGCATCTTTGAAAAAGGTGTATTTGGGTGCCCCAAGCTAGACTATGACATGTCGTAAGAGAATATGCTATTTTTAGCATGTGTATGATAGATTCTCTTACAGCTGTAAGTTGTAACTGCTATGACAGATTCTATGACGGTCGTAAGTGTCATAAGAGCATTTGTCATACCCCATTTTGGAAATAGGTGACCTCTTTTGGGATGGAAGCTATGGATAAGTGTTAGGCACATTCTACAAAGTTGACCAAGTGTCCTTAATTGTGGGTTTTGGTCCATGAAGCCAAGTTGGATGCCCATCTCAAGAAAGGTCTAATATTGCCTTGTATTTTCTATATAAACAAGTGCTTGGAGGAGTAGAAGTATCATAGGTTCTACAGGTACTATTATGTTGTTGGTTTGACTCTAGACACGAGTGTCGAAGACCATTGAAGCTTGTATTGCAAGTGTATTGTAAACATATTTCAGATTTGTTAATACATTGTGCAAGTTTTTGAGTGTGGGGTTTTTCACCCGATAAGGGTTTTCCGCACTGTAAATCTTTGTCTCTATTATTCTGTCTACTTTCTAGTTCTTGTGTTTTGCTGCAATATCTCATGTTAATGGTTTAACATTTCTATAATAGTTAGGATAAAATTTAATTTTCATATCCCTCTCCTCATTAGATTAGTGTAGGAAGCGATTTTCGCACACCTATCTTCCCTTTAGTTGGTATCAAAGCTTGATCACCTTTGGTCCTAGTTGTTGGGTAGTGGTTTTTTTAGCTGATCTTAGGTTGAGTGGGAGTCTGTGCAGAGTATTTTGTATCTTATTGCAGCAAGGAGATGGTAAGCATATCTAAAAAATTTGAAGTGGAGAAATTTAATGGGACTAATTTCAACTTGTGGAAGCTCAAGATGGAAGACATGCTTGTAGACCGAGACCTTTGGGAAAGTGTTAATGGAACTAAACCAGCTGCAATGTCACAAGATGAGTGGGATCTCAAGGATCAGAAGGCTAAGGGTCTTATAAGACTTAGTCTTGTTGATTCTATTATGTTAAATGTCCATGAGGAGACTATTGTAAAACTACTTTGGACGAAGTTGGGGGATGTGTATCAAGCCAAATCCCTAGTTAATAATTCTTTCCTAAGAAAGAAGTTGTATTCTCTTCGAATGGAGGATGGAGGATCTATCACTAAACATATGAACACTTTTAACATGTTGGTTGCACAATTGAAATCTATTGGTGTGAAGATGGAGGAGGAGGATTGGTGTATGACCCTGCTTTGTTCTCTACCGGACTCATGGGATCATCTTGTCATGGCTATTGGAAGCACCACATCCACCTTCAAAATGGAAGAAGTTGTTTCCTCACTGTTGTCTGAAGAGATGTGAAGAAAGTCTTCTAAGGCAGCCAAAGAGGCCCTTGCAATTTGTGGAAGACCCAAGGAGAAAGGGAAGAAGAAGGACAAGAAAGATGAGAAGGGTAGATCCAAATCTCATGGGAGATCCAAATCTTTTGGAAAATCCAAGGCTCTTTGTTGGAACTATGGCAAAACTAGGCATTTTCAAAACAAATGCAAAGAGGAGAAGAAGAAGAAGAAAAAAGCTCTTGATTCAGATTCTGACAAGACACAAGATGACGGTGATGCTTTCATCGCAGCCCTGGCAACCCATGCATCTGATGATGTGTGGCTAATCGACTCTTGTTTATCATTCCACATGACCTCACATCGAGACTGGTTCACTAAGTATGAGGAGTTCAATGGTGGAAAGGTGTATCTAGGTGACGACTCTCATCTAAAGATTGTTGGTCGTGGAAGAGTCTCTATCCGATTCCCTGATGGTCAAGTGAAGGGGATCTCTGGGGTTATAACATCCCAGGCTTAGCATAGAACCTACTTTCTATAAGTAGTTTGAATGATGCAGGTGTGCAGTTTGTCTTTCTAAAAGAAGAATGCAAGATGACTAGAGGAGCCATGGTGCTTGCTAAGGGTACTAGGAAAGGTACTCTATTTTAGCTGGAGGCATGCATTTCACAATGCAATAGTTCTTTTGACTCAAGGAAGAGGGTAACACTCACTTTATCCTCGCCATCTAAACGAGCAGTGAATAATTCTATTGTTTCTAGTCTTGATGATTGTAATCAGGCATTGGAAGTTAAACTTCCTGCTGAAAAGACAATGTTATGGCATAAGAGCCACATTGGTGAGAAGGGTCTGCGTACCCTAAAAAATAAGAACATCATTGAGGGGTTAGATGATTGTAATCTTGAGTTCAACTTTTGCGAACATTGCATTTATGTAAAACAAAACCATGTTCAGTTTTACTTGAGTTCTCATAAGTCTTCCAGTGTATTGGACCTTATTCATTCTGATGTGTTTCATCCTGTTAATGTTCCTTCATTATCAAAGTCAATATATTTTGTATCTTTTATAAATGATTACAGTAGAAGGACATGGATTTATTTTCTTAGAAGCAAATATGAAGTCTATAGCAAGTTTAAGGAGTTTAGGGCCTTTGCTAAAAATCAGACTGGTAAAAAGATTAAATGTTTGAGAACTGACAATGGTGGTGAGTTTTGTTCTACAGAATTTGATAAATATTGCAAGGAACTTGGGATTGAAAGACATAATACAACTCCATACACCCCATAGCAAAATGGAGTTGCAAAGAGGATGAACAGGACACTGATAGAGAAGGCTAGGATTATGCTTAGTGGAGCTAGCCTAGAACAAAAGTTTTGGGCTGAAGCTATTGCCACTGCCTGCTATCTAGTAAACAGATCTCCTACATCAGCTCTTGTTGGAAAGACACCCATGGAGGTGTGGTCTGGTAGAAATTGTTCAATAAGGCATCTTCGTGTTTTTGGTTGTGAGGCATATGCACATGTGCCTAGGGAGAAGCGGTCAAAGTTGAAGAACAAAGATGTAAAGTGTATCTTCATTGGCTGTGGTGTTGGTAAGAAATGATACAAGCTTTGGGATCCTGTGGCTGAAAAAGTGTTGTATAAAAAAAGTGTCATCTTCAGAGAACTTACACCTTCTTCCACTATTTTATAGCTAGAAGAAAAAGAAAAGAAAGAGGATGTTGTTCAGTTTCCTCCTACCCCTGAGAAGACTGAACAGAAAGATAATGTTGGACCTGATGATGAGGAGAGCTCTAGCAGCTCTGAAAGCTCAGATGAAGAAGCTGAACCTCAACCTTAGCCCTTGAGGAAGTCTACACGGATACGAAAGCAACCTGAAAGGTTTGGTTTTACATTGCTTGATTCTAGTTGTGCTTATGCTTTACTCACTAATAGTAATGAACCTAGAACTGTATTAGAGGCTTTGGACATGAAAGATGCAGGTTCCTAGATGGAGGCCATGGAGGATGAAATGGCTTCTTTGGAAAAGAATCAAACTTGGGACTTGGTGCCTTTGCCTCCTGGACGGAAACCCATTAGATGCAAATGGGTGTTCAAGAAGAAGATTGGTGTAGATGGCAATGTTGAGAAGTATAAGGCTAGACTAGTTGCAAAGGGGCATTCACAAGTGGAGGGTATAGATTATGGTCAGATCTTCTCTCCCGTTACAAATCTGACATCCATTTGATTCTAGTTGTCTCTCGCAGTAGCCTATGACTTGGAGGTAGAACAGATGGATGTGAAGATAGCTTTCCTTCATGGTGATTTGGAGGAAGAAATCTACATGTCACAGCCAAAGTATTACATGGTAAAAGGTAAAGAAAATTTGGTTTGCAAATTAAAGAAGTCTTTGTATGGTTTGAAGCAATCCCCTAGGAGATGGTACTTGAAGTTTGATGCCTTTGTGTTGTCAATTAGATTTGTGAGATTGAAATCGGATCATTGTGTGTACTTTAAGTTTGATGGTGATCGTATTCTCATTGTTGCATTGTATGCTATTTTGCTCATTGGGAAGGGTAAGAATATGATTTCTGATTTCAAATCTCAGTTATCAACATAGTTTGAAATGAAAGATTTAGGGGTAGCCAGGTACATTCTAGGAATGGAAATCAGAAGAGACAGAGCTAACACAAAACTTTAGTTAAGCCAGAGTAAGTATGTGAAGACCCTGTTGGATAGGTTCAGCATGGCAGATTGTAGACCATTGTGTGTTCATGTTTCTTTGGGGACAAAGTTATCTATTGAGGATTGTCCAAAATCTACTAGTGAGGTGGAGGATATGAGCAGAGTACCTTATGCTAGTGTTGTTGGCAGTTTGATGTATGCTATGGTCTACACAAAACCAAACATTGCCCAAGTAGTGGGAGTCCTTAGTCGATTTATGGCTAATCTTGGACAGGTTCATTGGGATTCAATTAAGAGAGTGTTCAGATATTTGAGGGGTACTTCCGAGTATTCCATTTTCTATCATGGTAATGTTACAGGACCTCCTCATTCCATTGACATTCATGGATTTGTGGATTCAGATTGGGTAGGTGACATTGACAGCAGGAGATCCACCAGTGCTTATGTGTTTACACTGTTTGGTGGTGCTATTAGTTGTATGAGTAAGCGACAACTTGTTGTTGCTTTGTCCACGACAGAAGCTGAGTATATGGCAGCAACTCATGCTTGTAAGGAGGCCATTTGGCTTAAGAGATTGTGTTCCGATATTGGTGTTGATGCATGTCAGATCACGATTAGTTATGACAGTAAGAGTGCAATTTGCCTTGCAAAGAATCCAACTTTCCATGCTAAAACCAAGCACATTGATGTTTAGTTTCACTTCGTGCGAGACATGGTTGAGGATAAAAAGGTAAATTTGGAGAAGGTAGATGCTTTGAAGAATGTTGTTGATGCATTGATGAAACCACTGAGCACAGAGAAGTTCAGATGGTGTTCGGAGTCTATGGGCCTCTCGGCCTATAACAATTAAATCCTATTATTCTATTGGCTCTTACAAGGTGTTTGACAAGTGGGAGAATGTTGGGAATCAAGGTGTCTCAACCTTGGTAATTCTTTGCATTATTTATGTTTGCATTTATTATTTAATTGCCTATGTTGTAAATATTTGTAAATTCCATATTGTCATATTGTGGGATGTGGCACGGCGATGTGTCAATCCTACATGGAATATGACAACTTGTAATTTTGTCCTCGCATGAGGAGATAGGCATCCCACTTTGTGGTAGGAGCATTTTTCCATGTGTCAGCATCTTCCATGTTGTGTAAGGGAATCTTGATGGAAACGGTTATGATGGATTCCTATGACAGAATCTATGACATGTAAGAGTCAGAAATAGAAGATTGTAAGATAGGTGATGACATGTGTCATGAAGCATCTTTCAAAAAGGCATATTTGGGCACCCCAAGGTGGACTATGACATGTTGTAAGAGAATATGCTATTTTTAGCATGTGTATGATAGATTCTCTTACAGTTGTAAATTGTAACTGCTATGATAGATTCTATGATGGTCGTAAGTGTCATAAGAGCATCTGTCATAGCCCATTTTGGAAATAGGAGACCTCTTTGGGATGGCAGTTGTGGACAAGTGTCAAGCACATTCTACAATGTTGACCAAGTGTCCTTAGGCGTGGGTTTTGGTCCATGAAGCCAAGTTGGATGCCCATCTCAAGAAAGGTCTAATATTGCCTTGTATTTTCTATAAAAATAGGTGCTTGGAGGAGTAGAGGTATCACAAGTTCTATAAGTATTGTTATGCTACCAGTTTGACTCTAGACATGAGTGTCAAAGACCATTGAATCTTGCACTACAAGTGTATTGTAAACATATTTTAGATTTGTTAATACATTGTGTAGGTTTCTGAGTGTGGGGTTTTTCACCCAATAAGGGTTTTCCCCACTGTAAATCTTTGTCTCTCTTCTTCTGTCTACTTTCTAGTTCTTGTGTTTTTCTGTAATATCTCATGTTAATGGTTTAATATTTCTATAATAGTTAGGATAAAATTGAATTTGCATAGCCCTCTCCACATTAGATTAGTGTAGGAAGTGATTTCCGCACACCTAGCTTCCTTTCAGTGATTGTTGGGATGTAGATGTAGGTGCAGAGGTGGATGCACCATCACCTTTTGATTGGAGTCTTTTAATAATTACCCCTTGTTGCACAAGAGTAGCCTTCTTGCCCTTGCTTGATGGATTTTCTTCCTCAGCAAGTAATCTCTCTCCATTTGATTTCCTCTTTTCAATGAGGAAGTCATCATAATCTTCTTCAGATACCTATCCCTTTTTCTTATTATCAATGGTAAGCGCTATACCCTTCTTTTTCAACTCAGTGGCCTTAGTCTTTACCTAGCTTTGGGTCAATTGGATAACCCCCTTCATTATTTGATCTAGTGAGGTCTCCTCTGGTTATGTCAGATCAAGAGCCAAGATGGTGTCATTATACACCTTATTATGCTCATATTCATTAGACATTATTTTGCCATCATCCTCATGTAATTGTGTTAGCACTGGAATGCAATCAAAAGTCCAGATCTGATTGAGTCTGAACCTTTGATATTTCTTTCTCCTAACTTCTTGTTCATCATCACAATCAATCCAATAATCTTCAATATGTTTTTGATGTACCTACTTCCCTAATAGCTTCTGCATTCTACCATATGGGTCATATGACCTAGCTATAGAAAATGGCCTCAGATACATGAGCTTTAATCCTCCAATGGCATCTATAATGCTTTGTCTATCAAGGTATATATACCAGCCCATGTATACCAGGAATAATACAGGAGGGATCTTCTTCTTTTCGATGTGAGCCTCAATTGGGGTTGACCCTTTTCTAACAAATTCCATCAAGATGACCCTATCAGTATGGTATCTTGGTAACATGAGGGGCTGTCCCTTGAATCCTTCTATTCTTATATATGAAAACGTAGGGAACTGGATAAACCATCCCCCATGCTTGTAGATGATTGCCTAAGCTTCCATGCTCAATCTCTTGGTTCGGTCCTCCTCCATGGTTCTGACCAGATGCATAGAAAATGCATTATTTACCAATTTGTAATCTTGGAGATATGCTCTCCTCTGTAATTGTGGGTAATGATCCCATATGTTTATGTCACCAGGATTGCTTCCAACCCTACCCACTATCTGCAAAGCATCAAATGTCCCCCTGAAAACATAGGTGTATACGACATAAGAAGTCAAATGAAATATGTAAGCTTTGCCTCCCAGCCTTCTCATGCCCTCATCCAAGATATTGCTGATGATCTTGGCACATAGAGGTTTTTTATCTAAATACAGCACCAACTAGATGATCCCATACATCCAGTTTTCAAAGTTCCCGGTATGCTATCTGCCAGTCATCCTATTCAACAAGGCAATCATATATTGATATTCATCATCAAAATAAAATTTGTACAAGTACTTACGCAATTTTATAGTAGCTTTGTAGGAGCTACCCTTACGCCTCCATGGATACATGATCTTCCTGGCTTTCCTTTGATTACTACGGTACTCTTTCTCCAGCTTACTTAGGCTTACACTGACCACTTTATCTCCTACAGCCAGATTGAATGTAGCAGCGATGCCTTTGATTGAGAAATCGGCATACACTGCCATGTTTTTCTACTCTTTTGTTCTCAGGGTTATAATTTCTTGCACATTCCACCACTAGCTCAATACCTTCCATTGCATATGGAAATCCCATGGCGTACCACATACCAATAGTGAATATCATGTCCAGTATGAGGTTGTCACTCTCATTATCTAACCTCCTCGTCCATACATCCAAATCTATCTTTCCTTGATGCATGTCATCTATTACCCCATATCTGAATCCTACTCCCTTCAGTTGTATGAACATCAGTTTCAAGAACTCGAAGTCAGATCTGTTCTAACATCCATTGGGTCCTGCAATAGAAACATGCATTCTTACCCTAGGATGTATGTATGGGGAAGGTTCATGGATATCAAGTGTTTCATAACAATAATTCAACATTTCGATTCATTTCATGCATGTCATATTGACAATCCTAATGAAAAACCATTTTACCTGGTGTTTTTCAGTAAATGACAAAAGAGAGGGTTTTATTTTGCTTACCTGATAATCACTTTCCCTCTTGCTATATGACTGATAATAGTATCAACGTGAATGCACTGTATCATCCATTCATTCCGTCAAAGATCACGTTCTATTTGCAGATTACTGTGACGTGTTGACTCTCAGAGCTTTGTAACTTCAATTATTGTAGTCTAAATGTAAATGATCCCCAAATTTTACTTTTAAACTGAGTAATAGGAGAAATTAGGGCATATGCATTGTTTTGATTAAATCCATCGATCATTCACATGAAGTTTGTAGATCTTGCCAAGTGTCAGGATTACATTTGAAATTGACAGGGCGCAACCTATTGTTGGATCCAACATTTAATGCTGGAGGGTGATCTTTTAGAAGATCAGGGATATTTGAAAATATGACCCTCCCATGGGATAATTATTCATTAATGATCAAGGTGATATGGTCAACCTTTGACTTACGAATATCCTCCTCCTTCGAGAATGTAAGGGTAACATCATCATCATATGGACTTCAACAATTATTTACAAAAGATGATGTCATCATCATATTTGATGAAGGTCAAGGATATTACAAAATGTGACCTCCTCGGGTGAAGATCATGATGACATCATCATGCTATTATGTTTTCTTTGTTTCCGCGTTAAGATGACGCCATCATCATATTTAGAAATATGACAGATGTTTAGAAATATGGCCCTCTAGGGGTCGGGTGCAATGTTTACTTCATGATCAAGGTGATTTCTTTTATTCGTTGGAACTGAATGATGTCATCGTCATACTTGTGAAGGGTGATATTCACAAAAGGGTGATATTTTGAAAGATGAGGGATATTAAGAAATATGACCCTCTGAGAATATCACAATGATGAAGGGGGTAAATCACAAAACACACAACAATAGAAATTGAACACATAAAATAGAACTTTCTTTTATTGCTCTGGGCAACTCATTACATTACAGAAGCTCAATTACAATTAGAGGATGAATCCTCTACTAGCTGCAACACATTACAGCTTTCCCGACCTCAAGACTCAAGAATCTTCAGCCTTTTGTAACCCCAAATCAGCTAGGGTTTCTATTTTCCCACCTATTCTTGACTCCACACTTGCCCCCTTAACTCTACTACCGCCCAGGGTTCCCAAAATAGTCATAAATTGTACTTTTTGGTCGCCTCCAGTTAAATTTAAAAATTTGCAACTCCCTCCAAAAAGTAGGTCAACTTCCAGGAAGCATAACTTTAGATACGGCTGTCTGATTGATGAACTGTTTTAAGCACCAGAAAGCTCGCGATGTGAACTATCATGCCAGAAATCCGTAAATAGATTTCTGCCAACTTTTTGGGATGTTATGGGATGTTTTAGTGCCTCATATCTTGTTTCAAAAAATTTTAGAGGCTTTTTGAAAAATAAAAACCTTAATATCTTTCAGCTCACAAATGATCTTTGCCTGATTCCTTTGCCAAAGGTCTTATATTTATGTTATGTAACTTTTTGTAAGTTTTTTCTTCAATTCATGCCTAAATGCAAACTTTCCTAAAATAGCAGGTACACTTTCCAAAACAGGCAGGTTGCTATTTTTAGTAGTTTTGGAAAAACTGAAAGTCCTACATTATTATTCTAGATATTATGGAACCAAAAACACTAATTATGGAAAGAGATGAAAACAACTACAATGATTTTGAATTAACTTCTTTTTGGGTGATGCAAGATTGTCCTCGGCTCAAATCTTCTTCGTAGCTCCTCTTACAATGCATCGATTTGCCTTCGCAGGGCTCTAAAACCCTCTTTCGTCAAAGCATTCCTCCCAACATGATTTCTTCATGGAGGCATCTTGGTCTCCGCAGTAGACCCACAACCTCAGGTCCTAGTACAAACTGCCTCACGGTCGGCGATTTGTTTACACACTCAGGAACCCTTGCTCTGATACCACTTGATGAAGGGGGTAAGTCACAAAACACACAACAAAAGAAATTGAGCATAGAAAATAGAACTTTCTTTTATTGATCTGGGCAACTCAATACATTATAGAAGCTCAATTACAATGAGAGGGTGATTCTTCTACTGGTTGCAACACATTACAGCTTTTCCAACCTCAAGACTCTAAAATATTCAACCTTATGTAACCCCAAATCAGCTAGGGTTTTTGTTTTCCTGCATATTCTTGACTCCACACTTGCCCCCTTAACTCTACTACCATCTAGGGTTCCCAAAATAGTCATAAATAGCACTTTTTGGCTGCCTCCAGCTAAATTTTGAAATTTGCAACTCCCTCCAAAAGTATGTCAACTTCCGGGAAGCATAACTTTTGATCCGGGTGTCTGATTGACGAACCGTTTTAAGTGCTGAAAAGCTCGCGATGTGAACTATCATGCTAGAAATTCATAAATGGATTTTCATCAACTTTTCAAGACGTTATGGGATATTTTAGTGCCTCATTTCTCATTTCAAAAATTTTTAGGGGCTTTTTGGAAAACAAAAACTTTAATATATTTCAACTCACAAATGATCTTTGCTTGATACCTTCACCAAAGGTCTTATATTTAGATTATGTAACTTTCTGTAAGTTTTTGCTTCAATCTATGCCCAAATGCAAACTTTCCTAAAATAGCAGGTACAATTTCCAAAATAGGCAGGTTGCTATTTTTAGTAGTTTTGGAAAAACTGAAAGTCCTACATTATTATTCTGGATATTATGGAACCAGAAACACTAATTATGGAAAGAAATGAAAACAACTACAATGATTTTGAATTAACTTCTTTTTGGGTGATGCAAGATTGTCCTCGGCCCAAACCCTCTTCGTAGCTCCTCTTGCAATGCATTGATTTGCCTTTGCAGGGCTCTAAAACCCTCTTCCGTTAAAGCATTCCTCCTAGCACGATTTCTTCGTGGAGGCATCTTTGTCTCCGTAGCAGACCCACAACCTCAGGTCCTGGTGCAAACTGCCTCATGGTCGGTGATCAATCTACAAACTCAAGAACCCTTGCTCTGATACCACTTGATGAAGGGGGTAAGTCACAAAACACACAACAACAGAAATTGAACACAGAAAATAGAACTTTCTTTTATTGATCTGGGCAACTCGATACATTACATAAGCTCAATTACAATCAGAGGATGAATCCTCTACTGGCTGCAACACATTATAGTTTTCACAACCTCAAGACTCTAGAATCTTCAACCTTCTGTAACCCTAAATCAGCTAGGGTTTCTATTTTCCCACCTATTCTTGACTCCACACTTGCCCCCTTAACTCTACTACCGCCCAGGATTCCCAAAATAGTCATAAAGAGCACTTTTTGGTAGCCTCCAGCTAAATTTCAAAATTTGCAACTCCTCCAAAAGTAGGTCAACTTCCGAGAAGCATAACTTTTGATCCAAGTGTCCGATTAACGAACTGTTTTAAGTGCCGAAAAGCTCACGATGTGAACTATCATGCCAGAAATCTGTAAATAGATTTCCGTCAACTTTTTGGGATGTTATGGGATGTTTTAGTGCCTCATATCTCATTTTAGAAATTTTTAGGGGCATTTTGGAAAACAAAAACTTTAATATCTTTCAGGTCACAAATGATCTTTGCCTGATTCCTTCGCCAAAGGCCTTATATTTATGTTATGTAACTTTCTGTAAGTTTTTGCTTCAATATGTTCCCAAATGCAAACTTTTCTAAAATAGCACGTACACTTTCCAAAACATGCAGGTTGCTATTTTTTGTAGTTTTAGAAAAACTGAAAGTCCTACATTATTATTCTGGATATTATGGAACCAGATACACTAATTATGGAAAGAAATGAAAACAACTACAATGATTTTGAATTAACTTATTTTTGGGTGATGCAAGATCGTCCTCTGTTCAAACCCTCTTCGTAGATCCTCTTGCAATGCATCGATTTGCCTTTGTAGGGCTCTAAAGCCCTCTTCCGTCAAAGAATTCCTCCTAACACGATATCTTTGTGGAGGCATCTTGGTCTCTGTAGCAGACCCACAACCTCAGGTCCCGGTGCAAACTACCTCATGGTTGGTGATCTGTCTACACACTCAGGAACCCTTGCTCTGATACCACTTGATGAAGGGGGTAAGTCACAAAACACAAAACAATAGAAATTGAACACAGAAAATAAAACTTTCTTTTATTGATCTAGGCAACTCAATACATTACAAAAGCTCAATTACAATCAGAGGATAAATCCTCTACTGGCTGCAACACATTACAGCTTTCCCAACCTCAAGACTCTAGAATCTTCAACCTTCTATAACCCCAAATCAGCTAGGGTTTTTGTTTTCCTGTCTATTTTTAACTCCACACTTGCCCCCTTAACTCTACTACTGCTCAGGGTTTCCAAAATAGTCATAAATAGCACTTTTTGATACCCTCCAGCTAAATTTCAAAATTTGCAGCTCCCTCCAAAAGTAGGTCAACTTCCGGGAAGCATAACTTTTGATCCGGGTATCCAATTGAAGAATCGTTTTAAGCGCCGGAAAGCTCGCGATGTGAACTATCACACCAGAAATCTATAAATGAATTTCCATCAATGTTTTACGATGTTATGGGATGTTTTAGTGCCTCATATCTCATTTCAAAAAAATTTAGGGGCTTTTTGGAAAACAAAAACTTTAATATCTTTCAACTCACAAATGATCTTTGCCTGATTCCTTTGCCAAAGCTCTTATATTTGCGTTATGTAACTTTCTGTAAGTTTTTGCTTCAATCCATCCTTAAATGCAAACATTCCTAAAATAGCAGGTACACTTTCCAAAATAGGCAGGTTGCTATTTTTAGTAGTTTTGGAAAAACTAAAAGTCCTACATTATTATTCTGGATATTATGGAACCAGAAACACTAATTATCGAAAGAAATGAAAATAACTACAATGATTTTGAATTAACTTCTTCTTTTTGGGTGATGCAAGATTGTCCTCAGCGCAAACCCTCTTCGTAGCTCCTCTTGCAATGCATCAATTTGCCTTTGTAGGGCTCTAAAACACTCTTCAATCAAAGCACTCCTCCCAACACGATTTCTTCATGGAGGCATCTTGGTCTCCGCAGCAGACCCACAACCTTAGGTCCTAGTACAAACTGCCTCAGAGTCGGTGATCTGTCTACACACTCGGGAACCATTGCTCTGATACCACTTGATGAAGGGGGTAAGTCACAAAACACACAACAACAGAAATTGAACACAGAAAATAGAACTTTCTTTTATTGATCTGGACAACTCAATAAATTACAGAAGCTCAATTACAATCAGAGGATGAATCCTCTACTAGCTGCAACACCTTACAGCTTTCCCAACCTAAAGACTCTAGAATCTTTAACCTTCTGTAAACCCAAATCTACTAGGGTTTCTATTTTCCCACCTATTCTTGACTCCACACTTGCCCCCTTAACTCTACTACCGCCCAGGGTTCCCAAAATAGTCATAAATAGCACTTATTGGCAGCCTCCAGCTAAATTTCAAAATTTACAACTCCCTCCAAAAGTAGGTCAAATTTCGGAAAGCATAACTTTTGATCCGGGTGTCCGATTGACGAATCGTTTTAAGCGCTGGAAAGCTCGCGATGTCAACTATCACACTAAAAATCTATAAATAGATTTTTGTCAACATTCTAGGATGTTATGAGATGTTTTAGTGCCTCATATCTTGCTTCAGAAATTTTTAGGGGCTTTTCAGAAAATAAAAGCTTTAATATCTTTCAACTCACAAATGATCTTTGCCTAATTCCTTTGCCAAAGGTCTTATATTTACATTATGTAACTTTCTATAAATTTTTGCTTCAATCTATGCCCAAATGCAAACATTCCTAAAATAGCAGGTACACTTTCCAAAATAGGCAGGTTGCTATTTTTAGTAGTTTTGGAAAAACTAAAAGTCCTACATTATTATTCTGGATAATATGGAACTAGAAACAATAATTATGGAAAGAAATGAAAACAACTACAATGATTTTGAATTAACTTTTTTTTGGGTGATGCAAGATTGTCCTTGGCTCAAACCCTCTTCGTAGCTCCTCTTGCAATGCATCGATTTGCCTTTGCAGGGCTCTAAAACCCTCTTCCGTCAAAGATTTCCTCCCAACACAATTTCTTCATGGAGGCATCTTGGTCTCCGCAGTAGACCCACAACCTCAGGTCCTGGTGCAAACTGCCTCACGGTCGGCGATCTGTCTACACACTCAGGAACCCTTGCTCTAATACCACTTGATGAAGAGGGTGACTCACAAAACACACAACAACAGAAATTGAACACAGAAAATAGAACTTTCTTTTATTGATCTAGGCATCTCAATACATTACAGAAGCTCAATTACAATCAGAGGATGAATCCTCTATTGGCTGCAACACATTACAGCTTTCCCAACCTCAAGACTCTAGAATCTTCAACCTTCTATAACCCCAAATCAGCTAGGGTTTATGTTTTCCCGCCTATTCTTAACTCCACACTTGCCCCCTTAACTCTACTACTGCCCAGGGTTCCCAAAATAGTCATAAATAGCACTTTTTGGCAGCCTCCAGCTAAATTTTGAAATTTACAACTCCCTCTAAAAGTAGGTCAACTTTTGGGAAGCATAACTTTTGATTTGGGTGTCTGATTGACAAACCATTTTAAGCACCGGAAAGCTCACGATGTGAACTATCACGTAACAAATCCGTAAATAGATTTCTCTCAACTTTTCAGGACGTTATGGGATGTTTTAGTGCCTTATATCTCATTTCGTAAATTTTTAAGGGCTTTTTGGAAAACAAAAACTTTAATATCTTTCAGCTCACAAATGATCTTTGCCTGATTCTTTTGCCAAAGGTCTTATATTTACACTATGTAAGTTTTTGTAAGTTTTTGCTTCAATCTGTGCCCAAATGCAAACTTTCCTAAAATAGTAGGTACACTTTCCAAAACAGGCAGGTTGCTATTTTTAGAAGTTTTGGAAAAACTAAAAATCTTACATTATTATTCTGGATATTATGGAACCAGAAACACTAATTATGGAAAGAAATGAAAACAACTACAATGATTTTGAATTAACTTCTTTTTGGGTGATACAAGATTGTCCTCAGCTCAAACCCTCTTCGTAGCTTCTCTTGTAATGCATCGATTTGCCTTTTTAGGGCTCTAAAACACTCTTCCGTCAAAGTATTCCTCCCAACACGATTTCTTCATGGAGGCATCTTGGTCTCTGCAATAGACCCGCAACCTCAAGTATTGGTGCAAACTGCCTCACGGTCGGCGATCTGTCTACACACTCAGGAACCCTTGCTCTGATACCACTTGATGAAGGGGGTGACACAAAACACATAACAACAGAAATTGAACACAGAAAATAGAACTTTCTTTTATTGATCTGGGCATCTCAATACATTACAGAAGCTCAATTACAATCAGAGGATGAATCCTCTACTTGCTGCAACACATTACAGCTTTCCCAACCTCAAGACTCTAGAATCTTCAACCTTCTGTAACCCCAAATCAGCTAGGGTTTATGTTTTCCCGCCTATTCTGGACTCCACACTTGGCCCCTTAACTCTACTACTGCCCAGGGTTCCCAAAATAGTCATAAATAGCACTTTTTGGCAGCCTCCAGCTAAATTATGAAATTTACAACTCCCTCCAAAAGTAGGTCAACTTTTGGGAAGCATCACTTTTGATTTGGGTGTCCGATTGACAAACCATTTTAAGCGTCGAAAAGCTCGCGATGTGAACTATCACGCACGAAATCTGTAAACAGATTTTTGTCAACTTTTCGGGACGTTATGGGATGTTTTAGTGCCTTATATCTCATTTCAAAAATTTTTAGGGGCTTTTTGGAAAACAAAAATTTTAATATCTTTTAGCTCAAAAATGATCTTTGCCTGATTACTTTGCCAAAGGTCTTATATTTATGCTATGTAACTTTTTGTAAGTTTTTGCTTCAATCTGTGCCCAAATGCAAACTTTCCTAAAATAGCAGGTACACTTTCCAAAATAGGCAGGTTGCTATTTTTAGCAGTTTTTAAAAAATTGAAAATCTTAAATTATTATTCTGGATATTATGGAACCAGAAACACTAATTATGCAAAGAAATGAAAACAACTACAATGATTTTGAATTAACTTGTTTTTGGGTGATGCAAGATTTTCCTCGGCTCAAACCCTCTTCGTAGCTCCTCTTGCAATGCATCGATTTGTCTTTTTAGGGCTCTAAAACCCTCTTCCATCAAACCATTCCTCCCAACACGATTTCTTCATGGAGGCATCTTGGTCTCTGCAGCAGACCCACAACCTCAAGTCTTGGTGCAAACTACCTCATGGTCGGTGATCTGTCTACACACTCAGGAACCCTTGCTCTGATACCACTTGATGAAGGGGTAAGTCACAAAACACACAACAATAGAAATTGAACACAGAAAATAGAACTTTCTTTTATTGATTTGGGCAACTCAATACATTACAGAAGCTCAATTACAATCAGAGGATGAATCCTCTACTGGCTACAACACATTACAGCTTTTCCAACCTCAAGACTCTAGAATCTTCAACCTTCTATAACCCGAAATCAGCTAGGGTTTTTGTTTTCCCACCTATTCTTGACTCCACACTTGCCCCCTTAACTCTATTACCGCCCACAGTTCCCAAAATTATCATAAATAGCACTTTTTGGCAGCCTCGAGCTAAATTTTAAAATTTGCAACTCCCTCCAAAAGTAGGTCAAATTCCGGGAAGCATAACTTTTGATCCGGGTATCCGATTGACGAACCGTTTTAAGCGCCGGAAAGCTTGCGATGTGAGCTATCAGACCAAAATCTGTAAATGAATTTTTGTCAACTTTTTAGTATGTTATGGGATGTTTTAGTGCCTCATATCTCATTTCAAAAAATTTCAGGGGCTTTTTGGAAAACAAAAACTTTAATATCTTTCAACTCACAAATGATCTTTGCCTGATTCCTTTGCCAAATGTCTTATATTTATGTTATGTAACTTTCTGTAAGTTTTTGCTTCAATATGTGCTTAAATGCAAACTTTCCTAAAATAGCAGGTACACTTTCCAAAATAGCCAGGTTGCTATTTTTAGCAGTTTTGAAAAAACTAAAAGTCCTACATTATTATTTTGGATATTATGGAACAAGAAACACTAATTATGGAAAGAAATGAAAACAACTACAATGATTTTGAATTAACTTCTTTTTGGGTGATGCAAGATTGTCCTCAACTCAAACCCTCTTCATAGCTCCGCTTGCAATGCATCGATTTGCTTTTGTAGGGCTCTAAAACCCTCTTCCGTCAAAGCATTCCTCCCAACACGATTTCTTCATGGAGGCATCTTGGTCTCTGCAGCAGACCCAAAACCTCAGGTCCTTGTACAAATTGCCTCATGGTCGGCAATCTGTCTACACACTCAGGAACCCTTGCTCTGATACCACTTGATGAAGGGGCTAAGTCACAAAACATACAACAACATAAATTGAACATAGAAAATAGAACTTTCTTTTATTGATCTAGGCAAATCCATAAATTACGAAATCTCAATTACAATCAAAGGACGAATCCTCTACTGGCTACAACACCTTACAGCTTTCCCAACCTAAAGACTCTAGAATATTCAACCTTCTGTAACCCCAAATCAACTAGGGTTTCTATTTTCCCACCTATTCTTGACTCCACACTTGCCCCCTTAACTCTACTACCACCCAGGGTTCCCAAAATAGTCATAAATAGCACTTGTTGGCACCCTCCAGCTAAATTTCAAAATTTGCAACTCCCTCCAAAAGTAGGTCAAATTCTGGAAAGCATAACTTTTGATCTGGGTGTCCGATTGACAAACTGTTTTAAGTGCCGAAAATCCGTAAATAGATTTTTGTCAACATTTTGGGATGTTATGGGATGTTTTAGTGCCTCAAATCTTGCTTCAAAAATTTTCAAGGTCTTTTTGGAAAATAAAAACTTTAATATCTTTCATCTCACAAATGATCTTTGCCTGATTCCTTCGCCAAAGGTCTTATATTTATGTTATGTAACTTTCTGTAAGTTTTTGCTTCAATCCGTGCCGAAATGCAAACTTTCCTAAAATAGCAAGTACACTTTCCAAAACAGGAAGGTTGTTATTTTTAGCAATTTTGGAAAAACTAAAAGTCCTACATTATTATTCTGGATATTATGGAACCAGAAACACTAATTATGGAAAGAAATGAAAACAACTACAATGATTTTGAATTAACTTCTTTTTGGGTGATGCAAGATTGTCCTCGGCTCAAACCCTCTTCGTAGCTCTGCTTACAATGCATCGATTTGCCTTTGCAGGGCTCTAAAACCCTCTTTCATCAAAGCATTCCTCCCAACACGATTTCTTCCTGCAGGAATCTTGGTCTCCGCAGCAGACCCACAACCTGAGGTCCTGGTGCAAACTGCCTCACGGTTAGCGATCTGTCAACACACTCAGGAACCCTTGCTCTAGTACCACTTGATGAAGGGGGTAAGTCACAAAACACACAACAACAGAAATTGAACACAGAAAATAGAACTTTATTTTATTGATCTGGGCAACTCAATACGTTACAGAAGCTCAATTACAATCAGAAGATGAATCCTCTACTAGCTGCAACACCTTGCAACTTTCCCAACCTCAAGACTCTAGAATCTTCAACCTTCTGTAACCCCAAATCAGCTAGGGTTTCTATTTTCCTGCCTATTCTTGACTCCACACTTGCCCCCTTAACTCTACTACCACCCAGGGTTCCCAAAATAGTCATAAATAGCACTTTTTGGTAGCCTCCAGCTAAATTCCAAAATTTGTAACTCCCTCCAAAAGTAGGTCAACTTCCGGGAAGCATAACTTTTGATCTGGGTGTCCAATTGAAGAATCATTTTAAGCACTGAAAAGCTCACGATGTGAAATATCATGCCATAAATCCATAAATAGATTTCCCTCAACTTTTCAAGACGTTATGGGATGTTTAAGTGCCTCATATTTCGTTTTGAAAATTTTCACAGGCTTTTCAGAAAACAAAAACTTTAATATGTTTCAGCTCACAAATGATCTTTGCTTGATTCCTTCACCAAAGGTCTTATATTTACGTTATGTAACTTTCTGTAAGTTTTTGCTTCAATCCATGCCCAAATGTAAACTTTCCTAAAATAGCAGGACACTTTCCAAAACAGGCAGGTTGCTATTTCTAGCAGTTTTGGAAAAATTGAAAGTCCTACATTATTATTCTGGATATTATGGAACTAGAAACACTAATTATGGAAAGAAATGAAAACAACTACAATGATTTTGAATTAACTTCTTTTGGGGTGATGCAAGATTGTCCTCCGCTCAAACCCTCTTCGTAGCTCCTCTTGCAATGCATCTGTTTGCCTTTATAGGGCTCTGAAACCCTCTTCCGTCAAAGCATTCCTCCCAACATGATTTCTTCGTGGAGGCATCTTGGTCTCCGTAGTAGACCCACAACCTCAGGTCCTAGTACAAACTGCCTCATGGTCGGTGATTTATCTACACACTCAGGAACCCTTGCTCTGATACCACTTGATGAATGGGGTAAGTCACAAAACACACAACAACAGAAAATAGAACTTTCTTTTATTGATTTGGGCAACTCAATACATTACAGAAGCTCAATTACAATTAGAGGATGAATCCTCTATTGGTTGCAACACATTACAGCTTTCCCAACCTCAAGACTCTAGAATCTTCAACCTTCTGTAACCCCAAATCAGCTAGGGTTTTTGTTTTCCTGCCTATTCTTAATTCCACACTTGCCCCCTTAACTCTACTACTACCCAGGGTTCCCAAAATAGTCATAAATAACACTTTTTGGCAGCCTCTAGCTAAATTTTGAAATTTACAACTCCCTCCAAAAGTAGGTCAACTTCCGGGAAGCATAACTTTTGATCCGGGTGTCCGATTGACGAACCATATTAAGCACCAGAAAGCTCGCAAAGTGAACTATCACACCAGAAATTTGTAAACGGATTTTTGTCAAGTTTTTGAGACATTACAGGATGTTTCAGTGCCTCATATCGCATTTCAAAAATTTTCAAGGGCATTTTGGAAAACAAAAACTTTAATATCTTTCAGCTCACAAATGATCTTTGCCTGATTCCTTCTTCAAAGGTCTTATATTTGTGTTATGTAACTTTTTGTAAGTTTTTGCTTCAATCCGTGCCCAAATGTAAACTTTCCTAAAATAGTAGGTACACTTTCCAAAACAGGCAGGTTGCCATTTTTAGCAGTTTTGGAAAAACGGAAAGTCCTACATTATTATTTTGGATATTATGGACCCAGAAACACTAATTATGGAAAGAAATTAAAACAACTACAATGATTTTGAATTAACTTCTTTTTGGGTGATGCAAGATTGTCCTCGGCTCAAACCCTTTTCGTAGCTTCTCTTGCAATGCATCGATTTGTCTTTGTAGGGCTCTAAAACCCTCTTTCGTCAAAGCATTCCTCCCAACACGATTCTTCATGGAGGCATCTTGGTCTCCACAGTAAACCCACAACCTCAGGTCCTGGTGCAAACTGCCTCACGGTCGGTGATCTGTCTACACACTCAAAAACCCTTGCTCTGATACCACTTGATGAAGAGGGTAAGTCAAAAAACACACAATAATAGAAATTAAACACAGAAAATAGAACTTTCTTTTATTGATCTGGGCAACTCAATACATTACAGAAGATCAATTACAATCAGAGGATGAATCCTCTACTGGCTACAACACATTACAGCTTTCCCAACCTCAAGACTCTAGAATCTTCAACCTTCTGTAACCCCAAATCAGCTAGGGTTTCTATTTTCCCACCTACTCTTGACTCCACACTTGCCCCCTTAGCTCTACTACCATCCAGAGTTCCCAAAATAGTCATAAATAGCACTTTTTGGTAGCCTTTAGCTAAATTTCAAAATTTGCAACTCCCTCCAAAAGTTGGTCAACTTCCGGAAAGCATAACTTTTGATCTGGGTGTCTGATTGACGAACCGTTTTAAGTGCCAGAAAGCTCGCGATGTGAACTATTACACCAAAAATATGTAAAAGGATTTCCATCAATGTTTCTGGATGTTATTGGATGGTGTAGTGCCTCATATCTCGTTTCTAAAATTTTTAGGGGCCTTTTGGAAAACAAAAACTTTAATATCTTTCAACTCACAAATGATCTTTGCCTGATTCCTTTGCCAAAGGTCTTATATTTACGTTATGTAACTTTCTGTAAGTTTTTTCTTCAATCCATGCCTAAATGCAAACTTTCCTAAAATAGCAAGTACACTTTCCAAAACAGGCAGGTTGCTATTTTTAGCAGTTTTGGAAAAACTAAAAGTCCTACATTATCATTCTAGATATTATGGAACCAAAAACACTAATTATGGAAATAAATGAAAACAACTACAATAATTTTGAATTAACTTCTTTTTGAGTGATGCAAGATTGTCCTCGGCTCAAACCCTCTTCGTAGATCTTCTTGCAATGCATCAATTTGCCTTTGCAAGGCTCTAAAACCCTCTTCCATCAAAGCATTCCTCCCAACACAATTTCTTTGTGGAGGTATCGTGGTCTCTGCGGCAGACCCACAACCTCAAGTCCTGGTGCAAACTGCCTCACGGTCGGTGATCTATCTACACACTCAAGAACCCTTGCTCTGATACCACTTGATGAAGGGGGTAAGTCACAAAACACACAACAACAGAAATTGAACACAGAAAATAGAACTTTCTTTTATTGATCTGGGCAACTCAATACATTACAGAAGCTCAATTACAATCAGAGGATGAATCCTCTACTGGCAACAACACATTACAGTTTTCCCAACCTCAAGACTCTAGAATCTTCAACCTTCTGTAACCCCAAATCAGCTAGGGTTTCTGTTTTCCTGCCTATTCTTGACTCCACACTTGCCCCCTTAACTCTACTAGCACCCATGGTTCCCAAAATAGTCATAAATAGCATCTTTTGGCAGCCTCCAGCTAAATTTCAAAATTTGCAACTCCCTACAAAAGTAGGTCAACTTCCAGGAGGCATAACTTTTGATCCGGGTGTCCGATTGATGAACCATTTTAAGCGCCGGAAAGATCACAATGTGAACTATCATGCTAGAAATCTATAAATAGATTTTTGTCAACTTTTTGAGATGTTATGGGATGTTTTAGTGCCTCATATCTCGTTTCAAAAAAAATTTAGGGGCTTTTTGGAAAACAAAAACTTTAGTATCTTTCAGCTCATAAATGATCTTTGCCTGATTACTTCGCAAAAGGTCTTATATTCATGTTATGTAACTTTCTATAAGTTTTTGCTTCAATCCATGCCCAAATGCAAACTTTCCTAAAATAGCAGGTACACTTTCCAAAACATGCAGGTTGCTATTTTTAGCAGTTTTGGAAAAACTGAAAGTCCTACATTATTATTTTGGATATTATGGAACTAGAAACACTAACTATGGAAAGAAATGAAAACAACTACAATGATTTTGAATTAACTTCTTTTTGGGCGATGCAAGATTGCCCTTACACCACTGGATGCTCCTACATCACTATTATATCAGTTATCACACAACTTTTTAGTTTATAAGTACAATCCAATAAATGACTATTTCTACAATTTTTTATGCAGGTGTCTCTTACAATCTCTTAGTAAGCCATATCATATTCAATTTTTAAAGGGATTCAACCATAAGGAGAATTTTCAAGTAGAATCAAGTACGAGAACTATTTTTTAGAGGAATCAAGAAAAGGAATTATTTTTTATGAGAATATAGGTTCTGATTGTCATCACAAAAGACAAACATTCCTACATTCATGTTATCATTCACATCCACTCCTAAAACTTTTCACAAGCACTGGTAAACTTCTTAAAAATATTTCTCATATTGAAGTGGATTCAATGGTTCAACCTATTCCTATGGGACAAACAAGTGATGCTTTCCTTTGCCTAGGCTTGAATTTAGGCAACTTCATTATAATGTTCCCAATTGGCATTTATCCAAGTTGTGACCAATAGCCTATTTCCTAAGTTCTCGTAGGCTATCTAGTAATGGTAAGGGGACTCCCTGATTCTTGGAGAGCACAGATTTAGTTATTTTTGTTTCCTTTCTATGGCATTGAGCTCAATTGGTGTTCAAGATTGTAGTAATGCTTTCAAAAGTAATTTTGTCTTTCTGGTTTGCTCTCCAAACTTCTTGGAGAAGGCATCTATTTATAGTAAGTCACCCATTTGACATCATTCTTCATCCCAAACCTTTAGATCATGTTTGTATGGTTTATTTTGCATTTTTCTTCAGTTATGGATTTTCTACAAGTTGGATAGATTATTGAGCTATTTAATTATTAAATTCACTTAATTCTTCTAAAGTTGAAAATATTTAATGATGACTTAAGTGTAATAGCTCATTAGAAATGTAAAGTGATTTATTAATTGTTTAGGGACATTAAAGTGGGTTCCTTAACATGGGAAAAGGAGGAATTATTGAAGTAAGTGAAAAGTTAATTAATTTCATAAAGAAATATATTTCCTTGTAGCCTAAAATTGCTTATATAATGAGATTGAGAGCTCATTGTTGAGATTTGCTATTGATTTGTGTTACCAGAAATATTGTCAAAGTTATTAAACTCAATCAACAATCTAGTAATCTCAATAGAAATTGCAAGTAAACAAAGATTCAAATAAACAAAGAATAAACCGTGCAAACCTTGCTACTTTGCTACTTCCATTGTTTGCCTAGTCTCAATTGATCTTTGTATGAATATTGAAGCCCTCAAAAGCGTACTTCCTTGATTTGTTTTCCAAGATGATGATGGAGAGATGGCTATGATACTTTTTGTAAAGAAGATCCAATACAACAAAAGGGTGATCACAAGCAATGAATGGATTTGGGTGCCAAAGGCGTGCTATAATTTTTGCAAAGTAACGATACTAAAAGCTTGGATGAATGAAGTGGAAGAATTGGGTTCACTTTATAAATTTGTGAGAGAGAGGATCAATGGTATAGAAAGAATGAGAAGATCAATGGTATAAAAACCTTGAGAGAATGTGTGTGAATATAAAGAAGACATGTGTCACACAAAATCTATTTTGAGTTAATAGCTTTTCCTTTATTGAAGATAAGATATGCTTTCATAAATTAGAAAACTTTTTTCTAATTTAAGAGATATTGATAAAAATAAGATTGATTGAGTCAGTTAACTCAACTTGAGATTTGCTTTTGCACGATTTGAGAGGAATTAAATAATAAATTATTTAATTTTGTGTGCATGAAGAAGAAGACTTATTTTTAGAAGATTTGGAAGATATTTGAGGAATTTAGAAGATAAGAAAGCAAATTAAATAAATAAATTTATTTAATTGTTTGTACATGATTTGGAAGAATGAATAAAATATTTGATTCTATTTTATTGTTAGAGATTGAGAAGATTTAAATAGATTTGATTGATTTATTTAAAATTGGAAGAAGAATTGACTTAATTAAATAATTAAGAATTGTTTAATTGTTTGGAAGAATTAAATTAAATAAAGGATTTTATTTAATTTTGACTTTAGAAGAAGTAATTAAATATTTTGATATTTAATTAATTTAAAGAAATATGAATCGAATAAATAAATAAATTGATTTATTTATTGATAGAGGAATTAAATGGAATAAATATTAAGAATATTTATTTAGACCGAGTCATGTCATGTTTAAGCGTATACATTTTGCCCCTCTTTGATGTGATGTTCGAGATGATGAGATTTGTGTCGAGTAACATCATTTCAAAGAAGCTGAGGTATGGATAGAAGAACAAGATGATAATCGAAAGATATGATGAGGATTCCCCCTTGGGAGATTGGACGGGATGAAGGAGGTGGAAGCACAAGGTTAGGGTGAAGAAAATGGTTGAAGAAAGAGCTAAATGATACGTGATGCAAGATAAAATGATAACACACACAAGCAAGTAAGAAAGTATGTACAAATGATACAAGAACAAATAAGGTATTGCCCCTGTCAAGCTATAAACCAATGATTAATCGATATAGATCGACGATGTCTGGTTTCAGGAATGAAACATGTTGTATAAGACACCAGGTCTGGTTTTGACAATGCAACATCCTATCTAAGATAATTGATATGATAACGATATACGACAGTGTTGTCATGGCGGGGAACGATAGATCCCTAGAGCAACATGAAGGATAGTTATGATTGATTGATATGGTTTATGACAAGACAAGGATCAAGACCACTGAGTGTGATTGGATCATTTGACAAGATTGACTTGATTTTGATTGGTATGGATTAAGGATAGCCCTTGCATTTGGATCACTGCTCAGAAGATACGATGATAGAAGAATAGATAAAAGAATTGACTCGAGTGAAGGACTCACAAGCTTTTATTTGTATTGATACTCTGCATAGAATCTTTATTGCATGGACGATATGTGAAATGTAATTGGATATGGATATGAGATGCAATTGGATATGTTATGGATGTAGGTATGGATATGGAATGCAATTGGATATGGTATGGATATGGATATGGATATTTGTCATCTTGATCCTGCAAGTATTTTGAAGTGCTTATTTCATCATTGGGCGATTTTTTTGGTACTTTTTCTAAATGTTGTAAGTTAATATAAGCATCTAGGTATAATTAAACTGAGATGACCTAAGTATCACTTACATGGATTTTAATTTAGCAAGTTAATACAAGCATCTAGGTATAATTGAACCAAGATGACTTGAGTATTTCTTGCGTATCAACAAACAAGGATTTCTCCCATTCATGTTAGACCTTTGAAGTCCTCGATGATCTTTTGCTAATCATGTCGTTAGACAAGGCTTCACATTACTAAAGATTAATCCACAAATAGTAGACAAAGAAAATGATTATGCCCTCATCATAGCATCTCTAGTTTTTGGCATCCTTGAGTAGCATAGAAAGGCATAATAACAAAAATTAAGACTCTGTAAGTTAACTTGATCACAAACACAAAAAATTCTTGCATTAGATGTGTTTTCTTGCCATAATTTAGATAGAATCATTTAGAGTGCTTTAGGTATTTGTTTGCTTTGCCTCAGACAAATTGATGTTTCGCATCAAGACTTATGTGTTGGAAGCGGGGCTTTGCTTTGTGCTTGCATGCCTGGTAAAATGGACCCTAAGGGACTGACCTAGTGCCTCAGGGGTGCATTGCTAAATGGCCTTGCCTACATCACGATGCAAAGGCAACATAGTTCGGGGACTTGGACCATGGATGGACTAGAGGACAGACAACAAGATATGGGATGGACAGGAAGGTGGAGCCTCGAGGGTGCATTGAAAAATGGCCTTGCCTACGTGACGACAAAGAGGCAATGTAGTTTGGGGACTTGGACCATGTGGACACTGACGACAGATGCTACGCTAAGTTGACACTGTGGATAGGATACTAGATAAGACCTTGGTTGACAAGGTGACAAAAGAGATAGAGTATCAAGCCATGATAAGTTATTGTTAGGTTTTTATTATGGAATAGATATGGACTGAATGGGACACGATTGAAGGAAGAATGGACACAAGGTGATTGGTTTCCCAAAGATGGAGGAAGTGGTTTATCACAAGTAACGCCTATTTACCAGGTTTTCACCACTTGCTTTTATTTGCATGAAAGCTAAAAGTATACATGACGCTTGTTTGCCAGGTTTTCATCATGATACCTATCCAAGGCACCTATTTGCTAGGTTTTCACCAAAGGATGATTTTTTTGTTGTTTTTTCTTTTTTTTTTGCTTTTTTCTGATTTTTTTTTTTTTTGCTTTTCTCTAATTTTTTTTTTTGTATTTTATGCCCCCCTTACATTGGGGTTCTCTTAGGTATAGAACTAGCGAAGATGCATACTATTGATTGGGTCGTCGAACAACTCACCTTCTGATGTTGCCAACTAATATGCCTATGATTCATAGGCAGCAACGATCACATAAGACCCAAGCCAATTGGGTTCAAACTTGCCTTTCTTTTCTCGATCCTGTTGATTGCAGGGAGTTTCCTTAAGTACTAGATCTCCAACCTTAAAGACTCTTGGATGGACTCTATGGTTGTAGCTTCGTGACATCATTTGTCAATATGGCTTGAGATGATTGAAGGCCTTCTGTCTCTTTTCCTCTAGCAGCTCTAGCTCTTGCAATCTGGAAACTCTATACTCTTCATCAGTTATGAGACCTTTTAATGACACCCTTAGAGATGGTAACTCAACCTCAATGGGTAAAATGGCTTCTGATCCATAGACAAGGGCATAAGGGGTAGCACCTGTGGGAGTGTGTATACTGGTTCGATAGGCCCACAGAGTGGGATTGAGTTGGATGTGCCAATCAAGGCCAGCATCGTTGACTATCTTCTTGAGGAGTTTCAAGATTGTTTTGTTGTATGCCTCTGCTTGGCCATTACCTTGAGGGTAATAGGTTGTGGAGAAATGGTGTTGGATTTTGAATTTGTCACAAAGCTCTTGTAAATCCTGGTTCTTGAAAGGTCTTCTGTTATTTGTGATAATGGATGAGGGAATTTTGTATCTGCAGATGACGTAATTAAGGATGAATGAGGAATTTTTTGTACCTATGATGGTGGTGAGGGGAATGGCTTCAATCCACTTGGTAAAGTATTCAGTGGTGGTTATTAAGAAATTGTGGCTGTTGGATGAGGGCGGGTGTATTTTGCCCATAAGGTCAAGTCCCCATTGACAAAAGGGCCAAGGTGTTGTTAAAGGTCTTAGCTCTTGAGCTAGTGCATGATCAAGTTTCCACGTATCTGGCACTGCTTGCACTTCTTCACAAACTGATATGAATTTGTTTCCATGTTCAACCAATAGTATCCCAAACACATGAGTTTCTTAGCTAAAGAAGGATCGCTAGAGTGTGTTCCGCAAATCCCTTCATGCACATCTCGTAAGGTGGTTTGAGATTCTTCTCATTCTAAACAACAAAGTAAAGTACCATCTAGACCATGTCA
Organism: Cunninghamia lanceolata; assembly: GCA_027924645.1. NCBI lineage: Eukaryota > Viridiplantae > Streptophyta > Pinopsida > Cupressales > Cupressaceae > Cunninghamia > Cunninghamia lanceolata. The sequence goes on along the minus strand of BSBN01000703.1, from coordinate 10,562,896 downwards.
GTATAGGGTGTCAGCAATAATGGTATAATGAGAGGTTTGGCGGATGAAGGTTCAATGTTGGTTTGAAGACAAGTTAGGTGGGAGGGTGTTATCCTTGAGGTAAGTGTAAATCTTATCATACCAAGGTGAATCAGATCTGACTAATAGGCATATGGAGTGTGTTTTAGGAAGATCATAAGCTGGTTGTTGAATTGACTCCACCAAGAACTCATACCGTGACTCATTCTCTAGGATCTCGAGGAGCAAGGCAATGGTTACCATGGCATCTACTGCTTTGTTTTCAATGCAAGGTATCTGCTCAAAGGAGATGATCACAAAGTACTCTTTAAATTCATCGACCATGTGCTTGTATGGAATAAGCTTCTCATCTTTGGTTTGATAGTCATCATTGACTTGATGGATCACCAATTGAGAGTCACCATAGACATGTAGCTCTTTTATTTTCCATTATGTTGCCATTTTGAGACCAATGACCAAGGTCTCATACTCTGCTATATTGTTTGTGCATGGGAATAATAGACGATAAGACTTAGGTATGGTGTCATTGTGAGGAGTGACCAACAAGATTCCTGCCCCTAATTCATGGTTTTTATAGGATCCATCAAAGTAGAGTTTCCATGAGTGTGTTGTGATATTAAATAAGGATTCATCTTGAAACTCAAATGTCATTGGTGTGGTATCCTATAATGGTGCTTCTGCTAACTGATCAGCAATGATTTGTCCTTTGATAGCATTTCTGTCTACATACTCAATGTCATATTCACTTAGGAGCATTACCCACTTGGCTAGGCGACCTGTTAGAGCTGCTTTGCTTAATAGGTATTTCAGTGGATCTATCTTTGTAATAAGCTTGACTGGATGTGCTAGCATGTAATGTCATAGTTTTTGGGAATAAAAAACCATAGCAAGACATGATCTTTCTATTTGAGAGTATTGTAGTTCATAGCCCACCAATGTGAGACTGATGTAGTAGACAGCTCTTTCTTTACCTTCATAATCTTATTGTGCTAGAAGGGCCCCAAGAGCTATTGGCATAGTAGATATGTAAAGTAACAATGGTTTTCCTTGGATAGGAGGCATCAAGATAGGCAAGTTCATAAGATATCCTTTTAGTTTACCAAATGCCTCTTTGCATTTCTCATCCCACCTAAATGGAATGTTCTTGTGTAAGAGATGACTGAAAGGTTGGCACTTGTCTGCCAGTTGTGATATGAACTAATGGATTGCTTGTAACTTGCCCTATAGAGACCGCAGTTGAGTGATATTCTTTAGCAGTGGCATTTCCATGATAGCCTTGACTTTGGTAGGATCCACTTTGATCCCATTGGTTGATACAATGAAGCCTAAGAGCTTGCCTGAGGTGACTCTAAACACACATTTATTTGGATTCAACCTCACTTTGAATTGTTCTAGTCTCTGAAAGACCTTCTCTACCACATCCAGGTGTGATTTTCTTGTGAGTGACTTTGCAAGGATATCATCTACATAGTCCTCTATTGTGACGTGCATCATATCATGGAAGATAGTGGTCATAGCACATTGATATGTGGCTCCTGCATTCTTTAGCCCAAATAGCATGACATTCTAGCAAAAAGTGCCCCATGGACAAGTGAAAGTTGTCTTATGTTGGTCTTCTAGTGTTATCCTAATTTGATTGTATCCAAAGAAGCCATCTATGAGAGATAACATGGTATGCCCTACTGTTAAGTCGACTATGATATCTATATTTGGCAACAGAAAGTCATCCTTGCAAAAAGATTTGTTTAGATCTCAGAAATCATTGCATAATTTGACTCAACCATCAGGTTTGGATACTGGCACTATGTTGGAGACCCACTTTGGATAGTCTATGGCTCTGATGAACCCTACATCCAGTAGTTTCTTGAGTTCTTCTTTCACTAGTAGTGCAATGTGTGGATGCATCTTTCTAAGTTTTTGTTTGACTGGTTTCACTCCCGGATCTAGTGGAAGATGATGTAGAATCAAATTTGGATCCAATCTTGGTATATCTACATATGACCAAGCAAAGTTGACTTGCTTTTTCTTGAAGAATGGTACAAACTTAGTCTTTTTTTGTGGAGTTAGAGACTTAGCGAAGTGAATGATCTTAGGTTGTTCCTCTATTCCAATGTTAATAGGTTTTGTAAGTTCCACAACAATCTGAGACTTCTCCTGGTGCATGTCATCGGGGAGAGTGTCAAGCCTTCCATCGTCAGGTGCCATAGTTGGGTTTTCACCATTGGATGTGTCCTTTCTTTTTACTATTTTGGGATCTAATACTGCCACGGAGCGATTTTCACCATCAGATCTAGTTTTTATTTTGATATTTTTGTGACTGGAAGGCTTGGCACCCTCTCTAAAATAAGCCATGGTATTGAGCTCAATGGCGAAGCCAGCTTTATGATCTCCGGTAGGTAGGTGGTCCCTAAGTTCTATGTAGTCAATGTAGGCATCATCGTTTTGGAACATGTCTAGTTGCGGGGTTCCTTGTAGATTCCAATCAATAAGTTTAGGATGCATAAGGGGGAGGGATTCAGAGGATAGATTTGATTTGTTGATAGTTTGAATGGATATGTGAGTGGTATTGGTAGGGATAGGGTCTGGGATGGTACTTTCTTCCAAATTGTTTATTTCGATAGAACTCAAACCTTCCTCGAAAGTCATATTCTCAGGAATTGGTGAATCACACTCTAATGGTCTATGCGTTAGCGTTTGTCCCTCACGATAGGGGCTATAAGTTTGAACGGTGTCAACTTCCTTGTCATCATAGGAGTGCTCTGTCAGCTCATCCCACTCATATTCATTGGTGTCACTATCCTCTTGAAGGTTATGGATCATTTTCACAAGACAAGCATTTGCTTTTCCGTTGCCCTTGTCTTTGTATCCTAGACCTTTTGTATTTCTTGCCAATGAGGATGAAGAAGGTTGAATGGGTTCTATTATTCCTTCTTTTCTTAGGCCAATGGGACCTTGTCCTTCATAACCAATTATGTGTAAGATAGACTCACCTCGCCCATAGATTTCCGTTGGGAGATTAGGTGGTTCTTGTTGTGTGTTCTCTTCTTCTTCTTTGTAGAGCCATTATAAGATATCTCTTTCCTCTGTTTCATCTAATAGGGTCCCTCATTTTACAAAGGGAGCTGTAGGAGGTGTAGGAGGAACAGATGGCTTTGGAAAATGTTTGGGTTGCCCAAAGGATATAGGAGATAGAGGCATTTTGGCTAAGTTGAGGTTGTGCTTGATGGAGTATTCCCAAGTACTCATGTTTCTTTGATGGTAATTTTCTGCTCTTTGGGCTTGGATGAGGAAGCTTCGGAGGTAGAATCATGTTGTGAGGTAGGGGACGTAGATGCTTGTTGGTCATGATGTTAGTCATTCACAAACATAGAATAAAAGTTACACAACAACCTTTACTCATCTTGAAAGATACGATGAATTCAGAGAATTCATGATCCCAAGTCTCCGTTGATTAGGTCTTAATCTACTGACATTACTCAGTGGTTGATGTGTGTTGCTGTTTTCCATTCAGGGGCCTTACATGTTTCTGCACTGTTCATCATCATCATCTTCAAATATCCTGCTCTGGATGTTTGCTCTGCATAAGTCTCCAACAATTCTACCTCTGCACTGTAAATTTAGTCAAATAATGTGCCTACAGGCTGATATTTGCATGATTTCTATCATTATTTATGATTCCTTGCATGATATTTCCAATACTACATGCATTTAACTCAAATATGCTAATGATCTTCAGTTACATACGGGATTTCAGCATATTTCACTGTTTCTGCTTGTTATTTATCATGATTTACAGTTATGGTGATGGATTAATGAAATTGAAAAAAGAAAAGAGGGTTAAAGAATGAGATTCCCAAAACTACTGGACTTAGATCACTGATCCACATACAAGCTCCCATACATGCAATGAAAAGAAGGAAAACTAGAAATCATACTTCACCAGGACATTCCACAAATCCGCATGATCTAGTGCAAATCTTCAAAGGAAAAGTTGACAACAACATGTAATGAAATGAAAGCGCTTCCAGTTGAACACAGCATTCACCAGTACATATCCAGAAATCAACAGGAAGATTACGTAAAATTTACAATCAGGATGTAATCTGAAACTTCATATCCATTCAATATGCTCAAGAACAGGTACATTTACAGTGATCTGAAGAAAGAACCTTGACATCTCAACAATTCTATCCTCATTAGTCTCAGTAATCTGATCTCCTAATTGATTCTACAGTAATTGACTTTTTGCGCCAGATGCGTCTGTGTATTCTAATGTATATCCTCCTCCTTTTAAATGACAAGCTCTGGCTCTTATATAGAACAACTGCCAAAAAACGGTTACAACGATCCAAGGATCAGGATCCTCTCATAACAAACAACGGTCCAGATGAAAAGCACATGCTTCGTCAGTTGGCAAATGCACAGCTGGCACAGAATATTCCAGCATCTTCAACTTGATTCGGTCTCCAGCTGGCGAACAGCATACTTGACAATATCCTCCTCATTTCTGGCTCATGTTGCCTCCATGCGCAACTTTGTAATGCTCAGCCTTCAGCAGCATCATGACTTCAATGCTCAGCTTCAGCAGCATCATGACTTCAATGTTCAGCTTCAGCAGCATCATCATGTCTTCCTGCAAGTAAACAGACAAACATTAAGTTCATCATCATGTGGATAAACAACAGGAAGTAAACATTTTATTAAACATACCTCCCAATGTGCAGCTACAGGCAATCAGGCTTTACCTGTGAAAAATATGCACTAAATGCATAAACAGCATAAAACAACCAGGTCAACCCTTGTTGACCAAAATCAGGCAGTCGGGCTTTTAAATTTCTATCGCTTCATGTTTTCCCGCCCATTTCTATGTGTATCGGGTTCAAATATGATCAGGTATGTCAAAATATACAAGGAAATAGCCTCCCTTAACAAATTACTTCATACCTGGCTTTGCATGCTCTGTTTGAATGTTTCGGGTCATCATCATCATGTTCGCATCGGTGCGACCATATGTGATCAGGTTGACAATATTAGACTTGGCCAACGGCAACAGTTATACCTACGCCGAAAATCATGATGATGACCAACCCCATGTCCTCTATCTAGCTGCAGGATACCACGAAATATGATGCCCCTCCTTTCCGAATGCTCTGATGAAAAGCACATCAGGATGTTTCACTTCTGCATATTGGGAAAGAAAGACATCGTCGTCATCATCATGATGAAGACAAACAGGAGGACTTGGAAAATGATCCTGCCGCTGAGGAAAGGAAAATCATGGTGACGTCATCGTCATCATCAGGCTTCGTTAAAATGCAAAGGGATGATGTCATCGTCATATTCGTTAAAAATCAGGAGATAAATGGAATATCGGGTTCCCTCCAAGGAAGATGATCGCGTGGATGAATGCAATATGACCCTTTTGCGAAGAAGGTGATCCTCTCAAAAGATCAGGATGATGAACATCATCATCATCATATCCGCATTGGGTGATCTAGAATATGATCCTGCTGAAAGTCCTGATGACGTCATCAGGATATCCGGGGCTTGTGTTAATCTTCGAACATGACGTCATCGTCATCATCATATTGGCGAAATGGATCATGCCTTGGAAAATATCCTACCGAAGGAGAAAGGTGATGGTGACGTCATCGTCATCATCATATTTGCAAAAGGTTATACTTGTCGGCAGGATGATATTACGAACTGTCGGGAGAGACGAACAAGATCATGATGATCTTGTTCAACAAGGCTTGGGAAAGGAAAATCATCCTCCGTTTCGAAAGATAAGGTGATCATCATGATCACGCAAAAGGAGATCAGGAGGATATTACGAACTGTGATCCTGCCTAGAAATATCATGATGATGTTGGTCACCAAGACTTTGACGTGCGCGCGCAAATTTTTGCAGATGGTGGGTTTCTTAAGCAAGGTGATACGATCATCAGCATGATATTATCACATCGGGTGATGTTAGAATATCATGATGCTCGCGATGTGCTCAAGGTTGCTTGACGGGTAAAACACACTCACTTAAGATTGACGTCCGGATGTTTCGGGACTGCATGATTTTTATCAGGTGATAGAGTAAGATCATGATGATGACCTTTGGCGATACAAAAGACCGCTCGACGGGAAAAGTTTACTACGACTTAAACTTGACGTCCGGATGTTTCGACCTCAGGATATTATCGGGGGGCTTTTCAAATATCATGATGATGATGTTCATACAGCAATTATCAGGTTTGACAAAAACTTTGACTGCTCATAACTCCTTCATATGGACGAATTTTCAAGTGATGTAAAAGGCAAACCTGCATGGAATTTCAAACTCTTTCTAACTATGAGGTCATAGAAACAAAATATGAACTTTGACGAACTAACCTCATGACGATGACCTACCTCATCCTGACCTTCATGATGATGATGCACCTGACTTATTTTTACCAAACCGCCAGAAAGCAGACAACACAAACCAAGCCAAAAGTTGGGTCCCTGTTTTGCCAAGTCAAAATGGGGCGTGTTGTGTAACCACACAACAATGCTCTATTGTTGGGTATGATGTAATCAGGCTTTGAGTGGATAGAGTTGCAATGCTAAAAGGAGTCGGGATCACCTTGGATGGTGACTTGTTTGTTGTTATGAGGGAATTTTATGCATTGGTGGTAGGTAGAAGGCATAGCTTTCATGGCATGAATCCATGGTCTACCTAGGAGAATGTTATAGGCTAGCTCCTTGTCTAGGACTTGATAAACAACATTTTTTATCATCGGTCCCACTTGTATTAGTAACACCACTATTCCTTTAGTAGTTCTTTCCTCTTCATCATAGGCTTTAATAGTGATCTTTTTCCTTGGATCCACCACGTTTTCAGAGAACCCCAATGTAAGGACTAGCTTGAGCATGCAAATATTTAAACTGGCTCCTCCATCAATGAGAACCCTTTTGATACGGTGTTTATGAATGAAAGCAATGATATGCAAGGGGGTGTTATGAGGCTGAGATACTGAAAGGTCATCTTGTTTGGTCAATGATATGGTGCTAGAGGAGGTTAGATTTCCTACCATGGCTTGAAACTTCTCTTGGGCCAAGTTCGTGGGCACAATTATTTCCACTAGCGCTTTATTGAGAATCTTTTTGTGGGAAGGAGACAGACGCAACAACTCTATAATAGATATGTGGGCAGGAGTTTTTTGAAGTTGGTCTATGATACCATACTGATGGGAGTTGGATTGATAAGGTGACAACCTTAGAGGGAGGGTGTTCAAGGTGACCTTACCACTATGGGTGATGATACTGCAATCAATTTTGTTGGGTCCTATTTGTTAGTTGGATGTGACCACATTAATTTGTGGGATGTTCTCTGATATGCAGTTGATGGTATAATCGAACGACACACTTGCATAGTTAGCATTATTTTTCCCATTATTTTGACTTTGCCTATTGTGGTTGTTATTGTTGTTGCCATTATTGTTGTTGTTGTTGTTGTTGTTGTTGTTGTTGTTAAGCAGATCCTTGTATGCCACATGCATCTCATTAGAGGTATGTTGTTGAGCACCTACTTGATTTTGGTCAAGTATGTCTTGAATGACATGTTTGAGATGGATACAATTGTTGGTCATATGGCCTCTTCTCCAATGATACTCATAGAAATTGGTGTCTTTCCAATAGTGAGGTTTTATTTGAGGTTCATAGTCGCTAGTTGGTGGAAGAGTGATCTCATTGTTGGCCAATAGCTTTCTTAACGCATACTCTTGGGACTCTCCTAGCGGTGTGAACTTTCACCTAGGGTTGAAGTTGAACAATGGCTTTGACTCCTGAGAGAATGTTTTGTTGGATGTAGCAGTGCTTGCCTCTCCTTTGAGAGTGAAGATTGGTTTCTATTTGGGAGCCACCACTTTGGCATCAACCACTCCATCATTGACGACATTTTTATTCTTTATCCAAAATTTTGACTTGTCCGTAGTGTAGTTAGAGTTAGGGGTGTCCTTGTACAACTTTATTTGCCCCTTGGTGATCATAGCTTTCTCAATAAATAATCCCATGTCAATGGACTTTGAAAATGAGGTAGTGCATTGAATTTGGATTTGGTAGCTTAGATCAGAGTTAAGGTTGTGGACAAACATCTCAGTCAATTTTTTCTCAGGTACATCATATGAGCATTTGCTCGTGAGTTGTCTCCACCTTTGTAAGAAGGAGGTGAAGGATTTGCCACTCTTTTTCTTTGTATTGCATAGGTCGAGCATGGAGACTTCGTGTTCAATGTTATATGAGAAGTGTGTGATGAACTTATTTACTAACTCATCAAAAGTTTTGATACCCGGTGGAAGTCATGAGAACCACTCCATGGCTTGACTACCTAGAGATCTAGGGAATAGTATCATTAAGAAAGTTTCATTGTGAGCTACTTCCATGCACGCAGTGTTAAATTCCCTAATGTGATCTCTTGGGTGTCCTTTCCCTTTGTATTTGTCAAACTTAGGAACTTCGAACCAAAAGGGGAAGGGTACCATGTTCAAACTTTTGTCAAAGGGGTACAGTGAGATGTCTTCCAAGGAGTAAGTTTTAGTGTTTGTTCCTATTTTGAGATCCGTCATTTGTTGCATTAGGCCCTCGATTTGTTTCCTCATTTCTTCCATAGGTATGTTCAGGTCTATGACTTTCTTTCCTTTGTTCACCAGTGTGGTTTTCATGAGTTTCCTCTATGGTCTCTTTCAGTTTGTTGAGATCCAAGTCAGTGGGGAGTTTAAGTCCTAGATTTGTAAGAAGAATAAAGTACTTGTGAGGGTCCTCATGGAGCACTTTTTCTAGTAGGCATTGAAATTTCTGATCTTGGAGGGTTCCTTGGTACTCTTCATGACAGATTTTCTCATCACTATCGTGAGGGGTGACAATGCAGTTGGATGATCTAGCCATTTCAAGTTGTTTTTTGTATTGAGATCTAGTTAAAACAATGCAAGGCAACATGGGAAGCGATGGGATGAAACTAGAGACTTTAGTAAGGTGTTGGCAGAGATTGTTGAGAAGAGGATGCTTGTGACAAGATTTGAACAAGGGACTCTTTTGATCAATGATTCCAAGTAAGACGGCTGACACAAGATGATAGCCACAAGTAAGGGTACTTGATACCTGTTTACTATGTAGAGACTAGTCATGCACCAAGACCACTAGCGAAGTTCTATGACCTACTAGGGTTACTTGAATTTGAAATGATCTGAAAAAGGTCTTGCACTAATCTGATATAGAATACTCTGACTTTGCTTTAGGGAGACCTGGTAGAAGGTGGATGAGCCAACCGATGAAAGAGAGGGTTTGGTATGAAATGGATGGAAAAGTGACTGCAAGGTAAAATTTGATCTCAGAATTTGGAACTAGGATGAAATGGGTATCCAGAAAAGTGAACAATTTTTTCTCCAAATGTGTCGAAATACTCACTGTCACGGATGCGTAGAAACAAATGCGCAGCAATAGAGGATATAAGCGCAGAAAGTTGATACAAATGTGCAGTACTGGTAAAAAAATAGATGTGTAGTAATAGGCGATAAAAGTGTTGGAAGTCGATACAGATGTGCAACAAGTCAGTTTGAATGCGCAACTTTGCAGGACAGATGCGTAGCTCTAGTTTTCCTAATTGTTTTTGCAATTTTTGGCACGTTTTTTAATGTTTTTGGTTACTTGGTTGCAAGATGGTCTTTTTGATCTGATTTTCTTAATTATGACAAGAAGACACAGCAAACACAAAGAATGTTTTCATGGTTTTTGAATTTTTTTGTAATTTTTTTGGACTCTTTTTGACTTGAAAAGAAAGTACAAATCCTAGGTTAGAAAAGACAATATTTGTCAGATCCCCTAACTGTGCATATTCAAAGCGGATAGCTTCAGGATCTTGGTAGCACCAACTCCTCTCCATAGCACACACTTCTCATGCATACCAAGATCCAAGTTTCCCAAGGCTCGTACCCCCACCGAACCTTAGGATTGTCTCTACTATCTCTACTAAGAACCACATGAATCAGGGCAGCTTCAAAGGTCACACCTTTTGCGCCAACAAATAGAAGGATTTTGGTCTACTAAAACAAGGATGACTAGTAAGTGCAACCGTTTAAGTGGTTATACATGTGACAACACTACTCTCCATTATGGAGTCTCCCAGCCTGCAAGGGTTGCACCTTGGAGGGTTTTGAGGAGGTTGGTTGTTGTTATAACACAACTTCACTTGTTGTTTAAAGCTTTCACTCCAAACACAATTTATTTATAGTGGCTTGGTAGAGCTTGGCTTTAGCTTGTTACCACTTAAGGTCGTTCCCCAAGGATGGAAGGATATCCAAGGGCAGACCTTTCTAAAGGTTCAACACATGCGAAAATGATATGTCTAGCATTTTGGTCACCCAAGATAGGGGAGAGCATAGGCCTAGTATCATTTCCAAAAATATGAAAGACAATGGTTCTTTTCCCCTATTTAAAATGAAAAAGACTAAATGAGTTATCTACTTGGGCACACACGCGATTGTAGTTGTCAATTGTCCCTTATGAAATTGAAGTGTTTTTTGCATTCATGTCCATTGTCCCTTAAGAAAGCAATATGTTCCTAAGACTTAGATTACAAATATGATTTGTTTAATTGTCCCTTAAGAAAGGAATTTATTCCTAAGATTTTTCAAAAGATGATTGTTCAGTTGTCCCTTAAGAAAGAAATATGTTTCTAAAACTTAGTGTGATAGGTTTTTAATTCTTCAATGCTTGTCTTGCATGAACATGTTAGGAAAACCCATTTGCTCTATTTGAGTAATAAGAGGCTGCAAAAAGTTGATTAGTTCCACCAAAAACTCAATAGTTAGCATAAAATTAATTGAACCAAAAGTGCTTAACTTGTTAGGTGAAAAATAAGCAATCTAGAAAAAATCTGATAATAATGATTAGGTGCAGTAGATTGGATATTATGATTAGATTCTACATGAAATTCTATGCAATTTCAAAAAAAAATCGTGAAAATTGAATAAATTTTGCACAAGTTATGATCGTTTGAAATTTTGCAAAGAAGGGTTGACTTTGACTGAGTGTACCTAACAAATTTGATAAATTTACCTCAAAATTATTTCACCATAGAAAAGTTGGGGGAAGAAACTTTCCAACGCCATTGGTTTCATTAAAATCTGACTCCCTATGCAAAAGATATGCCCGATTTCATGAAACTGCTCTGCAAAAGCAAAAAAAAAAAAAGCAAGCATGGGCTAAAAATAGGGACACAGATTGGGATCTATTTTTCTCAAAATCCATGCACTTCCTGTACAAAATAAGAGATACCTAAATAGGATTTTGATGTTTTCGACAAAACCCAGAAATATTTTGAGCTAAAGTTACAAAGATATGCCTGATTTCATGAAATTACTAGAAATAGGCCCAAAAAAGTAAAAAGAAGCAAGCATGGGCTAAGAATAGGGACATGGATTTGTGAGTTGTTTTTCTTGAAATCTGTGCACTTTCTGCGAAAAGTAAAAATTGGAGTAAACATGGATAATCAATATATCAATATCAATAATACCCAAAACTCAATGAAGAGGGAAATAATCAAGATCAAACAAACAAAGATGAAACCTTTGTAAATCTCAATACTTCATAGCTTCCATTGGTTGCCTATCTCAATCGATCTTGCATGTATGAATAAGGCCCTCAAAGAGTGCACTTCCTTGCTATTCCAAGATTGTCAATGGAGAATGACCATGATAGTGCTTTGTAATGAAGATGAGCTTCACAACAATGGTAGTGATATGGTAACAAGTTAATCTCAAGCAAATAGAATGACTTGGGTGCCAAAGGTGTGCTGTAACTCCTACAGAGTAATGATACTAAAAGCTTGGATGAATGAAGTGGAAGAATTGGATTCAATTTATAAATTTTTGAGAGAGAGGATCGATGGTATAGAAAGAATGAGAAGATCAACAGTATAAAAACCTTGAGAGAATGTGCATGAATATAAAGAAGACATGTGTCACACAAAAGCTATTTTGAGTTAATTTTTTTTCCTTTATTGAAGATAAGATATGCTTTCATAAATTAGAAAGCTTTTTTTTCTAATTTTGTGTGCATGAAGAAAAAGACTTATTTTTAGAAGATTTGGAAGATATTTGAGGAATTTACAAGATAAGAAAGCAAATTAAACAAATAAATTTATTTAATTGTTTGTGCATGATTTGGAAGAATGAATAAAATATTTGATTATATTTTATTTTTAGAGATTGAGAGGATTTAAATAAATTTGATTTATTTATTTAAATTTGGAAAAAGAATTGACTTAATTAAATAATTAAGAATTATTTAATTGTTTGGAAGAATTAAATTAAATAAAGGATTTTATTTAATTTTGACTTTAGAAGAGGTAGTTAAATATTTTGATATTTTGCCGATAAGGGCGTGGTCCGATGGTTAAGTCGTTTGGTTGTAGTGGTGACCACCAAAGTTCAAACCCCCACTGGGCCAGTGAGCTCACAGGCTTTACGCCTTCGCTAGACCAATGAGCTCGCGGGTTTGAGGTGTTCTTGCTAGGGGATGAGGTCCCCCGTGTTGTGGCCTCACCAGTTCATTGCTCCAGGCAAAAGCATTCACATGGAGCCGAAGGGCGTGTCACACCAGCGTCGCCGATCACGTTAAAAAGTTTACCAGGTGCATTAAAAATATATATATATTTTGATATTTAATTAATTTAGAGGAATATGAATCAAATAAATAAATAAATTGATTTATTTATTGATAGAGGAATTAAATGGAATAAATATTAAGAATATTTATTTAGACCGAGTCGTGTCATTTTTAGGCATATACAATTTGATATTGTTATGCTGTCATATTAAACTTACGAGTTCTTCCATTCCTTCTTGAGGACAAAAACCCTCTTGGAGAAGATCAGTTTTGATGGTGGAAGATCCACCCTAGTTGTATTGGTGATTTCACACAAATATCACAAAGGAGTTGAAATGGAGTTTGATGTTTTCTTAGTTTTTGTTATTTTTTAGAATGTGTTTTATTTTGGATTGGAACAAGATTAGCATACTAATGATTGTTTGGAGTTGTGTGAAGTGCTCTATGTTGGTCGTACAATATCATGAGGAAGGCATGGGTTTCTAGGAGTTTATTTGCTACTAATACATGATCAAATCTTCCCATAACTGAAGTGCCTTGTCTTGAAGTTCTTGGTCGCTTGGTTTCTTGATGGTTTCTAGAATTTTGTAGTGTTTTCTTTGATTGCCATACATCTAGTGCAGGTCATACCAGTGTTGGATGTGGGCATGGGGAGTTTGGAGTCAAAGCGCCTATTTTTTATGGTGTTTGTGGGTTGTCTTGGACATCTCTGCTCCTTCCTTTCAATTTGGTATGGAGGTTTCAATGTTGAAGGGTTTGTTGATGAATCTATATGTTGGTTAAGGGTTTTACCAGTGTTGTTCTTTAAATCTGACTATAATAACAGTGTTTTTCAATTATTTTTAGCATGCTTCAGTTGCCATATAGTCCTCATCTTCATATTCTTCAGTAGAGCTTCATTGGTTGTAATATCTGAAGATGGTAGACTATTTTGTAGGTTGTACCATTGCCTGATCAGACCAAATTGTATTTCCAAAATTTAGTTCAGACTTGTAGTTGTTATAAGTAGTGTTGAAAGGGTGTTTGCAGGTTGTTGAAGGTGTTTTGATAGTGGTTAGAAGTTCTTAGATTCAACCTAGAGTATTTTGGGCACTCATTGATGGTATTGGATCATTTTGGGTTATGTTCTCATTATTCTAACTAAATTTTGATTGTAGTAGGGTAGATTAAGTGGTTATTTCCCATTGAATAATTGGATGCCCACTTATTATAATAACAATATTTTTAATTATTTTTTAGCATGCTTCAATTGCCATATAGTCCTCATCTTCATATTCTTTAGCAAAGCTTCATTGGTTGCAATATTTGATGATGGTAGATTGTTCTGTGGGTCGTACCATTGCCTGATTAGATCGAATTGCATTTCTAGAATTTAGTTCAAAACTGCAGTTGTTATCAACAATATTGAAAGGGTGTTTGTAGGTTGTTGGTGTTTTGATAGTGGTTAGAAGTGCTTTGATTCAACCTAGAGTATTATGAGCATTTATTGATGGCATTTGATCATTTTGGGTTGTGTGTTCACATTATTCTAACTATATTTTGATTGTAGCAGGGGTAGATTAAACATTCTAATTTAGTTGTTTATATTTTAGTGCAATCATTTGTGTAAACATTTATATCATACATTCTTGGATGATTGTGACCTCTGGATGGTAGTACCTCTAGTGGGATTAATAGCTTCATGTTTATGCTTCTGACCCCACTAAATGAATGGTTTAATTGTAAGGATTCCCGTTGAAAAGTGGATGTACCAAATGCTTTCATTTCAATACTCCCACTATATAAGTGGTGATTTCCCACTAAATAAGTGGATGTCCACTGAATAAGTGGAAGTTGTTCCTTGTTGTTTAGTAGATCAATTACTTATTCTAAAGCACTTGTATGCTCTCACCTTGCCCATATTGGGAACTAGGTGATCAAAAGGGTGTGGAAGATATGATTGTTGCATTCCATTCACTAGTTTTAATTTTCAATAAAAAGTCTAGGGTGTTATATTACAGTGGTATTAGACCTGGTCTTCCTGCCAGCCTATTGGATGCTAACACATTCTACTAATTGTTAGTAAAAAAATTTAAAAAAATAGCTTGCATGAATTATGAATCCTGCAGACAGAGATTACTTTACCTACAGAAGAAGACAACAACACCTTGGTTCAAATTTTGAAGAAGAGAATAACATGGGTGAAAGGATTCCTCAAGGCCGGAGTACTAGAGATATATTGAATGATTTGGTGAGAGGAAAGCAGGAGATGGTAAGAGGGCAACAACAGATGACTCAACTATTGTCACAATTGCTATTAAATTAGAATATTGGTGGTAGCAACCCTCGAAATAGAGGCAATAATGGAAATCACGGTGATGAAAGTAACTCCAATGGTGGGAGCAATCCACCTATCAATACTAGAACCTCTCAGGCTTCTACAATTAGGCCCATGATGCCTAATTTTTTAGGATAGCAATAGAATCATGGTGGTGCAAAACAAATTAAGGGTGAAAGTTTTAATGAATACCATCAAGAATGGTTGTCTCTAGGAGCGAAGTTCCAAAATGCTATGTGTCTTTATGATTTATGTCAACTCAAATATAGAAATAGACCAAGGAACCAAAACCAAGATCTCCAATGGGAGCTTAGAAAAGTTTCAATTCCTTGATTTGATGGGTCTGCAAAATGCACTGCTAGGTCATGGGTCCAAAAGCTTGATAATTACCTTTGTTTGAACCCAATGATGGAGGATGAGTCGATCAAGTTCACCACTTTACATCTTGATGACCTGATGCCCATGATTCATGGACTCACGGTGTGATCACTCAAGGTCATAGCCTCATCACCTCGTATGTTGATTTCACTCAAAGACTCATTGACCATTTTGACAAGAAAGATCCTGAAAGTCATTTCAGAAAGCTAGCCCATGTAAGGTAGAAGGACTCAGTTGATGCTTATGTTGCATATTTTCAAAGATTAGCAGTTATGGTACCTGATGTTTCTGAGATAAGATTGACTTAATTCTTCATTGAAGGATTAACAAAGCCGTTGAGAAGTGGGATCAAAGCTTTGGAGGGCCACAATTATTGAAAGAGGCCATCAAGAAGGCAAGAAACATGGAGTTCTCAACTCTAAGAAGTAAATTTCAGATCAAGCCACTCCCTTTCAAGAAGGACAAGAAGCAATTACCTGAAGATTCAAATTAGACCAGGAGCATACCTCCAAAGATGGATGATGAACTCCATAATGAGATAAGAAAGAAGAAATTGTGCTTCACTTGTAAAGTGCTTGGGCCCTAGTTCATAAGTGTTATGAAAAAGAAAAAGCTCATCAGTTAGAAGCTTATGTGACTGCTAAATCAAAATCTGAAATTTTAGAATAGCAAGTTGATTTAGAGACCAATGAGGAAGAAGAAGTCCTAGAAAGGTCTAACAAGAAAAAGGTTAATGATAGCATCTTTGGCCAAATCTCTTGTCAACAAAAGAATGATCCTTTTATGGCCTATGGTGTGTTGTGTGGACAATGAATCATTTCTCTAATTGATACTAGTGCTACACACAATTTCATTGATGAAGGAGTTGTAGCATGAAGAGGCCTTTAGACTATGGAATTTGAGGGATTCAATGTTATAGTTGCAGATGGGTTTTCTATTCAATGTACAACAAGAATTCCAAACATAAGTCTCCATTTGGGAAATTATGAGGTAAAGGATGTCTTTCAAGTAGTTAGTATTGGGAATTTTGATATTGTCTTGGGCATTCAGTGGTTAAGTCATTGGGAGAGATGTCCTTGAACCTACAAACCATGGAACTCAAATTTCAAGATGATGGTAAGACAGTGGTTTTGAGAGGAATGACAAATGGTGCATCTAGAGTGCCCATTGCAAAAAGAATGGAAAAATAATCTTTTGCAGATGTACAAGCTTACCCAATGAGCAAAATGAAGGTTTCTACAATATATTGCCTATGAAGCTTCCAAAAGATGACTTTAAGCTTGCTGGAGTTTGTAGAACAACAATAAAAAATTCAAGTTTAGAACTTGTTTTGCATACAAATTTGGTAAGTCAAGGATCTAATCATGATTTTCACTCATTTGTTAATCCACTTTATGATATAGGAGCTGATTTGATTTATCATAATCCTCTTTTTAAGTGGAATGTGGAGGCATCAATTGATAGTAGATCCTTGAACATTAATGATGCTATAATGAAGATGCAAGAAGATAAAGATGAAGTTGTCTCAGATATTCAGTGGAAGTAGGAAGATGATTTGAAAAATGATGTAGTATTACATGATAAAAAAAAATTCTATTGCTTTGAAGGTTCCTTTTGTTGATAACACTCAAATTGGTTATGAGAGTGAGCAGCACATGCATAGTGGAGCTGGTTCACTATTTAAAAATCAGCAGAGAGGTCACCAACAAAGTATGTTGGAAGGTTATGGTGACCAAAGAGATGTACCTTAGAGGAAAGAAGTTCAAATTTCTAGTTCTATCTCTATTGTTTTGCTGCAGAACAGCTACCTCAAACCTTGGATTGCACTTATTCATGGGGGTTGGCAAAGTAATTCATACTTGGGAAAGAGGAACCTTTAGTTGGAAGATGTGTGGGAGTCATTTCAAGCCTTTCCTAATTTGGATTTGAGCATATCAATGGTCATTTTTCATATTCAGACATGGAGATTTCATTTATACAGCTGTTGTCATACTTCAAGAATGTTGACCTTAATAAAATTAGGTTATGATTTGATTATTTTTACCTTGGACAGCCATGTATCAACTCAATTTGGGGATCCTATACCTTGGATGGATGGTGGAGAAAGGATTCAGTTATGGGAGAATTATATTTTAGCCTTCCTAACCTAAACTAGAGCATGGATATTTTGAAGGAATGTCTTGAAACATTCTAAGTGTTTGTCAACAACTTTATTCATGAGAGTGATAGCACATGTTGGTGATTCAGTAAGAAGTTGTGTTTTCAGGAATGGTAAGTTGATGTATTGTCATCCTGACTTGTAATTGCTTGAGGACAAGCAATTTTAGGAAGGGGGGATTGTAATGTTCTAAATTAGCATTGAGCCAAGTTGTGACCAATAGCCTATTTCTTGAGTTCTCATAGGCTATCTAGTAATGGTAAGGGGACTCCCTAATTCTTGGAGAGTACAGGTTTAGTTCTTTGTGTTTCCTTTCTATGGAATTGAGCTTAGTTGTTGTTTAGGATTGTAGTAATACTTTCAAAAGTAATGTCGGCTTCCCAGTTTGCTCTCCAAACTTTTGGAGAAGATTTCCATTTATAGTAAGTCACCAAGTTGGCATCATTCTTCATCACAAACCTATAGGATCATGTTGGCATGGTTTATTTTGCATTTCACTTCAGTTTTAAATTTTTTGCAAGTTGGGTGGGTTATTGAGCTATTTATTTTGTAACGTTATAAAATGTCCCCTTGGGGGCTTTTCCCTCATAAGGTTTAGCTCCCAAATCTTTTATCTACATTTAGGAGATCTTGCATCATATTTTGACATCCTAATGAAATGTGCCCTAAGTTTCATGACAAATGGGACCTAGGGGGATCCCTTGAACCTAACCCTGACCAAAATAGCGGGGACGACTCGGGCGCCCGCGCCCTAGTCTTGCCCTATTTTGGGTCAGTCCCAAATTTTGAGTGTCAACTTGTGACCGTTATTTGGGTCCTATATCGACACGATAAGTTTGAATTATGAAATTCTTGGCGGGAGTGTTTGTAGTTGCATATATAAGCATGTTTAGGCATTCATTTGTAAACTAGATGATTACTAGCTAGCAATTTGGATTCTCAAGTTTATGTGAAGGTGATTAAAGGCATTCATTGTGTAGCAAGAGAAGATTTGTGTTGTCTATGTGTTTGTATTTGCAGATTTGAGCAATCATCTCCTCATGGCATGAAGAACTTCTTCCTCCCATGAGATCTTCACTACAAGGTGACATCATTTATGTTTTTGAGCATTTATCATTTAGTTTTTTCCTCTGGCTCCAAGGGCACGCACTCTCTATCTGACAACGGTGTTCAGAAGACTTGAATGTCTCTCTAGGGCTTGACTAAGGCAAGCCTCTAAACACCACAACCCCTTCCCAAAGTTTTTGTGATTGCAGGTTACAAGTTGAAGATACAGGAAAAGTGGAGTTGCAGGAGGGCATTATAGAGTGTCAAATTTGCAGATCAAAGTTAAAAATAGCACCCTGGACTTGGGCACCCACTTTTTAGTCCTCTAGATTCCGTGATGGGAAAATCTCTGATGCAGTAGGAATAGGTTATAGGTCAAGCTTCTAGATCCTGACAAAAACCTAGGCATTGAACTTGGGTGCCCGCTCATTAGTCCCCAACTATTCCAGTTTTGAACCCCAAAAATAGGTGCATAGTTATTTATCATTTTACATCTCTCTATAGTAGTATTTTCTAATATTCATCTGTTTGCTTCTGTATTTGTATAATTAGGGTTTTGATGTATCATTTAGCATAATTGAGTATAATTGACAATCAAATCATACAAATCCAAGTTTCCCTACATCTCATAGTGACCTAGGGTATGATAGTACATTGCAACTCGACCCTAAGTCCTTGAGTGAAAGGGTGAAAGGAGGATACATACACAAAACTACCAAAAACTGAACTATCCAAATTCCACCCTTTACATAATTATTAAATTCAATTAAGTTGTCTAAAGTTGAAAATATTTAATGATGACTTAAGTGTAATAGCTTATTGGAAAGGCAAAGTGATTCATTAATTGTTTAGGCACATTAAAGTGAGTGCCTTGACATGGGAAAAGGGGGGATTATTGACGTAATTGAAAAGTTAATTATTTTCATAAAGAAATATATTCCCATGTAACATAAAAGTGCATATATAAGGAGATTGAGAGCTCAATGTTGGGGTTATGCTATTGATTTGATATTTTTATGCTGTTAGATTGAACCTAGAAGTTCTTCCATTCCTTCTTGAGGCTGAAAACCCTCTTGGAGAAGATCAGTTTTGGTGATGGAACATCCACCCTAGCTGGTATTGGTGATTTCACACAAAGATCACGAAGGAGCTGAAATGGAGTTTGATGTTTTCTAAGTTGTTTTTTTCTTTTTTGAGTGTGTTTTATTTTGGATTGGAACAAGATTAGCATACTGATGATTGTTTGGAGTTGTGTGAAGTGCTCTATGTTGGTCATACAATATCATGAGGAAGGTGTGGGTTTTCTGAAGTTTATTTACTACTAATACATGATCAAATCTTCCCATAACTAAAGCGCCTTGTGTTGGGAATTAAGGTGTCTAAACCTTGGTAATTCCTTGCATTATTTATGTTTGTATTTATTAATTCATTGCCTATATTGTAAATAGATTGTAAATTCCATATTTTCATGTTGTGGGATGTGGCACGTGATGTGTCATCCTACATGGAAGATGACAACTTGTATTTTTGTCCTCACATGAGGAGATAGGCATCCCACTTAGTGGTAGGATAATTTTTCCATGTGTTAGCATCTTAGATGTTGTGTAAGGGAATCTTGACTGAAATAGTTATGACGAATTCCTATGACGAAGTTATGACATGTAAGAGTCAAAAATAAAAGCTTGTAAGACGGGTGAAGACATGTGTCATGAAGCATCTTTGAAAAAGGCATATTTGGGTGCCCCAAGGTGGACTATTACATGTTGTAAGAGAATATGCTATTTTATAGCCTATGTATGACAGATTCTCTTATAGCTATAAGTTGTAACTGCTCTGACAAATTCTATGACGGTCGTAAGAGTCATAAGAGCATCTGTCATAGCCCATTTTGGAAATAGGAGACCTCTTCGGGATGGGAGTTGTGGACAAGTGTTAGGAACATTCTACAATGTTGAACAAGTGTCCTTAGGCATGGGTTTTGGGCCATGAGACCAAGTTGGACGCCCATCTCAAGATAGGACCAATTCTGCCTTGTATATTCTATATAAACAGGTGCTTGGAGGAGGAGATGTATTACAGGTTTTATAGGTACTGTTATGCTACAGGATTGACTCCAAACATGAGTGTTGAAGACCATTGAAGCTTTCATTGCAAGTGTATTGTAAACCTTATTCAGTTTTGATAATACATTGTGCAGGTTTCTGAGTGTGGGGTTTTTCACTTGATAAGGGTTTTTCCCACCGTATATCTTTGTCTCTCTTCTTCTGTCTTCTTTCTAATTCATGTGTATTGCTGTAATATCTCTGTTAGATGTTCTATATTTCTATTATTGTAAGGATTAATTTGAATTTCTATAGCTCTCCCCTCATTAGATTAGTGTAGGAAGTGACTTCCGCACAGCTAGCTTCCTTTCAGTTGGTATCAGAGCTTGATCACCTTTGGTCCTAGTTGTTGGGTAGGGGTTTTTTGATCTGATCTTAAGTTGAGTGGGAGTCTATACAAAGTATTCTAAATCTTATTGCAACAAGGATATGGCAAGTACATCAGGAAGGTTAGAGGTGGAGAAATTCAATGGCACTAATTTCAAGCTATGGAAGCTCAAGATGGAAGACATGCTTGTAGACTGAGACCTCTGGGAAACTATTAGTGGAACTAAACCAGTTGCAATATCACAAGCTAATTGGGATCTCAAGGATCGGAAGGCTAAGGGTCTCATAAGACTTAGTCTTACTGATTCTATTATGTTAAATGTCCATGAGGAGGCTACTGCAAACTTGCTTTGGAAGAAGTTGGGAGATGTGTATCAAGCCAAATCCTTGGTTAACAAACTTTTTCTGAGAAAGAAGTTGTATTCTCTTCAAATGGAGGACAGAGGATCTGTTGCCAAACATATGAATGCTTTCAACATACTGGTTGCACAATTAACATCTGTTGGTGTGAAGATGGAGGATGAGGATCGTTGTATGACCTTTCTTTATTCTTTGTCAGACTTGTGGGATCATCTTGTCATGGCTATTTGAAGCACCACATCCACATTCAAAATGGATGAAGTGGTTTCTTCGCTATTGTCTGAAGAGATGCAGAGAAAGTCTTCTGAGGTAGCCAAAGAGGCTCTTGCAGTTCATGGAAGACCCAAGGAGAAAGGGAAAAAGAAGGACAAGAAAGCTGAGAAGGGTAGATCCAAATCTCGTGAGAGATCCAAATCTCCTGGAAAGTCCAAGGCTCTCTATTGGAACTGTGGTAAATTTGGGCATTTCTGAAAGGAATGCAAAGAGGAAAAGAAAAAGAAGAAGAAGAACCCAGATTCAGATTCTGACAAGTCACAAGATGATGGTGATGCTTTCATTGCAGCCTTGGCAACCCATGCATCTGATGATGTGTGGCTAATTGACTCTAGTGCATCATTCAACATGACCTCACATCAAGACTTATTTACCAAGTATGAGGAGTTTGATGGTGGAAATGTGTATCTAGGTGATGACTCTCATCTAAAGATTGTTGGTCATGAAAGAGTCTCTATTTGATTCCCTGATGGATGAGTGAAGGGGATCTCTAGGGTTATGCACATCCTGAGCTGAGCACGGAACCTGCTTTCTGTAAGTATGTTGAATGATGCAGGTCTGCAGGTTATCTTTTTGAAAGAAGGATGCAAGATGACTAGATGAGCTATGGTGCTTGCTAAGGGTACTAGGAGAGGTACTCTATTTCAGCTAGAGGCATGCATTTCACAATGCAATAGGTCTTCTGACTCAAGGAAGAGGGCAGAAGTCACTTCAACCCGACCATCTAAACGAGCAGTGAAGAATCTGTTGTATCTTATCTTGATGGTTGTAACTATGCATTGGAAGTTAAGCTTCCTACTGAAAAGACAATGTTATGGCATAAGAGATTTGGCCACATTAGTGAGAAGGGTCTGCGTACCCTAAAAAATAAGAACCTCATTGAGGGGTTAGATGATTGTAATCTTGAGTTTGACTTTTGTGAACATTGCATATATGAAAAACAAAATTGTGTTTAGTTTTATTTCAGTTCTCATAAGTCTTCTGATGTGTTGGACCTTGTTCATTCAGATGTATTTGGTCATATTAATGTTCCTTCATTATCAAAATGTATATATTTTGTATCTTTTATAGATGACTACAGTAGAGGACATGGATTTATTTTCTCAGAAATAAATCTGAAGTTTATAGTAAGTTAAAGGAGTTTAAGGCCTTTGCTGAAAATCAGACTAGTAAAAATATTAAATGTTTGAGAACTGACAACGGTGGTGAGTTCTGTTCTATAGAATTTGATAAATATTGCAAGGAACTTGGGATTGAAAGACATAAGACAACTCCATACACCCCGTAGAAAAATGGAGTTGCAGAGAGGATGAACAAGACACTGATGGAGAAGGCTAGGAGTATGCTTGGTGGAGCTGGCCTAGAACAAAAGTTTTGGGCTAAAGCTATTGCCACTACTTTCTATCTAGTAAACAGATCGCCTACATCAGCTCTTCTTGGTAAGACACCCATTGAGGTGTGGTCTGGTAGAAATCCTTCAGTAAGGCATCTTCATGTTTTTGGTTGTGAGGCATATGCACATGTGCCTAGGGAGAAGCGGTCAAAGTTGGAGAATAAGGCTGTTAAGTGTATCTTCATTGGCTATGGTGTTAGTGTGAAAGGATACAAGCTTTGGCATCCTATTGCTGAAAAAGTGTTGTATAGCAGAAGTGTGATCTTCAGAGAGCTTACACCTTCTTCCACTATTTTATAGCCAAAAGAAAAAGAAAAGAAAGAGGATGTTATTCAGTTTCCTACTACCCCTGAGAAGACTCAACAGAAAGACAATGTTGGACCTGATGATGAGGAGAGCTCTGGCAGTTCTGAAAGATCAGATGAAGAAGCTAAACCTCAACCTCATCCCTTGAGGAGGTCTACATGGATAAGAAAGAAACCTAAAAGGTTTGGTTTTAAATTGCTTGATTTTAGTTGTGCTTATGCTTTGATTACTAACAAGGATGAACCTGGAACTATGTCAAAGGCTTTGGATATGAAAGATGTAGGTTCCTAGAAGGAGGCCATGGAGGATGAGATGGCTTCTTTGGAAAAGAATCAAACTTGGGACTTGGTGCATTTGCCTCCTAGATGGAAACCCGTTGGATGCAAATGGGTGTTCAAGAATAAAATTGGTGTAGATGGCAGTGTTGAGAAGTATAAGGCCAGATTGGTTGCGAAGGGGTATTCACAAGTGGAGGGTATAGATTATGGTGAGATCTTCTCTCCCATTGCAGAGCAGACATCCATTCAATTCTTGTTGTCTCTTATAGTAGCTTATGACTTAGAGGTAGAATAGATGGATGTAAAGATAGCTTTCCTTCATGGTGACTTTGAGGAAGAAATCTACATGTCACAGCCAGAGCATTACATGGTGAAAGGTAAAGAAAATTTGGTTTCCAAATTAAAAAAGTCTTTGTATGGTTTGAAGTAGTCTCCTAGGAGGTGGTACTTGAAGTTTGATGTCTCTGTGTTGTCTATTGGATTTGTGAGATTGAAATCAGATCACTATGTGTATTTTAAGTTTGATGGTGATCATATTCTCATTGTTGCACTGTATGTTGATGATATGTTGCTCATTGTGAAGGGTAATAATATGATTTCTAATTTCAAATCTTAGTTGTCAGCATTGTTTGAAATGAAAGATTTAGGGGAAGCCAGGTACATTCTAGGAATGGAAATCAGAAGAGATAGAACCAACATAAAACTTTGGTTAAGCCAGAGTAAGTATGTGAAGACTATGTTGGATAGGTACAGCATGGCAGATTGTAGACCATTGTCTGTTCCTATCTCTTTGGGGACAAAGTTGTCTATTGAGGATTGTCCAAGGTCTCCTAGTGAGGTGGAGGACATGAGTAGAGTACCTTATGCTAGTGTTGTGGGCAGTGTGATGTATGCTATGGTCTGCACAAGACCAGACATTGCCCAAGTAGTGGGAGTCCTTAGCCAATTTATGGCTAATCTTGGACGGGTTCATTGGGATGCAGTTAAGCGAGTGTTTAGATATTTGAGGGGTACTTCTGAGTATTCCATATGTTATCATAGTAATGTTACAGGACCTTTGCATTCAATTGATATTCATGGATTTGTGGATTTAGATTGAATAGGTGACATTGACAGTAGGAGATCCACCAGTGCTTATGTGTTTACACTGTTTGGTGGTGCTATTAGTTGGATGAGTACGTGACAACCTCTAGTTGCTTTGTCCACGACAGAAGCTGAGTACATGGCAGCAACTCATGCTTGTAAGGAATCCATTTGGGTTAAGAGATTGTGTTCAAATATTGGTGTTGATGCAGGTCAGATCACGATCAGTTGTGATAGTCAAAGTGCGATTTGCCATGCAAAGAATCTAACTTTCCACTCTAGAACAAAGCATATTGATGTTTAGTTTCACTTTGTGTGAGACATGGTAGAGGATGGGAAGGTAAATTTGGATAAGGTAGATACTTTGAAGAATGTTGCAGATGCATTCACAAAGCCAGTGAGCATAGAGAAGTTTAGATGGTGTTCAGAGTCTAGGGGCCTCTCGGCCTATAGCAGTTAAATCATGTTATTCTATTGGCTCTTACAAGGTGTTTGACAAGTGGGAGAATGTTGGGAATTAAGGTGTCTCAACCTTGGTAATTACTTGCATTATTTATGTTTGTATTTTTTAATTCATTTCCTATGTTGTAAATAAATTGTAAATTACATATTGTCATGTTGTGGGATGTGGCACGGTGATGTGTCATCCTACATGGAAGATGACAACTTGTAATTTTGTCCTCACATGAGGAGATAGGCATCCCACTTAGTGGTGGGAGAATTTTTCCATGTTTCATCATCTTGGATGTTGTGTAAGGGAATCTTGAATGAAACGGTTATGATGGATTCCTATGACGAATTTATGATATGTAAGAGTCAGAAATAGAAGCTTGTAAGATGGGTGAAGACATGTGTCATGAAGCATCTTTGAAAAAAGCATATTTGGGCACCCCCGGGTGGAATATGACATTTTGTAAGAGAATATGCTATTTATAGCCTGTGTATGATAGATTCTCTTACATCTGTAAGTTGTAACTGCTATGACAGATTTTATGATGGTTGTAAGAGTCGTAAGAGCATCTGTCATAGCCCATTTTTGAAATAGGTGACCTCTTTGGGATGGGAGCTATGGACAAGTGTCAAGAACATTCTACAATGTTGACCAAGTGTCCTTAGGCATGGGTTTTGGGCCATGAGGCCAAGTTGGACGCCCATCTCAAGATAGGACCAATTTTGCCTTGTATATTCTATATAAACAAGTGCTTAGAGGAGGAGATGTATTATAGGTTTTACATGTACTGTTATGCTACTGGATTGACTCCAGACACAAGTGTCGAAGACCATTGAAGCTTGCATTGCAAGTGTATTGTAAACCTTATTCAGTTTTGATAATACATTGTGCAGGTTTCTGAGTGTGGGGTTTTTCACCCAATAAGGGTTTTCCCCACCGTATATCATTGTCTCTCTTCTTCTGTCTTCTTTCTAGTTCATGTGTATTGCTGTAATATCTCTATTAGATGTTCTATGTTTCTATTAATGTAAGGATTAATTTGAATTTGTATAGCTTTTCCCTCATTAGATTAGTGTAGGAAGTGATTTCTACACACCTAGCTTCCTTTCACCTTGTCTTGAATTTCCTAGTCGCTTGGTTTCTTGATGGTTCCTGGTAGTTTGTAGAGTTTTCCTTGCTATCCATACATCTGGTGTAGGCAGTATTAGTGTTGGAGGTCGATGTGGGAAGTTTGGAGTTGAAGCGCCTATTTTTATGGTGTTTGTGGGTTGTCTTGGAGGCATCAAATACACCTTTGTTCCTTACTGTTAATTTGGTATTGTGGTTTCCTTGTTGAAGGGTTTGTTAATGAATCTATATGTTGGTTAAGGATTTTATTAGTGTTGTTCTTTAAATCTAATTGTAATAATAGTGTTTTTCAATGATTTTTAGTGTGCTTCAATTTCCTTATAGTCCTAATCTTCATATTCTTTAGCAAAGATTCATTGGTTACAATATCTGATGATGGTAGACTATTTTGTGGGTTGTACCATTACCTAATTAGACCAAATTACATTTCCATAATTTAGTTCAAACCTGTAGTTGTTATCAGCAGTGTTGAAAGGGTGTTTGCAGGTTGTTGAAGGTGTTTTGACAGTGATTAGAAGTTCTTGGATTCAACCTAGAGTATTATGAGCATTCATTGATGGCATTTGATCATTTTGGGTTGTGTGTTCTCATTGTTCTAATTATATTTTGATTGTAGCAGGGGCAAATTAAACATTTTGATTTAGTTGTTTATGTTTCAATGCAATCATTTGTGTAAACATTTATAGCATATATTCTTGGATGATTGTAACCCCTAGATGGTAGTACCACCAGTGGGATTGATAGCTTCTTGTTTATGCTTCTGACCCCACTAAATAAGTGGTTTAATTGTAAGGATTCCCACTAAAAAGTGGATGTGCCAAATGCTTTCATTTCAATACTCACATTGAATAAATGGTGATTTCCCACTTAATAAGTGGATGCCCACTAAATAAGTGGAAGTTTTTCCTTGTTTTTCAATAGATCAATTACTTATTCTTAAGCACTTGTATGCTCTAAACTTGCCCATATCAAGAACTGGGTGATCAGAAGGGTGTGGAAGATTTGATTCTTGCATTCCATTCAATAGTGTTGATTTTCAAAAAAAAAAATTATAGGGTGTTATCCTTCTTATATTGTGTGGCCAAGGTCTAAAAATTCAAAGATGTCCTAGCATAATCCCTAAATCCAAATGCCTTTAGAACCAACATCTCATTGAGGTCGAAAACAACATTCCTTGAGTTGTCCTACATATGTCTCTATTTCTCATCATATTGCTTAGCAACCCACATGACAATGTTAGGGTTTACAAAATAATTGGGTAATATTACTATTATCCTATCTTACCCCCTTGGCCAAATAGTCTAAGATCCATGAAATCCTAGTGTTTTCCCCCTCTAGAATGCAAGGCAAAACTACCCAAATTGGCTAAGTCCCAAAAATCCTGAGTTGCCTTGTGTTTTTGTGTGTTGTCAAACTTTCAGAGTTCAAAGTTCTAGTCTTCAACGTTCCATCCTTCCTACCCCGAACTCTACTCCTTTGCCTTAATTGCCTAAGTATTCAATGTTTTTCAGATTTTTAGAGTTTAGAGTTTCCCTCTTCTCCCTTCCTTTTGGAAGGCGGAAGTCGAAAGGTCTAAAGGCTGAACTCTGCCCTCTTTTCTCTTCAAAGGAAACTAAGTGTTATTTTGTCAAAGGTTAGGAGTTCACTCTTTCCTCTTCTCTCTAAATGTAGCAATGGGGCCCAAGGGTGCCACATGGTAGGATATCGCAAGCCCGCAGGCCGTCGAAGCTAACGTCATGTTCCCACCATGGGGCTGCGAAATGAGGACAGCTATAAGTTTATCATGGCTTATGGCCATGGGATCGATGACTCGATTGGATGAAGCTGATCATGCCAAGTGTTGAAGGATACAGTGAAGAGGTGGGATCCTTAAGGATCGAAGGGTAGCGTAGTGTCGCAGAAGAATCTTTTCTGTAGGAAATATTTTGTGCATGGCTATGAGATGTTGACATGTGGCTTGTTCCTTTGTTCTTCCCCCTTCTTTTCAAAGGCTACACCAGGTATCTTCCAGGGTGTACCATGTGTCTATGTGGTACAATTTCTAAAGAAAACAAAGAAAATTTTCTCTCCATCTTACGTCATCCAGACACATGGCTTGTTGACACTTCTCCACAAGACCTTTCAAGGTGGGCTCTTATACACCGACAGCATTTCTATGAATAGCAACTTGTTAGCAAGAGACACTAATCGCGTATAGACTTATATGTTATCATTGATGGAAAAAAGGCTTAGAAGTTTCATCAGCATGAAAAGAAGACAATTCTCTGGAAGGACTTAATGGATTTCAGGTCTGGTTGATAGAAAATGGCTAAGTATGGGTATTTACAGAGTAAAGGACAATCAGTGGGTCAGTGTGCTTCCATAGATGATGATCTGGTAATGTGGTTCAAGAATTATGTTAGTAATTGTTTGGTGGTGTCATGCTCCAGAGATTAAATATTGACTTGCCCCGGAAGTCACTTAGAAGAAATATCTAAGTCCGTGTGAACAGAGGTATAGTAGAGACAATGAACAGGGCATAGTGTAACAATTTGTATTCCTCCATAGGTGAGTATTTTGTTATGTAATTTTGAGGTATTGTAAACACTTATATGAAGTGTCTAATTCTAGAGTTGGGAGATCTGAAGTCCATCGAAAACATAGTTGCAAGCTGCTAAGTATCGGCATAGTGTTTGACAGAGATAGAATCTGAGTTCTGATGGTCCGCATTTCTCTGCAAGATGATATCATGCCTTGCATTTCTAAGGGTAAGTTTGGGAATGTATGAAGATTCCTTGATATGTTTTTGGAAGTGTTTTGAGATCCACAGTAAAAGTTGTAAGTCAACAGATGAACCTGTTAAGCATGTTCTTAAGGAACAAGTTGACTGGTGTGATAAATCATTGTGCCAAGAAGAAATAGTGTTTGAAGGATCTATGTAAGTGATTGAGTGATTAGATCTGACCTATATGAACACATTTGACCAAAGATTTGGGTCTACACAACATATAGTGCATTGGATTAAGCCGACAAGCTACATCTTTCTATGTACACATTTCATTTCCTGGATGCCGACCTGATTATGGATCAAATCATGATGCGGATATGTAAAGGAGATGAATTTTAGTCATGAGGTATTGTGTGGGATGTGTAGGATGTGATCATGCAAATAGTAGAGCAGAGTTAGAAGATCAGTAGTGATGAAGACTTGGGATTCAGAATTTAGTTGCTAAATTATTGCACTTTGGCATAATGATAGATGCTTATGCAGTATTCTATTTTTATGTGCAATTTTCTTTGTACTTGGTAGTGAGCCTTCTTATTCAAGGAAAAGAGCCTATAAGTGAGCCACCATTAGGGTTTAATAGCCCTCAGGGTTTAATAGGCCTTATTGTAATCTTGCTAGGTTTAGGGTTGAGGTAGTGAGCCTGCTAGACCTAGTTATTCTTCATGGCAGTGAGCTAGCATGTTCTAGACCCATGGAGTGACCAAGACTGAACATCATTATTTGTAAAGATTGCAATATATATTTGAGAGCTAATCTTCTCTATGGTTTTTCCCATTTTGGGTTTTCCACGTAAGAATCTTGGTGTCCATGTGTCATGCTTTTATGGTGGTTGTTCATATGCATGTTATTCCTTTGTTTAATTAATTTTGGAAAATGGTTGAAAGTTAAAGTGCATCAAAAGATTTTTAGAACATTGATTCACCCCCCCTCTCAGTGTTCCTAACACTCAACAATTGGTATCAGAGCAAGGTTCCATGGAAAAAGTCTAACATCTTAAGGAATATCTAGGATAGTGTGATCATGGTAGCAAGAAGACTTGGAAATTATGAAAGCAACAAGCAACTAGAAGTGGCTCTTATGGATCTTGAAAATTATGAAGTAGAAGTTAGGGATCTGAAAGAAAATTTGCAACAAGCTGATGAATGCATCACAAAGTGAAAAGAGCAAGTCAAGAAATTCAAAGACAAATACAAAAAAGTTAATGATCAACTGATATTAGCAAATAAAGCCTTGAATGAATTGGAAGCAAAAGTTATAGAAAGAACAAAAGCAGAAGATGATCTAAATCTAATTATGAAGAATAGATCAGAAGATTATGCAAAACTTGAAAAAGAAATTATAAGTCTAAAAATAGATCTGGAAAAGGCTAGAAGCTTTGAAGAAAAATTCAAGTTAAGTACTACAAAGCTTGATGAAATGATTGCTAGCCAGAAGAGTGTTGATGATAAGCAAGGATTGGGATTTGAGAAAGGGGAGAGTTCAAAATCTAGTCAAGAAAACATTGAATTAAAGAAAAACAGAGGAAACCAGTTCAGAAATCAAAGAAGAAGACCTAGAAGACCTCCAATTAGACAACCAAATGCTCAAAGGTACCCATCTTTCAATGGTTATTGTGATTCATGTAATAAGTTTGGTCATAAGGCTACTCAGTGTAGGATAAATCAAAAGGTTCCATCATTCTCTGGTCAGTGTTTCAATTGCAAGAAAATTGGTCATAGAGCAAATGAATGTAGAAATTAGATCAAGAAAAATTTCAACAATGGATTCTTCAAAGGTAAATGCTTCACTTGCAATAAAATTGGTCACAGAGCAGTTGTGTGAAGAGGTAAAGTGACTCATGATTCTATCATGTGTAATGCATGCTATAAAATGGGACACTGATCAAATGAATGCAGAAGTTCGATAAGAGATGCTTTTCAAAATATAAGGAACAGTCAATCATTGAATGGAAAGTGTTTTGCATGCAATAGATTTGGACATATGGCTAATCAATGTAGATCAAATCCAATCAATAAAACGAATCAAGGTCAAAAGAATGTGGTGTGCTTCAATTGCAACAAATCTAGACATATTGCAAGATTTTGCAGAAGTAAGAATGTGAAGAGAAATTACTATTCTAAAGAAAGGAAAATAGAGCAGAGAAATGATAAGGGAAAAGAGAAAGTTGAGCTAGTTGAAACCAAGAAATAAATGGACAAGGTATGGATCAAGAAAGAAGTAATTGAATTTAGGGATCAATCTGCACTAGTATCCGGTGTAGATACTTCCTCTGGGAAGTGAGTTGAGAGCTCTGGCTCAGGGGGAGGAATGTTGAAAATCTAAATCCCCCTAACAGAAGTGGGTGTCAGAATCTGGCATGAAGGTGTATGATGAAATTGGTTGCAACACATCTCTCAAAAGAAAAACTGGAATAAAATGGGTCAGTACGGCATATCGTGGAGCAATCACAATCAACTGTATTCTGTAGTAAAGGGTTTTTAACAGCTTTTTGGGAACAAGCATTTATGATGACTTAGGTTAAGTCATGCGAAGGATAAAAAGGAACTTGTTTGATTTCAAAATCACTTTGTACTCAAGTGACTAAGGCAAACCAAAGAAAAATACAAAGCAACTACAGTACTCTCCAAAGAATGTCAGATCGAGATCAAGGAAACCCTATTCTGGTGAAAGAGGTATTTACAACTTGAAACCCTATTGTGAAAATTAAATTGTTGTAGGAAAATGTTTACTCTTCATACAATCGAGATAGGAAATATGTCTCACCCCAAGTTTAAGAAACAATTCTTCAAATTGTTGGAAAATGATCTGTTAGGGGCATTCTAAATTACTCCACATGGGGTCATGCATATGGAAGATATCAAGGCATATATTCATACCAGTCTAGAAGAATATGATCATATGAAGTTAGGAAAATTGTATCTGGATGAACTAACTACTATGGACATTATGCTGAAAGATGATTACAAAGTTCTAGGAGAAAAGAAAATTGACACTTGGTTGGACTTTCTTGCAATTCTGATTGATGCATGGGTCAATCTTATTCTGAGTAGAATTTGTGATGAATCTTTATGGCTTGATGAACCCTATTTGATAACTAAAGAAGCCAATAAAGCTATAACTAGTATGAGCTCCTCTGGAAGGATTCCAGGCATAAAGAAAATGAAGAACAATGTGGTAATGCAGATAACAAGAGCCAAATTTGAGAAGAATGGCCTTACAGTGAATGATATCAAGGATCCAATTGTCAGATTTGCATTAATGATTATTGGATACAAGCTATACTCCTCCAACAAGGAAAATTTTGTGTCTGTGTCAACTATATACACAGCATATGACATGATAAAAAACAATATGGATTATGACCTTTGCGAATTGCTCTGGACTGAACTTATGGAGAACTTGAAATGGATAAAAGAAACTAATCATCCCTTCAAACATAGAACATTGATTACGTGTTTACTCTTTTACTTTCTAAAAGAGCTACCTGGTCTAGGAAATGTTACCTGGCTTGATCACATACCTGTAGCTGCTCAAATAAGAAATCACTTATAAAGTTTGGGTAATGCAGATAAGCAAAATGAAATCATATGGAAATATTTCAGAGATTTTAAATAGAAAATGGTAAGAAGGTTCTGGATACCTGAAAAAGTAGGGATAAATTATGAAAAGGATATTGTATTAATGGTGGATAAAGACAAATGCTTTATGGAAGCTGTGGAACCAAGAACTATATGGGTCCCTGCACTAGGTTATGAAGTTGCAGAGGATGTCCTAACTGAATTAGCTGATGCACTACTAGGTAAACCTATTGATCCCAAAGAGGACAGATTTGGGACGTTCTCATAATTATCTTCCAAAATGTTGATGGAACCTGAGTAGTCAGAGAGAACATTAGATGAACAACTAAGTAAGGTAAAAAACAAATCAGGAGGATCCAAGTTCATCAGTACTCTAGTAGAATGGGCATCAAGCACTCCAAAAAGGAAAGATAAGAGATTTGAAGAGCAGAGACCAGCATCTAGTCCCAGAAAAAGAATAAGGACTTCATCCATTATAGAAGCCACAATTGAAGGAAAGATGAAAAAGAAAGTCTCACGTTGTGAAGAAAAAGTGGTAAGAGACACTATTTTAGAAACCTTGGAAAAGTTACAAAATGCACAAATCCTAGGTCTACCCAAGTTTCTTCAAGAACCAAAAAATCTAAATTCCTTGTCTCCAGTACAAAAATTTGAACTAGCATCATTTGCCCAAGCAAAAGCTCAAGAAGAATTGATGAAAACTCACGTGCATAACAATAACTCATTACAACACTATCTAATATACTGGGAGATTTGATGCCTGAATACCAAAAAGACACTTCGATATCATCCACTGTTCAACTGAAAGGTATGATAAAATCAATCAATAGTCATTTGGAATCCTTTGAAAAATCTGCAGAAATAAAGGTCAGGAAAGAATTTGATGAGAAAAGATTAGCCGAGTTAAAAACCATGTTAATCAATGGTAAAATCTCTTTAGAGGAAGGAATAAGAGGTATACAAAGTGCCATAAAAGAAGGTTGTGACCTATACAAATTTTGTTTATCTTGGCCTAAGATCACAAAGGAGCTAGAAGATAAAATCAAAGACTTGGAATTCAAATTTCTTAATATCTCTAAGACATAATCCAACAGTTGAGTCAATAAATGCCAAAGAGCTCAAGTTGCAAGCATTCACAGTGATTTAAGCACTCTGATGAAGAAAAGGGAGAGATAGCTCTAATAAA
This sequence comes from Cunninghamia lanceolata, assembly GCA_027924645.1. Taxonomy (NCBI): domain Eukaryota; kingdom Viridiplantae; phylum Streptophyta; class Pinopsida; order Cupressales; family Cupressaceae; genus Cunninghamia; species Cunninghamia lanceolata. The sequence continues at coordinate 10,529,110 of BSBN01000703.1, read as the reverse complement.
GACTATCTATAGTGACATTTTGCCTTCAGTAACAAATTAAGATGAAGATTGTACTTGTAAATATGTAAAAGAGTACATAAATTTTTTGAAATTTTGACAAATTTTGGTTCCAGATCACACCCTTTGCCATTGATGTCAAAGGGGGAGAAGAAGAGAATATCAATGAAAATGGGGTAAACATCTTAAGGGGAGTAGGAGAATGAAGTGTATATAGTAAGAGAGAGTAGTCAAGTAGGTTTTAACTAAGTGTTGCCATCAATGCCAAAGGGGGAGATTGTTGGCAAGAGACACTACTCAAGTATAGACTTGTATGTTGTCATTGATGGCAACAAGGCTTAGAAGTTTCATCAACATGAAAAGAAGACATTTCTCTAGAAGGACTTATTGGATTTCAGGTTTGGTTGACAGAAAATGGCTAAGTATGGGTATTTACAGAGTAAAGGACAATCAGTGGGTCAGCGTGTTTCTGCAAATGATGATCTAGTAATGTGGTTCAGGAATGATGTTAGTAATTTTTTGGTGGTGTCATGCTCCAGAGATTAAATCTTGACTTCCTTTAGAAGTCACTTAGAAGAAATATCTAAGTTCGTGTGAACAGAGGTATAGCAGAGATAGTGAATAGAACACAGTGTAACAATCTGCATTCCTCCAGAGGTGAGCATTTTGTTATGCAATTTTGAGGTATTGTAAACACTTATATGAAATGTCTAATTCCAGAGTTGGGAGATCTGAAGTCTATCGGAAAGATAGTTGCAAGATGCTAAGTATCGGCATAGTGTTTGATAGAGACATAGTCTAAGTTCTGATGGTCTGCATTTCTCTACAAGATGATATCATGCCTTGCGGTTCTGAGGGTAAGTTTGGGAATGTATGAAGAGTCCTTGATATGATTTTGGAAGTGTTTTGAGATCCGCAGTAAAAGTTGTAAGTCATTAGATGAACCTTTTAAGCATGTTCTTAAGGAACAGGCCGACTGGTGTGATAAATCATTATGTGGAGAAGAAATAGTGTTTGAAGTATCTATGTAAGTGATTGAATGATTAGAGCCAACCTATATGAACATGTTTGACCAAAGATTTGGGTCTGCACAACATATAGTGCATTGGATTAAGCCGACAAGCTACATATTTCTATGTACACATTTCATTTCATGGATGCCGACCTGATCGTGGATCAAATCATGATGTAGATATATAAAGGTGATGAATTTCAGTCATGAGGTGTTGTGTGGGATGTGGAGGATGCAAGCATGCAAATAGTAGAGCAAAGTTAGAAGATCGGCAGTGATGAAGACTTGGGATTTAGAATTCAGTTGTTAAATGATTGTACTCTGTCATAGTGACAGATGCTTATGCAGTATTTATTTTTTATGTTCAATTTGCTTTGTACTTGGCAGTGAGCCTTCTTCTTTGTTGGGTGAATATTTTGTCTTCAACTAACTGAAGGCAAAATGGTTATATCAACCACAATGTAATGAGATAAATCTCTCCTCTCAGCAAGGGGAGGTTCCCTATTAACTATTACAAACTTATTTGCACTAAAAATTAATTTTGGGGTGAAAACATGTCATCCATTTCTCTTTTTTCAGAAATGATGTTTACAATATAAAAGAACACTTTCACAATACAAATCAAAATGACCAAGAAACTCACAAGAGCACAAAGTCTATCATAGCTCCTTTTACTAATTTACAATTTAGAACCAAGTAGGATAAGGTGCAGCTCAAAGTCTTCACCAAATACTATGACAAAATATACGATCACAAAAGATAATAGTAGTTCAAAACCTTTCCAATAACTTTTACTTAAAAACATAAAATCACAAGCTAAAGATAATTGTTGTAGCACAAAGGCTCCACAATCAGCTTTAGATCATCTCCCAGATTATTCACACTCAAACTACAATTTGATCAAGCAGATAAGATAGTATAAGGAAAAGGACATAAAAACAATTTCCAATATGCCACAAGTTATTCCAATACAAAGATTTAAAGATAGCTTTCTTTTCTATTCACTTGATAAAATATGATTTACAATTTGAACACAAAGTCTCAAAATGCTCTTCAATTTGGCAGAGTTTCGCTGTAATAACTAAAAGATGATAATTACAATGGGGGTCCTCTTTATTTATAGGAGAAACTGAGAGCAAAAATAGGGAAATCCTAACTACTTTGACTTATTCAAACAAAAGAGTCCTATTTGATTTATGACTTCTTTTGTCTCATATGTAATTACATTTTAGAAAATTACACATGAATATGTTCATAACAAAATTCAAATTACATATACAAGAATAAAATAAACTAAGGTATCAAAAGGAACTTCAGCTTCCTCCATCATTCTTCTTTAGAAAGTCCCGATACATGGCTTGTATAGCTACCATTTCACATGCATCTAGCTTTGTTGTATTTTCTGAGATAGTGCAGGCCCAGAGAACCGCATCTTTTACTACCTTTGTTGCCTTCTCATGCTTGTCAAGATTGTCCTTCAAGTTCTCAAAAGTTGAATGCTGATCATAGAGGTTATCCATAGAAAGTACTGAGGGCACTTCATCTTCAAATTTCTGATGAACCATCTTTTCAAAGCATCTTATCATTTCATCTGCTGAAAGGAACTTATGATCTTCACCTATGAGGGTGCATCAGAGTTCTTCCAACCTGTGTAGAAGCGTGACATCACTGTCTTCACTGTTTTCATGAGCTTGGCATAAGTCATCAAGTAAGCCTTTTACTATATGGATATGATGAACAAGAGACTCCTCAGTCTTAAGATATGATTCCCAATTTGAGATGACCCCAATGATAATCAGATTCTTTATCTTAATCTTTTTCATCTCTATCCGCTCCTCCAAGCTCTCTTCCTGATCCTGCAGTTCTTGGGAAAGTAAGTCAACCATGTTATCAAGCTCAGCTTTGGCTTTATCCATCTTTTCTTTTCTTTCTACGGTGGTCTTCAATAGAATTCACCCTTGGGCTAGCAAACATTCCACAATATCTCTTACCAATCTTCCTCTAGCCTGAGCTTTTTCCACCTTCTGAATCAGAGGATCCTCTACAATCACTGCCATGGGTTCCACAATTTTAGATGACTTTACTATTTTTTGAAGAACAGTGGCAAGTTGTTTATACTGCTCTTTCTCCTTCTTGACTTCATCATATTTCTTAAACAAGGTGCTGGATGTGTGCAAGAAGTTGTGTCCACTTTTTGGCCAAAAAGTGGAAGTGTTTTTCCTAATTTTTAGAATTTGTCACATTTGACCTAAAACTTTGAAGCACTTAAATGTGGAATCTTGGAAAAAGTCACTAAATATGAAATGTAGTACTCGGAGTCTAGTTTCTAAATATGTAATTTTTTTCAATATCCAGATGATAGAAATTGATTTTGAATAGGCGTTTCTAAAAACCACTGTTTAAAAGTCACTTTTTTTTTTACTATACCATGTACGTGTACGTCATCCATATTTTGACCTAAATAATCATATTTTTCAAAATCCTTTTAGGAAAAGCTTTGTAACTCACTGAAGCACGTTTTCCATATTTATTTGTAATTTTTTATTGAATAATTTGTTTTATTAATTTTTTATTGGTCATTTTTTGTCTTTTAAAAAATCATCGTGTACGTCACGCATAAGATGACCTAAACTTAACATTTTTTGAAATTTTTTTTTTTAAATTGAAAATAATTGTCTAAAGTACGTTTTCATACAATTTTTTTTACAAAAAAATATTTTAATAAAAAGTTATTAAAATATTAAAAAACCCTAATAATTTAAGGTTATAAACCTATTTCATCATAAATTGATTAAAAAATAGAAAAATTAATTCAATTGTAAAAACAATTACATATTTAGAATCTACATTTCTCCTCTATAATGGGTTTTAATTTCGTCAAAATATTCTGCAAAATAGACCTTTAAATATATGCCCAAAGTCACTATTTTGTTGTGACATTGACAGGGCCTTCAAGTTGCAGGTCAAACTAGGTCCAGAGGTCAGGGTCGGGTCCCCAAAGCATTTTCTGAAGCAGGTTACAAAGCAAAACCCAAGCCTAAAATTCAAATTTTGAATAACGGGATCCTGTTTATAAAACGTAATCCCGTTTATAAAACGGGATCACGTTTCTTTCTTCATCGGTCGTAAATAAAACAGGATCCCGTTTAATAAATGGGATCACGTAGTAAACGGGATCCCGTTTAATAAATGGGATCCTGTTTTATAAACGGGATCCCATTCCTTATTTGCCCATTTTTTTAATAAGACTGTACTATGACTGTCATTTCTGCAACTTGCTCTATAGTACGGCTGACAGCGACTCTTGCAGCATTCTTTGGCATATTTATTTCTTTTGCAGGTCCATCAACTTGAAGTATTGTTGGTATTTTGATAGAAGCCATCATGGAGACATTATTTGAGTGGAATTTTGTTGAATTGGTACTTGTTTGAAGGACTTGAAACACATTCAAGTTTTTGACATTCATTTGTACATGCTTCATAAATTTTTTAATCATGGGATCACAAAGTCGTAATAAGAGGAAAGATAGGAAGCTATTAATCCCTGAAGAAATTGAAGCAAAGAGAGAGAAGGAGGCAAAAAGACAAATAGATAGAAGAGTAAAGATACAATGCTAAAGCATCCAATTCCACAACTATTGAAGATAAAAACATTGAGGAGACCATGGATATAGATGATGCAAGTTTGCAAGAGGTGAATGTGGAAACTAATATGATTATACAAACTACTCCTGGTATGTCTTCAAATCCCTCTATTAATGCTATGGAGAATGTTTCAATAGGCACAAATCCAAGTACTTCTTCAAATCCACCTTTGAATGAAATGGAAATAGTGTTGATAGGAGATTTAAAACAAGCTGGATATAACAATGTTGAGATTGATAATATTCGTAGAGATCAAAATTTGAAACAAATTGTAGTTGAAAATGAAAATGAAAATCCTTTTGTTGAAAATGAAAATGAAAACTATTTTGTTGTTGAAAATGAAAATGAAAACCATTTTGTTGTTGAAAATGAAAACGAAAATCCTTTTGTTGAAAATGAAAATGAAAATCATTTTGTTGTTGAAAATGAAAACGAAAATCTTTTTGTTGAAAATGAAAATGAAAACCATTTTGTTGTTGAAAATGAAAACGAAAATCCTTTTGTTGAAAATGAAAATGAAAACCGTTTTGTTGTTGAAAATGAAAATCGTTTTGAAGTTGAAAATGAAAATGAAAATCTAGGAAGTGATGTTGAAAATGAGAAATATTTTTTCAAAATTGAAAGAGATGTTTTGGATAATCTTCCTAGTAAAATTTCTTGGAGACAAATAAGAACACATGCCAATAGATTATACAAGGAATTTTTTTATCATAAAAAACTATCATTTCAATGTCAACTAATGATGCAATTAATGAGAATGTGGAAAATGAAAAAAGTAATGAAAATGTTAGGCATTTTTGTTAAACCAAGAAGAAAAGATCAATCACTAAAACATGCTATGTCTATTGTTGCTAGTGCCATTGAGTCTATTGGAAGTAATAGTCGATCCAAAGATAAAAATGCAGCAAGACGAGCTATAACAACTGCTATAGTGAATAAAACAACTTTGAATAGAAAAATGGTAAGCAATATTAGTGGAATTCTAAAAATACATCCTAAAACATTGGTAAGGGTGGCAAAAAGAAGAGAAAGTATAGAAAATGATCCAATTAACCAATGTTGGAGTTTTAGTGGTCGACTCCCGAGATCTGACATGAAACTAAATGTTGAAATCAGATCTTTGATCAAAAAATATTGGCATGATAATACTAGGGTATCGTCTAATGCTAGAGATGTTTTAAAATTAAGAGTGGGGTCCAAAGTTCGTGATCCTCATCCAAAACACCTATTAGATACAATGCAAACTAAATTTTATAGAAAATTTTGTGATGAATTAGTGTTACCTGGTAATATTAAAATAAGTCAAAGATCTTTTGAAAAATGCAAACCATGGTATGTAAAGATTAATAAGGAACGAATATCTTGTTGTTGTAAAACGCATGTTTAATTTCATTATTATTATGATGTGTTTCAATATATATGTTGTACTTTACATCGTAACATGATTATACAGGAATGTGATATTAATATGCCAACTGAAGCAATAAAAGAGTTTATATCAAGTTTGTTCTGTGAAAGATCTAATGAAAAAGGTTTTTATTTAAGTTCATGTATTTCTGGACAATGCACTAGTTGTGGAAATCTTTCTTTGTTAAGAGTTTGTATGCATGAAAGTGTTGAAAATGATTTTGGACAACAATTAGTGGATGTTAAAATATTTAAGAATGTTGAATATTTTTTAAAAGATGAAAAATTTGGAAAGCGTTGTGATTTAATTACAGAAAAGGTTAGTGTGCATGCATTCATATCAGAATTTAAAAGTAAAATTGTACCAAAATATGTCAAGCACTCTCAACAAGCTCGATGGCTTGATGGACAATTTCGTGAATGTAGAAACACATTTCCAATTGGTACTATACTATCAGTGGTTGATTTTGCGGAAAACTATACTTTAGCTCCGCAAGAGGAAATTCAATCACAATATTACAATTCAGTGCAGGTTGCTATGTTTGTTCATATTGTTTATAGACATGCAGATGATAGCATAGAGAATGACAGAAAAGTTTTGAGGGAGTATCATTTCTATTTGAGTGACAACCGGTTACACTTGTCAGAGTTTGTTCAATATTGTTTCAATATATTTTATACAAATTTAAGAGAAAGAGGAATCCAGATGACTGAACATCTTATATGGTCAGATAATTGTACGGGGCAGTTCAAGAATGCTCGAATGTTCTATTGGTTATGTAGGGTTCACAAGGAGAATAATGTCCAACTTATGTGGAATTTTTTTGAAGCTAGACATGGTAAAGGAGAACATGATGGAGCTGGTGCGTGTGTTAAAAGAATTCTTGCTAGACAACAATTAAAATTTGAGGATGCAGTAAAATTTAAAGATGCACGTGGGATTGTAGATTGGTGCAATACAAGATTATGTACACCTGGATCAAGCGAGTACTCTACAGTTCGTCGATTCTTTTGGTTGGTTGAAGAAGAAAACATTCTACCTAGACTTGATTGCCAGACAATCAGTGAATCTACTAAATGGCATTCATTTAGGAGTTTGAATGCAAGTACATGGACTATCTAGACAAGGGAGCTTGCATGTTTTTGTCAGTTTTGTATTTCAGGAGATTGGGAAGCATGTGAGAATACAGAATGGGTTGAAGAGTGGAAACAAAGACCATTGACACTTGCACAAGCACACAATCAAAGTGAAACAACAATTGAAGACAATGATCAACTGTTTGTATCAGACGATTATGACCATGTTTCAAACCTTGTACAAGAAGGTAATTTAATTCAAATCATTTCATTTTATTTCACTTTGATTACTAATTTGTAGTGCTTTTATTTATTTATGTGTACATATGAATGCATGTATGTTGATTGGTCAAATTTTATGGACATGTGCAAGTTATTGAATCAAAATTAGTTTTGCAGGACATGTGTATGCTGTTGTTGCACCAAAGAATAATGAAGAGGAAACTAAATATTGGTTGGCTTGTTGTGTGGAGACTAAACATTAGTTAACAGCACCTCGAGAAGATGATGATGGCTTTCCTTATCCAACAGGTTTGGTGATCCCCTTAAGACATCCCCTTAAGCAAATTTTGATAACAAGTCTTTGATCCCCTTAAGCATATTTTAAGAACTTCTTTGATCCCCTTAAGCAAATTTTAAGTATTTCTTTGATGATGCCTATCATTATCCAATAGGTTCGGTGGTGGTTGTTGGCACTGGGCTACAGAAATACCTAATAAGGAAGAATGGTTTGCCTACATTCGAAGATTATGAAACACATAAGAAGATTATACACTACTCACATTTGGTGTTGGTAACAAATATAAAACTGGAGAGATATCGCGGAAAACCTACAAATAAAGAGCTATGGAATATTTCTATAGAAGACCATGAGACAATCATCGATGCGTTGGAAAAAAGAGAGGATGGAGATGGTACAATGGAATAAGTAAATACAGGTAAATATAGTTAACTAGATTTATATTGTTGTTTTAAATATGTATTAAATACATGTTTTGATATTTCTTGTGCATTATTAGTTGAAATTGATTTAATTTATCCTTTTATATCCTTAGGCCATCATCACAAATTCATCAAATACTTTGAAACAAAAACTTGAGAGGCACTTGTAAATACAGGTACAAATTGTGTATATCTAGATAGTTTTATATAAATTAAAATACATGTTTTGATTCAGATATATTGATAAATTGCTTGTATTATTTTTACATCAGGTGGCATGAAGACCTGCTACATTCTCCTCAAGTTTTGGATTTTCTTGAGATGGCATATAACGACATTTTGTATTTACATTATTTTGAGTTGGCATATATGTACATACACAATTACATTATTACACATTTTGTACAGAGATTTGTATACATGTGTATGTACATAATTTTATACTCTACAGTATTAAATTTATCAAAATTATTATTTTATGTATTTTATTTGTTAAATGTCCATGTTTTTCTACTTAGAATTTACTTTAAATTTGATTTATTATATTGTTCAATTTGGTTGCCTTGGGCAACTTCACCAAATTTTGAGAACTTAAGACGTCCCCTTAAGACATCGTAAATTAGAACCCCTTAAGACATTCAAAAAGTTAGCATAAACTTCCACCTTAAGTGGACACTACAAATGCAAGAAGTTGTTTAATTTTGTTGAAGTTCTACATGGAGAACTCTACAAATGTATTATCTCTGTAATCCCATTCTTGAGATAATACATTGGGTTTGTGGTGCTTTGGAGGCTAGGTTTTTTCTAAAAGGGTTTTCCCAAGGTGCATCTTGTGTTATCTTGTAATTATGCTTTATTCTATCATTTGTATTATAGATTATGCATACTATTTAGCATAGTTTCTCTCATTAAGGTTATATGGAATTAGTATTTGTGGCTTGAAACTCCTAACATTTGGTATCTATAAGTACTAAAATCACATCAAGCCTACATGACAATTTGATGATGATAAATAAGTCTTAATCATAGTCATGTAGGTGTGAATTACACTCCTACCAGTAGTTTCACTCTTGGTGGCATGTCCTGTGTGTTCTTCCCCCTCTTGACCATCTTTTTCAACCCCCAAATTGACCTTCCCTACCTCACATTTTTACCTAGTGCCCCCTTCATTTTTCCTACTTAGGGTCACCTCTTTGTGTCTTAGGGTTGCCCCTAGTGTCTCTAGGTTACTTGAGTGACCTTAATTAGTAAAAGTGGTGACCTTATTCCTAAAATAGGTGACCTTGTGGTTTTTAATGCATGAAATAACTCATATTTTTATCTTTTCTTCTTGATTTTTAACCCATTTTAACTCCCATTTTTTGTGCTAACTTGTGCTTTTCCTCACTTTATTTCTATTTTGAACTCATGATCAAATCTTATCTCTTCTAAATTGTTTCCATTTTCTCTTTGAGTTCATTTTAGTTTTCTTTTAGTTTTCTCAAGTCTTCTAATTTTCTTTCTATCTTCTCTCTTATTCATGGAATTGCTTCCATTTCTTATTAAGTTAAATATTTATTTTGATCTGATCTCTTCTTCTCTTCCCTCTTATTTCTACCTATAAATACCCTTTATCTCTTCATTATTTATCATCAAGAAGTTTCACACACTTCTCTCATAGAAGCTTCTTTAAAAGCTTCCTCACAAACTTCTTTAAGATTCTTCACAGGTCTTTGAGCGTCTTAGTTTAGTTTGAGTTTTAATTTTGCAAATATTCAAATATTTCCTTTTAGGAGGTTGTTTTCAAGTATTATTTTCTCATCCAAGCTTATGTATAGCACCCCCTCTAGCTTTTTATTCTCACACAAGGATCAAGCCTTCCTTCTTTCAAATTTGTTTTTGATTAAGATAAGCTAGAAAAAGGGTCCTATTCCTTTACAAATCCAAAGAGTTCAACAAACTAGCATGAAGAAAATTAAAGACCACCGATACAACAAAAAATACTAGCTACAATAAACTAGGATAGGTGATAGAACAAATAAAAAATAACTAGAAAATAACATACAGACAACAACAAAAACAACACCAAACCCTCCACAAAACATAGAGAAATTACTTCCTGCAACTAGACAGCAGGGAATCCCAATCCTTTCTCATAGAATTCAAGGTGTCATCCCAATTAGCCACACCCAAAACCAATTCTTTCAAATTTGTTATTCCTTCTAATCCACTTTTCATTCCCTTATGTGTCAAAATTCATGTAATGCTCATGAAGACACTTAATAAAATTCCAAATCTTCACTATTAATATCATCTTTTTAGATTACAATGCCCTATCATATTCATTGAAAGAAAACCCATGAAAATTACAATGAAAATGCTCTAAAATCTATCACTAGAACAAAACCCTAGAGGTTTATGCATGTTTTTCTTTGTTTTTCTTAGTCTCTCCTTTGCAACTAGTTTTCCATCTCTTAGTTTAATGAGATACTATAATATATAGATCATTCAATGTCAACAAGCAACGTTGGACAAGGACCTTGGTCACTTGAGAGTTAAATGTCCACCCATACTTTCTCATGTCACTTTCACATAGCACACACTTGATTATCATGCTGAATTATACCATTATCCCATACCTTTATGCCCAAATCATATTTTTGAGGGGTCCACCGATGTTAAGAGGAATTTGGAGGAAATATTACATCATATCATGTCCATTGAAAGTCATTAATGGTGGTCCTAAGTCATGCAAGGGAGTACTTGGGGTGGGTGGAATCTTTTGAAGAAGTTGTAGAAATTTGACTTGGGACAGGGTATGAACTTGGCAAACTTTTGCAAAAAATGTTACAAAACTTCAGGTGGGAATTGGATGAAATGAATTGAAGAAAGGAATGATTTCTTCAAGGCAGTTAGGGTTCTACAATTAGGAAGAAATGAGTGTTTCGATGTTATGGGGAAATGATGTAAAACTAGACAATAGGATAGGAAGTGGGATGGGATAAATCATATCCTAAAGTTAATCTAGCTTTCACAAAGTGGAGGGAAGGGAAGATACAAAGGAATATAAATTGTGGGTGAACCATATGGGACCATAGCTAGGAAGTGGAGGGGAGAAATAGATGAGATCCAGGGCCTCAAGATGACTTGGGAAGAAAGTTCCATGGAACTCCAAGTATGTTATTCTATCTCCCTAAACAATAAACTTAAGCTTATCATCCATTGTTTTCTTGTTTGAATATGGTGTCTTCTTGATGATTATCATGATACACTTGTTACTAGATTCAACTTGACCATTCCCTTATGGATTATAAGGGGAAAAATGTATTAAATCTATCCCATATTTAGAGCATATGCCAAGGAGGTCATGGGATCTAAAATACATTGCATTATCAACAATTATCCTTGTAGGCACTCCTCCACCCATTTGGTGAAGAAGTTGTGTCCACTTAAGACATCGTAAATTAGGACCCCTTAAGACATCCTAAATTACATGATCAACACAAGATGTTCAAGCACCAAGGCACTTGGATAAATATAACTATAACCATGCTAGGATCATTTAATATAACTTAGTTGATCTCTAGATGAGAAGATGTGAGAGATTGATCCCTCCTAGTAGGCAAGAGATCCTCATGAACTTATCTCACTGTTCAATGCTTTGTTTTGATTTGCTTACCATTTTATTGCTTAAAATTTGACCAGGACCTAAATATGCATACCATGAATGAATGGAGGAACTTTATTAGGACCTCATCACTACATAAATTATTTCAATGCAATTTCTTCATTAAGCGCAAATCTAGATCAACACTCTGACACTTGTAGATTTATATATGACAATTGATTATTTCTATTGATGTCAATCTATATATCTTATTATGGTTGATCTCAAATGTTTACATTTCTTTTCCTTCATGCACATGGTTAGATTAGAGTTTGATTTATGATTAAATTTAGGGATGCTTGTATATACATATGTATGTGATGTTATGCTTTTATAGTTTATGATGTATATGCAATGTATGTATGCATGGATAACATATATATATATATGGATGCACCTAAACTAACATGATGGTTTTACATGATTATTACTTTGACATGTGTATGATTTTGAACTACGACAAGATTGCATTTATTGTGTGACATGTAAAAATATATAGTCCAGGTTCAAAAATATATATATAAAGTCCAAGTCCATGTTCAAAAAATATATAAAGTCCACATGTTCAACAATATATATATAAAGTCCATGACAAACAGTATATAACAAATAGTCCATGAAATAGTCAAATATATAAAGTCCAGGTCCATGTTCAAAAAAATATATAAAGTCCATGTTCAACAATATATATATATATATATAAAGTCCATGACAAACAGTATATAACAAATAGTCCATGAAATAGTCAAATATATAAAGTCCAGGTTCAACAATATATATATAAAATCCATGACAAATAGTATATAACAAATAGTCCATGAAATAGTCAAATTATACATAGCCCATGTTTGAAATAACGTATCACATACTATCTCTATCATCAAGAGTCCTCTTCACACCATGCGAACTACTCAGATGACCTGAATCACTCTGCAAAAGAGAAAGATTTATATGAAATTAGATGTAAGATGATAAGGAAATTTAATTTAATGACAATTTTTAAATTTATAATTTATCATAAAATTAAATTACCGTGTGAGGCTGAGAGGCATGCTCTGGTGCACCTGGACCTATGTCTCCATGCTCTGAATCAATCTATTTAATACAAGAGAAAGTTCAAGTTGAAATTAGATATACTTGACGATTTTAAAAATGATTTAATTCAATTTAATTTATAAGAACTATCATATTTAAAAATTATTATACCGTAAGGGGAACTTGTTGTGAATCCTCTATTCTAGGACCTATCTCTATAGGCTTAGCTCCATGACATGTATCAAGCTATAAAAGAAAAAAGAATTTTGAATGTACATGTCAACATATATATATCAAGAAATTTACTTTAAGTTCACAACGTATATTTTAATTGTTTAATTTAAATATAATCTAAATTTTAAATTATACCGTATCAGGTTGCCCATCTCCTCTGTCCTCCTGCTTTGCATGTGCTGTGTGTTGATCATGAAACATGTCACTAACAAGCTCCTACAATGTCATTTATATTTAAGTTAGCACATGTGTGTACAAATTAGGTTTTAAAACATATATATAATTGACTTACAGTGTACATGTTAAATACGTTTTTCAACAACCTGAAAGGCAGTCGACTCCTGATATAAACTTGGATTATCCAAGTGTGCTACAATGCCCATCCTCATAGTTGTGTCAACCTGCATAGACATATTTATAAAATATTAAATAGTACATGTGCACGTTTTTAGATACACTGATATCAAAATAGAAAAATTTAAGTATATATACAGTTTTTTAAAACAATACACATACTGTAAGAGTGTCATGTGAGATGCCCAATGATGGAGGAGCGCTCGAGACACCCTGAGATGGAGGATTCAATGTGGAAGAACCCTAAACCAGTTCATAAATAAGTTCATAAATATTTAATTGTACACACATTCAAGACTGAATTTTACAAATTCACAAATCATTGAAAATGTACCCCAAATGGGTGCCTGAGATGAACAGGTGTCGATGAAAAATTAATTCGATCAATTGTGACCCCTGTTGCCATCATCTACACCAAACAAACCAAACAATTCGATTGTTAAAATATTACAATTTAATTGATCATCTATATGTTGATTAAAAACACGTGGCTAAAAAATTGTTTTAAATTCAACATGTGTACATAACCTATATATACCTATGTCAAATGATCAGTGGGATGATCCTCAGCAAATAGATAATCAACAAATGATTCAGTGCCCACATTATCAGATGATGCATGTGTAGCTGAAGTGGGTGCATCTACCTGATCAGGTCCATAACACAACTGATTGCAACTCGTACATGTATGAGGCATCGACACATGTGGAGTGGCACTAGGACCACTTCCATCATCAACTCCTCCATGCTCTCTAACTCGAGCTACCATCATAGAAGTCTACTCATGTAGGCTACCTGAGAGTGCACTCAATGTGCCTAGTGTGGATACCACTGCACGATGCTCGAAGGGCAAAGGAATGGCAGCAATAGGAGGGTCAATAAGAGGTTGAACAGGCACCGGTCATTGGGGTTCAACCCATGCCCCCAACCTCTATTGTGGCATGCCACCACCAACACCCTGGAATGATCTAAAATCAAAGTAGTTGGGTTTTTTAGTCATAACAAACTCTACATATAATTTTCTCAAAAAATATAAAGGAACCTCACAATTAGCATGAGGTGGATAATCAAACACCATCCACCATCTATCCCAAAAATTGGCAGACATTCCTTCATGCCTACACCACCTGATTGATATTCTTTTCTTATTTGCAGAAATAGGTTCATTTGTAATGGGATGTCTAAAATATTGTGCTAAATGAGCTTTTGTGATTTTAAGATCCAAAATAGTCTTATAGGAGAGGCCATCAGCATAAAATTGGCGCCTCTCCTCTCTCCATTTCTGGAATCCATCAAAATCCGATTCAATAGACCTCACAGAATCTACAATGTTTTACATCAAAGATGAAAAACGTACTACATGAGGTGGCATGAATTGTTCATTGCAAATGGAATTCAATTTTTCTTGTATCGAATCCACATTTTCATTTATTGTGGCTCGCAAGCGAGCCTGGTCAGTTCCAGGTGGGGGTGGAGGTGGAGGCGGAGGCGGGTCATCTGCAGGTGGGGCATCTAGAGGTGGGGCATTTGGCGCTGGGGGTGCGGGTGCGGGTGCGGGTGGGGGTGGGGGTGTGGCCAGATCATCTTGTGCATTAAGGAAGTCCTCAACATCAAAGTGAATATCATCTAGATTCATGATGTATATATAAAAATCTAGATATGAACCTGCATATATATACATATAAACATACAAACTTCGGTACACATTTAAAATTAAATCAAGAATATATATATATATATATATATATATATATATATATATATATGTTTCAATAAATTACACTTGAAATAAATTTAAATTAAAAACATACAAATAATGTATACATGCATGTACAAATTTCAAAATGTAAGAGAGCTATTAGGACTACCATAATGATTGATACAATGGGCAATATATATTTCAAAATTTCAATGTGCATTTAAGTAAGGAAACTTCTCCAGACAATCATCATGTATTTCTTAAATGTGAATATGCATCCCAAATTTTGGACTATTTTAAAGAAATATGGTGCATTTAGGAACTTGGTGATTGTTGGGGTAAAGAGGAATATATGATCATGCTAGAAGAGGCACTGATTAGGCTCATAATTGGCCAAGGTTGCTTTGAATAAGGTTAAAACAAGGAGATACCCATGTTGATATTCACACCCTTTGGTCCACACCTACATTGGGATGGATTAAGCTTGAAATTTTGATGGGTAGCCAAGGGTAATCCTAGTGAAGTAGGAGGAGTATGTTTATTAAGAGATGATAAGTGAAAACCTCTACCTATCTTAAAGCTTGTGATTTTGGTGTCAAGAACAATAATATGGTAGATTCTAGGGCCATGATATCCAGGGCCTCAAGATGACTTGGAAAATAAACAAGATATCCCTTAGTGTGGAAGGAGATTCCAAGATCAACATTGATCATATGAAAAAGCATAGATGAAGCTTGTGGTTATTGGAATCTATTATATATTGGAAGCTAGAAACTTGGTGAATACTTGTTTAAATCTATCTCCTTCAAACATATCAAAAGAAAAGGTAATTATATTCTAGACTAGGCAGATAATGGAAGAAATCATTAAATTGCTCCTAGACATCTAGCATTTGTTGGGAAGAATAATTTTTTTACATTCAACTTGAAATCCCTAAGTTGTGCCTCCATGCTATCAACTGTTACTTGTATCTACCTTCTATACAATGATATTGAAGGGGTAGAAGGTTAGGCTAAGGATTTCTATATTGCTACTTAGATAAATTCCACATCTTCAATGTGTGGCATGAGCATATGCACAAAGCCTTGGAGGATATTTCTAAGATAATGAAGATAAACCTTCATGTCTTGATGCTAAATTGGATGATTCTATCCACTATGAGAATTAAGATGAGGAGGAGGTGACATAAATCCCTCCTATCAAATTTGAACAATGTTAAAAATTGCAAGGAAGTGGTAGAGGCTTTGTAAGGCTTGTGTAATTTGTCCCACCACCCTAGGATAAAGTTTTTTAGTTTATTAGTAATTCTAACACTACTTCAACTTATTACTCTAGGGTTAGGGCCACTATAATTTTCCCTACCACTAATATATCTTAAGACACCTATTGGTTTATGTTTGATGTCATTGTAGTATATTAATTTTCCCTACCACTATTGATTGAACAAAACTATACCATATATATTAAGTACTCTAGCTCAATGATCTTAAGATTAATGAAATCAGGACTAACTATATCATCATTATGCTTAGATACACCCAACATGCTAATCAAGAACTTAATTACCTTCACAACCCTATTAGCATTGTATCACTCCTATTAGGGAGTGGACTTGAATGGGGCCAAAAGATTCTTTACCTCTTACGATTGTGACTTTGGGTTTGGCATGGTCAACTTGGAGAGGTTGTGTGGCATATCCCTATAAGAGGATGAAGGGTGATAGGAGGTTGTAGGATGGATAAAAGCATTCACATGACGATAATGTTCAAGTTTAAATTTCAAGATATACATCATGGTCTACAAGGTTCTCTTGTTCAAAAGGTTCATCATATTCTAGACAAGGAACTCACAATCATTGGTACCAAATTCAAGACCTCCTATTACAAGTCTCCATATAGCTTTAAACATAACACCTATAAACACAAAATTTATAGGGCTTGAATACAAGCCTGCCTCCCAGTTAGGAGACTTCCAAATAATTGGTGAACTCACATGCAATAAGGGAATAACACACATGCATACAAAATATGTAGAATAAATCCCTGTAGCATGACTCGTGATTAATTAAAGTTAGGGTTAGGGTTTCAATTAGGATCAGGCTTAGGGTTAGAATTGAGGTTAGGGTTAGAATTAGAATTCAAGGGTTGCTAAATTAGGGTAAGTATTAGAGCTACAATTATGGTTTGGGTTACGGCTAGAGTTAGGGTTACAATTACGATTACAAGTAGCTCGTTAGGGTTAGGGTTAGAGTTAGAGTTACAATTACAATTACAATTACAATTACAAGTAGAGTTAGGGTTAGGGTTATGATTAGGGTTATAATAAGGGTTAGGGTTTGAATTGCATATAGAATTAGGGTTAGGATTAGGGTTAGAATTAGTGTTAGGGTTAGGGTTGGAATTGCATATAGAATTAGGGTTCAATCTAGGTAGAAATAGATAAATTAGTCAAGATGGTTCTAGCTCAATTTTGTTTCCTATTTCCTAGAAAATGCAAAACTAGTTATTGTTTTCTATTTAGTTGTTAGTCCCAACTCTTTCCTTTTAAGAAGTATATCAAATCTAATGTAGTAGTAGATACTTCTACATATACAAGTTTCTGTTAGCAGAAAATATATTTTGCCAAATTTGTATAGAGTTGTCTATAGTGTGTTCCAGGGTAATCAAATGATGTAAGTCACAATTTAGAGGGTTGAGGGATAAGTTTGTGTTGAGTCTATAGGAGGTGTTTTCTTACATAGACCGAGCTCCATAATCTAGGTGTCTCCATGTCTAACTCAAATGTTTCAACTTGGTCCATATTATATCCAGATTAATGATAAAATTTTATATATATGGCTATGCACAAGATCCACGACCATATCAATGTTTGGTAGAGAAAAGTTATCTAAGTTGGGGTAGATCCTTTTTTGATGTCTCAAAAGTTAGTGAAAACATGAATTCCCTTACTTTTCTTGTTAACTAAGACCACATTAGATCTACCCATTTAGGATAAGTAATAGTCTAAATGAACCCTGGACATCCAAGAGTTTATACAATTCTTCTATGACCACGAGGGCTACTTGGGGGTGCATTTTGCATAGCTTTTATTGAATAGGTTTGGCATTGAGGTGAACCACAAGATGATGCATGACTTTAAAGATGGAGTCTCAAGGCATATCACCATAAGACCACATGAAGAAATCAACGTAATCTTTAACATGGTGACATGGTTATATATACCTTCTTTGATGTCAAGGTCCAGTGGAGCTACTACCTTAGAGAGTTTAGGGTCCAAGCTTCTATTCACAGGTTGATGTTTATAGCATGTCCTCAACAAGGAGAGGGGAGTCATGTCTTGAATCTAAGTGGTATCTAATGGAAGGCGAAGTTTGTCAAATTGAGAAGCTCTTGGGAAGTGTCCATTTTTATTGTATCATTTTAATCGATCACAAGTTTCTTCTTATATCTTGTTGCTATTCTGCCTAGACTAGGGTGCCTTAGGACTAAAGGGTTCTTTCTTTCTCTCCAAAATAAGCATATGTAGGTGTTAAGTATGGTGGAAAAGTCTTTCTTATGATTACAATGGGGATGTGGTCTTGACACTTCATAAGTTTCATGATGGCTTCATCATTTTGGAAAACATCAAATCATAAAGGGTCGTGTTGGTCCCAATCGATAAGCTCAAGGTATTCTAGGTCTAAGGAGACGGTGAGGATAGTGACCTATCATGAAAGAGGTTAGTGGTGGAAAGATCTTCATAAGGATCATGAGTGGAGCCTACATCAATGTCATTAAGATTAGGGAAAGTATTACCAATGAGGTTGAGCTCGTATCACAATTAACATCACGATGTTCATTCCAGGGGCATAACCTAGCTAGTGAGGATAGCTACTTGAGTATATCAAAAGTTACATAAATGTTGGCTTCATTTCACTGTTGATTAGTTGGCTATCACAAAAACTATAAAATTTTCTCAATTCTTGATTAGTTGGTTGTCTCTAAATGTTTGATTATGAAGGATGTGATAACTTGGTTTTATTATGGTTTGTTGTAATTTTTTTACATGATAGTTAGCTATTCAATAATGCCTTTAAAATACAATGACATACATTGTTATAAGTAAATTTTATAAAAACCAAATATATATATCATCCCAATGCTATATAATTTTTGACAGTTTGTTCAAAATCTCTCCTTTCATATGATACAATCGTTTCAAAATTTCAATTGTATTTTCCAGCTAAAATGTTTAAATACAGCTATTCAACACTCAAATTGAACTCAAATTTTGACAGTTTGTTCAAAATCTCTCCTTTCATATGATACAGTATTTTCAATTTTTCAATTGTATTTTACAGCTAAAATGTTTAAATACAGCTATTCAACACTCAAATTGAACTCAAATTTTAACAGTTTGTTCAAAATCTCCCCTTTCATATGATACAATATTTTCAAATTTTCAATTGTATTTTATAGCTAAAATGTCTAAATATATCTATTCAATTCTCAATTTTAAACATAATTTTGACAGTTTGTTCAAATTCTAACCTTTTATATGATATAGTCTTTCAAAATTTTAATTGTATTTTACAACTAAACTGTCAAAAATCAACTATTGATTTCATAAACCCTAAACCCTAAATAACAATTCAAAATTTAAATTTTGATTGCATTTTACACCAAAACAAACAAGGGAAGCTTAAAACAATTGATGGGTAATATGTAGAAGTGGAAAAATCCACTTACCTGGTGGCTGGATGGTCTCTGAACTCGGGATCCCATTTTCGCCTGTTGACTGTCGCTGTTGAAAATGGGGTTTCTGCCATTTTTTAAAAAATTTAATACTTTTCCAAAACGGGATCCCGTTATATATAACGCGATCCCGTTATATAAACAGGATCCCGTTTTTGGCCTCTAGGTTTAGGATACCGAGAAAAAACAGGATCGCATTTTTGGTTCTAAGCTCAGGATCCCGAAGCAAAACGGGATCACGTTTTATATAAACGGGATCCCATTTTTGGTTCCCTGATTTCAAATTTTTTTCTAACTCTGAAACTTCCACCTTAAGTGGACACAACTTCTTGCATTTACCCTGCTGGCAGTAGTTTGAAAATCTACCTTAATACCTTCATGAGTTAGCTTACCTAACTCAACTCTTGAGACAACATAATCATTCATATCAAAATTGTCAATAGTAGCATCCTCTGGTGGCTTGGCAATTTCTGCATATCTGATTCCTTTTTCATGAAAGAGTCTAGAGACAGTCTTGGGCTTCTTCTTTAGAGTCTTTGATTTTACAAGCAACAACTTCTCAATATCAATTTCATCTAGTGAAATAGCTTGCTTCTTTCTCTTGGAAGTATATGCAGACAACCATGGAGGAAGTACAGAAGCACTAAAATTTGGGGACAAATCCACTACTTGTTTTGCTGGATCCATATTTACACGTGTTATGGTAATAATAGGACTGGTGTTGGTAAAAACTACACCTGTGTCAACAACTTTCTCTGAACCATCCATAAGATGTTCCAAAATAGATTGTTCACCAATATCAAAAGACGAGGAAGATAAACTTAGGATAGAACCGGAGGAATCAAACATGGTCCCAAAACTGGTTCTTACAAAAGTAGGGGTATTATCAGAAGAAACAATGAAAATAGGTGAAATAAGAACACTTGAAACTACTGGAAAACTACCAGAAACAAGAGCATGAGGAAGGGATGTAGAAACTTGTGATTTAGTTGGAAGATTCTTCTTAGGAGACTGATGTGGATCACCAAGTTGTTCCTGCTCTACATTCTCATCCTTGTCTTGTTTTGTTTCACCTTCGTCATCAGATTTATTAGACATTTCTATTTGTTGGGTGTCCTTAGATTTCTTAATATTTTGCTTTTCAGTTTCAACATCTTCAACCTCCATTTGTTCAACATTTGTGTCTTCAGCACCTGATTCAGTGACATTAGAGGTTCTTGCAACATCTTTCTTCTTCCCTCCCTTAGATACAAACTTAATTTTTGGCTTACGTGTTTTGGAGGAAGAAGGGGCATCACTCTTATTCTTGGTCATGTTTCCACTTTCTTACCTGTATGCTCCTGAGTTTCAATCTCTGACCCTGTAAGAAATTCTTTCAATCTGATCCCTTTGCTTTACAACCATATGTTTGTGTTAGCCAAGATTGGCTGAAATCTTTTTCTTATAGAAGTCTCCTCTTTGACTGACCATTTTACTTCTAGAAGAGGTGAGACTTCAACATTCTTAGTATTATATTTGGGATCTAGAACATCCCCATCATCTTCCATTCCATCTGGAATATCCGCAAGGCCCAGCTCTTCTATCTGACTCAAATGAAGTCTGCAATAGTCTAACTTCCTGATCTCATTTTGTGTCCTAAGATCAACACAAATATCTTCCACCATTGGCATATGGAAAGTTGGCTTTCTTTAGATTTTATCTTGTACCCTCCTGAAGTCAAAATGGTCCCTTTTCTTGAAAGTTTTCATGGTGACTAGCTACAATTTAGAATCAACTATTTTTGCCTTGGTAGGTGACTAAACTGAGTACCTTCCAATTTCTACAGGAAACTTTATCCCTGACTTTTTCAGCTCCATTTGTTTATTATGTACCACAATCAGCTACCTACATAATTCCATGAGAACAATCTAGTCACTAGGATATCGTGGAAGTATATAAGGGTAACCAGGATAATACCCTACTCTGAGATATGTGAAAGTAAGAAATTGTAAGAACAAGCAACCAAAAGAATTTACAACTTCCCAAGCTTCATTTGAAACCCTCTTTTGAACAAGCTCATTGTCCCATAAGCACATAAACACTGAAAAGAAAGCATCATTAACCCTACGGAAATGATGGATTGATCCTTTTAGAGTGATTTGAGAATAATACTCATACACAGGAACCAACCTCCTGTCACCAACCTGAGTAAGACCAATGTTGTTATATGGAGCCTACTCGGACTCGGAGGATAAATTTTCCCCACTTTTATCAGTGCAGTTTCCCCCCAAATTCCTACGAGGTCAAGGGGCAGTGCCCCTTGCAGGGTCCAAGGGCAGTGCCCTTAGCACCTCACACAGTTTTTTATTATTTTATAAAGGCACCAGAAGTTATTTTTTCATTGACCGACATAAGAAAACACTATTTTTGTAACCGATAAAAAGCTTGATAAAAGTGGCTAAGGGTTAGGGTTTCGATTGATATTGTAATATAGCATTTACAACGGTATTGAGTTGCAGGGATTACTAGTTGTAATTGGATTGATTTACTGGATAATAATATTGGACTCTCTGTTGGTGGATGTAGCCCGAGTTTGGGTGAACCACGTTAAAACTTGTCTCTCGCTGTTATTATTTCTGTGTATTTTCATTCCTCTGTTTAATCTTTATTTTCATTTAATTGATATCTTCTACCAGCTAACCCTAACAAGTGGTATCAGAGCGGGTTGTGATTATCGTTTGCAGGAAGGTCTCACGGTTGAGTGGGAGTCTCACGGTTGAGTGGGAGCAATGGCAAATGAGGGTAAATTGAAGGTCGATAAATTTAATGGGTAGAACTATCAGTTATGGAAGATGCAGATGGAGGATTACCTCTATCAAAAGGATTTATGGATGTCGTTGGAAGGAGTAGCCAAGAAACTAGAAACAATGTCTAATGAGGATTGGAATCTTATTGACAGAAAGGCACTAGCAACCATTCGGTTGTGCTTGGCACCATTGGTGGCATTCTATATAACAGAAGTGAAGACAACAAATGATCTGATGAAAGGTTTGGATAAATTGTATGAAAAACCCTCAGCCTCAAATAAGGTATTTCTCATGAAGCATTTGTTTAATCTGAAAATGGTTGAAGGTGGATCTATGACAGATCATTTAAATGAATTTAATATGATTGTCAGTTAATTGACTTCTGTAAATGTAAAATTTGATGAAGAAGTTAGAGCTCTCTTGATATTATGTTCATTGCCTGAAAGCTAGAATAGTTTGGTAATGGCAATTAGTAACTCTATTTCTGGTTCAAATACCCTAAAATTTGATGATGTTGTTGGTGTTATTCTGAATGAGGAAATTTGTAGGAAAAGCTCAGGTGGATCCACATCAGGCAGTGTTTTGAATGCAGAAAGCAGGGGCAGATCAAAGGAGAGAGGTAAAGGTTCTGGAGGTCATGGGAAGTCACGAGGAAAATCAAAGGACAAGAGATCCCAAACCAGAGGACAGAAGGATTGGTGGTACTGTGGGAAACCAAGTCATCTAAAGAAAGATTGCTGGTCTCAGAAGAATAAAGAAGGAGACAAACAAAAAGGAAATAAGGAGGCAAATGTGGTAAGTAATAAATCTGAAGATGATGCTTTGATTCTTTTCCTAGATAATGCTAATGATTCATGGGTTTTAGATTCACGGGCCTTATTTCATGCTACGCCCCATAGAAGTTATTTTCTTGATTATGTCCAAGGGGATTTTGGGCTGGTTTATTTGGGAGATAATGAACCCTATCAGATTGTTGGAAAGGGAAGAATTAAGATTAAGTTGTAGAATGGGAATCATTGGCTACTACAAGAGGTAAGACATGTTCCAAGGATCAGTAGGAGTTTAATTTCAATAGGGCAGCTAGCTGAAGAAGGTTGCATTGTTACATTTACTGATAAAAACTGGAAGGTTTCAAAAGGTGCCTTAATAGTAGCAAAAGGTGTGAAAGTAGGCACCTTGTATCTTTGTATAAGTCATACTGTTCCTTCTACTTTAGTTGTTGCAGAGAAAACACAAACAGGTTCAGGAACAGTTGCTGCAGGTTTGCAGGAAGAGACTGAAACAATTGTTGTAGGTTCTGAGACAACACTGTGGCATAACAGACTTGGGCATATGAGTGAAAAAGGTATGAAGGTACTTCATTCTAAGAAAGTTTTACCAGGTCTGAAATGTATTAATATGGATTTTTGTGAAAGTTGTGTGTATGAAAAACAAAAGAGAGTAAGTTTTCTCAAGGATGGGAAGCAAAAGAAAAATGAATAGTTGGAGCTTGTGCATACCGATGTATGGGGACCGGCTCAAGTATTTTCTCTTAGTGGCTCTCAGTATTATGTTACATTCATAGATGATGCAACTAGGAAGGTATGGATTTATTTCCTTAGGCAGAAATCTAATGTATTTGAAACATTTAAGAAATGGAGAAGCTTGGTTGAGAATGAGAAGGGTAAAAGATTAAAATATCTCAAATCTGATAATGGTGGTGAGTATTGCAGCAAAGAATTTGAGGATTATTGTTCCTTCAATGGAATTCGTAGGCAAAAAATAGTTCCAAGGACTCCACAGGAAAATGGAGTGGCTAAACACATGAATAGGACAATAATGGAGCATGCAAGGACCATGAGATTGCATGTTGGGCTACCTTTAAACATGTGGGTAGAGGCTATCAACACTGTTGTTTATTTAATTAACAGAGGTCCTTCAGTTCCTTTGGGCTGTGGTATTCCAAAGGAAGCATGGACAGGTAAGAAGGTGAGTTATTCTTTTCTCAAAACCTTCAGATGTGAAGCATTTGCACATGTAGATACTAATAATAGAACCAAGATGGATGCAAAATCAAAAAAGTGTACCTTTGTTGGATATGGCATTAATGAATTTGGTTATAGGCTTTGGGATTTTAAAAATTAAAAAATTGTGAGAAGCAGGGATGTTGTATTCAATGAGGTGTTGTACAAAGATCAGTTGCACAGCATGAGAAGAAAGAAAAGGATTATGTGGTGATGGATGATACTCCAAAAAGTGATGTTCTAATGGTTCCTCATACTTTACAACAGCAACCAGAAATACCACAAACTCCAGTGAATGTTAGACGGTCAACAAGGCTAAGTAGACCTCCTGAAAGGTTTTCTCCCTCTTTGTATTCTATTTTGTTAACAGATGCTGGTGAACCAGAAGGGTATGATGAAGCTATGCAAATGGATACAAAGGTTCAGTGGGAGCTTGCAATGAAAGAAGAAATGGACTCCTTGCTGAAAAATCAGACTTGGGAATTATGTAAGTTGCCTACAAGTAAAAAGGCTTTACCAAACAAATGGGTTTATAGGCTGAAAGAGGAAGATGGAGGTAAGAAAAGATTTAAGGCTAGGTTAGTTGTAAAAGGATTTGCACAGAAAAAAGGCATTGATTTTGACGAGATATTTTCTATGGTTGTCAAGATGACTTCTATTCGTAGTGTTTTAAGTATTGCAGCTGCTGAAGATTTGCATTTAGAACAGCTAGATGTGAAAACTGCCTTTCTCCATGGTGATTTGGAGGAGGAGATATACATAGAATAGCCCCAAGGATTTGAGGTCAAAGGTAAGGAGAAACAGGTGTGCAGATTGAAGAAGAGTTTGTATGGCCTGAAACAAGCACATCGGCAATGGTATTTGAAATTTGATAGTTTTATGGCTAAGCAAGGCTATAGCCAGTGTAATTCTAACCATTGTGTTTATTTTAAGAGGTTGGATAATGACAGCTACATTATTTTATGTTTATATGTTGATGACATACTTGTAGCTGGGTCTAACATTGATCACATAAGAGAGCTAAAACAACAGTTAGCACAGTCATTTTCTATGAAGGATTTGGGAGTAGAAAAATAAATCCTTGGTATGAAAATTTGTAGAGATAGGAAGAACAAGAAATTGACTCTATCTTAGGCTGATTATGTTGAAAAGGTGTTGCAGAGATTCCATATGGAGAATGCAAAAACTGTCAGCACACCTTTGCCTAGTCATTTGAAATTAATTAAGGAGATGTGTCCTAAGACACAAGAGGAGGAAGAGAAAATGTCCAAGGCACCATATGCTTCAGCTGTAGGAAATTTAATGTATGCCATGGTATGCACGAGACCGAATATTGCACATGTTGTAGGAGTCGTTAGCAAGTATATGAGTCATCCCGGATTGGAGCATTGGAATGTTGTAAAATAGATTCTCAGATATTTGAGAGGTACCTCCAATAAATACTTATGTTTTAGGGGCTCTAATATTGATTTAGTAGGTTATGTAGACTCATATTTGGTAGGGGATATTGATACTAGGTGGAGTACTATAGGTTATGTCTTTACTGTAGGTAGGACAACGGTGAGTTGGATTTCCAGGTTGCAAAAGGTGGTTTCTTTATCCACCATAGAGGCAGAATATGTAGCTACAATAGAGGCAAGCAAAGATATGGCTGCAATCTTTCATGAAAGAATTGGGCAAACAACAAGTTAATAGTTATTTGTTTATGGACAGCTAGAGTGCCATACATCTTGCAAAGAATTCTTCCTTGCATTCAAAGACCAAACACATACAGTTGAGGTATCACTTCATTCAATTGGTGTTAGATGATGGACAGTTAAGGCTGGAAAAGATACATACAAACGAAAATCTAGTGGATATGTTTACAAAGGCAGTGACAAGGGAGAAGTTGAGCTCCTCTTCAGCTTCGATTAGTCTTCTAGACTAAAAATAACATAAATAGAATAGCAGAGTCTAGGGTGCTTATTTCTAGTGGGAGCTATAGGGTTAGTGGTGTTATGATCAATCTCCAAGTGGGAGATGATATGGTGTGGAGTCTGATCAGTCTCCAAGTGGGAGATTGTTGTTATATGGAGCCTAATCAAACTCGGAGGATAAATTTTCCCCACTTTTATCAGTGCGGTTTCCCCCCAAATTCCTATAGGGTCCAGGGGCAGCGCCCCTGGCACCTCACATGGTTTTTTATTATTTTATAAAGGCACCGGGAGTTATTTTTTCATTGACTGACATAAGAAACCCCTATTTTTGTAACTGACAAAAAGCTTGATAAAAGTGGCTAAGGGTTAGGGTTTCTATTGATATTGTAATATAGCATTTGTAACGGTATTGAGTTGTAAGGATTGCTAGTTGTACTTGGTTTGATTTATTGGATAATAATATTGGACTCTCTGTTGGTGGATGTAGCCTAAGTTTGGGTGAACCACGTTAAAACTTGTCTCTCACTGTTATTATTTCTGTGTATTTTCATTCCTTTGTTTAATCTTTATTTGCATTTAATTGATATTTTCTGCCAGCTAACCCTAATGACTAGGAAAAATTCTCATGCTTGCGGTAGCATATACAAGATATGAGGTCATATAAAATTTGAATGTTGTGTTCACTCTCACCAACTGCTCATGCAAAGCATTACTAATCTGTTCTCCCCAGAAGATTTTTTGTGTGCCCCAGAGAATCACCTTGATGTATGTATACATCCATTTTTGAAACTTGGAGGAAGAAGGGAGTCCTCTAATGCAACTCAAAAATGTGACCAAGTCACAAACCTCCTCTACAAAGTCACTCCTAGGGAGATCCTTCGGCCATCTGGTTAGATTGCTCTGAGGAATCTTCAACCATTTACTATTTATGTATCTTCTTGTAACTTCCACATCTGTATCATAGTCTCTTTGCTCTTGAGCAAAATCAATTTGTCCAATATTTTCATTAGGGGGACACATGAAGATTTTATCAAGAAAATCTGCATCTAACCTCATAATCACATTCCCTTGGGAATCTGTCACAACCCTAGTATCCCTGTTGTAATGGCTAGCCACCTGAAGAACAAACTTAGGGTTATGGGCAGAAACTAGAAAAGAGGCAACCAAATGAATGTTGTTGTCAATGATCTTTTGCATGTGTCTGGAAGGATTTGTCTGTTTAGTTTTTTCCACAAACTCTGTCATATCTACATGCCCTATCTCTGTATCTCTGATTTCATCAACATTTGATTGTACTTAAGTGACAGGGAAGACCCCTTAGTATTTGTACTTCATGATTTTGGCTTTGGATGGAGATGGCTCCAACATTAGCTCTGGAGAGAATTCTGGAAAAGATATCTACCACAGATGTTTGTTGAAAACTACAAAAAGACATGATCTTGCAGTTAGGGGAAAATGGGTAAATTGGGATTGTTGCGATTCGATGATCATGAATAGGGAAGTATACGTTGAAGGGCTTGAGTGTGCATAAATCAAGGTAAAAGGTGAAAGTGGGTTAATAGGTCTTGAAAGGCAAATTTTCCTAGTGTTAAGAAAAATTCAGGAAAATGTGCATGGGCGGTCAAAATGACCGCTCCTGCACAAGGGATCATTCACTTATTATGCAAAGTCAGTCATTTTAACCACTATTGCACATATTTGGAAAGATTTATATTTTTTATGTAGGGGCGGTCAAAATGACCGCCCTTACATATGAGGGAAAAAAATCAAGTTTGAGGCACATGCAAAAGCGGTGAAAAGGTCCACCAGTGCCTGTTGGATGGAAAAACTTCAAGTTTGATCTATATGTGTATAAGCAACAAATCCACCTACTAATGCATATGAGGAAAAGGGTTTGAAGTGTTGAGTCTATCCAAAGGACCACTTATACATATGTTTGTTGAAAAACCCTAATAATATGCAAAAGCGGGGATTTATACCATTTGTGCATGTTAGGGAAAAACTCAAGGTTTACATGTAGAGGTGGTGAATTTCACCGCCCTTACACAAGTAAAGAACTTAAGCTATAAAGTGCATCAGAGGTGGTTTTGACCGCCAATGCATATTGAAAAGGGGAGAGCAGCGAAAACAGTCATCAATGCAACCAACGAGATACTTAGAGTTTAATTAAGATTAGATCGACGAATATCACCGCTAAAGGAAAAAACCTAGGGTTTTCAAAAGAAAGACTCACAAAGCAAAAACTAATGAACAAATATTCATAGAAGATTTAAACGCAACAATGAAATTTATAAGAAATGAAAACTAACATTTACATTTCATACGAAACTCTAGAGAAAGACAAAAACACAAAAAAAAGGAAAATAGAAGCTTACCTCTAAAACGAGACCAGACCCTAGGCACAACCGTAAAAACAAAAATCCACTTCAATCCTCTCACTCCAAAGTTTATGCAATTGGATTAGCATCTGAGGGCTCGAAAGCTAGTCTGGAGAGAGTTTTGAAAATGACGACTAAACAAAACAACTAAAAATGACTTTAAAAAGGGGTTTAAAAAGTTGCATTAAACATGGCATGAACGCCATTAATGCCACTTCAGTTAACTTGATACGCCAAGATTTCACACGGGCGGCAGATTTCACCATCAATGCATATCAGGTGAACAAGCTCAAAACATGCACAAGCAGCGAACAATACCGCTCCTACATATTCGAACCAAAACACATGTATGAGAGGTGTTTTTGACCTCTCCTACATGTAAATCCACAATAATATAAACATATGCACAAGCGACAGATTTAACCGCTTGCGCATATTAAAACAACAATAAACATACAATAGTGATGGATTTAACCGCTAGTGGACATGAAGACTCAAAAACTTACTAACACCCTAAAATGATCAAAATTGATATTTTGATCAATTTGCAACCTAATCAATTTTCACAAACTTTGAGGAATCAACTTAAAGAATGATCACAAACTATTCTAGGATGTAGATGACTTTGCATGAGGCCAAGAAGACTTGTCTTGATTTGTAAACTTAGAGTGTAGGCTATGAAATGGACAAGTTTCATAGGGGTTGTCTACAAAAACGAGCGTAGCTGATTTTGAGAACAACATTCTTTAAGGTAGATAGCCTGGTAGTGAGCTGCCATTAGGGTTTAATAGTCCTTAGGGTTTAACATCCCTTATTGTAATCTTGCTAGGTTTAGGGTTGAGGCAGTGAGCCTGCTAGACCTAGTTGTTCATGGCAGTGAACCAGCATGTTCCAGGCCCATGGAGTGACCAAGCCTAAACATCATTATTTGTAAAGATTGCAATATATATTTGAGATCTAATCTTCTTCGTGGTTTTTCCCATTTTGGTTTTTCCACGTAAAAATCTTGTTGTCCATGTGTCATGCTTTTATGGTTGCTGTTCATATGCATGTTGTGCCTTTGTTTAATTAATTTTGGAAAATGGTTGAAAGTTAAAGTGCATCAAAAGATTTTTAGAACACTAATTCACCCCCCCTCTCAGTGTTCCTGACACTCAACATGACTCACCTGTACGCTCAGCACCACAGTGGCATTTCATAGAGGTTTCTTCTTTATTGAGCCTTGTCTTAGCCCCCCATGAAACTGCAAAATTACCACGTATGCCAGGTCTTAAGGCCTCAATGTAGAATTAAAAGAAAAGAAATATGTAGCGGGTTGCGGAGCCGTCGATCTTATGACCTCTTGTTCATCCAACGGCTCCAATTTAAACTCAGGGTTCTAAGCATTCTAGTGGCACCAAAAGTATTCATTCAAGTTGGTGACATCTATAGGTAAAATTCAAGGGGGGTGGCTCAGTTCTTCAATATGAGGGGACTTCAATGGCTCGGTAGCGGATTATTCAGTGGTTGGTGATGACTTTTGGGTTCTCTTCTTCAATGCTCTATCTTCTCTTGCATGTGGATAGCCTTTCCTAGGGGTGCAGGTCTACTAGAGGCATGGGTTCTTCCCCCACTGTCATTTGTTTCTGACTCTACATTGATGATAGCATTGGTGATCTTGGGTCCCATGGACCTATCTCAGTGTTCTCTACACAAGGATTTGATATATAAAGCATTGTGATCTTCAGTAGAAGGGGGAGTTAGTAATTTTTGGGTTATTATACCAAAAAATTCCTTGTAATCAGACCTCTTAGTGCAATTGTAGGATTATCAGAATTTGACTCACTGTGCCTGTAGCTTGGCCTCTATTGTCTTCTGGTTAATCCACCCATGAATGTGATTAGCTATATTATGTATTTTCCTACTAGAAGTTATTTTGCATTGTAATAGTTTATGGCCTTCATGATCAATATATTCATAATATTTTGCCTCTCTTATGCTCTAATTTCTATGTTTTACTTGAATATGTGATCTATTCTATGAGTAAAATGGCTCCTTTATATGTTAGGTCTTCATCCCAATGCCTCAATCAATTCTGTAAGTCTGTGTGAACCTTCCTTTGTGATTGAGATTGTTGTGTCTTTTCTAGGCTTACTACTACTCACTAAATCTTAGTACATCACTCTTTTCCCTTTATGTTTCCCTCTCTCCCTTTTCCTTGGTGATCATTAGTGTAGGTTTAGTTGATTTCTCTAAGCCTTAATCTTAGAATGAGAAACCAGCCTTCTCTGGAGGTCTAATCTCAATATTGCAAGGTCCCACACCATGAGATCATTCCCATTGTGTCATTAGAATGGTTGGACTCTCTCCAAGCTGGGTGCAACTCTATGTGATAACAGTTCCTGGCACACCCAGTGGGACCAACTTGATGAGCTCTATCATCCGTTGAAGGATCTGGTGTGTTCTTCAACATGTCTTGCCATTTAGGGCAGTCTTTACAAACACCATGGTGACTCTGCTGAACAAATCTACTGGTCCAACCAGTCCAAGCACTTGAAGAACTCAAAGGATCAAGATTTTAGTGGTTTTCCTAGTCTATTTTGCTTTCAGAAGCATCTCAAATCACCTAGGGACTCTCTTCTGGGTATGTATCTAGTTTCTCTCTGGTTGCAGACTTGTTTTTCTCTAATTCTGACATTTTTATGATTATCCAGCATTTATATGCTATAAAATGTTAAATTTTTATGGGAGTTATGGCTATTCCCCTCCACCCAACCAAAATGCAACCTATTGGCCCCCATATCAGCAATATCAAGCCCAAAATGCCTCTAATTTTATGCCATGTAGCCCTACAACAACAGAATATATATCCTCATAATGTTGGCCTCCCACCCACCCATACTCAATCTTCTTATCAGCCTAATAATGCTTGTTATCAACCCCAAGAAGACTACCTCAAGCTGCTAGAGCTTAGGGAACATTTAGACGCCATAAAAAGAGATATGGGATATAGTCTACTACAGGAACCCTTTGGTTTTAACATCAGAAATGAGGATGATGTAATGGTGATACTCTAAGGTTTCCAACAGGAGTGGGATGAAATTCAAAGGGTCAAGGAGTATAACAGATAGCAAGATGAGCTTTCTTATCAGGCTCATCTTTAACAACAATAGATGGAAGTAGAGGAAAAGGCTCAAGTGCTTGGAGAAAATTAAAATGCAACTTGCAACCCTATCTGAGCACCAATTAAGGCAAATGCTTGCCGATGTAGAGGGGTGGAAAGCTTAGGCAGCCACCTTCATTCCCAGATTTAGGCAGCCTCTCCCTCCTACACAAGTTCGGCCTGCTACAGAGCTAGCCCCAAAATTTAAAATCCCAAGTTTTAGAGGCCCCCAGCCTTCACAAGGGCTTGTTCCTACACCAAATCAGCCTATTCCCCCTCAGAGGAATCTTCTTCAAGAGGCTCTTTTGGCCCATATTTCATGTTATCCCTCTTGCCCTAGCCTCAAAGTGTAGGATAGACCAATTTTCTGGTGAGATGTTGGGTTTTATGAGCCACAAAAAGAAATATTTGAAGCTGTGTGAAGCAGCCAGCTATTAGTGACCCCCCTGCACTACTAAAATAAAAAGCTCAGGCCGGCTGCTAGAAGAAATCATGTCAAATCTAATGGAGTAGCAATGTGTTGAGCATGATATTAATGCTAATTCAAGTGTAGGGTTGAGTCCCCTGGACTTCAGCTCATTTGAGGAACTTTCTCATGTTGTAAACAAGATGAATGAAATCTAAATGCAAAGGAGGCTTAGTGAAGAGTTCCAGTTGTAGAGGCAACCCAAGCAAAATCCAGTGGAGTTGCAGTCCAGTGATGTGGGCATGGTGGAGGAAATTGCTCTAGTTGCTCCTAAGGAGGTGGAAGATGCCACTATATTTCATGAACTACCTGGCTGCATTGAAAATGATGAGGGCATACAGATGCCAGCAATTCTAGAGCAGCGTGGGGATATTGAGACTGATGATAGGTTGCTGGAATGTGAAGCCAAACATGATAATGAGGCTCTAGCTCATGAAAAAGAGCATGCAAGTAGCCCTATTCTAGAAAATGCAGAAATTAATGAAGCTAGGGTGGATCTTCTCATTCCTATGTGCTTTGAAGAGTTGGAAGACCTCTTTTAGGATGCGATAGATATTTTCTACCCAAGATGTAACATCAAGTTGGTGTCCTCTAAGGATGAACATCATGAGCATCTTGATCCAAGGGTGGGGTTGGCTATATTTCCATTTGAATCACTGGGGTCGGGGCATTTAGATCAGAAAGCAAAGAAAGAATTAGTGTAGAGGCATGAGATTAACCCTATTGATTTGCATGTCATTTCAAGGGGATGTCCTATTAGGCATCTAGCCCAGCTAGAGACACATCAAGAAGAGTCACCACTTGTCATGCTTACCTCTAAGCATGAAGTTGAGTATCAAAATGAGTGGGATCAACCCATCTATTCACTTCTTGGCAACAACATCAACAATTAATTTAGGTGGATAGGTGAGTTTATCCCCATTCTTGGGGGAGTGCTCCATCAATTTGTCATATGTCAACTCTTTCCCCATCTCTTGCTAACTATCCATGAGCATAAAAAACATTGTAAGTTGTTGAGAAAGGGTAGTTATTTTGAAGAACTAGTTAATGGCTTTGTTTAAGGTCAGTTCTGGTTGGTTAGTTTAGGTGTAGTTAGTTTTGTTTTGTTTTAGGTTTCCTTTCAATAAGTGTCCTTGCACTCTGTTGTATTCTCATTAGGAGGATACATGCTTTGTTGTTGTTTTATTTAGCCTTGGTAGCTTGCCCTAGTTGTTTTAGCTCCTCTATTCTTGTTGCAGTCTCTTTTGACTCTATGTGTGATGGATGTGTAAGGCCACTAGTCTATTGTTTAGAAAGCAAACATCCTCGTGAGTCACCAAAATGTTATCCTATTTTGCCTCCTTGGCCAAATAGTCTAAGATCCATGAAATCCTGGTGTTTTCCCCCTCTAGAATGCAAGGCAAAGCTACCCAAATTGGCTAAGTCCCAAAAATCCTGAGTTGCCTTGTGTTTTTCATGTTATCGGACTTTCAAAGTTTAGAGTTTTGGTCTTCAGTGTTCCATCCTTCCTACCCCAAACTCCACTCCTTTGCCTTAATTGCCTAAGTATTCAATATTTTTCAAATTTTCAAAGTTCGGAGTTTCCCTCTTCTCCTTCCTTTTGGAAGGTGGAAGGCAGAAGGTTTG
Organism: Cunninghamia lanceolata; assembly: GCA_027924645.1. Classification (NCBI taxonomy): domain Eukaryota; kingdom Viridiplantae; phylum Streptophyta; class Pinopsida; order Cupressales; family Cupressaceae; genus Cunninghamia; species Cunninghamia lanceolata. Next base: position 10,495,012 of record BSBN01000703.1, on the reverse strand, counting down.
AAGGCTGAACTTTGCTCTCTTTTCTCTTCAAAGGAAACTAAGTGTTATTTCATCGGAGGTCAAGAGTTCACTCTTTCCTCTTCTCTCTGAAGGCAGCAGTGGGGCCTGAGGGTGCCACATGGCAGGATATCGCAAGCCCACAGGCTACCGAAGCTGACATCATGTTCCCACTATGGGCCTATGAAATGAGGATAGTTGTAAGTTTATCGTAGCCTATGGCCATGGGGTCAACGACTCAGTTGGATGAAGTAGATTGTGCCAGGTGTGGAAGGACAAAGTGAAGAGGTGGGGTCCTTAAGGATCAAACGGTAGTGCAATGTCACAGGAGAATCTTGTCTGTAGGAAAGATTCTATGCACAGCTGTGAGATGTTGACATGTGGCATGTTCCTTTGTTCTTGCCCCTTATTTTCGAAGGATGTGTTAGGTAGCTTCCAGGGTGCACCACGTGTATATGTGGTGCAAGTTCTAAACAAACCAAAGAAATTTTCTCTTCATCTTGTGTCGTTTGGACACATGGTGTGTTAGTGCTTCTCCATAAGATCTTTCAATGTGGGCTCCTATACGCTGACAACATTTCTATGAATAGCAACTCACCTATACGCTTAGTGCCACTGTGGCATTTCACGAAGGTTTTTTCTTCACTGAGCCTTGTCTTGGCCCCCCACGAAGCTGTGAAATTGCCATGTATGTCAGGTCTTAAGGCCTCAATGCAGAATTAAAAGAAAAACAATATGCAGCAGGTCATGGAGCTATCGATCTTACGGCCTCTTGTTCATCCAGTGGCTATGATTTAAACTTAAGGTTTTAAGCATTATGGTGGTAACAAAAGCATTCATTCAAGTTGGTGATCTCTGTAGGAAAAATTCAAGGGGAATGGCTCGGTTCTTCAATGTGAGGGAACTTCAATGGCTCGGTGGTGGATTATTCAATGGTTGCTAATGACTTTTGGGCTCTCTTCTTCAATGCTCTATCTTCTCTTGCATGTGGATAGCCTTTTCTAGGGGTGCAGGTCTACTAGAGGCATGGGTTCTTCCCCCACCATCATTTGTTCCTGACTCTACATTAATGACAGCATTGGTGATCTTGGGTCCCATGGACCTATCTCAGCATTCTATGCACGAGGATTTGATATATAAAGCATTGTAATCTTTATTGTACTGCCAAATTCCTCGTAGTCAGAACTCTTAGTACAATTGTAGGATTATCAAAATTTGACTCACTGTGCATGTAGCTTGGCCTCTATTGTCTTCTGGTTAATCCACCCATGAATGTAATTAGCTATACTATGTATTTCCCTGCGATAAGTTATTTTGCATTGTAATAGTTTCTGACTTTCATGATCAATATATTCACAATATTTTGCCTCTCGTATGCTCTGATTTCTATGTTTTACTTGAATTTGTGATCTATTTTGTGAGTAAAATGGCTCCTTTATAGGTCAGGTCTTCATCCCAATGCCTCAATTAGTTCTATAAGTATGTGTGAACCTTCCTTTGTGATTGAGATTTTTGTTGTGTCTTTTCCAGGCTTACTACTACTCACTAAATCTTGGTGCATCACCCTTTTCCCTTTCTTTTTTCCTCTCTCTCTTTTCCTTGGTGATCATTAGTATAGGTTTAGTTGATTTCTTTAAGCCTTAAGCTTAGAATGAGGAACCAGCCTTCTCTGGAGGTCTGATCTCAATATTACAAGGTCCCACACCTTGAGATCATTCCCATTGTGTCATTAGAATTCTTGGACTCTCTCCAAGTTGAGTGTAATTCTATGTGATAACAATTACCTTTGCAAAGTGCAATTGTTGTGCATTGCTTATTGGCCTATGCTTGTTTATTTTGTAAAACATCTCCTTGAATAAATCTCTATCCATAATTGTGGTTATTGCATCTCTTATACCATCTTTGATGTCCATAAAATGCTCTATCAACATTCCTTCCTTCATAATTGCTTTCTTGCACTTCTTGGAGGCCCATGAGATTTCTTTAGGACCCATCTTAGAAGTGGTTCTCTTAAAGCCCATTTTTTATGTTGTGTAATACAAGTATGGTTTTTTAAAAAATGACAATTTTGATATAAACATAAGGTGATATAGGGTTTTGAATTTGCATAAAATAGGGCAACATGTACCAGTTTGAAATGCAAGTAATTAATATGTAAACCCTACTATAGAAAGAAGAAACAAACCTAATCCCCCCAAGCTTGATTATAATTTTCCAATTATAAGTTTGAATTCACTTCATATAGTAAGGTCACAGGAACTCAACTTACTAAGCATAATCTTGTTTTGTAGTGGAAATCTACAACAACAAAAATACTTGAGGACATTGTGCCCAATGCAGAAATTTATTAGCCCACTTCAAGCTACAACTAGTTGTTTCTATTGATATATTGTCATTGATGTCAAATTTTGATGTCTAAGGCAAAGTTGTGCATAGAAGAGAAAGATGGAAATGCTAAGTTTTTGTGTTTTTCCTTTAGTTGACAAAAATGGCCAAATCCGAACCTCTTTGTGGTTTGCCCTTAATTGGCAAAAGTGGCTAATTTAGAACTCTTTGTATTTTGCCTTAGTCATAAAAAATGGCCAATTCAAAACTCTTAGTATTTTGCCTTTAGTTAGTGAAATTAGCCAAGACAGAAAGTATTTTCAATAAAGACTTAGAAAGCAAAATGACTCAGTCGGGAAAAAGACTTTGTCAGTAAAAAGTTGGTTTTCTGAACTAGTTCAGAAGTTTGACATTTTGCCGATTTGATGACAGGGCGACAAGTGGCTCTCAAAGTCAAAGGTTCATGGTTTGACCAGTTCGCCGATAGAGAGAAAGTGTTGAAGAAAAAGACTTAGTCGGGAGAATGACTTAGTTGGGGAAGTTTTTATTTCTTGAACTAGTTCAGAAGTTCAGATTAGGTGGTAAAGAACTCAATGAGCAAAGTTCATGGTTTGAAGGATTTGTTGATAGAAGGCAAAAAGCAAGAGAAAAGCAAAGTTCATGGTTTAGGAAATTTGTCAATAGAATGCAAAAAGTGATAGAGAAGGAAAGTTCGTAGAAAGAGCATTTTGCCGATAAAGCAGGCATACACCAATGTTCAAAGAAAGAGATTTTCACCGATAAGGTGGAAATAGAACGTTGTTCAGGAAAAATGATTTTCACTAACAAAGGGTTAGAAGTCAATGTTCGCAAAAGGTGACTTTTGCCGATAAAGGGAACAAAGGTGACAGTTTGAATAAAGTGGATATCGCTGATAAGAAGGATAAAGAAGATCAAAGGGCAAGGTTCAGAAAAAGAAGAAATCGTCGATAAAAGGTGAAGGAGAAAAAGTTTGAAGAAATGAACTTTTGCCAATAGAAGCAATAGAAGCCAATGTTTAACGGTTAGTTCAGCTAAGTTTTTGTTGGATGGTTAATGTTGTGTTTGTTGATGCTTCCAGTTTTCCCAACATGTTATAGTTTTGCATCTGCCATGTCTCAGAGGTTTTTTAGTTGGTGATTTAGTTTCTTCTCTACATAAAGTTGTTATGAACTCATTATGTAGTTTCTTCTTAGCAACGTATTGTTATGATTGGTTGAGAAATTTCTTCTCATCAAAGTATTGTTCAAAATTTGTTGTGCAGTTTCTTATCTGCAAAGTATTGTTTTGAATTTATTGAGCAGTTTCTTCTCATGTAGAATTTGTTGAGAATCTGTTAAGCAGTTTCTTCTCATGTGAATGTTATATAGAGTGTGATGTGTTGCTTTGTAATGTTGTTGAATATAGAAGTTCTCTATGCATATGAAATGTGATATTGTTAATGAGAATAGTGAAGGTAATAATACTTTGAGCGAATATTACAAAAGAGCATGTGCAAGTGAGAACAAAGAGAGTCTCGGTGTGCTGTGTAAGAAGAGAATTCTATGTGTATTGAAGAGGTGCATCTGAGGTTAGTAAAAGAACCAAATGTCTACATATTTGAATTTGTAAAGTTTCAGAGGTTTGTGCTTCTGGTGGACTGAGTTGGTGCTCAAATTAGGGGATTGTAGTCTCCTTAGAGTTGGTGCTCTTAAATTAGGGATTTGAAGATTCCTTAGAGTTAGCACTCTTAAATATTGTAATCAATGGTTTCATTTGTGAGGCTAGATTAGGTCGGTAGTTCCTAGCATCATTTTCTCACCATGGTTTTTCCCACACTGGGTTTTCCATGTATATCCGGTGTTCATGTGTGCATGCTTTATTAGTGTTGATATTACTGCATTGAAATTTAATTTGATTTAAATACTAGAGGGTTGAAGTTTTATGTTTTATTGACCTACTAATTCACCCTCCCCTCTCAGTAGATTACGTATGTTCTAACAATTGGTATCAGAGCCAAGTTCCTTGAAGAGGCTTAACAGCTAAAGGTTGATCTGGGAGATCAAAAACATGGCCAGTAAAGATGGATCTCACTCAAACAAAGCACCATTGTTTGATGGAATGAATTATGCATTCTGGAGCATAAGGATGGAGACTTACCTAATCTCAATAGGATACAATGTATGGCAATCTGTTCTAGATAGTTATACAGCTCCTCAAACTCCTCCAATGTACCAAGTGGGTAAGAAGAAATGTGAGAATAATGCTAAGGCTAAGAATGGAATTTTGTGTGGTTTAGCTAACTCTGAATTTGTGAAAGTAATGCAATGCAAGTCTGCCAAAGAAATTTAGGTGAAGCTTCAAAGCATATATGAAGGAGATACAAAGGTAAAACAAGCCAAGTTGTAGACCTTTAAAGAAAGATTTGAAAGCCTAAAAATGAGAGAGGAAGAAAAGATTGATGATTACCTGCTCAGAGTTGATGAAGTTGTGAATGCTATGATAGGATTGGATGAAATAGTAAAAGAGCAAGTGATTGTTTAGAATGTACTTAGATCTCTACTATCCAAGTATGATGCTAAAGTCTCTGCTATAGAAGAAGTAAAAGATCTTGATAAGATAACTATTGATGAGCTACATGGTATTTTTACTACTTATGAAATGAGGATAGCTGGTACTGAGAGCTCCAAGAGAGAAGCTGCATTTAAGGCATCAAAGAAAGAAAAGAATAAAGAGCCTAAATCTGAGACAGACATGGAAGAGGCCAACTTTGTAAGAAGACTAAGGAGAGGATCAATAAAGTATAGAGGTAAGTTACCTTTCAAATTTTTTAATTGTGGAAAGGTTGGTCACTTTGCTGCTAAATGTCCATCTGTAGGAAAAGATAAAAGTGATGAACATGATAGCAAGAATAGTAACATATAGTTCTATCCAAAGAAGAACTTTTAGAAGAACTATCAAAAGAATTTTTAGAAGAACAAAAAGAGCCTTTACATAAAAGGTGACTATGATTCCTTTGAAGAAAGTTCTGATTCAAAAGACAACAACGAAGGTTGTTCTGAGGCTGAAGAAAATGAATTCCTATTTATGATAGTAGTCTATTGTTAAAGATCAGAACATTACTGATCTGGGAGACCTTGAGAATGAAGAACAAGGTGAAGTAGACTTGGAAGGAGAGCTAGTATGTGCCTTACAAGAAATTGAGAAACTTAGGAAGAAAAACTCAAAACTGAAGCTGCAAATCCAAGAAGATATGGTGTCTGAGAAACTTGTAGTATTAGAAGTGTTCATTGTTGAGTTGAAGACACAAGTGGAAGAAGCTAGAAGAATAGAAGAGGTTACAAAATTTGAATTGAAAGCTGAATCAGAAGAGTGTCTGAAGCTAGAATCCGAAGTGATATCTCTAAGAAAAGAATTAGAAAAGGCTAAGGATAAGATTGGCCTAAGTCTGAAATTTGATAAGAGCAGTAGTATGCTTGATGAGATGATTAGCAATCAGACATTTCCAAAGAGCATGGCTAGTCTAGGATTTGAAGAACGTCAACATTCAAAGACCAATAATCCTCCTAAAGATACTAAAGAGAAGATGCAAAAGAAGGAAGATGATGGCTTCACAAAAGTTAGAGATTTGAAGGAGAAAAGATTCAAAGGACCCCCTCCTACAAAATACTCTACTAAAATTAGGTTTCCTCAATCCTTTTATGGTTATTTATATTCATGTAATCAATATGGTCATAGGGTTGTTAGTTGTAGAATTATTCCTAGGAGAAGACTAATTTCATTAGCAAAAATTCTTTTGCACCTCTAGGAGATTTTAAAATAGTTTGTTACAAATGCAATAACTATGGTCACATTACAAAATATTGTAGAACAAATTTTGTAAAATCTAACAAACTAGGAAGAAAGGAGAATGTTTCTCCTAAGAAGGATAATGTGTCAGACTCTCTTGTCAATAAGGAGATGACAACTATGAAAGTTTGGAAGAAGAAGAAGAAGGATGATCAGAAGAAAGAAGAGTCTCTAATAGTGCAGACTGCATTTCATGCCAAGAGACATAATCCATGGGTAGTAGATAGTGGTTGTTCCAGTCACATGACAAGTGATATAAGTCAGTTTCTAGGCCTACAAGATAGGAATGGAGGTTCAGCCAAGTTTGGTGACAATACATCTGCCAAGATAGTTGGTAAAGGAACTCTTTGTATTGATGGAAAGCAAAGACACAAAATGTCTACTATGTGGAAGGACTAAAACACGATTTGCTGAGTGTGAGTCGCATGTGTGACAATGGATATAGTCTAACCTTTAATGCAGAAGGTTGTGAAATCAGGAAAGCGAGTTCTAGGATGTTAGTGGCTAAAGAAAGCATAACAGAGAATAATCTTTATCATCTCAAAGAGATGCATGGTAAAATCTATTTGATGGGATAGACTGATGAAAGTTGGTTGTGGCAAAGAAGATTGGGACACATCAATTTTGACAACCCTGTGAAGGTAAGCTCAAAAGGGGTAGTTAGGCATATTCCTAAAATCATCAAGCCAAAAATACTATATGTAAGGAATGTTAGCATGGGAAATAGACAAGGTCTAGTTTCAAAACAAAAGAATACTCTACTTCAAAACCTTTGGAGTTAGTACATATAGATCTAAGTGGTCCAACTAAGACACAAGGAGTACAAGGTGAGAGATATTTCATGTTTTTTGTTGATGATTTCTCAAGAATGACATGGGTAACCTTTCTTAAGGATAAATCAGAAGCTTTTAAGAGATTTAATATGTTTAGGTCTATGGTTGAGAAGGAGAGTGGTCTAACACTTAAATGCTTAAGATCAGACAGATGAAGAGAATTCACCTCAAATGAGTTTGTGGAATATTGTGAAAGACATGGCATAAAAAGACAATATTCTACACCTAGAACTCCATAGCAAAATGTAGTTGTGGAAAGGAAAAATAGGATAGTAAAAGAGATGGAAAGAACTATGCTAAATGAAGCAAAGTTACTTGATGTCTACTAGAGAGATGCAGTACACATAGCAGTGTATATCTTGAACAAAGTACAGTTAAGAATTAACACTGTTCAGACATCGCATGAATTATGGTATGGCGGAATTGTGTCTATCAAATAATTCAAGGTGTTTGGTAGCAGATGCTACATTAGAAGAGATGAAGATGGCATTGGAAGCTTTGATTCTAGATGTGATGAAGGTATTTTTCTGGGATACTCTAGTAGATCCAAAGTGTATAAGCGCTACAACAAGTGACCACCGAATTATAGAAAGTGCCAATGTCAAGGTAGATGAGGATCAGTCGCATCTAACAACCAATAAGGATAGTTGTTCAAAAAAACTAGTTATAATAGAAAAAGAAGGAGATGTGATTGTTGCTAAAGAAGAACTTGAAAGGATAAACGGTAAAGCACCCTCTTGGTATGTTCAAAATGAACATCCTGAACAATAGTTAATAGGAGACAAGAATGAAGGCTTTCAAACTAGAAGAAGGCTAGCTAAATCAAATGAACAAGTAGATTTATCATTACTATCTAAGATTGAACCTAAATCATTTATTGATGCTAGTAAGGATGAAGGATGGATAAATGCAATGGATGAACAGCTAAATCAGATACTAGAGAAAAATCAAACTTGGGAATTGGTTCCAAGACCTGTAGATAAGAATGTGTTAGGCACAAAATGGGTGTTTAAAAACAAGTTGAATGAAGATGGAAAAGTTGTAAGGAACAAGGCATGATTGGTTTGTAAAGGATATGCTCAGGTTGAAGGCATGGATTTTGAAGAAACTTTTGCACCTGTTGCAAGATTGGAAGCCATTAGGATGTTTCTATCATTCTTTGTTTATAAGAATTTCAAAGTTTACCAAATGGATGTGAAATCTACATTTTTGAATGGTAATCTTAATGAAGAGGTTTACATTGAGCAACCCGAAGGATTTCAGTTGTCAGAGAAACAAGATTATGTTTGCAAACTAAAAAAGGTGGTGTATGGTCTGAAATAGGCCCCTAGGGCTTGGTATTCTAAACTGGACAATTACCTCTAGCAGCAGGGATTTAGAAGAGGATGTGTGGATAGCAACTTGTACTTCAAATTAGAAGGTGGGCACATGTTGATTGTTGTTGTTTATGTCAATGACATTATTTTTGGTGGTAGTGATGACAAGATTTGCAAGAAATGTGTTGATCAGATGCAAAAAGAGTTTGAAATATCCATGCTTGGAGAACTTTCTTTCTTTCTTGGTTCACAAATATCACAAAAAGACCAAGGTATATTTATATCTCAAACCAAGTATGCAAAGGAGATGCTTAAGAAGTTCAAGATGGAAGATTGTAAGCTTGTGAGTACCCCCATGATGATGGGATGCAAATTGAGAAAGAATGATGAATCACCAAATTCAGATCAACTCTGTATAGATCAATGATAGGTAGCTTGTTGTACCTAACAGCATCGGCAGTTTGCATGGTGGCTAGATTTCAAGTTGTTCCTAAGGAATCGCATGTTCAAGTTGTGAAGAGAATATTTAGATATCTAAAAGGTACTAAGGATTATGGATTATGGTATCCTCGAAATAATGATTTTACCTTGACAACATATATAGATGTTGATTGGGCAAGAAGTATTGATGACAGAAGAAGCACCAGTGGTGGAGCTTTCTTCCTTGGTGATACGTTAGTATCTTGGCTCAGCAAGAAGCAAGATTCAGTGACATTGTCCACTGTTGAAGCAAAATATGTTGATGTTGTGTCATGTTGTACACAAGTTTTATGGATGAAGCAGACATTCAAGGATATAAAGGTAGATTTTGATGATCTTATTCCCATTCTTTGTGATAATACAAGTGCAATTAATATCTCAAAGAATTCCATGATGCAATCAAGAATGAAGCACATTGCCATTAAATACCATTTTTCTGAGGGAAAGAGTTAGCAATCAGGAAGTCAAGATGGAGTATGTTCCCACACAAGAACAGATTGCAGACATCTTCACCAAGCCACTTCCCAAGGATATGTTTGAATATCTCGGGAAGAATTTAGGAGTTACTGCTCCTTACAAGTAGAAGTGGAGCTATTGAAATTATCCAGGGAGACCAGATCTAGGCATATTTTTTCTTATTTTTGGATAGTGGTTGCCTCTCAAGTGGAGCAAGTAGACAGTTCGTAGTTTGGATGTCACAAGTTCATGTGATAGGGTGAGCAGAAGCATTTCAAACAGTAGTTGTTGGTTGTCAGAAAGGAGGTTGTTTACTTCCCTTTGCCATTGATGACAAAGGGGGAGAAAAAAGTAAGGGGTAGCAGCACTAGAGCAAATGGCAGAAGAAATAGTACAGCACTAAGATCAATTTATGCATAAGTGTTGCCATCAATGACAAAGGGGAAGTTTGTTGATATATTGTCATTGATGTCAAAGTTGGATGTCTAAGGCAAAGTTGTGCATAGAAGAGAAAGAATGAAACACTAAGTTTTTGTGTTTTACCTTTAGTCGGCAAAAATGGCCAAATCTGAACATCTTTGTGTTTTTCCCTTAATCGGCAAAAGTGGCCAATTCAGAACTCTTTGTATTTTTCCTTAGTCGGCAAAAATGGCCAATTCAAAACTCTTTATATTTTGCCTTTAGTTGGCAAATTTGGCCAAGACAGAAAGTATTTTCAATAAAGACTTAGAGGAAAGCAAAAATACTCAGTTGGGAAAAAGACTTTGTTGGGAAAAAGTTAGTTTTTTGAACTAGTTTGGAAGTGTGGCATTTTGCTGATTCGCCGACAGGGTGACAAGTGGCTCTCAAAGTCAAAGGTTCATGGTTCGACTAGTTCGTCGATAGAGAGAAAATGTTGAAGAAAAAGACTTAGTCAGGAGAATGAATTAGTTGGGGAAGTTCTTATTTATTGAACTAGTTCAGTAGTTCAGATATTTTCTGATTCATCGACTAGGCGATAAAGAGCTCAATCAGTAAAGTTTGCAGTTTGAAGGATTTGTCGATAGAAGGCAAAAAGCAAAGTTTACGGTTTAGGAAATTTGTCGATAGAATGCAAAAAGTGACAGAGAAGGAAAGTTCATAGAAAGAGCATTTTGCCAATAAAGCAAACATACACCAATGTTCAAAGAAAGAGACTTTCGCCGATAAGGTGGAAATAGACCGAGGTTCAGGAAAGATGATTTTCGCCGACAAAGGGTTAGAAGTCAGTGTTCACAAAAGGTGACTTTTGCTGATAAAGGGAACAAAGGCTATAGTTTGAAGAAAGTGGATATCGTTGATAAGAAGGATAAAGAAGATCAAAGGGCAAGGTTCAGAAAAAGAAGAAATCATCGATAAAGGGCGAAGGGGCAAAAGTTCAAAGAAATGGACTTTTGTCGATAGAAACAATAAAAGCCAATGTTTGAGAAATTGTAAAAGGGCCTATAGAAAAGGGAATAGATAAATTATTTAAATGGTTAGTTCAATTAAGTTTTTGTTGGATGGTTGTTGTGTTTGTTGATGCTTCCAGTTTTCCCAACATGTTATAGTTTTGCTACTGACATGTCTCAAAGGTTTTTTAGTTGGTGATTCAGTTTCTTCTCTACATAGAGTTGTTATGAACTTGTTATGCAGTTTCTTCTTAGCAATGTATTGTTATGAGTTGGTTGAATAGTTTCTTCTCATCAAAGTATTGTTCAAAATTTGTTGTGCAGTTTCTTGTTTGGAAAGTATTGTTTTGAATTTGTTAAGCAATTTCTTCTCATGTAGAATTTGTTGAGAATCCGTTAAGCAATTTCCTCTCACGTGAATGTTATATAGAGCATGTTGTGTTGCTTTGTAATGTTGTTGAATATAGAAGTTCTCTGTGCATATGAAATATGATATTGTTAATGAGAATAGTGAAGGTAATAAGACTTTGAGCGAATATTACAGAAGAGCATGTGTTAGTGAGAACACATAGAGTCTGGATGTGTTGAGTAAGAAGAGAAGTCTATGTATGTATTGAAGAGGTACATCTAAGGTTAATAAAATAATCAAATGTCTGCATATTTGAATTTGTAAAGTTTCAGAGGTTGGTGCTTCTGGTGGACTGAGTTGGTGCTCAAATTAGGGGATTGTAGTCTCCTTAGAGTTGGTGCTCTTAAATTAGGGATTTGAAGATTCCTTAGAGTTGGTGCTCTCAAATATTGTATTTGATGGTTTCATTTGTGAGGCTAGATTAGGACGGTAGTTCCTAGCAACATTTTCTCACCATGGTTTTTCCCACACTGGGTTTTCCATGTATATCTAGTGTTCATGTGTGAATGCTTTATTAGTGTTGATATTATTGCATTGAAAGTTAATTTGATTTGAATACTAGAGGGTTGAAGTTTTATGTTTTATTGACCTATTAATTCACCCCCCCCACTCTCAGTAGATTGTGTGTGTTCTAACAGTTTCAACAAAATCTCCTTGATGAATTTACCTCTATCAATTCTCCTTCTTTCCTAATTGCTTTCTTGTACTTCTTGGAGGGCCGTGAGATTTCTTTAGGGGCCATCTTAGAAGCGATTCTCTTAGAGCCCATTTTTTTATGTTGTGTAATACAAATAGGGTTTTTTTAAACAATGAAAATTTTGATATAAACATAAGGTGATATAGGGTTTTGAATTTGCTTAAAATAGGGGAACATGTACCAGTTTGAAATGCAATGCAGGTAATTAATATGCAAACCCTACTATAGAGAGAAGAAACAACCCTAATCCCCGCAAGCTTGATTACAATTTTCCAATTATACTAGAATTTACTTCATAAAGTAAGGTGGCAGGGACTTGACTTACTAAGGATAATCTTGTTTTTTAGTGGAAATCTACAACAACAAAAATACTTGAGGACATTGTGCCCAATGCAGAAATTTACTAGCCCACTTCAAGCTACAACTAGATTGTTTCAACAAAATCTCCTTGACGAATTTACAGCTCTTAACTAGGGCTTTCAGTGTTTTATAAAATTGGTTAGAGATTAGTGGCTCAATTGAAAGGACAAAGAGCTTTTATGCAATGGTAAATCCTTAAGGTTGTAGGAAATCAATTTATGAATTCGTAAGTTGATCATTAATGGCGTTCACCCTCCTTATGCACAGTCATTTCAGTGTAAACTCATTCAAAAGTTTTTTCTTCATATAATGGCTACCACATTGTGGCCAATCTAAAAGTGGAGGCCTTCAATTTGCTTGCTAGGACTGGGTTTAGCTGCTGGCAAGTTTTTGGTTCTATGCAAGCACCTCCGACCAATGTTTCATTTTGGATGCCACCCACCAATGGACAATAGCCACCTTTTATGCAAGCTAGGAAATATTAGGGCCCAGTGCCTTTTAAAAGAATATGTAGTGCACAACAGGCAATGTAATACTGGCTTGACAGAAAATTAGTCATTGCCTAATAAATTCATGCCACATGTGCATGCGCTTGTGTAAGGGACTGCAATGGGGCTGGTTAACAGTAGACTAAGATGCCTCAAAGTAGCTATTCATAAAATGGTTATCTAGTGAGGAGGTCAATGACAAGACTAACTAAAGGGGAAAACCACATAATATAAGGCCTTAAAACATTAAACCCTAGGGTTTTAAGCATTTCTTCATTTCAAAAGGGCAAACACATGCTTAGGAAAATATTCCAACTCAAAACAAGGACCAAAGGCCAAAACTAGGCAGGGTGCCGACAATGGTTCATGACAATTTGAATTGAAAGGTAAATAACAATTGGGTTTGGTCTTGATCACTGGCTTGTAGTAGTTTGGTCATTTTTGCATTTACAAAACACATAAGGCATCAAATTGTCTAAACCACGACAGTAGTGTCTATTATCATTTTTTTTTAATATTTTGGGCAATTTTAGATTAGTATATGGTTATTTTTTCTTCAAATGTAAGTTAAAAATAGAAGTGTAGGCTCAATTAGTCTAATCTTGTTAAAAGTAAAAGGAAATATAAGTTCAAAGATAGCAACTACAATATTGACTAATTATATAAACATATAACATAATATGTAATAAAAAAGCTTTCTAATGAGGAACCAATAAACCCTCTGTACTTTATCCAAAAAAATTACTCAATTTAAATTAAAATAAAGTAAAATAAAATTACCAATCTTCTAAATAACTTATAAAAATAAATATTTACTAAAATTAGCAAAACATTTTTCTCACCATGTTTTGACATTTCTAAAACATCTTAAAATTAAGAACCATTTAACTAAAATCACTCATTTTGTGGGAAAATGTGATTTTAAAAATGTTTATAAATGACTTTTAATGTCTTATGTTTTACAAAATTTATAGAATTTAGTTATTCACCAATAGAATTCAAACTTGATTCAAGAGTCATTGACCTCTTTTAACTTAGAAGAAATCAAATTCACCTTGCCCCATCTCTTATGGTGTTATGGTTTAGGACTAGGGTCTAAGGGGCATCTATTCCACCAAATTTGCCCTATCTCATCCCTTATGATGTCAAGCCTTTGTACTCCAGAATAATTGATCTCTATGGATCTCTATAAACCAAGCATTCTCATCAGTAAACCAATGACCACTTGACCACCTTTATATTTTCACCCAAATGTGTGATTAGTTGTTGATGTGGGAGAGAAGCCTATAATGAAAATAATTATGCAGTGAGGTGCCAGGTTTAGCCCAACTAAGCCACGTACCAGCTTCTTCATGTGAGTGTATGTGTAAGATCCCTTGTCTAATCTACCCTAATTTTTTGAGTTCTAGTGTGTTGACATTTCGTCAAACACTTTGCCTTTTGCTTGACAACTAAAATTTCTGAATTTGTATGCTTATAACAACTTGAACATTTCAAGGTTTTTTTATCATATACCATTCATAAACATATCACAGCTCAAAGATAGATAAGAGGCATTTTATCAAACAGTTTGCACTAACACTATATATGGTTGGGAATGCAAAGATAAATGTATGTATACTGCTGTTCATAAAATCAGAAATACAGAGATAATTATTGCCAAAGATTCCTAAGCTTCAAAGGTGCCAAATACATAAGGAAATGATGAACACAATCTTTGCAAATAGCTATTGATCCTCATTGAATATTGTTGTAGACAACTTGAAATGGGGAAGACTTGTTTATTGCAATCTAGAAATATCTCTAACACTGCCCAAAAATCATATGCAAACCCAGAATGACTAAAAATGCATCCCAGAAGCATTGTTTTAGTTGTATGAGCACTGCTGTACCTTGAAATATCCTTCAAACTATAGCTGCTCACCTTAGACAACTGGAATTTGCATCTGAAGTTTATTCCATTTACTTTGATGGTTGTTGGGATCTCTAGAAACACCCTTTCAATCCTTAGTCATGACTAGATAAATCAGAAAATACTGCCCAGATTAGTAATATAACTTTGTCACAAGTAAAGTGCCCTACTAACAAAATTCCAGTTGCTGAACTGAATATGCATAAATTTGAAATAAATCAAATATAATGTAAGCAACCTTGCAAGGCTCAAACTATTCCCAAATTCCATTGAACTCCTCCTCAATACCTCACGAACCTTCTTTTAACCTTGTTTAAGGCCTATCCAGGGTGGCAGCCAACAAATAACATCAAGCCTTAATGCCAATCTACAATGAAAACCCTAGTTGTGGCGCTGAAATATGTTGTCCAAATCTGATATAAAATCTGAATCAAACTTGCAAATAAATCCTTCAAAACCAAAAATTGATTTGATGTCAAATCACCAATTTTAGTAATGAAACCCTAGTAGTTGTAACCTACAAATTAATGTCTTTTCCAGCTCCTCAATAATGCTAAAATCCTGCATTGATGCTCAATAGTAAACCCTAGGTGGATTTACCTCTCAAGTAGTGTTGGGTTTTCATCCAAACCACAAATATCTAAGGGTTTTCATACTTAGAACAAGTTGAACCAAAAGTTATAGCCAAAGAGAAAATCTCCAAATTCCAAATGACAAATTCACAATATGATCCAAATGACTCCCAAACATCCATTTTATAACCCACAAGTTGGGTGCCCAAATTCACTTGATTTTATTTTGCTTTCAAGTCCACCTCCATAATAAAATATATTTTTGTTTTATTTTTATTTTTCTTTCTCAAGTTAGGCCGCCATATAGTGATAATAAAATAATAATATTTTATTATTTTGCCTTTTTACCCTTGAGTGGCCACTTCATCTAATAAAATATAATATTTTAATTAATAAAATATTATATTTGTTGCCATTTGTCCTTTTCCCATTTTCTCCTTTTTTCCACTCTCCAAATATAATATTTTAATAAATAAAATATTATTTTATTTTGTCATTTGTTTTATTTTTTAATTTCTCTTTATTTTTAAAGTGACTTTCCAACTTTCCAAATCTCCATGTTTAAGTTATTTTCTAACTTTCTGTTTTCCAAGATTGAAGTCACTTTAGCTCAAAAAGAGGACATTACAAGTCCTCCCACCCCGAGATTGTTTGCCCTCAAGCAATCACATGTGAATGGCTGATTACTTTCACAAGATACCAGGATCCCATATCCTTCTTGTATCACTGTACATACTCAACATGAAATGAGGAACAACTCTCATCATAACATCCATAACACTCACACATACTTCCTCAAAGATGCTAGTGTAGAATATGACAGCAATGTTAACACTAAAAATTTGATTTAAACTCATCCTGGGACTACTTCCACTGTCATAAAATGATGCAAACTTATCATCACCTAACCTCCAAGTGTTGTAGTGACAATCCCATGCACTCAAATCCATGCAATCGGCTACACTCATCAATGTAAATTCTAAAAATTTCATGATCAATAATGTAGAACAACCATCTCTCAACAATGCATGAAGTAGTGAACCATGAATTAGGGCTAGATAATCCATGCCCTCATGCTCATATTCATACCAAACCCAAACAAGTGACTCCATGACACTTGTCACAAATCCCTGAAGTAGGGCAGCCTCTAACTCTATTAAGGAATCATCAACGTGATGTACATGCACCTCATCATGAATTAACTTCTCAAGCTCTCCATGAATGATCAAGGGTTCAACCAAATCTGAAACACTTATGTCTCCTTCTTCATGTGTAGGCAAAACACTAGTGGCTAGGCCACTAAGTGACTGATCAACTATCTCATCCACATCTATGATGTGACCCTTCAATGGGTTCTCTAAAGATGATAGCACATGATCCTCATGATGTAAACTATGTGTACAAACAAAATTTTCTAAATCATACCTCTTCTCATTACCACCTAAATCTAAATGCTCTTCTTACTTGCTCTCCTCAAGAAGCTTCTCCTTTGCTTGCTCAACCTCCAAGTATTCTTCCCTTGGAAGAAATAGAGATCTAAGGTATGATTCCCTTTGTTGCCTTTCATGATCTAGCTGATTGCGACATTTCTTGACCTCCTGTAAGTGTTGTCTTGCTTGGGCAGCCAACAACTTTGCCTCCTTAGCCCTTCGTAACCATCCATCACACATGTCTTAAGTTTTCTTGACATCCTCTATTGTATGATTTATAACATCAGACTTGTTGTGGCTGGAATCTTCAACGCACTCCTTATGCTTAACACCCAAGTTATAGATGTCAACATTAGGAGATTGTTCCTCTTTTTCCTCACGAGAAGTAGCTACTATCTCATGAAAGTGTGAGGAAATGGAACTGTTGTCACATATCAAAAAATTAGACCTGCTGTCATACCTTCTTTTGTTGTCCTCTAGCTCCTCAATCATTTCTTCTTTGTCCTTGTCCTCATAGGGCTGAATTGAACTTGTGAACATGTCTTCTTTAGAGCTACCTGATTCCAAACTTGAATGCATGTTGACTGATTTTTGTCATCCATATGATAATTTGTAGGCTGCAAGTCAAAAACAAGAACTTCTAATTTTTCAAGAATGCAATTCCCTTTGCTTTTTGTGGATTCTTCTTCATTTTGATCCATTGCTTCAACTTCCTTGTTCAATTTATCATCATTTTTTGCATTAGGCTGATTTATCCTCATTTTTGACTTTTGACCCATGGATGTAAGCCACTGTTGTTGTGACTGCATTAAACTTTGCATCATTTTCTTCAAGATGTTTTCAACACTTAGCTACTCATGTCTCCTAGGACTCTATGATGCTTCTTTGGTCTTCATTCCTATTTTAGCCTCTTTTTGTCCTTTCATTGTTTCATATATTGATTAAAGTAAGGCGTTTCTAACCCCCTGTGGAAGTGTATGGTACTCATCATAAGAAACCATTACATCATCAAAAAATTTAGAAGCCATGATTCACAACCCAAACAGGCTGGCAGGATACACTGCTCTGATACCACTATAAGATCCCTTGTCTAATTTACCATAAATTTCTAGGTTCTAGTGTGTTGACATTTCATCAAACACTTTACTTTTTGCTTGACAACTAAAATTTCTGAATTTGTATGCTTAGAACAACTTGTTTCAAGATTTTTTGATCATATACCATTCATAAACATCTCACAGCTCAAAGATAGATAAGAGACATTTTATCAAACAATTTGCACTAACACTATATATGGTTGGGAATGCAAATATAAATGTATGTATATTACTATTCATTAAATCAGAAATACAGAGATAATGATTGCCAAAGATTCCTAACCTTCAAAGGTGCCAAATACATAAGGAAATGATGAACACAATCTTTGCAAATAGATGTTAATCCTCACTGAATATTGTTGTAGACAACTTGAAATGAGGAAGACTTGTTTGCTGCAATCTGGAAATATCTCTAACACTACCCAGAAATCATATGCAAACCCAGAGTGACTTAATGCATCCCAAAAGCATTGTTTCAACTGTATGAACATTGTTGTACCCTAAAATATCCTTCAAGCTATAGTTGCTCACCTTATACAACTGGAATTTGCATCTGAAGTTTATTCCATGTACTTTGATGGCTGTTGGGATCTCTAGAAACACCCTTTCAATTCTTAATCATGATTAGATAAATCAGAAAATACTGCCCAGATAAGTAATATAACTTTGTCACAAGTAAAGTGTCCAGCTAACAAAATTCCAATTGTTGGACTGAATATACATAAATCAAAAATAAATCAAATATAATGTAAGCAGCCTTACAAAGCTCAAACTATTCCCAAATTCCATTGAACTCCTCCTCAATACCTCACGAACCTTCTTTTAACCTTGTTTAAGGCCTATCCAGGGTGGCAGCCAACAAATAACATCAAGCCCTACTGTTAATCTGCAATGAAAACCTCCATGTGGCACTGAAATCTGTTGCCCAAATCTGATATAAAAATTTGAATTAAACCTGCAAATAAATCCTTCAAAACCCAAAATTGATTTGATGTCAAATCACCAATTTTGGTAATGAAACCCTAGTAGTTGCAACCTACAAATTAATGTCTTTTCCAACTCTTCAATAATGCCAAAAGCCTGCAATGATGTTCAATAGTAAACCCTAGGTGGATTTGCCTCTCAAGTGGTGTTGGGTTTTCATCCAAACCACAAATATCTAAGGGTTTTCATCCTTAGAAGAAGCTGAACCAAAAGTTAGAAAATCTCCAAATTCCAAATGACAAATTCACAATATGATCCAAATAACTCCCAAACACCCATTTTATAACCTACAAGTTGGGAGTCCAAATTCATTTTATTTTATTTTGCTTTCAAGTCCACCTCCATAATAAAAAAAAAATTTTCTTTCTCAAGTTGGGTGGACATATAGTGATAATAAAATAATAATATTTTATTATTTTGCCTTTTTACCCTTGAGCGCCACTTCATCCAAAAAAATATAATATTTTAATTAATAAAATATTATATTAATTCTCATTTGTCCTTTTTCCCATTTTCTCCTTTTTTGTACTCTCCAAATATAATATTTTAATAAATAAAATATTATTTTATTTTGTCATTTGTTTTATTTTTTAATTTCTCTTTATTTTTAAAGTGACTTTCCAAATCTCCATGTTTAAGTTATTTTCCAACTTTCCATTTTCCAAGCTTGAAGTCACTTCAGCTCAAAAGGGGTACATTACACTATGCCATGGCAACGTTGTGTATAACCTTGTTCTTTGATTCACACAATGGCAATGCCATGTATAATAGATGTGGTTCTTTGGTTTACTCAAAAATTGTACATGAGAGTCTTGTAGAGAGTAGAGATTATGAATTTCTTCTCTGTCTTACAGCACAGAGCTTGGTTATAGAAGTTCAATGCTAACTGTTTCTTGTGCTGATAATGTGGTAAGAAAACTCTTGTATGTTTAGTTTATAATGTTGGTGGAAGCTTACAAAGCTATATCCCTGGACTCTCTAATTTAAACTTCACATGTTAAAGTTGTGAAGTTAATAGATCATGGAAATATTGATCTATCCAGCTTCAAGGTTCTTGCAACTGATTGGTTACTTCTATGCATAATGTTATTTGACATGTCGATTTTATGTTTTTGTCTTCATGATTGTCCTTCAACATTATATATGATTGGAGATGAAGAATACAATCTATGCAACTCTATTAGAATTTTTGGCACTCTATCCTTTTAGACTTTGTCATAATAATTATTCGTACATGAATTGCTTGCAGTAGACTGAATTAAGACCAATTTTGGAATATGCACTTTTTCCTCTGCAAGTTTGCAACATTGATTTACACCTTTGCATTAACACAAAATGCATCAAAATACATAAAATCTGAAAAACCAGATAAACAAAGAATCAAGAAATTAGCATAGACAAGCTATAAAACCCCATACTAGCCTAGAAGGATTTGGAATAAGGCTTACAGACATGAGCACCTGTCAAAAATGATTTGGATAATTTTTTAAACCATAGGAGTCCAAGGTAAACGTAAGTAATTATGGTGGCTGAGGAGCATCTTATATTGACATTCTACATAGATTATCAGTATAAAATGGTTTTGTTTAATAGGGACCCCTAAAGCTGGGTTAAAATTAGCTTGCTGCTACAGATTTGGAATATCTGCATAAAAGCTAGAATAACAAACTCAGTGGAATATTGATGAGAGACTTTGGAGAATTTAAAGCTTACCTTGTCAAATGGTAGGTTGACCTCTTCATGAACATCAAGAATTGTTATTTTACTAGCATCTTTGCTTTTAGATTGCATGTGCTAAAAGCTAGAAGTATACATGCACAACTTAAGTATGTGTATCATCACATAATTATATTCATCCCCGAGACGATCCACATGCACTACAATTAATCATTCTGAATCAGATCCTCACAATATATGTCACAACATACAGATTGCAGAATCAATATTTTGTTGCGCGAAGAATAGATGAAATAGACACAAAAAATTAAACTCAGAAAATAATGCAAAAGACAAAAGACAATTTTTTAACGTAGTTCACCAATTGGCTACATCCACCATGAGCAAGAGATTGCTCTTTGTATTAATCAGGAATAAAAACTCTCATACATACATCTGCAGCTCTGCAAAATACAATATATCTACTTTTTCCTACAACCAAGAATACACTCCACTACTACCACAGTCTATCAATAGACAAAATGCAATAACCTTTGAAGGAATCTAATTGCAGCCTTATCGTGGGGCAGAATATGCAAAACATGCATGGGTTGATAGCAAAAATGAGATAGTGGTCTACAGAACCGTTAAGTAAATATTGGTGCAGGCGTTACAAACAGTGAGGATTGGGCTGCATATCCACATACACCAACAATCTCCCACTTGCGGTCCAATCCGAGCTGCAAGAGCTGCACCAAGAAATCCCCTGCACTTCCAATGTTATCAGTATTTGGAAAACTGGATAGGCCTATCCTGTGGCTCGTCTCTCTCAGCAGATCGTTGATCCGCTCCTTCATACATTCCAGCTCCATCTTTGAACTTTGTTCATCCAAAGTTTCTATCAAAGGCCTTCTCAGACACCACTCTCCCACTCATATCCAGTAGCAACAAGGCATCACATGACTCAACCATACAATCGTGGAAAATAGTTCTGACCCATGAGACGATAGTATTACCATGCTCTTGATAGAGATTATACACTTACTCTTTCACAATATTCTCTGCTCTTGGACAAGACTCTGCGTAATATTTTCTCTTGAATCCGCTGCTATGAGCGCATGAAAGTGATGCCCACACTGGAGTCACAATCACTACGAGTGATCGCAAACACAAATTGCTCTTGCTCGCCGTTATCTTAAACTCAGCCACTTGGGTTTTCAATTCCTTGTAGACTGCTCTGCACTTATTACGCTCCACATTCATAAACTCCTATTCGGGCTAAGATTGTGCAGTTTGAACGGCATCATTATGATGATTATTTTTAGCTTGTTTGAGAGAAAGGCATTCCCACACGCCGTCCTTTCTATGGCGCTCCCTTTTAGCGACCAGGGGAGTGAAGGCCACGAGCTCATGGTTATTATGAGAAAAAGAAGCCCTGAGTTTAAGATGCTTGCGAGGGCCCACACTGCGATGCCTGAGTTTAAGATGCTTGTTACCGTCGTCTCCTCCACTCCAAAGGAGTACCAATGCTACCACGCTAAAAAATATGTAGACATAAATGGCCTTCATCCGACTTGAATTTCCCTTTTTAGCTATGCCTTTTTCCTGTTTGCCCTTTGTTCCAGATTGAGTCAATTCCAATTTTTCAATGTTCAAAACCTCTGAGTCCATCTCAGCCAACAATTCCTCTGTCAATTTCAGAGAATTAAACTGATCAACTACATCTACTTCCCCTTTATTATCCAAATCTTCTAATCCCTGGGAGCTCTACCAACATGATGGAGAAATGCCACAGCTAGGAGCAGCAGCAGAAATACCAGCACCACCATTAATTTCATCTACCCTAGGTGCTTTGGCATCAAACTGCTCACCATCAACTAACTAATCCCGAACACTTTCACTGTCAAACATACTGAGAAAATTATTAATAACATAATCAGCATCTAATTGATCCAAAGACCCTTGCTTGGCAGTCCCCAATGACGAATCTGAATTAGGAATAACAACTCCCACTTCAACATGAGTCTCTATGACATATAGGGTGCCTAATTTGCTACCCCTTGCAATTACCAAGGCCCCCTTTTTAACCTTGCATCTATTGGATTCAAAACTAATCTCACAACCTTGTGAACCCAATTGCCCAGCCAAGATTACATTGTGTTTGAGCTGGGGAACATATCTAACATTACGTAACAACCAAGTCTATCCATTTTTTAATTTCAATGAAATAACCCCTATTCCAACAACATCACAAGATTCATTGTTACCAAGAAAAACCTTAACGAAGTCACCAAGTTGCAGATTTTTGAAATACTCCTTGCATGGAGTGACATGAAACGATGACCCAAAATCAAACACCCAAACATTTGTTGGAATTTCTTCTTCAGTTAAAATAAGAACTGCATCTTCTTGGCATGTTGTGTTGGCTTCACTACTGCTCACCTTTTCTTGTGCCTTTTTGTAGTTCCAACAGTTCCTTTATGTGTGACCTGGCTTGCCACAAAACCAACATTCTCCATCTCTACTTCTGGACTTCGATCTTCCTCTGTCGTTATTTTTGCCTTTGTCTTGACCCCTTCCTCTATTGTCAGTACTTACAGCAGTCAAGGCATCACCATTTATTTTGTTTTGCCCTCTTCTCATATCTTCATTGAGAAGAGTGGCTACTACATCATCATACCGCAGCATTGTTTGTTTTTTCTTGTCCTCCCCTTCTTCGGATCTACTTTTACCAGATACCGAATTGCTTATGGTCATGATCACACTATCCCAGCGATCAAGAAGAGAGCACAATAGCAGCATGGCTCTCATTTCTTCCTCAATATTAACATCCACAAAAAATAATTGACTGATAACAATATTAAATTCATTTAAATGATTCAACACGCTATTACCTTCTTTCATTTTCAAGTTTACTAGTTTCTTCAACAGGAACACTCGATTCGTTGCTGATGCCCTTTCATACATGTCACATAGCTTGTCCCAAATCTGTTTAGTTGTTGTCTCTGTGGCAATGTTGAAGAGGACACTGCTGAATAGCGATAGAATGATGGTTGCAACTGCTTTTTGATCTAAGACATCCCAATCTTCATCCGACACCTTCTCCGGCTTCTTGGACTTCCCTTGCAACACAATGGCAAGATCCTTCTGAATCAGCAAAGCGCGAATCTGGAGCTTCCATAAACCGAAGTTCTGTCCCGAGAACTTTTCGATTTTCCATTTGTCTGCATCGTCCATCCTTCTGGAAATTCTTCACGATTCCCAACCAGCTTCAGCACTGAGCTACTTCGTCAAGCTTCTTCGTCAAAGCTCTAATACCAACTGTTGAGCGAAGAATAGATGAAACAAACACAGAAAATTAAACTCAGAAAATAATGCAAAAGACAAAAGACAATTTTTCAACGTGGTTCACCAATTAGCTACATCCACCATGAGCAGGGGATTGCTCTCTGTATTAATCAGGAATAAAAACTCTCATACATACATCTGCAGCTCTACAAAATACAATATATCTACTTTTTCCTACAACCAAGAATACACTCCACTACTACCACAGTCTATCAATAGACAAAATGCAATAACCTCTGAAGGAATCTAATTGCAACCTCATCGTGGGGCAGAATATGCAAAACATGCATGGGTCGATAGCAAAGATGAGATAGCGGTCTGCAGAACCATTAAGAAGTAAATATTGGTGCAGGCATTACAAACAGTGAGGATTGGGCTGTATATCCACGTACACCAACATATTTTGCAGTGGTGATCGAAGCAAACAAGTGAAATAACTAAGGCAACCTCAAGTGCACAATATAAAAGGAAAAAACATACAGAAGGAAGAATTATATATAGGTGCACAATCATTAACTTTGCCACAAGGGTGCGCAAAAAATTAAATGTAAATTGGCAAGGGAAAAGAATAAGGGAGGCAACCTCAAGTGCACAATATAAAAGGAAAAAAACATATAAAAGGAAGAAATAGAAGTCATTATAAAATGGATCTCATTGGATATACATAGGTGCACAATCGTGAACTTTGGCACAAGGGTGCACAAACCAATATAACTGTGAATTGGCAAAAGGAATGATGACTTGAGGACTGAAAAACTTTCCCCAATGCAGACTATAGAGATTTCCATAAAGGTTACTTCCCTGAGTAGGCACCAGTGGTAAAGAAGGGTTTGAAGTGGTTGACAATGCCAAAAGTGATTTGGAAAGTGATGCAGACAATGACAGCTTTTGAGCTTGTTGAGGAATTAGAAGATTTTGTACTTAATCACTAATCATTTACCCCCTTCAGAAACCAATGATCTCAAATTTGCTGAAACAACGAAAAGAATATTTTTGTTAAAATTTATCTTATGAATTCAATTGTAGTAATTGGGAAATGCAAAAGTACAAGGTCCTCTTGTAAGTTTCCAACCTAACTTCACAACCATTGTTTGTTAAACATAATGGGTTTTGGAAAGCTTGAAGTCTCTAATCTAGTCTTTCGCCACTAAAATTATGCAGCCTGAATCAAGCTCCATCACATTCTCAACCTGACGAATACATTGCTCCAAAAGAGGTGGAAAATACACTTCAAGTAACTTCACGTTGAAGAGAGGATACAAAACAAGGGCAGTAAAAAGATCAATCTTGAAAACATTGTCTTCAGGCTGCCTGCTGATTGTATCCAGACCATAGCGGTCTTTAAGTTTCAGAAAACTCTTTTTAAATAAGCAACCAAATTTTGTCACCAATAAGGAATGGTACACATGCATGTTGCTGACCATGGCACTTGTTACAATTGGTAACAGTCTTCTAGGCATAACATAAACAAGGAATCACTTCAAAAAAGGCTTGGAGAGTTTTGCTCCCTCTCCAGTGTGATCTCCTGAGCTTTAAAAAACCAGCATGTAATGCTCCACGAAGGCCAGGGCAATAGGAGAGTTGTAAGTCTCTTTTCAGTAATTTTAACGGCCTCCATTTGTTCAGAGGCATGCTTGTCATAAGGGTTTGAAAATTTCTTTGGAATCCCTATTGTCAATATTAAGCCAATGTAGACATGCCATAATTTGACCTCGCCCCTAAATGCAAAGGCCTCTACAACTTTGATATGGAAAAATAAAGAAGAGGCATGTAATTATACTGCCTTGTGAAAGGAATGTTGTTCCAAAGAAGAGGCAACCCAACTAAATTATCTATTGATAGCCAGCTCTCAACATTTTCTATTAAAGGCTATTTGTACTCCGTACAAGTGGATGATGAGGCAGTAGACGTGATAGCAAACTACCATTGTATTGAAACTGAATCACCTCGTGGTCTTAGAGGTAAGTCACAAACCCTATGGATGTGTTGCAATGTACAGTTATGTTGCATATGAGATGTGCTAAGATAAGTATACAAGGTCCTCTTGTAAGTTTCCAACCTATATGTGAACAGTCTTGGTTTGTTGAACAGTATGGATTGTGGAAGCTTGAAGTCTCTACGCTAATCTATGTCCACTTAAAAATGCAATTTGAATCAAGCTCCACTAGATGCTCAACGTGATGAATACGTTGCTCCAAAAGAGGTGGAAGACCAGGCTTAATAAACTTGACATTATAGAAAAGATATGAACCAAGGGCAGTTGGAAGATCAGTATCAAGAGCATTCTCCTCACGCTGCTTGGTGATTGTATCCAGACCATAGCAAAGTAGTCTAATTTTCTTCTAAGTGTCTCTAAAACACTGTTTATTATATGCAACCAAACTTTGTCACCAATATGGAATGGCACACAAGGATGTTGCTATCCGAGGCACTTGTTATAATTAGCAGACGTCTGAAGCATAACATAAACAGGGAACACTTCAAGACAGGCTTGGAGATTTTTGCTCCCTCTCAGATGTGATCTCCTGAGTCTAAGGCCAGGGCAATATATAGGAGAGTTGCAAATCTCTTTTCAATAGTTTTAATGGTCTTACTTTGTTCAGAGGTATGCCTGTCAAGGCTTGAAAAATTCTTTGGAATCCCTATTGCCAATTTTGTGCCAATGTGAATAGGCCTAATTTTTTAGCTTGGCCCTCACTGCAAAGGTCTCTACAACTTTGATACGGTGACACAAAGATGAGGCCTCCATAGGTCATTTTATTTGTTACAAGATATATTTTACTCCACAAGGTTGTCACGGGAAATTTGCATAGAACTGGGACCTTTCCCAGGATTAAAAAGATACCATAAATATTCAAAATGGTGATCAAAGGTTTCAACATGTTTTTATATTGAATTTTCAAATTCTTGCTTCTGCTTTCAATTCCCAAAAAGGTTGGAGAAGAAGCAAGAAATGGTGAGGAATTGCAACAAGGATGCACATCTAGATTCTGCACTAAATCTAATTCTAATATATACAACATCGGCGCCGTTAAGGGTGTGGTTGAGTGGTCAAGTCATTTGGTTATAGTGGCGGCCACCAAGGTTCAAATCCCAAAGTGTTCATACTTGGGGATGAGGTCCCCCGTGTTGTGGTCTCACCGGTTCATAGCTCCAGTCAAAAAGCATTAACCGAGCATATATATATATATCAGCATTAAATAATAACTGAGATCTTTTTCCTTTCCTTGAATACACAGGGATGTATAAGATCCTACCTATGAATCATGGACCTATGTGCACCACCTTCTGTAAGAACTTCACACATGCACCTCAAGCATCTTGAGAACCAATGGATCTTGCTGAGTGCTGTTCTTATTGGCACCATGGAGATTCTTTATAGTAGTTGTTTTCAGTTCTCATAACAGAGCGTATTTATCGTTAATATCATGAAGATTACAAATATTATTTCAACCAAGACGACTCCTTGAGAAATCAAACCAAATGGACAAACTGGCTACATACACGAAAATAGTATACATATACTCTTATCACTAATGGTTGATACCATAGATAATTATGGGAGGTCATGTACCACGCAAGGTCCTAACATATCCATATTTGATGAGATAGGTGACAAACAATGGTCATGAAAAGTCCGAACATTACATTGTCAATATAAAACGTATAAACTATAAGAGGAGGAGAATGATCTTATGCAAAACAAATCAATCTGTCATCCTAAAGATTGTTCGCTTGAATGGAAACCTCACATATTAATTCCTATTAAATTCAAACATAAATAAGATAAGGTACGTTAAACTCTATCTCATAAATAGGATATACTTTTTATTATTTAAACATAACTGTGTTTAAATGGATGTTAAGAATTATGGGTTATTAATTGTGATCATCAATGTTTTCCTCGTTTCAAGCATCATAATTCAATTTTTTCCAATCTAACAAAAAGACCAAAAAACTATCTGAGAAGACGAAGATCTGTGTAATATCAATTGTTATAGTAACATGGTAGACAAAAAGTGTGATTTAGGAAGGATGTCATGGGAGCATAATGAAATTGAATTAATTCAAACAAATCAATTTCCAAAGTTATTTGTTCTACCTCTTAATAATTTAACAAATGAGCTTTTTCAAAATAGAAGCTCAAGGAAGATAGTTGGCAAGATGCCATGATACAATGAAGATATAAAACTAGTCCTGCATCCACTAAAGATAGAGAATTTCTTATATAACAAACTACTTGAGGGGGAAAAGACTATCATAATTCGAAATGACTGAGAAGTAGTGGATGTCACTTTTCTCTCCTCGTGTAATATACAATCTTAATTATACAACCCATAGATGGTACTGGTAGTAAACATTAACCTCTGAATTAGAACTTTATCTTCTACACTCAAGGGATCTTGTCTTCATAAAGTAACTCCAAGGCTTGCAAATGACCGTGAATGCAGCGGCATATAATACTATCTTGACCTTATCTGAATGAAGCTTCAATTTCCTCCAATGTTCTACCCTTGGTCTCAGGCACACGCAATGCAACAAAGACCAGTGTCAAAGCACTAATGAAAGCATAAAGTAGAAATGTTCCTGCAACAATGTTTTCATATATAAATCTTAATGCTTCAGGCATAAGAAGAATTAAATATTGTTTGTTATTTGTTTTTTAATACAGAAATGACAATACCTGCAGGGCTCCACTCTAAAAGCATATTGATTGTCATGGTCACAACCCAAGATGACAACCAGTTTGCCAAAGTTGCTACACTGCCAGCAAGACCCTTGACATTCACAGGGAGAATCTAAAGTACGAATAACCAAAAGAAGTCAGCTAAAACAATATTCAATACCTTAAATCACTTGTACAAAGAAGACAATAAAGTCGAAATTTAGCAAACATAATCAGTGTTGTATTTTATCAATTCAATCGCTCTGTTGGACATGATTTTGCTTCAAGCGTTAAAACCTTAGGACACATGCTTAGCAAATAAGGCACAGTACCTCAGACATAATAATCCATGGAATGGGTCCAATACCAATGGAAAATGAAATAATGTAGACCTACATTGAAACATTTCTAATCAGTCATTGAGGTAAAAATCGTGTCTATGATGAAAACTTAAAAGCATCAGAGTAGAAAACGTGAAACAAAAATTCCAAGATGAAATGCCTGCCAAGTTCTATTCCAAACATACTAGTAGGCTAGTTAATGCCAAAGCACTGAAGAATGTTTGCATAGTTGAGTCTCCAGAGAGTTGGTTCTGCAAATTAACCAAGACATTGAATTTAGCTGTGTGAAACCAAATTACAAACTAACTGATAATTATAAAAGATGTACACTGAAGCTTAAAATCTGTAGTCTAGTCAAATGAAATTGAATTTCTATTAGTTAACCATGTAAGATGGCAAGAGTATATTCCAGATGAATGAGTCAAAAAGTCTCAAGATAATATCTGTGATATAGTCACGTGAAATTGCATTTCTATTAGTTAACCATATAGAATGGCAGGAGTATATTCCAAATGAATGATTCAAAAAGTGTCAAGATAAACAAGTGAGAATGGCAGGAGTATATTCCAAATGAATGATTCAAAAAGTGTCAAGATAAACAAGTGAGAAGATTACCGTCAAATAAAAGGCAAGACCAACAAGGAGAAGGCATACAGCCATTCCTCCAGAGGAGACCTGTCCATCTCAAAACAAATCCAGATTAATTCCTTTCCATGATATTTGAGGGATTTTTAGTGATGATAATGTGACTTTTCCAGCCTTTTGTAGCAAAGGCTTATAAGAGGTCCTATACTCACCATTAGAAGGAGCCGTCTTCCAGCTTTGTCCATTAACCATGCACTAATTGCAGTCATGATGACCTATTCAATGGCATCAAAAGATTATTAATGCACTAATTGCAGTCATGATGACCTGTTCAATGGAATTAGAAGATTATTTAGATTAATAAAATTCATTACAATTAGTTGAGTTCAGATCATGCATGACAATTAGTTCCTTTCAGGACCCAGAAAAAAACCTGAATACAAGCAAGCCCAAGGGATGCAGCATTGCCCGATGAAATTCCTTTCATGATACAATAAAACTTGAAATTAGGAACTATATTTGAAGAAATTCAGCCATGCAGACTAAAATTTTCTATCTACTTTAGTAGTCTGTGGCGCAATGCATTAGTTAGATCAAAATGTCCAAGAAAGAACCCTTTGAATTTTAATTAGTCTGTAAAAAATTGAACAAATGACATGTTCCCTGGAATCTCTTATTAAGCATATATATATATATAACACTCACCAGCAGACTTGAAAATAGAGCTGCTGTAAAACATAATGCCATTGACTCCCCCCAACTGCTGCAATAAAAGCAGCCCGATGCCAATCTGACAAATCAAAAGATGGTGTGAAGTTAAGATCATAAATGCTCACCGTTAAAGTCACGAGATATAATATATATTCTTTCTTATGTACTTCCCAGATGGAGGACGACAAAACTTACAGTTAAAGGGAGTGCATATCTTCGCTCACATAGTTCAGACAATTTGACATTGGTTTGCTGATTGCTAGTCTCTACAACACTCTTATACATGGAAGAGTTTTGGGTTAACTAAAATAGCAATTTCCTTGAGGAAACAAAGAGAAATTTCAAACAACATGATTCATTAAAACCCAGGTCCTACATTTGCCAGAAATGAAAGAATAAATTGTCACCTTAATTTCAACTGCTTCAAAAGATATATCAGCATCAAAACCACGAAGGGATTGCAATGAATCTTCAAATTGTGGACTTTTAATCTTGGCCTGCACAGTAACAGGCATACATTTGAAATAATTAATCTTATGGAACTGCTGTTTTATGTTACAAAATGCTGAAGATCTTTTTATTACCGGCAATGAATATCTAATGTTTAAACTCACCAGCCATCTAGGAGATTCTGGAATGAAAAAGAGCCCAAGAATCAATAGTGCACAGGGCACTATGCCTGTAGAACCCACATATCAAAAGGAGATCAAGATCTCTAACAAAACATAATCTGAACATCAAAATTAACACAAAATAAATCCTTGCAATAGAGCTGTATTACTATAGGTCCTATACCTGCAATTGCCAAAGACCTCCAGCGAAGGAAAAGTCCAAAAAGA
The DNA here is from genome assembly GCA_027924645.1 of Cunninghamia lanceolata. Taxonomy (NCBI): domain Eukaryota; kingdom Viridiplantae; phylum Streptophyta; class Pinopsida; order Cupressales; family Cupressaceae; genus Cunninghamia; species Cunninghamia lanceolata. The sequence goes on along the minus strand of BSBN01000703.1, from coordinate 10,464,255 downwards.
TACGCTAGCAGTATGCCAATTGTAACAGAAAGCTGTCCCACAGAAAGCCACTCAAAAAGTCACTACTAAGATTTACAACCTCTTTTAATCTATGAGACAGTACCGACTACTAAACATTTACCTGTGTTACTGTGCCAAGACTTCCCCGCAAGTGTTTGGGAGCTATTTCAGCAATATATATTGGTACCTAAAATGTCAGACAGCAGTAGCACAAAGCATCATGGCTTAATCTTGAGTCCAACTTTTGGCATTCATAACAGCACCAAGAAAGCATGCTATAGGTTTTCCTTCTTAAAAGGCTTAAGCGAAAATAGTCAACTTACTGTGAATGAGATAACTCCCACTCCAAATCCTGTTAACAATCTTCCCAAATAGAGTAATGAAGCATTCTGCAACCAAAAACAGACATGTCAAAGACAAGTGAATTGTTTACTATTAAAAATTAACGCCAAAGGATAGCAATCACTTCTGAGCATCTTTAGATTAATTCACAAACTTTTGATAATCTTGATGAGTAAAGAAAATTGCCTGTGCCAAGGTGATGGCAATCCATCCAATAATATTGGGAACTGCAGCCACAATTAACGCCTGTTTTTAAAAAAGAAAGCAACAATCAAAAATTGTGGGGAAAGTAAAAACTGAAGGTGCAGGTATGTCCTTGAGAGCTGAAGAATGCATCTAATCTAGTGGCATTCCAAGCTTACTCACCCCTTTTCGTCCAATGCAATCAGCTATTTGTCCACTGACTATTGCTCCTACCATTGCCCCAACATTTGAAAGTGATCCAAATAATGAAAACTGTAAAAAAGAAATCAGCTTTCGGATATATTTGCTAATGCCATTAAGATCTTGTTTTGCATTTATAACTAAGATCAGCAATCAAACTCAATTGTAATTACAACTTCAACCATAGGGCCTGAGGAACTTACCTGAGAAAGAGTTAGGCCAAGACTGCTTATAATCTCACTTTGTGTTGGTGATGAATAGCCATTCTGCAATAACACCAACACCTTGATGAGGTAACAAGTAAGAATGCACTGTTAAACTCCTCTGTTTCCAAATGAAGCTCCATAAGCATCATCTAGAATTGGACAGTAAGACGAAATTGCCAAAATTAAAATTCAAGCAATCAAAGGTTACTATCACCACATCCAACTGGCAGGTAATACTGAGATTAAGTAGATTGAGAAAAATGTTTAACATTAGCTGTAAGCTGATTTAAAGCTGGGTGTAATTCTGCTAAATTCTGCATCCTATACTTTTTACTCAGCAGACTAAATGTAAAAGGCCACATTTATGAATTGCTGCTTTTTGAACTCTAACTCATTTATCTACCAATCTGAATTTTCCCTTGTAGTGGATTCCTGAGGTGATCTATATTAGAAGTTTCCCTGTCCATGGAGAGACACAATTAACAACATGGTGGGAAAGTGAGATCCATAGCTTGCTAGAGTGATGCTTCTTTGAGCTCTACAAAATTTCCGTCAATCCAAAATGTACAAGGAAAGGCCTGAGAGGGTGCATCCTATACAAGATCCAGAAGTGGGAGAGTTCAAAAATCCTCAAAACATAGATTCTCAAAAGCAGACAAAGACAATTCAACAAAAATAACTCCAGTTCGCTAAACTCAGTCAAGCCTTTAAATAGAGGAAAGAGAGGACAGATTGACTGTTGGCCAAGAAGAACTCACTCAATAGCAAAGAATGTATAGGGATGGAGCTTGCAATACAATTACTATCAAAAAGTTGCCGATTTCTCGGTTATTGACAGGAATTTGTCCACATACAGTTGTATTCACTTCATAAGGAGGAATACGCATAGGTCTAAGAGAGCAAGGATGTTCATTTAGATAACAACATTCATTTGCAGAAAAGGAAAACTCTAGAATCTAGACTAACTGCTGGAAGCAAAGGATGTTTCACAAGTTGATGAAAAGAAGCCTCTAGATGTTGTGTTCAGCTTGGTTTTCGTGCCACTGGATGCCGTATAAATGGAGGAATCAACAATGGTGATCATGTTGAAGCTGATGAAGACCAGGCAAGTTTGGATAGCCTCAAAGGAGAGAGTCGAAGTAATCTGCTTCGAGTTTCAGTATTCAGGAGATAGTTCTTATTATGAATGCTCTTTATTCTATTATTGCCTATACAATTAAAACAGAGACCATTACAGCATGCCATGTCTCCTAATGTGAGAATGTTAAAACTGACCTTGTTCTTCTACTTGATATATCAAATTAATAGCAGGTTCACACAGCCCATATCCCCATCTATATTACATCTAGTTCTTTGCAGTGGATTCAATTAACAATCTACAAAAGTTTTATGGCAGTTTATCATCTACTCTAAGACAAGAAAGGAAAGCACAGAAATGAAACGAATTTAGTTAGCTTTTCTCAATATTATTTCTTGATAGAATCAAATACCAGGCAGCAATTAATCACTTGAATTTCATCATCATCAAAGCAGTAGATATGGCCTTAAGACATGAGTACCCTGAAATGTTAGTCGTGTGGACAATTACAACAGAAATCTAGCATCACATAAGCATGGTAATTTTTGTTCCTATCTAACCGTGTGAATCTCTGAATTTTAGATTAACACAATACCATTGTTTCAGAAAGAATAATAATCACTCCTATACAGCAAAGTAGATGAAAACTCGCACAGCTTAACCAGTAATATTCATGGCCACGTTTTAGGAATATATAATCCTCTTTTAGGTATTTATTAAGGAGAAAAAATGCAGCGGTAAATGGCAGAAAAACTTACACAGAATCCAAACTGGATAGGCCCCAAGGCCACAATTGCAGTGCAAAAAACAGCAACTGCGGCATTCCCCTGGAGACCCTGAACATCAGAACTCTTCCTACGGTCTTTACAACTCTTATAATTGCTGTACCGTTTCCCATGTTTCAACAAGGGCTGCTTAACATCTCCACGATCATGTTCAGCCCTGCCCTTTTCCAAATCAACCTTGTATCCCATCTCTGATAAAATGTACTACAAAAAGCCGCTTTCATACACAAAACCCTACAAAACCCTATAAAACCCAAACTCGGTCCTAATGTCAGTAATTAACATTCAAATCCCAAGCTTTCCTCAGCCTGCATAACCCAGGGATTCCAGATAATGGATGCCTCTAAAGCAAATTTTACTCATACCTAAATGCTGCATGAATTTCTAAAATGAAAATTCAGAGATACCTAGATAAGGAACGAATCCCTAAAACGGAGCTCAGATATAAACCAAATGCTGAATGCGTCTCTAAAACGAAATTCAGGGATGCCCAGATGAAGATTGAATCTACAAAATCCCAATTCAGAGAAACCCAGATGATGAATGAATCTCTATAACAAAATTAGGTGATGCCCATATGACTAATCAAAGAAGAGAAGCTTACACAGAAGATATAATCATAACAATGGGAGTGCCCGGCTACCATATAAATATACACAAAATGTATCAGATCAGTGCTAGTAACAGTAAGGTAATTCCTACAATTCTAAGTCATAAAAAATATTTTGAAAAATCTCCGATTCTCCATACCTTTCTCCAAGAGGAGTACGGTGTGGTGCCACGAACTGGAAACAAGCTGGCCATAATTGTCCAATAGAACAAAATCATGCACTTTCATTGGATGGCATTTAACTTCCGTTCTTGGGCACGTGGACGAAATTTAACAGATTTGTTTTTTTCTCCATATGTTCAAGTTTGATATTTGGAAGTTTGATCAAGGTGACGATGTATCTCTCTATTAACTAACTGTTAAAACAGTAGATTCAACTAGTAAGGTGACGATGTATCTCTGGATTTGTTATTCTATGGGGGCAAATTCTGCTACTTAGCCCACAACTAGTGCATTTTGTCACATCTTCCGCAAGCACTCTTTTACTTTCAACGTGACCTTTCTACTTACAAATTATAAGCATTCTTCGCTACCTCACTATTTAAATCATGGCTATAAAAATGATTGGTCTTGACAAGGTCTAAACCATGTAATTGATTGGGGCACTCCCATTTGTTTGAATATCAAACTAAAAATAAAACGTGATATTAAAAATACTAATATTTGTTATTGAAATGATAAGACTCCGTGATGTTAGTTTGAAACTATGAAATGATGCCAGAAGATATCGGTTATATTATGATACAAGGCGAATGTCACTATAAGATGTAAAGGGAGATCTTTATTATTTAAGAGTTGATCTAGGTGAACTATGGCATTTTTTATTAGTAGTAATGAATTATGATCATGCATATCATTTACAAATATTTTATCCATATGAGCATCAACATGAGACCAATACAAGCTCTTTACAAACAAACAAACTGGAAATCACCTATGGAAGACCAAGAGTCACTACTTATATTATGATACAAGGCTAATGTCACTATAAGACGTAAAGGGGTTTGGATATTTTTATTATTTAAGAGTTGATCTAGGTGAACTATGACATTTTTTATTAGTAGTAATGAATTATGATCATAAAGTTTTGATTTTTTTATATTGCATATCATTTACAAATATTTTACCCATATGAGCATCAACATGAGACCAATACAAGCTCTTTACAAACAAACAAACTAACTAGAAATCACCTATGGAAGACCAAGAGTCACTACTTAGAAATCCACTTTATTTCTAAGAAACCACATCCACATAAGAAGCCAACAATAGAAGACCAAGAGTCACAACTTAGAATTCCACATTAGATGTCCCTATGGGATTTGAACTTGGATATCCACAATGAGAACCCAATGTTTTAACCAATTAAGCTCAATCCCTTGGACAACGTTTTGATTTTGAAATTAGGCTCTTAGTATAATAATTGTGCATGCAAGAATATGTCATTGTTACTATGTTGGATGGGGCTATCTTTGTTTGACATATCATGGTACCTAAGATGCCAAGTTAAATTAGACATAGATAACATTAATTTCCTTTCCTTTTGGTAAACTGTAGAGATCTTTTGGTTGTGTATGTAAAAAAAATGAGTGGTAATATTGTTAGGGCTAGAATTCTATGCCCATTTTCCATATGTTGACCATGATCACTATATTGATCATTTACTTAAGGAACCTTACTGGTAATCCAAGAATTTTGAGATTTGTTATTAATCAACAAAACTTAATGAGTTGTGACTTGTTTTAGAGTGGGTATTGGTAAATAGTAATTTTTTACAATAGTTGGTCTTAATCCCTTCTATGGTTTTCTTTCTATAGTGTTTTTCTATTTCACTTCCATGAGGAAAGTTACTTGAGTGTTATGAAACCCTCGGTAGCTGATTGCAAGGTCAATTCAACTAAACTCTAAGAATAAGTGTTTATTGCAAATATATATTGTTTCTATATGGGATCACATACTGCTAACCACTAAGAATATATTTAGTTATAAACTTGGCAAACCTAGTTAGTGAACTTGACTGTTATAAGAATATTGGGTCACACTATAAGGTAAATGAAATTAGAAGGTTAAGAATATTATTATCATTATTATTGAGTGTATATCTTCATATGATGATCTAATAGATATAGTGTTTCTAACGATCTTGATTATGACTTAGGTATTGCTCATACCTAAAGCAAGTTTATAATTATTTTTTAAGTCTTTCAAAGTTTTAGATATTTTTTGTGATCTTGTTGATACATGTTGTGTTCAGTTGTAGAAGGATGTCATAATATAATATGATTATGACACTTAATATCATTGAATCATACTATAGTAGGACATCACTTGGAGCCCTATTGGGGCTTTGCATAATTGTTGTGTTGTGATGATATTTTGACTATTGTTGCCCTATGCTCTGATATGATTAGATTTATTTTATAATGATTATGTTGTTATGCATAATTTCTATGTATGTTCCTTGAGAGATTATTGTGAGGAGAACTATATGTGACTTCAATCCCATTTGGAAGTGGGTATGTAGGTAGTCCTATATGACCTATGTATGTTCCTTGCATGAAGGATGTCCTTATCATCCAAGTCTATAGGGGAGGTGCTTAGGGAATAGATCCAAGTTGGGTTGTTCCTAAACTTGATCAACCTGGTAGAACCATGTAAAATTTTCCAAGTTCTTGCAATTCTTGCTATGTCTAGCACCATCTGTTGAAGGTTCTCTGGCCTAGGGTTTTACTTGTTGAAAACATTCTGAATAGTAACCTTAAAACCCTAAAGCCTAGTGTCATTTGAATACAAGCAAAGGAGTTACTTTTGTTATAATTCTTGATTGACCGCTTGTCACTCGTTTCTAAGCTCCTTAAGTTGCTAGGTTTGTGTCTTCAAGCACATTGTTGACTGGCCCCTTGCTTCTCGTTTACCCCCTGTGGCTCATATCTAAAGATTTATCAATTATGCCTTAGGTTTATATATTTTGACCCCTTGGTGTTCTTGTGTCCCCCCTTTTTTCCTAGTAGAGAAAGGTTATTTTTAAAGAGTACATCGAGGGTCGGGCCCATTCTATCTTTTTGATGACAAATGGCACATTCTAAATTATTTCCGCCATTCCATTGAGAATAAAATATTGAAGAAAAGAACATCAATGGAATAGCGAAAAGTTGTCATCTGACAGATTTCATTCATCAGCTCTTAACGAATGGTGGGTCCCTGACGGATATGTGGCTACTTCTCGTGTTTTCTGCCATTTCACAGAACTTCTCCAGAGGCCCCACAAACTGTTTGCGGAAGAGCAGAAGGTTGACATGTGGCGTTTGCAACATGTAATAAGGTCCAAGTGGATCTGTGTATAGGTAAAATCGAGCTTAGGATAAATCAAAACAATGATAATAAACTCAATCCTATAATATCAAAAGATCGATCTATGAGATAACCAAATCAATGAATAATGCAATTAATAATTGAAAGCTATCACCTAGATTGTATTGATCTCTTGGTTAGATGTAGATTGCTCAATATGTCGCGTACCCATGGTTGCAACAAGCAGATGTAGATAGATAATAATATGCATGCTCAAAGTACTCAATGTGCTCAATGATGCGATGTATACTCAATGTGCTATATGGATGCCTGAGAATAAATGATCGAAGAGGATTTTTTAAGGAGTGAAGAGGGTATATATAGGTTTCAATAAAGATCGATCAATGGTGGAGATAATTCAATGAAATGGACGAATGAGATAATTCAAAGCTCATGATGAATGTGCACACGACATATGTTATGAAGAAAAAGCTATTTTGTTGAGTTAATTGCTTTTTTGCTGAATATAGGATTTGATTTCATAAACTTAGAATACTTTTTTTAATTTATGAGTTGATGATAAAAATAAGAATGTTTAAAGCCAATTAATTCAACTTTAGATTTGTTTTTTGAAGTTCTAAAAATAAGACTAATTGTGCACATAGAAGAAAACGATATTTTTAGAAGAATTAAAAGATAATTGAGAATTTAATTAATTGTGCATGATTGACGAAAGGAAAGATATGGAGATTTAAATAAATTAAAAAAATAAATTTATTTAATTTATTTTGCATGATAGAGGAATATAAATAAAATATTGATTTTATCTATTTTTAGAAGATAAAGTCAACTTAAATAAATTTGAATAATTTATTTAAATTTAGAAGAATAATTGATTAATTAAATAATTAAAAATTATTCAATTGTGGATAAAAGGAATTAGGTGATGAATTAATTAAATAATTTATTTATTTAATTAATGTGGATTTGAAGAATTAAATGAGGATAATGATTTAATTAAATAATTAAAATTATTTAATTTATAAGATTAAAGAGGAAATTAATAGAATTTATTCAATTAATGTTGAATTTAGGGAAAATAGAGGAAATTGGTGAATTTGATGAAATTAATTAAATAATTAGATTATTTAATTAACGTTAAATGAAGATGATTTAGGAAGAATTAATGTATGCAAGTGATTTAAGCAAATTTGATGAATGCAAGTGATATGATGTGAAGGGTCATTTTTAGGTGTCTACGTTTTGCCCCTCTTTGATACAATATGATTTAACATTGTTTCAAAGAAAAATAGTGATAAAAATATGATACAATCATGCCCTAGTGTAGTTAGCGTAGGATGCCCCCTCGAGAAGAAAGACAGGGAAGCGACAAAAGGAATGGGTTGACTCATGACTAGAAGAAAGGATAATGATGCGACAAAAAAATAGGATAAGGACTAGCTTGGAGGCTTGGAGGTTGACATGATGAAGAAAATAAGCTAACACAAGGAAAAATAGGATCACGGGTGAAGAATTAGTGTTGGGTTACTAGAAATAGGGCCCAAGGGGTCCCTCTCAGTTCATTTGCACACTCACGATTCATAGAGATCAGAGCTCCTAGTTGTCTAGTGCTTAGTTGAGAGAGTTGTGCTTAGAGGAGCTCAGACAGTTGCAGAGATGTCGATTCTAGTGGATAGACACCAAGGCGAGCGTGTGTGGATGTATGGGAGACCTGCGAGAGTAGAGGCAGTAGTAAGTACTTGAAAACTTGCTTTTGGATGCATTTATTAGGGTTTTTAGATTTTTGGCCAAAAGTGTGCCACTACGAATTAGCACATATGGTAGGAATTGATGCGCATATGGCAAAAAAACATGCTTTGCACTTGATTAAAGCGCATTTGGTTGAAATTCAATGCTTTTGGCTGCCTAGGAAAAGTTGTTGGCCTGAAGTGCAAATGGGGTTTTTTGACATGCATATGGCATGCTGGAAACACGCTAATGGTGCACGATTAAGCGCTATTGGTGGTGGAAAGGCACAAATGGCGTGCAGTTAAGAACATATGGTTTTGTATACAACACAAATGGTAAAAAGTTCAGCACTTAAGGCTAACAGTCCAACACTTTTGGCTAACAGTTAGGCGCTTTTGGTTTTTTAAGATTTTTGCCCCATTTTGACTAGGTTTGACTTGATTTTAGCTAGGTTGACTAGGTTTATGCCATATTTGACTTAGTGTAGACTGTGTTTGACTAAGTTTTTTGACTAGGATGAGATATGTTTGCAAGTATTTTGTCAAAGGTTAACATAGTTGAACATGTTGATGCAAGTTATTTTACCGCCACTAGAGTCGAGAGAGAAGCATTCTGTAAATGTCACCGAGGTGGTCCAGCTTGGTTGGGAGGAGGAGATCTTCATAGAGGTCATGGGACTTTGGCATATTACCCATCTTACACTAATTAGGGCTAATCTAGCCCTAATCACTGCATTGGTCAAGAGGTGGCACAACGAGACCTCTTCTTTCCACTTCTTGACTGGCAAGGTGACAATGACATTGGAGGATGTATGGCACATCCTAAGGATACCAATTGATGGAGCCCACATGGATTATGACATTAATAGGGGCGAGGACGACTTGAGAGAGGTGTTCTGCACAAATGACCTTGGTATGTGATTTTCAAAGATCAGTTGGAGTCACGTGTCGGGCCTCTGCGATAGGATCTGATGGATTGTGGTATCTTTGATTGCAGGCTTCTCATGTCCTGACTGATGCTTCAGAGGTTTATTAGTTGGATGGGGCACAGTATTATCAGGGATGTTCATGCATGGCATTAGATATGTCTGGGGGGCATGTGTGCTTGGTTAGCTATATCATGATCTGCACGACTGCGCATATAGAGATGGTAGCATTTTATCAGTAGGAGTGACTTTACTTCACGTGTGGGCTTGGGACCATATCCTAGTCATGTAACCTATCTCTCCTCTCCACCGAGAGGACAGAGAGCCCTATGTGTTTCTTTATGAAGGGGCACTTACATAGTGACGAGTGGGAGCTATTGCATTCTGGCGTCGACAAATTGACGAGATGGACATGTTTGTCTAGAGGCCATGGCAAGATTGTGAGATGTGGGAGGATGACTCAAGCAGCTGGTATACTGCCTGTAGGCCAGATACCTATTTGGGAGGAGCATTTATACCATTGAGAGATATCTTCCTAGGCGAGTTCTTTAACAATTTAGTTTACCACAAGGAGAGCCAGTGGGCGATGCTATGCATGCACACTCATGTAGGGAGATCAGTGATTGGGGCCTTGAGATTTTTGGGGCTATAACTCTTACAGTGATATGGGGATTGGGGCCTATTATGTGGGATTAGATTATGGAGAAGGCAGACCTTGGGACCACACCAGATTATGACACCTACTAGGCACAACACTGGCCAGTACGGTTTATAGGTCTAGGTGCACTAGGTGTAGTAGCAGACTTAGGAGGGCTAGGACAGGAGGCCTGAGTACGTCGAGAGGCCAGAGGCTGAGGACAGGGACAGGTGCAGGGGGACATAGCTATGGTCAATGTAGAGCATAGGTAGGTGGCGATTCAAGTTGAGATACCTTTAGAGAGGGCCCAAAGGTTGTTGCATGAGGAGACCATGAGGAGGACTCACCTAGAGCTTTGTTTTGTCAAGATGAGGAGAGAGAGGGACATGGCCAGACAGGAGGCTCGGCAGGCCGAGGCTCAGGCACAAGTGCATGTATAGGTAGCAACAACAACATAGGCTGTAGTAGCAACAACAACACAACCACCACCACCACCAGCCCCACACTAGTAGATGATGATGCCTTAGCCAGAGTTATGATAGAGAGGGATGCTGTCATTCAAGTGAGACTATCAGCAGAGGCTCTAGTTTAGAGATTGACATACAAGAGAGACATAGTGAGGAGGGCATTGGGGACAGACTAGGGCACAGTGATCCTAGCCTCAGAGTTGACCCACGTATAGGGTGAGCTGGTGGCGATTCAAGCTGAGACACCTTTAGAGAGGGCCCAAAGGCTGTTGCATGAGGAGACCATGAGGAGGACTCACCTAGAGCTTTGTTTTGTCAGGATGAGGGGAGAGAGGGATAGGGCCAGATAGGAGGCTCGGCAGGCCAAGGCTTAGGCACAAGTGCACGTACAGGTAGCAGCAGCAACATAGGCCGTAGTAGCAGCAGCAAAACAAGTACCACCACCACCAGCCCCAACACTAGTAGATGATGGTACCTTATCCAAAGTTACGGTAGAGAGGGATGTCGTCATTCAAGCAAGACTATCAGCGGAGGCTCTAGTTTAGAGATTGACATATGAGAAAGACATAGTGAGGAGGGCATTGGGGACAGACCAGGGCACAGTGATCCTAGCCTCAGAGTTGACCTGGGTACAGGGTGAGCTGACCTCTATGACCCATGAGGTAAAGTACTACAGAGATTTGTACTTCGAGGCCATACTGCCAGATCAATGACAACCCAACTATAGGTGTAGGTCCATATTAAGGGCTTCCAAATTACAGAGACAAGGTCTTTCGTTATGGGACCTTTGAGGAGGTCACATAGAGGAGGACCATGACCTAGCAAAGGAGGGGGTTAGGGATCCCAGCAACCGTCTAGGAGTTCAAAACATGACTTATACTAGGGCTGATGTATATATATTGTATCATATAGATGCATATTGTATCATGTTGTATTAGCTATGTATTTTGATGTATACATGATATACTTTATTTTGATTACGATGCTTGTGAGCATACATTTTGAGGGCTCATTGATAACCATGATGTATTATAGCACCATTTTTATGTACATGATGTATATACAGACATTTGTATTCTTTTGATGACCTTGATGATATATGATATATGCGATGATCTTTATGATGTATGATGTTGTTTATAGATGTTCATGCTTATGATGATGTATTTCTATATGCTATGGATGTGATGATGTTGTACTTATGATTATGGATTTATGTGATGATGTACTTATGCTTATAGATGTATGTATTGTGATGACATTATGATATGATTATGGATTTACATGATGAGGTACTTATGCATATAGATGTATGGATGAAATGACATTATGATATAATTATGGATTTATATGATGATGGACTACATATGTTATTTTGCAGGTATGCAAAAGACCTTGATGATTGATAGAAGAAAATAAGATAGAAATAGAATGTGATAGATAGAAAATGATATACTATTGATCGATCTTTGTATGAAAATTATATTGGGATTTTGGATGTATGGATGGATAAATGGATAACTTGTTGCAATGGTTACACAAATATTTATAAAGAGCAATCCTAGATTTTAATATAGCACATGGATACTTATGCAACCAAGGTATATAAGACCAAGGTGCCGAGATATCCAGTGCAAGGATGTTAACTCCTCAAGCAAACGGTTTGAACTTATATCTACTAGACATAATATAACCTTGTTGGATATGTGAATGAGCCATAGTCTTGAACATAAAATAATCTTAATACATAAATGCAAAAGACTATTAATATGTAAGATGCTAGGTTGTAACACACACATGTGAATGAGCCATAGTCTTGAACATATAATAAAATTAATGCATAAATGCAAAAAGTATATTAATATGTAAGATGCTAGGTTGTAACACATGCACAAGGCCATAGTAAGATGATAAGAACATCCCGCAAACACAACATACAAAAGCAATGACTATGCCCCAATCCATACGTCATCACAACATACCAAGATATAGCTAAATCAAGGTAGTCTTGAATAGGTAATTAGAAAGGGACAAAAGATAAACCAAAAAGAAAATTGACTAACTTACAAAGTAAACACACAACCAACATATTCTCTTACCAAAGAGGTTGCTCTAGGTAGATAGATAGATAAAGCCTTATTGTAGGAAAGATATATTCATAAAGGTTGTTGGTCTGATCTAGGATAGATGGATTGAATATAGCAAATGTGGCAAGTGGATATGAGGGACAACATATGGCTTCATGTGTAGTCTTTTTTGCTTCAGGTTTTGATAAGTATTTTAACTTTCAAAAGGATGCATAGTTCATTTTCTTCTTGAGTTAGTCAAGTCTAGGTGGATGGATGGGTTGTGATGAATGAAAGATAAGAAAGGTGAAAGTGTTGAATGGATTGGGATGAAGAATGATGGATCATATGTGCCTGACTACTAGATACACCCTTCATATTCTAGACTGCCTACATACCCTATATCCACAGGATCAAGGCACATTATGATGAAAGATGATTATGATAATATCTAGTTCTGGGTAGTGATGAGATGGGTGAAATGTGATGAGAATGGCTAGGGGAAATGATGACATCTTATCTACTTGGGTACTGGATACTTCCTTCATATTCTAGACTGCCTACATACCCATATCCATGGGATCAAGGTACATTAAGATGAAGATGAGATGATGATATGTAGTTCTAGGTGATTTGATGATGTAGGATAAGATAAAGTGATGATTGGTTTAGATTGATATTGTCATACCTCGAATAAGGATCCATTCCTAGACCTAGGTTAAGGAAAACATTGCCCCCATTTAGGTAGAGGTTTTATTATGGATGGCGATGGATGCATTGACTATCTATGAACTGGCTACAGAGGAACTAACATAGGATGTACTAACATAAGATGAATTGACTTAGGATGAACTAACCTATGGATAACTGACACTAACGATTTCCAAGACATTATAGATGGGAAAGTGGAAATGCTAAAGTCAATGATGGATGGATGGAGATTTATTATGGATTAATATGGATGAGATGGATGCATGACTTAATCGATGGTGGATGTTGACTCTACACATAGCCCCTGTTTACCAATTTTCACTATGGTACTTATCCAAGGCACCTATTTACCAGGTTTTCACTAGAGGACGGATTATTTTATTTTTTTGGATCTTTCTATATATATATATATTTATTTATATATATTTTGTTGTATTTTTCTATTTTTTTTTGTATTTTTGTTTTTTTTGTATTTTCTAAGGATACTCTAAGGATCAAGCATAAAATCTCTTGAGATGAACACTATTGATGGGTTCATCCAAGGGAATGCCTTCAGGTGTTGACAAAGTGTAAGCTCTTGATCCATAGACTATAGTGATAACAAAGGGTCCCAACCAATTAGGCTCAAACTTACCTTTCTTGTCTCTATCTGATTGGTTCCTCTAATTTTCTTTAAGAACAAGATCACCTATCTGAAACGTTCTCTCCTTGATCTTCTTGTTGTAGTTAATATGGAGGTCGATTTGATAGACATGAAGATGGTTTAGTGCTATTTGACACCTCTCGTCAAGTAACTCAAGCTCAACTAATTTGGAAATTTGGTAATCCTCTCCATTAATCAGGTGCTACATAAATACTCTGAGAGATGGGATCTCAACCTCGATGGGTAAAATGGCTTCAGTGCTATAGACTAAGGTGAAGGGTGTAGAACTAGTTGGTGTTCTGATACTAGTGCAATAGCTCCACAAGGCAGGGTTGAGTTGCAGATGTCAATCACGACCAGCTTCATTGACCATTTTCTTTAGGATTTTGAGTATGGTTTTGTTTGAAGCCTTGGCTTGGTCGTTTGACTAAGGATAATATGGAGTAGAAAAGCAATGTTGGATATTGTATTGTGTGCATAAGGCATAGAAATCTTGATTCTTAAATGGTCTACTATTATCAATGATAATGGATTAGGGAATCCCATACTGACAAATGAGATAATTGAGGGTAAACTTGGCTATTTGTTTACCATTGATGTAGGTCATTGGAATAGCTTCTACTCACTTAGTAAAATAGTCAGTGGAAGTAATGATAAATTTATGGCCATTAGATGAGGATGTATGGATTTTACCCACAAGGTCGAGTCCCCATTGTGAAAAAGGCCATGGAGTTGTAATAAGTTGTAGCTCATGTGTTGGTGCATGTATCAGGTCCCATGTTGTTGGCATTGCAAACATTTCTTAGCAAATTGAACTGTATCTTGCTCTATGGTTAGCCAATAATAACATGTTCAAAGTATCTTCTTAGCAAGAGTTGGACCGGTGGAATGTGATCCATAGACACCTTCATGTATATCTCTTAAGGTAGCATTAGCTTCTTCTGAGTTAAGACATCTAAGAAGGATACCATCAAGACTCTAGTGGTAAGGGGTGTCACCCAGAATAGTGAAATGAGAGGCTCGACAAATGAAGGTTTTGTCTTGGGTTTTGGATAGGTCAAAGGGAAAGGTACCATTTTTGAGGAAGTCATATATGTCTTCGTACCAAGGGGAATTGGGACCAACAAGTTCGCAGATGAATTCAATTGTAGGAACATCAATGATAGGTATCAACAGTTGCTCGATTAAGAATTCACATTTTTAAGTGTTGGTAGGCATGTCTACAAGTGATCCAATAGTAGTCATAGAATCAGCAACCTTATAATGCACCATTGGAATTTGCTCAAAAGTGATGCTAGAGAAATGAGGCTTGTAGGTATCAACCAGTTGCTTATATGGTATTGACTTGTCATCCTTAGTTTGGTACTTATCAGTGACTTGTCTGATAACTAGTTGAGAGTCCCCATAGACTTGAAGTTCCTTGATATTCCATTCTACTACTATATGAAGACCTGTGAGAAGTGCTTCATTCTCAGTTATATTGTTGGTGCATGGGAATGCTAGTTGAACAAGATTCTTGCCCCCAAGCCATGCTATGTGTAGGAGCCATCAAAGTACAACTTCCTCTCCACTGAGGTAGCTAGAGTAAATAGACCTTCATCGAGAAAGTCAGAGATCATAGGATTGACATCAGTGATTGGAGCTTTAGCTAGTTGATATGTAAGAATCTATCCCTTGATAGATTTTCGATCAACATACTCTATGGTGATTTCATTCAAGATCATGACCCATTTAGCTAGATGGCCTGTGAGAGCTACCTTGGGTAAAAGATACTTCAATGAATCAATCTTAGAGATAAGAGTGGTTGTTTGGTTTAACATGTAATGTCACAACTTTTGGGAAGCA
Organism: Cunninghamia lanceolata; assembly: GCA_027924645.1. Classification (NCBI taxonomy): domain Eukaryota; kingdom Viridiplantae; phylum Streptophyta; class Pinopsida; order Cupressales; family Cupressaceae; genus Cunninghamia; species Cunninghamia lanceolata. The sequence goes on along the minus strand of BSBN01000703.1, from coordinate 10,448,516 downwards.
AACACTACCACTAAACATGCCCTTTCCATAGGAGTATAGTTAAGCTCATACCCAACCAAGGTGCGGCTGATATAATAGATAGCATGCTCTTTCCCTGACTCATCATGTTGTGCTAGGAGAGAACCTAATACTGCAAATGTAGTGGAAATGTATAGGATCAAAGTTCTATCAGGTACAGGTCTAGTACTAAAACTAGAGGATTAGCTAGATATTCCTTAAGTTGATCGAAAGCCTGTTGACACTTGTTATCCCAATGAAATGAGACATCCTTGTGGAGAAAGTGTTGGAATGGTTGACACTTATCTGCTAGCTATGAAATAAAGCATTTGATAGACTATAACCACCCTTGAAGGCTTTGTAGTGCTTTGAGATTCTTAGGTGGAGGCATCTCTACAATAGCCTTGACCTTTGCTAGATCCACTTCAATTCCTCTATGAGATACAATGTACCCCAACAGTTTCCCTGAAGTGACGTCAAAGACACATTTCTTTGGATTTAGTCATACTTGATACTTCTCTAGCTCATTGAAGATCTACCCTAAAACTTGAATATGATCTATCCTAGAAGATTTTGCCAATATGTCATTGACATAGTCCTCCATTATAGTTTGAAACAAGTCATGGAATATTACTGTCATAGCTCTTTAATAAGTAGCTCCTGCATTCTTGAGACCAAAAGGCATAACTACCCAACAGTAAGTACCCCAAGGACACATGAAGGTTGTTTTATGTTGATCTTCTTCTACTATCCTAATTTGATTGTAACCTGAGAATCCATCCATAGGAGAAAGCATCTCATGACCTGTTGTCAAGTCCATTATGATAGCTATGTTTGGAAGTGGAAAATCATCCTTGGGACATGCTTTATTTAGGTTTCAGAAGTATGTGCATATGAAGATGCTCCCATTCGGTTTAGAAATAGGTACAAGTTTGGAGACACACTTTGTGTAATGAATAGGTCATATGAACTTAGTATCTAACAATTTATCAAGCTCTGCTTTGACCAATAGGGCTGTCTAAGGGTGCATCTTGCCAAGCTTCTATTTGACAGGCTTGGTGTTTGGAGAGACAGGTAGGTGATGAACCACACATGAAGGGTCCAACCCAGGCATGTCAGCATATGTCCAAACAAAGTTAATTGTCCTTTGTAAGAAGAATTTCACAAAATCCTTCTGCTCTTGTTCTTATAAGGAAGCTACTAAAAATGTGACCTTTATATTCTGAATTGTTCCTAGATTCATCTTTGTTGAGTCTTCTACTAAGAGAGTTGATTTTTATTGATACTTAGATGGTAGGGGAAGGTCAAATCCTCCATCCTCAGCCACCTCAAAGAGGTTTTCACCTTTGGATACGTCTTTTATTTTTACTATTTTATGATCAAGAGGTGCCACATTGTGGTTTTCACCTAAGGATCTATTTTTATTTTCTATTTTGCAACTAGAGGATTTGGCACTCTCACCAAAATAAGAAACTTGATCTAATTCCATGATAAAACTAGATTTGTGATCACCAAGTGGAATACCATCCCGGAGTCCCATGAATTCTACTATAGCCTCATCATTCTAAAAGATGTCTAGAATGGGGGCCTCTTATTGGTCCCAATCAATTAGTTTAGGGTAAATGAGAGATAGATTCTAAGTTTCTGTCATTGAAGTGAGGGAGACAGATGATATCATAGGGTAAATGAGGGATAGATTCTAAGTTTTTCTTGGAATAAGTCTGTGATGTATAGGGAAGAGTCCTCAATGGTATCATCTTTAGGGATCGAATCTGTGAGCCAAGCCTTCACTACCTCATTGAGAATAAACTCGATGTTTGAGGCTCGTGGTACCTCCTTATCGTATGCTAACCCTTGTTGGTTATATTTCTTAGTCACAGTAATTGGTTCCATTTGACCTTGACCATGCTTTCCTAGGCCACCTTTGCCTTTATAGCCCATGTTTTTGACAATTCTAAGGCCATTACCATACTTCTTGATAGGTAGTGTGACCAGTTCTTTCTCTTTGTAGACCCAAGAAGATATATCTTCAATAGTTTCATCTTCTAGCAAGCGTCCATCAATAAACTTTGTGAGAAGAGCTGGTATTTTGAGCTTTTTGGTAACTTTAGCAATGGGAGGTTTGCCATAGGATTTTGGTGAGAGAGGCATCCTCCCTACACAACAAGATTTTGAGATATCATACTTGCCAAATCCTATGTCTCTGATATGGACTTTGATTTCTAGGAGGGGATTGGATGTATCTGCAAAGGTTTTTTGTAAGGTATCTTGATCAATATATAGTGGGGATATGGGGGCTTCAATATTTTTGGGATTTGGTTGTTGTTGTAGTAACACCCTTGCATGGTGCGAAAAAATTCAAATGGATTAGGATCTCCTAGGATGGTGATTTCAGTACCATTATATGGGAATTTTAGGGATTGATGGTATGTTGAAGGCACAACTTTCATGGCATGAATCCACGGGTGTCCTAGGATAATATTATATGGTAGCTCAATACCTAGGACTTGACATCTTGTTTCTAGCATGACGAGCCCACTTGAATAGGCAAATGTATCACACCATATGTCTTGCATTCTGCATCATCATATGCTTTGACAATAATAGATTGATCTACATCTATGTGATCATCAAAGTATCCTAATTGTTTCAACAGTTTGAGGGAACAAATGTTAAGAATAGCACTACCATCTAAAGTATGCATTTGATTTTATGTTGATGGATGAAAACTTCGATATGGAGGGCATCATTGTGACATGGATCATGAGATGGGAGATCTTTTTCAGAAAAGACCACATTGTAAGGTGAAGCAAGGTTCCCTGTAATGGCTTGAAAATTTGTGATAGCTATATTGTTGGGAACAAATGACTCTTATAAGGATTTTTCAAGCACTACTTTATGAGTGGGCGATGACGTTAGAAGGTCTAATATAGATATCTGTGTGGGGGTCTTCCCTAGATGTTCAACAAGGTTGTAATTAGAGTTGTTTGTAAGATTAGGTGTTGGACCATGAAGGATAACATGACCATGACAAGTTGTGACGACACAATCCAGAGCTTTACTCTTAATAGTAAGGGTGGATATTTGACTTTCTTCAAGATGACCTACAATGGAGTCATAAGAAGATGAGGCTTTGTTAACGTTCTTACCTTTATCGAGATTTTAACCTTTACCATGTTGAGGGAATGTATCCTTGTATACATTAAGGTCTTTGTATGATGTATGTTGAGAAGGTTTGTCAAAGGTGACTTCACCTCTATCTATGAGGTTTTGAACCAAGTGTTTTAGTTTCATGCAAGATGAGGTTCTGTGTCCCTTTGTTCTATGGAACTCACAATATTCATTATCCTTGTACCATGTTGGTTTGAAAGCAGGTTCATCATATTAACATGCTTCGAGTAACATGATGAGTCTATTTTGTATGAGTTTCTTGAGGATAGATTCAATAGGTTCACCCAAAGGAGTGAAACAATGTCTTGGGGGATAGTCTTGTTGTTGTTGGGGTTGTTGTTGTTGTTGTTCTCTAGGAGTAGATGGGGTTGCTTTTGATAGATTGAGTGGTAGTTGGAGGGTTTGGATGTGCTTGGAATCTACAAGACCATCATTTACAACATTCTTGTTTTTGTTCCAAAATTTAGGTTTGTCATTTGATTGTTGTTGGGGAGTGTTGTCTTTGGTCTCCTTAAATATCTTGACTACACCTTTTGCAATAAGGGCTTTTTTGATATTAGTTCCTTTGTGAATGATCTCCTCAAATGAGGTAACACTTTGTACTTGTAAATGAAATCCAAGATCAGGATTAAGATTTTATATAAAGATGCTAACGAGCTAGTTTTTAGGTATTTGAAAGGGGAATTTGCTAGCCATACTTCACCATCTTTGTATGAAGGAGGTAAAGGTTTCACCATTGCATTGTTTGTTGTTACATAAATCCCTCATGAAAATCTCATTTTCATTATTGTAAGAGAAATGGGTAGAAAAATTTTCAGCTAGTTCGTTGAATTAATTCCTGTGGGTAGGTGTGAGAACCATTTGATTGCTTGTCCTCCAAGACAACAAGGAAAGAGGTGCATAAGATACGTGCCATTATGAGATACCTCTAGGCAAGCAATGTAGAACTCTCTAAGATGGTCTTTAGGATCGTCCTTTCCTTTGTGCTTGTCAAATTTAGCTATGTCAAAGTTAGGTGGAAAATGGGTCATTGTTAAAGAGCAATCAAAGGGATATGGACAAACCTCCTCCAACGAGAAGGTTTTCTTGATGTGACCGAATGAAAGAGCGTCTAGTTGTTTTTGCATTTTGGCAAACTTAAGATCATAAGCCGATGGGGGTATTGGTAAAGCCAAATTTTGTTGAGTTTGGGGTGGTTGTTGCGGCCCATAAGATGTATTGGAATAAGTATTAAGATTGTATGGATCATATGAGGTTTGGGGGTTGTTTTGGGTAGGATCAATGAAGAAAGTTGGAGGTTGTTGATTTTGTGGAGGTGCTTATAGATATGAATGTTGAGGGGGATTTTGATATTGTTGTGGAGGAATGACATATGTGTTTTGATTTTGAGGCGGTTGATGTTGGTTGACATAAGTGAGGTTGGGATTTGAAGAATGTTGGGGTGGATTGATGTGAGTAGTATTGATGTTGGAAAAGTGTTGGGGTGGAATGACATGAGTAGTATTGATATTTGAAGAATGTTGTTGTGGAGCGACATGAGTGGTATTGATATTTAAAGAATGTTGGGGTGGAGTGACATAAGTAGTATTAATATTTGAAGAATGTTGGGGTGGAGTGACATAAGTAGTATTGATGTGGGAAGAATGTTGGAGTGGAGTGACATGAGTAATATTGATAGTTTGGTTGGGCGATGGATGGAGTGTTTGAACTTGTGACACTTGTGGCGGAGTGAAATACACATCCATAGGTGTATAGTTGGGTGGAAAGGATGTATGTGGTGGGGTAGAAAATGCAATATTAGATATGGTCATATGAAGTTATGATGTGCGTGGAGGATTTTGGGGATTGGTAGGTATGGATGTGTCTAAGAAGGGGTTTGTTTGTTGAGCTTGTTTTGCTAATTTGGCTTGTCTTGCTAGTTTGGATTGAATAGCTGCTTGATGTAGGGCCTTTTGTTGGGCATTGTAAATTTCCATGTGAGTGAGTAGATGTCCAAGTGATCTCTCTCCCATGAGATTTTGATTTTGAAAAAGAGGATTGTCATATTCTGATGCGAAAGGATTAGATACTTCCTCTTGTGAAGATGATTCAGGAATTGGTGTATATATGGTAGACATGGTTTGGATAGGGTTTACTTGTGGTCTACCCATAGCATTAATGGCATCTTGAAAGAGATCTTTCTCTTTAATAGTAGATGTATCAAAGTCAAAAGGCAATTTGGCTCCTTTTTGGGCAAGCAAATGGAAGTAATGATCTTGATTAGAGCTAATAAGTTTATCAATAACTACCATGGTTTTGGGATCTTACATGATTTCATCTAGATCCTGATACCCTTCTTCTTGAGAGTATTGACCTTCTAGAAATTTTTTCTCTTCTTGAGAGGGGTTTTGATTAATGGTATACTCTGTTGAAAGGAGATCATGAGGATGAAATCTTGTGGTGTATTGTCTAGCTGCCATCTCTGTGATATTGTCTTCTTGAGGATAGATTGGGACAGTGTTGTGAGGACTAGTTTGAGTGTTTGATGATGAATTGTTTGGGATGTTATGATGGTGTTGTTCAGGGGTGTTTTGCTTAGCCTCCATGGCTTGATGATATTGTTGTCTAGTGGAGACCATAAGATGATTCAAATGCACTAAAACAAAGATTGGGGATTGATGGATTTTGGACTGATTTAATTGAGTTGAGATCACTATGTTGGTGGATTTGATGTGGGTTGCTTGTGGAAGTTTATAGAACTAGATCAATAGTTGATTTGGATGATTGATTACCTATCATAGAAGTAGATTGATGACCTTAAATGATGGTGGATAGGGTTAATGTCATTAGATCAACTTAAGATAGGTTCATTCTCTAAGCTAATGCAAAATCAATAACAGATGCTGATTCCTTTTCAAAGACCCAAGAGATGTAATCACTCTCAAATTAAAGATGAACTAGGGGATTGATGTGATCTAGAATCTACGGTGGAGACCAAATTACACAACTAGAAAATGCGTGAATAAGGATTTAGGTCTGTTTGGAGAAGATGGAGTTGATAGATAGAAATCTCAAGAGGATAAATGGTTTGAAAAGTCTAAATTTTGGGTATGATAATGGATGAAATGGTCTGATGGTTGATGGAATAGGTTTGATAGTACTGTAGGATGCTAGTTTAGTGGTAAATTTGATCAAAAATTTGAGTTTACTGTGTTCTGGGCTAAATAGATAATGGACAGTTTGACAAAGACCAAAAGCACTGGACTATGGTTCAAAGGTGCATTACTATTTGCCAAAGGCACTGGACTATGTTGCAAAAATGCTTTACCATAGTGAAAAGGTGCGGGGCTATGTTTCAAAAGTGCTAGACTATGGTTCAAAAGTGCATAAATGTGTTGCAAAAGCACAATTTTTATGACAGTGATGTTGTAAGGCAAATTTTGATAGATTTTTGGTTGGATTTTGATAGGATTTGCTTTGACAAGAGAACAATCACAGTAAACAAAGTGGTCAAGGATTGACACAACAAATAGTGTATGTTCGAGGCTCACAAAAAAGCCCAAGTTTTCACAAGTATACCACAACTGACAAATAGATCAAGCACTTTTTATTGCTAAGGACAAGCTTCACTGTGATACATCAGCCCACAACTTGGAATCTTTGCCAAATCAAGCATCATCACACCTAATGTGGGTGCATACACTTTTTTTTCTTTGTGAGAGAGGATAGATAGGGACCTCTAGAACTGGAAGAATGACCCAATCACCCTTTCCCTAGAAAGCTACAAGTAGCTTATTCTATACTAGGGATTTCTATCTCATCTTAAGGGAGCCTTATGGTAAGTAATCTTGGGGGCAAAACCTTCTATGCCCTTGCACTAAAAATTACCGCAACGTTCGGAGGTAATCGGGTAGTCACTAGCTATGTGGTTTTAGTTACTTTGGGAGACCAACGCCTTGCCAACATCCAACAAGCTACTAAAAGCTTTTACCAACTTTACTAGGAATGCAATATACCCTACACAAGTGCAAAATTTCTTTCATAAGAGTGTTACGTACAATTCCTTTCGAGTTGGCACCATAAGGCAAGGCTAACGCTGGTTAGGACTTGGCTTTCGCCTCAACCAATTTATATAGTGGTCCAAAGGAAATATCCAATTAGGGTCGTCTCTTTTGGATGGAACACAATCCAAAAGTAGGCCTTTCTAAAGGATAACTAAAAATAAAAGATAGATGAGTCTGGTTTTTTTATCACCCAAGTTTTCACAAGGGGAGAGCATATACCTATCACCTTACAAGCATGAAAAACACTTGTTCATTTATCCTACTTAGTAAGAAAAATAACTAGGTGCAACTACCTAACCACACAAGATTACAAATTATAGATGTAGATTTCCTTTAAGAAATTGAGGTGTTTCTAAGACTTAGTGAAAAATATTGTGAATCTTCAATGTTTGTCTTGCAAAGATATGTTAGGAAACCTATTTGCTCTATTTGAGTGATAAGACACTGCAACAAGTTGATTAGTTCCACCAAAACCAAGTGATTAGAAAAAATAAATCAAAAGACCAAAAGCACGGTATTGTGGCTCAGAAGTGCATCAAAAGTTACCAGATGCGTTGATCTGTGATGCAGAAGCATTTGATTTTAGACCAAAAGCATGTAGATTCAGTGCAGAAGCACATTTATTTTGACTAGAAGCACAGGACTATGTTGCATATGTGCATTGGAAAACCAAAAGCTCTTGATATCGGTGCAGATGCACATTTTTTATATAGACCTGCAAAAAACAAGGTTTTATCAAAAAAACAAGATTGAATGATTGTTTTGATACCCTAGAATGTTGATGAAATATGAGATTTGTAGCCTGCAATCAAGAATGTAACACAAACACCATGAAATGATAGGTTAGCTCAAAAACGTAAATACTTCTAAATAAATCAGCTTAGGAAGTATAATGGAGGATCGCAAGGCAAATAAATTAGCTTGCCAAACAAGATAAGATTAGATATATGTGTAAAAGACCCTGCAAAACTAGCAATAATAGTTAGAAAAGCAAAAGCCAGAAGCATGTTAATTTAGTGCAGAAGCGATTGACTGTTGACCAGATGCACGTGACTATGTTGCATATGCGCTGCTCTGTCGACCAAAAGCACTGGACTGTGCACTAGATGCACGGTATTGTCACCCAAAGGTGCATCAAAGTAGGCCAAAAGTACTTTTCTATGGCTCAATTGCACTTTTATGTGCTAATTGTGCATTTCTGTACTGTACTTCAAAAAATCAAATTTTCTAAAGAAAAACAAATGTTAGTGGGTCCCATCAGGTGTGCCAGAATGTGTATAGGTAAAATCAAGCTTAGGATAAATCAAAACAATGATAATAAACTCAATCCTATAACATCAAGAGATCGATCTAAGAGATAACCAAATCAATGAATAATGCAATTAATAATCAAAAGCTATCACCTTGATTGTATTGATCTCTTGGTTAGATGTAGATTGCTCAATATGTCGCGTACCCATGGTTGCAACAAGCGGATGTAGATAGATAATAATATGCATGCTCAAAGTGCTCAATATGCTTAACGATGTGATATATACTCAATGCGCTATATGGATGCCTGAGAATAAATGATCGAAGAGGATTTTTTAAGGAGTGAAGGGGGTATATATAGGTTTCAATAAAGATCGATCAATGGTGGATATAATTCAATGAAATGGACGAATGAGATATTTCAAAGCTCATGATGAATGTGCACACGACATGTGTTATGAAGAAAAACTATTTTGTTGAGTTAATTGCTTTTTGGCTAAAGATAGGATTTGATTTCATACAATTAGAATGCTTTTTCTAATTTATGAGTTGATGATAAAAACAAGAATGTCTAAAGCCAATTAACTCAATTTTAGATTTGCTTTTTGAAGTTCTAAAAATAAGACTGATTGTGCACATAGAAGAAAATGATATTTTTAGAAGAATTGAAAGATAATTGAGAATTAAATAAATAAATTTATTTAATTAAGTGTGCATGATTGAAGAAAGGATAAGATATGAAGATTTAAATAAATTAAACAAATAAATTGATTTAATTTATTTTGCATGATAGAGGAATATAAATAAAATATTGATTTTATTTATTTCTAGAAGATAAAGTCAACTTAAATAAATTTAAATAATTTATTTAAATTTAGACGAATAATTGATTAATTAAATAGTTAAAAATTATTTAATTGTGGATAAGAGGAATTAGGTGAAGAATTAATTAAATAATTTATTTATTTAAGTGATGTGGATTTGAAGAATTAAATGAGGATAATGATTTAATCAAATAATTAAAATTATTTAATTTAGAAGATTAAAGAGGAAATTAATAGAATTAATTAAATAAATAGACTTTATTCAATTAATGTTGAATTTAGGGAAAATAGAGGAAATTGATGAATATGATGAAACTAATTAAATAATTAGGTTATTTCATTAACATTAAATGTAGATGATTTAGGAAGAATTAGTGTATGCAAGTGATTTAGGTAAATTTGATGAATGCAAGTGATAGGATGCGAAGGGTCATTTTTAGGTGTCTATAGGATCAAAAGTTGCCATGTGGAATAAGCTTTGATCTTTCTGCTATTCCACAAAGTAATAAATTGATGTGCCTCACCAAACTGTGGAATGATGGAAAACTGCCACATGGCAGGGATGACATAGTTTTGACGGCATGTTATTTCTGATGATTTATATAGGAATGATGAGGTGGAAACTCCTAATTGGCCTAATGGGCATTGCATGGCATGCCAAGTGGGGTCAAATCTTTCAGACTGATCGTGACCATCCAATCTTTTATGATGTTACATAATCTGACGGTTAGTATTCAAATTTGGCAAACCAAGTGATTTTGTGAATCTGCTTTGCATAAGTTGGAAATAATGGTGGAAGTGATTGGTTTCGGCCTCGAAATTAATGGCCGTCTTTATATATTTCAAACTTCAATTGTCTTGTGCTTTCCATTTAGATATCTAAAGTATTGAAGCAAGGAAATTGACGGCTACTTTGAGCTTCCTGGCATTGTTTCAAGGTCTGCTATCCGAAGAAATCCAATAAGTTGCATGCACATTGTCTCCTTCTTTCTGCTTTTCTGTTGAAGGTTGCTCTCTGCTTTTCCCTTTCGTAGGGTTATTTAAAATCTAAATTGAGTATATTCTAATTTTTAAAATTCACTCCTATCTAAAACTCCATAAAAAAGAGAACCCTAGAATAGGAGAAAAGAGAAAAACCCTTGTCACTATAGTAATATTGTCTGAAATGGCTCCCCCAAAAGCCCAAGTTCCTTCTACTTCCCAAAGCTGAGATTTACATGAAGATCTTTTAGTCCAACTCCCTAGCTCCTATTCCCAAAACATAAAAGTTAGTGGCCCTGAATATAAAAATGGACTGGTTGATACATATCATGGTTGTAGAGATGCAGAAATCCCTATTTCTGGCTGGCTATTGTTTAAACATTGGCGGGGCAAGAGAAATGCCCACTCCCCATCGTCAAATGTATGGGTACTGGACCTAGGGAAGTTAGTAGTTACAAATGTCTTTGAGGACATTGAATTACTTCTGGCTATGGCCTCTCACTATGATGAAGTAGCCAAAGTAATAAGGATAGCAAAAGGAGGTGTTTTGGTAGCAATCAACAAAGAAACTATCACTAGAATCTTTGGATTAAATCTAGCTGCCAAGACAGTGATTGACATAGAAAGATTCAAGAAGGAATATCTGAAAGATAAAAGCAATTACAAAACAATACATCTACCTAGGCATAGGGAAAAGGGTCTGAATGACAGGTCAGTCAAAATTCCATAGAGCGAGCAGGAACCATTTAGGTGGAAACCTTTAAAGGTTATTTTGCAAAGACCTATTATGCATCATGTCAGGTTTTAGGGGAAGATAAGAATGAAAGAATTCCTGTTGACTATACCTATATGGCGGCTGATATTCAACATCCATCTCTAAATTATCAATTTGATTTTGCTTCTTATTTGGTTAATCACATACATAAAGGACTAATAAATATCAAAAGAAAGAAGGAACCAACAAAGTTTCAATGGTATTCTTTATTATGCCATATGTTCCTATATGGGGGAAGAGAAAAGTGGAGCCCTAAATTAATGGTAAATCAAGTTGATGATAAGGGAAATTTACTTCCAGTCCAATGTTGGACTCACATATGGGATAAGCATGATCCCAATTCAAGTTATAGAATTTTTAGAGATTATTTTTTGGTCAAGGTATTAGGCTATTTTTAGGGGGATATACCTAGAATCCCATCTCCACTATTGAATTTCCTAAGACCTATGGTAAGAAGGCCTTCTTTAGATATTAAGCATAATTGGGGAGATTTCATTCTCCATGAGGAATGTATAGTTTTGAGAGTGTACGAGTGCCCTGTTGGTCCACATGTACTGCCCAAACATGTACAACTGACGGTTGGCTTTCTTGAAGTAATTTGGTAGTTGATTAAATTAGAAAAAGTTCACCTAGCAAACCAAAAGAAGGGATCTTTCTTCCCCCACTTGATAGCCTTCTCTAACTTTTGAATGAATAAGGAGGGATTTGACAAATTAAATGATAAGTTAAAGGTCTTCAAGATGCAGCAAGAGCGTTCCATAAACTATGACCCTAAGGGTTACATAAACAACATCAAAAAGGGTATTAGAAGAGTTACCATTGCTCATCAAGTTTGTTTCCCTGAAGATGTCATTGGAAATATAACTAATGAAGAAGAAATTAAGTTGAAAAGGAAAAGATGGGTGATGTATATGAAGTGTGAGGAAAGAATGAGACAGAAGAAGCCATCTTACAGGGGAGCTTATCCAGAAATTGCTGACCCTATTACTAGGATAAAAACAATTTTATCAAATGTTGATGAAATAATTGCCATAAAGGAAGAGATGTCTAAGGAGCCCAAAGGAGAAGAAAGGCCATCATACCAGCCCCCTGCTGATAATCAATTAAAATACAATTTCAAGAGAAGAGTCAAAAAGGTGGAAGTTAAAGAACAAGTTCCACAAGTCCCTCCACTGACTCAACTTGTTTTACCTTCTCCACTAGTGCAGCCAATATTCCCCCTCCTATGCAGATAGTTTAATTGGATTCACCTCCTAGGGCGTCATCTCCAAAGAGGAAAATGGTTGAAAAGGACCCTCTAGTTGATTATCTAGATGATGATGAAGAGGAAATGGAAATCACTGAAGATGAAATATAATAGGGGATGCCATCTCCTAGCAGGAATGAACCTAAACAATTGCCCATGAGTAGGATAACAGACATTGTCCTTGAAGGGAAGGACATTTGAAAAGATATGAGAGTTGTTTCTTGTCAAAGGTTCATGAAAGATGATGAATTTGTTAATTCTAAAGAGTTTTCTAATTTCTTATGGAAATCTAGAAGAGAAGAATATGCAAGAAGATTGAGGAAAGAAATGGGGAAATCCCCTCAAGAAACTCCAGAAGAAGTATACCATAAGATACTAACAAAGATGAAGGAGGAAGCTAAAAACATCACTCTAGAGCTTGGCATGGAGATGGTTAGAGAGAGTGGTATTCTACTTTCTGCTATTGCCTTGGAAACCATTAGAAGGCAAGATAAAAAGATTTTCTCCATAGAAGAATAAGCTAAAGCAGCATTATCAGGTGCAGGGTTCAATCGAAAATGGGAAACCTTAGCTATTTGGGCCCTATCCCCCAACATAGATAAGCCATTAGTGGCCGAGCTTGACAGAGATTTAAGGGGTGGCCTAATAATTAAAAGAGTTTCTGACACTCCTACCCCAGAGGCATCAAACGTGGTAGTAGAGGTTGCAAAGTTCAAAAAAGCAACCACTGATGCTCTCTAGAAAAAGTATGGTAAATTATAAGGGGAATACATGCATCTACTACATGAATACAATAAGTTGAAGGAAGTAGAAGTAAACTAGCAACAACCACAACCAAAACAACAAGCAACTACATCTTCCTCACCTCAAATTGTACTAGTGATAAGAGATTCAAGCCCTCTAGCTATTGGTCCTTCCTCTTCCTCATCAAAGTCTAGTTTTGAAAAGGAGAATGAAGAGTTAAGAGAATAGATCAAGGATTTTGAGGAAATTTTTGAGAACTCCATGAATGGTCATTGAGAGGATAACCAGTACATTGTTTCAAATATTTTAGGCTTGTTGATGGAAAAAATTGTTAACAGAGTAGAGAATATTCATGGATTATACTCTAACCTATCATTAGTCATTAAGAAAATTATTGAGGATAAGGAACAAACTGTGCCTTTATTTAGTAAGTGGGTCCCAAGAATTTATTCTTTACTTCGTATTTATAAGGGATCAAATCATGAATGTGGTGCTTCAAAGGAGATCAAGCCAAGTTACACAACAACAAAAGAGGTTAGGGATTCATAGGCATTTATAAATCAACTTGAGGAGAAAGCGGTGGGATTGATTCAGAGTTTTGGTAATGATCAAATTGGAGTGATACCAACAATTAAAATGGATAATGGTGATATTAAGTTTTGCCAGGATTGGGTTCTTCAATTTGAAGGCACCATTCCAATTATCTCTTTTCTCTAATCTACCAGGGAGAGTATTGATGTTCCCCTCTTCAGAAGGAGTGTTAGTAAGTTGTGGGATTCTTGTCAACTTGATGAGGACTTTGTCAAGGAAGATGAATAAATTTTAGCTAAATATAATAATAGTATATGTCTCGTGTGCATGATCTTCTCACATTCCAATGGCCAACAGAAGAACAATATAACACTTGGGATGAGAAAGACAATGATCTACCTGATTTGTGAAACTTTGGATATTTTGTTGTTCCTTATTTTGAATATTTGTTTGTTATTCCTTATTCAAGAGAAAATATGCTCTTGTTTGTCTTTTCTTGTTCATTATCAGTATGGGAATGTTGTTATTTTAAAAAAAGAGCATGTTTTGTCTTGTAGTTGTTTCCTTGTTCTCTGTCTTCTTGTGAAGCATCAGATATTCTAGAAAGGGGTCAGAATGAAGAGAGTGGAGATAGGTCGACAGAGTTTGTTATCACATTTTTCAATGCACATTTTCCAAGGTGACTTGTCTTGTGGCCACACACGTAACAACTTCTGCTCCTATGAAAATATCTGATCCAAAAATTAGTTATCTTTGTTTCTAATTGATGAGATTTTGTTAAATGTAAATGTGACATCTATCATTAGGTCTGAAGCTTGTTTTCTCCTTTATTTCTATAAAAGGGAATTCAAGACCTATTGACAAGGATCTTGGAGAAAATTTTGTAATACAATACATAATCATAAACTAGGATTTTGTCTACTTCTAGGTTTTTCTTTGAATAGACTCATTTGTACTTGCAACTATTCATATAACTGTACCATTTCATCATTTTGAATATATTGTCAGGGTTTGAACTATATTGTCTCCTATAGTTGTATTCTTTACTACATTTTTTAATATAAATTGATTAAATATCAGTTTTATTCACCTTCAGAATCTTTCCTATGCAAAGATATCTTTTCTTAATATATTTTACTCAAAGAGTAAATTTAATGCTTTAAGGGAAATATTGAATATAGTAAATGTATGCAGGGATTCTTAAGTAGAATTAGTTCTGGACTATTTCAAGGTGTAATGGTATAATGCATCATTGTAGTATTCTTATGAGAGTTGGGAAGGCATTGTTATACTTAGTTTCATTTATATTTGTTTTTGGCTCCATGACCCCTGATTTAGGCACTGATCTCTTAGGATTATTGTTTTCATTTAATCTCCTTGATCATTTATAAAATCAAAGAATAGTTTCATTTCTATATTTATGCTTAGTAGTAGTTTTTCAATGTTCTTCTACAAATAATTATGTTAAAGCTTGAGAATCTAGCCCATTATTTCACTATATCTATAATTCTTCAAGCATTCTAGAAAGAAAATATATGTTTAGTATAGTATTTTGATAAAATAGCAAGAAATTCATAATCAAAATAACTATTAGGAACACCCTCTTTGGTCTTGCAGAGCCTAAAGTGTAGAGGAAAAGGATTGAAAACCCCTTTCCTGTTCATTGGCCAATCCCTCAAGGCAAATTCATTATTAGAACTAGCTATTTTATAGATTTGTTTTCTTGAGATCAGGTTGGTAATTTAAAACGACCAACAGATTGGCGACTCTACTAGGGACTTTTTGTATAAAGTTCTAACATCACTGTAGTTGTTTTTCATGGGTTTTTAGAGTTTACATAAAATTCATTTTATTCTTATTCCCTAAAAAGGGTGGCGACTCGGATAAAATTTCCTTACCAGTAAGATAAGGAAAATTACTTTTTAGAAAAAAACTTGTGTTCTATATTTTATTCTGGGGACCATCACATAGTGTTGTCTAGTTAGAAGGATAGTCCCATTATTTGACTAACAATCTTTCTTGGTTATATCATTTCTTTAACATGGTTGATAACTTTGTTGAGATTCCTAACCTTGTGCAAGCTAACAAAAGGGTACTAGGCAAAAAATGTATGGAAGGAGATCAGAGTAGCAGGGGCATCTTAATAAGCCCCTAAATCAAGAGCCTATTGCTCAAAGGTGGAGAACTAAGGAATCAGGTGAGTACACTCCCCTCCCATTGGTGATCTCATGTCATTTTCTGTGCCTCTTTTAGGAAATAACACTAAAAATTTACAAATAACGGAAGAAAGAAGAGATCACAATATTATATATGCACATAGAAATGTTCCTGAGGGTCGAGTTAATTTTGAGGGTGATGAAATATTTTATTAGGAACCACCTCATGTATCACAAAATGAAAAGGTTACCCCTCTAAAAGAATTTCAGGTGATCCCTACAGAACACACTCATGAGTCTATGATTGTGACCCCATATGTAAGATTGCACTCTCCTAAAATAGGAAAGGCTGAATCCATTAGTGCCAATGACTACCCCAATGCCAACATAGCCTTTGGCACAAATCAAATAGATGAAGAATTGGATAAAGAAGTTATGGAATTGAGCCTTAGGGTAGCCAAGATGGAAACATTGAAGAGGAAAGAGGAATTACTCCTAAGACTACAAACCATGAATAAACCAAGTGTTGTTAATAATAGTGGCACCCTTGGTGCATCCACGACAAATAGGCCCCAAATAAATGGCCAAATACCTAATGTCTAGTAGGATCCTCTAATATAGCTCCAAATGAATAACCATGTGTAAGTTCCATACCTACAAACCACTTTTAGGCTCCTCCCCAAAATCCATGTGCTAGAGTGACTGGACAAAATTCTCACCCAAGGCAAGGGGGGATATATAACCAAAATCCTCCTATAGTGCAAAATATAAATCCCCAACCAAATATCCAAAACCTATACATACCACAATAACAATACTTGCAAAACCCTCCTAATCCCCTAATAAATCTAGGCAACTAGGGTGTGTAGGCTTTAATATACCCTTTCATTAGAAGATCAATGTAGTCATAAAGATATAGAAAGATAGATTTTACTGGCATACTAGGGTATCCAAACCCTATTGAGAACACAGTGAGAAATGTTGTCCCAAAGTTTGCTAGAAATAATACACTATTTGGTGAAGATCACCTAAGAGCATTTTTTAATGTGATTGATGATTTTGAGGTTGAATGTGATGATGTAATAATGAAATTATTCATACAATCCTTTACAGAAGATGCAAGGGAATGGCATAGAAGCCTACTAGAGGCCAATATTGATTCTTGGATAGAATTTAAATGGGTCTTCAAGGAACAATATGGGGTTAACATTGACCCACGATTTGTTGTGAATGAATTTACAAGCATTCAAAAGGGATTCAATGAAAATGTCCATGATTTCAATGCAAGATTCATGAAAGTAAGTAATAAGATCCCTCACATGAGACCCAATGAGCCCATGTGCTTGGTAATCTACCAAAATCTATATGATCCCAAGATGGGATATGAATTAAGAAATAGAGAGCCTCAAACTCTCAGGGATGCTTTCAAGGCAGCCCTACATATTGAAAACAATAGAAAGGCATCTGGGAAAACTTCTAAGAGAGGTGATATAAAAATCACCCCACAAGACAAGGAATAAAGTAATAAGGCTTCTATTACTACTGAATATGAGAAATTATGGAAAGAGATTAGGGAAATGAAGATCTCTATGGAAAGAAATGATAAGAGGGTCCCTAGAGATAGGGCTCCTTTTGTTAGACAAGAAAAGATGCCAAGGTTATCAGATCAACCTTATAATACAAATTGACGAAATGGAAAGCCAATCCCCCTAATGATAGGGGAGGTTTGTCTAAAGAAATCCCTGACCCTCTAACGAAAGGAGTACATGATGTAGATGAAAACCTATGGTGTCTACTGTACCAGGCTCCCCACTCTTTTGCTTCATGTACTATTGCAATATCTATGACTGACAACATAATCCCATATGAGGAGTACAATGAGGGGGAAGATTATGAAGATTACAATGTAAATATGGTTTTTAACCATGAGTGTATTGTGGAACATTGTGCCACCTCTAATAGTGAGTGTTCAAAAAATGAGGCTACAATAGAAAAGGGAAAGTTGAATAAGCAACAATCTATCCCAAACACAAGTAAGGATGATGATTGTGTTCTTTAGTTGAATACTAAGGATACTAACATCTGATTAAGAAGACCCTTTAATGAGGAAATCAAGACCTTGACTACTTCTAAGATTGCTCAAGTTAAAAGTGACTACAACCTGAGAAGTAAGAAAACCAAGGAGAAAATAGTACAAGGGAAAATGCAGGAAGCATTTTTATAAAAGAAAAACAAAATGTTCCTAACTCCAGAGAGATGTAGGAGCTCTGGGAAATCCTAAGGAAGTTGTGGGAAAATATAATCCACCCCCTAAGGTAAAAATACCAATTGAAAAGGATAATGCCAAGAAAATCCCTACTGAAGAAAAACTAGTAAAAATAGCACACCTTAGGCCCACACAACAAATACTTATGAAACTTGTACTAGTATACTACCCAAATATGTCCCATTGGACATGGCCCATATATTTAGTCAGATCAAAGTGACAATTCCTTTGCTAGAAATGATGAGGATACCTAAGCATAAAAGTAGGGCTATGGCTGCAATAAATGATGTAGTTCCTAGTGCCCCTGGGGTCGCCAGTGAACCTAACAAGCAATTTGACGAAAAGAAGGTTCTCTCCAAATATGTTAAGAAGTGGATTACTAAAGTACTAGAAGTCTATCTAGGAACTGCTTTACAAAAATGTCCTTCTCAAGTAGATCCTTTCTTTGTCACTCTGATGATAAAAGGAAGATTTGTGAAAAATTATATGATTGACTTGGGTGCCGTTGCCAACATAATGCCATTAGGAGCCATGGAAATCTTAGGCTTATAAGTAACTAAGACCTATGGGAAATGCTTTGCCATGGATTCCTGAGAAGTCCCTATCATTAGAATTATTAAGAATATCAGATTTAGATTTGCAACATTCCCACATAAGGAATATAAAATGAATATTACTGTGGTGGACATTCCTCCTATGTATGGGATGCCATTATCAAGAAAATGGGCTTCTACTGTGGGTGGTAGTATCCAAATGGATTCATCATATGCCATGATTCCCATGGATGGTAAAGAGGTAAGACTTGATAGAGAAAAGAAGTGCCCCCAAATAATTGATGGCATCACCGAGGAAGGTGATCAGGTGTACTTCCTTAATGTGGCTATGGATAATTTCAAAATTGAGGGCATTAAAGATGATTAGGATAGTTCTTTGGATCTTAGTCTAGAATCAGTTTCTGATAAGGATGGATTATGGTCTATGCATTTTGATGGGGCATGTTACAAAGATGGATCTGGAGCAGGAGAAGTGCTTATTTCTCCTTTAGAAAAAACATTTAGATCATCCTTTATATTGGGTTTTGCATGCACTAACAATGTTGTAGAGTACGGGGCCTTGCTCATAGGCTTAAAAATAGCCCTTAAACATGGAGTTAAAAAGCTCAGAGCTCTGGGAGATTCTAAATTAGTTGTCTCACAGGTCAGATCCAAGTATGCCTCCAAAAATAAAAGGTTTAGACAATATAGAAATGCTGTCTAGGATACCATAGAAGAATTTGATGCTTTTGCTATTGATTAGGTGGAACAAAGTAAGAATGTTATGGCTGATTTCTTAGCTAATATTGCAGTCAAGTCTAAAGATATCACATTAGCAGGGATTTCAAAGGTGGAGATACTAACAAGACCTTATGTTCCTGATAATATTCATCACTGGTAGATTTTCAATGATGACCAGGATCTTTATAAATTCATGAACTACATGGATGAATATCATGCACAAGAAATTGATTTTCAGGAATTTGTGGAGATAGTGGATGGGAAAGAAACTGTATTTGGAAATGAGGTCATCTAGTTGAAAACCAACAGGATCCCAAGGGGACTAGTTGCTCTAGAAAGAGTCTTTGATGGAAATGACAAACAAACTACTAGATCTACACTGGTACATCAAAATGACCTCGAAGAGGTGAATCAGGGGACTGAGGCCCAACCAAAGCTTGTTTATATAGGTAAACGCCTAAATCCTAAAATTAAGGCAATGTTAATTTCTCTACTCAAGAAACATAAGAAAGTTTTTGCCTGGTCTTATGATGATTCGAAGGCATATAGAGAGGATTTATTTCAGCATGAGATCCCATTGAAACTAGATGCAAAACCTTTTAGGCAGAAGCAAAGGCCTATAAATCCTACTTTGAGGCTAAAAATGCAACAAGAACTAGCCAAGTTGAGTGAAGGAGGAATAATCAAGCCTATAAGGCATTCCACTTGGGTTTCAAATTTAGTTCCTATTAGGAAAAAGAATGGAGATATTAGGCTCTATGTTGATTTTAGAAACTAGAATATGGCCTCATTAAAAGATAACTATCCTTTGCCAAATATGGAGGCCATGCTACAAAAGGTAACTGGTTGTGAACTCTTGTCCATGATGGATGGTTTCTCTGGATATAACCAAGTGATGGTTAAAGAATTTGAGCAATACAAAATTGCATTTACTACTCCTTGGGGAACTTATGTGTACATCAGAATGCCCTTTGGGTTGACCAATGCAGGAGCCACATTTCAAAGAGCTATGGATGTAGCTTTTTCTGATCTTATAAATGCAATAATGGTGGTCTATCAAGATGATTTGACTACATATTCTAAGAATGAACAAGATCACTACTCTCATTTGGAGAGAATTTTTGAGAGGTGTATGAAATTTGGTATTTCTCTAAACCCCAAGAAATGTATGTTTGGGGTGACAGAAGGAAAACTTTTAGGCCACATAGTGTCTAAGGAATGAATTATAATTGATCCTGAGAGGGTTTCTACTATTGAAAGGATCCCAATACCTGAGAGTATTAAGGCGATTCAATCTTTCTTCAAGCAAGTGAATTTCCTGAGGAGATTTGTTGCCAACTTTGCAAAAACCACTAGACCAATATCCAAAATTCTAAAGAAAGGGGAGGATATCACATGTAATGATGAACCAGTGAATGCTTTCAAAAATATTAAGGGATCTATCAAAGAAGCCCCTGCGTTGAAATCCCTTGATTTTTCTAAACCCTTCTAGTTGTTTTCTTTTGCTTCTTTCCATACTATAGTAGTTGTTCTACTGCAGAAGAGTGATGAGGGTTATGAACAACCCATTTCATTTTTTAGTAAATCTCTCCAAGCTATTGAATTAAAATATGATATAATTGAGAAATAGGCTTATGCTTTGGTGAAGTCTGTAAAAATTTTTAGGCCTTATCTGGTAGGGGCAACGATTGTTGCTTATGTCCCTACAATTGCTATCAAATATGTCTTTACTTAGCAAGAAGTAACTGGAAGAACATGCAGATGGATCAACAGGATCCAAGAATTCAATATTGATATTCAAATTACTAAGTTGGTAAGGGGATAGGGATTAGCCAAATTGATGGCTGAGTCAAACTTAGAGGCTACTCAAATAAATAATGTTGAGATTTAGGAAATAGTTGCTAATTGTGATAAGGACTCAGAATGGTATAGAGATGTTGTTTACTACTTGTAGAATATGTCTTGCCCTAAGGCCACTAAAGTTATAGGCTATAAAATATGTGATCATAGAAGGTGAACTTTGGTGGAGGAATTTTGAGGGTATTTTATTCAAATGTGTAGATAGTAAATAGGCATCAGAAATCTTAAAAGACATGCACCATGGTGTGTGTGGAGGCCATTACATGGCTAAAGCAACAACCCATAAAGTCTTGAGAGCTTGATATTGGTGGCCTACTATTTTCAAAGATGCTCACCAAATGGCCCAAAGCTGTGATGCTTGTTAGAGGTTTTTAGGGAAGTTAAGATTCTCTAGAAATTTACCCCTCAGACCCATAACAATGGAAACTCCCTTTCAATAATGGGGATTAGATCTCATAAGAGAAATAAGTGAAAAATCAAGTGGAGAACATAGCTAGATTCTGGTTACCACTGATTACTTCACCAAATGGGTTGAGGCTATTCCTACCAAAAGGGAAACTAGTAAAGTTGTGATCAATTTCCTAATGAGTAATGTCTTGACAAGATTTGGAGTGCCTATAAAGATAATTTTAGACAATGCAATGTGCTTCAGGTCTGAAGAGTTTACAAATTTTTGTAGCTAGTATGGGATTTCAATCTCTTATTCTTCTCCATACCATCCTCAAGGGAATGGATAGGCTGAATCAAGCAACAAAAGCTTGATGAAGATTATAAAAAGAATCATTGAAAAGAACAAGAGAGCTTGGGATACCAAATTAAGGCTTGTTGTCTGGGATGATAGAGTAACTATGAAAAAGGCCATTGGGTAAGCCCCATTTGACCTGGTATATGGCTTGGATGCAAGGATGCCCATAAATAACTTACTATCTATTTTCAAGTTTATTCAGGAGCATGATGATGACATTTCAAATGCAATGCAAAATAGGATCATTCAAGTAACTAAATTGGATGAAACAAGAAGGTTAGCACAACAAAGAAACATCAAACTGTAGCAGCAAGTCAAAAATCTACATACAAGAAAACATCTAAAAGAAAATTTCAGATAGGGGATATGGTATTACTATGGAATGCCAGGTCTCAAGATAAAAGGAAAGCCTGGAAAATTCAATGCAATTTAGCTTGGACCATATTCAATCAGCAACACTCATGGAGAAGACTCCTATTTCCTATAAAATCTAGTTGGAGGATTACTTGAACTTCTAATGCATGGATAGTTCTTGAAGTCATACTTTTCATAATGTATGGGTATTTTCCATGCATATTGTATTTTATTTTAGGTAGTTTCCCTATTTTAGTTTTTATCCTTTGGTTTGTTTTTTTGTTTTGTGTTGTGGTCTGTTTCTCCAAACTTTTCTGTGATCTTGCTCTATTCAGATCAAATAGACATCTCCAACTAGAGCCACTAGTAGAACCATATAAAAATATCCAGGTTCTTGCACTTCTTGCTATGTCTAGCACCATCTACTAGAGGTTCTTTGGCCTAGGGTTTTACTTGTTGAAAACACTCTAAACAGTAACCTTAAAACCCTAAACCCTAGTGTCATTTGAATACAAGCAAAGGAGTTACTTTTACTATAATTCTTGATTGACCATTTGTCACCCATTTCTAAGATCCTTAAGTTGTTAGGTTTGTGTCTTTGAGCACGTTGTTGACTAGCCCCTTGCTTCTCTTTTACCACTTGTGGCCCGTATCTAAATATTTATCGATTATGCCTTAGGTTTTTATATTTTGACCCCTCGGTGTTCTTATGCCCCCCATTTTTTCCTATTAGACAAAGGTTGTTTATAAAGAGTACGTCGAGGGCCAAGCCCCTTCCATCTTTTCGATGATAGGTGGCACATTCTTACTTGTTTCTACCATTCCACTAAGAATAAAATATTGAAGAAAAGAACATTAGCAGAATAGAAGAAAGTTGCCATTTGGTAGATTTCATTCATCAACTCTTAACAAATGGTGGGTCCCTAAAGGATACGTGGTGACTTCTCATGTTTTATGCCATTCTGTAGAACTTCTCCAGGGGCCTCACAAACCGTTTGTAGAAGAGCGGAAGGTTGACATGTGGCATCTACAACATGTAATGAGGCCCAAGTGGATCAAAAGATGCCATGTGGAATAAGTTTTGATCTTTCTGCTATTTCATAGAGTAATAAATTGATGTACCCCACTGAACTGTGGAATGACAGAAAATCACCACGTGGCATGGATGACATAGTTTTGATAGTGTGTCATTTCTGATGATTTACATTGGAATGATGAGGTGGAAACTCCTAATTGGCCCGATGGGTATCGCATGGCATGCCAAGTGGGGTCAAATATTTCAAACTGATAATGATTGTCTAATCTTTTCTAATGTTACATAATTGAATGGCTAGTATTCAAATTTAACAAACCAAGTGATTTTTAGAATCTATTTTGCATAAGCTAGAAATAATGGTGGAAGTGACTAGTTTCAGCCCCAAAATTAATGGCCATCTTTATATAATTCACACTTCAATTGTCCTGTGCTTTCCATTTAGATATCTAAAGTATTGATGCAAGGAAATTGGTGGCTACTACAAGCTTCTTGACATTGTTTCAAGGTCTACTATCCAAAGAAATCTAGTAAGTTGCATGCACATTGTCTCCTTCTTTCTACTTTTCTGTTGAAGGTTGCTCTCTGCTTTTCCCTTCCATAGGGTTATTTAAAATCTGAATTGAGTATATTTTAGTTTTTAAAATTCACTCCTATTTGAAACCCCATAAAAAAGAGAACCCTAGAATAGGAGAAAAGAGAAAAACCCTTGCCCTTGCAGTATTGTCTAAAATGGCTTCACCAAAAGCCCAAGTTCCTTCTACTTCCCAAAGTTGAGCTTTACATGAAGATCTTTTAGTCCAACTTCCTAGCTCCTATGCGCAAAAGCTAAAAGTTAGTGGCCTTGAATATAAAGATGGACTAGTTGATACATATCATGGTTGCAGAGATGGAGAAATCCCTATTTCTAGCTGGCTATTATTTAAAAATTGGTGGGGCAAGAGAAATGCCCACTCCCCATCATCAAATGTATGGGTACTGGACCTAGGGAAGTTAGTAGTCACAAATATCATTAAGGATATTGAATTACTTCTAGCTATGGCCTCTTACTATGATGAAGTAACCAAAGTAATAAGGACAACAAAAGGAGGTGTTTTGGCAACAATTAACAAAGAAACTATTACTAGAATCTTTGGATTAAATTTGGCTGCTAATACAATAATTGACACAGAAAGATTCAAGAAGGAATATTTGAAAGATAAAAGTAGTTATAGAACAATACATCTGCCTAGGCATAGGGAAAAGGGTTTGAATGGTAGGCCAGTCAAAATTCCACAGAGCAAGCAAGAACCCTTTAGGTTGGAAACCTTTGAAGGTTATTTTACAAAGACCTATTATGAGCTGTGTCAGGTTTTAGGGGAAGATAAGAATGAAAGAATTCACATTGACTATACCTATATCACAGCTGATATTCAACATCCACCTCTGAACTGTCAATTTGATTTTACTTCTTATTTGGTTGATCACATACATAGAGGACTAATAAATATCAAAAGAAAGAAGGAACTAGTAAATTTTCAATGGTATTCTTTATTATGTCATATGTTACTATATGGGCGAAGAGAAAAGTGGAGCCCAAAATTGATGGTAAATCAAATTGATGATAAGGGAAATTCACTTCCAGTCCAATGCTGGACTCACATATGGGATAAGCATAATCCCAATTCAAGTTATAGAATTTTCAGAGATCATTTTGTGGTCAAGGTATTAGGCTTTTTTTAGGGGGATATACCTAGAATTCCACCTCCACTATTAAATTTCCTAAGACCTATGGTAAGAAGGCCTTCTTTAGATATTAAGCATAATTGGGGAGATTTTATTCTCCATGAGGAATGTACAATTTTGAGAGTGTATGCCCTGTTGGTTTGCATATACTAACCAAACATGTACCACTAAGGGTTGGCTTTCTTGAAGTAATTTGGCAGTTGACTGAATTAGAAAAAGCTCACCTAGCAAATCAAAAGAAGGGATCTTTCTTCCCCCACTTGATAGCCTTCTTTGACTTTTGAATTAATAATGAGGGATTTGACAAATTGAATGATAAGTTGAAGGTCATCAAGATGCAGCAAGAGCATGCCAAAAACTTTGACGTTGAGGATTACATAAACAACATCAAAAATGATATTAGAAGAGCTACCATTGCTTATCAGGTTTATTTCCCTGAAGATGTCATTAGAATAATAACTGATGAAGAAGAAATTAAGTTGAAAAGGATAAGATGGGCGATGTATATGAAGTATGAGGAAAGAATGAGACAGAAGAAGCCATCTTACAAGGGAACTTATCCAGAAATTGTTGACCCTATTATCAGGATAAAAATAATTTTATCAAACATTGATGAAATAATTGCCATAAAGGAAGAGATGTTTATTGAGCCCAAAGGACAAGAAAGTCCATCATACCAGCCCCCTATTGGTAATCAATTAAAATACACTTTCAAGAGAAGAGATAAAAAGGTGGAAGTTAAAGAACAAGTTCCACAAATCCCTCCACAGACTCCACTTGTTTTATCTTCTCCACCAGTGCAGCCAGCGTTTCCCCCTTCTGTGTAGATAGTTAAATTGGAGTCACCACCTAGGAAGTCATCTCCAAAGAGGAGAAAGGTTGAAAAGTGCTGTCTAGTTGATTATCTAGATGACAATGAAGAAGAAATGGAAATCACTGAAGATGAAATACAATAGGGGATGCCATCTCCTAGCAGGAATGAACCTGAACAATTGCCCATGAGTAGGATAATAGACATTGTCCTTGAAGGGAAGGACATTTTAGAAGATATGAGGGTTGTTGCTTGTCAAAGGTTCATGAAAGATGATGGATTTGTTAATTCTAAAGAGTTTTATGATTTCTTATGGAAATCTAGAAGAGAAGAATATGCAAGAAGATTGAGGGAAGAAATGGAGAAATCTCCTCAAGAAACTCAAGAAGTATCCATTAGGATACTAACAAAGATGAGGGAAGAAGTTTAGAACATCACTCTGGAGCTTGGTAGGAAGATGGTTAGAGAGAGTGGTATTCTACTACTCCCAGAATTGGACATAGCTTCTGCCATTGCCTTGGACACCATTAGAAGGCAAGATAAAAAAGTTTTCTCCATAGAAGAAGTTGAGGCAGCATTATTAGGTGCAAGGTTCAATCCAAAGTGGGAAACCTTAGCTATTTGGGCCCTATCCCCCAACACAGATAAGCCATTAGTGGCGGAGCCTAATAGAGGTTTAAGGGGTGGACTAATAATTAAAAGAGTGTCTGATACTCTTGCCCTAGAGGCATCAAACATGGTAGTAGAGGTTGCAAAGTTCAACAAAGCAACCATTGATGCTCTCTAGAAAAAGTATGATAAATTAGAAGGGGAATACATGCATCTACTACATGAATACAATAAGTTGAAGGAAGCAAAAGAAAAATGGCAACAACCACAACAACGATATTAAGAATCTATATCTTCCTCACCCCAAACTGCACTAGTGATAAGAGATTCAGGCCCTCTAGCTGCTGGTCCTTCCTCTTCCTCATCAAAGTCTAGTTTTGAAAAGGAGAATGAAGAGTTAAGAGAACAGATCAAGGCTTTTGAGGAAATTTTTGAGAATTCCATGAATTGTTAGTGAGAGGATAACCGGTACATTGTTTCAAATATTTTAGGCTTGTTGATGGAAAAAATTGTTAGTAGAGCAGAGAATATTCATGGATTATACTCTAACCTGTCATTAGTCATTAAGAAAATTATTGAGGATAAGGAACAAACTATGCCTTTATTCAGTAAGGGGGTCCCAAGAATTTCTTCTTGGTAAATATAAGGGATCAATTCATGAACAGGGTGCTTTAAGGGAGATCAAGCCAAGTTACACAGAAGCAAAAGAGGCTAGGGATTCATAGGCATTAATAAATGAACTTGAGGAGAAAGCAGTGGGATTGATTCAAATTTTTGATAATGATCTAGTTGGAGTGATACCAACAATTCAAATGTATAATGGTGATATTAAGTCTTGCCAGGACCGGGTTCTTCAATTTGAAGGCATCATTCCAATTACCTCTTTTCTCATCTGCTAGGGAGACAGTATTGATGTTCCCCTCTTAAGAAGGAGTGTCAGTAAGTTGTGGGATTCTTGTCAACTTGCTAAGGACTTTGTCAAGAAATCTAAATCAATTTTAGCTAAATATAAGAATAAGTATATGTCTCGTGTGCATGATCTTATCACATTCCAATGGCAAACTGAAGAACAATATAAGGCTTGGGATGAGAAATACAACGATCTACATGATTTGTGAAACTTTGGATATCTTGTTGTTCCTTATTTTGAATATTTATTTGTTATTCCTTATTCAAAAGAGAATATGCTCTTATTTGTCTTTTCTTGTTCATTGTCAACATGGGAATGTTTTTATTTCCAAAACAGAGCATGTTTTGTCTTGTAGTTGCTACCTTGTTCTCTGTCTTCTTGTGAACCATCAGATATTCTAGAAAGGGGTCAAAATGAAGAGAGTGGAGATAGGTCAGTAGAGTTTGTTATCACATTTTTCAATGCACATTTTCCTAGGTGACTTGTTTTGTGGCCACACATGTAACAACTTCTGCTCCTATGAAAATATCTAATCCCAAATTTAGTTATCTTTGTTTCTGATTGATGAGAGTTTGTCAAATGTAAATGTGACATCTGTTACTAGGTCTGAAGCTTATTTGCTCCCTTATTTCTATAAAAGGGAATTCAAGACCTATTGACAACGATCTTGGAGAAAATTTTGTAATACAATACATAATCATAAACAAGGATTTTGTCTACTTCTAGGTTTTGCTTTGAATAGACTCATTTGTACTTGTAGCTATTCGTATAACTGTACTAGTTCACCATTTTGAATATATTGTCAGGGTTCAAACTATATTGTCTCCTACAGTTGTATTCTTTACTACATTTTTGAATTTAAATTGATTAAATATTAGTTTTATTCATCTCCATAG
Organism: Cunninghamia lanceolata; assembly: GCA_027924645.1. Lineage (NCBI taxonomy): Eukaryota > Viridiplantae > Streptophyta > Pinopsida > Cupressales > Cupressaceae > Cunninghamia > Cunninghamia lanceolata. Next base: position 10,420,314 of record BSBN01000703.1, on the reverse strand, counting down.
TCTTTCCTGTGCAAGGATATCTTTTATTAATAGCTTTTAATCAAAGAGTAAATTTAATGCTTTAAGGGAAATATTGATTACAGTAAATGTATGTAGGGATTCTTAAGTAGAATTAGTTCTAGACTATTTCAAGGTGTAATGGTGTAATGCATCATTGTAGTACATTCTTATGTGAGTTTGGAATACATTGTTATACTTAATTTCATTTATATTTGTTTTTGACTCTATGAGCCCTGATTTAGGCACCGATCTCTTAGGATTATTGTTTTGATTTAATCTCCTTGATCATTTATAAAATTAAAGAATAGTTTCTTTTCTATATTTATGCTTAGTAGTAGTTTTTCAATGTTCTTCTACAAAGAATTATGTTAAAGCTTGAGAATCTAGCCCACTATTTCATTATATCAATAATTCTTCAAGCATTCTAGAAAGAACATAGTTGTTTAGTATAGTATTTTGATGAAATAGCAAGAAATTCATAATCAAAATCACTATTAGGAACACCCTCCTTGGTCTTACAGAGCCTAAAGTGTAGAGGAAAAGGATTGAAAACCCCTTTCCTATTAGTTGGCCAATCCCTCAAGGCAAATCCATTATTAGAACTAGCTATTTTATAGATTTGTTTTCTTGAGGTCAGTTTGGTAATTTAAAACAACCAATACAACCCTCTCTCTTTAATTATGCTTTAACTTGAGGTTGAAATATGTAGTAGATGGTTGTGAACTCACGTTCCAATTTAATATGTCCCTAATATATAGGTTTGATCCAATAAAAGACAATCCATCATAATCAATCTTATCTACTTGAGGTTTGTGGTGTCTGACTTTCTAAAATGTACTCCAATATTGAATGAACTTTTAGAGTTACTGTCATCATGGTATGTCTCCAATGTGAATGTATGAGAATGCCTCTAGACTCGTTTGAACTAAATTATTAGAATTTCATGTGTTGAACACTATGGCATTATGTCTTAGCTTAGTGATAACTATAGGAAGGTATATGTCAGCCTCTAGGCTCTAGAGAGGTCTATTCTTGCGAGAAATAAGGGCATGACAAAATTGACCATGACATGGCTATTTAAATGAGTTAAGAAAACTTGCTGACTTTTGATTTGATGATGATGTTGAACTAAGTTATTATGATTTGATAGTGTGAACAACTCTTAATCTTTATGAAGAATCAACCTACACTAAATATGTGCTTGGATTTGTGTTAAGTTAGGATGGAGTTCCTTAGGAATATCTTTGCAAACTATAGGCAATTAACAGTAAGTATTACCAAATATGGTATGGTGTTTTACCTTTATATGTGTATGGTGGATAAATATATATACTCAACTTTATGGTTGGTAGTATACAAAAATGATATGTCCTTGGAAGTAAAATATTATCTAATATTACTATTGCATGTTTGAATTTTGTCTAATAAATACTATGTTTCCAAGTAACAATTGACTGACGTGAATTTCCTTTAAGATTGCTTTATGATTTTGTATTTATTCATGTATATGTGTTTAAATAGGAGCCAACTCATGTGGGTTTAATGTGTTACTTGTGTGTTTGCAATTTGATTCCAAAACCTATAGGACCATGAGTATATAGGTTAATGGATCCCTCTATATGGTACTATATCAATATTAACCAATCTAATCTATGTAAACCCTTATGACATCTTGATTTTGTTTACTTGGATAGAAGATGATTCACATGTTGAAACTAAGTTTGATACATGTATGATTTAACTAGATGTCACTAGTATCATGCAAACAACAAATGCCATGAACTAATTGTTATATCTTAGGGATTAGCTAGCTTTCAATAGTTACAGGAAAATGTGGATATAATATCAATAATCAATAATAACCCAATAACTCAATAGAAATTGCAATAATCAAGATTCAAACACAAAGAACAATACCTTACAAACCTTATTACTTTGTGGCTTCCATTGGTCGCCTAATCTCAAATTGATCTTTCATGTGAATGAAGCCCTTAGATAGCGCACTTCCTTGCTTTTTTCTTCAAGATGACAATAGAGAAATGACTATGATAGTTCTTGTAATGAAGAGGATCTTTAATACAATAAAAATGGTGATTGCAAGCTATGGATATGGTGTTGCATGCCAAAGACGTGCTGTGATTCTTGTAGAGTAAGTTTACTAAAAGCTTGGATGATTGAAATGGAGGAATAGGGGTTGTATTTATAGGTTTAAGAGAGAGAAGATCAATGGTATAGAATGAATAAGAAGATCAATGGTAGAAGAAACTTGAGAGGATGTGTGCGAATAGGAAAAGGACAAGTGTCCTAGTCTATCATGCATTAGAGGAGTTAACATAAATAGATTGAGAGTTAATTGAGAGGATTGATCAGTCAATAGAATAGACTAATTAGTTAAGTGAATTGATTGATTAGTTAACTTATTTGAAGTGGAGGATAAATAGGACATGTGTGTGACGATAATTGCTAATTAAATATTAAAATATTTAATTACATGTGCATGTGGATTTATTGAATTATTTTTGGTATTAATTCAATTTTGGAGGAAAATAGATAATTTAAATAAATATTTGGATTTATTTAAATATAGAGAATGAGAAGAATTAATTAAATAATTTGGTATTATTTAATTTAGAATGATTTAGAAGAATTTGGAAGACTTTAATTAAATAAATGATTTTATTTAATTTTGTGGAGGAATGTGAATCAAATAAATAAATTGATTTATTTATTTATTGATAGAGGAATTTAAAATGAAATAAATATTAAGAATATTTATTTAGACAAAGTCATGCCATTTTTAGGTGTATACATTTTGCCCCTCTTCGATGCAATGCATTTTATCATGTTGCCTCAAAGAATAGATACTTTTTGATAATGATACATGCCCCAATTTACCCTTGGTATAGGTTTAATGAGGATAGGATGCCCCCCGGGAGATTGGACGGGAAGAAAAGTTTGAGGGTGTGAGATGGACAATCTCACAATGAAGAAGGTTGAACAGTTAGGTTAGTGTAAAGAAAATATGTTACAGCTTGAGAAAGTAGAGGAGAAATGGTGCAAAGAATAGGTTAGGTCACCACATAGCCAGTTAGGGTTGTAAGTCTATAAATAGAAGCTGGGTCCACAATCCTAGTCATTTGCACACTTGTCATTTGTTGAGAGATCTTAGGAACTTTGTAGAGCGCAAGAGCTAGAGCAGGTAGCAGAGATATGGATATTCCACATGAGGAGCACCAGTTTGAGAGGGTCTGATGATTCAGACGACCAACAGAGGTAGGAGCCCTGGTATGTACTTCAAAAATTTTTAGGCTAGGGGCATTTGGAGTATTGGAGACATCAGTTGGACAAGTTGATGTAGTTGTGTGGTGACCTTACCTAGAGTGTGAGGTTTGGGATGACGAGGATGATGAACTGCCCTACATTTTTTAGACGCAGTGGTTGATTGGGCAGATACCACATATACTGGAGAGACACATTATCACTCATGTCATGTGATAGTTTGGGAGGGTGCAAGGTATGCCACAAGGGCAGGCCCTTTTTACAAGGACTTGTGTAGAGAGGAGGCGGTGGGGACCTGTGGCTTCCTATAAGGAGGCTAGGATAGACTTTTTGTAGATACCTTACTAGGCATGGTCGATGAGGAGAGATATAGTAGATGCAGACATGACTCATGACTTTGAGGACTGGTTCTCTACACACCTATTCCCTAGATACTCGGAACCAGGAGAGCTGGCTCCTTGGCTGGAGGAGGCTGAGTCAGATCAGCAAAATGATAGGGGTAGGCAGAGGAGGAGACAGAGGTAGAGGAGCGGAGGTCATGGTGGAGGAGGAGATGATGGAGGTAGTGGAGGAGGAGGGGATGATGGAGGAGATAGTAGGCTATGACAATGGCAGAGAGTGGGGTAGGCCCCACCTCAGCAGGTAGCGCAACAGGTTCCACCTCAGCAAGTGGTACAACACTAGGTTCCAGTTCAACAGGTGGTACAATAGGTACAGGTAGCACTAGCAGTGGTTGTACAGGTAGTGGCCCCATAGGGACCGCAAGTTTAGGTTCAGCCTACCCTATAGCAACAGGGATATGGGGACGTAGTTGGCATGCTTCAGGGCTAGCTACGACAGGTTAGAGCTCAGTTGAGAGGTACGAAGGCTCAGGTACAGGGTGATGCAAGAGGGATTGCTGGTATCACTGTAGAGCTAGATGTAGACCTAGCTAGAGTTTAAGCCCTTATAGTAGAGAGGGATGCGGCCATAGCCACATTAGGCATAGATGTAGTGATGATCATGCTTGTCACACAGTTGACACAGGCATAGGTGCAAGCAACACAGGTACAGGCTCAGTTGACACAGGCACTAGGAGAGCTGGCTAGATCTTAGGTACATACCCAATATTACAGAGGTTTGTATCACAGGGCGGTGCCAGCTGATCAGAGGGCACCTAGATACAGGAGCTAGTCAGTGGGAGTGTCTGTACAGAGGGCAGGAGGTTCACGCTCAGAAGGATCTGTTATGGGCCCACAACAGTTTGGGTCAACCTACGATGGTGGAGGAGGAGGGGACAGTGCTGGGAGCAGTATCCTGTGACAAGAGGGTTAGCTGTTACCTTGCATACTCTTTTGTACTTGTACATAAATTTTTGATGGCTCATGGATAGCCTATTATATGTATATATCACTTGTATTTTGTATAGCGACTGAGACACATGTATCATTATCATTTTGTATGTATGTATAGACCTTTTGTGATGCGAGTCATGGATGATAGATTGATATCGTACACTTGGACACTTTTATTGTTTATATGATGATGCAACTTATGACCTACATGTATGTTTCTTATGTTATGATCATGGATGCATTTTACTTGTGATGTTTATATGCAATGCACATGTTTATGACACTTTATATGCAGTTACTATGGCCTATATGTATGATGTTTATGCGATGATCATGGATGTAGTGTACTTGTTATGCTTATATGCTATGTTTTTGATATTTCTCTGATGGGATACTACGTATGCATCTATGTTATGATGGCATGGATGATTTAAATGCACCTATATGCATGCACCTATGTGGTCACATTCTATGATGATCTAATGTAGACAATATGATTATGGCTATGTTTTTGTGTGTTATTTGGTTAATGCAATGTTATTTTTGACTTTGTGCACCTATATGTATGCAAATGATCTAACCAAGTTAATGATTATGTCACCTAATATGAAATGCAAAAAATGATTACACATGGATGACTTAATGCACTTACATGAATGCAAATGATCTAATCAAATTAATGACTATTTCACTTAATGCAAAATGATTATATGTTTTTTATATGTCCAAGTGTACTTAATCAATATAGACAAGACTCAATGAAAGACACAAATGATAGAAAATCGACCTTGATAGAAGAATGCTTCAACTGAAGGACACACAAGCTTTTGTAAACTCTGACACTACGAACAAAATCTTTGTTGATGAATGGTATATGGAATGCAATTTGATACAGATGGATGCAGATATTTGTCATCTTGATATTGCAAGTATTTTGAAGTGCTTATTTTATCATTGGGTGATTTTTTGTTATTTTTGTGTTTTTAAATGTTGTAAGAAGATACAAGCATCTAGGTATAATTAAACCGAGATGACCTGAGTATCCCTTACATGGATTTTGATAGAGCAAGCTAATACAAGCATCTAGTCAAAATTGAATCTAGATGACCTAAGTATTTCTTGTGTTTTCAACATACAAGGATTGCCCCTTTTCATGTTTAGACCTCTGAAGTCCTCGATGATCTTTTTCTGATGATGTCGTTAGACAAAATTTGTCACATTACTAAAGATTAATCCACAAGCAACAAACAAATAAAATAATCATGCCCCCATTATTGCATCTCTAGTTTTTGACATCCCTGAGTAGTGTAGAAAGACATGATAACAAAAATCAAGACTCTGTAACTTAACCTACTTACAAACATTCTTGCAGTAGATGTGTTTTCTTGCCATAATTTAGATAAAATCATTTTGAGTATTTAGGTACTTGTTTGTTTTTCTTTGGAAGCATGTTTTTGTTGTGCGTGCTTTGTCTAGTGAAAGGTATCACAATCCTTATTGGTGTCCTCTTTAGAACATGTGGCATTGTAGAATCCAACTCTGTAACCAAGTCAAGGACTTACCCCCAGTCAAGTGGAGGATTGGCTTATTGTGGTGAACTAACAATGGATATGAAGAAATGGGCCCTAAGGGTTTGACCTAGTGCCTTGGGGACTCATTGTTTAAATGGCCTTGCCTATGTGATGACATAGAGGCAACATAGTTTGGGGTGAACCTTGTGGACATAAGACCTAGGTGATGGGAAATGGTACGGACTCGGATGGACCAAGGGATAGGTGATATGGTATGGAATGGATGGGAAGCCTCAGGGGCCTATCAATGATGGCCTTGCCTATGTGAAGATGCAGAGACAACATAGTTTGGGAAGATAGGATACTGACAATGGATGCTATGATAGGCTGACACTATGGATAGGATACTGGATAAACCTTAGGATGTAAGGTGACAAAGTTGATAGAGTATCAAGCTATGATAGGTTATCATTAGGGGGTTTGGCAAAATAGATATGATTGGATGATGGATGATGGTAGGAAATGTGCACTTCTACTGAATGCCACGAGATGCGACACTGAATTTTATTGCTTTGAGATTTTTTACAATTTTGGCATGAATGCAATGTGGAACAAACAAAATGACTGCTCTTAAATACGATTTTTGATTCAGATGATGGCGGGTTTTTCTGATATAAGAGACCTTTTCAAGAATATGAGATAGGATTTTGGGAAAACTCAAGTGGGGAGTGAAATGAAGTATGGAGTGTTTCTAATTTTGAGGCTTTGCTAAAGGCTAAACACTAATCCTTATCTAGATAAGACAATCGGACAAGCTTTCAACTTAGACAAGTAACAAATTTTATTGATGTTCGCTAGACTTAGATCATAGACAGAAAGCAAAATAGACCTAGGGTAAAGGATATTTAGGAAAGAACAAGGGTCCCTAGATAGAAGATTATCCTAGAGACTACTAGACTTGTCAGTTTAGCTCAACTAGTGCATGTGTGTGCTTTGTACCCTTCTTTCTCTATTAGAATGTCACGCTTGAGGCTTCGAGATTAGACTGATCTCCACCCAAGAGTATGGATATTCAACAATCTTCTCTCTTTCACTCTTTTTTTTTGTATCTCTCCTTTTATTTTCCTCACTTGATTTTTTTTTGTTTTTTTTTTTGTTTTGAATTTTGATTTTTCAAGAAATGAATGTTTTCAAGAACTTTGATATGCAATACTTTGATCTCTCAATTTTCACTTTTGGACACTCTTATTTTGACCACTCATTTTTTTTTCACTCATATCTTAGATTTCTTCCTTTAGAGTTTTGATCTTCCTAACGTTTTTGGCCAAGAAAGATAAGGGGCCAAGCACCACCTAAAGTTTTCGTAATCCGGTCGGACTTCTCTACTACTAGGGAAGAAATGGAAAGGTCTACTTGAAAGCTTCCTTTGAACACTGTAGGTTTGAATACTGACTCCATTTAGACCTGAAATCTTGACTCATTAAGACTAGAATTAGTGTAAAACTAAAATCTAGGCTTTGATTAGAATCATTGGGAATGAAGGGGGATAATGGCAATTGTGGAAAATAAGGGATCTCCAGGTCCTGAAAGGATGATGTATATCCAGGCAACCCAAGGCACCTTACTGCAAGGAAAATAGCATAAGAGCAAATCATTAACAGTAATGCAAGATGAATAGAATGATAAAGAAATTCAAGAAAATTGTTTTTTTGTGACACTTTTGAGTTTTACAATTTTTTTTTTTTTGTGTTTTACGATTTTTTTTGTTTTTTTGGTCTTTTAGACATAATACTTCCTGAGGTGAAAGGCATTGACCGCTTTGCCAAATTCTTCTCCCTCCATTGTGTACAAGAGATAAGCATTGTTTCTGATATCTTCTTTAACCATGTAGGGCCCTTTCCAGTCTTTCGAAAAGACTCTTTTTCATCTCTTTTTCTTATTTTTCGTGCTACCTCTTCTCAAGACCAATTCTCTGATTCTATAGGGTTCATCACTTGAATCCATTAGTACCAACTTCATGGTTTCTCTTGGAATTGTGAGATGCAGTAAATCCTAAAAGGCATGTTGATGGGAGGGGGTCCAATACAGGACTCCTTTGTATTTGCCTAATTCTATCAACATATCAAATTGTTCTTGCATTTAGATTTTTAAGGTCTCTCTTAGATTCTTTGTAAGAATTGGAATATTTCAAGAGGTGTTTGTGGCTCCCTTTATTTGTCAGGAGGGAGAAAGCTTATACTCATCCTCCCATTGGGCTCCGGTCTTAAGTCCATGGCATATCCTATGTAACTATGTGGGAGTTTAAAGATGACAGGGTCATCAACATTGACTATCACTCACATCTTCCATCCTATGTGAAAGAGGCCTTCACTTTCTTTGTCCTTGTTAGGAAGTCTTTCAACCATTTCAATTTGTACCTGAGATGCTTCCCATTCACCAAGTTTATTTGATTGAACTGAGGTAGGGGTGGTTGGTTCGTCTCATAGTTTGGAGACAATGAACATTCTTTGTAGAATTCTGATGACATTGGTTGATTCGTTATCAATAGAATGCACCTCTTCCCTGGGCTTTACTAGTTCAAAAGATCCTATTTCCTCTAGTGCGTTAGGGATGTGTGGCTCATTTAATGGTGACAACAGTGTGTAACCTTTTGATATGTCCTCCTCAGCATCTGAGAGAGCATGTGGGTCTGCATTTCTCAGATCTAACATGGTGGTTTAAAACATTGGGCCTTCAGTTTTGTGTGGTTCCTCTCCTATACAAGGGAAGAGTTTGGAAGCCTCTTGGATGTTGATCATGAGTACCTCTAAGGGGGATGGGAGTGGTCCATCCTGCTCAATCAATTCCATGATCTCGATAGTGTTATCCTTGGGGACCATTTATCTCTATTTTGGTAATGGCTTGTCTTTGAGAGTTTTGATTTCAGCGGTACTTATGGTCTTTATTCTGCTGAAAGGTTCTGGATCCCCCTTAGCGACATATATTTTCCCTAGATGCAAGAATCAAGCTTATTGAAATAATGTGGAGGGTACAACTTTCATCCTGCGTATCCACGACCTTCCTAGGATTAAATTATATTTGGTGTCTTTGTCAGTGATGTAGAATGTGGTAGCAATGGTCTTAGGTCCCAAGGTTACTGGGAGGGTAATCTTGCCGATGGTGGCAATCTTCAGATTATCATACCCACTTAGAGTATCTCATGAAGTAGTGATGTTATTGTGCTCATAGCCCATCCTCTCGAATAGGGAGAAAGGAACTATGTTAACTACCGCTCTATCATTGATCAAGGTCCTGTTGATGATTGTTTTTACACATTCATAACAAAAGTTAAAATTCACAAAAATGAAACTAAACTGTCTTGAAAGATATGAAAAAATCACCTAAGAGTTCTTAATCCCAAGTTTCTATATGGTCAGGTCTTGACCTTGTGGACAATTTAGCAGGTTGATGTGAAACTATAATATTCAAGGGGCCTTACTTGTGGTACAGGAGCACCCCTTCAAAATTCAAATTAGGTCTAATTATAGTATGTTTTACTTTGTGATGTAATAAGGTCCATGTGACCAAATCTAGGGTTATGTGTAGTCTGTTATAGTTTGTTAGGCTAGTTGTCCTCCCAGCCACTTGGAAGCTCCCAGCCACTGGGAATCATTTTTGTACTACTCATGAGGAGTAGATATATTTGCCCTAGATCTGTTTGTTTCGGGCAGAGTTGGAGTTCAGAGTTCATAGAGATATTATGTTTAGAGATTTGACATAGTAGTGCTATGCAGTGGGACTATGAAGTCAGATATTTGTATGCATTCCTGAATTTGAAATAAAGAAGATCCCATTGGTGTTGTTTGTCTAATCTTCAATCTATTTGTGTGATCATATTTCATGTTTCGCAGTGGGATGGAATCATTCATCCATTCCACCAGTTGATTCTCTGAATCGGTGGAATGGACATGTACAGTAGTTTAGTTTGCATTTTTGTTTTTTCTGTTTATGCATTTCATGTTTTGGGATCGAGTTGTGGCATGTAGCAATCGTTCCTAGCATCTTCATGTGCTAGGGTTCGAAGGATAAGATTCTAAGCTGAATTTGTTAAGATAGTGGATTGGGCCAATCCTAGATTTTTTTTGTGTGAAACTCGTGAAGTTTCAAGGGTTTTACTTTGTTATACATTTGAGTTTTCGTAGATGCAATAGAGTCCCTGACAGAGTCGAAGACACGATTGCTGAGGTGGACAAGTCGTTGGTTGGTCAGAGATATCGGTGAGAGAATGCTCATCGCGCAAGGTTCGGGAAGTCATAGCAATGTTGTATATCTCTCTGACGAAAGAGGTATCAGCGTGAGGCAAGGCATTGGTGAAAAGGAGTTGTGTTAGTCTGATGGTGAAGGTCTCACCAAGGGGATATATCGGAGTGACCACTGGCGAGTGTCGCCGAAGTAAGTTCATCGGCCATTAGTGTAAGATTTGTTGTGTCTTTCGATGAGTTAAGTCTCACAGATGATAGTGGATGGTATATACATCGATGTGAGGTGTGATATTGGTGAGTGTAGAGAAAGGTTTCACTGATAACGGAAATCATACCGACAAGCGCGAAGGAGAAGTCATTGGTGTGAGTTGGTAGCTCGGAGGACAAAGTGAAAGTCACTCTGACAACATAAGTCTGGGCAATGGACCGGCTGTCATAAGTAAGGACACCAGAAGGAAAGATTGAAGTTTGGTGTTGACGTGAGGTGAAGTGTCGGGGAGACCTCCCATGGCTAGTCCGATAGAGTAAGTGTTGCTGATAGGCAACCAAAAGCGAATATCAATTGGCAAGAGGATAACGGTTGGCAAGAGTGGTAAGGGATTAGCCAATAGAGGAAGTGTGGCCGATGAGGACGGAGAGGTATATTTCGGTGAGACATTAGGGATATCTTATCGATATAAACAATAATGATATTTTTGGGGGTTTTATTGGGTTTTTAACCCTATTTGTGAGCTTCTACTGGCCACTCTGCATCATAGTGGTATCAGAGCAAAGGAAGGATCTTCTGAAAAAGATAAGAAGATAGCAAGATGTCAGATGAAGAAGGGACATCAGAGTTCCCGGCAAAGATGACCAACACTGAGTTGGCAGTTTTGGTAAAGAAGCAGATTACAAAGAGCATTATTGTGAAGGCTCAGAATCAGGCATTGAAGGATGAGTTGGAGAAGTTGAGGGATAGAGTAGGTTCTATTAAAGAAGAAGATAGGGAAGAAGAAGAGATCCCTAGGTGGAATGAGGAAGACGTTCCTGCAGACCAGATACCCTTGATTAATGCCCTCAAATCCATGGAGAGGAGAACCATGGATGTGAAACTAGATTTGCCAGTGTTTACAGGAAAGATGAATCCTGATTCAGTGATGGAGTGGATAGACTCCTTAAATAATTTCTTTGAGACAGAAGAGATACCAGAACACCAGAGGGTAAAGATAGCCCAATCAAGAATGAAAGAGGCTGCATTAACTTGGTGGAATTTTATCCAAGATGACAGAGTACAAGAAGGAAAGCGCAAAGTTGCTACGTGGAAGAAGATGATGGCTTTAGTGAAATAAGCCTATGTCCCATTGGATTACAGCATCTAATTGCATAAGGGAAACAAAATTTGAAGCAGAAGGAGCTAGATGTCAGCTCATATATAGAAGAGTTCATGAAGCTTTGTGTCAAGACAAAGGTAAAAGAGAGTGAGGAAGAAAAGGTAGCCAGATACCTTAACAGATTGAGGTTCAACATTCAGGAAGATTTGAATCTGCATAACCTAGATACAGTTTAGAAATGTCTTCAGTTAGCATTGAAAGTGGAAGAGAAGTTAAAGTGAAGACAAGAATAGAACCATAGAGGAAGAGGAAAACAACAAAGAAGTGGAAGAAGTCCTTTCAGAGGTAGAGGACATGGATTTGGATATCAGGGAGAATCCAGTCATGACAACAGCAAGGGAGATAACAGTCAAAACCAGAGAGGAAGTTACAATCAGCAAGGAAACTTCAGAGGTAGAAGACCTTTCAGAGGAAGATCTCAAGGTAGAGGATCTATCAGATGTTATAACTATAATAAAGAAGGCCATATAGCTAGCAGATGTCTAGAAAAGGCAACAAGTTCAACAGGAGAAAGGAGAACAAATCTGATCCAAGAACCTGACAGTTAAAGTGCAACAAGCTCAAATGCTTTTCAAAGTGTGAATGCTCCTGACAATTATGGATATCCAGAGAGTGGAGAATCTCTGATGATGAGGAGAACAATGACTACCATGAAGGTACCTGACCAAGAACCCCCACAAAGAAAGTCTCTTTTCAGAACTACATGCAAGGCAGGAGGTAAGGCATGTAAAGTTTTAATTAATTCTGATTCTACTAAAAATTTTGTATCTGATGAAATGGTGACAAAGCTTAAGCTTAGAAGATTACCTCACCCATCCCCATATAAGGTCTCATGGCTTACTCAAGGTCAGCAAACAGTTGTAGAAGAGCAGGCTTGGGTAGAATTTCAGATTGGAGCATATAAGGACAAGTTGTTTGATATCACCAAGATGGATGCTTGCCATCTTTTATTTGGATGACCATGGCAGTATGATTTGAAGGCACACCATGATGGTGTTAGGAACACCTATACAATCACCAAAAATGGTATGGTGATAGAGTTGATCCCACGAATAGAGAAGGAGGAGAAATCAAAAGGAAAAGAAGTGAAGGTAATGCTGATGGAAGGAAAACAGTTCATGAAAGAAGTAGTAGCAGAAGGTGCAGTTGCATATGCCCTAATTCCATGTCTGACAGTGAATAGAGAACAACAGCAAGAAGTCAAGAAAGAGAAGAAGCAGAGGTTCATAGACCCAGTTGTCCAAGAGTTATTGGATAAGTATAAAGGCATCATCTCTGATGGAATGCCCAGATCCCTACCACCTGTAAGGGATATCAACCATTGCATAGATCTAATCCCAAGATCTACACTTCCAAACAAAGTAGCATATAAGCTAACTCCAGAACAAAATGCAGAAGTAGCAAGACAAATTGAGGAATTGTTAGACATAGGTCTGATTGGTAAAAGTTAAAGTCCATGTGCAGTACTAGCTATACTAGCACCAAAGAAAGAAGGCACTTGGAGACTTTGTACAGATTCTGGGGCTATTAATAGGATCACAATCAGATATAGGTTTCCAATACCTAGGATAGAGGATTTACTTGAGTGTTTGGGAGGTGCTAAGTATTTCACAAAAATAGATCTGAAGAGTGGTTATCATCAGATCAGAATTAGGCCAGGAGATGAATGGAAAACAACATTCAAAACCAATGAAGGGTTGTATGAGTGGAAAGTTTTGCCTTTTGGTTTATCTAATGCACCTAGTACTTTTATGAGATTGATGTATGAGGTTTTGAGAGAATTCATGGGGAAGTTTGTCATAGTATATCTAGATGACATTCTAATTTTCAGCAACACAAAGGAAGAACATCTTAGACATATAGATTTGGTTCTCAAGAGGTTACATGAAGAGCAGCTGATGATAAATTTGGACAAGTGTTTGTTCATGCAGGAGGAGATCACATATTTGGGTTTTGTCATTTCCCAAGGCAAGCTGCAAATGGATAAAGAGAAGGTAAGTGCCATATTATCTTGGCCAACTCCTAGAACTATGAATGATGTCAGAAGTTTCCATGGGTTAGCAACCTTCTATAGAAAGTTTATAAGAGGGTTTCGTCATATTTGTGCACCCATGCTTGATACTATAAAAGGAGGACAAAAGTATAGATTTGCTTGGAATAAGGAAGCAGATGATTCTTTTGAAACATTGAAGAAGAAGGTGGCACAACAGCCAGTCCTTGCACTACCAGATTTTAACAAAATCTTTCAGGTAGAATGTGATGCAAGTCACATGGCCATTGGAGCAGTACTCAGCCAAGATGAAAGACCAATTGCATTTTTTAGTGAGAAGCTCAATGATGCCAAAAAAAGGTATTCCTCATATGATTTGGAAATGTATGCCCTAGTCCATTCACTCAAGAAATGGAGGCATTACTTGATACCAAAATAATTCATAGTATTCATAGATAATTAGGCTCTGACTTTCATAAATAGCCAAGAAAAACTAAATCACAGGCATATGAAATGGGTAGAAACTTTGCAAGCTTTTACTTTCACATTGAAGCATAAGAAATGCGTCAAGAATAAGGTAGTTGATGCCTTGAGCAGGAGAGCTCTAACAGTCAACCAAATTTAGTTGGAAAGTGTTGACATTGATTCATTGAAGACCATGTATGATGATGATGAAGATTTCAGAGAGATATATTAGGTATGTACTTCTTTTGGAGATAAATATCATGCTGAATTCTCTGAATTCTTGATCCAAGATGGATTGCTGTTCAAAGGTGGATAGTTGTGTATTCCAAGGTGTTCTATGAGGTTGAACATCATTAAAGAGAAACATTGTGGAGCTATGGCAGGACATTTTGGTTTAGACAAGACTCTTGATCTTGTTAGAAGACATTATTATTGGCCTAAGTTACAATCAGATGCCAGAAAATTTGTAGAGACATGTGTGATATGTCAGAAAGAAAAAGGGAGATCAACCAATGCAGGTTTATATCAGCCATTACCCATTCCTTCCAGACCATGGGAAAGCATAAGTATGGATTTTGTCTTGGGTTTACCAAGGACAAGGAGAGGATTTGATAGTGTTTTTGTTGTAGTAGACAGGTTCAACAAAATGGCACATTTCATGCCATGCAAAACCACTGCTGATGCTTCCTATATTGCAGATTTATTTTTCAAAGAAATAGTAAGAATACATGGATTGCCACTAAGCATTGTATCAGACAAAGATGTGAAATTCATTGGTCACTTTTGGAGGACTCTTTGGAAGAAACTTGGAACAAATTTGTCTTTCTCATCTGCATATCATCCTCAAACGGATGGATAGACTAAAGTGGTAAATCGTTCCTTACGGAATTTGCTCAGATGTTTAACAAAATAACATGGAGAAAAATGGGATAACATTCTATCTCAGGCAGAATTTTCCTATAATGATACTGTCAATAGGAGTACAGGGAAATCACCTTTTCAAATAGTGTATGGGATACATCCACGAGGTATTTTGGAGCTGAGAGATCTACCTATAGGAGATTAGTTAGTGTAGATGGTGAAGCTTTTGTAGAAGCCATAAAGGAGGTACATGATTAGGTCAAGAACCAACTCCAGCAAACTACTTTGAAGTATAAGGAGTATGCTGATACCAAGAAGAAAGATGTACAGTTTGATGTTGGAGATTTAGTATGGGTTCATTTGAAAAAGGAAAGACTTCCTAAAGGTAAATATACCAAACTCATGTAGAGGAAGATTGGACCATGTCAGATTTTGAGAAAGCATGGACAAAATGCTTATGAGATACAACTTCCTTTTGATCTCGGATTATCACCTATATTCAATGTGTGTGATTTAACTCCATACTAGCATAATCCAGCTAAAGAATAGGAACTACTATAGGATACAACAGCTGATGACATTCCAAAACATGATCCACCACAGTTGCAGAAGGTTTTTCGACACAAGAGTGATTAAGCAGACCTAGAATAAAGAATATCTGGAATATTTGGTGGCTTGGCAGGGCAAACCTGATTCAGAAGCAGTATGGATGACTGACGAACAGATCAACAAACATGGTGCAGACCTACCTACTCTCATCTCAAGTGGACTTGAGATTTCTTCTTCTGGGGAGTATGGTGCAGGAGCACCCCTTCAAAATACAAATTAGGTCTAATTATAGTATGTTTTACTTTGTGATGTAATAAGGTCCATGTGACCAAATCTTATGTTTTAAGTCAATCTAGGGTTATGTGCAGTCTGTTATAGTTTGTTAGGTTAGCTGTCCTCCCAGCTGCTGGGAATCATTTATGTACTATGCATGAGGAGTAGATATATTTGCCCTAGATCTGTTTGTTTTGGGCAGAGTTGGAGTTCAGAGTTCATAGAGATATTGTGTTTAGAGATTTGACAGAGCAGTGCTGTGCAATGGGACTGTGAAATTAGATATTTGTATGCATTCCTAAATTTGAAATAAAGAAGATCCCATTGGTGTTGTTTGTCTAATCTTTGATCTATTTGTGTGATCATATTTCGTGTTTCGCAGTGGGATGGAATCATTCATCCATTCCACCAGTTGATTCTCTGAATCGGTGGAATGGACATGTACAATAGTTTAGTTTGCATTTTTGTTTTTTCTATTTATACATTTCATGTTTTGGGATCAAGTTGTGGCATGCAGTAACCGTTCCTAGCATCGTCATGTGCTAGGGTTCGAAGGATAAGATTCTAAGCCAAATTTGTTAAGATAGTGGATTGGGCCAATCCTAGATTTTTTCTGTGCGAAACTTTTGAAGTTTCAAGGGTTTTACTTTGTTATACATTTGAGTTTTTGTAGATGCAACAGAGTCCCCAACAGAGTCGAAGACACGATTGCTAAGGTGGACAAGTCATCGGTTGGTCAGAGATATCGGCGAGAGAATGCTCATCGGGTAAGGTTCGGGAAGTCATAACAATGTTGTATATCTCTCTGATGAAAGAGGTATCGGCGTGAAGCAAAGCATCAGTGAAAAGGAGTTGTGTTAGTCCAATGGTGAAGGTCTCACTGAGGGGATATCTCAAAGTGACTACTGGTGAGTGTCGCCAAAGTAAGTTCATCAGCCATCGGTGTAAGATTTGTGGTGTCTTCTGATGAGTTAAGTCTCATCGATGATAGTGGATGGTAAATACATCAGTGTGAGGTGTGATATCGGTGAGCATAGAGAAAGGTTTCACTGATAATGGAAGTCATACTGACAAGCGCGAAGGAGAAGTCATCAGTGTGAGTTGGTAGCTCGGAGGACAAAGTGAAAGTCACTCTGACAACGTAAGTCTGGGCGATGGACCGGCTGTCATAGGTAAGGACATCGGAAGGAAAGATTGAAGTTTGGCGTCGGTGTGAGGTGAAGTGTCAGGGAGACCTCCCACGGCTAGTCCGATAGAGTAAGTGTTGCTGATAGGCAACCAAAAGCAAATATCGATCGACGAGAGGATAACAGTCGGCAAGAGTGGTAAGGGATTAGCCAAAAGAGGAAGTGTAGCCGATGAGGACGGAGAGGTATATTTCAGTGAGACATTAGGGATATCTTACCGATATAAACAATAATGACATTTTTGTGGGTTTTATTAGGTTTTTAGCCCTATTTGTGAGCTTCTACTGGCCACTTTGCATCAACTTGATTTAAGATAATCTATGACTTACTGGACTCAAATTATGCAAATTGTTACAAATATAGACAAATTATTCATTCTTTTACATAAACTTACTACTGTATCACAAAGCCTTGTATGATTTATAGTGAAACAAGATTTACCTTTCAAATTGATATGAAAATTGTTAGATATTAACACAATTCTTCATGCTTCTTTCAAATGTAAGACAATTTCCTGAAGATTTCCTCGTTTAAGCTAATTATTTCAAATGTTTGGGGAAAAGTTAGAGAAAATCAGCTTGAAAATCATTTCACTATAGGATCTAAATGTTCTATTACTCATGTCTTAAAGAGATATAGCAAATTAATCAAATCAACATACTAAATCTTCAAATGCAGAGTCCTGAGTATTTTCATGAACACACATCAAAGATTGCAAGCTTTCAAAGGATAATACTTCAAATACCAGTAAGAGTCAGAAAATACAATAATAGATGTAGAATTCCAAGTTTACTTATGTTTAAAGCACACAGTCATATAGAATTTACAATGTATGAATGACCGTTTGTTTCATTAATCAGATTACTAGAAAACTTATAGACATTTTTATAGACATAGTAAGGAAACCAGACATTCTGTGCATTCCTTAGTGTAGACATAAGCGACCTCCTCTTCTAAACTAAAAGAAATACTTCTCTATTCAAATGTTCAAATAACTTACAAGTGAAAGCTACAACTCAAAAATCCCTTTGTAAATAATATACAAGTAGCAGAGCTTCTTATATAGAATTTGAAGCTTCATATTGCTATGGCTACAAAACCCAATCTACAATCAGTATTCATACTTTCTTGATCAAGGGTGTACATTCATTCCTAGCCGTTTCTCAAAATATCTTTGTGGTATCTTTTCTACCTCAAAGGATGCCATTGGAATCTTCTCAAAACGAGATTCCCCCCTTTGACCTCCTTTATTTTGTTGACGTTGCCTATGGATACCCTTCAATTGACTCTTTCATTAGTATTATTTACCTCTTTTTTTATACTTTCCTACTCCTTCAAATATATCTTGAAATTATTTGTTACATCTTCTATGAAGGTGCAATTTCCCCCTGGATTCCTCGTCCATATATATTCTTGCATTATGATCCCTTCTTTCAATTTCTTGTCTTCTTTACCTAAACCTTTAACCTTCTTCTTATATTTCTTTATCTTGGCACTCACCTCCATTATTGATCAATCATTTATTTACTTAAATATGCATCTGGATTCTCTAGAAATGGTGCAAAGATGGCCTTGAATTCTTTTAATGCCCTTTGCAGTTCATATGTGGGTACATCCATACATTCATGATCTATGAGCTTTTCAACTATCCTCTTATGCAACTTGATCATGCTATCTATTTTCTCCTCTAAACCTTGAGTGACTGTGATGCATCTTTTGAGACTTTCATCTTCAAACCTTAACTCCAACCTAGCCTGTGGTACTTGATTTTCCATCTGAGGAGTAATGACTCCTTCATGTATTAGTTCATCTGCTCTTTCTTCAATTTCCTCTAATTGCCCCAATTCAAACTTGCATTCTTCTTTTCTAAACTGACAATTATAAATAAGCACACTGCATTTATTCTTTTCTGTTGCAGCCAATTCCCATCTTGTCACTACTTGTTTGATCACCTCTTCTCCTTCTTGCATGAATTCTTTGAACCATTCTTCAAAGATATTGGCCTCAAGCCTCTTATTTTCCATATCCTTCACTTTGTCTTTTGACAATACTACTATTTCACTGGGTAACTCTCATATTATAGCATTGGGATCAAATATCCCCTAATGAATTGTTGTAACTAGACAATGTGTCATTTCAAATATTCATGTTTATCTTTATCTTTCCTTAGCATTTCTGCAGTAGCCTGGTGTATATCATGCCACTCACTTATATGCTGCTCCCTTGTTGTGTGTCCTAGGTCAAAATTAAGTATCTTGTAGTCATCTATTGTTATTTCTCCTTTGGCTTTCTCCTTCTGTGGTATGGCCAAATTCAGTGTTCTAGATCCGTCTGGACCCCTTTGTATTGCTGACATGGTTTTGGCCTTCCTCTTTTCTTTTCTTGGCATTGCATTGCCTAATAAACTTTTGATGTCTATGGGTACTAACTGTACCTCCACCTTCTCTCTCCTTATTTCTACACCCAACCAGGCTAGAGCCTCTTTTGTGCTTTTAGTAGATTTCTCTTCATTGATTACCTCTTATTGAGGTTCCTCTACTTCTCCTTGTTCTTGTTGCTGTGGAGGAGGTTGTTGTTGAGGGGTTGGTTCTTGTACCATTGGATCATTTTGCTATTTAGACTTACCCTCATTAATATCTTCTTCAATTTATGTATCTCCTCCACCCTCATCTTCTTCCTTTGGACCCTCTTTTCTTGATGAATCCTTTTCTTCTTTTTCCTCTTTATTTTCTTGTTCCATATTTGCCATGCCCTTATTGTTGCAAGTATGTGTCTAACTGGTGTTGTCATTGATGTCAACATACTCCTGTTGCATTAATGATAAGGATTGGATGAGCTATGTGCTGAGCATATTGAGAAAATTAATCTCAATCAAGAACAGTGAAGAACAGTGATGACAATAAGGTAAAGTCCAAGATAGGATGAGGATCAAAGAATGTGGATTAAAGGGACTGTAGATATGTGTCTTAAGGTGGTCCAGTAGAGATTTTAGAGGTTCACATGAAGATCTAAAGAAGTTGTTTCCGTTCAAGTAAAACTGGTTCCGACAAGTGTTCAGTGGTGACAGAGTGATATAGATAGGTCCGGTGAGATTCGGGAATACATTATCCTATTCTACGGATTTGAGGGAGTGTTAAGGAATTCTTTTTGAAGAGTCAACCTGATTGGTTCATGGTTTGAAGGTCCACAAGCATCTATTCCTTTGTAACAATGATGACAGACTATGTTCTTGAGTTTTCGGATGAAGGACAGAAGGATTTCAGTAAGTAGATGAAGTGTGGATGTTCTTGGTCGTTTAGGCAAGCTTGTGGAGGTCTTTGGATCATGTCCAGTTCATGTTTGTGGTCTGTATTGGAGTTGTAGCTTGCAATTGAAGAATAACTTTTAGATGATGATTTTGTTCCTGAGATTGGCCGACCGGATGACTTACACATCCTACGGATGTTCTTGTTGATGTTTACCGACTTGGATGATTATTCCTAAGTCGATGTCTTGTATAAATATGGGATTGTAAAGTCATTACAAGGTGTGTCTTGAGAAGATGAGAGTGTGGTAGCAAGGAGAAGAGAGAAAGGCAGAGCAGAAGTATTGGGCTTAAATGGAACTGATTCAAGCATGGTGAAAATGCTAAATTTCCATTTCAAATAGGTTATACTTATTATTTTGTAGACAGTGTGTCTCTTGTAGGCAGTGAGCCTCTTGTGAGCAGTGTGCTCAGGCAGTAAGCCCTAATTGGCATGTGCCATTTTGTTCTTTCTATTCTTCTAATAGAGAATACAATCTTGGGTTAATCACCCCGTGGTTTTTCCCTTAACTGGGTTTTTCACGTCAAAATCTTGGTGTCTCATGTGTTGATGTGTTTATGCTCTTGATTCATTGCATTATGTTTCCATGATTGATTTATTATTATGCTACTAAACTATAAAGTGGAGTTAAGTGTTTAATAGGAAGAAAGTTTTGTACAATTGATTCAGCCCCCCCTCTTAGTTGTCTGCCCTAAGTTTAACAATTGGTATCAGAGCCAAGTTCCTCTAAAAGGAGCTTAACCACTTGAGGAGATCTAGAATGATGTCTTACAAGAAGGATAGTCTGAAGTTTGATGGAACCAATTTTAATCTTTGGAAAGGTCTCATGAAATGTCATTTGCAATGTATGGGAATGGTGTATTAGACCATGGTTACAACAAAATATACACCTCCACAGGGTGGTCCGAAAGCCCCAAATGAAATCACAGATGCTGAAAATAATCTGCGAACTATAGAAGCTCTTCTAAGTGCATTATTTTATTTAGAGCTCTCAAATGTTATTGACCTACCAACTTCTTTTGAGATTTGGGAAAAGCTGGAACTTCTGCATGAAGGAGACAAGTATATTAAATGTGCAATGCTACAAAGTCTGAAAGGGAAATTTGAAAACCTGAAGATGAGAGAAGATGAAAATATCTCTACTTTTATGCCAAGAGTAAATGAGCTTGTTTGTGGAATTAGAAATGCTGGTGGAGTCTTGGATGAAAATGAGATTGTTGGCAAAATTCTCAGATCCCTTCCCGCTTCTTATAAAATCAAGGTTGCTACCATTGAAGAATTCAAAGCTCATACAACTATCACAAGAGATCAATTGGCTGGTAAATTGGCTGCATTTCAAATGACCAAGTTTGGAGATGCCCCTCCTAAGATTGAATCTGCATTCAAATCTAGTGCCTCTGTAAAAGGAAAACAAAGGTTTGATCTAGGAGAGAACTCTTCAAGGAAACTATCATGGTATGAAAAAGCAAGAAAAGACCTAGAAGAAGAAGAAGTTGAAACTGCTCATCTTGAAGACCTTATTGCAAAAAGACTGCCAAGAGGATTCGGTAAGTATGAAGGAAAATTTCCTTTTAAGTGTTTTAACTGCAATAAGATTGGTCATTTTGCCTCAAGGTGTCTAAAAAGGTTTTCAAGACAAAATCCTAACAAGCCAAGGTTCCAAAAGAATTGTTACTATGTACATGAAGATGGTGATAATGAAGGAGTAATAGATGATGAATCAGAGATAGGGAACAAATCTAGAAATGAATGGGTGTTCATTGCCATCAAGGAAGAAGATCCAATTTCCTCTGTATCTGTCAATCATAAGACTGTGGAAAGAGCTCTAGCTGTCCAAGTTGAAGAGAAGGATGATTGGGTCATTGACAGTGGATGCTCTCACCATATGACAGATGACAAAAATAAGTTCATAGATTTGGAGAGGTATGAAGGAGGAGTGGTAAAGTTTGGTGATAATTCTGCTGGTAGAATTAGAGGTAGAGAAACTATTTCTTTTGATGGAAGGAACAAAATTAGTAATGTACTGTATGTTGAAGGTTTGAAGCACAATCTTCTTAGTGTTGGACAGTTGGTGGACAAAGGCTATGATCTCCGATTCAAGAATGGAAAATGCAAGCTCTTTAAAAGTTCTGGAATAGAGATTGCATCTGGTACTCAAACAAAAGGTAATATCTTTCATTTGGTTGGTACTGGTAAAAGTTGCTTATTTGTTCAAATTGATCAGAGTTGGTTATGGCATAGGAGGATGTGTCATGTGAATTTTGATAACATTATCAAGATAAGCAACACTCAGGCTATAAGAGATCTTCCAAAATTGGTGAAGCCTACTAATAGCTTGTGCAAAGAATGTTAGTTGGGTAAGCTAAGTAAAATCACATTCAAGAGTAAGGAACTGTCCTCTACCGGGTTATTGGACTTAGTTCATACTGATCTTTATGGTCCGGCAAGAATCAGGAGTGTGCAAGGTGATAGATACTTCATGTTACTAATTGATGACTATTCCCAGATGATGTGGGTAACCTTTCTAAAAAAGAAATCATAAGCTCTTAAGAAATTCAAAATATTCAAGGCTATGGTAGAGAATGAAACTAGATTAAAATTGAAATGTCTGAGGTCTGATAGAGGTGGAGAATTCACATTTGGTGAGTTCATAGAATTCTGTGAGAAGCATGGAATAAAGAGATAGTTGTCTACTCCTAGGACTCCACAGCAAAATGGAGTAGTGGAAAGAAAGAACCAGACCATCTAGGAAGCATCTAGAACCATGATGATGGAAGCAAATGTTCCTTAGATCTATTGGAGAGAAGTTGTCAGCACTGCAGTATATACTCTCAATCGAGGTCAAATCAGAAGCAATACTAGTAAGACTCCTTATTAACTTTGGTTTGGCATTACTCCTACTATAAGGTATTTCAAAGTCTTTGGTAGCAAATGTTACATCAAAAGAGATGAAGATCTAGGAAAGTTTGATGCTAGAAGTGATGAAGGAATATTCTTGGGTTACTCTACTCAAAGCAAAGCTTACCGGTGTTATAACAAGAGACTGAGAAATATGATAGAAAGTACAAATGTGAAGGTTGATGAAGGAATTGAAAAACCCTCAAGGTTTAATGAATATGATGAAGATGATCAGAATGGTGTTCTAATTCAAGGAGCCCAAGCCTCTTCTGAAAGTCAGATTCAAACTAATCCGGTAAATCAGGAAGAAGAGATGAGTTTTAATGAGCCTAATCAAGAATTAGAAGTGCAAGAAACTCCCAAAGTTCTAAGGTATGTAAGATTGAACCACTTTGAAGATCAGATCATAGGTGACAAAAGCAAAGGTGTGCAAACTAGAAGGAGAATTGCTCAAAATTTAGATGAGTTTTGTCTGATTTCAAAGATTGAACCTAAAACAGTAGATGAAGCCTGCAATGATGAAAACTGGACTAAAGCAATGGAGGAAGAGCTAATGCAAATTGAGAAAAATCACACTTGGGATCTTGTTCCCAGACTTAGAAACAAGAATGTGATTGTAACCAAATGGGTCTTCCAGAACAAAGTGAATGAAGTTGGTGAAGTAATTAGAAATAAAGCCAGATTGGTTTGCAAGGGCTATTCTCAAATAGAAGGAGTTGATTTTGAAGAAACTTTTGCTCCAGTGGCAAGAATTGAAGCAGTTAGATTATTTCTTGCTTTTGATGCTTTCAAGGATTTCAAGGTATATCAGATGGATGTCAAGTCTGCCTTCTTGAATGGTGACTTGGAAGAAGTGTACATTGAGCAACCGGATGGATTTCAATTGTCTGATCATGGTAATATGGTCTGCAAGTTGAAGAAGGCACTGTATGGACTAAAGCAAGCCCCAAGAGCCTGGTATGAAAGATTGGATAAGTATTTTTTGAAAATTGGTTTCAACAAAGGTACTATTGACAGTAATTTGTATTACAAAATTGATCATGAGAACATCTTGATTGTTGAAGTGTTTGTTGATGATATCATCTTTGGAGGAAGAGATAGTATGTGTAAAACCTTTGCAAATCAAATGAAAAGTGAATTTGAGATGTCCATGCTTGGAGAAATGAATTTCTTCTTGGGTCTACAAATCACTCAAACAAAGAAAGGAATCTTCATTTCTCAGACCAAATATGTGAATGAATTGTTGAAGAAATTTGGGATGGAAGATTCAAAACCAATGAATACTCCCATGGCAACCAGATGTAAATTGAGAAAAGATGATGACTCTCCTAAGGCTGATCAGAAAAAGTATAGGTCAATGATTGGAGGACTGTTGTATCTTACTCAAACTAAACCAGACATTATGCAGGCTGTTGGTCTTGTTGCTAGATTCCAGGTTGATCTTAGAGAATCTCATGTCATGGCAATCAAGAAGATCTTTAGATATCTAAAAGGGACAGTTGAGTATGGTCTATGGTATCCTAGAGATCATGATTTCTCTCTTCATGCATATACTGATGCGGATTGGGAAGGAGATGTGGATGACCGAAAGAGTACCAGTGGTGGAACGTTCTTTTTGGGGAAGAGATTGGTCTCTTGGCTAAGCAAGAAACAAGAGGCAATATCTCTGTCCACTACATAAGTAGAATATATTGCAGCAGCAGGTAGTTGCACTCAAGTTTTGTGGATGAAACAAATGCTAAGAAACATAAGAGTGGAGTATGAGGAGCCTATCACAATTTTCTGTGATAATTCAAGTGCAATAAATATATCTAAGAATCTAGTGTTGCATTCAAAGACTAAACATATATCCATCAAGTTTCACTTTTTGAGAGAGCAAGTGAACAAGAATGAAGTCAAATTGGAGTTTGTGCCTTCTAAGGATCAGATTGCAGATATCTTTACTAAACCTCTACCTAAGGACTCTTTTGAGTATCTCAAGGAGAAGTTAGGGGTTATTACCCCTCTGGTGATGAACTAAGATGCATTGATGTGCATCAGTCCGGTGGATATCACAGTCATATCTTGTGGTCCGGATTGATGATGGGGAGATGCTACTTAGGGGGAGCAGCAGGTATGATTTTGAAGTGGTGAAATTGCAAGTATGTACCCTTTTCCATTGATGTCAAAGGGGGAGAGAAGACATGTGAAAAACAAGTGGTTGCTGATCAAAGGGGGAGTAGTAAAGGGAGAGAAGACATGTGAATGGTTGTTGCTAATAGGGGGAGTTGTGACAATAAGAAGTTCTTGTCTTGATAATCAAAACAATTTTTCACATCATATGTTGCCATCAATGACAAAGGGGGAGATTGTTGCAAGTATGGGCCTAACTGGTGTTGTTATTGATGTCAACATACTCCTGTTGCATTAATGATAAGGATTGGATGAGCTGTGTGCTAATGATATTGAGAGAATTAGTCTCAATCAGGAACAGTGAAGAACAGTGATGACAGTAAGGTAAAAGTCCAAGATAGGATGAGGATCAGAGAATGTAGATTAAAGGGTTTGTAGATATGTGTCTTAAGGTGGTCCATTAGAGATTTCAGAGGTCCACATGAAGATCTAAAGAAGTTATTGCCGTTCAAGTAAAACTGGTTTCGGCAGGTGTTTAATGGTGACAGGGTGATACAAATAGGTCCGGTGAGATCTAGGAATGCATTATCCTGTTTTGTAGATTTGAGGGAGTGTTAAGGAAGTCTTTTTGAAGAGTCAAATCAATTGGTTCATGGTTTGAAGGTCCACAAGCATCTATCCCTTTGTAACAGTGATAACAGACTGTGTTCTTGAGTTTCTGAATGGAGAGAAGGATTTTAGTAAGCAAATGAAGTGTGGATGTTCTTAGTAGTTCAGGCAAGCTTGTGGAGGTCTTTGGATCATGTCCAGTTTGTGTTTATGGTCCGCATTGGAGTTGGAGCTCGCAATTGAAGAATAACTTCCAGATGATGATGTTGCTCCTAAGACTGGCCGACTGGATGAGTTACACATCCTGCGGATGTTCTTGTTGATGTTTGCCGACTTGGATGATTATTCCTAAGTTGTCTTGTATAAATAAGGGATTGTAAAGTCATTTCAAGGCGTGTCTTGAGAAGATGAGAGTGTGGTAGCAAGGAGAAGAGCGAAAGGTAGAGCAGAAGTATTGGGCTTAAATGGAACTAATTCAAGCATGGTGAAGATGCTAATTTCCAGTTCAAGTAGGTGATACTTGTTGTGATGTTCACAACATGCCCCATTTTACTCCTTAGCAAAATGAGGACCCCTACTGTGGCTATTGCTTTTGCTTTTGTGTGTGTTGTTTTGCTTGGTGGTAAAGGGAAAAAGAGGGGTTAAAATTGCAAACTTTGTTAAAAATAGAGAAAAAATGCATTTTCAGTACCAGGTCATGATATGGTTGGATTCCTTGTGAAAAATGAGCTAGGGTTACTTTTTGAACCATCTTAAAATTCACCATATTTTGTAAGTTATGATCATTTTGGTAAAATGTACATTCAGGTTTGTATATCGCTTTGCATATACAAAGTCGTTTGTATATCGCTTTGCATATACAAAGTCGTTTGTATATGCAAGGTCATTTTTATACTTAGTCGCATGGGCTATCAGGTTGCATATGCATTATTTATTTGCATATTGGGTCATTATATAATCCAATATATACATTGTATCAAATCCGACTTGTATATCAAGGATACATTGCGATATGCATTGCTTTATGCATACAGGCCAGATTTCAAAGAGGAATTCAATATGGAGAAATTGTTGAATATTTTGAGTTCTTGCATGTTCGATAACATACATTGTAGAGTGTTTATGCAATACGGGACCGAAGGGTTTATTAAACAAATTTAAATCCTTGTATATGTTTCGGCTAGTATATTGGCGCATACAAGGATGGTATACATCACGTGGATTTGAAAAGGTTTTAAAACAATGTTAAGTCTCTGTATATTTCGGACTTGTATACATACATTGCGCATATACAAGTGCTAGAACCAAAAATTTATCAAACAAGGTTAAGTCCATGTATGTTTTAAGCAATGCATATCAAAGGATACAAAACCACATACATAGTGCAGACTTGAAAGAGAAATTAAAAAGGTGAAAATGCTTGCATGTTTAGGCATTTGTATGTATCGAGATATACAAACCGATATGCAAAGATAAACATACAAGCCGGAATCCAAATGAATATAAAAGCAGATTTATCCTATGTATCATGTCTGATTTGTATATCAAGAGATACATTATGGATTCGATAGGTTATAAATTGCCATTTATAACAACGATAAGTCTGAAGGTTGTATACAACACTTTATACATTGCTTTATGGTAGAATTGAATAAATATAAATTAGAGTTAAGTGCTTGTATATTTTGGCGTTTGTATGTTCCGATATACAAACTGATATGCATTGCATACATGCAAGCCGCGGAATTGAAAAGATTGAAATCTGATTTAACGAATGTATCATGCCTGGCTTGTATATCAGAAAATACAAAGACTTAAACAAAGAAATGAGTGGGAGAACAAAGCGATAAAATTTTGAGGCCGATTTAGGGCCCGAATGCATGTTTCTGGTCAACGATGGTTGACCCGACCAATTTAGCGTTGTATATGCATTTTGGACTCGCGATTTTCATAGATTTGGGGCCCAATTTCTATGTTCACATAGTTATGATTGGATTTAGCGGCTATTTTTCTGCAGGTTTATTAAATGATGATACTTATTGCTGGTTTGTTTTTGCAGGTTTGCAGTTGAAGAAGGAGCTGAAGCTTAAAGGTGATGACGTCATGGAAAGGAAATCCAATTTCAGGAGCAGAGGAAGATAAGGATGAAGGGTGAGGAAGTCAAGGGTCTTTATTGATGAAGACAAAATGTAGCTGAAGACATTATTACAGTAGACCACAGAAGTTATTATTAAGCTGCTAGAGTTTCCAGAAGAGCATATTTCACCCAGATTTGATGTATGCTCAGAGATATTTTGGGAGAGTTGTTCTCCAGCATTTATTGCTGTAACCAAAGGTTTGAACCATTGCTTAACTAGGGTTTTGAGCTATATTAAGTACAATCAAAGTCTATATATTGTGCCTCTCTACATTGTAATACTTTACACATGGGCTACACAGGGATTTTTTTAGGAATAGCTAGTAGTTGTAATTAGCATTTAGAATAGAGGGACCTCTTAGTTTAGGAGTAGAAGAAGGAGGTCGCCTGTGTCTGCAACAAGGAGTGTGTAGAACATCCTACCTCATTGCTGTATTTGTAAAGCTTGTAAGTTTTATGTAATTTGATCAATGAAGCTAAGAGTCATTCAGACATTGTAAATCTTATATGACTGTCTATTTCTAATACAATTGAATCTAGAATTCTACATCTATCTTCTAAGTGTTTTCTAGTTCTTCATGGTGTTTGAAACATTTTCTCTTAGAGCTTGCAATCTTAAGTGTATGTTTGTGAAAATGCTCAGAACTTACATTTAAGGTTTTTGTCTATGGATTTGATCAATTTACTGTATGATTTATATAGTGCATAACATAACAATTAGATCCTTTGGTAGAATGAATGATGTTTAGTTTAGATCTTTCTAACTTTTCCCAACCCATCTAAAAATACTTAGCTTAAAACGTAGAAATTGGAAGGAAATTTGTCTCATATTTGAAAAAGCATAAACAACAGAGTTAAAAGTAGATAGTTTTCATAAATATTTAAGAGGAGAAAGCTGCAATAATTCAAGAAAACCATTTAAAGCTTTGCAAACACAGTAACAAGTTTATGCAAAAAAGGAATGAACAACATCCTGATATTTATGATCTTTTTGCATAATTTGAGTCTAGTTAACCAACAAGAAACCTTAAATCACGTAAGGCCCCTTGAACATTACAGCTTCACATTGACCAACTAAATTTGCCCAACAGGTCAAGACCCAACCATATTAAACTTGGGATTAAGCGAATCTTAACCGATTCCTTCATATCTTTCAAGTCAGTTTTGGTTCATTTTATGTGAATTTTAACTATTGTTATGACTCTCACAAAACAATCATCAACAATACTTATTATTTTGTAGACAGTGTGTCTCTTGTAGGCAGTGAGCCTCTTGTGAGTAGTGTGCTTGGGTAGTGAGCCCTAATTGGCATGTGCCATTTTGTTCTTTCTATTCTTCTAACAGAGAATACAATCTTGGGTTAATCACCTCGTGGTTTTTCCCTTAACCAGGTTTTCCATGTCAAAATCTTGGTGTCTCATGTGTTGATGTGTTTATGCTCTTGATTCTTTGCATTATGTTTCCATGATTGATTTATTATTATGCTACTAAATTGCAAAGTGGAGTTAAGTGTTTAATAGGAAGAAATTTTTGTACAACTGATTCACCCCCCCTCTTAGTTGTTTGCCCTAAGTCTAACACTTGTCCTCTATTTTCTTTTTAGGTTCAAAATTATCTTTATCAATATTCTCTTTGCTCTCTTTGCTTTAAGGTTTATCTGTTGTTTCCTCTACTATTTCAACTTTCTTTTGTACCTTTTCAGGCATGTCAGCTTGCTCTGCATGTAAGGTGAGCCTACTATCTTATCAGATTCTTTTGTCTCTTTTTCTTGTTCATCTTTGCTTTCTACATTCTTTTCTTCTTCACTGTGTTCCCCATACATGTTTAGAATATTCAACACATCTACACCAGAAGTACTAGCTCTTATTTCTTCTTTAGTTTGAGTAGGTGTTTCTTTCATTGCTTCCTCAGGTGTATCCTCTTTTTCAGATTCTTCTATTTGATGTGCTACACCTTGCACATCCCTTATTATTTCTGGAGGTACCAATGTACCAAACAGATCCACTACCCCTAATCCTTCTTGTACATTTTCTTGCTCAAACACTGGACCTTGTTCAACTTCCATATAAGATTGAGTGTCTTGTTCCTCTTCCTCACTTGAATATTCATTGGATTCCTCTTCCTCCATGCCAATTTAGCTTCCTGTCCTTGAGTCCACTTCCTTGACTTCACTTCCACTGCTATCATCATCAACATTGACAGTCTCAGTAACTTGTTTGGCTTCATGCATTTTTGACCCATGCAATGTTTCTTCAGTCAATTCTATTTTAACCTTAGCATACATTTATCTTTTCTCTGCTAAGGTAGATGGACCAGGTATGTTACTTAATTTAGCACCTACCTGCTATGCTCCTATAACTTCACTCTATTTTGAAGTTTCCCCTTTGGATATCCCTACTGGTATTGCCTTCATAACCTTCTATCCTATTAAATCTTTAGCAGCCTGTGCTTGCTCTATACTGGTATCATGACTCAATGACTTTGCTTCTACAAATGTGCCTGATGATACCACTATTGTCACCACTATTGCATAAGGATCCGTCAATGTAGCATTTTTGTCTTTCTCAAAAATCTTTGCTTCTACAATCTTCCTTTTCTTTTCATAGAAGCACTGGAGATCATCCTGATGCTCCCTCACTCTCTCTTTGCTCTTCTTTGGATATGTAGGCTCAATTCCCTTAGCTTTAAGCTCCTCAATTCTGTCCTTCAAACATGTCTTGGAGAACAAAATGACAGGTTTGGACAATGTGTCCAAAGATGTATTCCATGGTTACGACCAATCAGGCTCTCCAATATGAGCAAGCCTGGCACTTTCATAACTATGGTGTAATAATTTGCCATCATCCTGAACTTTTGGGGGTACATAAATGTCTCCCATGGACCTCATTTTCTCTACCAGTCTTTTGTGAGCTCTCTTTCTCACTTCTCTGTCATTCTCACAATCTGACCAGAAATCTTCAATGTGTACTTGATGTTTAAATTTAGAGTCAATAGTATTTTGGATCCTGTGAAAAGGATCAAACCTCCTTGCTAACTCAAATTCATTAAATCCATAATACCTTAACTCTCGCTCTGAGTAACCAGTCACTTCTTCGCTGGAACAAGAATATCTACCAATTGCCCAAGGGAGCTTAAGATTTCCCCTGTTATACCTATTTTTATACATTCTGAAGGCATTCAAGTTCTACCTTGAGAACTCTAAAACAATCAACTTGTTAGAAGGACACCTAGGCAGCATGAAAGGTCTTCCTTCAAAGTGCTCAATTTTGATATAAGTGAAGTTCTAGAATTGAATGTACCATGAACTCTGCAAACCAATTGTATCCTCTACATATGCAGATAATCTCTTATCTTGCTCCTCTTAAAACTCTAACCATGTATGTATAAAATACATCATCTACTAAAGCATACTTTCTTAATGCATTATCCTCCTGTAAATCAGGATAATGGTCATATACAAGCTTTTGGTCTGGGCCATTCCCTAGGGTTCCAATTCTGTCAATCCCATATATATATGGTTGAACCATTGCTGCACATGAATATAATACATACGAGGACAAATAGAAAGGCATCATCTTTTGTTTTCTTAACATTGCCTGTTTCCATATGGCTATGCTAATAGCCTTAGCCCAATGAATTTGTTCGTGTTCCTTCTTCGCTTCCCTCATGAGGTGTATAACAGTGAACATCCAAGGCTCACACTTAGTGGCATCCCTCAATCCCACCAGTCTGCTTAACATTGTAATCATCAAATATATCTCTTCCTTGAAGTCTATTCTTTGCAGAATCTTATGTACTCTTGCCATGGCCTTGGGTTTATTCTCCACATTATACCAACTGTAGAAGATCTTGCTTCTACAATCCCTCTCATTATCATTGAAATCCTCATTGTACTATTCAATATCAATATCTACCGTTTTCTCATGTATCTCTAGACCAAATTTTCTTGCAATCCCCTCTGTAGATAAGTCTGCAATGACCCTATCCTAGTGTATTACTCTTTTGGTAACTGGGTCATATAAGTGTTTACAATCCAGACATAGGTCTTTAGCTTCCACAGCTAACGGGAAACCTTCCGCTCTATATAATCCACTTTCCCATATACACCTCATGTTAGGTGTACCATCGGCTACTGTGATCTTCTGTAAAACATCATTAGCATCATAATTCCCTATGCTGGTGTCTGTCCCTACTCCACTTGTACTGAGCAATGAAGGGTACCCTCTGTATATTGGAAACTCTTCCTTCTCAGTTACATTACTGGGTTTTCTTTCCCTTTTAATCTTTTTCTCACTCCCTGTATCCACCTTTTTTTGCTTTGGGGCCATCCTATAAAAAATGCATTTTTTAACTTGCCATTTTACTCTCTTACCTAGGGTTTTACCATGAATTTTCTATTTTTTACATTTACCCTAACCCCCCGTTTGTCTTTTCCAGTTTTGATTTTCATATTATTTAACCCAAACTAGCTAATTAACTATCAGACATAGTAATTTAACATTTGCATACATTTTAAAATGAAATCACTTATAATCATTTTGCATTTTCAATTAACTAAATTGTAACGACATTCTAGATAAATACCTGTATTTTTGATAGCTCAACCTTACAAACGTTGACCAACTTTACCATTTTCTACTCTGATCCCACTTCTGAGATTCTGCCTCATGATGAATTTTCATTTAATTTCTGTAACAGTTCCTCTTTCTGCAATTTTAATTTTAACAATGCAAATCTGAAAGAAAAATAACCTTTGATTTACCCTAACCTGTTAAATTTTACCATTTCAGTGTTAGTTCAGCATTAATGGTAGTAATTAATGCACCTACAACTTTGGCCTTCTACTTCAACATTTTATTTTTAAACCTTCTATCCGTTAGTTTACTTTTTGTATACATCACATTTCTTGTATCTCTCCTTGTATATTATTTCTTGTATGTCAATTTACATCTTTTCAATATACAAGCCCACATCCAACGGTTTATAAATAATGTTACCCCTTTTCTTTATATCCACCCTTGTATCTTTTGTTTGTATATCGTAATGTATGTAAAATGGATACAAATTTTTATACAATTGTGACCCATACAAACCCTCTTTACCTTTCAGCTCTTCGACGATGTCTTTCATTTCTTTGTATATTGAGATTGTATATCATTAACATATAATCACCCAAACATACAAAGCCTAACCTCTATTTAACTTCCTTTTGAAATCTATGTTGTATCATGGTTCCTTGTATCTTTGCTTGTATATCAGCTTGTATATGCTCTTTTATATCTGTCTGTCTGTGCAATATACAACTATGAGATGCAACATGTGGGACCTACTTTACCTCCCCACTTCTATCTACCCTTAGATACAAGTCTCCATACATGCAAACTCTTTGTACAATCATCCCGAACTTTTCATTTTTTATTCACCGTATTGTATAACCCTTTCAGATCCCCACATGTATATAAGGCAAATGCATATTTCCAAAAACATTAAGGTATGATGCATCACTTACACTCAATTTTATTATCTTTTGAAATCTGTATTATACATATGTCCAAGATGTAAACCTGAAATATGCAACATACAAACAACGAAACATACCCTTTTATCTCCCCTTAATAAAACTAAATTTTATATTCTCTTCAGGTCCACGACATGTATATTGCACTATATATTGCCTTGTATATTTCTTTTTGAACAAACATACAACTCAAGATACAATGCGAACCTAGCCATTTATCCACTCCACTTCTAAAACTTATCGGGTCCAACTTGTATGCAAAGAATAAAACACTAAACACATGCATACAAAGTAACACGATAAATAAACTTGACCACTCCATGTGACTAATACAATGACTCCACATACAAATGACCTTGTACATGCAACATACAAAACCCTTCTATAATGCATTTTACCAAAAACATGCATATCTTGTAGAATATTGGGAATTTTAAAATGGTTCAAAAAGCAACCCTTATTCATTTTTGACAAAGAATTCACCTCTATTCCCCTCTGGCACTTAATGCTAAATTTTGTCAAATTTTTATCATGGTTTGTAACCTTTATCTCTTTTTCCTTTACCACCAAGCAGGACCACACACAAGCAAAAAGCCACAGCCACAACAGGGGTCCTTATTTTGCTAAGAGCTAAAATGGGGTGTGTTGTGAGCATCACAACAACTAGCAACCAAACAAAATAATTAAATTAAAACCATTAAAGAAAACTA
This sequence comes from Cunninghamia lanceolata, assembly GCA_027924645.1. Taxonomy (NCBI): domain Eukaryota; kingdom Viridiplantae; phylum Streptophyta; class Pinopsida; order Cupressales; family Cupressaceae; genus Cunninghamia; species Cunninghamia lanceolata. The sequence continues at coordinate 10,385,965 of BSBN01000703.1, read as the reverse complement.
AATGAAATAAATTCATAACTTCTAACTTTGTTTTGTGTAGACCATTACTTAACTTAAGACTTAATGTATTTGATAAGGTGCATGAATCTCCCAATTGAGTTTAAGTGGGTGCATGTGATTAATAATCCTCATCTTGAAAATAAGTTGAATAAACCAGTGACTGATATTAAACTACATAGTTGATGTCATTCCCCCATAGCCAACTAGATATAGCCTTGCTGCTAGTAGGTGTCTATAGCCCTGACAAGGTTATCGTTACAATTCTCCTAAGTAGAGCCCCACTGCCAGCAAGCATCTATAGCCTTGATAGAGTTACTTAGATGGCTTAATTTGGATTTTTAGTAAAATCTATTTTATTTGTTTATTTATTATTATATATATATTTTAATTTTGTGTAAGATAGAGACTTTATAAGATACTACCATTGTAACTTCATGATGCAAGGTGTGATCACTTGCTAAAATTAAGCTGAGAATTATAATGGTAGCAAGGGTGACCTCAAATTTTTCACTTAACACCTACATTGGTATGTCCAACAAACCTAAGGATTTTATGTGTGTCATTGTGAGAAACTTCCCTTGAATACTCAACCCATAGTTATTGAATACAAAACTTCACAAGCCAAACCATTTTCTACATTCATGAAAGTCACAACAAGTTATGCATAAGTTTCAAATAATTAGCCTGAATGTTTTAAATTTTCTATTATTTTCAGTCGTTGTTAATTTGTTCCTATATACTTCAAAATAAAACAAATATCCCTACCAAGGAAACACAACACATAGACCAACAAAACAACAAAACAAAACAAAACAAAAGAAAACAAGGCACAACAAAAATAAAACAACTGTACATTGTTTACAATATAATACATAATAGGACAACCACCATCACCTCAAGCCAGGTAGTAATGTTTCAAATGTTGGCCATTAACAGGTAATGGTTCATCTTCTCCAGTCAAAGTTTTAAGCCTGAACATATTATCTCCTATTATCTCTGTGACCTGTAGTGGACCTAACCACAATTTGTCGAATTTCCCATGATTTCCTTTCTTTTCATGTGCTTTATCCAACACAACACTAAGTCTAATATTCTAAATGTTTTGACTCTTGCTCTTTTGTCAAAGTATCTTTTGACCACTGCTTGATGTTTAGAAAATTTTTCAATAGCTTGATCTCTCTTCTCATCCAATTATAACATTTGGACTAACCTGGCCTCTCTGTGATCATCAAATCCTAAATATTGATTAGCAAACTTCCAGATAGGTATTCTTAAATTCACTGGAAGTATGGGATCAGTCCCATAAACTAGGTGATAAGGAGCATTGCCTAAGGCTGACTTAACCTTAGTCCTGTCTACCCACAACACATATTTTAACAATGCATTCCACTCTCTGGAATTTTTTACAATTAGTTTTTTGATTATATCTAATAAAATTTTGTTTGTGGACTCAACTAAACCATTCCCTTGAGGATAATAATTTGAAGAAAATTTTAAAAATATCCCATATTCAAATGTCCATTTAGAAAATTTTAGAGAAGAAAATGCAGGGCCATTATCACATACCAGCGAATATGGAGCTTCAAACCTTGTTATGATATTTTCTTCAAGAAATTTGATAACTACCTCAATAGTAGAAAACTTTCAACATGTGGCTTCAGTCCACCTTGTACAGTAGTCTATCATTGTCAATATAAACTTATGTCCTATAGATGATAGAGGATTTATAACTCTAATGAAATCCAAGCCCCACTATGCAAATGGCCTAGACTCAATGACTGGTTGTAATGGATTACCCTGATTTCTTCCCTTGTCTGCTATAGTTTGACAGGTGTGACAACTTCAAATATGACTCTCTATATCTTTAAACATTGTTGGCCAATAGTATCCCGCTCTTAATATTTTATGTGTAATAACTAAATGAGAACCATGAGTAGTTCCATACTTATCATGCAACTTTGACAATACCTTATCTGTTTCAATTCTGTTTAAACATCTTAAATATATACCTTCATGGTTCTTCTTGAATAGAAGATCTCCTTGTACCATGTACCTTTGTGCTTTAATCTTCAAAGTTCTTCTCTGAGATGACTTCATCTTACTTGGATACTTACCTGATATTAGAAATGTATTCAAATCATCATACCAGCCTGATGCATCATTAGAGTTTAGTACATATTGTTGCTTTACCAAATTTGGATTTGTGTTTGCTATGGTCTGTACTAATGCTTGTCCTCGAACTAGCTTCATTGGAATGATTTCCATATCAAACTCTTGCAATATTGTAATCCATTTAGCCCTCTTCTCTCCATGCTCATTCTGCATTAGCAGCATTTTTACTGCTGCATCTGGTACTATGGCCTTGACTTGACTTCATAAGATGTAATGTCTAAACTTTTTAACTACCCTTACTAATGCAAATTCTTGTCTTTCTATGTCTAAATACTTCAACTGTGCATCTTTTAAAGGTGCACTCATGAAAGCTATGGGCTTTTCTTCATTATCTTCTCCCTTTTGTGTCAAGGTAGCTGCAACTAAATGTGTCGATGCAAAAGAATATATGTAAAATGCCTTAGTATAATTTGGACTTGCTAACATAGGAGCATTAGAAATGGCTTCCTTAATATCTTTGAATGCAGCCTTGACTACTGGTGTCCATTCTATCTTTGTATCTTTCTTGGGCATTGCATTTAAAGGTTGTACAATCTCTGCAAACCCTGTGATAGACTTCCTGACAAAGTTAATCTTACCAAAAAAAGATTTTAATTCCTTCTTACTATTAGGTAATTGCAATTTTCTTATTCCTTCTACTCTATCAGGATCAATGGATATCCCATTTTTAGAAATGACATGTCCTAACAATTTTCCCTTAGTTACACCAAATGAGCATTTCTTTGGATTAAGAGAAATTTCATACCTTTCACATCTTTTAAGTACCTTTCTCAAATCTTCTACATGAGTGGATGAATATTTAGAGTACACAGTTAAATCATCCATATAAATAACAATGCATTTACCTAATAATCCATGAAACACAATGTCCATGGCTCACTGAAAAGTGGCACCTGCATTGATCAAACCAAAAGGCATTCTCCTATATGCATAATTACCCCCCTTGCAAGTGAATGTAGTCTTCAACCTATCCTCCTTATCAACTAAGACCTGATTATATCCTAAAAATCCATCTAAAAAAGACATAATCTTAGCCCCATTTACTGCTTGTAGCACTTCATCTATTAGAGGCAAAGGATATTTATCCTTTTCAGATTCTTTGTTCACATTTCTAAAGTCAACACATAATCTAATGTCTCCACTTTTCTTTGTCACAGGTACCAAATTAGCTACCCAGGTTGAATGTCTTACTAGGAAAATTATTCTAGATGACAACAATTTTTTCACTTCCTCAAATATTAAAGGCTCCAAAATAGCATTCACAGGCCTTTGTTTCTACCTAAATGGTTTAACTTCTAGTTTCAAGGGTATTACATGATTTATGATGAACGTATCATATGTCTTCAAATCTTCATATGTCCATGTTATTACGTGTTTGTATTCTTTCAAAACATCCACAGATTTATTTCTTAACTTCTCAGAGAAAGCCTTTCCAATCAATACATTCTATGGACTTTGCTCTGTTCCTAGGTTATAGGGATCACATTTACCCCCTTCAATTTTGGGTGAATGTTTCTATCTAACTACCCCATCAAAGTCAAAAATCTTTTCCCACTCAATTACCCCCTTAGGTAAGAAATTACTTTTCAAGTTTATTATGTCTTCTTCATGCTAAGACACATCAAGCCTTTCCTATTCATCAATGATTTGAGCTTCAAACACTTCATTACAGGTGAGAAAATCCATAATTTGCTGATCCCCTTCAAATACGTGAAAATGAGTAACATTATCTGGTATGCTCGGGACATTCACTAATTCAACAACAAATCATTTTAGACTTGATAATGTTAAAGGCTCCAAAGTGCTAGCAGCAACTACTAACACATCTGGTCTATGATTCAATTCCCTAGGGATATGTTCTATGTTAAAGGCATCAAATGAATCTATTAAATCCCACACTCTATGCCTATAACAAACCATCTTCTTATAATTACATGCATATAATTTTCTCACTTGTTTGACCACTAAATCAGAGTTTGAAAATACTCTGATCATTTTCACCCTTTTCTTGATAGCCATAACAAGTCCATAAATTAAAGCTTCATATTCTGCTACATTGTTAGTATAAGGAAATTGTAGCCTATATGCTGCTAAAAATGACTTACCATTAGGATCTATAAGTTCAACACCAGCACTTGCACCTTGTTTGGACTTAGACCCATCACATTTCAGTGTCCACATGCCTTCCTTATTTCTTTGGCCTTTTATTTTGGCATGTCTCACCCTTTCTGTTACCTACACTGTAATATCTTGTTTCTTCATGGGTGATTCATTTTAACCTACCTACATATTTATATTCTCAACTTGTAAATCAGAATGATAGACACTTTTGTCTTTTATTTCTTTCTCTAAATTTGGAATTGATACATCTATGTTGTCATGAAAGTATAGCTCTGGTTTCTCTAGATTAACCTTTCCTTCTTTTAGTTCCATCCCTTTTGTGCACTTTATGTATTGATATTCTATAATGTCTTTGCACATTCCACAATTCTCTTCAAAATGAGGCTTACTATGGACTCTGGACATACTTTTGTACAACTTGCAGTGGACTAGAATTTTTTGTTCAATGCACCTTTCTATTTCTTGCTTTATGATCTGACCAAAACTATTTACTACATTGTCTTCCTCATCAAAAGAATTGCAATCAGACTCAATGAACACTACTATTTCTTTACTAACATGTTTTTCCTTAAAATTCAACGTCAAGATTTCCTCAATTTGCACTCCCTTATTAGTGACTCTATAAACACCTGGTGCAATAGAAGCATATAATATCTCATTAGTCCTGTTGTATTATGTAATCATGTGTTTCATTCTGGGTTCAGCTTCTATCCTGATTTGATTTGGAATGCCTCTCCAAGGTAACCATGTGTGAAAAATCAGTGGCCATACATCCGTTTAATGTTTTGGACCAGTCCCTACTTAACAACATCTCATAATTCATAGGTATATCCACTACTTGAATGTCAATAAATTGACTCACCCTAGGATCAGAGGCTAACTGCATTTGAATATGCATTAATTCTCCTATCACATTGACCTCAGTTTTGTCTAATTGTGTAACAACCTTCGTAGATTTAGTAGGGGTCAGCCCTAAAGTTTTGCATATCCCTAAAGGCATTACATTGGTTGATGCACCAGAATCTACCATACAATTATGTATGTTCTTTCCCAACATCCTAATGGTTAACAAGAAAGGAGGGGCTTCCCTCTTTTCTGCATACATGACCACATTAGTGTTGGAAGGCTGTTTAGTTTTCTTACTTTTGTCTTTGGACTGTGGGTCTTTACTAGGAACATTCATATCAATAGAAACCTCACCTTCCATAGATGTATTCAAGGATTTTATGAAAGCATTTTTGATCCCTAGACTTTTCAACAATTGACATAAAGGTATACTGACCTTGATTTTTTTTCTCTTCAGACAAGTAACTCATTAACCTCATTATTTCGACTGTCTCTGTTTTCCCTATTTGAACTTTTGATATTACTATCTCACCATTCACATGATGGTTAGCCTTCAGTATAGTAGGGTTATTACTGACATGCTAATCTGAAGGAGCATTGAAATTGTTGGGAGGAGTGGAAGTAGTGAAAGGACCTCTAGGCCTAGTATTACTTCTCAAATTGTAAGTATGATTTTTTTGAACTGTTGAAAAGCTTGTACTTCCTTTGTTTCGTATAACACTTCATTTTCAGTTTCAAAGGGAAACTAAAATGTATTCAATACTAAGGCTGATTCAGGGTATAAGTTCTCACAAAAGTAAGGTTCATCCTCTAACAATTGATCCTCTTCCTCCCTAGTTTCAAAGGTGAATTTTTCTAAGACTAAAGTAGTCTCAAATCCTGAGGGCACTATTTCATTACCTTTGGGAATTAGAAATTTAGATGTGGGAGCTTGTACATCCACATTGAAAATGCTAGCCACCAGATGAAACTGAGGGCAATCTAATTCAGCATGTACACTTGTATTATGAATCCTGCACCAGTTTTTTAATGCTACATTCGCCATTTGAGTTCTGGTTGTTTCTTTTGTTTCCTAATTATCTAAACTCTCAAATAGAGAAGCTAGAGTGCCATTATTTGTCCTTGTGTTCCATGTCCTAGGTGGCATTGGTTGATTCTGATTTCTATTGTTATTACCCCAGGTCTTGTTATCTACAGCATGTCCTCTGTTTTGCATTACTTGTCCCTGATTACAATTTTGATTTTGATTATAATTTTGGTTTTGATTTGAACCCTGACCCTGGTTATAATTTTAGTTGTGGTTCTGACTATATCCTTAATTATTTCTACCATAGAAATTTTCATTTCTTAGTTGTCATTTCAGCGGTCAATCTTCTCAAGTGTGCAGTAATTTCTTTGAGCTCTTCCCTATCCTCTTGTGCCTTTGCCACAAATGTATCCTGAGGAGGCTAGAAGAATGACTAACCATTACTCTAATTGTTATTGGTACTATTACCAGTATAGGGAACTATAGTTTGGATTGGGGAAGGATTATACACTGATGTGTATGCAGGAATTGGATTCAATAATGGAGTATGATGCATAGGAACTCCATTCCAAGGTTGTGCTTAACTTTGCATCCTAGGGTTTCCACCATTAAGAAAAGAACTATAGGTTGTTTGTCTCATTTCTTGGTTTATTGAGGCTGCTTCCTTATAAGCTTTGGATATAGTATCTATATCAACTTTTCTTTTGACAAACATAGCAGTTAGTGGATCAAGAGTGACATAATACATGGCTAATAACACATTTGCATTCACTATGTAAGGAGCAACTAACCGAGAGTAAGCCTTTTGAAACCTATCATTAAAGTTATCAATCAGCTATCCCTCACTTCTCTTAATTGCAGCCAATTTATGATATAAGGTGGAAAGATCAACTGGTCCCCTAAACCTAAACAAAAATGCCTCTTCCATAAGTGCCTAAGAAGAAATATAACCATTAGGCAAGTTAACATACTAGTTAGAAGCCACCTGATTAAAGGTTTAAGGAAACAATCTACACATAACATCCTCATATTCTAACTTGGCTCTAAAGCATGCCTCCTTGAATATCCTAATGTGATCCTCTGCATCTTGATGCAATTAATATTTAGGACATATCTTTTTAGGATTTTTTGGCATCTCATGATAATCATTGAATGCCATAGGAGAATTGACATTGAAATAAGCCATTGTAGGGCCACGTGGTGGGCTTGGACCTCTAGGAGTACCTAGATTTCTAGGTGGACTAGGACCTCTAGGAGGACTTGGACCCCTAGGAGGATTTAAACCAAGATTCAAAGATCTAAATGAAGAACTGTCAGGATTCACTATGCTATGGATGTTAAAAGGTGATCCAAGAGGCATTCCAGATGAGCCTCCTACGTGTGATATTCTAGGATTCCAAATCAAAGGATCTTTATTCTGCCTTCTATTAGGTAATTGCACAAAGATATCCTCTAAACTAGATCTAGACTTGGTCACCCTACCACTTTTATGAGCTAGTTTTCCTTAAATCCTACCTTAACTCCACTCGGCCTTCCTTCTAGCACCAAAAATTATTCATGATTATTTTTACACATTCATAACAAAAGTTAAAATTCACAAAAATGAACCTAAACTGTCTTGCAAGATATGAAGAAATCACCTAAGAGTTCTTAATCCCAAGTTTCTGTATGGTCAGGTATTGACCTTGTGGACAATTCAGCAGGTTGATGTGAAACTATAATATTCAAGGGGCCTTACTTGATTTAAGATAATTTGTGACTTACTGGACTCAAATTATGCAAATGTTACAAATATAGACAAATTATTCATGCTTTTGCATAAACTTACTATTGTATCACAAAGCCTTGTATGATTTATAGTGAAACAAGATTTACCTTTCAAATTGATATGAAAATTGTCAGATATTAACACAATTCTTCATGCTTCTTTCAAACGTAAGACAATTTCCTTAAGATTTCCGCGTTTAAGCTAATTATTTCAAATGTTTGGGGAAAAGTTAGAGAAAATTAGCTTGAAAATCATTTCACTACAGGATCTAAATGTTCTATTACTCACGTCTTAAAGAGATACAACAAATTAATCAAATCAACATACTAAATCTTCAAATGTAGAGTCCTGAGTATTTTCATGAACACACATCAGAGATTGCAAGCTTTCAAAGGATAATACTTTAAATACTAGTAAGAGTCAGAAAAGACTCTGTAATAGATGCAAAATTCTAAGTTTACTTATATTTAAAGCACACAGTCATATAGAATTTACAATGTATGAATGACCTTTTGTTTCATTAATCAAATTGCCAAAAAACTTACAGACATTTTTATAGGTATAGTAAGGAAACCAAACATTCTGCACATTCCTTAGTGTAGACACAGGTGACCTCCTCTTCTAAACTAAAAGAAATACTTCTCTATTCAAATGTTCAGATAACTTACAAGTGAAAGCTACAACTCAAAAAATCCTTGTGTAAATAATATACAAGTATTAGAGCTTCTTATATAGAATTTGAAGCTTCATACTGCTACGGATACAAAACCCAATCTACAATCAGTATTCATACTTTCTTGATCAAGGGTGTACATTCATTCCTAACCGTTTCTCAAAATATCTTTGTGGTATATTTTTTTCCTCAAAGGATGCCATTGGAATCTTTTCAAAATAGGATTCCCCCCTTTGACCTCCTCTATTTTGTCGACCTTACCCGCGGTACCCTTCAATTGACTCTTTAATTAGTATTATTTACCTCTTTTTTTATACTTTCCTACTCCTTTAGATATATCTTGAAATTATTTGTTACACCTTCTATGAAGATGTGATTTCCCCCTGGACTCCTTGTCCATATATATTCTTGCATTATGACCCCTTCTTTCAATTTCTTCTCTTCTTTACCTGAACCTTCAACCTTCTTCTTATATTTCTTTATCTTGGCACTCACCTCCATTATTGAATCAATCATTTGTTTACTTAAATATGCATTTGGATTCTCTAGACATGGTGCAAAGATGGCCTTGAATTCTTTTAATGCCCTTTGGAGTTTGTATGCCGGTACGTCCATACATTCATGATCTATGAGCTTTTCAACTATCCTCTTATGCAACTAATCATGCTATCTACTTTCTCCTCTAAACCTTGAGTGACTGTGATGCATCTTTTGAGACTATCATCTTCAAACCTTAACTCCAACCTAGCCTATGGTACTTGATTTGCATGCTCTTTCTTCAATTTCCTCTAATTGCCCTAATTCAGACTTGCATTCTTCTTTTCTAAATTGACAATTATATTTTAGCACACTGCATTTATTCTTTTCTTTTGCAGCCAATTCCTCTTTTGTCACTGCTTGTTTGATCACCTCCTCTCCTTCTTGCATGAATGTTTTGCACCATTCCTCAAAATATTGGCCTCAAGCCTCTTATTTTCCGTATCCTTCACTTCATCTTTTGACAATACTACTATTTCACTAGGTAACTTTGGTATTGTAGCATTGGGATCAAATATCCCCCTAATGAATTATTGTAACTAGGTAATGTGTCCTTTCAAATATTCATGTTTATCTTTATCTTTCCTTAGCATTCTGTAGTAGCTTGGTGCATATCCTCCCACTCATGTATATGCTGCTCCCTTGTTGTGTGTCCTAGGTCAAAATTAAGTATCTTGTAGTCATCTACTGTTATTTCTCCTTTGGCTTTCTCCTTCTCTGGCATGGCCAAATTTAGTTTTCTAGATCCATCTGGACCCCTTTGTATTACCGACATGGTTCTGGCCTTCCTCTTTTCTTTTCTTGGCATTGTATCACCTAATAAAATTTTGATGTCTATGGGTACTAACTGTACCTCCACCTTCTCTCTCCTTATTTCTGCACCCAACCAGGCCGGAGCCTCTTTTGTGCTTTCAGTAGCTTTATCTTCATTGATTACCTCTTCTTGATATTTTTCTACTTCTCCTTGTTCTTGTTGCTACTATTGTTGTTCTTGTTGCTCTCGACGAGGTTGCTATTAAGGGACTGGTTCCTGTACCATTGGATCATTTTACTATTTAGACTTACCCTCATTATCATCTTCTTCAATTTCTGTATCTCCTCCACCCTCATCTTCTTCCTCTAGACCCTCTTTTCTTGATGAATCCTTTTCTTCTTCTTCCTCTTTCTTTTCTTGTTCCATATTTGCCATGCCCTTATCCTCTGTTTGCTTTTCAGGTTTAAAATTATCTTTATCAATATTCTCTGTGCTCTCTTTGCTTTCAGGTTTATCTGTTGTTTCCTCTACTATTTCAAATTTCTTTTGTATCTTTTCAAGCATGTCAGCTTGCTTTGCATGTGAAGGTGAACCTATTATTTTATCAGATTCTTTTGTCTCTTTTTCTTGTTCATCTTTGCTTTCTACATTCTTTTCTTCTTCACTGTGTTCCCCATACATGTTTAGAATATTCAACACATCTACACTAGAAGTACTAGCTCCTGTTTCTTCTTTAGTTTGAGTAGGTGTTTCTTTCATTGCTTCCTTAGGTGTATCCTCTTTTTTAGATTCTTCTATTTGATATGCTACATCTTGCACATCCCTTATTATTTTTGGAGGTACCAATGTACCAAATAGATCCACTACCCCTAATCCTTCTTGTATATTTTCTTGCTTAGACACTGGACATTGTTCAACTTCCATATAAGCTTGAGTGTCTTGTTCCTCTTCCTCACTTGAATATTCACTAGATTCCTCTTCCTCCATGCCAATTTCTCTTCCTATCCTTGAGTCCACTTCCTTGAATTCACTTCCACTACTGTCATCTTCAACGTTGACAGTCTCAGTAACTTGTTTGGCTTCATAGATTTTTGACCCATGCAACGTTTCTTCAGCCAATTCTTTTTAACCTTAGCATACATTTTTCTTTTCTCTACTGAGGTAGATGGACCAGGTATGTTTCTTAATTTAGCACCTACCTGCTGTGCTCCTATAACTTCACTCTATTTGAAGTTTCTCCTTTTGATATCCCTACTAGTATTGCCTTCATAACCCTCTGTCTTGTTAACTCTTTAGTAGCCTCTGCTTGCTCTATACTGGTATCGTGAATCGATGACTTTGCTTCTACAAATGTGCCTAATGATACCACTATTGTCACCCCTATTGCATAAGGATCCATCCATGTAGCATTTTTGTCTTTGTCAACAATCTTTACTTCTACAATCTTCCTTTTCTTTTCATAGAAGCACTGGAGATCATCCTGATGCTCCCTCAATCTCTTTTTGCCCTTCTTTGGATATGTAGGCTCAATTCCCTTAGCCTTAAGCTCCTCAATTCTATCCTTCAACCATGTCTTGGAGAACAAAATGATAGGTTTGGACAATGTGTCCAAAGATGTATTCCATGGTTGTGACCAATCAGGCTCTCCAATAGGAGCAAGCCTGTCACTTTCATAACTATGGTGTAATAATTTGCTATCATCCTTAACTTCTAGGGGTACATAAATGTCTCCCATGGAACTCATTTTCTCTACTATTAGTCTTTTGTGAGCTCTCTTTCTCACTTCTCTGTCATTCTCACAATCTGACCAGAAATCTTCAACGTGTACTTGATGTTTAAATTTAGAATCAATAGTTTTTTGGTTCCTGTGAAAAGGATCAAACCTCCTTGCTAACTCAAATTCCTTAAATCAATAATACCTTAACTCCCTCTCTGAGTAACCACCCACTTCTTCGCTGGAATAGGAATATCTACCAATTGCCCAAGGGAGCTTAAGATTCCCCTAGTTATACCTCTTTTTATATGTTCTGAAGGCATTCAAGTTCTGCATTGAGTACTCTAAAACAATCAACTTGTTAGAAGGATACCTAGGTAGCATGAAAAGTCTTCCTTCAAGGCCCTCAGTTATGATATAAGTGAAGTTCTAGAATTGAATGTACCATGAACTGTGCAAACCAATTGTATCCTCTACATCTGCAGACAATCTCTTATCTTGCTCTTTTCTTAAAACTTTGACCATGTATGTATAAAATACATCATTTACTAAAGCATACTTTCTTAATGCATTATCCTCCTGTAAATCAGGATAATGGTCATATACAAGCTTTTAGTCTAGGCCATTCCCTAGGATTCCAATTATGTCAATCCCATATATATATGGCTGAACCATTGTTGCACATGAATATAATACATACGAGGACAAATAGAAAGGCATCATTTTTTTTTCTTAACATTGCCTATTTCCATATGGCTGTGCTTATAGCCTTAGCCTAGTGAATTTGTCCTTGTTCCTTCTTCGCTTCCCTCATGAATTGTATAATAGTGAAAATCCAAGGCTCACACTTATTGGCATCCCTCAATCCCACCAATCTTCTTAACATTGTAATCATCAAATATATCTCTACCTTGAAGTCTATTCTTTGCAGAATCTTATGTACTCTTGCCATGGCCTTGGGTTTATTCTCCGCATTATACCAACTGTAGAAGATCTTGCTTCTACAATCCCTCTCATTATCATTGAAATCCTCATTGTACTGGTCAATATCAATATTTGCCATTTTTTCATGTATCTCGACACCAAATGTTCTTGCAATCCCCTCTGTAGATAAGTCTGCAATGACCCTATCCTGGTGTATTACTCTTCTGGTAACTGGGTCATATAAGTGTATGCAATCCAGACATAGGTCCTTATCTTCCATAGCTAACAAGAAACCTATAGCTCTATATAATCCACTTTCCCATTTACACCTCATGTCAGGTGTACCATCGACTGTTGTGATCTTCTACAAAACATCATCTGTGTCATAATTCCCTATGCTGGTGTCTATCCCTACTCCACTTGTGCCGAGCAATGAAGGGTACCCTCTGTATATTGGTAACTCTTCCTTCTTGACTTCTTTACGAGGCTTTCTTTCCCTTTTAATCTTTTCCTCACCCCCTGTATCCACCTTTTTCTACTTTGGGGCCATCTTGTAAAAAACACATTTTTAACTTGCTGTTTTACTCTCTTACCTAGGGTTTTACCATGAATTTTCTATTTTTTACATTTACCCTAACCCCCCCATTTGTCTTTTCTAGTTTTGATTTTCGTATTATTTAACCCAAACTAGCTAATTAACTATCAGACATAGTAATTTAACATTTGCTTACATTTTAAAATGAAATCACTGATAATCATTTTGCATTTTCAATTAACTGAAGTGTAATGGTGTTCCAAATAAATACTTGTATTTTTGACAGCTCAACCTTACAAACATTGACCAACTTTACCATTTTCTACTCTACTCCCACTTCTGAGATTTTGCCTCACAATGAATTTTTGTTCAATTTCTACAACAGTTCCTCTTTCTGCAATTTTAATTTTAACAATGCAAATCTAAAAGAAAAACAACCTTTGATTTACCCTAACCCATTAAATTTTACCATTTTGAGTGTTATCTCAACAATAATGGTAGTAATTAATGCACCTACGGCTTCAGCCTTCTACTTCAATGTTTTATTTTTAAACCTTCTATTTGTTAGTTTACTTTTTGCGTACATCGCATTTCTTGTATCTCTCCTTGTATATTATTTCTTGTATGTTAATTTGCATTTTTTAAATATACAAGCCCACATCCAACGTGTTATAAACAATGTTACCCTTTTTATTTATATCCACGCTTGTATCTTTTGTTTGTATATCGTAATGTATGTAAAATGGATACAAATGTTTATACAATTGCAACCCATACAAACCCTCTTTACCTTTTAGCTCTCCGACGATGTCTTTCATTTCTTTGTATATCAGGATTGTATATTGGGATTGTATATCGTTAACATACAATCGCCCAAACATACAAAGCCTTACCTTTATTTAACTTCCTTTTGAAATCCATGTTGTATCATGGTTCCTTGCATCTTTTCTTGTATATCAACTTGTATATGCTCTTATATATATCCGTCTATCTACGTAATATACAACTGTGAGATACAGCCTGTGGGACCCACTTTACCTCCCCATTTGTATCTCGACGAAACAACAACACTTGTATCTACCCTTAGATACAAGTCTCCATACATGCAAACTCTTTGTACAATCATCCTAGACTTTTCATTTTTTCTTAACCGTATTGTATAACCCTTTTGGATCCCCACATGCATATAAGGCGAATGCATATTTCCAAAAAACATTAAGGTACGATGCATCTCTTACACTGGATTTAATTATCTTTTGAAATCCACGTTGTATGTATGTCCAAGATGTAAACCTAAAATATGAAACATACAAACAATGAAACATACCTTTTTATCCCCCTTAATAAAACTAAATTTTATAGTCTCTTTGAGTCCATGACATGTATATCACGTTGTATATTGCCGTGTATCTTTCTTTTTCAACAAACATACAACTCAAGATACAATGCAAACCTAGCCATTTATCCACTCCACTTCTGAAACTTATCGGGTCTGACTTGTATGCAAAGAATAAAACACTAAACACATGCATACAAAGTACCATGATAAATAAACTTGACCACTTCATGTGACTAATACGACGACTCCACATACAAACAACCTTGTATATGCAACATACAAAACCCTTCTATAATGCATTTTACCAAAAACACGCATCTCTTGCAGAATATTGGGAATTTTAAAATGGTTCAAAGCACAACCCTTATTCATTTTTGACAAAGAATTCACCTCTATTCCCCTCTAGCACTTAATGCTAAATTTTGTCAAATTTTTAACATGGTTTGTAACCTTTATCTCTTTTCCCTTTACCACCAAGTAGGACCACACACAAGCAAAAAGCCACAACCACAAGAGGGGTCCTCATTTTGCTAAGAGGTAAAATGGGGCATGTTGTGAGCATCACAATAGGTCTATTTGATACATGTATCATAGATCCACACTTGCAGGTATAACCTAGGGTTTCCTTGTTTTGTTAATTCTACCTCAGAAGGCATCTGTTGTAAGTCAAAGAAGAACCTTGGATCTTCGAGTTCTAAGTTTGGTGGGTTGATGGCATAGTCTGCATGTGTTATATTGTACTGTTGACATAGATTTTGATTTCCTTGAATGGCAGTGGAAGTGGGAGACTCTTGGATAAGTTTGATAGCTTCTAGGTGGTCGACAACATAAGGGTAGAGTGGAATGTGGCTTGGACTCATGGTAGAAGATTCATCAACAGGCTTGATTGGTAATGGATTACATGATGGGGTTAGGACGATGGACATTTTTGGGGGCTCTGTGATAGGCTCTTGATAGATACGCTCTTGACGTATAGGCTCTTCAATAGGTTCTTTAATAGGCTCTTCATTAGGCTCTTTGATAGTTGTTTTGATAGGCTCTTCATTAGGTGTTTTATGATATGGGCATGGTTGATTCCTTGCTAACAGCCATTGGATCACATCCTTCATGAGTGTATGGGTAGATGGACAATACAATGGATGGAGAATAATGGTAGATGGTGAGGGTGATGGCCTTGGAGGGAGCATGTGCAAGGTGATTTTTCACAATGGGTGGTGATAGGATAATCAAAGTTAGTGTTGGAATTTGATTGTGTGTCAGACGTGGGCACATTGATTTGCGGGATATGCTTTGATATGTGATTAACGGTGTATTCAAATGGCATGTTTGTGTAATTTGCATCATTGTCCCTGTTATTGTGATTTTGTTGGTTGTTGCTGTTGGTGTTGTTGTTGTTGTTGTTCTACCTGTCATGGTTAAGGAGTGGATCCTTGTAAATCACATGTGATTCATTAGATGGATGGTCTTTTGTGCCGACATGATTTTGGCCTAACAAATCTTGTATATCATTTTTCAAATGAAGATAGTCATTAGTTTTATGTCCTTTTCCCCTATGATACTCACATAAATTGGTATCCTTCCACCAAGGAGGTTTGACTTGAGGTTCATAGTCACTTGTGGCGGGAAGGGTGATTTCATTGTTTACCAACAACTTTCACAAAGTAGACTCATATGAGTCTCCTAGTGGTGTAAATTTTCATCTAGAAGTATAGTTGTACCATTGTCTTGGTACATTTGACACATGTTTTCTTGATGTTGCATTGTTTAAGACTCCTGAGAGATTAAAAATTTGTTGTTTAGGAGCAGCTACTTTAGGATCAACCACACCATCATTGACTATGTTCTTGTTTTTAGTCCAAAATTGTAGTTTATCTATGTTGACATTTGCACTAGGAGTGTCCTTGTAAAGTTTGTTTTGACCTTTTTCTATCAAAGCCTTTTCAATGAGCAAACCCATCTCAATGACCTTACTAAAAGAAGTAGGGCATTGGATTTGAATTTGGTAGCTTAGGTTAGCATGTAGGTTGTGGACAAACATTTCAAGCATTTGTTTTTCTGGTATTTGATGTGGACATTTGCTTTCCAATTGTCTCCATCTTTGTAAGAAAAAGGTGAAGGATTTTCCACCCTCTTGTTTAGTGTTTCTGTAACGCCCCGCCATGAATACCTTAGAGAACATCACATTTATACTATATACAACAGGATAATTTTTTTTTTTAAAGATAGAAATAACAAAGTAATATTAACACATCATTTAGATTAATGACTTGTCCTCTAAGATAACATGGCTGCATTACCTGATAAAACAATTAACGTAATCTAACACAAATCATGAATTAACATCAGTAACTCATTGTAAACCTAATGTACTAAATCAATAAACATTTACATCTACATAACATCATATAAGTATACATCAGGATCTTATACATAGTCAAAATTTCTCCCGACATCTGAATACAACATTACATCATTACATTATCATCTTCTGAATACACATGAATACATACTTAATGAATCATCTGATACATAGGCCAATACATGAGCATAATAACTGTCTCCATAAACAGGTACACGATCTGAATCTACTACAGGAGTTACAACCTTCTTGCACACGAACAAAGGCAAGAAAAACCAATGGAGATAAAGCACATCCACCCGACCGTGTGGAACCCTAAGGTCCACCCCCCGTGCTAGGAGATAACATAAGGTCCCAAAACGTCATACAGTCAGGTAGACAATTGCCTAACAGGAACAAAGACCAAACAAGACTCCATTACAACACATGACAACACCACAAGCAACTCAAAATCACTTCCAGAGGCAACACATAACAAATGGGGAGAGTACAACTAGGGAATGCTAGGCTGCAGTAGGGAGAGTGTCATCGCATGGTCCTAGCATGGGTTACCCTAGCAGTCTCTCTCTAGACTCCGGCCCCCATCTATGGTTACCCTGGCAGTCTCTCACTAGACTCCGGCCCCATAGGGTGACACATGCGGAATCAACATTCCTTTCATGAGGACAAGGAAGTTGATTTTGCCAACCACGGCCTTCTCATCTCATCCTTAGCCTAAACGAGCACTACAGGCATGAGTGAGGCATCCAATTATCTTGTTAATGTGAAATCTACCCAACCACTAGATTAATTATTAGGTTATCACTTGATTACCAACTTCCAATGGGTTACCCTAGCAGCCACTTTGGGCACTGGCCCCACATTGGAAGCCACTCCCCTATCTGCACCTAGGAAACCCTATCCAATCAAACATAACAACTATCATCATGACAACATATATACATAACAATGCAAGGCATCAACCATCTTGCAACCAATCACAACGTAATAAATCACCAGAGCAAGGCATGGGTCCTCTTGCTCCAACATTTCAACCATAACAAGGTGTAATCCAGAGCAAGGCATGGGTCCTCTTGCTCCTAAAATCAATCCTTAACACAGACCAACATAGAATATTAAAACAAGCTCAACACAATAGGGAACAACAACCTTCAAGAAGAGCTCAACAACATGGATTCAAGACATAACAACAGGACTAGATATACTCAGCAAGGCATTATCCCTCTTACACAGTCGTGAAAATCATATAAACCATAAGCAGAGGAAAGTCAACATCACATAAAACCAAAACATGCTCATTCTTCAACCAGAATGCAACAATGCAAGGATCAAACCCACAACTACCCTTACTGGCCTCTGGAATAAACTTTCACTAGACACCACTGAAACACAACAATTCCCACATTAACATTTACTCTTAAAAACACAACTCCTTCAAATAGACCAATCCAATAACATACCCTAAGTGCAATATATAATATGACATACTAACCATGGGTCTTCAAAGCAGTACCATACTCATAAGATGCCCATGAATCAATACAACATTCACTTCAATTATTCTACTATTCCTTGCAACAAGACGATATAAACAACAACATAATTTATTATATCAAATGGGATCCATGAATGTGGACTTCATTATGAATGCAAACAACAACTCATCCAAGTCCAAAACACTTATAACAAAGAGTTAGCACTTATTCTCAACATTTAATTCACTACTAGGAAAAGTTAACAATAACCATTACTCGACAAGACACTTGACGAGCAACACTTAGAACTAAACTATCTAAAAGACATCACAATTGATTCTATTCTTAACCCAATAACATGATAAGCATATCACTTTTAAACTAAGATGCGATACTCACTAAGAACCTCAAGATCCAAACCCTACATTTTACCTTATTTATGATAACTAAAGTTCTCATACAGGAGACATAATACTCTACCAACATATTATTATTAACAACATTACCTGGATTAAAACATAGACAAGCTAGGTATCGAGAATTCAAACTTGATCACTCGCATAACCTTTATTATGCCAATAATTAAACTTTTCTTACACAAGGAGTTCACAACTAGCTAAATTCTAGTATGGATGCCATTCTAGTAAATCAAAATAAGAATAAGTCATAGTCCAACTCAATACAACATCCTATAATGAAGAACAATTATAACCAAATTAGATACTAAACAACTTTAACATAATACACTTGAATTACCACTTATTCAATCCTAAATACAATTTTTTGTTAGGTAGAATAATTAATTTGAACTCATATTTAACCACAATTGTAGCATACTATAATGCACTAATAAAGAGTTGAAGAACGTTTCCTCTAATGATAACATTACTATGATGGTACTACAAAAGTCTTACCCTGATTTTTTTTTTGCAACAATAACCTGCAATTAAAAGATTGATTCCCCTACTCAAAAAAGAATAAACCTAGAATTTTATTAACATCATGATCGATAGAAATCTATTCCTTAAACTATTAAGAACATAACTCCCTTTTAAAACAGGACAAGGTTATCAACATTTCCTAGAGTTAAAGTCTCATGACTATACATTGCCCAAGGTATCTCACAAGAGAGCACCAAAGTTTAACTATACGTAAGGAGGTAATAAGAGGTCTGAGGTAATGAAATTAATAAAATGTAAAATACTAACCATATGAACTTAATGATGATATTCAGCACCAAAGGCTACTACTATTAATTAGCCATGTTTTCCCTACTTAGTAACAAAACATCCACATTCTATACTTCCATTTAGCTAAGCATCGTCAACAAAATAAGAATACAAGATGGGAAGAACCTAAGAGGGAATCTGGTCTATACTTATCTTAATCAAAACCTAAGGTTCACAACATTCTATTTTATTTATGAATAAGGCCCAACAATTTAAGGAACCTTCTTAGAAAACATCACCAATTCTAGAGTACAAAATATGGTTTCTACAACTATTATACATTACTTCCATAACCTTATTAGAAACATTAATTCTACTTACACAAGATTTGCTTATGCTATGATGATCTAGGTTTATGACATGCAAATAAGGCAACAAATATGCTTCTTTCAAGATTTGCATTGAAATGTTTACTTTTTCCAATTTCATAAGCAACAACCCTTAGAAAAACAACCTTTACATTTAATAAATAAAGGATACATATAATATTTAGAACATACAATATTTACATTTAACCAATAAAGAAAAACATATAATATTCATATTTAATCAATAAAGAAAAACATATAAAATTTACATTTAATCAATAAAGAAAAACATATAATATTTATATTTAATTAATAAAGAAAACATGATACCTCAATCGCAATATCCCACTAATGGTAGAATCCTTGAATGAGAATCATAAAATGAGCAAGTCACCCTCACTCCATGAAGAGTTTTTAAAGAGAAGGAAAGAGTAACTTCCTACCCAAAACTAACTCAACCACCCAACTAACTCAACCACCCAACTAATTCAACCAACCACCTTCCCATTTTCGTCAATTTTGTAAGTGGGGCTTAAAGGAGGGTCTAAAAACCTTTTAAAATATTATAAATGACAAAAATAAACTTCTTACCTATGTACCTTGGACATAAGATAATTTTTCAAACATAAAATACAACTTAGACCTCTTAAAAACACTTAAAAAAATCATTTTAAAAGTTACAAGGTTAAATCCCACACAAGAACATAATCATTTTATCACATAAAATTAAAAATAATATTTCTTAACATCATGGCCAATAGACCTTAGGGCCCCATGCCTAGGTCAGACATCACACAGAAAGACATAAAGTGGCTAAATGACCACCATCATCCATTGACATAATAATTCTACATGTACACTCAACAAGAAGTGTTAGTACAATAAATAGCAAAATATATCCATCATAAATAACATATTATCACAAATCCATTAGTAACCATAGTGTAACGCTGAATCAATACACTCTTGATCCAATTGTTAGGCTTCGTCAATTGGATGATAGGACTGTCTCCTCTCTACTCTAGGGTCTGGTTAGTGCGTTTACTAGTGTTCAGCGACCTTCCCTTAATTAAATAAATTTAATAGTAGTAATAAAATAATTCATATTCAAACAACTTTAAATAATTATTTGAACTAGGTAATTATCAATTACCAATTTAATCCTATTAAATATTAATAATAATGATAAGAATATTATATGACCTTATTAAATATTAAAGTGGATCAAATATTAGTATGACTATATAATGAAATCTAGGCATACGACATAACCCACTGAGTATGACAGCTGTTAAAAGCTAAATCAAACATGTTCACAAGCCAGGGCCAAACATGCACTTAACCAACAGGCTCCATAAAAAATCAATCAGTTGCAAGACCTGACATACTGACAGAACTGACAGGTTGAACTAGACATGTCATGCATCCTAATCGAGGATGATGACTTGGGATGTGGGACCTTAAGTTATCTCTGGAACAACTTATCCATTGGGTTCAAGGCACGCTCAGACCTGTTAATTCAGGTGGAGTCGATGCCAGATACCTGCATCCTGCAACAAATGACACAGTCAAGCATGTATAGATGCATATAAGCGGACACTAGGTGAAAAAGGAATCACAACATCGTAGGGCACTCGCAAGCAAGTGATGCGACATCGTCCTCTCCACATCATCTCAATCTAGATTAGATAACACGTAATCATAAACAAATCGAATCTATCTCATTATCTGAACAGAACCATAGTCATAAGTACCAATAAATCTAACAGAATCAATCGCATGAGATCCATTCTAACATATAACAATGTCAAAGCCTACATTATTAGTGTCGTAATGGAGATTATCAATAAAACACATTAATTATCATATGAAACCACACGTGGATGAAACATCTATCTATATTGTACAACATCAATTGTTTACCTTACCTTAATTATTCCTGTTATTTTACCTTCATCTTCATGCATCTTGATTAGTTCACCTGTACATCCATGGTGAGAACGGAGGGGCACTACAGTTTCAAAGATCTAATAGTGAGATGTTATGCTCAATGTTGTAGAAGAAGTGTGTGACAAACTTATCCACTAGTTCGTTGAAGGTTTGAATGTCGAGAGGTAGTTGAGAGAACCACTCCATAGCTTGTCCTCCCAAGCTCCTTGGGAATAGTCTCATGAGATAGGTGTCATTGTGGGTGACTTCAAGGCATACCCCACTAAATTGTCTGATGTGGTCTCTCAGATCACCCTTTCCATGATATTTGTCAAATTTTGGCACCTCAAACTTCATGATCAAGGTCTTGTCAAAAGGATATGGTGAGATATCCTCTAGAGAATAGTGTTTTGTTGATGCTTCGGTTTGAATGTCTATGAGCTGTTGCTGCATGGCTTGGATTTGTTGAGTCAATAAGCTTAGAGGGTTTGTAGAGTCAATGGTTGTCTCACCTTTGTCTATGGTTCTTTCCTCTCATGTGCTATCCTCGTGGATTCTTTCTTCTTCAGTTTCCTTTAATGTGGTGATGTTAAAGTCTTTGGGGAGCTTAACTGCTTGGTTTGCTAGGTGAAGAAAGAATTTTCTAGGGTCTTGATTGAGCACTTTGTCCATCATGCATTGGAACTTTTGGTCTTGTTGAGCTTCTAGAATGTCCTCATGAGAAGTCTCCTCATCACTATCATGAGGGGATGGGACAATTTTTTCAGATGTGCCCACCATTTCAAGTTGTTTTTGTTTTTAGGATCTAGCTAGGACCATGCAATGTGACTTGGGATGGGGTGGAGTGAGATTGGGTGCATTGACAAGATGTACTTGGATGTTGTAGTGAAGGGGATACTTGTGGTGATAGGATTTTTGACAAGGGTTTTCTTGGATCAATGGTGTCAAATGAATTAGTTGATACAAAATGATAGCCACAAATAAGGATGTTAGGAATCTGATTGTTTGATAGGGACTAGCTTTGCACCCACACAACTAGTGAAAGTTCTGAGAGAGAAGGACAATATCTCCTATTAGTGGAGACTTTACTAGTGATTGTTTGAGGCTAATATGATCTAAAATTACCTTGTTGTAACCTATTTTGGATACTTTGACTCGGTTGGGGGAAGTTTTGTGAAGTTTTGGATGAGGTGAGTGTTGCAAAAGTGGCTATGTTGTGGAAATGGATGGGATAAGTGACTTGCACGGTTAATCTGATCTGGGAAACTGAAACAAGGATGAAATGGGTGCTTAAAAAGATAATTGTTTTTCTCAGCAAATGTACAGAATAGCCCACTGTGACAGATGCACAGAAACAAATGCACAGGAACAAAGGGTAAATGTGCAACAGCAGAGAGTAAATGCACAGATTTGTTGGAAAGTAAAAGCGCATGAATAGAGTTTAAATGCACAATTTTGGTAAAATATGTATGCATAGTAGAATTAGTCAAAAGCGCAGCAAAACTGAATGGATGCATAGTAAAGTATAGATGCGCAAAAGGATTGAACACATGTGCAACAGGAATGAATATATGCGTAGCTTTACATTTTTGGTTGATTTTTGACTAATTTTTCAATGTTTTTGGTTTTCTTTGGCTGAAAGTTGGTCTCTTTGATTTGATTTTTCAACTATGGCAAGAAAGACATAGCATACATAGAATTTTTTCATGATTTTTGATTTTTTTTAAGATTTTGACTTTTTTTTATAAGAACAAGTACAAATCCTAGGATGGCAAGGGCAATATAAACCAAATGCTCACTTGGATTTCTCTAGCTATGCTATTCAAAGTGGATAACTTAGGAACTTGGGACATGGGCTCCCCCTTACAAGTGCACAAACTTCTTTGGTACACCAATTTCTAGGTTCCCAAGGCTCGCAAACCTTAGGATTTCCCTATTATCTCTACTATTGAATCATAAGAATGTGAGTCGTCTTAGGAAGATGATAATCTCTCTTTTTAACATTAGTTTATAGGGGATTTTGGCTTCTAAAACAATGGATAAGTAGTAAGGGCAACCGTTCGAGTGGTTATACGTGTGGCAGCGCTACTCTCCATTATGGAGTCTCCCAACCTTCAAGGGTTGTGCCTTGGAGGGTTTTGGGGGAGGTTGGCTATCGGTATAACTAATCAACACTCATTGCTTAAATCTTTCGCTTCAAACACAATTTATTTATAGTGGATTGGAAGAACTTGGCATTAGCTCATTACCACTTAAGGTCATTCCCACTTGGATGAAAGGATATCCAAGGGCATGCCTCTCTAAAGGAAATATATGCGAAATGATAGGTTTGGCATTTTGGTCACCCAAGAAAAGGGAGAGCATAGGCCTATTATCATTCCAAATACATTAAAAACAATGGTTCTTTCCTCCTATTTAAAAAGAAAAGATTAAATGAGTTACTCTATGTGGGAACACATGAGATTTTTTAACTTTGAAAGAAGCAAATAGAAAGCAATGGTTCAATTTTAGATCCTCCTAGTTGGGACTATGTTTGAGTTGTTGGTGCAACAAGTTCAAATTACAACCTTCCTATTTAGATCTAGATAAGATTTGCATGAATAATCCAATTACTTTCCTTGCTAATTAGATCTATGACGTGAGTTATCAATGCAACTAAATGTCTAACCAACCCCTAACCTGCAAATCAGATTTGAGAATATTCCTATGAGAGATGTTAGCATTAGAAAAATCACAAGAAATATCTCAAGAACCCTGTCAGAACAAATACGTAGTTACATAGGATATATGAGCAGATACAGAGCATAGATGCATATAGATATATGCATAGTTATAGAGAAAAAAAGTGCAGAAATAGGAAATAAAAGCATAGGTCAGATATATGCATTGATTTAGAGAATAGATGCACTGATTCAGTGAGTATATTCACTGATTGAACATATGTGTTGCTACAGAGAATAGATGCGTGTTACCAGCAAACAGATGCGCAGAAACTTCCTATGTATGGAACCTAACGCACAAAAACATAATTTTGAGGTTAAATTGGGGGCAAGGCCCCATGGTGGGTGCCAGAAATGTTATGGGAAAATGTGGATATAATATCAATAATCAATAATAACCCAATAACTCAATAGAAATTGAAATAATCAAGATTCAAACACAAAGAACAATACCTTGCAAACCTTATTACTTCGTGGCTTCCATTGGTCGCCTAATCTCAAATTGATCTTTCGTGTGAATGAAGCCCTTAGAAAGTGCACTTCTTTGCTTTTTTCTTCAAGATGACAATAGAGAAATGACTATGATAGTTCTTGTAATGAAGAGGATCTTCAATACAATAAAAATGGTGATCGCAAGCTATGGATATGGTGTTGGGTGCCAAAGGTGCACTGTGATTCATGCAGAGTAAGTTTACTAAAAGCTTGGATTATTGAAATGGAGGAATAGGGGTTGTATTTATAGGTTTGAGAGAGAGAAGATCAATAGTATAGAATAAATAAGAAGATCAACGGTAGAGGAAACTTGAGAGGATGTGTGTGAATAGGAAAAGGACAAGTGTCCTAGTCTATCATGCATTAGAGGAGTTGACATAAATAGATTGAGGAGTTAACAGAGGGGATTGATCAGTTAACATAATAGACTAGTCAGTTAACTAAATTGATTGATTAGTTAACTAATTTGAAGTGGAGGATAAATAGGACATGTGTGTGAGGATAATTGCTAATTAAATATTAAAATATTTAATTACATGTGCATGTGGATTTATTGAATTATTTTTGGAATTAATTCAATTTTGGAGGAAAATAGATAATTTAAATAAATATTTGGATTTATTTAAATATAGAGAATGAGAAGAATTAATTAAATAATTTGGTATTATTTAATTTAGAATGATTTAGAAGAATTTGGAAGACTTTAATTAAATAAATGATTTTATTTAATTTTGTGGAGGAATGTGAATCAAATAAATAAATTGATTTATTCATTTATTGATAGAGGAATTTAAAATGAAATAAATATTATGAATATTTATTTAGATAGAGACATGCCATTTTTAGGTGTATACAAGAAGTATGAAGGTGATGGATGCCAGGAGCTACCTATGTTATGATATAGGTGTAGTTTAGTTAGCTATCACTGATAGGGTGCAGGTGATGAATTCTAGGAGCTAATCATCATATCATAAAGATTAGTCAGCTACCATCAGTAGCTACCTATGAAAATATCTGATCCAAAAATCAGTTATCTTTGTTTATGATTGATGAGATTTTGTCAAATGTAAATGTGATATCTGTCATTAGGTCTGAAGCTTATTTGCTCCCTTGTTTCTATAAAAGGGAATTCAAGACCTATTGACAAGGATCTTGGAGAAAATTTTGTAATACAGTACATAATCATAAACTATGATTTTGTCTACTAGGTTTTTCTTTGAATATACTCATTTGTACTTGCATCTATTCATATAACTATACCCGTTCATCATTTTGAATATATTGTCAGGGTTTGAACTATATTGTCTCCTACAGTTTTATTCTTTACTGCATTTTTGAATTTAAATTGATTAAATATCAGTTTTATTCATCTTCACAGTCTTTCCTGTGCAAGGATATTTTTTTTAATAACTTTTACTCAAAGAGTAAATTTAATGCTTTAAGGGAAATATTGAATATAGTAAATGTATGTAGGAATTCTTAAGTAGAATTAGTTCTAGACTATTTCAAGGTGTAATGGTGTAATGCATCATTGCAACTTATTCTTATGTGAGTTGGGAATGCATTGTTATACTTAATTTCATTTATATTTGTTTTTGACTCTGTGACCCATGATTTAGGCATTGATCTCTTAGGATTATTGTTTTCATTTAATCTCCCTAATCATTTATAAAATCAAAGAATAGTTTCATTTCTGTATTTATGCTTAGTAGTAGTTTTCCAATGTTCTTCTGCAAAAAATTATGTTAAAGCTTGAGAATCTAGCCCATTATTTCATTATATCAGTAATACTTCAAGCATTCTAGAAAGAACATATTTGTTTAGTATAGTATTTTGATAAAATAGCAAGAAATTCATAATCAAAATCACTGTTAGGAACACCCTCCTTGGTCTTCCAGAGCCTAAAGTGCAGAGGAAAAGGATTGAAAACCCCTTTCATGTGCGTTGGCCAATCCATTATTAGGACTGGCTATTTTATAGATTTGTTTTCTTGAGATCAGGTTGGTAATTTAAAACAACCAACACAACCCTCTCTCTTTAATTATGCTTTAACTTGAGGTTGAAATATGTATCAGATGGATGTGAACTCACGTTCCAATTTAATATGTCCCCAATATATAGGTTTAAGCCAATAAAAGACAATCCATCATAATCAATCTTATCTGCTTTGAGGTTTGTGGTGTTTGACTTTCTAAAATGTACTCCAATATTGGATGAACTTTTAGAGTTACTGTCATCATGGTATGTCTCCAATGTGAATGTATGAGAATGCCTCTGGACTTGTTTGAACTAAATTATAATAATTTCATGTGTTGAACACTATGGCATTATGTCTTAGCTTAGTGATAACTATAGGAAGGTATAGGTTAGCCTCTAGGCTCTAGGTAGGTCTATTCTTGCGAGAAATAAGGGCATGACAAAATTGGCCATGACATGGCTATTTAAATGAGTTAAGGAAACTTGCCAACTTTCCATTTGATGATGATGTTGAATTAAGCTATAATGATCTGATAGTGTGAACAACTCTTAATCTTTATGAAGAATCAACCTACTCTAAATATGTGCTTAGATTTGTGTTAAGTTAGTATGGAGTTCCTTAGGACTGTCTTTGCAAACTATAGGCAATTAATAGTAAGTATTACCAAATATGGTATGGTGTTTTGCCTTTATATGTGTATGGTGGATAAATATGTATGCTCAACTTTATGGTTAGTAGTATACAAAAATGTTATGTCCTTAGAAGTAAAATATTGTCTAATATTACTAATGCATGTTTGAATTTTGTCTAATAAATACTATGTTTCCATGTAACAATTGATTGAAGTGAATGCCTTTTGAGATTGCTTTATGAGTTTGTATTTATTCATATATATGTGTTTAAATAGGAGCCAAATCATGTGGGTTTAATGTGTTACTTGTGTGTTTGCAATTTGATTCCAAAACCTATAGGACCATGAGTATATAGGTTAATGGATCTCTCTATGTGGTATTGCGTCAATATTAAATTAACTAGTCTAATCTATGTAAACCCTTATGACATCTTGATTTTGTTTACTTGGCTATAAGATGACTCACACATTGAAACTAAGTTTGATACATGTATGATTTAACTAGATGTCACTAGTATCATGCACACAACAAATGCCATGAGCTAACTATTATATCTTATGGATTAGCTAGCTTTCAATAGTAGTATTAAGGTGATGGATTCTAGGAGCTACCTATGTTATGATATTTGTGCAGTTTAGTTAGCTATCACTAATAGGGTGCAGGTGATGAATTCTAGGAGCTAACCATCATATCTTAAAGATTAGTCAGCTACCATCAGTAGCTACCTATGAAAATATCTGATCCAAAAATTAGTTATCTTTGTTTCTGATTGTTGAGATTTTGTCAAATGTAAATGTGACATCTATCATTAGGTCTGACACTTATTTGCTTCCTTGTTTCTATAAAAGGGAATTCAAGACCTATTGACAAGGATCTTGGAGAAAATTTTGTAATACAGCACATAATCATAAACTAGGATTTTGTCTATTTCTAGGTTTTTCTTTGAATAGACTCATTTGTACTTGTAGCTATTTGTATAACTATACCCGTTCATCATTTTGAATATATTATTAGGGTTTGAACTATATTGTCTCCTACAATTATATTCTTTACTACATTTTTTAATTTAAATTGATCAAATATCAATTTTATTCATCTTCACATTCTTTTATGTGCAAGGATATCTTTTCTTAATAGCTTTCACTCAAAGAGTAAATTTAATGCTTTAAGGGAAATATTGAATATAGTAAATGTATGCAGGGATTCTTAAGTAGAATTAGTTCTAGACTATTTCAAGGTGTAATGGTGTAATGCATCATTGCAACTTATTCTTATGTGAGTTAGGAATGCATTGTTATTCTTGATTTCATTTATATTTGTTTTTGACTCTGTGACCCACGATTTAGGCACTGATCTCTTAGGATTATTATTTTCATTTAATCTCCCTGATCATTTATAAAATCAAAGAATAGTTTCATTTATATATTTATGCTTAGTAGGAGTTTTCCAATGTTCTTCTGCAAAGAATTATGTTAAAGCTTGAGAATCTAGCCCATTATTTCATTATATCAGTAATTCTTCAAGCATTCTAGAAAGAACATATTTGTTTAGTATAGTATTTTGATAAACAATAAGAAATTTATAATCAAAATCACTGTTAGGAACACCCTCCTTGGTCTTGCAGAGCCTAAAGTGTAGAGGAAAAGGATTGAAAACCCCTTTCCTATTCGTTGGCCAATCCCTCAAGGCAAATCCATTATTAGAACTGGCTATTTTATAGATTTATTTTCTTGAGATCAGGTTGGTAATTTAAAATAACCAACACAACCCTCTCTCTTTAATTATTGTTTAACTTGAGGTTGAAATATGTATCAGATGGTTGTGAACTCACGTGCCAATTTAATATGTCCCCAATATATATGTTTGAGCCAATAAAAGACAATCCATCATAATAAATCTTATCTACTTTGAGATTTGTGGTGTTTGACTTTCTAAAATGTACTCCAATATTGGATGAACTTTTTGAGTTACTGTCATCATGGTATGTCTCCAATGTGAATGTATGAGAATGCCTTTAGACTTGTTTGAACTAAATTATTAGAATTTCATGTGTTAAACACTATGGCATTATGTCTTAGCTTAGTGATAACTATAGGAAGGTATAGGTTAGCCTCTAGGCTCTAGGGAGGTCTATTCTTGTGAGAAATAAGGGCATGCCAAAATTGGCCATGACATGGCTATTTAAATGAGTTAAGGAAACTTGCTGACTTTCCATTTGATGATGATGTTGAATTAGGCTATTACGATTTGATAGTGTGAACAACTCTTAATCTTTATGAAGAATCAACCTACTCTAAATATCTGCTTGGATTTGTGTTAAGTTAGGATGAAGTTCTATTGATAATGATGTTAGTCATAAACAAACATAGAATAAAAGTTACACAACAACCTTTACTCATCTTGAAAGATACGATGAATTCAAATAATTCATGATCCCAAGTCTCCGTGGATTAGTTCTTAATCAACTAACGTTACTCAGTGGTTGATATGTGTTGCTATTTTCCATTTAGGGGCCTTACATTTGCTTATCAGTAAGATTTTGTTTCTATAAAGATGCTACACGGAAAGGTTATTCTACATAGGATATTTCCACAAATAGTGTGTCTATACTTAGATCTTTGCATGATATTTGTTAATTGTACATGCTTTAACTTCAAATATGCTATGAGTCTTCAGTTATCTATGAGATGTCTGCATATTTCATGTAACTTGCTTATGATTATCAATTATTTGCAATTGTGATGATGAATTTATGAAATTAAAAGAAATTGAAAAGAATACTTCAAATTATGATGAATCTTCATCTATTGAGCCACATACACACTTGATACTATCATTAGGAGAAGAAATCAAACCATATTTTCACCGGGATGTTCCACAGCTAGATACAGATGATGCAAACTTCAAAGGATGATGAATGAAGACAATACATGCAGACTAATGAGCACTCCAAGGGATGCATCAAATCAAAGCATGTATAAAGAATTCAAACATAGACTACTCAAGATTTACGATGATTTGTAATCAAAATGGTCTTCTCTTTCATTAAGTATGTAAAAACATGTATGTTTACAATAACTTTGAAATAGGCCTTGATATTTCAGAAAACAAATTTCAATTAAGCTTCCAATGAATACAACAAGGCATCCCTGTACCTTTTATAGAATAAGGTGAGGAAGTGGTTACAAATGATCTATGATCAAGATTTATCAATTAGAATCAATAGTCCATATCCCTTTTGACTTGGTCAACTGTCTCTCATGGCACAGGTTGCCAACTGGCAACCATCTAGGTAACTCATTTTCTTCTAAGTACCTGATGCAGATGTTTCCCTTGTGGCGCATCTTCATTTACTCCTAAGGATCCTCTTCTTCATCATCATGATCATCATGATCATTGCTTTCTGTGTCTTCATCATCCTGATGGATATCACTTTGTATATGGACCTGCATTATTGTCCTGATACTTTCATATGCTTCTACTATCTTTTTGACTTCCCTGCCATCCTGAGTTTTAGCTTTACTGATGGCATGCTTGTGGGCTTGAAACTTATCTCAGAGGGTCTCCAATTTACCCTTCCTATTGCTCAATGTTTCATTGTAGTTCTCCACTCTGACTTTGATCCCCATGATCTTATTCATTGCTTCTTCCGTCAGGTGGGTAAGAGGATCATCAGCCATCGGCTGGAAATTATTATGTAGAGCTTTTATGGAAAAATCTGTCTCTTGGTTCTCAAATTTTCCCTTTACTTTCCCCTTTAAAGCCTTCAGGACTTCTGCTTCAAATGACATCATGCTGTACAACTTCATACTGATATCTCTTAATTTACTGCTGCACTTCTTCAATACATCACATTTAAATTTGATGTCTTTATACCAAATATCTACCAGCATGGTAGTATTATTATCTAACACCTGATTGTTTATTAGGACTTGAGGATTAATCCTCTTTATTTCACTCAAAGTACTCAAGGCTTTTTCTAACTGAAATGACCTTCTTTCGGTCTTAGTCTGTAATTTATCAACTTTCCTCCTTGAGATACTCAAAGAATTCCACCTCTGCAAAGAGGCTTTCACTACTTTTTCAGCTCCTGTTAGTGCTGATGACATCCATTTCCTCATGATCACTAACTCATGCTTCATAAGGTCTAATTTATTAACTTCCTCTTGAGAAATTGTAGTCAATGGGACTGCCTGATCTGATGATGTATTGTTAGGGTTAATTAACCCTTTTATGTATGAATGCAACTGAGCAATGTGCTCTTTATGCTTCTTATTCTTCTCCTTTCCTTTCTTCACCCTTTGGGTCAAAGAATCTATTATATCTTTCTCTTCCTGACCTTCTTGGTCTTCATTGGCAAACTACAAATCAACTGTGCTAATCTGGAATTCTTCCAGGGTGATCTTGCCTTTTTCTTTTTCAACAATGGGAAGTGCTACTTGGGCGGTCCTTCTACCTATAGCAGGATCTCTTCTTATTGCAGATGTTAATCTAGCCTTCCTCTTAGGATTCATGATGGTTTCTGAGAATAATGTTGAAATATCAAATTCCTGAATCTCAAAACCTGATTCCATACCTATCTCTTTCTCTAGCCATTGAGGTATTTGGTCTCCAGATCCTTGATGTCTATCATCATCATGTCTGTCATGATCATGTCCACCCTGATCTCCAGCATTTGTCTCAGTTTTCGATGGAGAGGGTGACTTCCTTATTTCTTCCTCATGATATTCTTCATGAGGGTAATCTCGTGGTACTTCCTCCTATTAAGGAACTTCTTCTTGTGGAGGGTGATCATGCTGTGTATCTGCATGCTGGTCCTAGACCTAATCTTTCACCTCCTCCTTTTGTGTCTCATCCACTTTAAGAATTTCCTCATCATGAGGTACATTTGTATCTATGGATATCATTGTGTTTGAACTAGGTGCATCTACTTGATCTTGGGTCATGTTCTGCTCCACACCTGATATATCTACCTCCTGGGTCTTTAGGTCATCATGACCTAATATTTCTTTATCACCTGAGGTTTCTTGAGTCCGGAGGGCATCATCACTTGATGTACCTTTGTCTTCCCTGCCCTTTTGCTGGACTTCTACTATTTTGGGCTCAACAGGTATTTCTTGTTGTTGCTAACCCATATCTGGAGCGTTACTCTCCACTTCTATCTGTTTGAGTTCCTCAATATTTTCTATTCTCTTAGGTGCACCTGCTTGATGTTTAGGACTTACATCCTCTCTATAGGTTAGGTCTATCATCGCAGGGTTGGTCACCTGATCAACTAATTTATCAAGCCCGATTTGTTAGGCTGCCCTCTTTGGGCTGCTCTCTTTCTCTTTCTCTGCTTGCTTTAACTCTTCTAATATCACCATCTGTGTTGATGGGGTTCCTTGTGGGGTCATGCGAGTGTTAGAAGAAGGGTCTCCATCTGCTGAGAGGCTACATTCTCTACCACCTCATCAACAGATAAGTCCATAGTCTCCTCTAGTGAGAAGGGACTGCTTTGACTTACTACAGTGGTTTCTTTTGCTTGCTCTTTAGCCCTCTATCTTAAACTGAATGATGGTAGGAAGTGGTACATCATGTTGCAATTCTTTCCTAAACACTTCACTACCTGCTCCCCTTAATACTATGGGGTCATGTCTTATTTCACCCCTCATAGATGTTCTCTGTCTCTTAGGTGGTGATGCCACCAGGGGTGCTTTCCTCTTTCTTGTGACCCTCTTGGAGTTATCTTCTGCAGGCTCTTTATTCAATGGCTCTTCCTCAATAAGGATATCCTCTTCTTGATTCTGCTGTGAGGTTTGGCCCTTATTTGGCACTCTTGTAGTCTCCACAGCTAGCCTTAGGATTCTTTTTGTTCTTGGTTCATCTACCACAGGCTGTACAGATGAGGTTGACGCCTGTCCTGATGCAGATGCACCTTCAATTGGTATGTCAACTCTTTCAATTATTACCCCCTTAGGTTCATTATCATTCTTCTTCTTTCTAGGGGGTCCTTTGCTTTGTTTCTGAGGTGGCAGCCTTTCTCCATTAGATTTTCTATTTACAGCTAGAAATTCATCATATTCTTTGTCAGGAATCTCCTGCCTTTTCCTCTTGTTGTCTACTATGATAGCCACACCTTTCTTCTTAAGTATAGTGATTTGTTCATTTACCCATGCTTGGGTCAACTATAGCACCCCTCCTATAAATTGATCTAATGAAATATCTTTAGGTTGCATTAGGTCAGGGGCTGAAATGGTGTCATTATACACCTTTTTTCTCTTCATATTCATTTGACAATAACTTGCCATCATCTTTCTTCAATTGCGTAGGCACTCAAATGCAATCAAATGTCCTAACCTGATTGAGGGTGAGTCTTTGATATTTTCTTCTTCTGACCTCAACCTCATCCTCACAGTCTGTCCAGAAATCCTCTAAGTGTTTTTTATGAATGGGCTTCCCCATGATCTTCTGCATTCTCCCATAGGGGTCATATGATCTGGCCAATAGAAATGGCTATAAATTCATCATGTTTAGACTTGCCATGGCCTTCTTTATATTTTCAGAATCAGGGCATATATACCACCCTATAGTTACTGGAAATAAAATTGGAGGTATCTTATTGTTTTCTTTATATGTATTCAGTATTGTTGATACCTATCTCAAGAATTCCATCAGGACTACCCCATCAGTAGGGTACCTAGGTAGCATCAATGGTTGTCCTTCAAATCCTTCTACTCTAATGTAAGAAAATGTGGCAAACTGGATAAACCAGGCACCATGTCTGTATATAACTTCCTGAGCTTCCATGCTTAGTCTTTTGGTTCTATCCTCCTCCATTGTTCTGACCAGATGCATGGAGAATTCATCATTCACTAATTTGTAATTAGGGAGATAGTTTGTTCTCTACAACTGAGGTAATGGTCCCATATGTGGGCATCATTTAAACTATCACCAATCTTCCCAACTGTGGTAAGTGCATCAAATGTACCCTTGTAAGCACATGAATATACAACATATGAAGTCATATAAAATGAACACTCCAGGCCTCCTAGGTTCATCATCTGTATATATATATCTAGGGCATCATTGATGATTTTAGCCCATAATGGCTTGTTATCTATATAAATGCACATCATGATGACCCCATACGTCCAGTCCTTGAAACTTCCAGGAATAGGCTACCCTGTCACTCTGCTGAGTAGGGCAATCATATATTGATATTCATCATCAAAGTCAAATTTGTACAGGTGCACTGGTAATTTGGTAGAGGTAGTGTAAGGGCTGTTCTTTGACCTCCACTGATATATCCTCTTTCTTGCGATCTTCTTATTATTTTCATATTCAGTTTCCAGTTTCTTCAGATCCATACTAACTACTTTCTTTCCAAGTGGGAGATTGAAAGTAGTTGCAATCCCTTTGATGGACAAATCTGCATAAACCCTACCATGTTTTTCTACTCTCCTTGTCTGTGGGTTGTAGTTTCTGGCACATTTTATTACCAACTCTGGAGCTTCCATGGAATAAGGAAATCCAGCCGCATACCACATTCCTGATGTAAAAACAACATCCAGTAAGGTACTTTCTTTATCATTATGCATTTTTGACGACCATGCTACCAAATCTGTATTCCCCTAGTGAGTATCTCTGATGACAGCATATTTGAACTGTGCTCCCTCAAGCTGAGCAAACATAGGTTTAAGAAATTCAGACTCAAACTTGTTTCTCTTGACGTCTGCCATGGATTCCTACAATGAACATGACTGGTCTTACCATTTGATTCACATGCATGCATACAACACCACACTTTTACGGCATCATGCATACTATACTTGTTAATCTCTATTTCATCATGATATGCATAATCTATAGTTTCAAACCACATGAAAAATATACTACCTGGACATGCAGAAAATGACAATAGGAGGGTTTTTAATTACTTACCTAATAACACTTATCTCCTGGGTTAGGCTGATGATTACAAAAAAGGGGCTCAAATACTGGTGATAATCATGTGTTTTGTTCTGTTGCAAGCTGTATGCATCTGGAGGTAGCTCAAACGAGGGTTCGAAGGTCTACAACTGTAAATCTTTGTTTCTTTGCAAGGTAAATGCATAATGACCTTGGATATTCACTTTTAAACTCATTTATTAGGTCAATTAGGGTAAAACTGGATTAAATTGATCATAACCATTGATCTTCTGGCCGAAATCCATGGATGTTGCTAGGTGTACGCATCGTATTCACAATCGACAGGAACCACCTACTGCATTTATGTGTATTAAATGTTATGAAGCAGGAGGAGGGGGGTGATCTTCAGAAGATCAAGTGATATTTGGAATATTGGGTGATATTCAAAATATGACCCCCTCTGTGTAATATGACCACTTGCCTTGAGCGGGAAAACTGATGTCATGGGATCGGTGATATTGAGATCATCGGGTCATGTTTTGAAAATCAAGGGATGTTCAAAATGTCAGGTGACATTTTTATTATGACCCCCTAAAACTAAAGTGAGCCCCCTTTCAAAAGATCAGGATGATGTCATCGTCATGTTATTGTAAAAGGGTGATCATTGGAAATATACCTCCACGAGGTAAAAAGGATGATGACGTCAATGTCAGGGTGATTTTCTTTGTTCATTAGGATTGGATGACATCATCAGGATATTAGCTCTGGGGTGATATTTTGAGACAGGGTGATATTTGAAAGATCGGGTGATATTCAAAATATGACCCCCACAAAATATATGAAGCTGTTCAATGGGTAAATGTCACTACCACGTAAAATTAACTTCCGGAGCATTGGCCAAATGATTATCAGGTGATAAAATTGGATCGGGGTGATCTTACTTAAGATGACTGATGTTAAGGAATATGACCCCCCCTCGGAATATCAGGGTGATCCAAAAGGCAAACCTGCATGAAATTTTGTACTCTTTCCAACCATGAGGTTATTGATATGAAATATTAACTTTGACAAACTAACCTCATCATGATGACTTAACCAGCTC
This sequence comes from Cunninghamia lanceolata, assembly GCA_027924645.1. NCBI lineage: Eukaryota > Viridiplantae > Streptophyta > Pinopsida > Cupressales > Cupressaceae > Cunninghamia > Cunninghamia lanceolata. The sequence goes on along the minus strand of BSBN01000703.1, from coordinate 10,349,441 downwards.
CCTTATGCAGGATCATCTTGCATGCTTACTTTTACTAGACCGTCGAAGAGTAGAAAAACAACACAAGCCAAAGCAACAAAAAGTTGGGTCCTTGTTTTGTCAAGTCAAAATGGGGTGTGTTGTGGAACCACACAAGTTCCTTAGGACTATCTTTGCAAACTATAGGCAATTAATAGTAAGTATTACCAAATATGGTATGGTATTTTACCTTTATATGTGTATGGTGGATAAATATGTATACTCAACTTTATGGTTAGTAGTATACAAAAATGTTATGTCCTTAGAAGTAAAATATTGTCTAATATTACTATTGCATGTTTGAATTTTGTCTAATAAATACTATGTTTCCATGTAACAATTGATTGAAGTGAATGCCTTTTGAGATTGCTTTATGAGTTTGTATTTATTCATATATATGTGTTTAAATAGGAGCCAAATCATGTGGGTTTAATGTGTTACTTGTGTGTTTGCAATTTGATTCCAAAACCTATAGGACCATGAGTATATAGGTTAATGGATCCCTCTATGTGGTATTGCGTCAATATTAAATTAACTAGTCTAATCTATGTAAACCCTTACGACATCTTGATTTTGTTTACTTGGCTATAAGATGACTCACACATTGAAACTAAGTTTGATACATGTATGATTTAACTAGATGTCACTAGTATCATGCAAACAACAAATGCCATGAGCTAACTGTTATATCTTAGGGATTAGCTAGCTTTCAATAGTAGTATGAAGGTGATGGATGCCAAGAGCTACCTATATTATGATATAGGTATAGTTTAGTTAGCTATCACTGATAGGGTGCAGGTGATGAATTCTAGGAGCTAACCATCATATCTTAAAGATTAGTCAGCTACCATCAGTAGCTACCCACAATATGATAGGGCTTAGCTAGCCTTCACTAGTACCATGTAGGTGATAGATGCTAAGAGCTCCACTCCACTAAGTTGGACCAACTTTTGCCAGTAACAGAGGCAATACATGTCAAGATCCACCAACTCAAAATGTTTACTAAGTTATGTAAATCTTATTAATAGTTGTATGTAATGTATGTTTGTTAGACTTACACCTTAGCTAGTGATGACTGCAAGTAGTTGGGATGCTAGCTTGTCATCATATTTGGCAGTGAATTTGGAAAAAAGATGGAACCCATGATGTAGTATGAGATGCATAAACATTCCTATTTCTAATTGGGTCATACTTAAAGGGCAAGTGTTAGTGAATTAGGTAATGGTAAGATACATGTAGTAGGGTTGCATTCACTTCCTATTTCTAGTTGGTCACTATGTACATGTGTGAGTTAATAACTAATGTACATGTGTTGTATGCATGAGCTAGTCACTACGTGTACCTAATAGTCACACTATGTATATGTGATAAATGTGTGAGCTAGTCGCATTGTGTATATGTTTTGTATGCATGGGCTAGTCACTATGTGTACATGTTATGTGTGTATGAGCTAGTCACACTATGTATATGTGATGCATGCATGAGTTAGTCACATTGTGTATATGTGTTGTATGTATCAACTAGTCACTATGTGTACCTATGATGTGTGTATGATCTAGTCACATTGTGTATATGTGACACATGTGTGAGCTAGCCACATTGTGTATATGTGTTGTATGCATGAGCCAGTCACTATGAGTACCTGTGATGTATGAGCTAGTTACATTGTGCATATGTGACACATGCATGAGCTAGTCACATTATGTAATGTGATGTATGCATGAACTAGTCACTATGCGTGTACATGTGATGTATGTATGGGATAGTCACTATGTGGTTTTGTGTATGTTCATATATTGATGTTGGAACTAAACTAACATTTGATTGGAGTGCAATTTCTATCAAACTATGGTGTACATGTACAGAATTGTAAGTATCAATTTAATTGAGGGTTGTAACTCAAAAGAGAGGCTAGACATCTCATCTTAGATGTGAGGATGAAGTCTCTTTATTAGTGGTGTGCAAACTACAAATCCTTTGATTCATGGAAATGGATATGTAGGAAAGACCATTATGAATGAACCCTTGAGGTATAAGTCTAGGTCTAGTGATGGCCTTGCTATTGGGAGCTTACAATATTTAGAGTGAGTATGTAAGATTGTGGCATATAGTTGTTTCCATGGCTATGGCTAGTAAGGCTAAGAAGCTAGCACTTCTACAATAGATAAAAGATGTTGGTGTAGGTTTTTATTTCCTTTTTCTTAAGGTTTTTCCTACACTTTTATTAAGCTTGCTTATGTTAATAAAGTGAGTTTAATTAGGTGAGTGGGTAGTTTGAGGTGTCACCATCCTACAAGGGAGTTAAATTTACTATGTTTAGACTATTTGGTGGTTTCTTCCCATTGGCTATTTTTTTCACCTCCACCCCTCTCCTTGGTCTTGTATTTGGTAATTCTTTTTCCACTCTTTTCTAGTAGCTTCTTCTTTGTGAGCTCGTAATGCAATTTTATCATCTTGACATATGCATATCTCTTGAAATCACTAGTTTGTTTTTGTTTATGCATTTACAACTTCTGTAGCTTAAAATCTCTCTTAAAAAGTTTTGGAGTTATACATCTATTTTAGATTTCTAAGATGGTATCAGATCTTTTTTTTAGAGTTTTAAGTTCTAGGATTCCCGATTGAGAGATTGAGTTTATTTTTGTGAGATCTTGTAAAATCTCGTATGCTCTTCTCTTGCATTTTTTAACAATTTGGAGAATAAAAAATGATTTATGAAGATCTAATAACTTCTATATTTTGTACATATGTTTTGTGAGATCTAGGTGATTGTAGCTATTTTGGTTATATTGGTAGTGAGGTGAGTGTAGGATCATGATGGGCCAAACAATACCTCTAAGTGGCAATGAAAATACTAAAAAATAGACTTAAGCAAGTTCATGTGAAAATTTGAATGGATTACCTACACAATTTAAAAAATATGTAAGAACAAAATTTGTAGAGAATTGAGTCTAGTTTATGGGATACTATTTTTTTTTTTGAAAAAAGCTAAATTTACTTGGTGAAAAATGAATATTTCAATGAACAACTATTAAATTTTCCAGAAAAAAAAAAAGTGGGTGTCATTCTAGCCAACCTAAGTATGAGCAAAACAAATTATTTTTTTGAATCTTTAAAAATAATTAAAGGACTCATGTCCAGATGTGACACATATTTTTTTGAAATTTTTTTCCAAGAAAATAATTAGTTACGAATTTTTTACTGTGACTTTTTTTAAAAACTAAAAAGTAATTTTCCAACCAACCTAACTTGATAAAAAAAATTGGAATTCAATTTTATTTTTAAACCTATAGCCAGAAAAGCATAGAGTGTGACACATCTTTTGGATTTAAAAAAGGTGAAACAACTTGAAAGTTATGAATGCTTTTCAATTAGTGTGTCCATCATGATTTCAGACACACTCTATATAGAACATTATTAATAATTGTTTAGTAATATGATAATCAATAAAATCTTATATTTTTAAAAATCTAACAATTTCTTCAATAAACCCTTTTTGTTTCTTCAAATTTGAATAAAAAAGTTGTCAGCATGAAGGGTGAGGTTAGAAGAAGAGGGTGAAACTTGTAAACATGTTAGAGCCGAGAGAAAGTCAACTATGATAGTCTAAAATCTAAATCCAAGGCATTCCCAAGGCATAACAGATATCCGTTACTAATGGATATCCATTATTAAGGTAACAGATATCTGTTTTGTAGAGCCATGAATAAATAACCATTCCTAGGAAATGAATATCTATTCCTGAAAGACAAATTTTATATCTTCTTCCTTTTCTACCAATATTCCTCTCTTTATATATCTCTATATCTCCCTCTACCTATCTCTTTATATCTTCTTCTCTCTCTTTCTCTATTCTTCTTTCTTTGTCAATCTCCCTCTCTCTATCTCTCAATTTTATAATCTCTCTGTGCATCTTTCTCTTTACTCCCACCACAATATGCATGTTCACTCCTCAATATATGTTAACTATGGCACAAGAACTTAGTAAATCTGACACCTTATGACAACTCATGTAACTGGTCTACTTTTTTGAAAAGCATATATCTACAATCCTAGAGTTGCCACTCAAATCTTATCACATTCTCATAAATGTGTTTTCAACTATGAAGTTAGAACTATTTCCTTCCTAAGGCTATGTCAATCCATAGATACATTCCATGGAAAGTTGTTCCTTCTATGGGAACAATCTAAAGATCACAATCCTCCAATGTATCTCCTTCTTTAGGTATCACTTCTAACTCCTAATCCTTAATGAAGATCACATCCTCTTCTTTCAACCACACATAAGTCCTTTGGTTTTGTTCACCACCTTATTTCTTATTGATCCTTGAGCCTTATAATCTAAACCCTATTAGGTCATTATTCTAAAGAGCATCATTGATCTACTCAAAAAATTATTTTCAAATTTTCCACATCAACATCAAACCAGTATCTATCCTTAATCAATGATACTCCATTCATGGCATTTGACTCTCCAACTATTTAGAGTTGATTATCTAGCCACAACTCCATTAGTCCATGGAATAATCACCTATTTCTAATAGGGAAACTATTCGTCCTCTTTACCTAATGTTGGTCGTGTCACCAAAAATCTATAAAGCACAAAATATACCATTATTCCCTTCAATCTACATCTTCTTCTTATGGACATTTTTTGTTACCTCTCTTGCTTTCCTACCCTAAAAATTTCATCCTTTGATGGGTCTATGTCCATTATGCATTGACCACAACCTCATAGATTTTCTTTTTATTGCATCATACATCTTTTATCCACCTATTTCCCATGCTATAGTCTTTTATCCTTTCTAGTGTCATCATATACTATGTCAATATCCTCTAATCTAGAATTTCTAGTCCATCTACACTTTGGTAAAATTCCTCTTCTTTCCTACACTTGGTCTCTTCCAACGAACAAACTCTACTAGTCTCACATACCCATACCAAGTATCTTGATGTATTCCTTGATATGTATATTGTACATGATATTATATATGATCCCTATAAAACTTTCATAGGTTACACTAGTTCCTTTGCCACTTGAAATCTCTAATGTGCCATCAACACCCTTGGCAATGTCTCCAATAGTCATCTATAATAGTGTTCTTCTTCTAGAACCATCCTCTAGAATTTTAGTTCGTACCAAGCTTCTACTACAATATCCATGTTCACTCCTCAATATATGTTTACCATGGCACAAGAACTTAGTATCTTCACTTGAGATAACACCCTATGACAACTCATGTAAGTTGTGTACTTTTTTGAAAAGCATATATCTACAATCCTAGAGTTGCCACTCAACTCTTATCACATTCTCACAAATGTGTTTTCAACTATGGAGTTAGAACTATTGCCTTCCTAAGGCTATGGCAACCTATAGACACATTCCATGGAATGTTTTTCCTTCAACTTAGTTGCTCCTTCTATGGGAGCAATCTAGAGATCACAATCCTCCAATGTATCTCCTTCTTAATGTATCACTTCTAACTCCTAATCCTTAATGAAGATCACATTCTCTTCTTCCAACCACACATAAGTCCTTTGGTTTTGTTCACCACCTTATTTCTTATTGTTCCTTGAGCCTTATAGTCTAAACCCTATTAGGTCATTATTCTAAAGAGCATCATTGATCTACTCAAAAAATCATTTTTAAATTTTCCACATCAACATCAAACCAATATCTTTCCTTAATCAATAAAACTCCATTCATGACATCTCACTCTCCAACTATTCATAGTCTATTATCTAGCCACAACTCCATTCTTCCATGGAACAATCACCTATTTCTTATAGGGAAACTATTCCTCCTCTTTACCTAATGTTGGTTGTGTCACCAAAAATCACCTTACTATTTGGCACCACTTTCTACTAAATACCCTTATTGCAAAAGGATTTCTAATCCATGTGAACTCCTGTTTTCCTTACTAAGTTATTAATTCAAAGGGCTATGTCTCCTAATGACTTCATCAACTCCTCCTTTCTCATCTTGTTTCCCTCTAGTTTCTCCCAAAGTCTCTCTAAAGTCTAAGCTAGGAACTATAACTCTACCTTTGGCAATAAATTCTTTGGTCCTCATCTTGTCGACAAGGCCGACCAAGTTACTTATCAATTAGATCTCTTTCACTTCTTATAATTTGCCTCAACTTAATAACATAGGCAAAACAGATATCCATTTTTGTATAACAAAAATCTATTTTGTAGATATATGTTGCCCAAAGAATTGGGTTTTAGGTAATGAATATACATTTTGGAAATGAATATCCATTTTGAGAATGAATATCCATTACCTAAAAGCCAGAAAAGGAAAAAAGAATATTGTTGGGCCAAAAAATGACACCCATAGACCCTCTACTATCAAAAAACCCTTGATCTCTGCATGTTACAATCAAAAAACACTTTTCTACACTTTTAGAAACAAAAATTTCTTGTTTCAATCAGTAGGGTGATATTTTTGTTCCCCTAATGGGGATCAATAGTCATCATAAAGCAAAAAGGAGGAGGAGAGTTGCATTGGTGGAAATTGAAGAAATTAGGGAAAATCATAGAGCAAGGAAGAGGATTGGAAGACCAGGTTTGGTGGATGTTCCTCAAGGTGAAACTTCTTCTTTACCATCTAATGACATATAAATTGAAGGTGTTAATGTTGAATATAATGAAATGTTAGATAAGAATGAAATTGACCATGATATTGCAAATGAAAATGTTGCAAAATGTTATGAAACACCTATTGATAAGAGTAATATCATGGACAAAGAAGAAGACAAAAATAGAAATTTTCTTGAAGATTGTGGATATGAACCTCATGATGTCGAATTTGCACTCCATAATCCAATTGTTGATAACATTGATGAGGTTGATAACACAGATGAAACAATGAAAATCAATGTATCTCCAAATTACATAAGAAGAGAGGATGTTTGTCAAGAAGAGAATGAGCGTGATGAAATTGTAAAACATCCAAGAACCCAAAAATGGTTACTTGAAATTGATGAGAACATAATGGAAAAACTTGAAGGCAAGAGGTTGTCATGAATAGTTCAGTTGTGGGCTTCAAAACTTTTCAATGAATACTTTGGGAATAAAACATTAATCGAACAATGTCAACTTTTTGTGCAATTACTAAAGATGTACAAAATGAGACCTTTACTAAAGAAATTAAAGATTCGGGTAAACAGAATGCCTGATTGGAATAAAATTATTGTTATAAGCCTTTTCAATGCACTCAATTCTATTGGGAAGACTAGTGAGAAGAAAGATAAATGAGCTACTCGTAGAGTAATAACAATCTCAATAGTGAGAAAGCAATTAAGAAATGCTCAATTAATGAGGAAAAAATGTGTTGACTTAAGCTTGAGTCGTAAAACATTGTCAAAAGCACTAGCATTAAGATCAAGAATAAATAGTCCTCTTGGAAATGATACTTGGGCTTTCAGTGGTAGGCTTCCACGAGTTGATAAGAAGCTAATCAATAGCACAAAGGATGAAATTGAATGATTTTGGCACACTAAATCTAGGGTATTACCCAATGTAAAAGATGTTTTAGAGTTAAGAATTGGTGATAAAGACTGCACACCACATCCTAAACATTACTTAGAATGTAGCCAAACAACATTGTACAAACAATTTTGTGAAACACACTCAGGTATGCCAATCTCACAAAGAGCATTTGAATTTTGTAAGCCATTTTATTTTATGCCTCTTAAAATTCGTAATACATGTTGTTGCAAATAACATGTAGAGTTTTCTATGTATCATGAATTATTATGCAATATTTGTTCTACTTTGTACACTAATGAAATGTTATAGGAGTGTGGTACAATTCAACTACCAAAGTTATCTAGGGACTTATTGGTTTTATTTTTATGTATTAGAGATGATGGTTGCATTTTCTACAAGAATGATTGTTTAAATGAAAAGTGCTTACAATAAGGTGGGTTATCAAAGTTTATATCACGTATTCATGAGGGTAGAGAGCATGGTTTTGGAAAAAAAATGGTCAAGAAAAAGAGATATGAGACAGTGAAAGACAACTTGAAAAGTGGAGGTGAAGGTTCTAGATGTGAGTTGATTGCAAGAGAAGTATTGTTGATTTTAGGAAAAATATTTTTTACAAGTATGCTAGACATAGCCACAGGTATCGATGGTTAGATCAATAGTTTAGGATATGTAAAGACTTTTTCCTGATTGGAACTATTCTCTATAGTCAATTTTGTAGAAAACTACATGTTGCAACCATAAAATGAAGTGCAATCCTAGTACTACAATTCTATTCAAATTTCTATTTTTGTTCACATCACATATAGACATGCCCCTAAGAGTACATATGAGAACAAGTAGATTTTCAGAGAATACCATTTTTACATGAGTGATGATCAATCTCATTCATCATAGTATGTGCAATATTGTTTTCAACAATTTTATGGGTTCTTCCAAGAAAAAGATATTAGAATGGATCAGCATCTCATTTGGTCAGATAACTACACCAATCAATTCAAAAATGCTCGTATGTTCTATTAGTTGAGCATAATGCATGCAGAGAAGAGTATACCTCTTATTTGATTTTTTTTAAAAGATGGGCACAAAAAAGGGAATATGATGGAACATATGCATGCATGAAGAAAGATCTATTTAAAGAACAACTACAGATTAGAGGTGGTGCTACATTCAATAATACAGATTTTATTGTTAATTGGTGTAACTATGCATTGTCACAAGGAGTGGCTATTGATTTAGAAGTGCATAGGTTCTTTTGGTTGGTTGACGAGGAGATAGCAAGAGATAAATTAGATTTTTAGAGAATCAATGAATCATAAAAGATGCATTCATTTCGAATCTCAGATGCACTTGTGCACGAACTATTTAGACATGAGAATTAGCTTATTTTTGTTAGAGTTCTATTAAATGTGATTGGGATAATTGTGAGTCAAGTGAGTGGGTAGATGCATGGATTCCATGATATTTAGCCCCTTTATCTCAAGGTCATTCATCTTTACTCAATGACATGGAGAGCTCATTTGACTATGAACATCTTTTAGACCTTATACAACTAGGTCATGTTTATGTAGTTGTTGCACCACATGGAAATGTTCAAGAGAGATCAAACTATTGGTTGGCACGATGTGTATAGAGAAAAAAAAAGCAAACATGAGTTGTATGACAAATGATGATGGGTTCACATATCCTACATGATCAGTTGTTATTACTGGGACTTGGTTGCGAAAATACATGATTATAAAGAATGACATACCTGCATTTGAAGACTTTGAGAAGCACAAAACCATATTCATGTATTTGTACCTAGTTGTAGCAACAAATGTTAAGTTACTAAAGCATCATGCAAAACCAAAAACAAAACAACTATGGACAACTAGTAATGTTGATCATGAAGCAATATTGGATACTTTGAAGGTAAGAGATGACCCGTCAGGTACACTGGACTAGCATATAAACTTCCAGATGGGACATATATGACAATTTTTATCTTAGTGTTCCTATTTTTTCTATTTTTAGAGTTATTTTATTAAAAATCTTGTTTCTTTAATTATAATGCATGCTTTTGACCATACAAGATTATGAATGGGTTATCTACCATGTCATCGTAGATGCGAGGTACAATTTTTAGTGTGCATTTGTGTTGAAAAATATTTTGATGTTCACATTTTCTCAATATTTTTCTTTCTAGCGTTTTGTACATACTAATTTCTAAAATGAAGAGAGCTTATTTTTTAGTTTGAGACATTTAAGAGTAGGTTTAAGACTTATTTTTGTTTGAAAGAGTCCCTAACATCACCATCATGGAATATTGTGTCCATCTTATGGTCCCTTGTAATGAGATTATTTACCATAACCAACATGTGCTAGTATAATAGTTTGAATGTCCTAGATGCTCTATGATACTGATGAATTATTCCTAAGGTTTCTTTTAAACCTCCTATGATTGTTAGATATGACCCTATACATGATAATCCTTAATAATGTGTACATCATAACATTGAAGGGTGATTTGATAGTGAACATTTGTATGTGATAGTTCCCTGCTGCCAATGCTTAAGCTATTTATGAATGCATTATCTAGTGTTATATGCATATGTAGGAGGATGACACCACAACAAGGCCCACAAAAAGTGATATGGTAGGATGATTAGTGGGTGTGTTCCCAAAGGGATAAGTCATCATGCATCAAGAGAGAGTTGTGGAAAGCATGTGATGAGAGATCATAATAGGGGAGATCAATGGTCTACACATGTAGTAGTGTTGGAGCTCAAAGGAGTTATAGATGCATAGACTTTAGATTGGAAATGATCTAATGGCCGAAGAATTAAACCTAAACCATTATATCATCTTACAATGCAGGGAGGTACAAGAACCAGATGATGAGCTCAAAGGTTAAAAATGAGTCCACATCCAAAGGGATGATATCATTGATCTTAGTGGAATGTTATACCATTGGCTACAAAGTAACTAAGGTGACATGAGGTGGGACCAAGGTGAGCTTAGGATAGTACATACATGATGCTTCATGATCATTGATGTGAGTCATGAGACCAATTAAATAAGAGAGGGTAGGCTCTTCTTCTTCTTTAGACTCTGATAAACCTAGGAGGGTACATTTCTTAAAGGTCCTTAGTAGGACAATTAAAGAGAAATACAATAATATATGAGATCATTGCAACCATACTCTATTGTATATATATTTTAAAGTTTATTTTGGTTGACATATTTTAATATATAAATGCAGGTATTTTGGAGAATAGAGCTATTGTATTCAAGGGATTGAGATCAGTGGTTAAAGCATTTAGCTTTCATTTTGGAGACATTCGATATAATTCTTGAGGTGACATATAAGATAGAATTCTAAGCTTAGCATTTCTTAATCTTCCATCAAAATTCTTATAACAAATTATTTTAAGTTAGTTGCAGTTGATGGTGTTTATTTTGCTTAAAAAAAAAAACTTATAAATGCAAATGTAATTCACACAGGGTTGGATTACTTAGATCTACTTATGTGTTGGAAATTACATTTTGTGTATTCTACCTAGACCATGACTGTGTTATGAGTATGACTCAAGGTTACGATGGAAATACATCCACCATTGTTGAGTTAAAAGTAGGTTAAAGTTTGTTTTGCTTGACAAATTTTAATATATAAATGTAGGTGTTTTGGAGAATAGAGCTATTGTACATTCAAGGGACTGAGATTAGTAGTTAAAGAATTTAGCTTTCATTTTGGAGACATTCGATATAATTCCTAAGGTGACATATAATATAGAATTCTAAACTTAGTGTTTCTTAATCTTTCGTCAAACTTCTAATAACAAATATTAAGTTAGTTGTAGTTGATGGTGTTTACTTTTCTTAACAATTTTTTAACTTATAAATGCAAGTGTTTTGGACAATAAAGCTATTGTATTCAAGGGACTGAGATTAGTGGTAAAGCATTTAGATTTCATCATGGAGACATTATGAGAAAATTTAATATATTTTTAACATTTCAGATTTTTAACTAGCTTTGTCATATCATTTAGGAGATTATGACCATAATATCATCATGTTACTATGAGTTTTAATGACAAGGGTTCCATCTTACAAATTCTCGTAGTGTTTCTTCACATTTGGTGCTAAGAATTGATAACCATTTTATGTGATTTTAGTAGTACACTCTTTAAGGTGTATTTTTTCATTATGTTTTATGCTAAATTTGATGGTGAGGGTTTTATGTTAATATTTTGTTTGTATTGCAAGAAAAGAAAAGGGTCTTATGTTAATATCTTAGACATGATACTTGTAGGAATGACCTAGTTGTAGTAAGACAATATTAATGCATATATATGAGTTTTGATCCTTTATTAATTTATATATGTAGTGATTTGATGTCATGAATAATTTAACAATAAACTATTATATCTTTTCAAGGTGATTGTTCATACCCCACAAAATTTGCTATATGATGTTTATGTCCCAAAACTTCTTAAAATCAATCCCAAAACCTCTTAAAATCCTTGAATCTGTTTAAATGTTTGAAACTCCTTTCCTATTCAAATGTTGCATTAAATCCATGGGAAGGTATCATAGGTATCCCCCTATGAAAACTAGGGTCTTTGCATATGAAAAGGACATTCTCTTGTTGCTACTATAGTCTTAGGACTGTCACAATTTTGTATACTTTTGATAGGGATAATGAGGGTTTTGGATGCTCAACAAGGTTACCCTCCACTCATGACACCCTCATGGTATCCTCACAATGCTTTCCTTGATGATCTAAAGACTAACTCAATAGGATACCTTCACAGATTTATTAGACAAAGGCAAGCCCATGATGTATTGCTAAAGATAAGAACCCTAGCAACCATAGGTAATATCATGTAACCATAATGTAAGCATGGATTAAAACACTCAGGGGAAAAATTGATATGTCACTAAATCAATAACCCTCCCTAGGGTTTGGTGAGTTCCCTTGGCAACCAAACCCTAGGATTCAACTAAGGCCTTCCTCATGGAATTTTAGTGAAAAACTTGAGAAAACCACCTTGAATCATACTCAAATCATTAAATAAGCCTTTGATCCATTGAATGGCTTGGATTGAGCTATTGTATTCTACCCACACCATTGCTATGTTATGAGTAAACCTAAATCCAACATCCAACTGTATGCACAAACGAGATATTCCTAGATGCCTCTTATATCATACACCAACTCACCGTATCATGTTGGTGTTGTCAGTTAGGTCCCACAAGGTGAAGAACACAAAATATGGCTCTTGGCACCTTTACACTAAATGCCACTGAGGCATTTTGTAAGAATGCATCCACCGTTGGCACGGTTAAACGATGTTGAGTTAGTCAAAACTGAGAGAGGTTATTGTGGATGGGTCTAACATATAGCTGTAGGTCCAAACAAATCATTCATAGGTGTCATGATGTTTGAGAACTACTCCATCAAAGTTTGGTAATTTCTTGCTCTTAGGTGTCTTAAGAGACTTTGCTGATATAGTGTAGTCCGACTCGATTGGGACACTTAGGGAACAAAATAGGGCCTCCACTAGCATAAACAAACCCATCTTGACCTATTAGTGCTATCAGTTAGAGCCCATAGGGTGAAGAAAGTAAAATATGGCTCTTGGCACCTTTACACTAAATGCCATTGAGAGATTTTGTAAGAATGCATCCACCGTTGGCACGACCAAATGATGTTGAGTTGGTCAAAACTAAGAGAGGTTATTATGGAGGGACCTGACATCCAGTTGTGGGTCCAAATGGATCATTTGTAGGTTCCATGAAGTTTGAGAACTACTTCGTCAAAGTTTGGCAATTTTTTTCTCTTAGGTCTCTTAAGAGACTTTGCTAGTATAGTGTATCTCAATTTAATTAGGATACTTGGGGAATGAAACATAGCCTCCACTAGCATAAACCAACCCACCCTGACCTATTGGTGTTGTCAATTAGGTCCCATAGGGTGAAGAACCCAAAATATGGCTCTTGGCACCTTTATTCTAAATGCCACTGAGGGATTTTGCAAGAATGTATCCCCCATTAGCATGATCAAATGATGTTGAGTTGGTCAAAACTGAGAGAGGTTTGGACCTAACATCCAATTGTAAGTCCAAATAGATCATTTATAGGTGCCATGAAGTCTAAGAACTGCCTCGTCAAAGTTTGGTAATTTTTGCTCGTAGGTCTCTTAAGAGACTTTGTCGGTACAGTGTAGCCCAATTCGATTGGGACACTTGGGAAATGAAACAAGGCCTCCACTAGCATAAACCAACCCATCTTGACCTATTGGTGCTTTTAGTTATGTCCCACAGGGTGAAGAACATAAATTATGGCTCTTGGCACCTTTACACTAAATGTCACTAAGGGATTTTGTAAGAATGCATCCGCCGTTGGCATGGTCAAACGATGTTGAGTTGGTCAAAACTAAGAGAGGTTACTATAGAGGGACCTAACATCTAGTTGTATGTCTAAATAGATCACTTGTAGGTGCCACTAAGTCTGAGAACTACTACGTCAAAGTTTGGCAATTTTTTGCTCTTAGGTCTCTCAAGAGACTTTTCCAGTAGAGTGTATCTTGATTCAATTGGGACACTTGGGGAATAAAATAGGGCATCCAATAGCATAAAACAACCCACCCTAACCTTTTGATGTTGTCAATTAGGTCCCACATGGTGAATAACACAAAATATGGCTCTTGGCACCTGTACACTAAATGCCACCGAGAGATTTTGCAAGAATGCATCCATCGTTGGCATGATCAAATGATATTGAGTTGGTTGAAACTAAGAGAGGTTATTGTGGAGGGACCTGATATCCAACTATAGGTCCAAATAGATCATTCATAGATGCCACAATGTCTAAGAACTACTTCGTAAAAGTTTGGTAATTTTTTGCTCTTAGGTCTCTTGAGAGACTTTACTGGTATAGTGTAGCCTGACTCGATTGGGACACCTAGGGAATAAAATAGGGCCTCCACTAGCATAAACCAACCCACCCTAACCTGTCAGTGCTGTCAGTTAGGTCCCACAGGGTGAAGAATGCAAAATATGGCTCTTGGTACCTTTTACACTAAATGTCACTAAGGGATTTTGCAAGAATGCATCCGCCATTGGTACGGTCAAACGATGTTGAGTTGGTCAAAACTGAGAGAGGTTATTGTGAAGGGGCCTAACATCTAGTTGGAGGTCCAAACTAATCATTAGTAGGTGCCATGAAGTCTAAGAACTACTTCATCAAAGTTTGGTAATTTTTTGCTCTTAGGTCTCTTAAGAGACTTTGCTGGTATAGTGTAGCCCGCCTCGATTGGGACACTTGGGGAATAAAATAGGGCCTCAAATAGCATAAACCAACCCACCTTGACCTATTAGTGCTATTAGTTAGGTCCTAGAGGGTGAATAACACAAAATATGGCTCTTGGCACCTTTACACTAAATTCCACTGAGGTATTTTGCAAGAATGCATCTGTCATTGGCACGGTCAAATAATATTGAGCTAGTCAAAACTGAGAGAGGTTATTGTGGAGGGACCTGACATCCACCTGTAGGTCCAAAAAAATCATTCATAGGTGATATGAAGTCTAAGAACTACTCCATCAAAGTTTGTTAATTTTCTGCTCTTAGGTCTCTTAAGAGACTTTGCCGGTAAAGTGTAGCCTAATTCGATTGGGACTCCTGGCACCTTGGCTCTTGGGCTCTTAGGTCCCACAGGGTGGAGAATGAAAATAATGGCTCTTAGCACCTTTACACTAAATGCCGCTGAGGCATTTTGTAAGAATGCATTCGCTGTTGGCATGGTTGACTGATGTTGAGTTGGTCAAAACCAAGAGAGGTTACTATAGAGGGCCTTGCATCTAGATGTAGGTCCAAACAAATCATTTGTAAGTTCCATGAAGTCTAAGAACTACTCCGTCAAAATTTGGCAATTTTTTTCTCTTAGGTCTCTTAAGAGACTTTGCTGGTACAGTGTAGTCTGATTCGATTGGGACACTTGGGGAATGAAATAGGGCCTCCACTAGCATAAACCAACCCATCGTAACATTTTGAGGCTATCAGTTAGGTCCTAGAGGGTGAATAATGCGAAATATGGTTCTTGGCACCTTTACACTAAATGCTACTGAGGCATTTTGTAAGAATGCATCCATTGTTGGCATGGTCAAATGATGTTGAGTTGGTCAAAACTGAGAGAGGTTATTGTGGAGATGTTAGAATCTTGAAAAAGAATAATAACCTAGAATCAAATTGAAAGAGTTAGAATCAATAAATTGTAATGCAAAAAGAAACAAACAACATAACAGTATTATGAGAGAATAATGTAAATGCTCAAATGGCATAATAGCATCAAGAGAGAACTATAGCTCCAACATTACAAAATGAAGAGACATGCCTTTCTTATAAAGGCAAGGTTGAGAGATAAGAAGTTGTAGTCATGTGACAAGTGTCATATTCCTATTACATGTGACAACTAGAGGGGAAGATGCCAACTAGTTGATAAAGACACATGTGTAGGATAAGACAACTAGAAACAACTAGAAACATCTAGAAGGCTCACTAAGTCAACTTAACATGTGAACATGTGTGTGAATATTATTTAACTAATAAATAGTTAAATAATATGAATTATTCACACAAGGGGAAACTAGCTAGGAAATATCCCTATTCACACTAACACCCCCCTTAAGTGCAACTTAGGGAGAAGTTGACTAATGCAAGGATGCAAAATGAAAGAATGGGTTTCGGCAAAAAGGCCATGATAGGTACCCATGTACAAAAAAATATCTCACAAATGGAGAAAAGAACAAAACCTAGTGAGACAAAATTCCTCCCCAAAAGAGAGAAAAGACACCCCCATAATAAGGAGAGTAAGAGAACTAAAATACCCCCTTGAAGTGGACAATTGCTGCACCCCTAGTAAAGCTCACAAATGAAGGAACTTTCTCTCAGTGAAGGGTTTGGTGAAGATGTCAGTGATCTACCCTAATGTTGAACAATACTTAAGATCAATGAATAGCTCATGAATCATCTCTCAAATGAAGTGCATGTGAATCTCAATGTGTTTGGTATGCTGATGATGGACCAGAATGTGAGAGATTTGAATCACACTCTGGTTGTCAAAAAAGATGACTGTAGGCTTTCGGAAGGAAATACCAAAATTAGTGAGAATATTCTGAAGCCAAATAGCCTTAGTAGTAGCATTAATTGCTCCTCAATACTCAACCTTTGTAAATGAAAGAGCAATAGCAAATTGATTCTTATTCAACCAAGAAATTGGACTAAAACCTGGAGAGAAGCAATACTCTGAAGTAGAATTGTGATCTTAAGAATCACTTGCCCAATCTAAATCTGTGTGCCCCACCAAGTCAATATCCATGCCTGTTGCATAGTGAATACCATAACTGTGAGTGCCTTATACATAGTGAAGAATCTACTTAGCTACCTTCCAGTGTAGCTCATGTGGCTTCTACATGAACCGAGAGACCATGCCCACAAAATATAAAATGTCAAGCCTCATATGAGTCAACTAGATGAGACTCCCAACAAGCTATCAATATAAAGTGCCATCTACCAAAGGTGAAGAACACTTAGCCTTAAGTTTGACTGTTGACAGAAATAAATTCGGCACAGGCTTATAGTCAAGCATGCAAAATCTAGAGAGCATTTCAAGTACATACTTAGGTTGTGCAAGGAAGATACCAGAAAAAGATTGAGTGATCTCAATCCACAAGAAGTAGTGTAGAAGGCCCAAGTATGGCATCAGAAACTGACCATGAAGGGTAGTTTTCGCTACCTTGATGGTGGATGAGGAACTCCTTGTAATCAACAAGTCATCAATCTAGAGAACAATGAACATGAGAGTATCATCTTGCTATAGAATATACACATTTAGATCATAATGGCATTGTAAAAACCCAACTGACAAAAGGAAGGAGTCCATCTTGGTATACCAAGCTCGAGGGGCCTGTTTGAGGCTATAGAGAGACTTCTGAAGATAAAAGACTGGTCCAAGCTTGAAAAGGAGTAAGCCCCTTTACAGCTTGATGAGGTATTAAGTTCTAGATATATCATGCACAATTTATGGCCTTTGCCCAATATTGAGGTGCCGATGACTTGGAGTGAATCATACAATTGGCTATCTCTTCCAAGGACTTGTTCTTTTGCTCTACGACACCATTTTGTTGTGGAGTATAGGGATCTGTGTGCTAAAGATCAATACCCTTTGAGGCACAAAACTACACAAAAACCTATGCTTGGCATATTCCCCCCATTATCTGTATGCAAAATTTTGATGGCCTTCCCTGACTATTTCTCTACAAAAGATTTAAAATCCTGAAAAGACTCAAAGACCTCAATCTTCTATTTGAGAAAATAAACCCATGTGTATCTGGAAAGATCATCAATGAAAGCTAGAGCATATCTCACCTTGCTGAAAGAAAGATGTAGAAATGGACCTGCCAAGTCACTATGTACCAACTCCAAAAGTTGTGTGGCCCTTCATACTTTGCCTTTATCAAATTTTTCTTCAGGATGCTTACCAAGAACACAACCTTGGAAAACTCCATCAGAAAATTAAATAGAATGCAACCCTGTGACCATGTCTTGTTGACTGAGATGCTTCAAATAGCTATAGTTCAAGTAGCCAAACTGCTAATGCCACAAACAACTCACCTCATTTGAGTGAGGGAGAAAAGCAAGTGAAGGAGAGTTTGGAACAAAGTGAGAAAAGTGATATAGTCTATATTGATGATCAACCTTCCCCACAACAACTGAAGACCCACTGTGCATCCTATTGAATACCACTGTGTCTAGAGTGACCTCAACTCACTTGCCAAAGCTAGTATGAGTGATCTGATAGACCGATAGGAGATTAGTTGACAATGATAGAACACAAAAAAATCCTAAAATGTTCCTTCATCCACATCGATAGACCCTCTCCCATGCACCTTAGCAGGTGAGTCATCACCCGATAGAATAGATGGCATAAAACATGGCTCCAAGGAGACAAAACTCTCTTGTGATGAGGCCATGTGATGCAAAGCACCCGAGTCAATGATCCAAGAATCTGGCTATGAAGAAAAAACAAGAAGGGCCTTACCCTTTCCTTTCCCCTTAATTTTTTCTATGTCCTATGAAGATTCCTATGATGAACTCTGTTTGACTAAATCATGTACCTTAAGATTGTTCTTTTGAAGAATATGTGTTAGGTGATCAATCTGTTTCTTTAAACATTTATGTTCATCATGACCTATTTTCTTACAATAGGAACACTTCACCCTCTCCTTCTTAGACTTATCACCTTTTGAAGAAGAGGCCTCAATATCTGCTTTAGAAACAACTTTATTAAGATCTTATTTCTTCTCTCCTTGATTCTATTGTTTCTTATTTTGTTTGCCACTCCTCTTCTAATGTTTAGTGCCATGATTTGTAGCTAAGGCATGAGACTTAAAAGGCTTCATTGTACCCATTTGAATCAAGTTATCTTACTCCCTTATGAGGTCATTTACAAAATCATTAAGAGAATGCATTGTATAATTGGTTCGTAAGGCACTTTTTCTAGCATGAAATGTAGAAACAAACATAAAATAGTTTGGACCTAGCTTGGAAAGAATACTTAAGATCAATTGTGAGTCTTTCTTCTCAATCCCACATTGTTTCAACTACAATCTTATTGCCTTAAGTTTTGTGAAGAAGTCCTAAATAGTGTCAAAACTAGTAGGACTTAACCCTATGAGCTCATTTTCTAGTAGATGTCCCCTTATTTCATCTTGTTTACCAAAGAGTTTTTCCAAAGTGGTCCATACTTCATTTGGTGTAGAAAGAGATTCAATATGAAAAAGCAAATTTGGAGATACAAACATACACAAGGTTCCAAAAGTCTCATCCAACTTATTAAACCATTTAGCCTTTTTTGCATCTATAGTAGGTTTAGGTTTAAGCCCCATTGTTACTCTATACAATCCACTCCTCTTTAGATAGAGTGAAATTTTAGATTTCCAATCAAAGTATTTGTAGGGAGTGAGTATTGGAAGTATTTAGATCTATTTTAGTGTAGAAAAGAGATTGAGAATGTAGGAACTCAAAGAAGGCACACACAAGACACCCCCCTTTTTACTCAATCAAGGAACCCCCCAAAAGAAAATATGATTTGGTACTTTATATTTAGTGCATGTAAAATTGCCACTAGTAAGAAACACTTAGTGGACTTGATCTTAATGCTTTACAAATTCTCAATCAAATGAGTGTATACTCAAAGTAAATCTTGGAATCAAACCAAGTGTGAAAAACACAATTACTACAAAGTACACAAAAAAATTCACTTTGAAAAAAATAATCACCTCAATTCAAGGTCGTGTGCAAAAGTTATGAGTCTCTGAAGTTCCCAAAACAAGAACTGTGCAATATCACCTATGAGAATCTACAAATTCTTAAAAATCTAGTCACCAAAATGAAAATCCAATTACACCACTGGGAAGAGCATGAAAGATTATCCCAAATAAAGAAAATTACTCTGAAAAAGGAGTTGATATGAGAAATTTATAAGCCTTTGAAATCTGCCTTCAAAGTCATGCCTACCAATGGAGAGGGGTAGCAAAATGTAAATTTTTTTTACTTGCCAAAGTTGGCAGAACTATAACCAAATTTAGTGATCCTGCTAAATGTAGACCCCAGCTAGGTAAATTAAGACCTTTGTCAAAAATAGTGGCACCACCAGAAAAGCCACCAAATGTGGTGGAATAACTAAACTTAGTTATAGTTTGCTAAAACTAGTGTGCAGGCTCAGTAAAAAACAATTCAGACTTTACAAATTTTTTTTTGGCACGCAAGCCCAATGTTTACTATTGTAGATCTAAAAAATTTTTATATAAAAAAAAATATATATTTATTTGTGTGGAGAGGGTTTTAACCCCCCATAGTACCCTTTAGAAAGGGCGAGGCCCAAAGGGGCACACCCTATGATGGTTTAAAGCCATGGACAGGGGTGGTACCCTATGGTACCTCTTTGCAGACCCAGGGTAGGGCCTGAGGGCCTGCAGCCCTGCCACGACAGAACGGTGGCAGGCACAGGTACCCTCGAGTACCCTACGCCCTATAGGGAGGGGGCAGGGTATATACCCTCGTGCCCCCTTAAACTTAAAAAAAAATTCTGCAATAATTTTTTTTACAAAAGCGCTATGTGCTCAATATTTTTTTCAAAAAAACCAAACCTACAATTTCGTACGCTTGTGTAGGGGTTGTATGGCTCCTACAGGTAAATTTTTTTTGCCTCATATTTGCCTGAGCTAGATTTTGAGAAATTTACAATCATTCTTAGGGTTTTTGGGCCTTTTGAATGCATTGGTAATGTCCTTTTGACCTGTAAATGCCCCAGAAAAGTTCACCAGATCTAAGCTTGAAACCCTTGTTCACAACTTCACTTCTAGATCTCTGATTTGGGTAAAACAAAAGCCAGATCTAACTTTCTTGATCATTTTGGACACAATGGAACAATTGAAAACACTACTAGGATAGACAGAAAGATGCAACTAACTAGATTTAGAAGATACAAGTAATGAACCCCAAGGTTAAAAATATAATTTCCATCTAACTTTTCTAATTCTCAAGATCATCCAAAGATGTAAGAGAAGAGTATACTGGGTTTTTAGGAAACCTGCAGGCAAAGCTTAGTAGCCCCCAAAATCTCTCAAAATATGAAACTAATCTTCCAAAACATGATTTGATACCATGTTAGAATCTTGAAAAATAATAATAACCCAGAATCAAATTGAAAGAGTTAAAATCAATAAACTATAATGCAAAAAGAAATGAACAACATAACAATACTATGAGAGAATAATGTAAATTCTCAAATGGCATAATAACATTAAGAGAGAACTATTGCTCTAACATTACAAAATGAAGAGACATGACTTGCTTATAAAGGCAAGGTTGAGAGATAAGAAGTTGTAGTCATGTGACAAGTGTCATATTTCTATTACATGTGACAACTAGAGGGAAAAATGCCAACTAGTTGATAAAGACACATATGTAGGATAAGACAACTATCAACAACTAGAAACAACTAGAAACATCTAGAAGGTTCACTAAGTCAACTTAACATGTGAATATGTGTGTGAATATTATTTAACTAATAAATAGTTAAATAATATGAATCATTCACACAAGGGGAGACTAGCTAGGAAATATCCCTATTCACACTAACAGGAGTGACTTGACATCCAACTTTAGGTCCAAACAAATCATTCCTAGGTGCCATGAATTATGAGAACTACTCTATCAAAGTTTGGTAGTTTTCTCTTAGGTCTCTTAAGAGACTTTGTTGGTACAATGTAGCCCGACTCGATTGAGACACCTAGTTAATGAAATAGGGCCTCCACTAGCATAAACCCACCCACCCTAACCTGTTGGCACTGTCAGTTAGGTCCAAATGTGAATAATGCCAAATGTGTCTCTCTCCCTAGGTAAAAGTTCAAAGTTGTGTCACACTTTGGGCCAACTTATCAGCATAAACAAATTTAAGTATTTCCAACTAAAAGCCAATTTTGGTGAAACTTATGTTTTACTTGGATTCATTCTAGCTAAATTAGATCTAGGCCACAACTTTTCCAATTGGAACCATCCACTAAAAATATATGTAGCATCACTTTGGGGCTCATTTACCAAAAAAATGAAATGATTTGAAAAACAAGATGTTCTAACAACTTCTACTCGCACAAATAATCATTTTAAAAGAATCTAAAAATACCATTTTGTAGATGTATAAGTCTACTTTGTAAAAATATATATTTTTAAACATCTCAATTAGTGTTTATATTTTATTTTTTATTTCTCCTAAAAGTAGATCATCAGCACCAAAATATGGTCTTAATTGTCCTCTCATGAAAAAATAGTAAAGTTTATCAAAAATTTTTTTGAAAAAAAACATGATGCACTAGAGGAGAGATTCCTTGTCAAGATGATATAATTTTTTTTCCTATTTTGGATAAATAATCAAGACAAAGTTGACATCCCATTGAAACAATTGTGTTTTCATTACACACAACTTCCAAGATTTATTTAAAAATATATATTTATCAAATTGGGGAAAAAATTAATCCATGCACTAAAGTTTTTAATTATGAATACACAAAAAATATAGAAGGAAAATAAATAAAATTTACTATATAAAGTGTGACGTCCCATCCAACCTTATTTTTCAGCATTTTATCAACAACTAAATTATAGTGTCAATTTTATAAAATACTATATTTAAATAAATTTTTTTAAAAATACAAACATAAAATACACTAAAAAATATACATTTTATTAGTTTACATCATTTTGAAATTCAAAACATATATGTCACTCTGTAGTGATTCAAGTTAAAAGGTTAGATCAGTATTGGTCATTTCCTTTATAAAAGGGTGACACAACTTTGAGCTTTCACCGCCCTATGTAGTCATCTTTGTCATCTGTAAGGGCAAAAAGTTCACTCCCCCACAAACATTGGAACACACCGAGGGCACAACTCATTCCCAATTTAAAATTTGTGGCCACATGGCATTGTATCTTACCCAACGTGGATCCTACACTGTCAGTAAATGTGTCTCTCCCTATGTATCTCTCTTCTCTACCTCATTATGTTCTTTCTATAACCCATATAGAAGGTGAAATGAGGGTATACTAGACCTATAGATAATGAAATGATGATAGGAAAATCATGTTAAACATATAGAAGGTGAAATGAGGGTAAGCAAATAATGTGAAACATAGAAGGTGAAATGATGATATAATGTCACACATATCATCTAGAACTCTCAGTCTCTCCTTAACTAAGCATGCAATGTCAAACATATATTTAAGGTGAGATGAAGATAAACAAATGATGTCAAACATATATAAGGTGAAATGAGGATACATTATACATATAGAAGGTGAAATGAGGATACATTATACACAAAGAAGGTGAAATGAGGATAAGAAAATCATGTCAAACATGTAGACGCAAGAAAAATGAGGATATGCAAAGTATGTAGAAAATATAGAAGGTGAAATGAAGATATTTGAATCATGCCAAATGCACATCTCTCTCCCTATGTCTCTCTCTCTTCCTCTCTACCTCATTGTGCTCATTCCATAACCCATATAGAAGGTGAAATGAGGGTATACTAGACCTATAGACGATGAAATGATGATAGTAAAATCATGTTAAACATCATAAGTTTTGTCATTTTTAACATGTATCTTGCATGTTTAACATGTAAGATGAGAAATTATCAATGATTATCATGTCAAATTTAGTAGTTTGTATATCAAATCTAGTAGTTTCAATATCAAATCTAGTAGTTTCAATAACATGATTATTATGAAATGTATACAAAAAGAGTCCAATACAACAAATATGTTAACTAACACTAAGCATCCATGTAATAATTTAGCATAAACAAATTTTGAACAAGTATGTACTAATTTAGCATAAATTAAAATGAAATGTTAAATATAAATTTCATATGATTGCAATTATGCTTCTTTTTATTAATTCTTACTAATTAGGGTATTCATATAGAAATATATAGTAACTCATGTAACATCTACTTATGTACAAATCTTTGGTTTTATGCTAGTAATAAGATAGTCATTATTGTGAAAACAATAAGGTCTTCTTAATGGTGTTTGGACAATGCATTATCATTTGAAGGAAAAAAGGTCACATTCATTCCAAGAAAATCCTATATCTAACTAAAACTACAATCATGTGGCAAATAAGATCAAGTTATGTATTGAGGTAGGAAACTACATATCATCTTTCTACCAAGAAAAACAATCATATATAACAAGAAATTAATCTATAACATGTTATTGATCATAACTCAACCATTGTAAAGTGATTATACATTAAAATTTTAAGTTTCAAAGTAGGAATACATGCACATAAGGAATTTAAATTATATTGTATATCAAAGTGTATATAAATTAAAATCTAGTCCATAATGGTAGACATATACAAAAATTTGGCAAATATGCTAACTCAAAACATTTTTTACAAAATGTGGCATATGCGATCTCAAAATCCATATACAATCTACATGTCGAATAGCTACATCAAATACTAAAGGTCCACTTGACCCTATGTCTCTAGTGAATCCTCAACCTATGATGGATCCTCAAAAAGTGTCCTCTTTGTGCCATGATGTCTAGTAGTTGATGGATGCAAAGTTGACTGCATTAACAAGTCAAACCACAAATTTGATTAATTAGTTCAATGATAAATATAGATAAGGTAGACTAGTAAATAAAATATTATCTACTACAATTTAGAACTTTAATTTATTAACATACATCTAAATCACTACAATCAACTATAAGACCTCTCTAAACTATCAATTATTTACAAAAATTCAACTTAATTACCTCAACTCTTTCTTGTCATTTAGAGAGTCATTCTGCAAATGATTGTCTCTTAGGACAATCAAGTGTCCTACTAAAGCATGATGGTAAAGGTGCCACATCACTCACTTTCACAATAGATTGTAATAGTAAAATAACATTGAAATAAATTAATAAATAATTAATAACAAAAAAGGAAATGAATACATTAAAAAGGTTAGATGTGTTACAAATAAATAATCTAGACTGCAGTAATCAAAAACTTATCTACTAGAAAACAATAACATACCACCAACGAGGTCTCCTACATCAATTGAGAAGAACTTATCATGTATGAACCAACTAATATTTTCTATATGAAAAATGACAAGAATGTAAGACTCTATGTATACATATAATCATAATAACTATTAAATTAATATATCAACTTAAACAAAACAAAACAAATGGTAAGTATGCTATGAAGTCCTCTAAGTGGCCTATCCCCCTTCACCAAGGCCTCATCCATTGCTTTTATAAATTCCATTTTGCTTTACAGTCTTCGCCGGAACCCATTCAAGCACCCACCATTGTTGAAATCCCTGGGAATAACCCTTCCACTTCTGAGAAACCCAGTTATTCTACCCCTACCACCCAAAAAATGAAAGGGGTCTCCTTTTCTAAATCCCTAGAAGAGACTACTGTAAAGGACATTCATACTTCTACTTCTAAAGTTAGTGTGAAATCGAAGAAATGGAAACTTAAGGAAGTGGAGCCTTCTGTGGAGATCCTTGGCTCAGGGGGGGATATGGGGGCCCATAAGAATAAAAAAAGTGATAGTGATGGACAACCAAAAAAGGCTAAAACTAAAATGGCTAAAGATAAGACTGAGGGTAACACTTCAGGTGTTAGAAGATCTGGCAAAATTGCTAGCAAACTAGTCTCTTAGGCTAAATTGATTGAATATTCTGAAAGTGACTTGGATAAGGCTACTTAAAAGGGTGAGCTGTCTAAAGGTGAAGGCATCAAAGTGTAGGAGATCTCAGAGGAGGCTGAAGGGGCAGAGGAAAAGGATATGCAAGCTAAGGATTCTGATGGTGGGGATTCTGTGCCTGAAGATCATACTCAAGATGAGGAGGGGATGACTATTGAGAAGAATGAGAAAGATGCTGAAGAGGAAGGTGCCAATCAGGAATATGAAATATCTACTCTTAGAAACTGGGTGGAATCCCTTGAGCAGAATTTTCTTTCCCTCAGATGCTTCATAAGTAGTATGCTTTGCTGCTCAGCTATGGTTAATTTGACTCTTTTGCAGGAGTAGGATACCCTTGCACATGGTGCAGACGAGGAGAAGACTAAAGAGTTTGATAAAATTTATGAATTCCTGTCCAAAAGTTGGGAGGATGTTTCTTCCTAGCTTTGTTTCTTTTCTTTCTATTTCTTTCTACTGTTAGACTACTACTACTTACTTTTTGCCAGTTATCGACTGTCTATGCTGTAATTGCTGTTAGTGGCTCCTTTCATTCATGAGCCTTTGCTGTTTCTTTTTTGGGTTGGTTTGTAAGGGTTTGACCCCTTGTTTTGTCACCTTATTATATAAAAAAAAACAAATGCTCACTAGCATTAGGGGAGAGGAGCTATTAGTCATTAGGGACAACTTTACGATCATGTAGAAGTTACATGAAATATTGTAGGACCTCTATTTTTTAGAAATGTGATATGAACTCTTATCTATCTACAACTAAAGTTTAGAGGTTTGACTCATCACGTAACTCTCCACATCAGTACATCTAGTGAGAAGAGTGCTTAAAATGAATTTTTAAAGATTCAACGAAAATGAGCTATCATGGAATTTTTTTACAACCTCTTACATTTCATGACAAAATACAAGGTATTTATTGTACTCACCTTTTAATTTTTTCATAGGATAAACATATAATATGAAGTATTCCAATGCATGTATATTGCCACCCAGTAGTTGTAGACATAAGAATAGTATTTGTCTACATAATTGGAGTGTTTTCATTAGAAGTGGATCCTCAAATAGTTTGTTATCTAGTAGGATGTTCCCCTAAAACCTCAAATATAGAGGAGGCACCAAAGCTCACCACTTAGGCCTTGGGAGATAGATATACAACCATTTTCCACTCAAGAATTTACTAATGACAATGATGGAGATGAGCCAATTAAAGTTGTAGTTGAGGATGATGCAGGGTCACAAATGCATAGAGATTATTGGTAGAAGATGTGTCGCCACTATTATATCAATTAGTTGTAGGTAGAGGAGTAGGTTCAAGAGGATCAAAATAAGGAGGATTAGAAGGAGCAATTAAAAAGATAGGATGGGAAAATAGGTGGTGACAAGGCCATGGAGGTGGACAGAGGAGAGACAACATTGAATGTATTTGCAATGCAACAAAGATGAGGGGACTAGGGTGATGATATAGGCATGCAATATATAATATTTAAATTTTATTTCCTCACATTATAAATGATATGATATCTCATGATAAATGACCTAACACATACATCATGTGTAATATGTAGGTATCTTATATGAGTGCTTGTATTGACCATAGACCTTTTGACAAGTGGTGTTTGTATGATACTGACAAAGTGGATAGTGAAATAATATACATGTTCCAGTCAAATTTCTCTACTATTCAATCTTATGAGCAAGGCTCATGGTAGCTTGGGAGGAGAGGAATGCAACTTGATAAAGAGAGATGTGTCATTACTATAGCAAGATAGGCTTTCTTTGGAGCTAGAACATGTACAAGTGAGGGTAGTCATGTATTGTTATATGAAGCCTAATTAGATTTGAAGGTTAAATTTACCCCACTTTTATCGGCATAGTTTCCCCCCAAATTATTTAATGGGGTCAAGGGGTAGTGCCCCTTGCAGGGGTTTGGGGGTAGTGCCCCCAAGATAGGGTCAAGGGGCAATGCCCCTAGCATGCTCCCTGTCACGATACAGGGCGGGGTCGAGGGGCAGTGTCTCCACGGGGGTTTGGGGACAGTGCCCCCGAAAGATCCAACAATTTTTTATTATTTTATTAAGGTGTCAGGAGTTATTTTTCTATTGGATGACATAAAAAAACCCTATTTTTGTAACTGACATAAGGCTTGATAAAAGTGGCTAAGGGTTAGGGTTTCCATTGATGTATTGTAGCATTTTGTAGTGGTATTGAGTTGCAAGAATTGTTGGTTGTAATCAGTTTGATTTACTAGATAATAATATTGGACTCTCAATTGGTGGATGTAGCCTGAGTTTGGATGAACCATGATAAAATTTGTCTCTCGCTGTTATTATTTCTATGTATGTTCATTCCTCTGTTTAATCTTTATTTGCATTTAATTGATATCTTCTGGTGGCTAACCCTAACATCATGCCACCACATATAGGTGTCATTATTGGCATAATGATATTTTAGTAGTTGATAGTAACACAAGAAAATTATAGAGTGTAACAAGCAGATTATAGTGACACAAGTAGATTATAAAACAACATAGGTAGAAATTTCTAACCTCTGAAAGGAGGTGGGTAGGTTATAAGGCATGATAGACTTTCACGAGCAAGTCTAAATCTAGGAGTAGGGAAAAATCACCTACAAGGTCTAGGTTGATGGCCAATGTTAGGAGTGAGATGGGGGAGTGACTCTTAGTGTTGCCTCCCCCCAATTGATATGTACTTAATCATGTTATGATTTTTGTTATGTTGATGACATTGGGTATTGGACACTTTGATATGTATGGTTGGTCTTCATATATATTGGTTTATGCCATGGGCATCTATATGATCTATATTTGGTATGGAATTTCAGTTTCCTTGTAGGTTTATGTGTTTTCTATATGTTGATGTGTTTATGTAAATGGTATAGCACCAATTTATCAATTATCTTGGTGATCTATTGTGTGGTTACACAACATGCCCCATTTTGACTTGACAAAACAGGGACCCAACTCTTTTTGCTACTTTGGCTTGTGTCATTTTTTTCTTCTTTTCGGTGGTCTTGTAAAAGTAAGTCATGCAGATAACCCTATAAGGGGGTAGATAGGTCATCATGATGAGGTTAGTTTGTCAAATTCAGTATTTTGTGTTATCAACCTCATAGTTGGAAAGTACATGAAATTCCATGCAGGTTTGCCTTTTGGATCACCCCGAAATTCCTTAAGGGGAGAAAGTTATGATAAGTTAAAGTTCTGGTCAAACCTGATATTACAAGGGGGGTCATATTTCAAACATCAATCACATTATATAAGATCACCCCGATATCAATTTATCACCTGATAATCGCTTGGTCTGCAAACTCTAGACTTCAATTTTACATGATAGCTATCATTGGTCCATCAAACGACTCCATATGTTTTGTGGGGGTCATACTTTCAATATCACCTGATCTTACAAATATCACCCTATCGCAAAACATCACCCAATGCCAATATGATGATGACATCATCTAAACCCAATGAATAAAGGAAATCACCCTGATGGTGACATCATCATTCTTTTTACCTCGCAGAGGTATGTATCTGACAATCACCCTATTTAATAACATGACAATGACATCATTATAATACAACGTTCAATTGAAGTCATCAACAAGGTGACGTCATCCCAATCTTTTTGAGGGGGTCATTTTATTTTCGGGGTCATATTTCAAACATCCCCTGATTTTAAAATCATGACCTGATATACACATGGTCAAAACTTTGACCACCTCACCTGATTCTTTTGCATTAGTTTTGCCGCTCAAAGGTGGAAGGTCATTTTACACAGGGGGGCCATATTTTGAATATAACCTAGTCTTCTGAAGATCACCCCCTACCTCCTATTTCATAACATTTAATTCACATAAATGCGGTAGATGAATTCTTGCCGACTGCGAATACGATTCAAACACTTGGCAACATCCATCAATTCTTTGCAGAAGATCAATGGATTTAATTGATTCACCTCAACTTTACTGTAATCTACTATACAGATACGTTTAAAGGTAAGTTTTCAAGGTTATTCTCATTTACCTTGCAAAAAAACAAGAATTTACAGAGCGCATAAGTCAAACCCCATACGAGCTACCTGTGAATGGATGAGATCTTCCAGCGTAACAAATCAGGTGATTATCATCATTTGCGGTCCCTTTCCATAATCATTCATCTAATCCAAGAGGAAAGCATTATCAGGTAAGTAATTTAAAACCCTACTATTGTCATTTTCTGCATGTCCAGGTAGTATGTCCTTCTTGTGGTTTGGATCTGTAAAAATGCATATCATGATGAAGTAAAGATTAATAAATATAGTATGCATGATGTAATAGATATATAGTGTTGTATGAATGCATATGAATATTGTATGGTAAGACTAGACATGTTTGTTGTAGGAGTCCATGGTGGACCTCAGGTGGAACAAGTCTAATGCAAAGTTTCTTAAGCCCATGTATGTTCAACCAGAAAGAGTACAATTCAAGTATGGCATCATTGGGGACACTCACTAAGGAGATACAGATTTGGTAGCATGGTCCACCAGAATAGATCATGAAAAAGATAATACCCTTCTGAATGCAATATATGTATCAGGAATGTGGCATGCAACCAAATTCCCATATGCCATGGAAACCCTAGAACTAGTAGTAGAATGTACCAAGAATTATAATCCTCAGACCAAGCGGGTAGAGAAGCATGGAAGGGTATATGCAGACTTTTCAATTAAGGGCATCACATCTACTTTCAATTTGCTAGTTGGAAAGAGAGTGGTTAGTGTGGATTTGCATAAACTAGAGATAGAGTATGAAAACAATAAGAAGAATGCAAGGAAGAGGACGTACTAGTGGAGGTCTAAGAGCAGCACCTACACCGCCTCTGCTAAGTTGCCAGTACACCTATTCAAATTTGATTTTGATGATGAATATCAATACATGATTGCCCTGCTCAGAAAGATGATAGGCTAGCCTCATGCTGGAAATTTTAAGAATTGAATGTTTGGAATCATCTAGATGATTCTTTACACAGATAATAAGCCATTATGGGCCAAGGTCATTAGTGATGCATTGGATGAACATATGAGGACCCTGGGAGGTCAAGAATGCTTATTTAATATGACCTCATATGTTGTCTATTCATGTGCCTACATAGGAACATTTGATGCACTGACTACAATAGGTAGGATTGGTTGTGGTGTAGATGATGCCCACATATGGGATCATTATCCTCAATTACAGAGCATGAACTACCTCTTTGATTACAAGTTGGTGAATGATGCATTCTCTATGCATCTGGTTAGAACTATGGAAGAGGATAGAACCAAGAGATTGAGCATGGAAGCTCAAGAAGTTGTATACAAACATGGTGTCTGGTTCATCCAGTATGCCACTTTTTCATATATCAGAATAGAGGGATTTGAAGAACAACCATTTATGCTACCTAGGTACCCTACTGATGGGGTAGTCCTGATGGAATTTGAGACAAATATCTACCATACTGGAGGTATACAAAGAAAAGAAGAAGATTCCCCCAGTACTATTTCCAATATCTATGGGGTGGAACATGTGCCATGATTCATAAAGCATAAAGGATGCCATAAGAAGTCTGAACCTGATGTACCTACAGCCATTTCCATTGGCTAGATCATATGACCCCTATGGTAGAATGCATAAAATAATGGGGAAGCCTATACATCAGAAACACCTAGAATATTTCTAGACTGATTGTGAGGATGAAGCAGAGGTAAGAAGAAGAAAATATCAAAGGCTCACCTTAAATCAGATAAGGACATTTGACTGAATCCTAGTGTCTGCACAGTTAAAAAAGGATGATGGTAGGACCATGTCAAATGAATATGAAGATAAGAAGGTGTATAATGACACCATCTCAGCCCTTGACCTAACACAACCTAAAGACATTTCCTTAGATCAGTTTACAGGTGGGGTGCTGCAGTTAACCCAAGCATGGGTAGATGAACAGATAAATAGACTAAAGAAAAGGGGTGTAGCCATTACAATAGATGCCAAGAAGAAAATGTAGGAGATCCCTGATGAAGAGTATGATGACTTTCTTAGTGAGAAAAGAAAATCTAATGGAGAAAGGCTACCTACCTAGAAACAAAGGAAAGGACCCCCCAGAAGAAAGAAAACTGATGATGAGCCTAAGGGGGTGATAATTGAAAGAATTTCCATACTAGTTTTAGGTGCATCCACATCAGGACATGCATCCACCTCATCTGCACCACCTTTGATGGATAAACCAAAGACCAAAAGAATCCTAAGGTCAGCTGTAGAAAATGAAAAAGTATAGGATGAGGGCCAAGCCTCACAATAGAATATGGAAGAAGATATCTCTCTTGAAGAAGAGCTAGTAAATAAAGAGCCTGCAGGTGATGACCCAATGATGGTCAGTAGGAAGAGGAGGGCAGTGCCGTTGACATCACCACCTAAGAAACAAAGAACATCTATGAGGGGTGATATCAGAACTAATCCTATAGTATTGAGAGGAGATGTGTTACAAGTATGGGCCTAACTGGTGTTGTCATTGATGTCAACATACTTCTATTGCATTAATGATAAGGATTGGATTAGTTGTGTGCTGAGGATATTGAGAAAATTAGTCTCAATCAGAAACAAAGAAGAACAAGGAAAACAGTAAGGTAAAAGACCAAGATAGGATGAGGATCAGAGGATGCAGATTGAAGGGTCTGTAGATATGTGTCTTAAGGTGGTCCAGAAGAGATTCCAAAGGTCCACATGAAGATCTGAAGAAGTTGCGGTCACTCAAGTATAACCGGTTCCGGCAGGTGCTCAAAGGTGACAGAGTGATACAGATACATCCAGTGAGATCCGATAATGCATTATCTTGTTCTATGGATTTGGTGGAGTGTTTAGAAAGTCCTTGTGAAGTGTCAACTGGATTGGTTCGTGGTCTGGTGGTTCGCAAGCATCTATTCCTTTGTGACAGTGATGACAGACTGTGTTCGTGAGGTTCTGGATGAAGGAGAGAAGAATTTCAGTAAGAAGATGTAGTGTGGATGTTCTTGGTGATTCAGGCAAGCTTGTGAATTTCTTTGGATCGTGTCCAATTCATGTTGGTGGTCTGCATTGGATTTTGGGTTCGCAATTGAAGAATTACTTCCGGTTGATGGTGTTCTTCCTAATACTGGTCGACCGGATGAGTTACACATCCTGCAGATGTTCTTGTAGATGTTTGCCGACTTAGATGATTATTCCTAAGTCAATTTCTTGTATAAATAAGGGATTGTAAAGTCATTTCAAGGGTGTGGCATGGAGATGAGTGTGTGGTAGCAAAGAGGAGAGCGAAAGGTAGAGCAGAAGTATTGAGCTTAATGGAATTGATTCAAGCATGGTGAAGATGCTATTTTCCAGTTCAAGTAGGTGATACTTATTTGTTTATAGAAAGTGTGTCTCTTGTAGGCAGTGAGCCTCTTGTGAGCAGTGAGCCCTAATTGGCATGTGCCATGTTGTTCTTTCTATTCTTCTAACATAGAATACATTCTTGGGTTAATCACCCCATGGTTTTTCCCTTAACTGGGTTTTCCACGTCAAAATCTTAGTGTCTTATGTGTTGATGAGTTTCTGCTTTTGATTTGAATGCATTATATTTCATGTTTAATATATTGCTAATCACAAAGAAGATTTAACTGTGTAAATTAAAGAAGTTTTTGCACAACTGATTCACCCCCCTCTTAGTTGTGTGCCCTAACTCTAACAATTGGTATCAGAGCCAAGTTCCTCTAAAAGGAGCTTAACCGCTTGAGGAGATCCAGGATGTCGTCTTACAAGAAGGATAGTCCGAAGTTTGATGGAACTAACTTTGCTCTTTGGAAAGGTCGCATGAAATGTCACTTACAGTGTATGGGAATGGCATACTGGTCCATGGTTACAAAACAGTATGTACCTCCACAGGGTGGTCCAACAACACTAAATGAAATCACAGATGCTAAAAATAATCTATGGACCAATAAGGCTCTTCTAAGCGCAT
The DNA here is from genome assembly GCA_027924645.1 of Cunninghamia lanceolata. Lineage (NCBI taxonomy): Eukaryota > Viridiplantae > Streptophyta > Pinopsida > Cupressales > Cupressaceae > Cunninghamia > Cunninghamia lanceolata. The sequence goes on along the minus strand of BSBN01000703.1, from coordinate 10,315,612 downwards.
TATCTGACTCAGAGCTCTCAAATGTTATTGACCTACCAACTACCTTTGAGATTTGGAATAAAATGGAACTTTTGCATGAAGGAGACCAGTACGTTAAATGTGCAAGGTTATAGAGTCTAAAAGGAAAATTTGAAAATCTGAAGATGAGAGATGATGAAAATATTACTACTTTTATGCCAAGAGTGAATGAGCTGGTTTGTGGAATTAGAAATGCTTGTGGAGTCTTGGATGAAAATGAGATTGTTGGTAAAATTCTTAGATCCCTTCCTGCTCTTACAAAATCAAGGCTGGTGCCATTGAAGAATTCAAAGCCCATACAACTGTCAGAAGAGATCAATTGGCTAGGAAATTAGCTACATTTGAAATGATAGAGTTTGGAGATGACCCCCCCAAGACTGAATCTACATTCAAAGCCAGTGCTTCTGTTAAAAGTAAACAAAGGTTTGATCCAGGAGAGAATTCTTCAAGGAAATTATCATGGTATGAAAAAGCAAGAAAAGATTTGGAAGAAGAGGAAGTAGAAACTGCTCAACTTGAAGCCCTTATTGCAAAGAGGTTGCCAAGAGGATCTGGTAAGTATGAAGGAAAATTACCTTTTAAGTGTTTTAACTGTAATAAGATTGGTCATTTTGCCTCAAGGTGTCTGGAAAGATTTTCAAGGCAAAATCCTAACAAGCCAAGGTTCCAAAAGAATTGTTACTATGTACATGAAGATGATGATAATGAAGGAGTAACAGATGATGAATCAGAGATAGGAAACAAATCTAGAAATGAATGGGTGTTCATTGCCATCAAGGAAGAAGATCCAATGTCCTCTATATCTGTCAATCTTAAGACTGTGGAAAGAGCTCTGGCTACCCAAATTGAAGAGAAGGATGATTGGGTCATTGACAGTGGATGCTCTCACCATATGACAGGTGACAAAAATAAGCTTGTAGATTTGGAAAGGTATGAAGGAGTGGTAAAGTTTGGTGACAATTCTGCTTGTAGAATCAGAGGAAGAGGAACTATTTCTTTTGATGGAAGACACAAAACTGGCAATGTACTATATGTTGAAGGTTTGACGCACAATCTTCTTAGTGTTGGACAGTTGGTGGACAAAGGCTATGATCTCTGATTCAAGGATGGAAAATGCAAAATCTTTGAAAGTTCTAGAATAGAGATTGCATCCAGTACTCAACCTAAAGGTAATATCTTCCACTTGATTGGTACTGGTAAAAACTGCTTATTTGTTCAAGTTGATCAGAGTTGGTTATGGCATAGAAGGATGTGTCATGTAAATTTTGATAATATCATCAAGATAAGCAATACTCAGGCTATGAGAGATCTTTTCCAAAACTGGTGAAACCTATGAATAGCTTGTGCAAGGAATGTCAGTTGGGTAAGCTGAGCAGAGTCACATTCAAAAGCAAGGAACTGTCTTCTACCAGATTATTGGACTTAATTCACACTAATCTTTGTGGTCCGACAAGAACCAGGAGTCTTCAAGGTGATAGATACTTCATGCTGCTAATTAATGACTATTCCCGAATGATGTGGGTAACCTTTCTAAAGGAAAAATGAGAAGCCCTTGAGAAATTCAAAATATTCAAGGCTATGGTGGAGAATGAAATAGGATTAAAGTTGAAATGTCAGAGGTCTGATAGATGTGGAGAATTCACATCTGGTGAGTTCATAGAATTCTATGAGAAACATGGAATTAAGAGATAGTTGTCTACTCCTAGGACTCCACAGCAGAATGGAGTAGTGGAGAGAAAGAACTAGACCATCCAGGAAGCATCTAGGACCATGATGATGGAGGCAAATGTTTCTCAAATCTATTAGAGAGAAGCTGTCAGCACTGTAGTCTATACTCTCAATCGAGTTCAAATCAGAAGAAATACCGGTAAGACTCCTTATGAACTTTGGTTTGGCGTTACTCCTACTATAAGATATTTCAGAGTCTTTGGTAGCAAATGTTACATCAAAAGAGATGAAGATCTAGGCAAGTTTGATGCTAGAAGTGATGAAGGAATTTTCTTGGGTTACTCTACTCAAAGCAAAGAATACTGGTGTTATAAAAAGAGTCTGAGAAAGATGATAGAAAGTACAAATGTGATGGTTGATGAGGGAATAGAGAAACCCTCAAGGTTTATGAATATGATGAAGATGATCAAAATGGTGTTCTCATTCAAGGAGTTCAATACTTTTCTAAAAGTCAGATTCAAATTGATTCTGTAAATCAGGAAGAAGAAATAGGTTTGAATGAGCTTGATCAAGAAGTAGAAGTGCAAGAAACTCCCAAAGTTCTAAGGTATGTAAGACTGAACCACTATAAAGATCAGATCATAGGTGTGCAAACTCGAAGGAGAATTGCTCAAAATTTAGATAAATATTGTCTGATTTGAAAGATTGAACCTAAGATAATAAATGAAGCCTGCAATGATGAAAACTGGACCAAAGCAATGGAGGAAGAGTTGATTCAAATTGAGAAAAATCACACTTGGGATCTTGTTCCCAGGCCTAGAAACAAGAATGTGATTGGAACCAAATGGGTCTTCTGGAACAAACTAAATGAAGTTGGTGAAGTAATTAGAAATAAACCCAGATTGGTCTACAAGGGCTATTCTCAAATAGAAGGAGTTGATTTTGAAGAAACTTTTGCTTTGGTAGCAAGAACTGAAGCAGTTAGATTATTTCTTGCATTTGCTGCCTTCAAGGATTTCAAGGTGTATCAGATGGATGTCAAGTCTTCTTTCTTGAATGGTGACTTGGAAGAAGAAGTATACATTGAGCAACTGGATGGATTTCAATTGTCTGAGCATGGTGATATGGTCTACAAGTTGAAGAAGGCACTGTATGGACTAAAGCAAGCCCCAAGAGCCTAGTATGAAAGATTGGACAAACATCTTTTGAAGATTGGTTTCAACAAAGGTACTACTAACACTAATTTATATTTCAAAATTGATCATGAAAACATCTTGATTATTGAAGTTTTTGTCGATGATATCATTTTTGGAGGAAGAGACAATATGTGTAAAACCTTTGCAAATCAAATGAAAACTAAGTTTGAGATGTCCATGCTCGGTGAAATGAATTTCTTCTTGGGTCTGCAAATCACTCAAACAAAGAAAGTAATCTTCATTTCTCAGACCAAATATGTAAAAGAATTATTGAAGAAATTTGGAATGGAAGACTCTAAACCAATGAATACTCCCATGGCAACCAGATGTAAGTTGAGCAAAGATGATGACTCACCTAAGGCTGATTAGAAAAAGTATAGGTCAATGATTGGAGGACTGTTATATCTTACTCAAATTAGACCAGACATTATGCAGGCTGTTGGTCTTGTTGCTAGATTTTAGGCTGATCCTAGAGAATCTCATGTCATGGCAATAAAGAGAATTCTCAGATATCTAAAAGGGATAGTTGAGTATGGTCTGTGGTATCCTAGAGATCATGATTTCTCTCTTCATGCATATACAGATGCAGATTGGGCAGGAGATGTGGATGACCGAAAGAGTACCAATGATGGAGCATTCTTTTTGGGGAAGAGATTGGTTTATTGGCTAAGCAAGAAACAAGAGGCAATATCTCTGTCTACAACTGAAGAAGAATATATTGCTACAGTAGGTAGTTGCACTTAAGTTTTTTGGATGAAGTAGATGCTAAGAGACATTAGAGTGGAATATGAGGAGCCTATCACAATTTTCTGTGATAATTCAAGTGCAATAAATATATCCAAGAATCTAGTGTTGCATTCAAAAACTAAACATATATCTATCAAGTTTCACTTTCTGAGAGAGCAAGTGAACAAAAATGAAGTCAGATTGGAGTTTGTGCCTTCCAAGGATCAGATTGTAGACATCTTTACTAAACCTCTTCCCAAGGAATCTTTTGAGTATCTCAGGAAGAAGTTATGGGTTATTTCCCGTCTGATGATGAACTAAGGTGCACTGTGGTGCATCAATTCAGTGGATGTCATAATCATATCTTGTGATCCGGATTGATGATGGGAAACTGCTACTTAGAGGGAGTAGCAAGTATGTTTCAGAAGTATTGGAACTACAAGTATGTGCCCTTTGCCATTGATGTTAAAGGGGGAGAAAAGACATGAAAAAAAAGTGGTTGCTGATCAAAGGGGGAGTAGTTAAGGGAGAAGAAGACATGTGAATGGTTGTTGCTGATAGGGGGAGTTGTGACAGAAAGGAGAAGTTCTTGGAGAAGTTCTTGTCTTGATGGTTAAACTAGTTTTTCGCATCATATGTTGCCATCAATGACAAAGGGGGATATTGTTGCAAGTATGGGCCTAACCAGTGTTGTCATTGATGTCAACATACTTCTAATACATTAATGATAAGGATTAGATTAGCTGTGTGTTGAGGATATTGAGAAAATTAGTCTCAATCAGAAACAGAGAAGAACAGGGAAAACAGTAAGGTAAAAGACCAAGATAGGATGAGGATCAGAGGATGCAGATTAAAGGGTTTGTAGATATGTTTCTTAAGGTGGTCTAGTAGAGATTCCAGAGGTCCACATGAAGATCTAAAGAAGTTGTGGTCACTCTAGTAAAACCAGTTCTGACAGGTGCTTAGAGATGACAGAGTGATACAGATAGGTCCAGTGAGATCTGGTAATGCATTATCTTGTTCTGCAGATTTGGTGGAGTGTTTAGGAAGTCGTTGTGAAGTGTCAACTCGATTGGTTCATGGTCTGGAGGTCCGTAAGCATCTATTCCTTTGTGACAGTGATGACAGACTATGTTCTTGAGGTTCTGGATGAAGGAGAGAAGGATTTTAGTAAGAAGATGTAGTTTGGATGTTCTTGGTGATTCAGGCAAGCTTGTGAAGGTCTTTGGATTGTGTCCAATTCATGTTGGTGGTCCGCATTGGAGTTTGGGTTTACAATTGAAGAATTACTTCTGGATGATGGTGTTCTTCCTAATACTGGCCGACTGGATGAGTTACACATCCTGCAGATGTTCTTGTAGATGTTTACCAACTTACATGATTATTCCTAAGTCAATGTCTTGTATAAATAAGGGATTGTAAAGTCATTTCAAGGGTGTGGGGTGGAGATGAGTGTGTGGTAGCAAAGAGGAGAGTGAAAGGCAGAGTAGAAGTATTGAGCTTAATGGAACTGATTCAAGCATGGTGAAAATGCTATTTTCTAGTTCAAGTAGGTGATACTTATTTGTTTGTAGACTGTGTGTCTCTTGTAGGTAGTGAGCCTCTTGTGAGCAGTGTTCTCAGGTAGTGAGCCCTAATTGGCATGTGCCATCTTGTTCTTTCTATTTTTCTAATAAAGAATACATTCTTGGGTTAATCACCCTGTGGTTTTTCCCTTAACCAGGTTTTCCATGTTAAAATCTTAGTGTCTTATGTGTTGATGAGTTTCTTCTTTTGATTTGAATGCATTATATTTCATGTTTAATATACTGCTAATCACAAAGAGGATTTAAGTGTGTAAATTGGAGAAATTTTTGTACAACTGATTCACCCCCCCTCTTAATTGTGTGCCCTAAGCCTAACAAGTTGGTGGTGAAGTTTTTAGAAAGGAAATGCAACATGATGTGCCACTTCCCACCATTATCAAGTTTAAAATAGAAAAAGCAGAGGAGCAGACAAAAGAAGCCTCCAAAGCAGGTCAGGGTGGTCCTTTCTCCTTAGAAGACACCGTGGACCTCTCAGATGATGAAGTTGTGCAAAATGTCACTTCTCAGAGGATGGAAACCCTTGCTTCCAGTACCCGCATGACTCCACATGGAACCCCATCAGCCTAGATGGTGGTATTAGAAGGGTTGAAGCAAACAACTCAAGAAGAGAAAGAAAGTAGCCCAGAAAGGGTAGCCTAACAAATCAGGCTTGACAAGTTAGTCAATCAGGTGACTAGCCCTGCAGTAATAGATTTCACATCCAGGGAGGATGTGACCTCCGAAGACAAAGTAGGTGCACCTAATAGAACAGAGAAAGTTGAAGAAGCCAAGCAAGTAGAAATAGAGAGCAATGCTCTAGGTATAGGCCAGCAATAGCAAGATATACCAGCTGAGTCAAAAATAGTTGAAGTCCAATAAAAAGGTGGAGGTGATAAGGACACATCAGGTGATGATGTCACCTCAACTCAAGAAACCACAAGAGAAAAAGATACATCAGGTCATGAGGACCTCAAGACACAAGATATCAGTACATCAGGTGTGGAACAAAATGTGACCCAAGATCAGGGTGATGCACCAGACCCAAACACACAAACAACCATGGATACAAATATGCCTCAAGGTGAGGAACATGATAAGGTGGATGAAACTTAGAAAGAGGTAGTGCAGGATCAAGCTCAAGATCATCATGTGGATACCCCACAAGATCCTTCCCCACAGAAAGAAGCCCCTCCAGAGGATGAAATGAAACAAGATCCCCCTCATGAGGAACATCATGAGGAAGGAATCAAGAAATCACCTTCTCCACCCATAATATAGATAGATACTGAAGATCAAGGTGAACATGATGATGACAAAAGACCACAAGGATCAAGAGATGAAGTGCCTCAGTGGCTTGAATAGGAAATAGGTACGGAACAAGGCTTTGAAATTAAAGAATTTGATGTTTCAACCTTGTTTACTGAGACAATCATGAAACCAAAGAGGAAATCCATGTTGACCTCGGCTATTAGAAGAGTTCCTAGTACATGCAGAAGGACTGCCCAAGTAGCACTTCCCACTATAGAAAAGGAGAAGGGCAAGATCACCCTAGAGGAATTCCAAATCACCACAGTTGATTTGGGTTTTGCTAATGAGGACCAAGAGGGTCAAGAAGAGAAGGTTATCATTGATTCTTTAACCCAAAGGGTAAAGAAAGAGAAGGAGAAAAATAAACAACACAAAGAGCACATTGCTCAGCTGCATTCATATATAAAGGGGTTGATTAACCCTGATAATACACCAATTAATTAGGAAGTCCCATTGACTGTCATCTCTCAGGAGGAGGTTAACAAGTTGGACCTCATGAAGCATGAATCAGTAATCATGAGGAAGTGGATGCTATCAGTGCTTATAGGACCTAATGAAGTATTGAGAACCTCTTTACAGAGGTGGAATTCTTTGAGTACTTTGAAGAGGAAAGTGGATAAAATACAGAATGAAACAGGAAGGAGGTCATTCCAGCTAGAAAAAGCCTTAAATGCTCTAAGTGAAATAAAGAGGATTAATCCTTAGGTCCTGATAAATAATCAGGTATTAAATAATAACACTGCCCTGCTAGTAGATGTATGGTATGAGGACATCAGGTTCAAATGCGATATCCGGAAGAAATGTAGTGGTAAGCTAAGGGATATCAGTATAAAGCTACACAATATTATGGCCTATGAAGTAGAAGTCCTTGAAGCTCTAGAAGGAAAAGTGGAGGGGGAGATTGAAAACCAAGATGGAGACTTTGCTATCAAGGCTTTACATGATAATTTCCAACCGGTAGCACCTGATAGAAGAGGCAATGTATAAGATCATGAGGATCAAGGTCAGGGTGGAAAATTATCATGAAACTTTAAATAACAAAAAAGGCAAGTTGGAGGCACTCAAAGATAAATTTTAGGCTCACAAGCATGCTATCACTAAAGCTAAAACTCAAGATGGCGGGGTGGTAGAAAAAATGGTACAAGCCTATGAAAATATCAGGACAACAATGAAGGTTCGTATACAGGATGATATTCATCAGGGTGATAGAGATACAGAAAGTAATGAAGATGATGATCATGATGAAGAAGAAGAAGATAAAGAAGAGGAGCCCAAGGAATGAATGAAGATGCAGCACAAAGAAGACATATGCATCAGGTACTTATAAGATAATAAGTCATCTAGATGGTTGCCAGCTGGCAACCTGTGCCACGAGAAAGGTGTTGACTAAGTCAAAGAGAAATTATATACAATTGATCTTGATTGACAAATCCTGACCGTAGGTCATTTGTAACTGCTCCCTCAAGTTAGTCTATAAAAGGTGCAGAGGTGCCACATTTTGAACATTCAGAAGGTTAATTGAAATTTGATTGCTGAAATATCAGGACTTATTTCAAAGCTATTGTAAATGTACATGTTATACATACTTAATGAAAGATAAGACAATTTGATTACAAATCATTATAAATCCTGAGTAATCTATGTTTGAAGTCTTGATACATGCTTTGATCAGCTGCATCCCTTGGACTGCTTATCAGTCTGCATGTGTTGTTTTCATTCATTATCCTTTGAAGTTAGCATCATCTATATCTAGTTGTGGAACATCCTAGTGAAAATATGGTTTGATTTCTTCTCCTCATGAATGTATCTTGTATGTATGTGGTTCAATAGCTAAAGATTCACCAAAATTAGAAACATTCTTTTAAATTTCTTTGAATTTCATAAAAATTCATCATCACAATTGCAAATAACAAAGAATTAAAAGCAAATAAACATGAAATATGTTGACATCTCATAGATAATTGGAAATACATAGCATATTTAGAGTTAAAGCATGGTAAATTGACAAATATCATGCAAATATCTACTTACAGATACATCATTTAAGTAAATATACTGTGTAAAAGAAAGAACAAGTTCATGATGATCAATAATCAGAAGAATTGATCAAACTTGCAAATACATCAACTATCTTTGGAAATAGAGTAACAATAACCTCTTTGTGGAGTATATTTATAGGAAACAAAATCTACTAATCATTTAAACAAACGTAAGGCCCCTTGAAATGGAAAACAACATGTCACATCAACCTCTGAGTAATGTCAGATGATCATGACCTAATCAACAGAGACTTGGAGTCATCAGCTTATCTTAAGTTGATTGTACTTTACAAGATAATAAAGGTTTGTTGTGCAAATTTTTATGCATGTTGTTATGACTAATAACCATCATCAACATAAATTGGTGCTAGAAGGAGAGCCCCTTCATCATCATTAGGTTTTATCTGGTTTGATGATGTAGATAGTAAGGTAACACTCAAACACCTCTGTATTTCAAGTCATATGCAAAGATTTGCTATTTTAAGTCTATGCACGCTAATCCTTTGTGAAGATTTCAAAATTGAGCATAAGTATTGCAAGCTTTGTCGTTGATCACTATGAATTTTCAAAGATAAGCTCTATTTTAGGTAAATGTGCTAAAGCCTTGAAGTAACCTGCTTTAGAAACCTGATATCTAGTCGCTTGTGATAGAAAGCCTCATATCACCTCATATTTGCATCCTTTCTGCAAATATTCTGTAAATATCTAGTTAGTTTTCATTTCTGACCATAAATACAGCCTTTGCTAGGGAGTTTCAATTGATCTTTATAGTAATTAGGCCAATTTTCCTTAAATTTAAGAAATCCTAGCTCTCAAGACAAACACTAGGTCCAGATCTAGTGGACTCTTTAAAGAACTACCTATCAGGGAATTAGACCTAGAACAATAGACATTCATCACTCTCTTGGGTCTAGTGCATTAGGAGCTTCACCAGAACGTCCTCCTGTCACTCCTATCAGGTTACAAACACATACAGGACCACCTGTCACACCTCAGGTCCATCCTCCACCAGTTACTATGTCATTCTTTACAGCAGAGTCACCTCTGACTTTCTTGGCATATCATGCTTTGCCTAAAAATCTTGATAAAATTTGTCCTACGTATCATCTATATTAGGATGCTGATGATCACATCAGAATGTTCAAGGAAGCTTGTTGTAGGGATAGAATTGAGCATCAAGATGTAGTATGTAAGTTATTTCTATTTTCCTTAGGGGAAGAGGCATATAACTGGTATATCAGTCTTGGTTAGGGTTCAATTAGTTCATGGGCTACCTTGGAGAAAGCCTTTAAGGATATGTTCAAAATACCTATAGATCCTTCAATGAATTATGATTTGTTTTCCATCATCAAGCGATTTGAAGGAGAACCTATTGCTAATTTTAACACAAGATTCCAGAAAATGCTCTCAAAGTTAGTTGCACCTTATGTTGTAGCAGATAAAGCTGCTAGGAGCATATATTACTCAGCTTTAGATCCCTTGACTTCCATGTTTATCAGGAGAGCACATCCTGGTGTCAGAACTTTGATAGGAGCTTTTGAAGAAGTTGTCAAAGTTAGTCAACAATTGGTTCCTACTCCAACACCAAACATTGCATTCCCTACACTTCCTAGTTATCCTACATATCCTTCTCACCAATAGACCAATGGAGCCATGATACCTCCAGCTGTGATGCCAAGCCCTTTACAGATACCCCCACTCAGCATCATGCCTCATCCAAATAGAAATGGTCAGATGTTACAATATCCAGAACATACACAAGCACCTCAGGTTGTAGATTAGTCCAATAATAATAACAATGGATCTTCCTTTTTCGAGCCCCAAATAGAGAATGTAGTGGCCAAAGTTTAGGAAGAGAAAGAAGAAATTAAGGAAATATCAGCACAGTTAAGGAAACTCACTACTCAGATCACTCATCTGAGGAGTTAGAACTTCTATTCTCAACCAAATAAGAATAGAGGTTATGCTAATGACAGACCTAATTATCCTGATAGGGGATACAACAATAACTGCAATAAAATTAATGGCAACAATAATCCTCCTAGACAGCCTAGAGTGTGGAACACTAGGCCAAACAATGGTTCTTTGCCATCACCCCTAGATAATCAGCCTCCTAGTGAACCTAAGCAAACCACTAGAGTGAACCTTACAGAAGTAGCCCTTACAAACTGGTGTAGGATACATAACACCAATGCTCATGCAGAGCTATATTGTCCTCAATTTCAGATTGGTACCAGTATATTCCAAACTGAAGTGTCCAATACTTCAGGAAATCCACCTCATGTAGAAGGAAATGAAATTGTCCCCACCAATGCTCATGCAGAGCTATATTGTCCTCAATTTCTGATTGCTACCAGTATATTCCAAACTAAAGTGTCCAATACTTCAGGAAATCCACCTCATGTAGAAGAAAATGAAATTGTCCCCCATGGATATGATTCTGCTTTAGTGCTAGAAAGCTTCATGCATCATCCTCATCAGCAGACAATGTCTTCTCACTAGGATTATACTTTAGCATGTGATGAGTCAGCCCTGGCTTTTGAATCTAATTATGTTTTTCCCTTCAAGGATGAAAATGAGCCCTCAATTGAACATGAAGAGGTACATGCTTATCAATAGCAATATCAGGGTAGGCATAATTACAACCTGAGGAATAACTCAAATAGACCTGCTGGTCCTTTGACCACATCCTTGCCTCCAAATAATTTCAACACTCCACCTAATCCTAAGGCAAGTAACAACCTTAGATTTCCCAAGGTTAATGCTCAATACTTAGCATCACCAAATACAACACCAAAAGCTGCTAATCTGCCTCTTGAATCTGATAAATTGGTCACTTACCTGGCTGATGAAATGAAAAAGATTAAAATTAGCCTGTCATTATCAGAGTTGCTTAAAACCCCTGCTATCAAGAAGCTTTCATGAAATCATTAGATGATCCTGCTCCAAAAGAGGATAGTCATACCTTAGGTTAGTCTGGAAATAAAGATCATGCTGCTAGAGATGCTAATGTTAAACACAATGTGCCAGCTACTGTTCAAGCTGTAGAGACCTCACACATGAGTCTTTACAGAGACAAGAGTGAGTCACCTCCTTTCCTCCTTACCATAAGGATGTTTAGTAAATATTTGCATAACTGCTTAGTAGACTCAGGAGCATCTACCAATGTAATGCCCCTGTCCATATGCAATGCTTTAGGGTTGCATCCTGCTAAATCATTAAAGAAAGTAACACAATTAGACAAAACAAAGGTGAGTATGGTAGGAGAACTAACTCACATTCATATGTAGTTGGCATCAGACCTAAGAATCTAGCACTACATTGATATTCAGGTAGTTGATATACCTGATACCTATGGGATGTTACTTAGCAGGGACTAGTCAAAAACCCTTAATGGATACATGTCAACTGATTTCAGTCATATGTGGTTGCCTTGGAAAGGGAAACCAAATCAAATAAGGATAGATGCTGAGCCTTGCATGAAACACATGATCATAGAATATAATAAAACCAACAAGATCATGTATATGGATGTAGAACCCAGAGTTTACTCCATTAGGCCCTAGACTGTCAAGATATAAGAAATCTTGATGTATGATGTTCATCATCATGATGATGATATTTAGGATGATAAAATAATTTTAGAATCTGATTGTAACCCTAAAAATGAAATAGAGGTAGATCACTTCAAGAATTTTGAGATGCACTTGTCCAAATAGGTGAAACGATGTCAATTATTAAAAATGTCTGTTCATGATGTTCTAATTGATGGATGGTGCAGGTTACATGATGAGGTGCATTTTGAAAAGACTTGTGATGCTTGCTTAGACATGATGGAGCTGAAACAAGCATGCAGTGAAGCATCTTCATCAAAATCCATGGTAAGTTCTACAGATAGTGATATAGACACTGATTTTTGTTTGTCATCTGCAGAAATAGGAGAATACACATATCATGATGAAGGTCATATTCGGATGATAGAGGAGATACTAGTATATAACAAGAGTAATGTTAAAAGAAACATGAAAATCACCCCAGGGAGTGATTGTTTGGTAGAATCAGATTATGAGTTATCTGATGAAGATAGGGGCAGTAATTTGTCCAAGTTTGAAGAGTTTTTATCAAAAGAGATTCAAAAGATGACACAGTAGCAAAGATCTCCACAAGATGTCTTGATTGAGGGATGATGTAGGTTACATGAAGCACCACATTTAGAAAATGCTTGTTCATTGTGTCTGCATATTCTGAAAAGGCAGATGTTGCCTAGTCAAGAAGATTTTCCTTCTGATGATAAAAGGAAAGAAGAAATATCAACTTCACATCAGCCAGATAGGGTGAAATTTGAGAAAATTGAGTCACCAAAATTGAAATGGATATCAAGTGGTGCAGCTGCTAGAGCTAAAAAGAAAAGAGAAGGCCCAGACAAGCCTTTGTCTAAAGATAAGCCATGGATCCTCAGGTTTGATGGATCCAAGTCAAAACAAGGGGCTAGAGTAGGGTTAGATCTTATTGATCCATCTAGAAAATCCTACTTAGAAGCATACAAATTGCAATTCCCATGCACAAATAATGTGACAGAGTATGAATCTCTAATTCATGGGATATTGTTTGCACTTAGAAAGAAAGTGAAGATTCTGCATGTCTATGGAGACTTAGAATTGGTTGTGAGACAGGTAAGAGGTATATACTCTTGTAATTACAAGAACCTGTCCAATTATAGACATAGGGTATGGGACTTGATAGAAGATTTTGATGCATTCAACATCACCCATGTACCCAGAGAACAAAATCACAGGGCAGATGCGTTAGCCTAGGATGCTAGTACTTTGGAACCATTGTCCATATCCAGTTTGAAAAGATTCTTAGTTGAATTAGTATCAATAGCTTCTGTGCCAGATAATGTAAGTAACTTTGAAGTATTTGATGATGATTAGCATATATTAGACTTCATTTCCAATAGGGATGTCTTTGATGCACATATCATAGATGAAAGGAATGTAGAAGACCATATCTGGGAAGAAGAAGAAATCCTAGAGTTTCCTAGTAATAAGATTCCTAAGGGAATGATAGAGCTGCAAAGATCATTTGATCTAGATAACATGCTAAAATAGAAAAATCTTCCAAAAGTAGATGGAGGACATTACTCACAGATTAACATAGGACAAGATGATGAAAAAAAAATGTCCTAATTGGGAAAGTCTGTACAGAAGAGGAGTTGGAAGAAATAACTCAAGCGCTTAAGGACTATATCCATGTCATTACTTGGACATATGATTAGTTGAAAACTTATGCTACATCAATCATCACTCATGCTATACCTTTGAAGCTAGAAGTCAAGCCTTTTAGGCAGAAACAAAGACTAGTCAATACTTTACTGGAGCCCATCATTTTTGAAGAGGTTAAGAAACTGCTCAATGCTAGGATCATATTTTCTGTGAGACATTCAACTTGGGTGGCAAACCCGGTCCTAGTAAGGAAGAAGAATGGTGACATCAGGTTGTGTGTAGACTTCAAAAACTTAAACAAAGCTTCTAAGAAGGATAACTATCCTTTGCCTTCTCTGGATGAGGTCCTACAAATTGTAAATGGTGCCAAGATGATGTCATTTCTAGATGGTTTCTCTGGTTACAACCAGGTGATGGCGGACAAAATAGATAAATTGAAAACAACATTCACCACAAAGTGGGGAATATTTGCCTATAGGTGCATGCCTTTTGGGTTAATAAATGTTGGAGCCACATTTCAACAAGTGATGGATATAGCCTTCAGAGGCTTGATTGGTAAATGCATAGTCATATACATGGATGACTTGACAATTTTCTCTAAAGAAAGAGGAAATCATGTTGAAGACCTTAGGAAGGTACTAAAGAAATGTGAACAATATGAGATATCCCTAAACCCTAAGAAGTGCATATTCAGGGTAACCACAGGGAAGTAGTTAGGCCACCTAATAATAGAAAATGGGATCATCATTGACCATGATAGGGTAGAATTGATCATGAAGATACAGCTTCCTGGAAGTAAGAAGGAGCTCAAATTTTACTTTGGTAAGATTAATTTTGTTAGAAAATTTATTATTGGCTTTGCAGAGATTGTCAGACCCTTGAATGCCATGCTCAAGAAGGATGCCAAAATTGAGTGGACACCTGAAGCTAGAGCAACTTTTGAAGATATTAAGAAAGCTGTATCTAATGCTCCAGTTCTGATCAGTCCAGATTATACCAAAGACTTTTACATTTACTCATTTGCTTCAGAGCATACATTTGAAGTAGTATTAACACAGAGAAACGAGGCCAAAGAAGAAAAGCCTATAACCTTCATGAGCTGTCCTTTTAGAGATGCAGAACTCAGATACATGTTTGTTGAAAGACAAGCACTTGCTCTAGTTCAAGCAGTTAAGAAGTTCATGCATTATATCTTAAGAAGTAAAGTGATTGTTGTAGTATCTGATGTAGTAGTAAAGATGCTTTTAATACAAAGTGAACTAGGTGAGAAGAGAGCCAAATGGATTACTATCCTCCAAGAGTATGATATGGACATTACACTTATGAAATTAGTAAGGGGACAAGCATTGAGCTAGATGATATCAGAAATTGATCCTAATATCATGAGCCAACAATATGTTATTAATGCAAAGGAAAATGGAGAATGGTATTTAGACATCAGGCACATCCTAATTACTGGAAGATGCCCTTCAAGATTGCAGGCCTCACAAAGGAGAGCCTTAAAGATAAGATCATAGAAATACATGATAAAAGGAGTTTGTTTCAAGAAGAATTATGAGGGGGTATATCTTAGATTCCTGGAAAGGTAGGAAGCAGACAAGGTGTTATCAGGATTACATGACAAGTTTGGAATTGCACATGGATCATCCTTGGCCACCACTCATGCTATCCTCAAGGCAGGGTATTACTGGCCCACTATTTTTAAAGATACTATGGAACACATCAAATGTTGTCATATGTGTTAGGTTGCTGCAAATAGAGAAAGATATACTGCTCAACCATTGCAGCTAGTGATGGAGATAAGCCCATTTGCTCAATGGGGGATGGACTTCATAGGACCTATGAATCCTCCGTCATCTTCAGGCCATAGGTATGTTTTGACTATTACTGATTACTATACCAGGTGGACTAAAGCTATCATCAATAAGACATGTAATGCTAAGGATGTTATCAGGTTTTGGAAAGCAATATAGTAACCAGGTATGGAGTTCCTTATGCTTTGGTATGTGATAATGGGTATGCCTTTGCTTCAACAAAATTATTAGGTTGGGCTTTTGACTATGGGATCATCTTGAAATTCTCCTCAAATTACTATCCCTAAGGGAATGGATTAGCAGAATCCACAAGTAAAAATTTATTGAACATCATAAAGAAGTTGATAGAAAAGAACCCAAGGGAGTGGAACACCCTACTTAAATATGCCTTGTGGGTAGATAGAACCAGGATGAAGGCTGCATTAGGAAATTCACCTTTTCACTTAGTATATGGGGTGGACCCCATCATCCCTATTAACCTAAAGATCCCTACACTATAGTTTGCACAAGGATACCCATGCATAGATAATAAACAAGAAGTCAGGTTGCTTCAATTGATGCACCTAGAAGAAAAAAGAAGTAAAGCAATTGACCAATTTGCTAAACATCAGGCTATTGTTAAGCATTGGTTTGACAAAAGAGCTAGATTTAGAAATTTAGTCCTGATGTGGGACAAAGCACATGAAAGAAAAGGAGATCATGGTAAGTTTGATAAACTTTGGATAGGTCCCTTTCAAGATTTAGAAATTTTAGGAGACAACACTTATAGGCTAAGGACTTTAGCCAGTGAGGATGTTCCATTACCAGTTAATGGACATTTCCTCAATCATTATTTTCAATCCTGAAGTAGTACCATGTAAGTCATGTGTATCATAGTGTGCATATTTGTATAGTTGTTTGTACAATTTTGTTGTTTTTGTTTGTTTGCTTGTTGAGTTCTATTTTGGTTAGTCAAGATGATGCAGCTCATCACCCTAGGAAAATAACCAAATTGTTAAGATTCAAGTGTTGAGAATAGATTCATATATAGGTTATGACTCATTTTGAGAAGTATTGGTGATTAGGTCTGTGATATCTTTTCATCAGGGTGCCCTTTCTTGACCAAAGTGATTCTTTCACAATGACTCACCTAACAGCCTTGGGTTTGTTGAACACACAAGTATAGGTGTTAAGTGAAAAATCTAAAGGGACTCCCTTGCTACCAATGCAGTCTCCAACCTCAATTAACAAGTGACCATACCTTACATACTAAGCTTACATGATGATATCATATGAATATAGAGATAAATATTGAAAATCAAAAAAGAAAATAAAACTAGGCCATCTAAGTAACTCTACTGGGGCTATAGACACCTACTCGTAGTGGGGCTCTACTTAGGGGGATTGTATAGATAACCTTGTCGGGGCTATTGATGCCTGTTGGTAGCAAGGCTCTATCAAAGTAAGCTATGAGGGATGCTCCCAAACTATGTAGCTTAACATCATTTACTCATGTTTTCAACTTGCTTTCAAGATGAGGCTAATTAATTATTTGCACACACTTGATCCTTTGTTAGCATTGTTGCCATGATGAAAACCTTATCATTCAGAAAGATTATAATACTTATACTTAGAAGGAGTTAGAATACTATGTTAGAATGTGATCACATCACTTGAATCATTGGAATTTAGTTGTTTTCTTTGGTGGCAAGTTGTTGTGTGGTTACACAACACAGCCCATTTTGACTTGACAAAACAGGGACCCAACTCTTTTTGCTGCTTTGGCTTGTGTCATTTTTTTCTACTTTTCGACGGTCTGGTAAAAGTAGGTCATGCAGATAACCCTGTAAGGGGGTAGACAGGTCATCATGATGAGGTTAGTTTGTCAAAGCCAGTATTTCGTTTTATCAACCTCATAGTTGGAAAGTACATGAAGCTCCATGCAGGTTGCCTTTTAGATCACCCTAAAATTCCTTAAGGAGAGAAAGTTATGATAAGTTAAAGTTCTAGTCAAACCTGATATTATGAGGGGGGGTCATATTTCAAACATCAATCACATTATATAAGATCACCCTAATATCAGTTTATCACCGGATAATCACTTAGTCTACAAACTCTAGATGTAAATTTTATGTGATAGCTATCATTGGTTCGTCAAATGACTCCATACATTTTGCGAGGGTCATACTTTCAATATCACCCTATTGCAAAACATCATCCAATGCCAATATGATGATGACATCATCTAAACCTGATGAACAAAGGAAATCACCCTAATGGTGATATCATCATTCTTTTTACCTCACGGAGCTATGTATCCAATGATCACCCTATTCAATAACATGACGATGATGTCATTATAATACAACGTTCAAACGAAGTCATCAACATGCTAATGTCATCCTGATCTTTTTGAGGGGGGTCATTTTGTTTGCAAGGTCATATTTTGAACATCCCCTGATTTTAAAATCATGACCTAATATACACATGGTCAAACCTTTAACCACCTAACTCGATTCTTTTGTATTAGTTTTGCCACTCAAAAGCGGAAGGTCATTTTGCACAGGGGGGTCATATTTTGAATATCACCTAATCTTCTGAAGATCACCCCCTACCTCCTATTTCATAACATTTAATGCACATAAATGCGGTAGACGAATTCCCACCGATTGCGAATACGATTCAAACACTTGGCAACATCCATGGATTCTCTAAGGAAGATCAATGGATTTAATCGATTCACCTCAATTTTACCGTAATCTACTATATAGATATGTTTAAAGGTAAGTTTCCAAGGTTATTCTTATTTACCTTGTGAAAAAATAAGAATTTATAGAGTGCATAAGTCAAACCCCATACGAGCTAGCTATGAACGGATGAGAACTTCTAGCGCAATAGATCAGGTGATTATCATCATTTGCGGTCCTTGTCCATAATCATTCATCTAATCCAAGAGGAAAGTGTTATCATGTAAGTAATTTAAAACCCTACTATTGCTGTTTTCTGCATGTCTAGGTAGTATGTCCTTGTGGTTTGGATTTGTAAAAATGCATATCATGATGAAGTAAAGATTAATAAATATAGTATGCATGATGTCGTAGATATAAAGTGTTGTATGAATGCATATGAATATTGTATGGTAAGACCAGGCATGTTTGTTGCAGGAGTCCATGGCGGACCTTAGGTGGAACAGGTCTAATGCAGAGTTTCTTAAGCCCATGTATGTTCAACCTGAAGGAGTACAATTCAAGTATGGCATCATTGGGGACACTCACCAAGGAGATACAGATTTGGTAGCATGGTCCACCAGAATAGATCATGACAAAGATAATACCCTTCTAGATGCAATATATGTATCAGGAATGCGGCATGCAACTGGATTCCCATATGCCATGGAAACCCCAGAACTGGTAGTATAATGCACCAGGAACTATAATCCTCAGACCGAGCAGGTAGAGAAGCATGGAAGGGTATATGCAGACTTTTCAATTAAGGGCATCACATCTACTTTCAATTTTTCAATTGGAAAGATAGTGGTTAGTGTGGATCTGTATAAACTAGAGACAAAGTATGAAAACAATAAGAAGAATGCAAGGAAGAGGATGTACCAGTGGAGGTCTAAGAGCAGCACCTACACTACCTCTGCTAAGTTGCCAGTACACCTATACAAATTTGATTTTGATGATGAATATCAATACATGATTGCCATGCTCAGCAGGATGACAGGCTAGCCTCATGCTGGAAATTTTAAGAATTGGATGTTTGGGATCAGCCAAATGATTCTTTACATAGATAATAAGCCATTATGGGCCAAGGTCATTAGTGATGCATTGGATGAACAGATGAGGACCCTGGGAGGTCAAGAATGGTCATTCCATATGAACTCATATGTTGTCTATTCATGTGCCTACAAAGGAACAATTGATGCACTGACTACAGCAGGTAAGATTAGTGATGGTGTAGATGATACCCACATATGGGATCATTATCCTCAATTACAGAGCAGGAACTACCTCTTTGATTACAAGTTGGTGAATGATACATTCTCTATGCATCTAGTTAGAGCTATAGAAGAGGATAGAACTAAGAGATTGAGCATGGAAGCTCAAGTTGTATATAAACATGGTGCCTGGCTCATCTAGTATGCCACTTTTTCATATATCAGAATATAGGGATTTGAAGAACAACCCTTTATGCTACCTAGGTACCCTACTGATGGGGTAGTCCTGATGGAATTTTGAGACAAATATCTACCATACTGGAGGCATACAAAGCATAGAAGAAGATTCCCCCACTACTATTTCCAATATCTATGGGGTGGTACATGTGCCCTGATTTAGAGAGCATAAAGGATGCCATAGGAAATCTTAACCTAATGTACCTACAGCCATTTCCATTGGCTAGATCATATGACCCCTATGGTAGAATGCATAAAATAATGGGGAAGTCTATACATCAGAAACACCTAGAAGATTTCTGGACTGATTGTGAGGATGAAGCAGAGGTGAGAAGAAGAAAATATCAAAGGCTCACCTTAAATTAGATAAGGACATTTGACTACATCCCAGTGCCTGCACAGTTAAAAAAGGATGATGGTAGGACCATGTCAAATAAATATGAAGATAAGAAGGTGTATAATGACACAATCTCAGCCCTTGACCTAACATAGCCTGAAGACATTTCCTTGGATTAGTTTATAGGTGGGGTACTGCAGTTAACCCAAGCATGGGTAGATGAACAAATAAATAGACTGAAGAAAAGGGGTGTAGCCATTACAGTAGATGCCAAGAAGAAAAGGTAGGAGATCCCTGATGAAGAGTATGATGACTTTCTTGGTGAGAAAAGAAAACCTAATGGAGAAAGGCTACCTACCCAGAAACAAAGGAAAGGACCCTTCAGAGGAAAGAAAACTGATGATAAGCCTAAGGGGGTGATAACTAAAAGAATTGCCATACTGGCTGTAGGTGCATCCACATCAGGACAACCATCCACCTCATCTACACAGCCTCTAATGGATAAACCAAAGACCAAAAGAATCCTGAGGCCAGCTGTAGAAACTACAAAAGTACAGGATGAGGGCCAAGCCTCACAACAGAATATGGAAGAAGATATCTCACTTGAAGAAGAGCTGTTAAATAAAGATCCTACAGGTGATGACCCGATGATGGTCAACAGGAAGAGGAGGGCGGTGCTGTTGACATCACCACCTAAGAAACAAAGAACATCTATGAAGGGTGATATCAGAACTGATCCTATGGTATTAAGAGGAGCTAGTGGTGAAGTGTTTAGAAAGGAAATACAAAATGATGTGCCACTTCCCACCATTATCAAGTTTAAAACAAAAAAAGTAGAGGAGAAGACAAAAGAAGCCTCCAAAGCAGGTTAGGGTGGTCCTTTCTCCTTAGAAGACACCATGGACCTCTCAGATGATGAAGTTGTGCAAAATGTCACTTCTTAGAGGATGGAAACCCTTGCTTCTAGTACCCACATGACTCCACATGGAACCCCATTAGCCTAGATGGCAGTATTAGAAGGGTTGAAGCAAATAGCTCAAGAAGAGAAAGAAAGTAGCCCAGAAAGGGCAGCCCAACAAATCAGGCTTGACAAGTTAGTCAATCAGGTGACTAGCCCTGCAGTAATAGATTTGACATATAGGGAGGATGTGACCTCTAAAGGCAAAGCAGGTGGACTTGATAGAATGGAGAAAGTTGAAGAAGCCAAGTAGGTAGAAATAAAGAGTAATGCTTTGGGTATAGGCCAACAATAGTAGGATATACCAGCTGAGCCAAAAATAGTTGAATTCCAACAAAAGGGCAGAGGTGATAAGGACACATCAGGTGATGATGTCATCTAGACTTAAGAAACCACAAGAGAAAAAGATACATCAAGTTCTGAGGACCTTAAGACACAAGATGTCAGTACATCAGGTGTGGAACAAAATGTGACCGAAGATCAGGGTGATGCACTGGACCCAAACACACAAACAACCACAAATACAAATATGCCTCAAGGTGAGGAACATAATAAGGTGGATGAAACTTAGAAAGATGTAGTGCAGGATCAAGCTCAGGATCATCATGTGGATACCCCACAAGATCCTTCCCCACAGAAAGAAGCCCCTCAAGAGGAAGAAATGAAACAAGACCCCCCTCATGAGGAACATCATGAGGAAGAAATCAGGAAATCACCTTCTCCACCCAGAATAGAGATAGATACTAAAGATCAAGGTGAACATTGTCATGCCCACATTTCCCATGTGGTCACGACACACAATGCACATGTCATGTCCACATTTGCCATGTGGTCATGACATGAACTACGAAAAATGTTTCTACCTATCCCTAGGAACCCCCTCACATATGTCTGCATGCTTAGTGGCAATACACCTAAGGCGTAAACATGTCAACATAACTGTGATGGTGAAAGTCGTCTAGGGGGTATGCAACACATAGGGTGTCGTTTCTAGGGTTAGACTGATTTAATCTAAACCCTAAGTTTCCTAGGTGAAGATGATATCACTAGCATCTAACCCTAACTTAACTCAGATCGAAAAGAGATTTTAGTAAAACAATGACAAGATGGCGCGTGATTAAAGTGGAATGATGGATTAAAATTAAATAAAACAATGCATAAAATATACCCTAGAAATCTAGCAAAATTTTGGTAGCATAACACATTTTTGATAAATGCAAAAATAAATTTAAAAAATAATTCATCAATAGGAAAATAAAATTTAAGAGTAAAATTAAATAAAACTTAAGAACAAATTTCAAATGATTTAAAACAAAATAATAAAATATTAAAATAAATATTCTGCCAAGGTCGAATAAATTGACTTGGCATAAAGGAATAAAAATTTGAAAATAAAATAATAATAAATAATGACAAGACGCCAAATAAATCCAAGGAGAAAATCGAGTCCGTTATTAAATATAATTTTGACAATTATATTTAATAACTAACTCAAAAATTTAATAGGTGAGGGAGGAGAGTTTAAATAACTCTCCCCGTAAAATAATGATAAAATAGATCAATAGATAAAAATGCTAAAATCCTGCTAGGGAAGATAAAATGCAATAAAATAAAAGAAAATCCTAGCAAGGACGAATTAATCAACAAGGGAAAATTTCTTCCCAAAAGGAATAAAATTAACCCTTCCCAAAAATTAAATTTCTAATTACAATACAATATTCAAATGCAAAGAAGAATTACCCCATTCAAATTTAGAAAATCAATTAAAAGATTCCCAAGAGTTCAATTAAACAATAAAGGGAAAAGGATGTTTTAAATAAAGAGTAAAATAAAACCCCACAATTAAAATCCTCCTAAATAACATATCCTCACAAACAAAATGAAAAAAGCCCTAATAAATTTAAAATTGTTTTCTAATGACACGGTTGACCTAATTTCTCTTTTCTATTACTTTCCTTCTTGCCCTAATCTCTAATTTTCATCTTCCTTCTCTTTGTTTTGTTTTGTCTTCTATTTTGCAGGTTAGGGTTTGTGAGAGCTTTGGAGGCCATGATTGAATATGCCATTACCTCTCATAGAGGTGTACACATCTGTATGCATTCAGATGAAAACTATGTTTTCATTCTTTTCTTTGTTAAATGGTGACCAGCACAATAATTAAAAAAATGGAGTTTAAAAATTTCTTGCAGGCTGAGGAGTGAAGGGAGGCCGACGACGGCGGTTCTAAGAGGGGCAGTATAGAAGCAACTGGTGGAGGCAGAGAGCGGTTTGGGGGGGTGTGAGGTACACAGAAGAGGAGGGCCGCGGGGTGGCTAGACCAAAGTTGCTGACTATTGGGGATCGGCAGGGTAGAGGGTTCCATTGGGGGTGTGGGATGGGAAGCAAAGCCTCCACCCACACCCGCGGGTGTGGGTGGAGGCTCCGCCTCCCATCCCACACCCCCTTATGACTTGTAAATTATGGGGGCTGTGGCGCTACGACCCATAGTCCCACCTATTGTTATTTCATTTTTTTTTGTTTTATAAACTTAGAACTATCAAAACAACAGTCCGTCCATAGCTGGAAACACAACATTCTCCTTGTAAGACATTTGTTGTTTACTAATAGTTTAGTGTTTATTTTATTATGAGTATATATATATACTTATAAATATATATGTATATATATATACATATGTATATATATCCAAATGTATATACAGTCATAACTATAAATCATAGAATAATATTTTTTTATATATATACATCTAGAATAACTTCTGTATTTATTCTATTTTTTTGTCCCAGCATGTACACAATAAGATTATAAAATAGAGAACAACAACTAGATCCCTAAAATGATATGACAACACAGTGAATCCTCTTTTTTTGTTTTCTATATTACAACGTCATAAAACATATTACTAATAACCATATTTACTATATACATATTTTTTCTTGAACACCATACTTCATTTCTACATAACAATGAAATCATAGTATTAACTTCTCTTTCTTTTTGTTCTTTTTTTTTGAAACATAGAACAGCAGTAATAAAATTTTGTTTTGAAAGGATTTCTAAATGGCAAGAGAACATTTTTATTACACCTTTCTACAACAACTATTATTTTAACTAGCAAGTAATAACCAAATGACAACTCACAAAGTTTCTCTTTTCATGGCTACAACTAATACTTAGAATTTTTACTACAATATATCAGAAAGGAGTTACATTATTTACATTTTTTTTTTTGCAAAGGAGAATGACAGAAATATAAATACAACTTCACAACTTCATAACTCCTCAGAAAAAAAAGAAGTATACAACATTAAATAGAATAATAGAATGTTTACATTTCATTAACTATCATAACCAACTCTATGGCAAGTATCTTAGCAAACTTTTACAAAAATACAATGCAATAAGGCCATTATGGCCATGGCTATAACAACCAACATAAAGAGACTAAAGGAACACCAAAATGTACTTCTCTCTAAACTCCATTTTTCATTTAATCACCTACAATAAAACACAACAAGAAGTACAACAAAACCAACCACTTAAAAAAGCTCTCCTCCCTACCGTGGGTCACCCCCGAGCTAGGGAGGTAGGGATTCACATGGGTATAACCATTCCACAACAAAAATCAAACAGAACAACACAAAAACAACCCATAGGTTTAACACAAAAGTCAACTCATAAAAATAAGTTTGTTGAGGGTAGGGAATGGACCCCTCTACTTCAAAGGTCACCCAAATGACAAAATATCAAGCTCATGGTCTCAAGCCAAAAATATCCAAAACACCACTCTCCACAATGTCACAAAATAACCTCCATGGCACTCTTGCCATTCAATAATCTTCTCAAAAAAAAAAGCCCTCAAGGCATAAATACACAATGTGGGAGTGACCTCAAGAAGGTTCCTTTACCCTACCCAAACAAGTTGAGCATTACCTCCATTGGAGGTGCTCTCAACATACTCCCATCCCACACAAAAACAACGCAACAACAAAACAACCAAAAACTACAACACAACACATTACAATAAGCAAGGGTGAAGAAACAAAGTTTTAGAGGCTTACCTTCAAAGCCCTATAATGGAAGCATGTTTGGTGAAGAGATCTAAGCTTTCCCAAACCTTCCAATCCTTCAAGAAATTCCTCCAACTTTCCCAAACTCCTCCAAAATAGCAAGAAAATAAAAATTACAATAACCCCACACTCCTCAACAAGAGGAGATAATATAGGCCATCAAATTGGCCTTGAGGAATGAGAAGGTGACACTTGTTACCCTCTCCTTCCTCTTCCAATGCCACTTGCGAGGGAGAGGAAGTGTGAGGATGACAAGTGTCATCCTCTCATTCCATCTCAATCCTCACCTTATCCACTTGTGCTCTCACACGTGTGAGAGGACAAGTGGTGAGGTGGCATTCCCACTCACACCTTCAAGAGGATAAGAGATGCCATATGGCATCCTCTTATTCTCTCAAAGAGCCATCTCCCTCCAAGATGCTCTCACACATGTGTGAGAGTCTTGGAGGAAGCTCCCACACACTTGGGAGTCTTGGAGACCTCCCAAGTCTTCCTTGGGAAAGGATTCCCAAACTTTGGGAAGGGAGATGAGTCTTTCCCAAGGCATGACTCATCTCCCACCTTCCCTAAGTTCAAATTTCGTCACTTTGACTAAACCATAGTTAGAGTGACCAAAAGTGAGTTAATTCTAGGGTTAGATAGTCCACGTTGACCCTAGACCCATGGGTAACCACCCAGGGTAACTTTTGGGACACTAGGGTTCACAAAGGGGTCATAAATCCAATTTAAATGGCCTCAAAAAATAAAATAAATACCAAGTGGTGTAAATCAAGTAAAATTATACAACACTTATTATTAATTAAATAGACAAAAGGGGTACTAGGCCAAAATGCTAAAAATTAAATCAAGCACTTAAATCAACATTCCATTTCAAACGTGATCCTTATCCCTCTTGGGCATGGATCAGTTTTACAGGGGATAACATAGTGTGAATTCTACCTCCAATTTCTCATGGCTAGGGAATGTAAAACCTACACATCTCAATCAAGTGTCAATCATATCATAAATAATCATAGCTGAAGCAACTGGAATTAAATTCACGCAATCGAATACAACAATAATCATCAATACATAATTCCAAATAAACTGCATTTTTCAATCACATGTCAAATAGTCCACATCACATAAATAACTAGAATCTCATCACAAAACATCATCTAATATATACTTCATATGCCGAATCACAAAATATCATCAATATGATGAAATCGAATAACATATGTCTAATCAATGTCCTATCATAATCAGGAGATAAAAGTCAAGTCTGCATAATAAAACCATAGTCACTAAAAGTCTGATAATGTCATCAACTGAAATGCATAACGATCAAAATAAGGAAGGTGAAATAATCGGTCTCAAAAACATGATGATGAAAAAAGACCACAAGGATCTAGAGATGAAGTGCCTCAGTGGCTTGAAAGGGAAATGGGTACGCAACAAGGCTTTGAAATTCAAGAATTTGATGTTTCAACCTTGTTTGCAGAGATAATCATGAAACCAAAAAGGAAAACTAGGTTGACCTCAGCTATTAGAAGAGATCCTGTGACAGGCAGAAGGACTACCCAAGTAGCACTTCGCACTATAGAAAAGGAGAAGGGCAAGATCACCCTAGAGGAATTCCAAATCACCACAGTTGATTTGGGTTTTGCTAATGAGGACCAAGAGGGTCAAGAAGAGAAGGATATCATTGATTCTTTAACCCAAAGTGTAAAGAAAGAGAAGGAGAAAAATAAATAGCACAAAGAACACATTGCTCAGCTGCATTCATATATAAAGGGGTTGATTAACCCTGATAATACACCAATTGATTAGGCAGTCCCATTGACTATCATCTCTCAGGAGGAGGTTAACAACTTGGACCTCATGAAGCATGAATCAATAATCATGAGGAAGTGGATGCTATCAGCGCTTACAAGAGCTAAAGAAGTATTGAGAACCTCTTTACAGAGGTGGAATTCTTTGAGCACTTTGAAGAGGAAAGTGGATAAAATGCATAATGAAATGGGAAGGAGGTCATTCTAGCTAGAAAAATCCTTAAATGCTCTAAGTGAAATAAAGAGGATTGATCCTCAAGTCTTGATAAATAATCAGGTATTAAATAATAACACTGCCCTGCTAGTAGATGTATGGTATGAGGACATCATGTTCAAATGCGATATCCTAAAGAAATGTAGTGGCAAGCTAAGGGATATCTATATAAAGCTGCACAGTATGATGGCCTATGAAGCAGAAGTCCTTGAGGCTCTAGAAGGAAAAGTGGAGGGGAAGATTGAAAACGAAGATGCAGACTTTGCTATCAAGGCTCTGCATGATAATTTCCAGCCGGTAGCACCTGACAGAAGAGGTGATGCATAAGATCATGAGGATCAAGGTCAGGGTGGAAAATTATAATGAAACTTTAAATAACAGAAAAGGCAAGATGGAGGCACTCAAAGATAAATTTCAGGCTCACAAGCATGCTATCACTAAAGCCAAAACTCAAGATGGTAGGGAGGTAGACAAAATAGTACAAGCCTATGAAAATATCAGGACAACAATGAAGGTCCATATACAGGATGATATTCATCAGGGTGATAGCGATATAGAAAGTAACAAAGATGACAATCATGATGAAGAAGAAGAAGATAAAGAAGAGGAGCCTGAGGAATGAATGAAGATGCAACACAAAGAAGACATATGCATCAGGTACTTATAAGATAATAAGTCATCCAGATGGTTGCCAGCTAGCAACCTGTGCCACGAGAAAGGTGTTGACTAAGCCAAAGAGTGATTATATATCATTGATCTTGATTGACAAATCTTGACCGTAGGTCATTTGTAACCGTTCCCTCACCTTAGTCTATAAAAGGTGTAGGGGTGCCATATTTTGAACATTCGGAAGCTTAATTGAAATTTGATTGCTGAAATATCAGGACTTATTTCAAAGCTATTGTAAATGTACATGTTATGTGTACTTAATGAAAGAGAAGACAATTTGATTACAAATCATCATAAATCATGAGTAATCTGTGTTTGAAATCTTGATATATGCTTTGATCAGCTACGTCCCTTGGAGTGCTTATTAGTTTGCATGTGTTGTTTTCATTCATTATCCTTTGAAGTTAGCATCATCTATATCTAGCTGTGGAACATCTTGGTGAAAATATGGTTTGATTTCTTCTCCTCATG
Organism: Cunninghamia lanceolata; assembly: GCA_027924645.1. Classification (NCBI taxonomy): domain Eukaryota; kingdom Viridiplantae; phylum Streptophyta; class Pinopsida; order Cupressales; family Cupressaceae; genus Cunninghamia; species Cunninghamia lanceolata. The sequence continues at coordinate 10,287,364 of BSBN01000703.1, read as the reverse complement.
AATGTATCTTGTATGTATGTGGTTCAATAGCTAAAGATTCACCAAAATTAGAAACATTCTTTTAAATTTCTTTAAATTTTGTAACAATTGATCATCACAATTACAAATAACAGAGAATTAAAAGCAAATAAATAGGAAATATGCTGACATCTCATAGATAATTGGAAATACATAGCATATTTAGAGTTAAAGCATGCTAAATTGACAAATATCATGCAAATATCTTCTTATAGACACACCATTTAAGTAAATATACTGTGTAAAGGAAAGAACAAGTTCATGATGATCAATAATTAGAAGAATTGATCAAACTTGCAAATACATCAGTTATCTTTGGAAATAGAGTAGCAGTAACCTCTTTGTGGAGTATATTTATAGGAAATAGAATCTACTGATAATTTAAACAAACATAAGGCCCTTTGAAATGGAAAACAACATGTCACATCAACCTCTGAGTAATGCCAGACGATCATGACCTGATCAACAGAGACTTGGAGTCATCAGCTTATCTTAAGTTGATCGTACTTTACAAGATAATAAAGGTTTGTTGTGCAAATTTTTATGCATGTTGTTATGACTAATAATCATCATCAACATGGTTAATGAACATTGTATGTCATAATGGAATCCTCATAAGATGAATCAATCAATGCACTAAAATGGATCAGATAATCATTAGTTGAATCAATTAAAAAATTTGTATGAATAAATGAATAATTGATGTGTTAGTAAAGCTCAAATCTATATGAATAATGGATAATACATGTTTCTTTCTTTCTCATTTTCATCCTTTTAACCATTATTTTATATGATCAAACATGTAACAAACACCATGATTCTCTATTTTATTATTTATTTAAATGACTATAATCAAATATTTAAGTTTTATAAATTATCAATTAAAGTATAGTTCAATTGAATTACCTCCTCCCTTTGTTGGCATTCTGAGAGTCTTTTAGAAAATGATGGTCCCTTGGGTCAATCATGAGTTCAACTAAAGAATATTGGCAAAGGGGCCACATCATTCACATTTTTCATAGACTATAAAAGTAAAGTAACATCAAGATATAAATTAATATATAGTTACTCACATAAAATGAAATGCATACAATAAAAAAAGTTAGATGTGTAGAAAAATTTATACCGACAAGTCTAGGCCAAATTGGATGTCAGAAAGAGTTCCATGATGAACTTCTGTTAGCTCCTCCTTTGTCATCAATTTTTATCTCCCTTAGATATATTAGTACCAATCTTTGTTTATATTATATTCAAATGGAATACACCATGAAATCTAATTTTAAATTTTACCTCTAAGAAAGATTGGCCTTGCTCATCTCCTTCTCTACCCCCTGATGCCTCTACTTGTGTTCTTGTCCCTGGTCCCTCAACTTGAGTTCTAGACCCCACTATCTCAGCTTGTGAAGGTGATGTATGAGGGACATCATACTCTAAATTTTTAAGGGGTGGCTCACTACTATCCCTGAGAGGACCTAAGCACAATTGATTGCAAAAAATGCAATGATAAGGCACACAAACATGTGTGGATGAGGATGGTCTAGTAATCTTAGGTGATCCAATATGACCACCAATATCATGTGGCTATGCAAGATGAGAGGTCTATGTAATCAAGTGCTTAGTTAAAGAGTGTATGGAAATGAGGCTTTGTTGTGTTGCATTTTCAACAACATCTGGGTGCTGATATGGAGGTGAAGGGATAGTAGGAGGGGGAATAAAGGGACCTTGCACTTGTCTCATTTCCCTAGGTCTATCTTGAGGCATTCCTTTACCTACTCCCTAGAACTCTCTAAAATCAAAATAATTCACATGGTAACCCATTACAAACTCTGCATATAGTTTACGAAGGAAATATAAAGGTACATCAAAATTGTTGTTGGGTGGTTTATCAAAAACCATCCACCAACGATCCCAAAATTTTTGAGTAATACCCTAATGTGTACACCATTTGATTGAATAATTAGGCTTACATACATCAACATGCAATCTAGTTTTTGGGTTGACAAAATCTTGGGCTAACATAGCTTTGGTAATGTCTAAATCTTTGACTTGGTCATATGATAAACCATTAGAATATTCTACCTTCTTGGCTTCTCACCATTACCTAAATGATTCATAATGGCTTGTGAGAGTTCCAACATGAGTAATAATTCCTGCTAAGCTCAATGTTATTGAAGATAATTGAGGGCGGCGACAATAAATTTCTATAATCTTACTTATTTCATCAATATTTCTTTCAATTTTCTCTTGGATTGTTGGAGGGTTTGGTGGGGGGTTTGGGTTTTGATGTTCTTCATCCATTTTACCTATTTAAAATTTAAAACATACAAATTTAGGATTTAAAACAAAAAAAAATTTGATTTACAAAAAAAAGGGAAGAATTAGACCCTTACCTCTTCGAATTTGCTTCCTCCAAATCAAATATCTGTTCTTCTGCAATCAAATATCCATTTCTCCCTCTCTGCATTTTGTAAGCCATGGGTTTTGCAAAATGCAGGCCCTTTTTTCTCTTTTCATGCTTTAAAAAAGGGATATCCATTTTAGGTTTCACAAAATGAATATTATGTCCAACCCATAAAATAGTCAAACAATCATTTCATGATTTTGGCTATGTAAAACATTTTTTTCCCTCCTATTGCCACTATTTGGCCCGTGATGATCCTACACTCACCTAGTGTTTTAGGTTGTTTCAACATGTCTAAGAGGCTTAAGAAAGTTAGGATTGACTTTTGTTTCATATGATTCAGAGATCATTTGACATAGTTGCAAACAAGGGTTTGAATCTCAGATCTAGTGAACAAATATTAGGGCTTTTTCAGGCCAAAAGGACCTCACCATGGAGTCCAGAAGGCTTAAAAACCCTTATTTTGATATAAAATTTACCTACTTTCGATGCCAGGTGAATCTATAGAAAAAATATTTTGTGGGGGTCATTTGGCCTCCCCTACATGCAAAACGAGGTGAATAATTTCTATATATATATATATATAAAAGCACATAACACTAGTGCTTTAAACCTTAAGCACTTTATGCAATTAGTTGTAAGTGCTTAAAGGACTATGTGAAAAGGACTTCGGCCCTATATATAGGGGCCTGACCCCTTATCACCCTTGTAGGCTTTGTCTATCCCCTAACAAGCTCATGTAAGCTTCTAGTGGCCTTCACACAAACCACTAGTGGTCGAACCAAACCATTGCTCCTTGCCTTAGTCGCCTAGTGGCTCTCCACCTCTACATTAGTGATTTTGCATTACTTTGGCAAAATTTTTTGATAAATCAAATACACTTTCCAAAATGGAGATGTGTGTCATATGTTCACACACCTCTATCTCAAACTAGTTAACAAAAATCATTTAGTTTCATTTACAAGTATACATAAAATAATAATATCCCAAACATAAGCATACCTATATTAGGAAGAATAGTCTATCTATCACAAGCTTGGCTAGCTAATTTAAGAAATTATACCAACTACAAACCCACCTAGTCAAGTAGGTGATAGAATACTATTTTAAATAGTGAAGTAATAATGATACTGTTGTGCATTACTATGCATTCCCAACTTTTCGTCAATCTGACAATATTCTTAGTTTTCTATGTTTTCATTCTGTTATAGGGTTGGATTAATCTACCTTAAAGTAAATAAGATTATCATGTTTAGACATAAAATAGTGATATCCCTACTCTAAATAAAAGTTTATTACTTTCCTATTAACACATGTTCATTGCTTCCATTTGGATATAAATAATGTTAGGTAAATCCAATAATTTCACTTTGCTCTGACCTAAGCATACCTTTGTCTTGGTTTAAAATATTAAATTCTCATTCAAGAAAATATTGTTACATATTTATATATGTATATATGTAAATTACATATATACATATAAAAATGAAAATATTGAATAGAATAATAGTATCAAAGAATAAAGTATACCCCTACTCACTAGTTTGTTTTATAAATTCTTCTCATAATTCATGTTGTTATGGAGTAAAAAGTGGAAACTTTTCTTTTCACCTCCTTGGTTAGCTCCTAGGTCCCCTAATGACATTATACATTATAATTGATCATCCTAAAGAGATTTCCTAGCACCAATGTGAATTTGGGACCTTGGGCCCTTCCTTAATCACATCCCAGACTAAAAAGGGGGTCCTAGACTTGGGTGCCAACTACCCAAGTCCTCCCTAATTGGTCGGGGCCAATTAATGATATGTCAACATAGGACCTTTAAAAATGTTCTTTGTTGGATCTTATGATTTAATTTCATGAATGTTAGCGGGAAAGCATATATGTGAGTGTTTTTGAATTGATTTGTAACCTAGATGGATATTGTGAACTTATGATATTGGAGAAAAGAACATTCAAGGCATTCATTATGTTATTAGAGTAGATTTTTGTTTGTATTATGTGTGTTGTTGTAGATTTGAATCATCATCCATCTCCTTATGAGTTGAAAGATCTTCATTATCCTAAGCATTTCACTTCTGAGGTAATATCATTGTTGTTTGAATCATTCTATCATCATTGTTTTAGCCTCTACCCTACTAGGGCAGAATCTCTTATCTATCAACAATGTTGGAAGGCTTGAATGCCATTCTAGGGTTTGAATTAGGAAAATCCTTAAACACCATAACTCCCCAAACCCTCTCTTGTTGTCTTGTGTGCAGATTACATGTACAAGATTCAGGAGAAGTGAAGTTATAGGAAGACTATTTAGGAATCAAGGTTTCAAGATCTAAAAGAAGTTCCATAATATTCCTCTGAAAAGACTTGGGTGGTTGGTGCCCAAGTCTAGGACCCCCTTTTTAGTTTGGGACGCGATTAAGGAAGGGTCGAAGGTCCCAAATTTACATTGGTGCTGAGCAATCTCTTTGGAATGATCAATTATAATGCGTAATGTCATTACGGGGACCTAGGAGCTAAACAAGAGGTAAAAAGGCAAATGTCCACTTTTTACTCCATAACACAATAAAATCCTATTTGAAGAATTTCTTGAGTTAAATACTTGATATAGAAATGTAGGAGAGTAGCTTAATCCTTTCAAAGGTACCTGTTGTCACTTGCATTTGCACCCTATGTTGAAGCACTTTTGCTGCAACAATCCACTGAAACATTGGGATGATTTCTAGGTGTGGGACCCTACAAAGGAAATCAAACCTCAAGAGAAGGCTAATTCCTTCCTTTGAATATGCAATTCAAAGTAGACTAAGACTAAACCTAATCTAATCACCAATGGGAAAAAGGGAAGAAGGAAAACTAAAGGGAAAAGATGATACACTAGGTTTGAATAAAGAACACCCACAAAGATAAAATGCATAAAGATAAACTCACAAAAATTCTACAGATCTTAACAGAGGCAAGGAATTAAACATTCACAAACAATATCCAATTCTACATATACAAAGAGCTAAAAAGTAGCATGAAAAGGTAAAACAATTAGCATGTATTGACCAAAAGGCACGGTTACAGTAGAAGGGATTCTGTTTGGAGCACAAAATAAGTCTCTGTATCCAACCCTCATTACATTAATTTTTCATCTATTTATACCATTTCATTCATTGACCTAAGTCATGCCTACTACAATAAATTCGCCCCATGGGCTTATCAGAAGATATTTCTACAAAGGGAATGTCTGTGTACATCTATCTTTGAAACATAAATGCGTAAAATATCCTGAGGATGAAGTAGCTAGGAAATATCTATTGCCTTGAATACAAGTAGCTGATTCATCTACCTGCAATAATTAAATGCACAACTACCTCCAATTGGGCTGATCTGATTCTGCATTAATGGTGGCTAGAGAAGATAGATATTTCAAATATATATTCCCACCAAAATCCTTTTATAAAGCTTTTACAACACTTTAAAATATTTGAACTTAAAAAACATTTTAAATCTTTACATTAAATTACAAGCTTTATTTTCATTTTATTTCACTCTTCTATAATTCTAGCTTTTATTTTGCCTTATCGACAAAATCTCTTTTTTACAAACCTTTTTTGTCTTTACTTTTCCCTTTCAGTTAGTGAAATTGCCTTTTCATGAAATTGGCATGTGTTCTCTCTTTCCTTCTTGGTCGGTAAATATTGACTTTTGTGAACTATTCTTAGATGGCTCTCTTTTGTTTCTCTTTCTACCCCTTAGTCGGCAAAATCAGCTTTTCACAAAATTTTGGCTCTTCTTAGTTCTTCTTCTTTGGTCAGTGATTTTCTCATTTCCCAACTTAGTCTTTTCTTCTTTACCTTTGTTCCAGCAAAGTTCCACTTTCACAAACTTCACCTCTTCTTCATTTACTTTATCTTCCTTTATTGATGATTCACCTTATCGACAAACCTAGGAAATTTCAAACTTTTAGCAAGTTCAAGTCTCCTTTTGTTTCCCAATAAAGATTTATTTTTCCTTGCATTAGTCATTTTCAAGTCTTCCTTTGACCTCTTCCTTGCCTTTGTTAGCAAATTGGCTGATCAACGAACCTGCTAGTTAGTGAACTGGTAGGTTGATGAACCACATAATTTGTGATAAAAGCTTCTTTATGTATTTGCTTTCTTCCTTAGTTACTCTTTTAGCATTCTTTCCTTCACTTAGTTAGAAAACTAGCTTGTCGGTGAATTGGCGGGTTTGTGAACTTGAACTTTTGCCGACTAAGGCTGAAAAACCTATGGTAAAACTTGGAAATTTCTAGGTTTTTTCAAGGGTTTTATACTCAGGATTTTTGGGGATTTTTACAAGAAAAACACCCTTACATGAAGAACATTGGGCACCTAAGGAACTTTAATATTATTTTTAACATTTTCAAGCTTGGGCTATTTGACTCTATGAAGGGGAAAAAATAGGTCAACATTTTGGCAACCTCTTAGGGATGTTTGCCTCCTAAACAAAAGAACCAGTGGCCTTAAGCATCCATTGGGCATAGAGTCAAAAGGGACTCTAGTAGGCCAAAAAAACTAAAACCCTAACTTCAAAACAACACCAAAAAAGGAAATGAGGCTTGGATTCTCTGAATGAGAGTACACCCTGTGCAATAGCACTTAGGGAAAAGAAAAAACTAAAGCAGGAACAAAACAAAACACTATATACAAAACTCAGACCAACCTTAGAAGTAAGGTTTGAGATGGATCCCATTCACTGAGATCAGTAGAACTTCACCATCTAGCCTTGAAAGATTGAAAGCATTGGCTTTCTTACAACTGGTGATGATATATGGACCACTCTAGATTGCATCAAACCTAGTATAGCCTCTAAGTTTGGCTTTGTTAGCATTCCATTTAAAAATAAGATCTCCTTCCTTGAAAATTTGATCTTTGGCCTTCTTATCAAAGTATTTCTTGGTCTACTTCTGGTATTCTTCCAATGTAACCATGGATGACTATCTATGTTCTTCTAATTTAGTTAACTCAGCCATCCTTATAGACCTAACATCTTCACCTTCTAACTCCAACTATTGGGCCAATTCTAATTAAGGAAGCTCCAAAGATAAGGGCAACCTAGCCTCTGTTCCATACACAAGAACAAAAGGAGAGTTACCAATTTGGCTCTTTTATAAGTGATCCTATCAGCACAAAGAACCAATCTAATTTTATTATGCCATTGTCTCTGATTTGTTTCCATGCTCTTCTTTAGGATTTTGATCAGGTTCTTATTAGTAGATTCAACTAAACCATTACCTTGGGGGTAGTAGTTAGATAAGTCTTCAAGAACACATTATACTTCAAAGCCCAATCGGCTATCCTAAAACTAGTAAAAGCTCTTGCATTATCAGAAATGATAGTTTGAGGAGCTCCAAGCCTTGTCATGATTTCTTCTAGGAAATCAATAATTGCTGATTTTGTAGCCTTTTTGAGTGGGATAGCTTCAACCCACCTACTGAAGTAGTCCATTGTTGTCAGAACCCACTTATGGCTAGCATTGGATGTAGGGTTGATCCTGCTAATGAAATCCAGACCCCACTATGAGAAAGGTTGATTTGCTTGAGGGTAAGTGCAAGAAGATGGGAGGCTAGAAAGGGGTCTTAAGTGGTCACTTTTTTTTCTAAAATTAGGAAATGATAGCCTTGGATGAGAAATTGAGTATAGTTACACTCAAAATTTGAAGATGCAACCAAAACAATGTTCGTAGTGCTCTGAGTCTACTTTCTAAACTACTAATTTTTTTTGAAAATGGTATAAATTAAGGGGTTCAAAAGAGGAAGCCACAGAAATTGGTGTTGTTTCTGTCAAAAAAACATAACATAGCATGTTTTATGGCTCCCTCAAAAGGTTAACATCTTTTTTGGTATTTTTAAAATCTTTTAAGTGAGAAATTAGCTAACAACATGTAGTTTATGCCCAATTTTTTGATAATTTTTTGATGAATATTTGATTTTTTACTGATTTTCAAAGTAGACACATCCTAAAAATTAGAATTTTGGCCATGCTACCCTTATAAATTTTGAAAACTAATTGAAAATCATCTTTTTTTAATATGTGTAGAATGGAGTCTAGTTTCTAAATATGTATTTTTTTTAAAATTTCAATGAACAGTTAATTTACAATAAAAAAAAGACCAAACACTAGTTTTTGCCCAAAAACAGACACACAAACAAAAGAAATTAAAGATGAAAGGCTTAACATTGTCAAAATGTGAAAAAAATTACATTGTTAAATAGCTAAGAGAAAGCCTAACATTACCCAGGTGTTTGATTTGTTTAACCTTGAAACACGTGCAAATTTAAGGGTTAGCACGAATGAAATTATGTGAAATCCTGTAGAATTTGCAAAAAACACATCTATGGACATTGGGAAGGCACTCCAAGCCTTTGGGTTGGAAATCCAAAGCAAATCCCAAGCCTAAGGCTTGGGATTCCCAAAGCAAAATATAACGCACTCGTGTTATGTTTTATTTTGCATTTTTTTCTTTTTTGCAAAAGTTTGCCTGATATTTGTCATGTTTGACATTTCAAGGTTATTAAGCATGTATTTATGTATGTTGTATGTATGCATGTATGCCTATATGTATGTATGTATGCCTATATGCATGTATGTATACTTATATGTATGTATGTATATATGTATGCCTATATGTATGTATAGTGTCGAGGGTAGAGGAGGGTACAGAAGGGGGTGAGGTGGATAGGGGAGGAGAGGGGTGGATAAGGGTTGAGGGTTTAAGGGTCAAGGGTTTAGGGTTTAAGGGTTGAGGGTTTAAGGTCAAGAGGGATTAGGGTTTAGGGTTGAGGGATTAGGGTTTAGGTTTGAGGGATTAAGGTTTAAGGTTGAGGATTGAGGGTTGAGGGTTTAGGGATAGGATTTAGAGTTTAGGGATAAGGGATTAGGGTTTAGGGTTGAGGCTTTAGGGATAGCATTTAGGGTTGAGGGATTAGGGTTGAGGATTAGGGTTAAGGTAGAGTGTTGAGGGTAGAGGGCTTAGGGACAAGGGATTAGGGTTTAAGGTATAATGTTGAGGGTTGAGGGTTTAGATATAGGGATAGCATTTAGGGTTTAGGGTTGATAGATGTAAGGGTTTAGGGATAAGGATTTAGGGTTGAGGGTTGAGGGATTAAGGTTTATGTTTGAGAGAGTAAGGTTTAAGGTTGAAGGTTTAGGGTTTAGGGATAGGGTTTAGAGTTTAGGGATAAGGGATTAGGGTTTAGGACCTTGAGGGATTAGGGTTTAGGGTTGAGGCTTTAGAGATAGCATTTAGGGTTGAGGGATTAGGATTGATGGTTGTGGATTAGGGTTATGGTAGAGTGATTAGGGATAGGGTTTAGGGTTGAAGGTTTAGGGTTTAGGGATAAGGGATTGGGATTTAAGGTACAATGTCGAGGCTTGACAGTTTAGGGATAGGATTTAGGATTTAAGGTTTAAGGGTTGATGGTTGAGGCTTTAGGGATAAGAGAGAGACCTAGATGGCTAAGGGTTGAGAGATAGGGGAGAGAAGGGGTGAGGTAGATAGGGAAGGAAAGGGGTGGATAAGGGTTGAGGCTTTAAATCTTTAGGGTTGAGGGATTAGGGTTTAAGGTATTTTGTTTAGGGTTGAGGGTTTAGGGATAGGGTTTAGGATTTAAGGTTTAAGTGTTGAGGGTTGAGGATTTAGGGATAGGGTTTATGGTTTAGGGGTAAGGGATTAGGGTTTAGGGTTGAGGGATTAGGGTTTATGGTTTAGGGATTAGGGATTAGGGTTTAGGGTTAATGGATTAGGGTTTAGGGATGTACAATTAGTGGATACCATAAATAAACTGGAATTTAGGTAGGGTTGGGAAAATTTTGTGAATCATCATGGACTGGAGATTGGAGATTTTTCTATGTTCAAGTACATATCCAAGTCATATTTTAAGGTTAAGATATTTCAAAGAATAATGTGTGTGAAAAATATCAATGTTTTTCAGCTTATGAATACCAACATTGATATAGATAAAAGATATCCTTCTTCTAACATAGTATGCAATTCAAGTCAACCAATGGGCAACAAGTTGATGAATGAATTGGTTTAATGGGCGTGCCTCCTTCTTCAAAGTTGTGCTTGGGGACTTTACACAAAAACTGGTAACTCTATACATTATTTTTCATTCTTTTATTTCCTGTACACTATTAAGAGCTTGTAAAATCTGATTGTGTAATGTGTTTATGGCAGCACATTCCTCTTGCATTTGTTTCACAGTTTATAGACAACACAGATGAACATATGGTGTTGCAAGGCCCAAGTGGGCAGGAGTGGGATGTACAATTAGGGGGTACCATAAATAAACTAGAATTTAGGCAGGGTTGGGAAAATTTTGTGAATCATCATGGGCTGGAGATTGGAGATTTTCTATGTTCAAGTACATATCCAAGTCATAATTTAAGGTTAAGATATTTCAAAGAATAGGGTGTGTGAAAAATATCAATGCTCTTTAGCTTATGAATACCAACATTGATAAAGATAAAAGATGCCCTTCTTCTAATAGAGTATGCATTTCAAGTCAAACAATGGGCAACAAGTTGCTAAATGAATTGGTTTCTAATGGGGAAAAAAATAATGATTTTGAAGCAATGGATGAAAATTAAAATTGTAAGTCTAATTTAATTTATTTCAACTTTCAAAGTAGACATTTGAATTGTAGTTTTACTAGGAGGATTGGTATAACAAAAAATAATTTTTGTTGTAGGCCATTCTTGGAAGAACCCTAGACATTATGGACCCTCTCATCTAGAGAAGCACATGAGTGTGAACTCTGCCCCTTATTTCAAATTAGATAAACCTTTTTATTCAATGAAAATGAAGTCACATAATGTAAACTAACCAATAGTGTTGAGGGTTGATGGTTTAGGAATAGGGATAGCATTTAGGGTTTAGGGATGATGGATTAGGGTTGAGGGTTGAGGGTTGAGGGTTGAGGGTTGAGGGATTAGGGTTTAAGATATAGTGTTGAGTGTTGAGGGTTTACAGATAGGTTTTAGGGTTTAAGTTTTAAGGGTTAAGGCTTGAGGGATAGGGTTTAGGGATAAGGGATTAGTGTTTAAGGTATAGTGTCGAGGGTTGATGATTTCATAATAGGGATAGCATTTAGGGTTTAGGGATGAGGGATTAGGTTTGAGGGTTGAGGGATTATGGTTTAAGGTATAATGTCGAGGGTTGAGGGTTTAGGTATAGGGTTTAGGGTTTAGGGTTGAGGGATTAGGGTTTAAGGTTTAGTGTTGAGGGTTGAGGGTTTAGGGATAGGGTTTAGGGTTGAGGGATTAGGGTTTAGGGTTGAGGGATTAGGGTTTAATGTTGAGAGTTGATGGTTGAGGGTTTAGGGATAGGGTTGATGGTCAAGGGATTAGGGTTAAAGTAAAGTGTCCAGGGTAGAGGGATTAGGGATAGGGTTTAGAGTTGAAGGTTTAAGGATTGAGGGTTGAGGCTTTAGGGATGAGGGTTAAGGGATTAGGGTTTAAGATATACTGTCGAGTGTCAATAGTTTGGGGATAGGTTTTAAGGTTTAAGTTTTAAGGGTTAAGGGTTGAGGGATAGGGATTAGGGTTTAAGGTATAGTGTCGAGGGTTGAGGGTTTAGGAATAGGGATAGCGTTTAGGGTATAGGGATGAGAGATTAGGGTTGAGGGTTGAGGGATTAGTGTTTAAGGTATAGTATTGAGGGTTTAGGGTTGAGGGATTAGGGTTGACAGATTATGATTTGATGGTAAGGGTTGAGGGTTTAAGGATATGGTTGAGGGTTGAGAGATTAGGGTTAAAGTAGAGAGTCGAAGATATAGGGATTAGGGATGGGGTTTAGGGTTAAAGGTTTAAGGATCAAGGGTTGAGGCTTTAGGGCCAAGGGTTAAGGCATTAGGATTTAAGATATAGTGTTGAGGGTGAAGGTTTTAGGATAGGTTTTAGGGTTTAATTTTTAAGGGTTAAGGGTTGAGGGATAGGGATTAGGGTTTAGGGATAAGGAATTAGGTTTTAAGGTATATTGTCAAGGGTTAATGGTTTAGGAATAGGGATAGCATTTAGGGTTTAGGGATGAGGGATTAGGGTTGAGGGTTGAGGGATTAGGGTTGAGGGTCGAGGGATTAGGGTTTGTTGGCAAGAGACACTGTGTGACTTCATTAATGTTGTCATTGATGGCAACAAAGTCCTTCCCACACATCTGCAGGACATGGTGTGTCCATACTAAAAGTCAAATTGAAGAATGTTGTGGTTCGGTAAGCAAGAACAGAGCATGCAACAAGATCTGACAATCAGGTCTGGATCTCTCAAAGGAAGTATCTCAACAAAGTGCAGACTTTGGAAAGTCAAGAGGAGTACCCTGACTGATACATTTTAGGGATTGAGCCTTCCATGATGAAAGAAAGAAGAGATATGAGCACCTAAGCATTGGGTTCCTATTTTACAGAGTAGACTAAGGAAGAACTGACTATCAGAGCATCAGACCTTAATCCAGATGAGATATTGATGGTGATCAAGGTTCTTATGGTATCACTCATGATTGGCTGACATGATTGATGACTTCTTTAACTATCTTTTTGATACACATCACTTAGTAAGCATGGATTCAGCCGACAGACCAAAGTTTAGAAATATCTTAAGTTTTTCAGATGCTGACCAGAAAGATGATTGAAATCATTGATGTAGATATATATACTCGATTGATTTCAATATGAAGGAGTGAGAAGTGAGTTGTTAAGTGTGAAGAAAAGGAGAGAACAATGTGGAAGTGTAGTAATACAGGTCCAGTATGTGACAGGACAACAACACCAAAGAAGAGGAAGAATGAAGTGTAGTAGATCAGTGCATTGAGCCTAACCGGAACTGAACCTCAGCATATGTGGATGCTTCTCATCAGTTCAAATATCTTGTTACTTTCTTTATACCTTGTAGACAGTGAGTCTCTTGTAGGCAGTGAGCTTCTTCTGAGCAGTGTGCTCGAGCATTGAGCCCTAATTGGCAAGTGCCATTTTGAACTTCTATTCTTTTAATAGAGAATACAATCTTGGGTTAGTCACCCCATGGTTTTTCCCTTAACAGGGTTTTCCACATCAAAATCATTGTATTATGTGTATTGATTTTACTTCTTCTTTCATGGTTATGGATGCTTATTAGCTTTGATACTACACTAATTATTGAAGAACATAAAGTTAAATTAATTAAGATAATTGATTCACCCCCCCTCTCAGTTATCAACAATTGGTATCAGAGCCAATTTCCTCCAAATAGAGCCTAACAACTTGAGGAAGATCTAGGAATCCCAATGGATGTGTATGGTATGAGGGAACAACTTCAGTCTACCCTTGATGATCTTGAGCAATCTCACTCTGAAGTCAATAACTTGAGGGAAAGACTCAAACAAGCTGATGATTTCATAAATGAACTAAAGGAGAAACTGAGTATCTCTATGAAAAAGAGAAAGGAACTTCTTCAGCAATTAGCAAGTCAAAGTGAAGCCAATGATACTAATGAAGATTTGAATGAGAAGAACAAATTATGTGAGAAGCTATCAAAAGAGGTCATTATGGTAAGACATGAAATGGAATCAGGGGTTATGAAATTCACCCAAGAAATTGAAGAGAAAAGAAAGACTAAAGATAATCTAAAACAATCTCTCAAGGTGAAGTTAGAAGACTGCCACAAAATGGACAAAATAATCAGGCATTTGGAATCTGATCTTGAAGAAGCTAGAGATAATGAAGAACAACTTGAGAATCATATTGACACTCTAAAGAGGGATCTTCAAACATCAAATGAATACAAAGAGAAATTCAAGATAAGCTCTGCTCAGCTTGAAGTTCTTCTTGAAAGCCAAAGGAGGGTATATGACAAGCAAGGCTTGGGGTATGAGAAAGGTGAAAGCTCCAGATTCGGTCAGAAGAAATCTGGATCAGGAAATCCAAGGAACAGGCCTAGAAGACCTCCGGTAAGGCAACCAAATGCTCAAAGATATCCATCCTTCAATGGATACTGCCACAATTGCAATAACTTTGGTCACAAAGCTAACCAGTGTAGAAGAAGAATGAATCAGCCTAATTCATCCTTTTCTGGATAGTGCTTCAATTGCAAAAGGTATGGTCACAAATCTCATGAGTGTAGAAATATGCAAATGAACAATTCATTCAATGGTAGATGCTTTGCATGCAATAGAATGAGACATATGGCTAATCAATGTAGATCAAGAGGATATTAGTGAAATATGCAAAGAAATGTTATTTGCTACAATTGCAATAGATCCGGTCATATTGCCAAATACTGCAGAAGTAAGAATCAGGATAAAAGGGGTCTGGTGCATCATAATCAAAATCAAGACAAAGGAAAAGGAAAAGTGAATGCGAATGAAATTTAAAAAGAGATGAACAAGATTTGGGTAAAGAGAAGTACAAAAAATGTTGGGGATAGATCCACACCAGAATCTGGTGCTGATATTCCTTCCAAAAACTAAATAAGATGAGATCTGGCTCAGGGGGAGACAAGAAGGAAAACAAATTTCCCCAGCTAGATAATTAGTGCCTAAAATTGGCACAAGGAAAGTTGTGGATTAAAGGGTTCTTAGAGAAACATCTAAAGAAGCCTTGGTAAAGATGTGGAAGATTCGCAAGAAGATTTGAAGAGTCTAATCTTCCAAGATTGATCTGGTTTAACAGTTTTCTAGTAAAAGCTAGATTTTCACAGTTTGATCTGGTGTGATTCTAAACTAAAACATCTTGATCTATGGATAAAGGGGATGATTTGAGGAAAGCAGAGACATTGAAATTCATCACTAAAATTAGCTCTAAGTACATCTCAGTGATTCGTAAAAATCTCTCTCATGATAAGGCAACCGAAATAACTTAAGTTGTGCATTTATTACAAAATGAAATTAGGGTTTTCTCAGAGATAAAAGAGTTCATTTGCTCATCATTTACACATTTGCATTAGTGAAAAAGATAAGAAGAGTTCTGTTAACAAGTTTGCTTCATCTCTCTCAAGGATCAATAGCAGAATTCAAGTCAATCGGTGATCTTTTCAGCTCTTCTCGTGAACCCTAGAGGCATAAAAAGGTACTTTTTGCTCTTGTAAATCTCTCTCTGAATTTGTTGAAAGATGGCTACTCCAAATGTTGTCAAAATCTCTAATAGGCTGCACCCCAAATTCAAGAAACACCCTTATAAATATCTAGAAGTAGATCCTTTAGGTGCATTCTCTAGCATTCCGCATGGGGTTTTGCATGTTGAAGATGTTAGGGCATACATTCATGCAAATATTGAGGAATTTAGAGAATCCAAGCAGATGGATATATATCATAAGTAGCTAATAGATGAATCATTTGAACTCAAACCTCACTACAAAGCCACCCGGGACAAGCATTTTGGATAGTGCATTCATTTCCCATGTTTTGCAGAAGATGAATGGGTCCGGTATATTTTGAGCAGCGTGCATGACAACTTCATATGGTTGATGAGGCCATTTAAGATCACAAAGGATGTTATTAGGGTGGTGACCAGAATGCACTCATCTGGTGGGTTACCTACTCTCAAATCAGTCAAAAACCAAACTGTGAGTGAGGCTACTAGATCTAAATTTGATAAAAGAGCAATGACAATTGAGGATATCATAGATCTGAATATCAAGTTTTTTGCCATGATAGTTGGCTTCAAGATATATCACTCCAGCAGAGAGAATTCTGTATCTGGAACAATAATTTACACTGCTTATGAAATGTTAAGAAAGAATGCTGACTATGATCTTTGTGAGCTCCTTCTAAACTAACTTTTGGAGAATCTGTAGAAGATAAAGAAGGATAAGAAGAATTCTTCCAAATATGGTGGCTTGATACTTTGTCTATTCTTCTATTACATGAATGAGCCACCCAGATCTAGTGGCTGGATATGGCAAAATGATAGACCTGTTGCCATACAAATCAGGGATTATATGTATGGGCTTGGTAATGCCAAGACACAAAATATAGCTTTGTTGGGTTACTTCAAAAACTTCCAAAGCATGATGCAGGCTAGAGAAAGAATCCCCAAATCTTTGGTTGAGAAATACAAGGATACAGTGTGCTTTATGGTAGACACTAATCAATGCCTAATGAAGGTAGTGGAACCAAGAATAGTATGGATCATGCCAATGGGGTATGAGGTTGATGAGAAAATCCTAGAACTGCATATCCAACATCTACTGAGTCGGCCCAAGGACCCTAAGGTAGAAAGGTTTGGAACCTACCAAGAGTTGAGTGTAAAAGTTCATGTTGAACTAAGACAGCCCGAGATCAAGAGAAAAGTGAGGAGGGAAGTAGAAGAATTCACCAAGAGGCATGGAATTTAAAAGGAGGGACTTGATGCAAACAGAGAGAAGATGAAAATGGCAGAGAATGAAAGGGAAGAAACTAAAAAAGAAATTGCTCTGGTGCAAGTCCCCTCCCAGACTAGATCCTCCAAGAGCTTTGTACCTGCCACCTCTAAGAGCCAAAAAGCATCAAAACTGAAAGTTAGGACATCCAGAAAGGGAGAGAAGAGAACTAAGACAAAGGTCACAAGGTCTTACATTAGTCAGAAGGATGATGAAGAGACCGAATTTGATAAAGAGATCAAGAAAATGAAGAAGAAGAAGAAAACATCTGGTGAACCCTCTACTGCTCATAACAAGGAAGAAGAGGTAGAAGAGTTTGTTGAAAGGCCTACTCTGTCCATTGATGATGTAGTCAAGGCAGTTACTATGGATGAAAATCTACAACCAATGATAATTCTATGATGAGTATAATGACGCAGATAAAAAGACCTTGGAAGAAGCCACAATTAAGTACTTAAAAATTTATAAGGTTTTTATTGAAATCATCTCTCTAATTCCCAAAAGTTTAGAGAAGGAACTTGAAATGAGAAAGGAGGATGCAAAGGCAAAGGATCTGAAGATCTGGGAACAAATAGCTATTCACCTTTATCCCTCCATCACTCCAAAGCAAATGAGCATGATCTTCAAAGATTGCAAAGATGAGTTCTGGAGCAAAGCTAGAATGAATAAGCTTATGCTTGGAGAGACTGATCAGGTAGCCAAAGAGACTGAATACATCCTCTGAAATGCTTATAAAAGATTCAATATTCCTGTTATAGAGGACTTAGGTGATGAACCCTCTACCATGGATGACAAAGGAGAATCTACTGAGACAATTACAGAAGAGACAAAGGAAGGCGAGGAAAAAACTAAGGATCTAGATTCCTCTGCTCCGGAAGAGGAAATCCTTAAAGAAGCAAACATCTCTACTTCGGTTTCCCTAGAAGACTTCAGATCTAGAGGAGAAGAAAGAATAGAAGAGAAAATTAGTCAAGAAGAAGAGGTGAAGGGAAGAGAAGAAGGTCAAACAGAGAAGACCATAAGTGATAGTGCTAAGGCTATAGAAGGGACGAAAACTCTGTCTCTGGCAAGAGACACTGTAGAAGCAGTCAAAGACTTCTTGACAAAAGAAATTATGGAATTAGATGAACCAGAGCTACTTCAAGGACCATTCAATTTTGATTTCCTCTCCCCGGTTCAGACTATGAAGATAGCATCCTTTTCCCATGCAAAGGAAAAAAAAAACTTTTGAAGTCTCACATGGAAGACTGTGAACTGATTGAGATTACATCTGGTGTATTGGAAAAGATCATGCCATCCTTTTAGAAGGATCCTTCAGACTCTTCATCCGGTAATCTCAAATCCTAGTTAATACTGTTAGCACACATTTTGATTCCTTAGAGAAGTCAATAGAAGAAAAGGTCCGGAAGGAGTTTTTGGGAAAAAGATTCTCCGATGTACAAGGGGTAATAACAAATGATAGGAGAAATTTGGATATTGGAATAAAGAGCCTAGAGAATGCTCTTAAAGATGGTGGTGATCTATACAAATTTTGTTTATCTTGGTTCACCGTAACAACAAACATCACCAAGAAGGTGAAAGAACAAGAGAGCAAACTATCAAGTTTATCTCAAAGTTTTGATCCTCTCACTTCTTCCATAATAAATCAAGAGTGTCAGACTATTGCAATCATAAATGAAATAAAGAAGCTTGAGAAGGAGAAGAAAAATAGAATAAGTAGGTTAAGTGAACGTAGAGGGATAATTATCCCTAAGCTAGAGGCCATGCATGAGGCCCTAACTGATGCTCAGACCACAGCCCAGACCAGTGATCTGACTGATCTCAAGAGGGTAGAAGCTTTTGCATTCCTTTTGAGTGGTCACATCTCAATTTTGGATAGGATGAAGAAGAGTTGGGCGATAAAAGTGGTACAGTTGAAGACCACCTTTGCAGATATACTTCAGTATATGTAAGTATAACATGTATATATACTTATGCGGCTAAGTATAGTTGGATTTTTAGAAATTTTAGTGTGTGGATTCTACCCTTTTCCATTGATGTCAAAGGGGGAGTGAGGAGCAGTAAAAAATGAGGAATCTAGCTAAGGGGGATCTCCAAAAAAGTGTACTTTAGAATAGAGCATCAACCAAGGGGGAGTGTAATACGACACTTAGTCATTTTTTACTAAGTGTTGCCATCAATGCCAAAAGGGGAGATTGTTGGCAAGAGACACTATGTGGCTTCATTAATGTTGTCATTGATGGCAACAAAGTCCTTCCCACACATTCGTAGGACATGGTGTGTCCATACCGGAAGTCAGATTAAAGAATGTTGTGGTCCGGTAAGCAAGAATAGAGCATGCAACAAGATCTGACAATCAGGTCTGGATCTCTTAGAGGAAGTATCTCAGCAAAGTGTAGACTTTGTCAAGTCAAGAGGAGTACCCTGACTGATACATTTCAGGGATTTATCCTCTGGTGATGAAAGAATGAAGATATATGAGCACCTAAGCATTGGGTTCCTGTTTGGCAGAGTAGACTGAGGAAGAACTAACCGACAGAGCATCAGACCTTAATCCGGATGAGATATGGATGGTGATCAAGGTTCTTATGGTATCACTCATGATTGGCCGACATGATTGATGACTTCTTTAACTATCTTTTTGATACGCATCACTCAGTAAGCATGGATTTAGCCGACAGACCAGAGTTTGGAAATATCTTAAGTTTTCAAATGCCAACTAGAAAGATGATTGAAATCATTGATGTAGATATATATACCTGATTGATTTTAGTATGAAGGAGTGAGAAGTGAGTTGTTAAGTGTGAAGAAAAGTAGAGAATAGTGTGGAAGTAGTAATACAGGTCTGATATGTGACAGGACAACAGCACCAAAGAAGAGGAAGAATGAAGTGCAGTAGATCAGTGTATTAAGCCTAACCAAAACTAAACCTCAACATATGTGGATGCTTCTCATCAGTTCAAGTATCTTATTACTTTCTTTATACCTTATAAACAATGATTCTCTTGTAGGCAATGAGCCTCTTGTGAGAAGTGTGCTCAGGTAGTGAGCCCTAATTGGCAAGTGCCATTTTGTACTTCTATTCTTTTAACAGAGAATACAATCTTGGGTTAGTCACCCCATGGTTTTTCCCTTAATAGGGTTTTCCATGTTAAAATCATTGTGTTATGTGTATTGGTTTTGTTTCTGCTTTCATGGTTATGGATGCTTATTATCTTTGATACTGCACTAACTATTAATGAAGAACAGAAAGTTAAATTAATTAAGATAACTGATCTACCCCCCCTCTCAGTTATCAACAGGGTTAAGGTAGAGTGTTGAGGGTTTAGTGATAGGGTGTAGGGTTTAGGATTGAGGGAATAGGGTTTAAGGTAAAGTGTTGAGGGTTTAGGGATAGGGTTTAGGATTTAAGGTTTAAGGGTTGAGGCTTTAGGGTTTAGGGTTAAGTGAGACCTAGATGTCTAAGGATGGATGGAGAGGTAGACAAGAAGCAATTGAGAGACATAGAAAGGGGAGAGGTAGAGAGGTGAGAGGGAGAGATAAGTGATATATAGAGAGGTGAGAGATAGAACACGAGCTAATGGAACTAGAGGTGAGAGATATTGCAAAGGTGCTACCAAAGGTAAGATAGGCACAAATATTTATGGATCAATCTATAGCAGGACAAAACATGAGCATGTTATAATGTGCTCATGTTTTGGCTTACTATATCAATAGTAAAAAGGCCTGGACCCTTGTGATCCAAGCCCACATACTCTATTTTCATGCTATTTATGCACATGTTCTGACAAAAAAAAAGTGTTTTCATGTTGTTGGGAAGTTCACATGCACATTTTGCACATTCTATCACCTTTGTATGAACTTTCCACCACCTTTTTTTGCTTTGCCAACTTAAGAAGGAGGAAATAACATAGTTTTCACATCAAATTTGATATATATCAATTCAAGTTTCAATTTTTGTAGTGTTGCAATTTGTTAATTGTGATTGAATTGTAGGAATTTAACGTTATAGATTGGTTAATAGTATTGTTGTTACTACTTCTATTTGAGTGTTATTTAATTTAATGTTGAAAAGGAAGCAAGTGGTGAAAAACTCAAATTGTTGAGGAGTTTGATGCAAGAAGAAAAAAACACTACATAATTGGGCACTCTCTCCATTTGAATCTCTATTTTTTAGGTATGTCAAGTCTTTACATGCATGTTCTTTACATTTTCCTTAATTCTATAAATGAATTATTTTATCATGCTTTATTAGACATGTTTATATCACTTGTATCCAATATACATAATAAAATACTATGTATACATATTTTGTATTTATATAATAGACTATGTTTTAAATTCGTTCATGGTATGCATAATAAAAGATATCTCAAAGGTCAACATTAATTAAAATAGACAGAATCACGATCAAGAAAGCAACCTACAATCTCACATGGTGCCATGTATATTTTCTACACTTGGGCTCTTTAATAATTATGTACAATAATGAATTAAACGGACCATAACATATCATGATGTCAAACTATACAAGAATAAATCCTTACAACATATAAATATACAATCCCTTACTTGCATAATGAAATACTATTATCTTGTCATATTAACAAGTTAAAATACAAATGAATAGGTGCCAAGATCATACAAGTAAATCCCAATATACTTAATCCAATCATGATCCATGCTATACTACATTATTCTTGATGTTGGAGGATGTGGAGACCTCTTTAATGTCTTGGGCTAGGACATTCCTTATGCACCTATTCATGATTATTTGTATGCAAATTCCACAACAATATTTCAAAATTTCCTAATTGTCCTTTGTTATCACATGATGGTGGTTACCTTGATCAACTATATACCTTTCAATACCCTAAATTACAGAGATTAGTCTAATGATTTTTATGACAATCCTAGGTATGTCTCCAAATATTCATGTTTCCAAGATAGCTCTAGCTAATGTCCACTTGTTTCCAACTTCTTAGACATGCAAGAAACAATTCTAAGAATTATATTCATCATAAATAAGTCACTTTTAGTCAATAGAGGCCAAAATACATCCATTTGCAATCACGGATTAGTTAAGGATAGCTAGGTGGTAAATTTGTTGCCATTGGCAACTTCACAAATTTGGTGTCTTATCTTGTCCTTCTCAATTTTCTCCATGGATCTCAATCATTGTCTTCATGATTCATATAATTCATCATGTCATAGTGGCTTCATCATTCCATAATTATCTAATCATAATAACCCTAGATGGCTATCCCTAGGACTACTCTGTGAATTGCACACTATGTATTTCAACAATTTAGAGTTCCTTCATGTATGTTTCAATGGTTTGCAATGTTAGGACAGTCATATGTGAAACTTATTGAACATAATTAAACTCCATTACACCACCTCAAATGAAATCAAACTCAATCCAAATTTCATGAATATGACTATCCTTTTGAATAAATCAGTTATGGCATGACAATCCTTTATGAGCACTTGGTCAATCTTCTTCAAACTTTCACCTTTTGTTTGTATTGAAAAATCTCTAAAATAATCATCTTAGAACCTTATGAATAAAGTTATTATCATGTGCATGAAGTGATCAACAATAATGGTTGTATCTAGAACTAGGTGTGATAGTCTTAGATAGTTAGGACTATTATGACTGCCCTCATAGCTGTGATAGTCTCATTGCAAAGATCAACAACGCTCTTGAGCAAGGCATTTGTACCTATTCATGATTATCCTAAGTGTTGGTTATGACAACAGATTGTCTCCTTCTTCATAGCGGCCTTTATGGAAATTTAGCTTATGCACATGATTATCTACTTAAGTTTGACATTGCCATATTAATGAGCCTTTCCTTTAATAATCCTCGACACTAATCCAAAGCATGCCCTAGTGTGATGTCTCCCATGATCTCAATCATCTCTCCTTTCATGACTAGATGGTTATCAACAAGTGCTAGCCCACGAGACGTCTCCAAGTGAAAATCAAGTGTATCATGTGTCCTAAATTCTATCCCATGGCTGCAAGCTCAATCTTCATGTGTGAGGAAATGATCTCTATCTGCAAGTAAGTGTAGGTAGTTTGATGGCTGCAATAATGCTTTGCATGCTTTGTACCTATTTTGGTTGACTGACATTTACTCTTCTATAGACAAATTCTTTGCCATGCTGAGGAAATGATCAAGAATTAAACCAACATAGGAAGAGATAGAAGCTAAGAATGCAAAGAAAGCAATGGCTATGAGGGAACTTCGTGGAAGAGGAAATTGGACACGATAAATGTAGACATGCCAATTGAAGAGGAACCATGACCATAAAAAAGAGATATGGTATTGGTGGCACAAAGAGAATGGATGCACAAACTTCATGCTATGAGAGATTTGAATATTGTAGTTGGAGACATGTCCTCTACCACAAGTCAACATGTAGGGAAATCATCTACCGCATCTCAAGTTGAGAGTACATCATCACTCACATGTGATGAAGGAGGTATGCCATCATTCCCACCTCAACCTCAAGGTATGTTATCTATTCCATCTTCAATCGAAGGTATGCCATCTAGCCCATCTCATTTAAATATTGATGAAATTCCTAATGTTGAGATGAATTTACCTATTTTAACACCACCTAGAATTTTGCATAGAAAGCCAAAGTATTTGATTGATATTGATGAGAATATTTTGTAGCCAATGGAAGGTAAGATTCCAAAATACACTTATAGAAGATATGCTCATAAGATTTGGAGATTGTTCTTTGAAAAGTTAAATGAGACCACAAGATGTCAACTATTCATTGAAATGATGCAAAGTATAAAGTATAGGTCCATCGTGAAGATTCTTGGGTTGAGAACATCAGAGGCTTCAAGTGAAAAATCTATTGTCAAGAATCTTATGAGTGCATATGACAGTGTGGGTAACACCTCACGCACAAAAGATAGTAATGCAACACACAATGTGTGATTACATTGACTATAGTAAGTAGTAAAATGAAGAAAGCTTGTCTCATTAGAAAGATGAGTCAAGCATTGAGAATTAATAGGAAAAATTTATCAAGAGCCGTTGGAAGGCACCAAAGAATTGAGGACACCAATGCCAATGAATTATGGGCATTCTTGGGGAGACTAGCATGAAAAGATAAACTAATTGTTGAAGCATTGAGATCATTAATTTAAGACTTTTGGAAGAATTACACAAGGGTATCTCTGAATCAAAGGGATGTGGTAAGAAGGAGAATCAGTAGTTGGAACCGTGAGCCACATCCAAAGTATTTTTTGGATATGACTCAAACATAGTTTTTTGGTAAATTTCTAGAGATGTATCCTCAAATTAAAATTTATCAAAGATATTTTGAAATGCTAAAACCTTTCTATGTCGAGATCAATCACACATGCACTACTTGTTGTAGATTACATATTGAATTTTCTAACCATTTTGATGTTTATTGGTCTATATGTTTAGATTTACATACTAACAATCTTTTGCAGGATTGTGGCATGCATGCCCTACCAACATCTTCAAGAGACTTCATATCAAGAATTTTATGTGATAGAGAGGAAGGTCAAATATTCTATAGGAAGTTATACTTGGATGACACATATTAGCATTGTGGTGGCTTGCATCATATGCCAATATGTGAACATATGGAAAGAACATATGCAGTTGGAAAGGAACTAGTAGAGTTTGGCAAGTATAAAACAATGGCATACAATACAAAAGATGGTAAAGAAGCAAAGAGGTGTGAATTGGTTATTGAAAAGATTCCAATGTATCAGTTTATGCCTATATTTCATGACAATATAGTGTATGAGTATGCAAGACATGCCCATAGAGCTCAATGGTTGGACTTGCAATTCAAGTTATGCAAGGACACATTTCCAATTGGTAGCATTGTTTCAGTCATTGACTTTGTAGAGAAATACAGTCTATATCCACAATGTGAGGTGTAATCACAATACTACAACTCGACACAAGTTTTTATATTTTTGTACATTGCATTCATGCATGTGAATGATAGTACAGAGGATGAAAAAAAGATCATAAGGAAGTATCATTTCTATATTAGTGATGATCATACGCATTCTACAGAGTTTTTGCAAGGTTGCTTTCAGGTGTTCTACAAAGATTTGGCTAGAAAGGGCATATCATTCAATCGGCATATCATATGGTGGGATAATTGTGCATCATAATTCAAGAACTCATGAAATTTCTATTAGCTAAGCAAGAGGCATAATTTTATAGGTGTTCAGCATATGTGGAACTTTTGTGAGGCCAAGCATGGAAAGGGGGAGCATGATGTTGCAGGAGCATGTATCAAAAGAGCCATAGCACAAGAAGAGTTAAAGTATAAAGACAATGCAAAGTTGATAGATGTAAAATCAATTGTCAAGTGGTCTAATGCTTCCATGGGTCCAGGTAATTAAGGTAAGTCTTTATTTCATAGATTTTTGTGGTTGATAGATGATACTAACATTGCACATATGAGGATTGTTGTACACTTATAGGATCAAGTGAGATGCACTCTTTTAGAAGCTCAATTGTAGGTTCATGGAGTGTCCATACATGAAAGATGGCATGCTTTTGTTATTCATGTACAATTCAAGCCCGGGATGAGTGCGAGTCAAAGGAGTGGGTTGACGAATGGCAGTTAAGTTATCTTAGCCCAGTTGACACATATCGACCCTCGATGACATTGGAACTAATAGAGATGGAATCATCAATTGACTTTGACCACATATGAGATCTAGTTCAACCAAGTAATATATCTATTTGCATAGTTTTTGAAATTCCTAATGTTATCTTACTTTGTAGTGTTTTTGTAATGTTGACTAATTTCATCTAATTTGCTACACATATCAATGTAGGGCATTTATATGTAGTTATTGCAGATCAAGACAATGAAGAGGGAATAGATTATTACTTGTGTCATTGTGTTGAGTTCAAAAAGAAATTGGAGGTCCCAGTTACAGATGGAGAAAATATCGAATACCCTACAGGCTCAGTGGTTGTTATTGGAACATGGCTTAGAAGGTACCCACATAAGAGTGTTAATGTTTGGCTGATTCAGGACTTTGACATGCATCGAAAGATTCTTCATTGCTCAAACCTTGTCATGGCATCCAATGTTCATTTGATACAATATCAGGGTAGACCTTTGAACAAGACCTTGTGGAAGGTGCGTGAGTCTGACCATGAGGCAATACTTGACACAATAAAGAGTAGAGAAGACTTGAATGGTTCATTGGATTAATTTGTAAGTATTCACATTGATTTTGTAAAGTCATGTTACATTGACTTGTAAGTATGCACATTGTAAATTTACGTAGGTTTGTCTTTTTTTATTTGCTGCTACATTTTTACACATATACACATACTAAAGGAAAAATGGGACAAATCTCCCATGCCAATGAAAATGCCTTCCTTGGATAAGAATGATTCATCCATAATAGGTAAATGGTGTGATAAACATAAATCTAGTAGTAGCATGAAGAACAATGGCAACTATGCCAAACAATACCACTTATTAGTCATTTTGGTGAGTTGTAGGAGATATCAAATTCTTGAAGTGATTCCATGAGTAAAAAATGTGTCATAGTCTTTGCATCAAATTGCACAAGTTTCCTTAGCACAATTAGGATGATTGTCTTTCAAGAAGGGGTGAATGATATATGTATAATTGTACAATTGTGTGTACCACTAGATATTTGTTCCATAGTGTACAATCACATATGCAACTCCCTGCATCATGTAGTTGTTAAGAGATGGTGTTGATCATTTTTAATCCATGTATACACCTTAAAGGAAATGTATCACTTGTAAAAGGTTAAGACCTAGTGGCATGAGGAGCTTTAATCATACTTAGAGTTTTCTCCTCATTTTAGGTTTCTTCTAGCTATAAGGTCTTGTGTTTCAATTGTTTTTGAGTCTTCTTGTATTCTATTTTCTTTCTTATGCTCTTATTTCTGTGTTATGAGTCTATTGAACAAAAACTATTGCATGTTTAGCCATTGTTATTGGTAGAAATAATGTTTGAAGGTTATTGCAAGGCTTACTCAAGCAATATTCATAGTTGATGAAAAATACACAAGGGATATCCTCCCTATTTATGGATCAATCATAGAGTAGCATGTGACTTCATTTTATTGGCAATAACCTTGACCTTCCTAGGATCATTATCATCCAAGTTTTTGGTGTCAAAGTACCTTTTAAGATCCTTCACCAAACCACATAATGTATAAAATCTAGGTAATGTATAAAATATAAGTGTCTCTAGGTGTCTTGGTTTCTAACTAGATAATAGGTGTCTCTACTTGTTTCTTAGGTATATACTCTATGTCAACTAGGTAGATAGAGACTAGAAAAAAGGCATTTAATCTAATCTAGGTGTCTTAGGTAGATACTATATATCAACGACCTATCTAGAGACTAGAATAAGGTATAATCTAGAATGATCTAGGTGTCTTCTAGGTAGATACTATATATCAACTACCTCTCTAGAGACTAGAATAAGGTATAATTTAATCTAGGTGTCTTAGGTAGGTACTATATGTCAACTAGGTCTACCATAATAGTTGTCTTAGGTAGAACTATAATCTAGGTGTTTAGGTGACTTAGGTGTAGACTACGATAAGGTATAAAGACTAGGTGTCTTAGGTCTACCATGTCTATAAAATCTAGATACATACTAGATACTAGAATACATGTGTCTTAGGTCTTAGGTGAGGCCACATGAGATTCCACCTTCATGTGGTTGGCCTTGTCAGTATACAATATTTATATTTCTTGAAGCTAAGGGAAGCTCTTTTTCTTAATAGGAAAAATTTATCAACTTCAGTGTCCTCATGGTGCAGGGGCA
This sequence comes from Cunninghamia lanceolata, assembly GCA_027924645.1. Lineage (NCBI taxonomy): Eukaryota > Viridiplantae > Streptophyta > Pinopsida > Cupressales > Cupressaceae > Cunninghamia > Cunninghamia lanceolata. The sequence goes on along the minus strand of BSBN01000703.1, from coordinate 10,259,741 downwards.
CATAGGTTGTCATGCCTCCAAGAGGGGTCAAAAAGTGAAAATTTCTTTTGATTGAGTTAATTGTATGTAATAAGGTCTTCTAAGACTATTTCATATGTTTTTGAGTCTATTTGAGTCAATTGGGGTCAGTTTGAGTCTTTGAGTCCTGCTCCTGATACGACCAAATAGACAATTCCAATGCATCCAGATGGGTACATTTAGGCTAGGCATGGTCTTGTTTCATACCCAAACATGCTGAAATAGTCTGAGCTACATAGTACCAGTCCACAGTGCAAAAAGACAACAATCTTTGACAAGTAGTTACTCAAAAACCATGTCACTTAGAGACATTCCACCTAAGGCAATGTGATCACGTAGGGTCCTATTGTGTGGTTACACAACATGCCCCATTTTGACTTGAGAAAACAAGGACCCAACTTTTTTGTTTGGCTTTGCTTGTGTTTTTTGCTTGCTGGCGCTTTGGTAAAAGTAAGTCAATACAGATGATCCTGCATAAAGGGGACTGGGTAAGTCATTATGATGAGGTCAGTTTTTCAAAGTTAATATTTCATGACAATAACCTCATGGTTGGATAGAGCACAAAATTTCATGCAAGTTTGCCTTTTGGATCACCCTGATATTCTTTAGAGAATGAGAGTTATGGTGAGTCAAAGTCCTGGTCAAACCTGATATTCTAAGGGGAGGATCATATTTCTTAACATTAGTCATATTGATAGACATCAAATTTCCATAGTCCATAATGTTTGTAGTTCAGTATTTCAGGATTTGACTATGTGCAAGTTTTTTTCTCCTCAAATACTGAACTACAATCAGTCATATTATGAAAGATCACCCTAATCCCATTTTATCACCCGATAAATCATTTATCCAAAGATCTGGACTTCAATTTTAGGTGATAGAGGTATTTACCCTTCAAACAATGTCATATTTTGCTGGGGTCATATTTTGAATATCACTCGATATTCTAAATATCACTCTATCTTTTGAATATCATCTTGTCGCAAAATATCACCCTAGAGTCATTATCCTGATGACGTCATCCAATCTCGATAGACAAGAAATGGACAAAATGATGACATCATCATCCTTTTTACCTCATGGAGGTATATTTTAAAAATGATCCTTCTGACATAACATGATGATGATGTCATGATGCTCTTACGATAAACCAAGTCACTATCCTGATTGACGTCATCTTGATATTCCGAAAGGAGGTTTCGACATGGGCTTTCCTACTCAAGAGTGGATGATCAAATTATACATAGAGGGTCATATTATGAATATCACCTAATATTCAGAATATCACCCAATATTTAGAATATCACCCGATCTTCAGAATATCACCCGATCTTTAGAGATTACCCCGCTCCTTTTGTCGTCATGACATTAAATGCCATAAATGCAGTAGCTGGTTCCTGCCGATTACAAATGTGATTTATACACTTGGTGAGATCTAGAAGTTTCGTACATGAAAATCAGCTGTTTTAATTAATTTTCCCTAATTTTCCCTAATTTGCCTTAAAGAAGAGGTTAAAAGCGAGTTCATAGGCTCATTTTACACTCACCTTGTGATAAAAATGAATTTTTACAGAACCCCGAGTTTTCAAACCCTCATACAATTACCTATGGATGCATAAGGCTTGCAACAAGACAAAACACGTGAACATCACTGGTATTTGATTTCCTTTCACATAATCCTCAGCATAATCAGGAGAATAAGCAAAATCAAGTAAGTAATTAAAACCCTCCTGTAATTTCTGCATGTCTAGGTAATATGATTTCTACTGGTTTGAAGCTGTGAATTATGCATGTTATAATGAAGTAATGATAAATGAGTATAATGTGCCTCACGCTGTGAAAATATATTGTTATATGAATGCATGAGAAATACGGCATGGTAAGACTGGTAATGTTCATTGCAGGAGATCATGGCAGACAAGAGACTGCTCAGGTAAGAGGCTGAATTCATTAAACCCATGTTTACTCAGCCTAAAGGTGTATAGTTGAAGTATGGTGTCATCACAGATACACACCAAGGGAACACCAACCTAGCGGCATGGTCGGATAAGTTGAGCGATGGAAAGAATAACAGCACATTATTGGATGCCATTTTTGTGTCAGGGATGTGGACTATTGCAGGATTCCCTTATTCTATGGAAGCTTTAGAATTAGTTATTGAATGTGCAAGGAACTACAACCCACAGACCAGAAAAGTTGAGAAACATGGTAGGGTTTATACTGATTTGTCTATCAAGGGGATTGCTACCACTTTCAATTTTCCATTAGGGAAGAAAGTTGCCAGCATGGACCTGAAGAGGTTGGAAACTGAATATGAAAGTAATAAGAAGGTAGCCAGGAAGAGAATGTACCAATGGAGAGTGAAAAATAGTCCATATACTGCAGCTGCCAAGTTGCTAGTGCATCTGTATAAGTTTGATTTCGATGAGGAATACCAGTATGTAATAGCTCTACTCAGCAGAGTGACAGGCCAGCCTGATACTGGAAGTTTTAAAGATTGGATGTATGGGGTCATCCTAATGTGTGTTTATATAGACAACAAGCCACTATGGCAAAAAATGATCAGTGATGCCTTACATGATCAGCTCATGAGCCTAGGAGGCCTGGAGTGTGCTTTTTACATGACTTCATATGTGGTATATTCTTGTGCCTATAAGGGTACATTTGATGCACTTACAACTATAGGAAAGATTGGTGGTACCATGAATGATGCCCACATCTGGGATCATTATCCCTAGCTACAAAGAGTAAATTGCCTCACTGATTATAAATTAGTGAATGATGCATTTTCTATGCATCTAGTCAAGACAATGGAGGAAGACAGAACTAAAAGACTAAGCGTGGAAGCTCAGGAAGTTATTTACAGGCATGTTGCTTGGTTTATATAGTATGCTACTTTCTCCTACATCAGGATAGAAGGTTTTGAAGGTCAGCCCCTCATGCTCCCCAGTATCCCACTAATGTAGTAGTGTTAATGGAGTTTATGAGGCAATTATCAACAATACTGGATGCATATAAAGCAAATAATAAGCTTCCACCAGTATTGTTTCCAGTGACAATGGGTTGGTATATATGCCAGGATTCTGAAAACATGAAGAAGGCCACAACTGGTCTAGACATGATGAAATTATAGCTCTTCCCATTGCCAAGGTCATATGATCCATATGGTAGGATGCAGAAGATCATGGGGAAGCCCATCCATCAAAGACATCTTGAAGATTTCTAGGTAGATTGTTAGGATGAAGCTGAAGTTAGAAGAAGAAAATACTAGAGGATAACTCTCAATCAGATTAGGACCTTTGATTGCATCCCAGTGCCAACACAATTGAAGAAAGATGATGGCAGGATCATGGTAGATGAGTATGAAGAGAAAAAGATATATAATGACACTATCTCAGCGCCAGATCTTACTCAACTAGAAGATATTTCATTGGATCAGTTTACAGGTAGGATCATATAGTTAACCCAAGCTTGGGTGAATGAACAGGCTAATGCATTGAAGAACAAGGGTGTAGCCCTTACTGTTGATAATAATAAGAAGAGACAAGATATTCCTGATAAGGAATATGATGATTTCCTGGTAGAGAAGACGAAAGCTAAGGGAGAAAGGTTGCCACCTCCACAACAACAAAGCAAAAGATCCCCTAGAGGTAAGAAGACTGATAACGAGCCTAAAGGGGTGATAATTGAGAGAGTCATGATAATAGCTAAAGGTGCATCAATGTCAGAACTAGCGTCAGCATCATCAGCACTGCCTCCTAAGGATAAGAAAAATGCTAAAAAGATTCAGAGGCCAGCTATTGAAACTATGGAAACATATGAGGAGGGTCAGGCATCACAAGCACAAACTGAAGAGAATGTTCCTTTTGATGAAGAGCTTACAGAAGAAGACCTAATGGCCCTCATCAGAAAAAGAAAAGCACCTCAGGTGATGGCCTCCACACCTAAGAAACCCAGAAAATCCATGAGAGGTGAGATAAGACACGACCCTATAATGTTGAGTGGAGGAGGTAGTGGAGTGTTTAGAAAGGAATTACATCATGATGTACCAATCCCTACCATTGTTTAGTTTAAGACTGAACAAATAGAAGAACAAATGAAGGAAACCACTCGCACAAGTCAAGGAGGTCATTTCTCATTAGATGAGACTGTAGACCTATTAGATGATGAAGTGGTGGATAATGTTGCTTCGCAACGAATGGAGACTCTTGTTGCTAACACTCACATAACACCACAAGGTACACCATCAGTCCAGGCGGTAGTGTTAGAAGAGCTGAAGGGAGCAGAGCAGGAAAAAGAGAAGAGCCTAGAAAAGGTAGCCCAAGAGATGGGGCTTGATACAATGATTGATTAGGTAACCAGTCCTGCAGTGATTGATCTTACATATAGAAAGGATGCAAGTCCTAAAAATCAAGCAGGTGTTCCTGATAAAGAAGAAAATGTTGAGGAAGTGAAGATGGCGGAAGTAGAAGGCCACACTTTGAATATGGGTGAGCAACAACAAAAGGAAGTACCTATCGAACCCAAGATAGTTGAAATACAAGACAAGGGAGGAGAAGAAAAGGATACATCAATTGATCCTGCCCTAAAAATTCAAGAAGCAACTACTACAGCTACGGAGTAGATTACAGCTTCAGATCAGGTTAGTATACCTAAGGTAGACACAATAACATCCATAGAAACTAATATGCCTCATGATGATGAAATCAATAAAGTGGATGAGGTACAGAAGGAGGCAGTACAAGATCATCAGGTGGAAGTGTCACAAGATCTTCCACCTCAAATGGAAAGTCCTCCAACAAAAGAAGTTCCTCAATAAGAGGAAATACCTCAGGATCACCCTCATGAAGAACATCATGAGGAAGAAATATGGAAGTCATCATCTCCATCAAAACCCGATACAGTTACTAGAGATTACGATGATCATCATGATGATGGTGGGCACCCAGGATCCAAAGACCAAGTTCCTTCATGGCTGGAGAAGGAGATAAGCACAGAGTCTGGATTAGAAATATAGGAATTTGATGTTTCAACATTATTTTTAGAGAATCTAATGAAGCCAAGGAGGAAGGCCAGGTTGACTTTAGCCATAAGAAGAGATCCTGTTACGGGCAGAAGGACCGCCCAGGTAGCTGTTCCTACAGCTGATAAAGAGAAAGGCAAGATCACTCTGGATGAATTCCAGATTACTACAGTGGATTTGGGATTTGCCAATGAGGATCAAGAAGGCCAAGAAGGTAAGGATATAATTGATTCATTAACCCATAAGGTGAAGAGAGAGAAAGAGAAGAATAAGTAGCATAAAGAGCACATTGCTCAACTGTATGCCTATATAAAGGGGTTAATTAACCCTGATGATACATTAAGTGATCGAGCAGTCCCATTGACTGCAATTTCTCAAGAGGAAGTCAACAAGTTAAACCTCATGAGACATGAATTAGTAATAATGTTGAAATGGATGTCATCTGTGCTCTATGGAGTTGAGGAAGTGGTAAAGGCCTCTTTGAAGAGGTGGAATTCTTTAGGCACCTCTAGGAAAAAGGTAGATAAACTACAGATGGAGATCAAAAGTAGGTCATTCTAATTGGAGAAAGCCATGAACACTTTGGATGAAATGAAGAGGATTGATCCTCTGATTTTAATAAAGAATCAAGTACTAAATAATAATACAGCCATATTGATTTATATATGGTACAAGGACATTAGATTTGAATGTTATGTGCTGAAGGGATGCAACGGTAAACTAAGAAACATCAGTATGAAGCTACATGATATGATGTCTTATGACGTAGAGGTCTTGGAGACCTTAGAAGGAAAAGTAGAGGGAAAGATAGAAACTTAGGATGAAGAGTTTTCCATTAAAGCTCTACATAGTAACTTCTAGCTAGTAGCTAAAGACCCTCTCAACCACCTGACAGAAGAAGTACTGGATAAAGTAATGAGGATAAAGGTCAGAGTGGAGAATTATAATTAAACATCCAGTAGCAGGAGGAGTAAATTAGAATCCCTTTGAGATAAATATCAAGTACATAAACATGCCATCGCCAAAGCAAGAACTCAAGATGGTAGAGAATTGGAAAAGATAGTACAAACATATGAAAATATCAAGACATCTATGTAGGTCCATATTCAAAGAGATAATCATCACGGTGATGAGGATAGCGAAAGCGCTGAAAGTGATGATTAGGACAATAAAAATGATGATGAAGAACCTGATGAATAGATGAAAATGCACCATAAAGGGAACATATGCATCAAGTACTTAGGAAAATGTGAGTTACCTAGATGGTTGCCAGCTAGCAACCTGTGCTACGTGGAAAAAGTTGACTTGGTCAATGAAATGTGAACTGTAGACCTTAATAGATAAATCTTGATTGTAGAACAATTGTAATTGCTCCCTCACTTTGTTCTATAAAAGGTATAGGGATGCCTCATTTAAAACATTTGAAACTTAATTGAAATCTGTTTGCTGAAATATTTAGGGCTCATTTCAAAGTTGTTGTATACATATATGTTCTTGCATACCTAATGAATGAGAAGACTCTTTTGATTACAATCCATAATAAATCTTGAGTAATCAGTGTATGAATTCTTGATACATGTTGTGATTTGTTGTGTCCCTTGGAGTGCATATCTACTTACATGTGTTGTTTTCATACCGTTCCTTTGAAGTTAGCATCAACTGTATCTAGCTGTGGAATGTCCTGGTGAACATATGGTTTGATTTCTTCTCTTCATGACTGTATCTGATGTATATGTGGCTCAATCACTGAAGGTTCAACATTAATTTGATGTATTTCTTTCAATTTCTTTCAATTTCAGAACATTTCATCATCATAATTGCAAACAGTTGACAATCTTAAGAAAATAATTCAAATATGCAGACATCCCGTAGATATCTAAACATATTTAGCATATTTGAGATTGAAGCATGTCAAAATGATAAATATCATGCAAATATTTAAAGATAGACACATTATTTGAAGCATATCTTGTGTAGAATAACTATCTATGTAGCATCATTATAGGAAACACTATCTTATAGATGGGATCTACGTAAGGCCCAAAAATGGAAACATCAACACACATCAGCCTCTGAGTAATGTCAGAAGATTAAGACCTAATCACCAGAGACTTGGGATCATGAATTCTCTGAATTCATCATATCTTTCAAGATGAATAAAGGTTAATGTGTACTTTTATTCTATGTTTGTTTATGATTAACATCATGATCAACATAAATTGGTGCTAGAAGGAGGGCCCGAAGCTAAAGGATCATCACCAGTACTCCAGGTGATGATAAAGATTGTAAGGTAACGCTGAGACACCACTAAATTTCCAAGTTGGGAGTAAATATTTGTTGTTCTAAGCTTATACATGCTAATCCTGTGTAAAGTTTTTGAGATCAATCATAAATATTGCAAGCTTTACAGCCGATCATCATGAATTTGCAGAAGTAAGCCTTGTCTCATGTAACTTTGCCCAAATCTTTGAGGTAAAAGCTCGAAAACTTGATATATTGCCGTTTGTGACACAGAACTTCAAATATCACCTCACCTCTGCAAATATCCCACAAATATCTAGTTAGTACAGTTTTCTGACCATAAATACCTTCCTTGTTGGTGAATTCCAACTGATCTTTACAATCATCCAGCCAATTTTCCTCAAAATTGAGAAATCCTGGCTCACAAGATAAATACCAGGTCTAGATCCACTGGAAATTTTGATGAACTTCCTGTTAGAGGGTTTAGACCTAAAACTGTAGATATCCATCACACTCCAGAGTCTAGTGCATCAAGAGCTTCATCTAAATGTTCTCCTGTGACTCCTATTGGTCTACAAATACCTACAGGATCACCTGTACAATCTTAGGTTCAGCCTTAGCCTGTTATACCTCAGGTTCAACCTCCTCCAGTTGCAATGTCATTCTTTGCAGCAGAGTCACCTTTAACTTTCACATCATATCATCCTTTGCCAAAGAATCCAGACAAACTTTGTCCAAAATATCATCTGTATCAAGATGCGGATGATCATATCAGAACTTTTAAGGAAGCTTACTGTAGAGCCAGAATAGAGCATCAGGACGTTGTATGTAGATTATTTCCTTTTTCCTCAGGGGAAGAGGCTTATAATTGGTATATTAGTCTTGGTCAGAGTTCAATCGGATCATGGGCTGTCCTAGAGAAATCTTTCACTGATAGGTTCAAAATACCTATCGACCCTTCAATGAACTATCACCTATTTGCCACAATTAAGCGGTTTAAGGGAGAACGTATTACCAATTTCAATGCTAGGTTCTAGAAAATGCTATCCAAGTTAGTTGCTCCATATGTTGTAGTAGATGCAGTTGCTAGAAGCATTTATTATTTAGCCCTAGATCCTTTAACTTCTATGTTCATCAGGAGAGCTCATCCTAAAATCACAACGTTAACAGGAGCTTTTCAGGAGGCTATTAAAGTTAATCAGCAGTTAGTCCCTGTTCCTACACTGAACATAGCCTTTCCTACACTTCCTAGTTCTCTAGGATATCTTCCCCAGCCATAGTATAATGGAGCCATGATGCCTCCAGCAATAATGCCAGCACCTCTGCAGATACCTCCATTGAGTATAATGCCAACTCCTAATGGAAATGGCCCAATGATGCAGTATCCTGGACAAGTCTAAGCACCTCAGATGATAGACCAGAATAATTAGAACAATAATGGATCTTCATTTTTTAAGCCTTTAATAGAAAATGTAGTAGCTAAGGCTCAGGAAGAAAAAGAAGAGATCAAAGAAATATTAGCTCAGCTAAGGAAGCTTACAACTGAGATCACTCATTTGAGAAGCCAAAACTTCTACTCTCAGCCTAACCAGAACAGAGGCTATAACAATGATAGACCAAATTATCCTAACAAGGGGTATAACAACAATAACTACAACAATAACAGTGGTAATAACATTCCCCCTAGACAGCCTAGAGTATGGAACTCCAGGCCAGATAATGGTTCCTTACCATCACCTTTAGATAGTCAACCTCTTGGTGAAGTTGAACAAACTACCAGAGTCAATCTTGCTGAGGCAGCCCTCACTAATTGGTGTAGGATACACAATACAAATGCTCATGCAGAGCTAGACTGTCCCCAATTTCAAATTGCTGCAAGTATTTTCCAAACTGAGGTATCCAATACTACAGGAAATCCACATCATGTGGAAGGGAATGAGCTTGTTCCCTGTGGATATGATTCAGCTTTAGTACTAGAAAGCTATACTGATCAACCTTATCAGCAAACTGTGTCATCCCATCAGCATTATACCCAGACATGTGAAGAATCAACCATGACTTTTGAGTCAAATTATGTTTTCCCCTTTGAGGATGACAATGAGCCATCAAATGAGCCTAAGGAGGTACATGCCTACCAACAGCAGTACCAGGGTAAGCACAATTATAACTTGAGAAATAATGCCAATAGACCTACTAGTGTATTGACCTCTTCCTTACCCCCGAATAATTTTAATACCCCTCCTGATCCCAAAGCGAGCAATAACCTGGGATTTCCCAAAGTCAATACTCAGTATTTATCACCACCAAACACATCATCAAAAGATTTGAGCATGCCTCATGAGTCTGATAAGTTAGTCACCTATCTGGCAGATGAGATGAAGAAGATCAAAATCAGCCTATCCTTGTCAGAGTTGCTGAAAACTCTGGCCATTAAAAAAACATTTATGAAATCACTAGATGATCCTGCTCCTAAAGAGGATATTCATCCATTAGGTTAGTCTGGAGGTAAGGATCATGCTTTCAGAGATAATAATGTTAAAACTAAAGTCCCAGCTACTGTTCAAGTTGCGGAGACTTCTCACATGACCTTGTATAGAGATAAAAGTGAATCACCTCCATTCCTCCTAACCATATGAATGTTCAGTAAAAACCTACATAATTGTCTAGTGGACTCAGGAGCATCCACGAATGTCATGCCTTTGGCCATATGTAATGCTCTAGGGCTACATCCTGCTAAATCCTTGAAGAAGGTAACCCAACTAGACAAAACAGAGGTGAATGTAATAGGGGAGTTAACTCACATTCACATGCAATTGGCATCAGACCCTAGGATCCAATACTATATTGACATTCAGGTAGTTGACATACCTGATACGTATGGTATGTTACTCAGTAGAGATTGGTCCAAGACCCTCAATGGATATAAGTCTACCGACTTCAGTCATATGTGGTTACCTTGGAAAGGTATACCAAACCAGATAAGGGTAGATGCTGAACCAAGAATGAAACACATGATCACCGAGTACAACAAAACAAATGAGATCATGTACGTGAATGTTGAACCTAGAGTATATTCTATTAGACCTCAGACTGTCAGAATAGAGAAGGTCCTGATGTATGACTTTCATGATGATCATGATCTTGATGATCATCCTCATGATGATAATGCTGTAGTCTTAAGATCTAGTCATGATCATGGAGATGAAACAGAAGTAGACCATTTCAAAAGTTTTGAAATATACTTGTCTAAACATGTAGAATGTTGTCGATTATTAGATATACCTATTCATGACATTTTGATTGATGGTTGGTGCAGATTACATGATGAAGCACATTCTGAGAAAACTTGTGAAGCATGCATTGACACGATGGAGCTTGAGCAAACATGTGGAGAGGCGTCATCATCATCATCATCAGAGGTAAATTCCATATGTAATGATGATGATCATACTGATTCTTGTTCGTCTACCACAGGAATAGGAGAAGATGTGAGTCAGAATGAGGATTTTATCCAAAAGATAGAAGAAATTCTAGTCTACAATGAGAAGAAGGATAACAGAAATAATAAGATCACCCTTGGGAGTGATTGTTTGATGGAGTCAGATCATGAATTATTTGATGATGACAGAGGCAGTAATTTGACCAAATTTGAGAAGTTTTTATCAGAGGATATTAAAAAGATGATAGAACATGAGAAACCTCCACAAGATGCACTAACTGAAGGATGGTGTAGATTGCATGAGGCACCTCACTTAGAAACTACCTGTTCACTCTGTTTACATATTTTAAAGAGGCATATAGTGCCTAGTTCAGAGGATCATCCTTCTGGTGATGAAAAGAAAGCAGATAGATCAGCTTCCCAGAAGAAAGGAAAGATAAAATCTGAGAAGGTTGAAATTCAAAGAAGAGAGAAAGCTTAGTTAAGCCTCCTACTGGAGATAAACTATGGATCCTTAGATTCGATGGATCCAAGTTGAAACAAGGTGCTGGAGTAGGAATTGATCTCATAGATCCATCAGGAAAGTCCTACCTAACAGCCTACAGATTGCAATTTCCATGTACTAACAGTGTCACAGAGTATGAGGCTCTAATACATGGGATATTGTTTGCCCTTAAGAAGAAAGTAAAAATTCTGCATGTCTATGGAGACTCAGAATTAGTGGTAAGATAGGTGAGAGGGATTTACTTTTGTAATTATAGGAAACTGTCTAACTACAGACATAGGGTGTGGGATCTGATTGAAGACTTTGACGCATTTAATATCACCCACATACCTAGAGAAAAGAACCATAGAGCAGATGCTCTATCCCAAGCTGCTAGTGCCTTACAGCCATTGTCTATTTCAGGTTTAAAGAGGTTTTCAGTAGAACTGATATCAGTGCCTTCAGTACCTGATAATGTTACCAATCTCCAGGTATTCAACGATGACCAGTATATCCTAGATTTCATCTCCAACAGAGATATATTTGATGCTCAGATCATAGATGAGAACAATGTGGAAGATCATGTTTGGGAAGAAGAGGAAATATTAGAGTTGCCTAGTAATAGGATTCCCAAAGGTATGATTGAATTAGAAATAGCCTTTGACTTGGATAATATGCTGAAGCAGAAGGATCTTCCAAAGGCTGATGGAGGACAATATTCACAAGTGAATATTGGACAAAATGATGACAAAAGAAATGTTCTAATAGGGAAGGTATGCACAGAAGAGGAGTTAGAAGGAATAACTTAGGCACTCAAAGATTACATCCATGTCATTGCATGGACTTATGATGAGCTAAAAACATATGACACATTAGTCATAACTCACACTATACCTCTCAAGCTAGATGCTAAACCTTTCAGACATAAGCAAAGGCCAGTCATTGCCTTGCTAGAGCCCATAATTTTTGAGGAGGTCAAAAAGTTGTTAAATGCCAGGATCATATTTCCTATGAGACACTCTACCTAGGTAGCTAATCTAGTCCCAGTGAGAAAGAAGAACGGAGACATCAGGCTATGTGTAGACTTCAGGAACTTGAACAGAGCATCAGAGAAGGACAATTATCCTTTACCCTCCTTCGATGAAGTTCTGCAAATTGTCAATGGAGCAAAAAATGATGTCATTCTTGGATGGTTTTTCTAGTTATAATCAGGTAATGGTTGACAAAATTGACATACTGAAAACTGCCTTCACCACAAAGTGGGGGATCTTTGCTTATAGACACATGCCATTTGGGCTGATAAATGCTGGAGCAACATTCCAATGTGTAATGGACATAGCCTTTAGAGGCTTAATAGGAAAGTGTATAGTCATATACATGGATGACTTAACAGTATTCTCTAAAAATAGAGAAAAGCATGTAACAGATCTCAAAAATGTATTGAAAAAATGTGAACAGTATGGGATATCCTTGAACCCCAAGAAATGCATATTCGGGGTGACAACAAGAAAGTTACTGGGCCACCTAATAACTGAGAATGGAATTATCATTGATCCTGATAGGGTGGATTCCATCATGAAAATACAACTTCCTGGAAGCAAGAAAGAACTCAAATCTTACTTTGGTAAGATAAATTTTGTCAGGAAGTTTATCACTGGCTTTGCTGAAATAGTTAGACCTTTAAATACTATGCTAAAGAAAGATGTAAAGATTGAGTGGACATCAGAAGCTAGAGCAGCTTTTGAAGACATAAAGAAAGCTATATCTGAAGCTCCAGTGTTGATTAGTCCAGACTACACCAAGGACATCTATATCTATTCATTTGCTTCAGAGCATACCTCTGCAGCAGTGTTGACGCAAAGGAATGAAGAGAAGGAAGAGAAACCTATAGCATTCATGAGCTGTCCATTCAGAGATGCAAAACTCAGGTATATGGATGTAGAAAAGTAGGCTCTTGCTTTGGTCAAAGCAGTGAAGAAGTTGAGGCACTATATCCTGAAAAGTAAAGTGATTGCTGTGGTACCTGACATAGCAATAAAGATGTTATTGATGCAAAGCAAGCCAGGAGAAAAGAGGGCTAAATAGATCACTGTCCTACAGGAATATGACATGGTTATCACACCCATGAAGCTAGTGAGAGGACAAGCTTTAAGCCAAATGATATCAGAAATTGATCCAAATATCAGAAGTTAGCAGTATGTTATTAATGAGAAGGACAATGGAGAGTGGTACTCAGATATCAGGCATATCCTGATCACTGGAAGATGTCCTCCTAGATTGTAGGCTTCACAAAGAAGAGCCCTAAAAATAAAATCCCAGAAGTACTTGATGAAAGCAGAGTACTTTTCAAGAAAAATTATGAAGGAATATACCTAAGATGCCTAGAGAGGCTTGAAGCAGATAAAGCATTATCAGAACTACATGACAGGTTTGGAACAACACATGGGTCATCCTTGGCCACCACACATGCAATCCTCAGAGCAGGATACTACTGGCCCACAATTTTCAAGGATACTGCTGAACATATCAAATGCTACCATACATGTCAGGTAGCTGCCAACAAAGAGAGGTATGCTGCTCAACCCCTGTAGCCAGTGATGCAAGAGCGCCCATTTGCACAATGGGGCATGGATTTCATAGGACCATCATTATTAGGCCACAGGTACGTTTTAACCATTACTAACTACTGTACTAGGTGGACTGAAGCCACTAGCAGCAAGACTTGCAGCACAGAAGATGTCATCAAATTTTTGGAAAGTAATATAGTCACCAGGTATGGGGTTCCCTATGCTCTGGTAAGTGATAACGACTCTGCTTTAGCTTCAACCAAATTGTCAAGTTGGGCCTTTGATTATGGGATCATACTGAATTTCTCATCTAATTATTATTCCCAAGGGAATGGATTGGCATAATCCACTAACAAAAATTTGCTGAATATCATAAAGAAGTTAGTAGACAAGAACCCTAGGGAATGGAATACACTTTTAAAATATGCCTTATGGGTAGATAGAACTAAAAACAAGGCTGCATTAGGAAACTCACCTTATCATTTAGTATATGGGGTGGATCCCATCCTCCCTGTTAACCTAAAGATTCTTACCCTGTAGTTTGCCCAAGAGTACCTAGGCATAGACAATAACCAAGAAGTCAGGTTGCTTCAGTTGATGCACCTAGAAGAGAAAAGAAGTCAGGCAATTGATCAATTTGCCAAACACCAGGCTGTTGTCAAACACTTGTTTGACAAAAGAGCCAAAGTCAAAGCCTTCAGGATATCTGATTTAGTCCTGATGTGGGATAAAGCCCATGAGAAGAAAGGAGACCATGGTAAGTTTGATAAATTATGGATAGGTCCCTTCCAAATGTCTGAGATATTAGGAGACAACACTTTTAGGCTTAAGAACTTGACAGGTGAGGATGTTCCATTACCAGTTAATGGACAGTTCCTCAAACATTATTTCCAAGCCTAAGTAGCTTCATGTCGGTCATGTGTATCATAATGTATATTTGTATAATTGTTTGTATAGTGTTTTGTTTTGTTTTTGCTTTGTTTGCTGGTTGAGTTTTGTTTTGGTTAGTCAGGATGATGCAGCTCATCACCCCAGAAAATAACAAAATTGTTAAGATTCAAGTGATGAGAACACATTTATATATAGGTTATGACTCATTTTGAGAAAGTCATCAGGATTATGTCTGTGATATCTTTTCATCAGAGTGCCTTTTCCTAACCAAAGTGATTTCTTCACAATAACTCACTTAATAGCCTTGGGTTTGTTGAAAATACAAGTATAGGTGTTAAGTGAAAAATCTAAAGGGACTCCCATGCTACCAATGCAATCTCCAACCTAAAACAGCAAGTGACCATACCTTGCATTCTAAGCTTGCATGATGACATCAGATATATGAAGTATAAATGTTAAAAAATCTAAAAAATATAATAAAATTAGGCCATCTAAGTAACTCTATCTGGGCTATAGATGCCTACTGGCAGTGGGGCTCTACTTAGGGGGATTGTATAGATAACCTTGCCAGGGCTATAGATGCCTGCTGGCAGCAAGGCTCTATCCAAGTTGGCTATGAGGGACGATCCCAAAATATGTAGCTTAACATCAGTTACTCATGTTTTCAACTTGCTTTCAAGATGAGGATAATTAATCATTTGCACACTATTGATCCTTTGTTAGCATTGTTACCATGAGAACATTTTATCATTCAAAAAGAATATGATGCTTATGCTTAGAAATAGTTAGAATGCTATGTTAGAATGTGTTCACATCACTTGAATCATTGGAATTTTGGTGTTTTCTTTGGTGGCAAGTTGTGTGGTTACACAACATGCCCCATTTTGACTTGACAAAATAGGGACCCAACTTTTTTGTTTGGCTTTGCTTGTGTTTTCTGCTTGCTGGCGGTCTGGTAAAAGTAAGTCAATATAGATGATCCAACATAAAGGGGACTGGGTAAGTCATTATGATGAGGCCAGTTTTTCAAAGTTAATATTTCATGACAATAACCTCATGGTTGGATAAAGCACAAAATTTCATGTAGGTTTGCCTTTTGGATCACCCTGATATTCTTTAGAGAACGAGAGTTATGGTGAGTCAAAGTCCTATTCAAACTTGATATTCTGAGGGGAGGATCATATTTCTTAACATCAGTCATATTATGAAAGATCACCCTGATCCCATTTTATCACCCGATAAATCATTTATCTAGAGATCTAGACTTCAATTTTAGGTGATAGAGGTATTTACCCTTCAAACAACGTCATATTTTGTGGGGGTCATATTTTGAATATCACCCTATCTTTTGAATATCATCTTGTCGCAAAATATCACCCTAGAGTCATTATCCTGATGACGTCATCCAATCCTGATAGACAAGAAATGGACAAAATGATGACATCATCATCCTTTTTACCTCGCGGAGGTATATTTTCAAAATGATCCTTCTGACATAACATGATGATGACATCATGATGCTCTTACAATAAACCAAGTCATTATCCTGATTGATGTCATCCTGATATTCCAAAAGGAGGTCATTTTAGTATGGGGATCATCATCTTTTAACATCACCTGACATTTTCAACATCACTCGATGTTTCGACATGGGCCTTCCCGCTCAAGAGTAGATGATCAAATTATACATAGAGGGTCATATTATGAATATCACCTAATATTCAGAATATCACCCGATATTCAGAATATCACCTGATCTTTAGAGATCACCCTGCTCCTTTTGTCATCATGACATTAAATTCCATAAATGCAGTAGCTGGTTCTTGCCGATTACAAATGCGATTTATACACTTGGCGAGATCCAGAAGTTTTGCACAAGAAAATTAGTTGTTTCAATTAATTTACCCTAATTTTCCCTAATTTGCCTTAAAGAGGAGGTTAAAAGCAAATTCACGGGCTCATTTTACACTCACCTTGCAATCAAAATGAATTTTTACAAAACTCTGAGTTTTCAAACCCTCATACGATTACCTATAGATGCATAAGGCTTGCAATAGGACAAAACACATGAACATCACTAGTATTTGATTCCCTTTCACATAATCCTCAGCGTAATCAGGAGAATAAGCATAATCAAGTAAGTAATTGAAACCCTCCTCCTGTAATTTCTGCATGTCCAGGTAATATGATTTCTACTTGTTTGAAGCTGTGAATTATGCATGTTATAATGAAGTAATGATAAATGAGTATAATGTGCCTCACGCCATGAAAATATATTGTTATATGAATGCATGAGAAATATGGAAAAGGTAAGACTAGTAATGTTCATTGCAGGAGATCATGGCGGACAAGAGACTACGCAGATTAGAGGCTGAATTCATTAAACCCATGTTTACTCAGCCTGAAGGTGTATAGTTTAAGTATGGTGCCATCACAGATACACACCAAGGGAACACCAACCTAGTGGCATGGTCGAATAAGTTGAGCGATGGAAAGAATAATAGCACATTATTGGACACCATTTTTGTGTCAGGGATGTGGAGTGCTGCAGGATTCCCTTATTCTATGGAAGCTCTAGAATTAGTTATTGAATGTGCAAGGAACCACAACCCATAGACTAGAAAAGTTGAGAAACATGGTAGGGTTTATATTGATCTGTCTATCAAGGGGATTGCTGCCACTTTCAATTTACCATTAGGGAAGAAAGTTGCCAGTATGAACCTGAAGAGGTTGGAAACTGAATATGAAAGTAATAAGAAGGCAGCCAAGAAGAGAATGTACCAATGGAGAGTGAAAAATAGTCCATATACTGCAGCTGCCAAGTTGCCAGTGCATCTGTATAAGTTTGATTTCGATGAGGAATACCAGTATGTAATGGCTCTACTTAGTAGAGTGAAAGGCCAGCCTGATGCTAGAAGTTTTAAAGATTGGACGTATGGGGTCATCCTAATGTGTGTTTATACAGACAACAAGCCACTGTGGCCAAAAATGATCAGTGATGCCTTACATGATCAGTGATGCCTTACATGATCAGCTCATGAGCCTAGGAGGCTTGGAGTGTACTTTTTACATGACTTCATATGTGGTATATTCATGTGCCTACAAGGGTACATTTGATGAACTTACAACTATAGGAAAGATTGGTGGTACCATGAATGATGCCCACATATGGGATCATTATCCCCAGCTACAAAGAGTAAATTGCCTCCCTAATTATAAATTAGTGAATGATGCATTTTCTATGCATCTAGTAAAGACAATGGAGGAAGACAGAACTAAAAGACTAAGCATGGAAGCTCAGGAAGTTATTTACAGGCATGGTGCCTGGTTTATATAGTATGCTACTTTCACCTACATCAGGATAGAAGGTTTTGAAGGTCAGCCCCTCATGCTCCCCAGGTATCCCACTGATGCAGTAGTGTTAATGTAGTTTATGAGGCAAGTATCAACAATACTGGATGCATATAAAGCAAATAATAAGCTTCCACCAGTATTGTTTCCAATGACAATGGCTTGGTATATATGCCAGGATTCTGAAAACATGAAGAAGGCCACAGTTGGTCTAGACATGATCAAATTACAGCTCTTCCCACTGCCAAGGTCATATGATCCATATGGCAGAATGCAGAAGATCATGGGGAAGCCCATCCATTGAAGACATCTTGAAGATTTTTGGGCAGATTGTGAGGATGAAGCCAAAGTTAGAAGAAGAAAATACCAGAGGCTAACTCTCAATCAGATTAGGACCTTTGATTGCATCCTAATGCCAACACAATTGAAGAACGATGATGGAAGGATCATGGCAGATGAGTATGAAGAGAAAAAGATATATAATGACACTATCTCAATGCCATATCTTACTCAACTGGAAGATATTTCATTGGATCAGTTTACAGGTAGGATCATACAGTTAACCCAAGCTTGGGTGAATGAATAGGCTAATGCATTGAAGAAGGGTGTAGCCCTTACTATTGATAATAATAAGAAGAGACAAGATATTCCTGATGAGGAATATGATGATTTCCTGGTAGAGAAGAGGAAAGCTAAGGGAGAAAGGTTGCCACCTCTGCAGCAACAAAGGAAAAGACCCCCTTGAGGTAAGAAGACTGATAACGAGCCTAAAGGGGTGATAATTCAGAGAGTCATGATAATAGCTGAAGGTGCATCAGCATTAGAACTAGCGTCAGCATCTTCAGCACCGCCTCCTAAGGATAAGCAAAAGGCTAAAAAGAATCAGAGGCCAGCTGTTGAAACTATGGAAACATATGAGGAGGGTTAGGCATCACAAGGACAAACTGAAGATAATGTTCCTTTTGATGAAGAGCCTGCAAAAGAAGACCCAATGGCCCTCATCAAAAAAAGAAAAGCACCTCAGGTGATGGCCTCCACACCTAAGAAACCTAGAACATCCATGAGAGGTGAGATAAGACACGACCCTATAATGTTGAGGGGAGCAAGTAGTGGAGTGTTTAGAAAGTAATTACAGCATGATGTACCACTCCCTACCATTGTTTAGTTTAAGACTGAACAAATAGAAGAACAAATGAAGGAAACACTCGCACAAGTCAAGGAGGTCATTTCTCATTAGATGAGACTGTAGACCTATTAGATGATGAAGTGGTGGATAATGTTGCTTCGCAACAAATGGAGACTCTTGTTTCTAACACTCGCATAACACCACAAGGTACACCATCAGTCCAGGCAGTAGCGTTAGAAGAGCTGAAGCGAGCAGAGCAGGAAAAAGAAAAGATACCAGAAAAGGTAGCCCAAGAGATGGGGCTTGATACATTGATTAATCAGGTAACCAGTCCTGCAGTGATTGATCTTACATATAGAAAGGATGCAAGTACTAAAAATTAAGCAGGTGTTCCTGATAAAGAGGAAAATGTTGAGGAAGTGAAGATGGTGGAAGTAGAAGGCCACACTTTGAATATGGGGAGAAACAACAAAAGGAAGTACCTGTCGAACCCAAGATAGTTGAAATCCAAGACAAGGGAGGAGAAGAAAAGGATACATCAGTTGATCCTGCCCTAAAAATTCAAGAAGCAACTACTATAGCTGCGGAGCAGATTACAGCTTCAGATCAGGTTAGTATACCTAAGGTAGACACAATAACATCCACAAAAACTAATATGCCTCATGATGAGGAAATTACTAAAGTGGATGAGGTACAGAAGGAGGCAGTACAAGATCATCAGGTGGAAGTGTCACAAGATCTTCCACCTCAAAAGGAAACTCCTCCAAAAAAAGAAGTTCCTCAACAAGAGGAAATACCTCAGGATCACCCTCATGATGAACATCATGAGGAAGAAATAAGGAAGTCATCATCTCGATCAAAACCCGATATAGTTACTAGAGATCAGGATGATCATCATGATGATGGTGGGCACCCAGGATTTGGAGACCAAGCTCCTTCATGGCTGGAGAAAGAGATAAGCACAGAGTTTAGATTAGAAATACAGGAATTTGATGTTTCAACGTTATTTTCGGAGACTCTAATGAAGCCAAGGAGGAAGGCCAAGTTGACTTCGGCCATAAGAAGAGATCCTGTTACAGGAAGAAGGACTGCCTAGGTAGCTATTCCTACAGCTGATAAAGAGAAAGGCAAGATCACTCTGGATAAATTCTAGATTGCCATAGTGGATTTGGGATTTGCCAATGAGGATCAAGAAGGCCAAGAAGGTAAGGATATAATTGATGCATTAACCCAAAAGGTGAAGAGAGAGAAAGAGAAGAATAAGTAGCATAAAGAGCACATTGCTTAGCTGCATGCCTATATAAAGGGGTTAATTAACCCTGATACATCAAGTGATCGAGCAGTCCCATTGACTGCAATTTCTCAAGAGGAAGTCAACAAGTTAAACCTCATAAGACATGAATCAGTAATAATGTTGAAATGGATGGCATCTGTGCTTGATGGAGCTGAGGAAGTGGTAAAGGCCTCTTTGAAGAGGTGGAATTCTTTAGGCACCTCTAGGAAAAAGGTAGATAAACTGTAGATGGAGATCAAAAGGAGGTCATTTCGATTGGAGAAAGCTATGAACACTTTGGATGAAATGAAGAGGATTGATCCTCTGATTTTAATAAGGAATCAATTACTGAATAATAATACAACCATATTGATTGATATATGGTACAAAGACATCAGATTTGAATGTGAGGTGCTGAAGAGATGCAACAGTAAATTGAGAAACATTAGTATGAAGCTACATGATATGATGTCTTATGAAGCAGAGGTCTTGGAGACCTTAGAAGGAAAAGTAGAGGGAAAGATAGAAAATCAGGATGAAGAGTTTGCCATTAAAGCTCTACATAGTAACTTCCAACTAGTAGCTGAAGACCCTCTCAACCACCTGACAGAAGAAGTACTGGATAAAGTAATGAGGATAAAGGTCAAAGTGGAGAATTATAATAAAACATCCAGCAGTAGGAGTAAATTAGAATCCCTCCGGGACAAATATCAGGTACATAAACATGCCATCACCAAAGCAAGAACTCAAGATGGCAGAGAATTGGAAAAGATAGTACAAACATATAAAAATATTAGGACATCTATGTAGGTCCATATTCAAAGAGATAATCATCACGGTGATGAGGATAGCGAAAGCGTTGAAAGTGATGATTAAGACAATAAAAATGATGATGAAGAACCTGATGAATAGATGAAGATGCACCGAAAAGGGAACATATGCATTAGGTACTTAGGAAAATGTGAGTTACCTAGATGGTTGCCAGCTGGCAACCTGTGCTACGTGGAAAAAGTTGACTTGGTCAATAAAATGTGAACCATAGACCTTAATAGATAAATCTTGATCGTAGATCAATTGTAACCGCTCCCTCACTTTGTTCTACAAAAGGTGCAAGGATGCCTCATTTTAAACATTCAAAACTTAATTGAAATCTGTTTGCTGAAATATTCAGGGATCATTTCAAAGTTGTTGTATACATATATGTTCTTGCATACCTAATGAATGAGAAGACTCTTTTGATTACAATCCATAATAAATCTTGAGTAATGAGTGTATGAATTCTTGATACATGTTGTGATTTGCTGCATCCCTTGGAGTGCATATCTACTTATATGTATTATTTTCATACCGTTCCTTTGAAGTTAGCATCGACTGTATCTAGTTGTGGAATGTCCTGGTGAACATATTATTTGATTTCTTCTCTTCATGACTATATCTGATGTATATGTTGCTCAATAACTGAAGGTTCAACATTAATTTGATGTATTTCTTTCAATTTCAAAATATTTCATCATCGTAATTGCAAACAGTTGACAATCTTAAGCAAATAATACAAATATGTAGACATCCTGTAGATAGCTGAACATATTCAGTATATTTGAGGTTGAAGCATATGAAAATGATAAATATCATGCAAAGATTTAAAGATAGACACATTATTTGAAGCATATCTTGTTTAGAATAACTATCTATGCAGCATCATTACAGGAAACACTATCTTACAGATGAGATCTATGTAAGGCCCCAAAATGGAAACAACAACACACATCAACCTCTGAGTAACGTCAGAAGATTAAGACCTAATCGCCAGAGAATTGGGATCATGAATTCTCTGAATTCATCGTATCTTTCAAGATGAATAAAGGTTAATGTGTACTTTTATTCTATGTTTGTTTATGATTAACATCATGATCAACAGGTCCGTCTACAATAACCTCTCTCATTTTTTTATATCTCTGAGGCGTTTGCCCGTGGTGAAAGGTTTTCTATTGCCCCAAAAATCATCATAAGGAGGTAGTGTAAAGTTGCAAAGGGGTGTAACTTTTATCCTGCTACTGATGTGGCCAAATTGACAGTTCCAATGCATCTAGATGGGTACATTTAGGCTATGCATGATCCTATTTTGTACCCAAACATGCTAAAACAGTCTGAACTACATTATACCGGTGATATCCCTGAAGAGTCTAAAGTGTAAAAAGGTAGCAATCTTTTATGTGTAGTTACTTGGAAACCATGTCACTTAGAGACATTCCATCTAAGGAAATGTGATCATGTAGTGTCCCTCTACAATAACATCTCTTAGTTTTTATATGTTTGAGGCATTTGCCCATGGTGAAAGGTTTTTTTCTACCCCAAAAATTATCAGGAGGTAGTGTAAAGTTGCAAAGGGGTGTAACTTTCATCCTGGTCTTGACGCGGCTAAATTGATAGTTCTAACATGTTTGGATGGGTATGTTTAGGATAGCCATGGTTCTATTTTGCACCCAAACATGATGAAATAATCTAAGCTACATTATACCACTGATATCCTTGAAGAGTCCAAAGTGCAAAAAGGCAACAATCTTTGATGGGAAGTTACTCAGAAACTATGTTACTTAGAGACATTCTATTTGAGGTAACACAATCATGTAGGATCCCTCTACAATAACCTCTCTCAATTTTTTATATCTTTGAGGTGTTTTCCTATAGTGAAAGGTTTTCTGTTGCCCCAAAAATTGTCAGGAGGTTGTGTAAAGTTGCAAAGGGGTGTAACTTTCATCCTGCTCCTGATGTAGCCAAATTGACTATTCCAACACATTTGAATGGGTACATTTAGGCTAGGCATGGTCTTGTTTCACACCCAAACATGCCGAAATAGTTTGAGTTACATTGTACCAGCGATATCTCTGAAGAGTCCAAAGTGCAAAAAGGTAGCAATCTTTGATGAGCTGT
The DNA here is from genome assembly GCA_027924645.1 of Cunninghamia lanceolata. Lineage (NCBI taxonomy): Eukaryota > Viridiplantae > Streptophyta > Pinopsida > Cupressales > Cupressaceae > Cunninghamia > Cunninghamia lanceolata. Next base: position 10,236,397 of record BSBN01000703.1, on the reverse strand, counting down.
TACTCAAAAACTATGTCACTTAGAGACATTCTGTCTGAGGAAAAACAATCACGTAGGGTCCCTTTATAATAAAATCTTAGTTTTTTATATCTCTGATGTATTTTCCCATGGTGAAAGGTTTTCAGTTGCCCCAAAAATCATCAGAAGGAGGTATTGTAAAGTTGCAAAGGGGTGTAACTTTCGTTCTGCTCTTGATGCGGCCAAACTAAAAGTTCCAACATGTCTAGATGGTTAGGTTTAGGCTAGGCATGGTCCTGTTTCACACCCAAACATGCCAAAATAGTCTGAGCTATATTGTACTGGTGATATCCCTAAAGAGTCCAAAGTACAAAAAGGGAGCAATCTTTGACAAGTAGTTACTTAGAAACCATGTCACTTAGAGACATTCCATCTAAGGCAACATTATCATGTAGGGTCCCTCTACAATAACCTCTCAATTTTTTATATCTTCGAGTCATTTTCCTATGGTGAAAAGTTTTCTGTTGCCCCAAAAATAGTCAGAAGGAGGTAGTGTAAAGTTGCAAAGGGGTGTAACTTTCATCCTACTCCTGATGCGGCTAAAATGACTATTCCAATGCATCTGGATGGGTACATTTAGGCTAGGTATGGTCTTGTTTCACACCCAAACATGCCAAAACAGTCTGAGCTACGTTGTACCAGTGATATCCCCGAAGAGTCCAAAGTGCAAAAAGGTAGCAATCTTTGACAAATTATTACTTGAAAACTGTGTCACTGTAATGTCCCACCAAAAAACCCTAGAGATAAGCCAAACTATGCAATACAAAATGGTAATTTTTTTTAAAGAAGAAATAATAATGAAATGTAATCATGTATCTACATAATGTCTAAGTTAAACTCAAACCTCTAGGGATTACATGACTGCATTACCAATTATTACCTAATGTAATTAACAACCATGGTTCAATCTAAAACCAAGTGCATAAAATGAAACAATACATAAATTCCTTTCACAATTATGACATCAGATAAATAGCTTCAAGATCTAGCATGTATTACAAATATATATTTACAATTCCCTTTCAACAGAATTCATCAATAAAAAGTTTACAATGTTGCTTCCTGATCACACATGAGAGAATACATCAATATAATGATACTTGATTCAACTAATATACAAAGCATAAGTATCTGTCTCCACAAGCAAAACAAGAACAGTGATCTTCTACATGATATATCCTCCTCACACATGAACAACAGCAAAGGGACTAATGGAGATAAAGCACAACCACTTGACCATGTGGAACCCTAAGGTCCACCCCTCATGGTAGGAGATAACAATAATGTCCCACAACATGAACAATTAGGTAGACAATAACTATGAAGAACATGGACTACACATGACTACAACAACATAGAGCAATACTCAAACATCACCTCCAGAGGCAACCACATAACAAATGGGAAGAGTACAACTAGGGAATGCTAGACTGCAGTAGGGAGGAGTGTCATCACATGGCTTGTCATGGGTTGTTCTGGTAAGCCTTCCTAGGCCCTGGTCCCCATCTTGGGTTGTCCTAGCAGCCTCTCCCGACCCTTGACCCCCATACAAACTCATGCAGAATCAACACACTTCATGAGGACAAGGACGTTGATCTTGCCATTCTAGGCCTTCTCATCTCATCTCAAGCCTAAACGATCACTTGAACCATGAGTAAGGCATTCACTTATCTTGTTTAGTGTGATTAACTACCCAACCCCTTAATTCATTAATTAGGTTATCACTAAGTTAAGAAACTCTCACATGGGTTGTCTAGGACACCACTTTGGGCTCCGGCCCCCATTGAGAGCCACTCCCCTACCTGCATCCAGAAGACCCTTCACATCAAGCAAAACATAACTGAGAAGTATTCCATAACAATGTAAGGTATTTACCATCTTGCATGCTAAACATAATCGCAAGGATCAATTCCAAGGTCTTTGTTCCAAAACTTCAAAGAGATGCAGATACAATAATCATAAGCAAAATACTTCCCTTTTTCAGTTACTAATGTCTCCCCATTACAAAAATCAACACCATACCTTAACACATGCTCAAATAAATAACGAACCACCTCTAATAAAGAAGGACTTAATTACCAGCCAAGATACATTTCAACATGACCTACATAAACATGAAAAGAAAGTATATGCCTCTAGAATATTAACTTCAACAATTATAGCCCTCTTACGACCAATGACCTATGGCACATAAATTTATTTGCAAAAATGAAATACTAAATCGCATCTCAACTTAACAAACAACAATACTAAAGAAATCATAATTAAAATTGATACATATTAAATAACATTTATCAACATTAAAATACAATCATACTAATTTCTATTTTGTTTCTATGAAATATAGTTTCATATTTCCTATACTCTAGTCAATAAATTTCAATAATTAAATCTATAATGATTCTATTACTCTACTCAAAATATTACATTTATATCAACAATGATATTAATTAGTAACAATTTAAATCCTTTGAAGTAGTAGTAGTAGTAGTAGTAGTAATAGTAATAATAATAATAATAATAATAATAAATACCAAATTCATCTTATAGTACAAAGTAGCAAAACTCCACTATATAATTTTAATACTAAGTATATTATTTTTTAATACTATCAAAAATATTTCCTAATTTACATATTCATAAATTTACATCATAATTTCATAAATTTATATATATGAATCATATTTTCCTTTCCTTAAAAAAATAAAACTAAAAAAATAAAACAAATAAACAAATAAAATAAAAAAACTAAGCCAAAATTTATTTATTTAAAAAAAATCCTTTTCATAAAACAAATAATAAAATTGAAATCTAAAACTATATCTTTTCTTTTACTAAAAAAAATAAAACTAAAAGTTAAAACTAAATTTCCTTTATTTGAACTACTAGTTTTTTTTCCTTTTTAAAAAAATAAAAATAAAAAAGCTAAAACTAAAAAAATCTAAAAGCTAAACTAAGAATAGTACTTTCTATCCTTTTACGTTTTCTTTCTCTTAACTTAATGAGTTTTTTTTTAAAAAACATAAGAAGATTAATAAAATTATAAGTGGAAAAAAAAGAGAAAAGAGTATAAAAATATGCACTCAAACATTTTAAGAAGATTTAGTTTCATTTGATCACTCAGAGCAATTTGGGAGAGGCTATAGAAGGTAATGCTACCTAGATTATTTTATTTTATTTTATTTTTTTATTGTTTTCAAATTTAAATTAGTATATGGAATAAATCAGGCCATACAACCTCCATAGGAAGAGCTTTGTAAAATTTTAAATATGATCTTTTGATGATTAATTTTGTTTTCATTTCAAAGGCAATTGGGATAGGTACAAGAGAAAAAAAAGATTCCACAGAGAAGAGGATGCAAATTAGAATTCCTAGAAAACTATCTTATTCAACAAGATCAAGGCATGTGGCCTTCTTGGGTTGAAATGCAGGTTTAGAATTTTAAAAGAAAATTTCATGGAAGAACTATTGCCCTTGAGCTGAGTGCACAAATGGGATTTGCTTTTTGAGAAAGACATCTTGCAGGAAATATGATTGTAGATTAAACATATATTGTTAAAAAAGCTTTAGAAAATAAGAATGAATTCAATTTTGGGATTGAATGCATGATTTGTTTAAGTGATTTATTTCAACGCATTAAATGTTTTTTTTTTTGAAATGACACAGGGATCGATTTTAATAGGCCCATCGATACCAAAAGTGAGAGGTATCTATTCAAATTCCATAGTCGAGATTATCTTAGTAGTACCCAGATGACATGTTAACTTAGCAGGTTCGATGCATAGACAGGGTTTATTAAATATTTCAATGAAAAAGTAAACTATGTCTTCAGTAAGGCCCAACGGCCATGAGATCAACCATGCACAAAGAATGATTAATTGAATGTGAAATGTAGTAAAGGTTTCCAAAGGATCTGATCGATAAGCTTAATAGATAGGTTTTAGAAGTTTTTAAACAATTCTATTTTGTGAGGGTGAAGCATTGATTGCTAGATATACCTAAATAGATTTGTTTTAAAGATGTTTACAAAGCTTTGTGATTGATGATGAAAAATGTGCCTTGTTACACTTAGATTAGCTTCAATGGTATCCAGGAAATTCTAGGTTAAATAAGATAAAGGCTAAGAGTCATGGATTTTTCACTCAACATCTATGCAGAAAAGAATAGATGCGGTGAGTTTAAAATGATCAAGGAAGTGTCAAAGATAGAGGATTACAAGGATTCCTTGGACACAGTTAACAACATAATGAATGGCATCTATCAAAGCATAATAATGGTAGATTAGAAGAAAATGCCTAGGCTAACATGCTTGCAAATATAGTCTCATAGATCAATAATTTGCCAAAACAATAGAAAGGAGAGGAAGAGAAATTCATTCATAGAGATTCAACTATCTCCAGACAAACTTTATTCATTAATGCAATAACATACCTAGATCTTTAATCCTTGAGCCTGAATCCTCCCCCTTGATTTCTTTTCTCCCTCCAATTCTTATTCTGCAAAAACTCTCCCCAAAATTCCAGAGAATCCCCTTTCAAAAATCCATCCCATCATAACAAATAGCTAAACATAATAAATTCCCATACCATAATTTGCCTGTTACTATCCACCCACTCTCTTCCAAAATTAAATTCGTTAAATTTTCCACCTATAGATTCTATCCCTCTAATTATTTATTATTTACTCCATTCGACAACTCACTAGTCATCATTAATCCATGATTATAAAATAATGTTTTATATAATTACACAGAAATACATTTATTCATTCAATAGGATATTAAATGTTTATAACTTATTTATTTAATATGCAATCTGTCATAAGATTATATTCTAATTTTTATTTATTAAAGTATTTTCTATGCATACGACAACTCAACATTATTTATCGATCTTAAATTAGGATAAAGAATATCTTATGGCAGTACAAAAATAATAAATTTATTATTTTATGGTCACTTAACATAATATTACTTGTTTATATATATATATATATATATATTATTAAAAATTATCAATTAAATTCTTGTTTTACAACATTTTATTTACCTCATTATTATTTATTTATTTGGGTGGCACCAACCAAATTTTCTGACAACCATAGAATATTCCAATTTATTAATATTAATTAGAAAATAGAATAATTTATATTCATACTAAAAAATGACTTTTATAAATATTATATTTTATAATCACTATAAAATTTGCTTAAATACTAACATTTTGCATATAATATTATCAATTTAATTCACAATTTAAGTCTCTTATTTACCTCTTAATATTATTATTTATTTACCAAAGTGGACTTATGATTTCTATTTTAGTAATGCAAATTAATCAAAATAATGACACACAATTACAACTTGAATCCCACATACCAAACCAGACAGCCTCAACAAGGGTGATTGACCATCAAACCCAACCAACCAAACTGACAGATCACATGACATGAATTTACTGAAGAAGGTGATAATAAGCTGAGGGACCTTATGTCATCTCTGATCAATAGTTCTCCATTGGATATAAGGCACGCTCAAACTTGCCAATTCAGGTGGAGTCGATGCCTGGTACCCTCAACTTGCAACTGATGAAAATGGTTGAGCAACATATATATATATATATATACATATAATCATCCAATAAACACATCATGGAAGAGAATCGCACTGTAGCAGGGTACTCACATGTGAGTAATGCGACACTGTCCCTTCCACCAATCACAATAACAAGTAACCACATCATACATGTTCATCAATAACTAAGTATCTATATAAAGCATCATTAGATAATCACATAAGCCCCTGATAGATTAATCCACATAATCAATTGAGTCCATAACCAATCATGATATAAGAATAAAACATTAGTTCTAACAACATCATCAAAGCAATAGACAAGTATCATCATAATAGTAAATCAAAGATGTCATAATGTCTAAACATAACAACTATCAAAAAGACAAAATGGGGGGCACTACATCCTCCCCCACTAGGATTAGGCTTACTACTAGAAGCCTGCAACAAAATAAGGGTAGAGATCTTGCATCCCAACACAAACACCACCCAAGGATAACCTCAAGTTGTTAGGCGAGGAAGACAAATAGAAAAACATACTCTACAAAATCTAAGCAACTAGGACAACATAATGAGCTTATATACACCTAGAGCACCCAGTGTTTAAACATGGCTCTGATACCAAATGTAATGCCCCACCACGAAACCCTAGAGATAAGCTAAACTATGCAATGCAAAATGGCAATTTTTTTTAAAGAAGAAATAATAACGAAATGTAATCATATATTTACATATCATCTAACTTAAACTTAAACCTCTAGGGATTGCATGACTGCATTACCAATTATTACCTAATCTAATTAACAACCACAGTTCAATCTAAAACCAAGTACATCAAATGAAAAAATACATACATTCCTTTCACAATTATGACATCGGATAAATAGTTTCAAGATCTAGCATGTATTACAAATATATATTTACAATTCCCTTTCAACAGAATTCATCAATAAAAAGTTTACAATGTTGCTTCTTGATCACATAGGAGAGAATACATCAATATAATGATACTTGATTCAACTGATATACAAAGCATAAGTATCTATCTCCACAAGAAAAACAAGACTAGTGATCTTCTACATGATATATCCTCCTCACACATGAACAACAATAAAGGGACCAATAGAGATAAAGCACAATCACCTGACCATGTGGAACCCTGAGGTCCACCCCCTGTGCTAGGAGATAACAAAAAGGTCTCATGACATGAACAGTTAGGTAGATAATAACTATGAAAAACAAGGACTACACATGACCACAACAACATAGGGAAATACTCAAACATCACCTCCAGAGGCAACCACACAATGAATGGGAAGAGTACAACTAGGGAATGCTAGACTATAGTAGGGAGGAGTGTCATCACATGGCTTGTCATGGGTTGTCCTAGTAAATTGTCCTAAGCCTCGGCCCCCATTTTGGGTTGTCCTGGCAGCCTCTTTCAACCCCCGAGCCCCATACAAACTCATGTAGAATCAACAAACCCTTCATGAGGACAAGGATGTTGATCTTGCCATTCAAGGCCTTCTCATCTCATCTCAAGCCTAAACGAGCACTTGAGCCATGAGTAAGGCATTCACTTATCTTGTTTAGTGTGATTAACTACCTAACCCCTTAATTCATTAATTAGGTTATCACTAAATTAAGAAACTCTCACATGGGTTGTTCAGGATGCCACTTTGGGCTTCAGCCCCCATTGAGAGCCACTCCCCTACCTGCATCCAGAAGACCCTTCACATCAAGAAAAACATAACTGACAAGTATTCCATAACAATGCAAGGTATTTGCCATCTTGCATGCTAAACATAATCACAAGGATCAATCCGAAGGTCTTTGTTCCAAAAATTTCTAAGACATGCAACTACAACAATCATAAGCAACATACTTCCCTTTTTCAGTTACTAATGTCTCCCCATTACAAAAATCAACACCATACCTTAACACATGCTCAAATAAATAATGAACCACCTCCAAACAAGAAGGACTTAATTACCACTCAAGATACATTTCAACATGACCTACATAAACATGAAAACAAAGTCTATGCCTCTGGAATATTAACTTTGACAATCATAACCCTCTTACGACCAATGATCTATGGCACACAAATTTATTTACAAAAATGAAATACTAAATCGCATCTCAACTTAACAAACAACAATACTAAAGAAATCATAATTAAAATTGATACATATTAAATGACATTTATCAACATTAAAATACAATCATACTAATTTCTATTTTGTTTCTATGAAATATAGTTTCATATTTCCTATACTCTAGTCAATAAATTTCAATAATTAAATCTATAATGAATCTATTACTATATTCAAAATATGACATTTATATCAACAATGACATTAATTAGTAACAATTTAAATCTTTTGAAGTAATAATAATAATAATAATAAATACCAAATTCATCCTATAGTACAATGTAGCAAAACTCCACTATATAATTTTAATACTAAGTATATTATTTTTTAATTCTATAAAAAATATTTCCTAATTTACATATTCATAAATTTATATATATGAATCATATTTTCCTTTCCTTAAAAAAACAAAACTAAAAAAACTAAAAAAATAAACAAATAAAAAAAATAAAAACTAAAAAAACCTAAGCTAAAATTTATTTATTTAAAAAACTCCTTTTCATAAAACAAATAATAAAACTGAAAGCTAAAATTATATCTTCTTTTACTAAAAAAAGCAAAACTAAAAGCTCAAACTAAATTTCCTTTATTTGAACTACTAGTTTTTTTTCCTTCACAAAAAAAAAAAGCTAAAACAAAAAAAATTTAAAAGCTAAACTAAGAATAGTACTTTCTATCCTTTTAATGAGTTTTTTTTTTTTGTAGAAACCTAAGAAACTTAATAAAATTATAAGTGGAAAAAAAGAGTAAAGAGTATAAAAATATGCACTCAAATATTTTAAGAAGATTTAGTTTCATTTGATCACTTAGAGCAATTTGGTAGAGGCTATAGAAGGTAATGCTAGCTAGATTGTTTTATTTTATTTTATTTTTTTATTGTTTTCAAATTTAAATTAGTTTATGGAATAAATCAGGCCATACAACCTCCATAGGAAGAGCTCTGTAAAATTTAAATATGATCTTTTGATGATTAATTTTGTTTTCATTTCAAAGGCAATTGGGATAGGTACAAGAGAAAGAAAAGATTCCACAAAGAAGAGGATGCAAATTAGAATTCCTAGAAAACTATCTTATTCAACAAGATCAAGGCATGTGGCCTTCTTGGGTTGAAATGTAGGTTTAGAATTTTAAAAGAAAATTTCATGGAAGAACTATTGCCCTTGAGTTGAGTGCACAAATGGGATTTGCTCTTCAAGAAAGACATCCTAAAGGAAATATGATTGCAGATCAAACCTATATTGTTAAAAAGGCTTTAAAAAATAAGAATGAATTCAATTTTGGGATCGAATGCATGATTTGTTTAAGTGATTTATTTCAACGCATTAAATGTTTTTTTTTGAAATGACATAGGGATCAATTTTAATAGGCCCATCGACACCAAAAGTGAGAGGTATCTATTCAAATTCCACAGTCAAGATTATCTTACTAGCACCCAAATGACATATTAACTTAGTAGGTTCGATGCATAAATGTGATTTATTAAATATTTCAATGAAAAAGTCAACTATGTCTTTAGTAAGGCCCGACGGCCATGAGATCAACCATGCACAAAGAATGATTAATTGAATGTGAAATGTAGTAAAGGTTTCCAAAGGATCTGATCGATAAGCTTAATGGATAGGTTTTAGAAGCTTTTAAACAATTCTATTTTATGAGAATGAAGCATTGATTGCCAAATATACCTAAATAGATTTGTTTAAAAATTATCAATTAAAGGATCTGATTGCCAGATATATTATTAAAAATTATTAATTAAATTCTCGTTTTACAACACTTTATTTACCTCATATTATTATTCATTTATTTTGGGTGGCACCAACCAGATTATCTGACAACCACAGAATATTCCAATTTATTAATCTTAATTAGAAAATAAAATAATTTATATTCATACTCAAAAATAACTTTTATAAATATTATGTTTTATAATCACTATAAAATTTGCTTAAATACTAACATTTTGCATATAATATTATCAATTTAATTCACAATTTAAGCCTCTTATTTACCTCTTAATGTTATTATTTATTTACCAAAGTGGACTTATGATTTCTATTTTAGTAATGCAAATTAATCAAAACAATAACACACAATTACAACTTGAAACCCACATACCGAACCAAAACCAGACGACCTCAACAAGGGTGACTAACCATCAAACCCAATCGACCAAACTGATAGATCACAGGACATGAATTCACCAAAGAAGGTGATAACAAGCTAAGGGACCTTATGTCATCTTTGATCAATAGTTCTCCATTGGATAAGGCACGCTCAGACCTGCCAATTCAGATGGAGTTGATGCCTAGTACCTACAACCTGCAACCAATGAAAATGGTCGAGCATACATACATATATATATATATATACATATAATCATCCAGTCAACACACTGTGGAAGGGAATTGTAGCGTAGTAGGGTAATCACATGTGAGTAATGCGACACTATCCCTTCCACCAATCACAACAACAAGTAACCACATCATACATGTTCATCAATAACTAAGCATCTATATAAAGCATCATCAAATAATCACATAAGCACTTGATAGATTAATCCACATAATCAATTGAGTCCATAACCAATCATGATATAAGCATAAAACATTAGTTCTAACAACATCATCAAAGCAATAGACAAGTATCATCAAAACAGTAAATTTAAGATGTCGTAATGTCTAAACATAACAACTATCAAAAAGCCAAAATGAGGGGCACTACAATCACTTAGAGACATTCCATCTAAGGCAACATGATCATGTAGGGTCCATCTACAATAACCTCTCTTAGTTTTTTATATCTTTGAGGTGTTTTTCCTTGGTGAAAGGTTTTCTGCTGCCCCAAAAATGGTCAGATGCATGCAGTGTAAAGTTGCAAAGGGGTGTAAATTTCATTCTACTCCTCATGTGGCCAAACTGATTGTTCCAACACATTAGGATGGGTACATTTAGACTAGGCATGGTATTGTTTCATACCCAAACATGCCGAAATAGTCTGAGCTACATTGTACTGGCGATATCCTCACACATTGCCTTTGCTATAACTGTTATAGTCTTCACATGTCAACATGCATCTTATGGCTGTTAACATACTTGTTCTAGTAGTCAACACAGTCATATATGAACTTGTTCTTTTATCTTCGTTCACCTTGACTTTGTTCTTTGGTACTATCTCTGTAGGGTTTGTTTTAGTCCTTCAATGCATTGTTCCATCACTGCAAACTTAGACCCCTATTAGGCTTGACATAGACCTCTGTTAGGCTACTCTCTTAAACCTTAATATCATCTTCATGTTGTCATATCCATGTTGTTCAACCCTCATCTTCTTCCACCTTTAGGTCACTGTGTTATTAGGCTTGAAGATAACATCATTACATAGCCAAGATATATAAGGGGTCAAATACTAAAACTAGATCATCAATGATAATGAATGCAATAAGCCATGAACCACCCACCATAAATACAAGTGGCCATATTACAATGTACATCATGAACAATATTTGAATAACTCCAAGCTCATCTCTACAAATGAATCCTCTAAGATCCTATGTCTTGGTGTTGATTGAGGAAGGGGTTGAACCTGATATCGTGAGGATCTCCCTTTCCTCCCCATCCATAAATCAAGGTGATCAAGCACCATCCATAATTCAAAAGTGTGGTAGAATGGTGATTATCTTATTTAATTCATTTCCTTATTAACACATAAGTATACACATAAATTCATGGATCCAAAACATCTCAAATGTACGGAAATAGATTTCTCAACTAACATCAACACATCATTTCTAGCATCCAATAAACAAATAAATACAAGTACATGATCAAGCCAAATATGACCATTGATAGTAACCACAAGTCATTTTAATCCTACAAGTTTGACCTAGAACTATACATCCAAGATCATACCCAAATCCACATGAATTCCTAATCACATCCCATATTATGAAAGCTCTTTCCGGGTGAGGATATATGTCTTACTAAGAACACATGCCCAAGGTAGAACTATATGCATCCCATACTACAAGAATCTTCCAAGTATCCAAACATACATAAAATAACAATTCAAATATGCATTTGAACACACACACAAAAAAAACAATACCATACAACAAAATACAATTCAAACATTAAAAAAACAAGCACACATGACCAATCTTCCTTTCTCTATTTTCTCGAGCATGTCTAGTTTTTAGAGACTAAAACTTTCAACCTAAAACTCAAATTCTCTTATCATCAATTGGGATGGATTCTTTGACAATTAAACTTTGAAACCTAAAGGCATACAGAAATGATCTACACTGCACCTATCCATATTACATAATGATCAACAAAAATGATTTGTATTAACCAAATATCCATATAGGCATACATCAATATATGTTGATAGAAGTATAATATATATGCAAAATAGCCATATAGGCTTACAAGAATGCCATATAGGCATACAATGTCAACTATGTGCAATACAAAATATATGTCCACAAATACCATATAGGCATACAACAAAGGAGCACAATAAAAAGTCATTTCCCTATGTCTGGTGAAGAGAATAGATCATGGGCAGCCTTGATCTCTGAGGGGATGGAGACACATATGAGGGTGGTCTACTATGAACCTGAGGGCTGCTCCTTATATTTAGTTCTTCATGGATCGACATCTATTACAATAAAAAGTGTAGACATTTATATATAGAAATTACATTATAAAAAATGAAACATTTAACAAAATAACCACTTACCGCCATCCGAAAATCTGTCTCCTCATTTGCCTCAGTACTAGGATTAGGTTGTGGCGATGTCATGTCCTATAGAAACCATCCAGATAGAAATTAAACTTCAAATCAATAATCATTTGATTTTTCAAAAATAAACAACTATAACAATGAATGTAATTTGAAATTTACTAATCTGCCTCATACCCATGTCAAAGGCATGGAGCTATGAATCGCAGAGGACACACCATGCTCCATTGCCTTGTGAATAATGGGAGGTACTTTGTAGCCTGCATCATATGAAAATAGAACAACATTATTCAATTACGAAAACTATAATAGTGATGCAAGTTTGGTTGATGCCCTAGGTTGAAAATCTCATGTTTTTGGGTATAGAATGTGCAAATGAGCTAGGGCTTGTAGAAAATCTCTTGAGAAAAGGTTTGTAATGGTTGGAATTGTTTGGTAAGACCATATTTGACATGTTTGAGGCATTGGTGTGAAGATTTTAAGTCTAGGATTAGAAAACCCTATGGTGACCCATCTAAAATAGCCTAATTAGGCCTAAATTGCAATGTAACAGTCCTATTTTAACCCTTGTGTTACAAATCACCCCCATCTGCATTTGAAGTATGTTGTGTAAGAGGATAATGGGTATCCAAAATAGTTTTTAGTTCATGGGTTTGAGTTGTTTCCTTCAAATTATGTCAAAAATACCCCTTTTATGTCTTATAAGGCATAGTGGAAGATTGTGAAGAAAATCACTTTGTCTGAGGTGTTAAGACTTTAACCAAGGATTGATTGAGTGAGTTTGATCTTTGATACCCTACTCTGCATCAAAGAGGTGTTAGAGGGGAGATAGGAGTCAATGAGGAAGGTGAAGTAGTAATAGGTGGTGTATATATGGTGGGGAAGATAGGGGCATAGCTAGTGGAGTAGGTGAAGCAATAGAAAGAGGTTGTGGGGTTTGGGTAGAAATGTGTTTAGAGGCATAAGATAGGTCAAGGTGAAAGAGGGAATTGGTAGCATAGACAAGATAGTGAGCTGTTTGAAAAGATGCCTCAAAGAAATGTGGTCTCATGGTGATGTCTTTGTCTATGCATCTGCTTGTCATGACATTCCATGAGACCACATTTCTTTGAGGCATTTTTTCAAATAACTCTATTGAAATTGAAATTTTGTCATCTATCAACATCTAGTTATTAGTTATGCAATGTATAGTAATGCTTTGAGTTTGAAAGATGTGCAATGAAATGTAACCAATGATATGAATATAAAATACAAAAATCTAGTAAGTACAATTCATTCATTAAATTGTCTATTTTATTACCTCCATGAAGCTTTGAAATCCACCACCACTGGTAGGTATTGCCATGAAATCTCCAATATTAACCTATTCAACAACCAAAATTAGATATTAGAATACCATTCATATAACAATGCTATTCACATGTAATATTTATAATTGTTTACTAGTTACATACCCTAACAATAGATGATGTAGTGTGATATGCAGGTGGAGAACCACTGAAAACTACATCAATGCTATAACCCTAAAATTTCATTAAAATCATCAAACTAAATTAGTTAATCTTTCATTTAAAAAATGAAATTTAATAAATTAAACTCAATGAAGCTGCTAAGATTTACCTAAGTATCAAGCCTGAAACTCTCACTCAAAAGGACATCTATCATAACCATCTACTCAGCTGCAAATGTAGCCTACACACTTACATCTTGACTATCCATGGGGTCATAACCACATGCTGACCTGCAAGCCTGACAAATATGGAATTGAACCCTACTCAAATTGTCCCCCAGCCCATGCTGTGCTACAAGACTAGCATGTTGTATGATTTTCTAGGTCAAGGCACTAATGGACTAAAGTGTCTCGACCTCAACACTCTCCTTCACAATGGAAGGGATAGAAACGTGCTCATGGGCTGGTCTAGCAAGTTCTCATCTCCCTGGCCACTGTGGGTCAACACGTGCCCCTGGTCTATCTTGTGCTGACCCCCTACCTCTACCCTAGAACTCCTGCATATCAAAATAATTTGGCACTTTATATTTGACAAACTCACAGTAGAGTTTCCTCAAAACATATTACGGGACCTCATTATTGTTGCATGGAGGATGGTCAAAAACCATCCACCACCTCTACACAAAATTGTCCCTTATCGCTTGGTTGTTGCACTAATGGATAGGGAACCTCTTGCATGTAAGGGGTAGAGGTTGATTTATTTGTGGGTTTGTGAAAATAGAACACAAGTCCATTTTTGTAATTTGTTCATTTTTAACTTGTTCATGTGACAACTTGTCTGCATAATACTCTCTAAATTCTCTCCTCTTTTATCTTCAACTAGTGATTTTCTTACTAATTGAATCTACATTTGATAACATAGATTCAAGGGATTGAGCAAGCGTGGATCTATGCAAGGTTGAAGCTGCAGGTTCTTTCAACCTTGCAATTATGTCCTCAATTTTTTTTTATTGTTTTTAATTTGCCCCATTATATTTTCTTGTGTTCTAGGGGCATATTCAGGAATAAATGGAGGTGTTTGTAGTTGGGGCTCTTCTTCAATAGGTATTTGATGTTTAGGTGATGGACGATTTTGTGCATTTTTAGGAGCAGGAGGAGGTGCATTATCAACTCCTCTAAATTAAATAAATGTACATCAAAAACTATTTTAACCTACCTATTTAGCAACACAATCACACAAGAAAGCAAATAGAACTTACTTCTTCGATTTCCCTGATGTTGTGATAGCATTTTGATGATGAATCGATGAGAAACAACTGATGAAATAGGTTTCTATAATGCAAGTGTTCTTATCTTCTCTCCAAGCCATAGGTTTTCTTTTCAAATTGTGTGAAATAATGAAATCAAATGCTATTTTTTTTAATAAAATAGAATATAGTGCACTTACGTTATAATGCAAGCATGTTATGGCTTGGTGTTGGGATCGGCAACACCAAGCCATAACACGAGCATGTTATAATGCACTCGCGTTATGTCTCAAACTTTTTTAAAAAAAGTTGGCCACTTTTTGGCCCCCTAACTTTTTGCACCCACCCTTGAATAGGATGAAGTGGAAGGGTTACCAATCTTTTCTTCCTAACAAAGAGAGCACACTTTTTACATTTTATTACCCACACATGGGCATAATTGAATAATGTGGGCCAAAAGTAACCTACCCTCATTATCTTCATTGTTGTAACTCTTGTAGAGAAGTGGCCTTCAACTGGACCAACATGAAACTTACTAAGAATCTGCCCATCTAATCTTTTTTAATGCATCTCAGCAAGACTCCATCTAGATTTCTCTTACATAGAATTCCATCTATCAAAGCATAAGGAATGGACTGCAACCTAAAATGTCTTCTCTTAGTTCTATCTAATCCATAAGGATACTCACCAGTAGATAGGAACCTCGCCATGTCTGCTATCCAAGAACTTATAGCTATTAATTCAACTGTAGGTTCTATTTCATTCAAGTGATAGGATGAGTTCACTTCATCCACAATAATTTGAGCCAACTATTTACATAATCCTCTACCTTTAATTAGCTTAGTGGCTTTGATAACAATATCATATTCTAGGATATTAGTGACCTAGCTTGCTCTCTTTTCACTGATTTCAATTCCCATTATATAGTCTCTCACATTAGGATGAGAAACTAATACTTTGATATAGTTATTTTCCAGCATATATCTATACTTCTTCAATGCTCTTACAATGGAAAAAATATGTTTGTCTATGGGACTATACCTAACCTTATAGTCCTTCAATGCTTGACTAAAAAAGGCCAGGGGTTGTTCCATACCTTGGTCATTTTGTTGCATTAGGATAGCTACAATGTTGCTCTCTCCTCCATGGGCATAAAGGACAAAGTCCTCATAATTAGGATTCATGAGAGTAAGAGCTTGGGCAATTTCTTCCTTTATCTTCTCAAATCCATCCTTCCCTTCCTTGGTATACCTAAAAACAACATCCTTTTTAAGCATTAAGGTCAAAGGTTTAACCAAACCAGCACAGTTAGGAATGAATTTCCTAACAAAATTGATCTACCCTAGAAAAAGACTGTAGAGCCTTCTTATGAGCAGGTAGAGGAAGAGAAAGAAGAGCTAGATCTATGGAGATCCCATCATTGGACACTGTAAAGTACTCAAATAATCACAAAAGTAAAAAAAGTAAATAATCTATTTAAATTACAACATTAGAAATAATGAAAGTAAAATGATGTAATTAATCCTCTTAATTACAACTTCACAAGTGAAAGATAAATATCATAAATATGAATCAATAAAAGTCATTAAATCTTACAATAATCTCATGCTCAATTCAGGTGAGAGAACTATAAAATAATATACAAACTCAATTGGCTTCCATGCCATAATACATCCAAATACAAATTACAATAATCATGTACAAGAAGTATAAATAAATCAAAACACTCTCTAGTCGCCACAAACCCAAATGGTTCTCTTGCGAGCTAAGAGACAAGAACATGGCTTAGGTGCTTTTCCACCCAACCATGAAGTAATTACACTTCCCTAGATCCCTTCATGACACAAAGGAAACCCAGCCCTGCAAAAAATGTCTAGCTACCTAGAAAAAACTGGCATGAGGAAACACCTGATCCAACCTGATGTCTAATGTGTAATTCTAAATAATGAAATGTAGATTGTCTCACAATAGGATGTGGCAAAGATATATATCAATCCATCAACAAGGTTTGCTAGACACAATATTCATTTTTTTCAATGACAACTCGTTTAGATCTAAACCTTTAAAACATAGTAACCGATCAATTCCCGAATAGAGGAAAAATCATCTCTGATAGCTACATCAGCATCCTAGCCCAAAAGTAACCCAAACACATTCCTAGATAAAAATCTACTCTCCATCCCCAATAAATAAATGAATAAGTAAGTCAATAAACAAATAAATAAATAAATAAAACAAAATCACCTATAACCACCTCTAATCTCTTTCCCAAGCATCAATAAAGAAAACACACTTTTCAAACAAGCAGTAATGAAGAAGATCATAAATCATTTAAAAGAAATATAGATTTTGAAATATGATTATATTCTCAATTCATATTTCCATGGTTTTAATAGATTATAGAAAACTAATGATTTTACTTCATATCCAATACTATTTTGTGATTCAACCAATAAAATCAATAATGACGTATGCCAACTCCACTTCAACAATGAGTATCCATGCATACTTATTTTAAATATTATTACTATCTTTCATTGAAATAACAAGTAAAAAAACAATAAAATAAAACAATCAGTGTTCTCCTGTAATTCATCATTTGATCATACAATTGCATCTATAAGGCTATTAAATCGGTTTTAATTATCAAATCTATATTTCATTCATAATTCGTAATGTAATAAGCATTCCAAGTTATTTATTAATCTTACTATCATATCAGTGACATGAACTATTTCATTCAATAAATATTGCAATATGTATTATAATCTTTTAAGAACCTTCCTATCACAATTATGACAGGAAGTCAAGAAACAAGAAAACAGTCTTCCTGTCGCAATTGTGATATGAACTATAATAGATTTAAAATAAAATAACAAAGTTCATAACAGACTTACTGTCACTTAAATGGCAGTGATTTAGAATAGATCTTTGAACAACAAATAAATATATGAATATGTCTACAGGAATCTAATACTATCTTCCAAGTTAAAGAGTTTATTTTCACATTGTTTGATCAATAAGAAGAGGAGTTGATTTCTAGAAAAAGACTGATTTTGAACAACAAATAAGAAAGATAATAGTTATCCATTTTATGTCTGCCAAGGAGTGATTTTATTAGCACTTAGAAATTTGGTTATCTATGGTTTCAACGGTTATGACAAGATCAAGAAAAGAGGGCAGTCTACCAAGAATACAAGGAACAACAATTATAGTGAATAAGAAAAGTAAATACAATGAATAAGAACAACAAATACTATAGGGGAAAAGTCAACTACATGAATACCATACTTATCAACTAAGTTTAAGAGTTATTTGCACATTGGTTTGATCATTTAAGAAGAGGTTGATTTCAATTAAAAGACTAGTTTTCTAACATCAATTAAGAATGATATCAACTCTATTATTTATGTATGCCAGAGAGTGATTTTTTTATCAGTGATTGGAAAATTTGTTACATTTTAGATCCAAGGTTAAATATAGTGGCTAGAAAGTGGGGTGATTCACTCAGCATAAAATAAAGAAAAGTAAAGACAATAAATGGAAACAACAGGTTGATTTACTATGTTTAAACAACCATAACCAGTCATTAAGTATTGCATAAAAAAATAGAGAAAAATACCTGGATAAATTCACTTGCACAAAAGGGGTCAATTCTACATTCCAAGTCATTGCCTACTATCTCCTATTGCTTCCAGATCTAGAGATATTGGTTGCTTAAAAATGGTGATCGATGCTTAGAAAAAATGGTGATCCCTGTGTTTTTCTCACACTAAATAAAAAATCATGTTTTTCTTTTGCTAAACTGCTCACTAACTACTACAAATCTCTCAAAATCTCTTCTGGGTTTTGTTCTTCTCTCCCGTAGATTTCTAAAACAGTTTGCGATTTTAAATTTAGTTGAGAAATGACAAAGTTATCGCCATTTTACTATGATTGTTCTTGACTGGTTTTCAAAAATGCCTTTTTTTATTAAAAATCCTCCGTAATCTTGGCGTCTAAAATTTATGGTTTTTTCCATGCTTTTTAATAATTGATGGATATTTAAGTTTTGCATGAGATTGCATTTAAAAAGGATTTGAATTTCTATTTATATTTGAATAAATAACTTAATTAGTTTTCTATCACTTGTATGACAGTAATTAAACTATAATACTCTTTATTTTATATTTCTAAATATAATATTAATATTATTATTACAATTTATTTATTTTTAATAAAACACAAATACTAAAACAACTCAAGAAGTAATTACAATAGTAATAATACTATATATTTATCTATTTAATTAGAATAAAATAACTTAATAGCTTTATTGTCGCATACAAGACAGTAAATATTCTTTTTTAAATTCTTTTATTTAGGATTCTAAATATAATAAATGCTATTTAATATAATTTATTTATTTTCAAATTACATAATCATTTGAATCAAACAAGAAGTATTTAAATAATATTAAAATAATAATATATATACCTATTGTAATTTAAACATAATGGTTTAAATCTAATTTAGATATTGTCTTCCAAACATTCATATTTATATGAAAAAAACAATACATCAATTTAATAAAATACATCATTTCAAACATAATTATACCACGTAAAATATAAAAACAAAAAGACATTAATATTCATGACTAAATCAAGCATTCGAAAGGAAATTACTGTTGCAATTAAACACAATATTTTCTAAGCATCTAAACATCAACCTCATTTATTATCCACACAATAATGCATATTAAACCATTCATAATAATGCAATATGATACTACATGAGTGTGTGAGTTTATCAGGGTTAACCATCCAAATAGTTCTTGTCAAGTGGCTAGAACACCTCTACCTCAACCATGTTCTCGTCTTTGAAGAGTACCTGCATTCATTCACACTTAACTCGATGTCAATAGATTAGTTTCCCAAAACATAGCCAATGCAAAATATCATAATCATATTGATAATATTTAATATTAAATCAACTTTCTAATTTACACAAATATAACATCATGATAATTACCTTCACATATGTGGAATTTTTTGAAAGTAAAACATAGTAAATGTTCTCTAATCTAGAATAATTATATAGTCCATAAAATGAGATGTGATAGACACTAAATGGCCTAGAAGCTTGCCCTGAGAGACAACAAAAATACATTTTTTGGGGTTTAGAGACACCCCAAACTCTCTGCATCTTTTGAAAACTTTCTCTAGATGCTCCATGTGATTTTCTCCTCTTTTGGAGAAGACTGTGATATCATCTAGATAAATTAGGATGAACTTGTTGATGAAGCTCCTAAATGCAATGTCCATTGCCCTCTAAAAGGTGGCCCCAGCATTGGAGGTCCCAAATAGAATTTTTACATATGCCATGGTTCCCCACTTAGTGGTGAATGTCATCTTAAATCTGACCTCTTCCCTCACAAAAGTCTGGTTATAACTAGAAAAGCCATCTAGCAATGAGAAGCTCTCTTGCCCTGCAACAATCTGCAAGATTTGGTCCATGGATGGCAGAGAATAGTGATCTTTCAGGGAAGCTCGATTCAAATCACAGAAATCCATGCACAACCTTATCTCACCATTTTTCTTCCTCACTAGCACTAAGCTATTGCAAGTATGGGTTTAACCCATGTTGTCATTGATGTCAACATACTAATGTTGCATTAATGAGAAGGATTGGATGAGCTGTATGCTGAGGATATTGAGAAAATTAGTCTCAATTAGGAACAGTGATGACAACAAGGTAAAAGTCCAAGACAGGTTGTGGATCAGAGGATGCGGATTAAAGGGCTTGTAGATATGTGTCTTAAGATGTTCCAGTAGAGATTTCAGAGGTCCGCATGAAGATATGAAGAAGTTATGGCAGTTCAAGTGAAACCAGTTCCAATAGATGTTCAGTAGTGACAAAGTGATACAGATAGGTCCGGTGAGATCTGGAAATGCATTCTCCGGTTCTACGGATTTGAGGAAGTGTTGGGGAAGTCCGTGTGGTGTGTCAACTCAATTGGTTCATGGTTTGAAGGTCTAGAAGTATCTATTCCTTTGTGATAGTAATGGCAGATTGTGTTCTTGAGGTTTCAGATGAAGGAGAGAAGGGTTTCAGTAAGTAGAGGAAGTGCGGATGTTCTTGCTGTTTCAGGCAAGTTTGTGGAGGTCCTTGGATCATGCTCAATTCGTGTTTATGGTCCGCATTAGAATTGGGATCCCAGAAATGAGGAATAACTTCCAGATGATGGTGTACCTTCTGTGACTAGCCGACCGGATGAGTTTTACATCTTGCGGATGTTCTTGTGGATTTTTTTGACTTAGATGTTTGTTCCTAAGTTGATGTCATATATAAATAAGGAATTATGAAGTCATTTAAGCGTGGACGTGTGGAGATGAGTATGTGATAGCGAGGAGAAGAGCGAAAGGTAGAGAAGAAGGTTTGGGCTTAAATGGAACTGACTCAAGCATGATGAAGATGCTATTTACTAGTTCAAGTATGTGATACTTATTCTTTTGTAGACAGTGTGTCTCTTGTAGGTAGTGAGCCTCTTGTGAGCAGCGTGCTCAGGCAGTGAGCCCTAATTGGCATGTGCCATTTTGTTCTATCTATCCTTCTAATAGAGAATACAATCTTGGGTTAGTCACCCCATGGTTTTTCCCTTAACCAAGTTTTCCACGTCAAAATCTTGGTGTCTCATGTGTTGATATGTTTCTGCTCTTGATTAAATGCATTAAGTTTCATGTTTGATTTATTGTTATACTGCTAAGTGAATATAAGTGTTGAAAATGAAGAAAGTTTTGGACAACTGATTCACCCCCCCTCTCAGTTGTCTGCCCTAAATCTAACAAATGGTATCAGAGCTAAGTTCCTCTAAAAGGAGCTTAACCGCTTGAGGAGATCGAAGATGTCATCCTACAAGAAGGATAGTCCAAAGTTTGATGGAACTAATTTTTCTCTTTGGAAAGGTCACATGAAATGTCACTTGTAGTGTATAGGATTTGCATACTAGTCCATGGTTACAAAAGCTTATGTACCTCCATAGGGTGGTCCGACAACCCTAAATGAAATCACAGATGCTGAAAACAATCTGTAAACCAAAGAGGCTCTTTTAAGCATATTATCTGACTCAGAACTCTCAAATGTTATTGATCTACCAATTGCCTTTGAGATTTGGAATAAACTAGAACTTTTGTATGAAGGAGACCAGTATGTTAAATGTGCAAGGTTACAAAGTCTAAAAGGGAAATTTGAAAAACTGAAGATGAGAAATGATGAAAATATTACCTCTTTTATGCCAAGAGTGAACGAGCTGGTTTGTGGAATTAGAAATGTAGGTGGAACCCTGAGTGAAGATGAGATCATTGGCAAAGTTCTCAGATCCCTTCCTGAGTCTTATAAAATCAAGGCTTTTGCAATTGAAGAATACAGAGCTCACACAAAAGTCACAAGAGATCAATTGGTTGGTAAGTTGGCTACTTTTTGGTGCAGGGAACCTACAAGCATTTTGGTAGCATTTTTAAAAAGTTGTGGTTTTTGTTCAGTATGTTTGAAATAAGGCTTTTTAGCCATGGCTGTAAGGTCCCTTTTTGTGTGGTCAAGATGATTGGGGTAATCATATAAACCTCAGTCATTCTTAGTCCATTTGGACCCTAGTTATGTCACTTAGGCCTAGAAGGTCTATTGATGTTTTTTTGAGTCTATTGGATTGTTCTAATGTTTTGGCATGTTCTACAGGGTATGGTAGATGTTTGAGTTCCATTGGGCATGTTAAACCAATAGGAATCTTTGTGTTTGTGCAAGATGCCAATGTTGTTAATGTGCCATGACACATTTGGTCGGTCCCAACCCATTTTTGATGGTTGTAACTATTTTTGAAAGTTGCATACTGACTTGGATGGGTTGATATTGCTGTTCTCTTACTCCAGTTGGGAGGAGTTTCTGTACGGAGTTTTGGGCACAAAATCAATAAAAACTGACTATTTTTCCTTGAGTTTCTATTATTGTACGGACTGTATGGATTGGTAGAGGGGATCGATGTGGAATTTCTAAAACTAGTTTGAGTATAGATTCCAATGCAACAAGTTTGAGGTTTTGAAGTGATTTCTATAGGGAGATATTGCATTTTTAGTTCAAACTGGTCTAAAACCCTGATTTCTAGGGTTTGTCATACAAAATTTGCCCTAGAATGCATTCCAACTGGTGAAATCTCATGCCACTCAGTGAAATGCAAGCTAGGGTTGTATATTACTTGATTCCAAAAGATTTTGGCTGGGAAAGACAGTCCTTGATTTTTGGAGTGATGCCCTAGGTCAAGTATTCATATGTATTTAACCAAAATTAGGTAATTTGCTGATGTAAATGACAAAATTCTGATAGGGTGAGTGAATGGATGGTGGTTTTGTGATGTTTGGGTGTTGTGGAAGTAGTCCAAGTTCCTGTCCCAGTTTTATGACCCCAAATTAGACCACTTGCTTTGAAACCTAGACCTAAATTGATTAATTAGGCCTAGTGACCTAGTGGGTGTTCTGAATTGTTGGAGTAGAGTTGGAACTGGAGGTTTGGAAGTTTGTTAGAGTTCCTTAAAGGGTATTCAAATCCATCATTTGATTGCTTGGTCATTTAGGGATTTGTGAAGTTGTGTGGAGAAAACTAGTTTAGGAGGGCTAGTAGCCTCACTAGGCCAAGTGAGGGTTGGAGAGTTGTGAGAAGTTGGGGATCAAATCAACTATGGAAAAGGTGTTTGCAGACCTATCGGAAGGTGTAGAAGTAGTCTTGAGAGTTGAACAATAGCTTGGTTTACAAATACTACATATGCCCTTGGATGTGACTTTGGTTGGATTGAAGTAGTGAAGTGGGTGAGTGGGCAAAGAAGAATAAACTTTGTTGCTTCCCTTGTGCCATCTCTACATCAGGTGGTATTAGAGCCATCAAAGAGATGGGAGATAGAGAAGAAGAGGAGGAAGTTCTTCAAAGAGTGACTAATGCCGAATTAGCAAAGATAGTGAGAGAGCAAGCAGCCAAGAACAAAAGGATGGAAGCTAAGATAGAGAAGTTGAAGAAGGACAAGGATAAGAAGAAGAAGCTAGAGGTCATCTTGGATTCAGATGAAGAGGATTAAGATGAAGAAAAAGAAGTGCCAATGGAAGAGCCACAAGGAGGCATGTCAGAAAGACAATTCCTAGATGCACTTGGAAAGTTGAGTAGGAAGGACAGTAAGGTGGACTTACCTATGTTTCCTTGTAAGATGAATCTAGAGGAGTGCCTTGATTGGATAGAGGCAATGGAGAACTATTTTGAATGTGAGGAAGTGGCAGAAAATTAGGTGAGGATTGCCAAGTCTAGAATGAAAGGGCCAGCCTTGAGTTGGTGGAACTTCATTCAAAATGAGAGGATAGAAGATGATAGGAACCCTATCACCACATGGAGGAAGATGGTGCTTGAAATAAAGAAACAATTTGTTCTTGAAGATGATGAAGTCAACTTGCACAAGAAGTTGCAAAACTTGAGATAGAAGGATATGGATGTGAGTACATACACCAAGGAGTTTCACAAGATGTCTTTGAAAGCCAAGATGCCTGAGAATGAAAAATAGAAGCTTGCAAGGTATCTTAATGGTCTTAAGTTCTCCATTCAAGATGAACTAAGTCTCTTTAACCCTGAGACAGTCCATAAGTGTTTTCAAATGGCATTGAGGATTGAGGACAAATAGAGAAGGAGAGGTGATTCAAATTGTAGGGGCAGAGGCAATCTGAATTTCAGAGGCAGAGGTAGATTTCAGAACAGAGATAACTTTTCAAGACCTCAAGATGGCAGATCACAAGAGGGCAGTCAAGTGCAGGTTGACAGAAATAGTGCTAATCAGGGCTAGTTTAGGGGGAGAGGTAATGGTAGAGGAAGAAGTGGAGGTAGGGGTTCCACTATGTTCACTGGAAGATGTTTTTCCTGTAATCATATAGGACATCAGTCCTTTAGGTGCCCAGAGAAGATGGATAACAACTTTGCAAATCAGAAAGACAGAAGGGTGCAACTCCTTCAAGAGGATGACTTTCAAAGCACCACATCTTACCAAACTACCATTTATGCAACTACAACAATCATAAGCAACATACTTCCCTTTTTCAGTTACTAATGTCTCCCCATTACAAAAATCAACACCATACCTTAACACATGCTCAAATAAATAATGAACCACCTCCAAACAAGAAGGACTTAATTACCACTCAAGATACATTTCAACATGACCTACATAAACATGAAAACAAAGTCTATGCCTCTGGAATATTAACTTCGACAATCATAACCCTCTTACGACCAATGACCTATGGCACACAAATTTATTTACAAAAATGAAATACTAAATCGCATCTCAACTTAACAAACAACAATACTAAAGAAATCATAATTAAAATTGATACATATTAAATGACATTTATCAACATTAAAATACAATCATACTAATTTCTATTTTGTTTCTATGAAATATAGTTTCATATTTCCTATACTCTAGTCAATAAATTTCAATAATTAAATCTATAATGAATCTATTACTATATTCAAAATATGACATTTATATCAACAATGACATTAATTAGTAACAATTTAAATCTTTTGAAGTAATAATAATAATAATAATAAATACCAAATTCATCCTATAGTACAATGTAGCAAAACTCCACTATATAATTTTAATACTAAGTATATTATTTTTTAATTCTATAAAAAATATTTCCTAATTTACATATTCATAAATTTATATATATGAATCATATTTTCCTTTCCTTAAAAAAACAAAACTAAAAAAACTAAAAAAATAAACAAATAAAAAAAATAAAAACTAAAAAAACCTAAGCTAAAATTTATTTATTTAAAAAACTCCTTTTCATAAAACAAATAATAAAACTGAAAGCTAAAATTATATCTTCTTTTACTAAAAAAAGCAAAACTAAAAGCTCAAACTAAATTTCCTTTATTTGAACTACTAGTTTTTTTTCCTTCACAAAAAAAAAAAAGCTAAAACAAAAAAAATTTAAAAGCTAAACTAAGAATAGTACTTTCTATCCTTTTAATGAGTTTTTTTTTTGTAGAAACCTAAGAAACTTAATAAAATTATAAGTGGAAAAAAAGAGTAAAGAGTATAAAAATATGCACTCAAATATTTTAAGAAGATTTAGTTTCATTTGATCACTTAGAGCAATTTGGTAGAGGCTATAGAAGGTAATGCTAGCTAGATTGTTTTATTTTATTTTATTTTTTTATTGTTTTCAAATTTAAATTAGTTTATGGAATAAATCAGGCCATACAACCTCCATAGGAAGAGCTCTGTAAAATTTAAATATGAACCTTTGATGATTAATTTTGTTTTCATTTCAAAGGCAATTGGGATAGGTACAAGAGAAAGAAAAGATTCCACAAAGAAGAGGATGCAAATTAGAATTCCTAGAAAACTATCTTATTCAACAAGATCAAGGCATGTGGCCTTCTTGGGTTGAAATGTAGGTTTAGAATTTTAAAAGAAAATTTCATGGAAGAACTATTGCCCTTGAGTTGAGTGCACAAATGGGATTTGCTCTTCAAGAAAGACATCCTAAAGGAAATATGATTGCAGATCAAACCTATATTGTTAAAAAGGCTTTAAAAAATAAGAATGAATTCAATTTTGGGATCGAATGCATGATTTGTTTAAGTGATTTATTTCAACGCATTAAATGTTTTTTTTTGAAATGACATAGGGATCAATTTTAATAGGCCCATCGACACCAAAAGTGAGAGGTATCTATTCAAATTCCACAGTCAAGATTATCTTACTAGCACCCAAATGACATATTAACTTAGTAGGTTCGATGCATAAATGTGATTTATTAAATATTTCAATGAAAAAGTCAACTATGTCTTTAGTAAGGCCCGACGGCCATGAGATCAACCATGCACAAAGAATGATTAATTGAATGTGAAATGTAGTAAAGGTTTCCAAAGGATCTGATCGATAAGCTTAATGGATAGGTTTTAGAAGCTTTTAAACAATTCTATTTTATGAGGATGAAGCATTGATTGCCAAATATACCTAAATAGATTTGTTTAAAAATTATCAATTAAAGGATCTGATTGCCAGATATATTATTAAAAATTATTAATTAAATTCTCGTTTTACAACACTTTATTTACCTCATATTATTATTCATTTATTTTGGGTGGCACCAACCAGATTATCTGACAACCACAGAATATTCCAATTTATTAATCTTAATTAGAAAATAAAATAATTTATATTCATACTCAAAAATAACTTTTATAAATATTATGTTTTATAATCACTATAAAATTTGCTTAAATACTAACATTTTGCATATAATATTATCAATTTAATTCACAATTTAAGCCTCTTATTTACCTCTTAATGTTATTATTTATTTACCAAAGTGGACTTATGATTTCTATTTTAGTAATGCAAATTAATCAAAACAATAACACACAATTACAACTTGAAACCCACATACCGAACCAAAACCAGACGACCTCAACAAGGGTGACTAACCATCAAACCCAATCGACCAAACTGATAGATCACAGGACATGAATTCACCAAAGAAGGTGATAACAAGCTGAGGGACCTTATGTCATCTTTGATCAATAGTTCTCCATTGGATAAGGCACGCTCAGACCTGCCAATTCAAATGGAGTTGATGCCTAGTACCTACAACCTGCAACCAATGAAAATGGTCGAGCATACATACATATATATATATACATATAATCATCCAGTCAACACACTGTGGAAGGGAATTGTAGCGTAGTAGGGTAATCACATGTGAGTAATGCGACACTGTCCCTTCCACCAATCACAACAACAAGTAACCACATCATACATGTTCATCAATAACTAAGCATCTATATAAAGCATCATCAAATAATCACATAAGCACTTGATAGATTAATCCACATAATCAATTGAGTCCATAACCAATCATGATATAAGCATAAAACATTAGTTCTAACAACATCATCAAAGCAATAGACAAGTATCATCAAAACAGTAAATCTAAGATGTCGTAATGTCTAAACATAACAACTATCAAAAAGCCAAAATGAGGGGCACTACAATCACTTAGAGACATTCCATCTAAGGCAACATGATCATGTAGGGTCCATCTACAATAACCTCTCTTAGTTTTTTATATCTTTGAGGTGTTTTTCCTTGGTGAAAGGTTTTCTGCTGCCCCAAAAATGGTCAGATGCATGCAGTGTAAAGTTGCAAAGGGGTGTAAATTTCATTCTACTCCTCATGTGGCCAAACTGATTGTTCCAACACATTAGGATGGGTACATTTAGACTAGGCATGGTATTGTTTCATACCCAAACATGCCGAAATAGTCTGAGCTACATTGTACTGGCGATATCCTCACACATTGCCTTTGCTATAACTGTTATAGTCTTCACATGTCAACATGCATCTTATGGCTGTTAACATACTTGTTCTAGTAGTCAACACAGTCATATATGAACTTGTTCTTTTATCTTCGTTCACCTTGACTTTGTTCTTTGGTACTATCTCTGTAGGGTTTGTTTTAGTCCTTCAATGCATTGTTCCATCACTGCAAACTTAGACCCCTATTAGGCTTGAAATAGACCTCTGTTAGGCTACTCTCTTAAACCTTAATATCATCTTCATGTTGTCATATCCATGTTGTTCAACCCTCATCTTCTTCCACCTTTAGGTCACTGTGTTATTAGGCTTGAAGATAACATCATTACATAGCCAAGATATATAAGGGGTCAAATACTAAAACTAGATCATCAATGATAATGAATGCAATAAGCCATGAACCACCCACCATAAATACAAGTGGCCATATTACAATGTACATCATGAACAATATTTGAATAACTCCAAGCTCATCTCTACAAATGAATCCTCTAAGATCCTATGTCTTGGTGTTGATTGAGGAAGGGGTTGAACTTGATATCGTGAGGATCTCCCTTTCCTCCCCATCCATAAATCAAGGTGATCAAGCACCATCCATAATTCAAAAGTGTGGTAGAATGGTGATTATCTTATTTAATTCATTTCCTTATTAACACATAAGTATACACATAAATTCATGGATCCAAAACATCTCAAATGTACGGAAATAGATTTCTCAACTAACATCAACACATCATTTCTAGCATCCAATAAACAAATAAATACAAGTACATGATCAAGCCAAATATGACCATTGATAGTAACCACAAGTCATTTTAATCCTACAAGTTTGACCTAGAACTATACATCCAAGATCATACCCAAATCCACATGAATTCCTAATCACATCCCATATTATGAAAGCTCTTTCCGGGTGAGGATATATGTCTTACTAAGAACACATGCCCAAGGTAGAACTATATGCATCCCATACTACAAGAATCTTCCAAGTATCCAAACATACATAAAATAACAATTCAAATATGCATTTGAACACACACACAAAAAAAACAATACCATACAACAAAATACAATTCAAACATTAAAAAAACAAGCACACATGACCAATCTTCCTTTCTCTATTTTCTCGAGCATGTCTAGTTTTTAGAGACTAAAACTTTCAACCTAAAACTCTTCTCTTATCATCAATTGGGATGGATTCTTTGACAATTAAACTTTGAAACCTAAAGGCATACAGAAATGATCTACACTGCACCTATCCATATTACATAATGATCAACAAAAATGATTTGTATTAACCAAATATCCATATAGGCATACATCAATATATGTTGATAGAAGTATAATATATATGCAAAATAGCCATATAGGCTTACAAGAATGCCATATAGGCATACAATGTCAACTATGTGCAATACAAAATATATGTCCACAAATACCATATAGGCATACAACAAAGGAGCACAATAAAAAGTCATTTCCCTATGTCTGGTGAAGAGAATAGATCATGGGCAGCCTTGATCTCTGAGGGGATGGAGACACATATGAGGGTGGTCTACTATGAACCTGAGGGCTGCTCCTTATATTTAGTTCTTCATGGATCGACATCTATTACAATAAAAAGTGTAGACATTTATATATAGAAATTACATTATAAAAAATGAAACATTTAACAAAATAACCACTTACCGCCATCCGAAAATCTGTCTCCTCATTTGCCTCAGTACTAGGATTAGGTTGTGGCGATGTCATGTCCTATAGAAACCATCCAGATAGAAATTAAACTTCAAATCAATAATCATTTGATTTTTCAAAAATAAACAACTATAACAATGAATGTAATTTGAAATTTACTAATCTGCCTCATACCCATGTCAAAGGCATGGAGCTATGAATCGCAGAGGACACACCATGCTCCATTGCCTTGTGAATAATGGGAGGTACTTTGTAGCCTGCATCATATGAAAATAGAACAACATTATTCAATTACGAAAACTATAATAGTGATGCAAGTTTGGTTGATGCCCTAGGTTGAAAATCTCATGTTTTTGGGTATAGAATGTGCAAATGAGCTAGGGCTTGTAGAAAATCTCTTGAGAAAAGGTTTGTAATGGTTGGAATTGTTTGGTAAGACCATATTTGACATGTTTGAGGCATTGGTGTGAAGATTTTAAGTCTAGGATTAGAAAACCCTATGGTGACCCATCTAAAATAGCCTAATTAGGCCTAAATTGCAATGTAACAGTCCTATTTTAACCCTTGTGTTACAAATCACCCCCATCTGCATTTGAAGTATGTTGTGTAAGAGGATAATGGGTATCCAAAATAGTTTTTAGTTCATGGGTTTGAGTTGTTTCCTTCAAATTATGTCAAAAATACCCCTTTTATGTCTTATAAGGCATAGTGGAAGATTGTGAAGAAAATCACTTTGTCTGAGGTGTTAAGACTTTAACCAAGGATTGATTGAGTGAGTTTGATCTTTGATACCCTACTCTGCATCAAAGAGGTGTTAGAGGGGAGATAGGAGTCAATGAGGAAGGTGAAGTAGTAATAGGTGGTGTATATATGGTGGGGAAGATAGGGGCATAGCTAGTGGAGTAGGTGAAGCAATAGAAAGAGGTTGTGGGGTTTGGGTAGAAATGTGTTTAGAGGCATAAGATAGGTCAAGGTGAAAGAGGGAATTGGTAGCATAGACAAGATAGTGAGCTGTTTGAAAAGATGCCTCAAAGAAATGTGGTCTCATGGTGATGTCTTTGTCTATGCATCTGCTTGTCATGACATTCCATGAGACCACATTTCTTTGAGGCATTTTTTCAAATAACTCTATTGAAATTGAAATTTTGTCATCTATCAACATCTAGTTATTAGTTATGCAATGTATAGTAATGCTTTGAGTTTGAAAGATGTGCAATGAAATGTAACCAATGATATGAATATAAAATACAAAAATCTAGTAAGTACAATTCATTCATTAAATTGTCTATTTTATTACCTCCATGAAGCTTTGAAATCCACCACCACTGGTAGGTATTGCCATGAAATCTCCAATATTAACCTATTCAACAACCAAAATTAGATATTAGAATACCATTCATATAACAATGCTATTCACATGTAATATTTATAATTGTTTACTAGTTACATACCCTAACAATAGATGATGTAGTGTGATATGCAGGTGGAGAACCACTGAAAACTACATCAATGCTATAACCCTAAAATTTCATTAAAATCATCAAACTAAATTAGTTAATCTTTCATTTAAAAAATGAAATTTAATAAATTAAACTCAATGAAGCTGCTAAGATTTACCTAAGTATCAAGCCTGAAACTCTCACTCAAAAGGACATCTATCATAACCATCTACTCAGCTGCAAATGTAGCCTACACACTTACATCTTGACTATCCATGGGGTCATAACCACATGCTGACCCGCAAGCCTGACAAATATGGAATTGAACCCTACTCAAATTGTCCCCCAGCCCATGCTGTGCTACAAGACTAGCATGTTGTATGATTTTCTAGGTCAAGGCACTAATGGACTAAAGTGTCTCGACCTCAACACTCTCCTTCACAATGGAAGGGATAGAAACGTGCTCATGGGCTGGTCTAGCAAGTTCTCATCTCCCTGGCCACTGTGGGTCAACATGTGCCCCTGGTCTATCTTGTGCTGACCCCCTACCTCTACCCTAGAACTCCTGCATATCAAAATAATTTGGCACTTTATATTTG
This sequence comes from Cunninghamia lanceolata, assembly GCA_027924645.1. Lineage (NCBI taxonomy): Eukaryota > Viridiplantae > Streptophyta > Pinopsida > Cupressales > Cupressaceae > Cunninghamia > Cunninghamia lanceolata. Next base: position 10,204,078 of record BSBN01000703.1, on the reverse strand, counting down.
ACAAACTCACAGTAGAGTTTCCTCAAAACATATTACGGGACCTCATTATTGTTGCATGGAGGATGGTCAAAAACCATCCACCACCTCTACACAAAATTGTCCCTTATCGCTTGGTTGTTGCACTAATGGATAGGGAACCTCTTGCATGTAAGGGGTAGAGGTTGATTTATTTGTGGGTTTGTGAAAATAGAACACAAGTCCATTTTTGTAATTTGTTCATTTTTAACTTGTTCATGTGACAACTTGTCTGCATAATACTCTCTAAATTCTCTCCTCTTTTATCTTCAACTAGTGATTTTCTTACTAATTGAATCTACATTTGATAACATAGATTCAAGGGATTGAGCAAGCGTGGATCTATGCAAGGTTGAAGCTGCAGGTTCTTTCAACCTTGCAATTATGTCCTCAATTTTTTTTTATTGTTTTTAATTTGCCCCATTATATTTTCTTGTGTTCTAGGGGCATATTCAGGAATAAATGGAGGTGTTTGTAGTTGGGGCTCTTCTTCAATAGGTATTTGATGTTTAGGTGATGGACGATTTTGTGCATTTTTAGGAGCAGGAGGAGGTGCATTATCAACTCCTCTAAATTAAATAAATGTACATCAAAAACTATTTTAACCTACCTATTTAGCAACACAATCACACAAGAAAGCAAATAGAACTTACTTCTTCGATTTCCCTGATGTTGTGATAGCATTTTGATGATGAATCGATGAGAAACAACTGATGAAATAGGTTTCTATAATGCAAGTGTTCTTATCTTCTCTCCAAGCCATAGGTTTTCTTTTCAAATTGTGTGAAATAATGAAATCAAATGCTATTTTTTTTAATAAAATAGAATATAGTGCACTTACGTTATAATGCAAGCATGTTATGGCTTGGTGTTGGGATCGGCAACACCAAGCCATAACACGAGCATGTTATAATGCACTCGCGTTATGTCTCAAACTTTTTTAAAAAAAGTTGGCCACTTTTTGGCCCCCTAACTTTTTGCACCCACCCTTGAATAGGATGAAGTGGAAGGGTTACCAATCTTTTCTTCCTAACAAAGAGAGCACACTTTTTACATTTTATTACCCACACATGGGCATAATTGAATAATGTGGGCCAAAAGTAACCTACCCTCATTATCTTCATTGTTGTAACTCTTGTAGAGAAGTGGCCTTCAACTGGACCAACATGAAACTTACTAAGAATCTGCCCATCTAATCTTTTTTAATGCATCTCAGCAAGACTCCATCTAGATTTCTCTTACATAGAATTCCATCTATCAAAGCATAAGGAATGGACTGCAACCTAAAATGTCTTCTCTTAGTTCTATCTAATCCATAAGGATACTCACCAGTAGATAGGAACCTCGCCATGTCTGCTATCCAAGAACTTATAGCTATTAATTCAACTGTAGGTTCTATTTCATTCAAGTGATAGGATGAGTTCACTTCATCCACAATAATTTGAGCCAACTATTTACATAATCCTCTACCTTTAATTAGCTTAGTGGCTTTGATAACAATATCATATTCTAGGATATTAGTGACCTAGCTTGCTCTCTTTTCACTGATTTCAATTCCCATTATATAGTCTCTCACATTAGGATGAGAAACTAATACTTTGATATAGTTATTTTCCAGCATATATCTATACTTCTTCAATGCTCTTACAATGGAAAAAATATGTTTGTCTATGGGACTATACCTAACCTTATAGTCCTTCAATGCTTGACTAAAAAAGGCCAGGGGTTGTTCCATACCTTGGTCATTTTGTTGCATTAGGATAGCTACAATGTTGCTCTCTCCTCCATGGGCATAAAGGACAAAGTCCTCATAATTAGGATTCATGAGAGTAAGAGCTTGGGCAATTTCTTCCTTTATCTTCTCAAATCCATCCTTCCCTTCCTTGGTATACCTAAAAACAACATCCTTTTTAAGCATTAAGGTCAAAGGTTTAACCAAACCAGCACAGTTAGGAATGAATTTCCTAACAAAATTGATCTACCCTAGAAAAAGACTGTAGAGCCTTCTTATGAGCAGGTAGAGGAAGAGAAAGAAGAGCTAGATCTATGGAGATCCCATCATTGGACACTGTAAAGTACTCAAATAATCACAAAAGTAAAAAAAGTAAATAATCTATTTAAATTACAACATTAGAAATAATGAAAGTAAAATGATGTAATTAATCCTCTTAATTACAACTTCACAAGTGAAAGATAAATATCATAAATATGAATCAATAAAAGTCATTAAATCTTACAATAATCTCATGCTCAATTCAGGTGAGAGAACTATAAAATAATATACAAACTCAATTGGCTTCCATGCCATAATACATCCAAATACAAATTACAATAATCATGTACAAGAAGTATAAATAAATCAAAACACTCTCTAGTCGCCACAAACCCAAATGGTTCTCTTGCGAGCTAAGAGACAAGAACATGGCTTAGGTGCTTTTCCACCCAACCATGAAGTAATTACACTTCCCTAGATCCCTTCATGACACAAAGGAAACCCAGCCCTGCAAAAAATGTCTAGCTACCTAGAAAAAACTGGCATGAGGAAACACCTGATCCAACCTGATGTCTAATGTGTAATTCTAAATAATGAAATGTAGATTGTCTCACAATAGGATGTGGCAAAGATATATATCAATCCATCAACAAGGTTTGCTAGACACAATATTCATTTTTTTCAATGACAACTCGTTTAGATCTAAACCTTTAAAACATAGTAACCGATCAATTCCCGAATAGAGGAAAAATCATCTCTGATAGCTACATCAGCATCCTAGCCCAAAAGTAACCCAAACACATTCCTAGATAAAAATCTACTCTCCATCCCCAATAAATAAATGAATAAGTAAGTCAATAAACAAATAAATAAATAAATAAAACAAAATCACCTATAACCACCTCTAATCTCTTTCCCAAGCATCAATAAAGAAAACACACTTTTCAAACAAGCAGTAATGAAGAAGATCATAAATCATTTAAAAGAAATATAGATTTTGAAATATGATTATATTCTCAATTCATATTTCCATGGTTTTAATAGATTATAGAAAACTAATGATTTTACTTCATATCCAATACTATTTTGTGATTCAACCAATAAAATCAATAATGACGTATGCCAACTCCACTTCAACAATGAGTATCCATGCATACTTATTTTAAATATTATTACTATCTTTCATTGAAATAACAAGTAAAAAAACAATAAAATAAAACAATCAGTGTTCTCCTGTAATTCATCATTTGATCATACAATTGCATCTATAAGGCTATTAAATCGGTTTTAATTATCAAATCTATATTTCATTCATAATTCGTAATGTAATAAGCATTCCAAGTTATTTATTAATCTTACTATCATATCAGTGACATGAACTATTTCATTCAATAAATATTGCAATATGTATTATAATCTTTTAAGAACCTTCCTATCACAATTATGACAGGAAGTCAAGAAACAAGAAAACAGTCTTCCTGTCGCAATTGTGATATGAACTATAATAGATTTAAAATAAAATAACAAAGTTCATAACAGACTTACTGTCACTTAAATGGCAGTGATTTAGAATAGATCTTTGAACAACAAATAAATATATGAATATGTCTACAGGAATCTAATACTATCTTCCAAGTTAAAGAGTTTATTTTCACATTGTTTGATCAATAAGAAGAGGAGTTGATTTCTAGAAAAAGACTGATTTTGAACAACAAATAAGAAAGATAATAGTTATCCATTTTATGTCTGCCAAGGAGTGATTTTATTAGCACTTAGAAATTTGGTTATCTATGGTTTCAACGGTTATGACAAGATCAAGAAAAGAGGGCAGTCTACCAAGAATACAAGGAACAACAATTATAGTGAATAAGAAAAGTAAATACAATGAATAAGAACAACAAATACTATAGGGGAAAAGTCAACTACATGAATACCATACTTATCAACTAAGTTTAAGAGTTATTTGCACATTGGTTTGATCATTTAAGAAGAGGTTGATTTCAATTAAAAGACTAGTTTTCTAACATCAATTAAGAATGATATCAACTCTATTATTTATGTATGCCAGAGAGTGATTTTTTTATCAGTGATTGGAAAATTTGTTACATTTTAGATCCAAGGTTAAATATAGTGGCTAGAAAGTGGGGTGATTCACTCAGCATAAAATAAAGAAAAGTAAAGACAATAAATGGAAACAACAGGTTGATTTACTATGTTTAAACAACCATAACCAGTCATTAAGTATTGCATAAAAAAATAGAGAAAAATACCTGGATAAATTCACTTGCACAAAAGGGGTCAATTCTACATTCCAAGTCATTGCCTACTATCTCCTATTGCTTCCAGATCTAGAGATATTGGTTGCTTAAAAATGGTGATCGATGCTTAGAAAAAATGGTGATCCCTGTGTTTTTCTCACACTAAATAAAAAATCATGTTTTTCTTTTGCTAAACTGCTCGCTAACTACTACAAATCTCTCAAAATCTCTTCTGGGTTTTGTTCTTCTCTCCCGTAGATTTCTAAAACAGTTTGCAATTTTAAATTTAGTTGAGAAATGACAAAGTTATCGCCATTTTACTATGATTGTTCTTGACTGGTTTTCAAAAATGCCTTTTTTTATTAAAAATCCTCCGTAATCTTGGCGTCTAAAATTTATGGTTTTTTCCATGCTTTTTAATAATTGATGGATATTTAAGTTTTGCATGAGATTGCATTTAAAAAGGATTTGAATTTCTATTTATATTTGAATAAATAACTTAATTAGTTTTCTATCACTTGTATGACAGTAATTAAACTATAATACTCTTTATTTTATATTTCTAAATATAATATTAATATTATTATTACAATTTATTTATTTTTAATAAAACACAAATACTAAAACAACTCAAGAAGTAATTACAATAGTAATAATACTATATATTTATCTATTTAATTAGAATAAAATAACTTAATAGCTTTATTGTCGCATACAAGACAGTAAATATTCTTTTTTAAATTCTTTTATTTAGGATTCTAAATATAATAAATGCTATTTAATATAATTTATTTATTTTCAAATTACATAATCATTTGAATCAAACAAGAAGTATTTAAATAATATTAAAATAATAATATATATACCTATTGTAATTTAAACATAATGGTTTAAATCTAATTTAGATATTGTCTTCCAAACATTCATATTTATATGAAAAAAACAATACATCAATTTAATAAAATACATCATTTCAAACATAATTATACCACGTAAAATATAAAAACAAAAAGACATTAATATTCATGACTAAATCAAGCATTCGAAAGGAAATTACTGTTGCAATTAAACACAATATTTTCTAAGCATCTAAACATCAACCTCATTTATTATCCACACAATAATGCATATTAAACCATTCATAATAATGCAATATGATACTACATGAGTGTGTGAGTTTATCAGGGTTAACCATCCAAATAGTTCTTGTCAAGTGGCTAGAACACCTCTACCTCAACCATGTTCTCGTCTTTGAAGAGTACCTGCATTCATTCACACTCAACTCGATGTCAATAGATTAGTTTCCCAAAACATAGCCAATGCAAAATATCATAATCATATTGATAATATTTAATATTAAATCAACTTTCTAATTTACACAAATATAACATCATGATAATTACCTTCACATATGTGGAATTTTTTGAAAGTAAAACATAGTAAATGTTCTCTAATCTAGAATAATTATATAGTCCATAAAATGAGATGTGATAGACACTAAATGGCCTAGAAGCTTGCCCTGAGAGACAACAAAAATACATTTTTTGGGGTTTAGAGACACCCCAAACTCTCTGCATCTTTTGAAAACTTTCTCTAGATGCTCCATGTGATTTTCTCCTCTTTTGGAGAAGACTGTGATATCATCTAGATAAATTAGGATGAACTTGTTGATGAAGCTCCTAAATGCAATGTCCATTGCCCTCTAAAAGGTGGCCCCAGCATTGGAGGTCCCAAATAGAATTTTTACATATGCCATGGTTCCCCACTTAGTGGTGAATGTCATCTTAAATCTGACCTCTTCCCTCACAAAAGTCTGGTTATAACTAGAAAAGCCATCTAGCAATGAGAAGCTCTCTTGCCCTGCAACAATCTGCAAGATTTGGTCCATGGATGGCAGAGAATAGTGATCTTTCAGGGAAGCTCGATTCAAATCATAGAAATCCATGCACAACCTTATCTCACCATTTTTCTTCCTCACTAGCACTAAGCTATTGCAAGTATGGGTTTAACCCATGTTGTCATTGATGTCAACATACTAATGTTGCATTAATGAGAAGGATTGGATGAGCTATATGCTGAGGATATTGAGAAAATTAGTCTCAATTAGGAACAGTGATGACAACAAGGTAAAAGTCCAAGACAGGTTGTGGATCAGAGGATGCGGATTAAAGGGCTTGTAGATATGTGTCTTAAGATGTTCCAGTAGAGATTTCAGAGGTCCGCATGAAGATATGAAGAAGTTATGGCAGTTCAAGTGAAACCAGTTCCAATAGATGTTCAGTAGTGACAAAGTGATACAGATAGGTCCGGTGAGATCTGGAAATGCATTCTTTGGTTCTACGGATTTGAGGAAGTGTTGGGGAAGTCCGTGTGGTGTGTCAACTCAATTGGTTCATGGTTTGAAGGTCTAGAAGTATCTATTCCTTTGTGATAGTAATGGCAGATTGTGTTCTTGAGGTTTCAGATGAAGGAGAGAAGGGTTTCAGTAAGTAGAGGAAGTGCGGATGTTCTTGCTGTTTCAGGCAAGTTTGTGGAGGTCCTTGGATCATGCTCAATTCGTGTTTATGGTCCGCATTAGAATTGGGATCCCAGAAATGAGGAATAACTTCCAGATGATGGTGTACCTTCTGTGACTAGCCGACCGGATGAGTTTTACATCTTGCGGATGTTCTTGTGGATTTTTTTTGACTTAGATGTTTGTTCCTAAGTTGATGTCATATATAAATAAGGAATTATGAAGTCATTTAAGCGTGGACGTGTGGAGATGAGTATGTGATAGCGAGGAGAAGAGCGAAAGGTAGAGAAGAAGGTTTGGGCTTAAATGGAACTGACTCAAGCATGATGAAGATGCTATTTACTAGTTCAAGTATGTGATACTTATTCTTTTGTAGACAGTGTGTCTCTTGTAGGTAGTGAGCCTCTTGTGAGCAGCGTGCTCAGGCAGTGAGCCCTAATTGGCATGTGCCATTTTGTTCTATCTATCCTTCTAATAGAGAATACAATCTTGGGTTAGTCACCCCATGGTTTTTCCCTTAACCAAGTTTTCCACGTCAAAATCTTGGTGTCTCATGTGTTGATATGTTTCTGCTCTTGATTAAATGCATTAAGTTTCATGTTTGATTTATTGTTATACTGCTAAGTGAATATAAGTGTTGAAAATGAAGAAAGTTTTGGACAACTGATTCACCCCCCCTCTCAGTTGTCTGCCCTAAATCTTACAAATGGTATCAGAGCTAAGTTCCTCTAAAAGGAGCTTAACCGCTTGAGGAGATCGAAGATGTCATCCTACAAGAAGGATAGTCCAAAGTTTGATGGAACTAATTTTTCTCTTTGGAAAGGTCACATGAAATGTCACTTGTAGTGTATAGGATTTGCATACTAGTCCATGGTTACAAAAGCTTATGTACCTCCATAGGGTGGTCCGACAACCCTAAATGAAATCACAGATGCTGAAAACAATCTGTAAACCAAAGAGGCTCTTTTAAGCATATTATCTGACTCAGAACTCTCAAATGTTATTGATCTACCAATTGCCTTTGAGATTTGGAATAAACTAGAACTTTTGTATGAAGGAGACCAGTATGTTAAATGTGCAAGGTTACAAAGTCTAAAAGGGAAATTTGAAAAACTGAAGATGAGAAATGATGAAAATATTACCTCTTTTATGCCAAGAGTGAACGAGCTGGTTTGTGGAATTAGAAATGTAGGTGGAACCCTGAGTGAAGATGAGATCATTGGCAAAGTTCTCAGATCCCTTCCTGAGTCTTATAAAATCAAGGCTTTTGCAATTGAAGAATACAGAGCTCACACAAAAGTCACAAGAGATCAATTGGTTGGTAAGTTGGCTACTTTTTGGTGCAGGGAACCTACAAGCATTTTGGTAGCATTTTTAAAAAGTTGTGGTTTTTGTTCAGTATGTTTGAAATAAGGCTTTTTAGCCATGGCTGTAAGGTCCCTTTTTGTGTGGTCAAGATGATTGGGGTAATCATATAAACCTCAGTCATTCTTAGTCCATTTGGACCCTAGTTATGTCACTTAGGCCTAGAAGGTCTATTGATGTTTTTTTGAGTCTATTGGATTGTTCTAATGTTTTGGCATGTTCTACAGGGTATGGTAGATGTTTGAGTTCCATTGGGCATGTTAAACCAATAGGAATCTTTGTGTTTGTGCAAGATGCCAATGTTGTTAATGTGCCATGACACATTTGGTCGGTCCCAACCCATTTTTGATGGTTGTAACTATTTTTGAAAGTTGCATACTGACTTGGATGGGTTGATATTGCTGTTCTCTTACTCCAGTTGGGAGGAGTTTCTGTACGGAGTTTTGGGCACAAAATCAATAAAAACTGACTATTTTTCCTTGAGTTTCTATTATTGTACAGACTGTATGGATTGGTAGAGGGGATCGATGTGGAATTTCTAAAACTAGTTTGAGTATAGATTCCAATGCAACAAGTTTGAGGTTTTGAAGTGATTTCTATAGGGAGATATTGCATTTTTAGTTCAAACTGGTCTAAAACCCTGATTTCTAGGGTTTGTCATACAAAATTTGCCCTAGAATGCATTCCAACTGGTGAAATCTCATGCCACTCAGTGAAATGCAAGCTAGGGTTGTATATTACTTGATTCCAAAAGATTTTGGCTGGGAAAGACAGTCCTTGATTTTTGGAGTGATGCCCTAGGTCAAGTATTCATATGTATTTAACCAAAATTAGGTAATTTGCTGATGTAAATGACAAAATTCTGATAGGGTGAGTGAATGGATGGTGGTTTTGTGATGTTTGGGTGTTGTGGAAGTAGTCCAAGTTCCTGTCCCAGTTTTATGACCCCAAATTAGACCACTTGCTTTGAAACCTAGACCTAAATTGATTAATTAGGCCTAGTGACCTAGTGGGTGTTCTGAATTGTTGGAGTAGAGTTGGAACTGGAGGTTTGGAAGTTTGTTAGAGTTCCTTAAAGGGTATTCAAATCCATCATTTGATTGCTTGGTCATTTAGGGATTTGTGAAGTTGTGTGGAGAAAACTAGTTTAGGAGGGCTAGTAGCCTCACTAGGCCAAGTGAGGGTTGGAGAGTTGTGAGAAGTTGGGGATCAAACCAACTATGGAAAAGGTGTTTGCAGACCTATCAGAAGGTGTAGAAGTAGTCTTGAGAGTTGAACAATAGCTTGGTTTACAAATACTACATATGCCCTTGGATGTGACTTTGGTTGGATTGAAGTAGTGAAGTGGGTGAGTGGGCAAAGAAGAATAAACTTTGTTGCTTCCCTTGTGCCATCTCTACATCAGGTGGTATCAGAGCCATCAAAGAGATGGGAGATAGAGAAGAAGAGGAGGAAGTTCTTCAAAGAGTGACTAATGCCGAATTAGCAAAGATAGTGAGAGAGCAAGCAGCCAAGAACAAAAGGATGGAAGCTAAGATAGAGAAGTTGAAGAAGGACAAGGATAAGAAGAAGAAGCTAGAGGTCATCTTGGATTCAGATGAAGAGGATTAAGATGAAGAAAAAGAAGTGCCAATGGAAGAGCCACAAGGAGGCATGTCAGAAAGACAATTCCTAGATGCACTTGGAAAGTTGAGTAGGAAGGACAGTAAGGTGGACTTACCTATGTTTCCTTGTAAGATGAATCTAGAGGAGTGCCTTGATTGGATAGAGGCAATGGAGAACTATTTTGAATGTGAGGAAGTGGCAGAAAATTAGGTGAGGATTGCCAAGTCTAGAATGAAAGGGCCAGCCTTGAGTTGGTGGAACTTCATTCAAAATGAGAGGATAGAAGATGATAGGAACCCTATCACCACATGGAGGAAGATGGTGCTTGAAATAAAGAAACAATTTGTTCTTGAAGATGATGAAGTCAACTTGCACAAGAAGTTGCAAAACTTGAGATAGAAGGATATGGATGTGAGTACATACACCAAGGAGTTTCACAAGATGTCTTTGAAAGCCAAGATGCCTGAGAATGAAAAATAGAAGCTTGCAAGGTATCTTAATGGTCTTAAGTTCTCCATTCAAGATGAACTAAGTCTCTTTAACCCTGAGACAGTCCATAAGTGTTTTCAAATGGCATTGAGGATTGAGGACAAACAGAGAAGGAGAGGTGATTCAAATTGTAGGGGCAGAGGCAATCTAAATTTCAGAGGCAGAGGTAGATTTCAGAACAGAGATAACTTTTCAAGACCTCAAGATGGCAGATCACAAGAGGGCAGTCAAGTGCAGGTTGACAGAAATAGTGCTAATCAGGGCTAGTTTAGGGGGAGAGGTAATGGTAGAGGAAGAAGTGGAGGTAGGGGTTCCACTATGTTCACTGGAAGATGTTTTTCCTGTAATCATATAGGACATCAGTCCTTTAGGTGCCCAGAGAAGATGGATAACAACTTTGCAAATCAGAAAGACAGAAGGGTGCAACTCCTTCAAGAGGATGACTTTCAAAGCACCACATCTTACCAAACTACCTCTTCCAAACCTGCAGCACTAGAGAGTGGAGAATGCATCATGTTCAATGGGTCCCTCATCATGCCTACCACCAAGGAGCAGCCCCAAAGAAACAATTTGTTTAGAACCACTTGCAAGGTGAAAGGGAAAGTCTGCAAGGTAATTGTTGACTCAGGTTCTTCTAAAAATCTAGCTTCTAATGAAATGGTGAATAAGTTAGGATTGCAAAGGATACCTCATCCTAACCCCTATAGAGTCTTTTGGTTAACCAAGGACCAACAAATTGTGGTGAAAGAACAATGTTGGGTTGAATTCAAGATAGGTGAATATCATGATAGGATTCTTTGTGAGATAGTGGATATGGATGCATGCCACCTTATGCTTGGAAGGCCCTGGCAACATGACACAAGTGCCCAACATGATGGTAAGAAAAATATAATTCATTTGTCCAAAAATGGTGAAACTTTCACAATGACTCCTTTGATTGATGATAGCAAGGAAAAGACCATTCCTAGTTCAGTTATGTTGGTTGGTGAAAAGGAGTTTTTGGCTAACCTCAAGGAGGAGAAAGTGCCATGTTTTGCAGTGGTCATCAAGCCCAAGGATGCAAATCCTAAGAAGACCAAAGTGCAGTAGCCTCTTAGGAGGATTGGACCAAAAGAGGTGGAGGAACTATTGGAGAAGTTTCATGATGTGATAGCTAATGAAGGTAAGGATGCCCTTCCACCAAAGAGGGAGATTAGTCATTGCATTGATCTCATCCCTGGATCCACCCTACCAAACCAAGTAGCCTACAAGCTGACCCCTAAGCAAAATGCAGAAGTGGCAAGACAAATCCAAGAATTGTTGGATAGAGGACTTATAAGGAGTATTAGTCCATGTGCAGTACCTATAGTACTTGTACCTAAGAAGGAAGGCACATGGAGACTATGCACTGATTCCAGGGCCATCAACAAGATCACTATCAGGTATAGATTTCCAATGCCTAGGATAGAAGATTTAATGGATTGCTTGGGTAGGGCTAAGTATTTTACCAAGATGGATCTAAAAAGTGGTTATCACCAAATTAGGATAAGGGAGGGGGGTGAGTGGAAAATGACCTTCAAAACCAATGAAGGCCTATTTGAATGGGTTGTGATGCCTTTTGGCTTATCAAATGCACTAAGCAGCTTCATGAGGTTGATGAATGAGGTGCTAAAACCATTCCTTAACAAGTTCATTGTTGTATATTTGGATGATATATTGGTTTTCAGTGACAGCAAGGAAGATCACATAAGGCATATCCATCAAGTGCTTAAGAGGCTTCAAGAGGAGAAGTTGAGAATTAACCTTGACAAATGTGTCTTCCTACAAGAAGAATTGACATTCTTGGGGTTTGTCATCTCTAAAGGCAACATCAAGATGGATCCAAACAAAGTGGCAGCCATTCTTAATTGGCCAACACCTACTACAGCCTCTGAGGTAAGAAGTTTCCATGGTTTATGCAATTTTTATAGGAAGTTCATTAAGGGGTTTAGTGCTATTTGTGCTCCACTTGTTGATACTATAAAAGGGGGCAAGAAATGTGTATTTGTGTGGACAAATGAGGCCAATCAAGCCTTTGAACTATTAAAGAAGAAAATATCATAACAACCGGTCCTTGTGCTACCTGATTTTGATAAGACCTTTGTGGTTGAGTGTGATGCAAGTAAGAGGGTTGTTGGGGGAGTCCTAAGTCAAGATGGGAGGCATGTAGCCTTCTTTAGTGAGAAGTTAAATGAGGCAAAATAGAACTATTCTACCTATGATCTAGAATTATATGCAATGGTTCAATCATTGAGAAAATGGAGACACTATTTATTACCCAAGGAGTTTGTTGTTTTCACTGATAACCATGCTTTGAGCTTTTTGAACAGGTAGGAGAAATTAAACCATAGGCATATCAAGTGGATGGAGTACATCCAAGCATATACATTCTCCATTAAGCACAAGAAAGGAGTGGCCAATAAGGTAACTGATGCCTTAAGCAGGAAGAATCTTGTTGTTCAAACCATTCAGTTGGAAAGTATAGGTATACATGCCATTAAAGATCAGTATGCAGAAGATGAAGACTTCAAGGAACCTTACCAAGTTTGCAAAGCCATGACGGGCAGGTATAATACTGATTTTTCTAATTTTCTGATACAAGATGGCTTTCTTTTCAAAGGCAGCCTATTGTGTCTTCCAAGAGGGTCTATTAGAGAGAATATTATTCAGGAGAAGCATTGTGGTAGCATGGCAGGCCACTTTGGCATTGATAAGACCCTAGACTTGGTTAGAAGATATTACTATTGGCCAAAATTGCCAACTGATGTAAGAAAGTTTGTAGAAACTTGTCAAATTTGCCAAAGAGCCAAGGGACATACATCAAATGTAGGTCTATACACTCCACTACCTATCCCTTCAAAGCCTTGGGATTCCATAAGCATGGACTTTGTACTTGGTTTACCTAGGACCAAGAATGGACATGATAGCATCTTTGTGGTTGTTGATAGGTTCTCAAAAATGGCTCACTTTGTCCCATGTAAAACCACACATGATGCCTCACATATAGCAGGTCTTTTCTTTAAGGAAATAGTCAAATTACATGGTTTGCCTTTGTTCATAATCTCTGATAGAGACCCCAAGTTCATAGGACACTTTTGGAGGACACTTTGGAAAAGACTAGGTGCAAATCTGTCATTATCATCAGCCTAACATCCTTAGTCTGATGGTCAGACTGAGGTGATTAACAAGTCACTTGGTAACCTTCTAAGATGCCTAACTAAGGAGCAGGGTGCTAGTTGGGATTCAGTTTTGGCTCAGGTAGAATAATCCTACAATGACACTGTGAACAGGAGTACCGGCCTGTCACCTTTTCAAATTGTTTATGGCACTCACCCAAGGGGTGTTTTGGAACTCAGAGAGGTCAGAGGACTGGAGAAAAGCAATGCATTGGCTGAAGACTTTGTCCAAGTGATGAGAGATATCCATGAGCAAGTAAAAGAGAAGTTGCAATCTACCTCTGCAAAGTACAAACAGATTGTTGACAAAAAGAGAAGGGATCTGCAGTTCAAGAAAAGGGATTTGGTCATGGTACATCTGAAAAAGGAGAGACTCCCTATAGGTAAATACACCAAGCTGCTTATGAAGAAGATTGGGCCACGTGAAGTGCTAAAGAAATGTGGAGAAAATGCCTACAAAATCAGACTACCCGATGGTGTTGCTTTGTCACCAATCTTCAATGTATCAAACCTCTACCCCTATAAGGGATTTGATCCTCAGACAGCTGTTGTAAAGGAACAAACTAATCAAACACTTCAAGACTTGATTCCTTCATCTCCTGATCAGATTGAATGCATTTTGGATCACAGGATTGCAAAATAGACTAGAAGGCACACCTATTATGAGTATTTGGTGAAGTGGCTCAATAAGCCTTAGGAAGATGCAACTTGGATGAGCAGGGCAGCCATTGAGAAGGTAGGATTCACATTTGACAGCATTCCCAACTCAAGAGACTTGAGTTCTGTTTGACAGTGGGTGTATGGTGCAGGGCACCTATAAGCATTTTGGTAGCATTTTTGAAAAGTTGTGGTTTTTGTTCAGTATGTTTGAAATAAGGCTTTTTAGCCATGGTTGTAAGGTCCCTTTTTGTCTGGTCAAGATGATTGGGGTAATCATATAAACCTCAGTCATTCTTAGTCCATTTGGACCCTAGTTATGTTACTTAGGCCTAGAAGGTCTATTGATGTTTTTTTGAGTCTATTGGATTATTCTGATGTTTTGGCATGTTCTAGAGGGTATGGTAGATGTTTGAGTTCCATTGGGCATGTTTAACCAATCGAAATCTTTGTGTTTGTGAAAGATGCCAATGTTGTCAATGTGCTATGACACATTTGGTCACTCCCAACCCACTTTTGATGGTTGCAACTATTTTTGCAAGTTGCATACTGACTTGGATGGGTTGATATTGCTGTTTTCTTACTCCAGTGGGAGGAGGAGTTTCTGTATGGAGTTTTGGGCACAAAATAAATAAAAACTGACTATTTTTCCCTAAGTTTTTGTTGTTGTATAGACTATATGGATTGGTAGAGGGGATCGATGTGGAATTTGTAAAACTAGTTTGAGTCTAGATTCCAATGCAACAAGTTTGAGGTTTTGAAGTGATTTCTATAGGGAGATATTGCATTTTTAGTTCAGACTGGTCTAAAACCCTGATTTCTAGGGTTTATCATACAAAATTCACCCTAGAATGCATTCCAACTAGTGAAATCTCATGCCACTCAGTGAAATGCAACCTATGGTTGTATATTACCTAATTCCAAAAGTTTTTGGCCGGGAAAGATAGTCCTTGATTTTTGGAGTAATGCCCTAAGTCAAGTCTTCATATGTATTTGACCAAAATTAGGCAATTTGCTAATGTAAATGACAAAATTCTGATAGAGTGAGTGAATGGATGGTGGTTTTGTGATGTTTGGGTGTTGTGGAAGTAGTCCAAGTTTCTGTCCCAGTTTTATGACCCCAAATTAAACCACTTACTTTGTAACCTAGACCTAAATTGATCAATTAGGCCTAGTGACCTAGTGGGTGTTCTAAATTGTTGGAGTAGAGTTAGAACTGGAGGTTTGGAAGTTTGTTAGAGTTCCTTAAAGGGTATTCAAATCCATCATTTTTTTGTCTGGTCATTTAGGGATTTGTGAAGTTGTGTAGAGAAAACTAGTTTAGGAGGGCTAGTAGCCTCACTAGGCCAAGTGAGGGTTGGAGAGTTGTGAGAAGTTGGGGATCAAACCAACTATGGAAAAGGTGTTTGCAAACCTATTAGAAGGTGTAGAAGTAGTCTTGAGAGTTGAACAATAGCCTGGTTTACAAATCCTTCATATGCCCTTGGATGTGACTTTGGTTGGATTGAAGTAGTGAAGTGGGTGAGTGGGCAAAGAAGAATAAACTTTGTTGCTTCCCTTGTGCCATCTCTGCATCACTTTTAAAATGGCTAAGTTTGGAGATGATTGTTCAAAGACTAAATTTACATTCAAAGCTAGTGCCTCTGTAAAAGGAAAACAAAGGTTTGATCCGGGAGAAAATTTTTCAAGGAACCCATCATGGTATGAAAAAGCAAGAAAAGACTTGGAAGAAGAAGTTGAAACTGCTCATCTTGAAGCTCTTATTGCAAAAAGACTGCCAAGAGGATCCGGTAAGTATGAAGGGAAATTACCTTTTAAGTGTTTTAATTGCAATAAAATTGGTCATTTTGCCTCAAGATGTCTAGAAAGATTTTTAAGACCAAATCCTAACATACCAAGGTTTCAAAAGAATTGTTACTATGTTCATGAAGAAGATGACAATGAAGGAGTAATAGATGATGAATTAGAGATAGGAAACAAATCTGGTAATGAATGGGTGTTTATTGCCATCAAAGAAGAGGAACAAATATCCTCTATATCTATCAATCATAAAGTTGAAGAAAGAGCTCTGGCTGCCCAAGTTGAAACAAAGGATGATTGGGTCATTGACAGTGGATGCTCTCACCATATGACAGGTGACAAGAATAAGTTCTTAAGTTTGGAAAAGTATGAAGGAGGAATTGTAAATTTTTGAGATAATTCTACTGGCAGAATCAGAGGTAGAGGAACTATTTCTCTTGATGGAAAGAACAAAACTAGTAATGTAATGTATGTTGAAGGATTAAAGCGCAATCTTCTCAGTGTTGGACAACTGGTGGACAAAGGCTATGATCTCAGATTCAGGAATAGAAAGTGCAAGATCTTTGAAAGTTCCATAACAGAGATTGCATCTGGTGCTCAAACTAAAGGTAATATCTTCCACTTGGTTGGTATTGGTAAAAGTTGCTTATATGCTCAAATTGATCAGAGTTGGTTATGGCATAGGAGGATGTGTCATGTGAATTTTGATAATATTATCAAGATAAGCGATACTCAGGCTGTAAGAGATCTTCCAAAATTAGTGAAACCTACTAATAGCTTGTGCAAAGAATGTCAGTTGGGTAAAATGAGCAGAGTCACATTCAAAAGTAAGGAATTATCTTCTACCAGACTGTTGGACTTAGTTCATACTGATCTTTGTGGTCCAGCAAGAGTTAGGAGTATCCAAGGTGATAGGTACTTCATATTGCTAATTGATGACTATTCCTGGATGATGTGGGTAACTTTTCTGAAAGAAAAATTAGAAGCACTTGAGAAATTCAAAATATTCAAGGCCATGGTGGAGAATGAAACTAGATTAAAATTGAAATGTCTGAGGTCTGATAGAGGTGGAAAATTCACATTTGGTGAGTTCATAGACTTCTGTGAGAAACATGGAATAAAGAGATAGTTGTCTGCCCCTAGAACTCCACAGCAGAATGGAGTAGTTGAGAGAAAGAACCAGACCATCCAGGAAGCATCCAAGACCATGATGATGGAAGCAAATGGTCCTCAGATCTATTGGAGAGAAGCTGTCAGCACTGCAGTCTACACTCTCAATCGAGTTCAAATTAGAAACAATACCAGTAAGACTCCTTATGAACTTTGGTTTGGCATTACTCCCACTGTGAGATATTTTAGAGTTTTTGGTAGTAGATGTTACATTAAAAGGGATGAAGATCTAGGAAAGTTTGATGCTAGAAGTGATGAAGGAATATTCTTGGGTTACTCTACTCAAAGCAAAGCATACCGGTGTTACAACAAGAGATTGAGAAAGATTGTAGAAAGTATAAATGTGAAGGTTGATGAAGAAGTTGAAAGACCCTCAAGAATTCATGAGTATGATGAAGATAATCAGAATGATGTTCAGATTCAGAGTATCCAATCCTCTTCTGAGAAACAAAGTCAAGTTGATCCAGTAAGTCAAGAAGAAGAGATAAATCTCAATGAGACTGATCAAGAGTTAGTGGTGCAAGAAACTCCCAAAGTTCCAAGGTATGTAACTATAAACCATTTTAAAGATCAGATCACAGGTGACAAAAGCAAAGGAGTACAAACAAGGAGGAGAATTGCTTAAAATTTAGATGAGTATTGTCTAATTTCAAAGATTGAACCTAAGACAGTGAATGAAGCTTGCAATGATGAAAATTGGTCAAAAGCAATGGAGGAAGAACTAATGCAAATTGAGAAAAATCACACTTGCGATCTTGTTCCTAGACCTAGAAACAAGAATGTGATTGGAACCAAATGGGTCTTCTGGAACAAACTGAATGAAGCTGGTGAAGTAATCAGAAATAAAGCCAGACTGGTCTGCAAGGGCTATTCTAAAATAGAAGGAGTTGATTTTGGAGAAACTTTTGCTCTGGTAGCAAGAATTGAAGTAGTCAGATTATTTCTTGTATTTGCTGCCTTCAAGGATTTCAAGGTATATCAGATGGATGTTAAGTCTGCCTTTCTAAACAGTGACTTGGAAGAAGAAGTGTATATAGAGCAACCGGATGGATTTCAATTGCTTGATCATGGTGATATGGTCTGTAAGTTGAAGAAGGAACTGTATGGATTAAAAAAAGCCCCAAGAGCCTAGTATGAAAGATTGGATAAGCATCTTTTAAAGATTGGTTTCAACAAAGGTACTACTGACAGTAACTTATATTTCAAAATTGATCATGAAAACATCTTGATTATTGAAGTATTTGTTGATGATATCATCTTTGGAGGAAGAGATAGTATGTGTAAAGATTTTGCAAATCAAATGAAAAGTGAGTTTGAGATGTCTATGCTTGGTGAAATGAATTTCTTCTTGGGTTTGCAAAGTTCTCAAACCAAGAAAGGAATCTTCATTTCTCAGACCAAATATGTGAAAGAATTGTTAAAAAAATTTGGGATGGAAGATTCAAAGCCAATGAATACTCCCATGGCAACTAGATGTAAGTTGAGCAAAGATGATGACTCTCCTAAGGTAGACCAAACAAAGTACATATCAATGATTGGAGGTTTGTTGTATCTCACTCAAACTAGACTAGATATTATGCAAGAAGTTGGTCTTGTTGCTAGATTCCAAGCTAATCCTAGAGAATCCCATGTCATGGCAATCAAGAGATTTTTAGATATCTAAAAGGGACGGTTGAGTATGGTCTGTGGTATCCTAGAGATCATGATTTCTCTCTTCATACATATACAGATGTTGATTGGGCAAGAGATGTGGATGACCGGAAGAGTACCATTAGTGGAGCATTCTTTTTAGGGAAGAGATTGGTTTCTTGGCTAAGCAAGAAACAAGAGGTGATATCTCTATCTACAACTGAAGCAGAATATATTGCAGTAGTAGGTAGTTGCACTCAAGTTTTGTGGATGAAACAGATGCTAAGAGATATCAAAGTAGAGTATGAGGAACCTATCACAATCTTCTATGATAATTCAAGTGCTATAAGTATATCTAAGAATCTGGTGTTGCACTCAAAGACTAAACACATATCCATAAAGTTTCACTTTTTGAGAGAGCAAGTGAACAAGAATGAAGTCAAATTAGAGTTTGTACCCTCCAAGGATCAGATTGCAAGCATCTTTACTAAACCTCTACCTAAGGACTCTTTTGAGTATCTCAGGGAGAAGTTAGGGGTTATTTCCCCTCCGGTGATGAACTAAGGTGCACTGAGGTGCATCAGTCCAGTGGATATCATAGTCATATCTTGTGATCTGGATTGATGGGAGCTACTACTTAGGGGGAGCAGCAGGTATGATTCTAAAGTGGTGAAATTGCAAGTATGTGCCCTTTGCCATTGATGTCAAAGAGGGAGAGAAGACATGTGAAAAATAAGTGGTTGCTAATCAAAGGGGGGAGCAGTAAAGGAAGAGAAGACATGTGAATGGTTACTGTTGATAGGGGAAGTTGTGACAGTAAGGAGAAGTTCTTATCTTGATGGTTTTTCACATCATATGTTTCCATCAATGACAAAGGGGGAGATTGTTGCAAGTATGGGCCTAGCTAGTGTTTTCATTAATGTCAACATACTCCTGTTGCATTAATGATAAGGTTTGGATGAGCCATGAGTTGAGGATATTGAGAAAATTAGTCTCAATCAGGAATAGTGAAGAACAGTGATGACTATAAGGTAAAAGTCCAAAATAGAATGATGATTAGAGGATGTGGATTAAAGGGTTTGTAGATATGTGTCTGTAGGTGATCCAGTAGAGATTTTAGAGGTCCACATGAAGATATGAAGAAGTTGTGGCCACTCAAGTAAAACCGGTTCTGGTAGGTGTTCAGAGGTGACAGAGTATAACAAGAAAGGTCTGGTGAGATCCGAAAATGTAGTTTCCTATTTTGTGGATTTAAGAGAGTGCTAAGGAAGTCTTTTTGGTGTATCAAATCTATTTGTTTGTGGTTTGAAGGTCTACAAGCATCTATTCCTTTGTGACAGTTATGACAGACTGTGTTCTTGAGCTTCTGGATGAAGGAGAGAAGGATTTCAGTAAGCAGAAGAAGTGTGGATGTTTTTGGTGATTCAGGCAAGCTTGTGGAGGTCTTTGGATCGTGTCTAGTTTATGTTGGTGGTCCACATTGAAGTTGGAGCTTGCAATTGAAGAGTAACTTCTATATGATGGTGTTCTTCTTGAGACAGGCTGATCGGATGAATTATGCATCTGTCAGATGATCTTATGAATGTTTGCTGACTTAGATGATCATTCCTAAGTTGATGCTTTGTATAAACAAGATTGCTAAGTCAGTTTCAACTCACCTTTTTGTGTGGAGATGAGGGTGTGGTAGTGAAGAGGAGAGAAAAAGGCAAAGAAAAAGTATTGAGCTTAATGGAACTGATTCAAGCATGGTGAAGATGCTATTCTCCAGTTCATGTATGTGATACTTATTTCTTTGTAGATAGTGTGTCTCTTCTAGGCAGTGAGCCTCTTGTGAGCAGTGTACTCAGGCAGTGAGCCCCAATTGGCATGTGCCATTTTTCTTTCTATTCTTCTAACAAAGAATACAATCTTGGGTTAATCACCCCATGGTTTTTCCCTTAACCAGGTTTTTCACATCAAAATCTTGGTGTCTTATGTGTTGATGAGTTTCTACTTTTGATTTGAATGCATTATGTTTCATGTTTAATATACTACTAATCACTAAGAGGATTTAAGTGTGTAAATTGGAGAAAGTTTTACACAACTGATTCACCCCCCCTCTCAGTTGTGTGCCCTAAGTCTAAGAAAGGTGACCCTGACCTGTTTTAGCATTGCAATTCTATCCTTTCAAAACCTAATTGTATCATACCTAACAATAGAGCATCTACATCCCCTACCCCACAACATGATTCTACCTCTGAAGCTTCCTCATCAAAGGCCAAAGAGCAGAAAATTACCATCAAAGAAAAAGGAGTCAGAGAATACTCCATTGAGCACAGCCTCAATCTAGCCAAGATGCCTTTATCTCCTAGATCCTTTGGGTGACCTAAGCATTTTCCAAAGCCATCTGCTCCTCCTATACCTCCCATAGCTCCCTTTGTAAAATGGGGGACCCTATCAGATGAAACAGAGAAAAGAGATATCCTACAATGGCTCTATACTGAAGAAGAAGAGAACATACAACAAGAACCACGTAAGCTCCCAATAGAAATCTATGGGCGAGGTGAAGCTCTCCTACATAGAATGGGCTATGAAGGACAAGTCCCCATTGGCCTAATAAAATAAGGAATTATAGAACCCATTCAACCTTCTTCATCCTTATTGGCTATAAATACAAAAGGTCTAGGATATAAAGATAAGGGCAAAGCTAAAGCAAATGCTTGTCTAGTAGAAATGATCCATACACTTCAAGTGGACAGTGACATAGATTCTAATGAATATGAGTGGGATGAGCTGACAGAGCGTTCCTATGATGACAAAGAGATTGATACCATTCAAACTTATAGCCCCTATCGTGAGGGACAAACGCTGCCGAATAGGCCATTAGAGTGTGATTTTCTTATCTCTGAGAATACAACTTTTGAGGAAGGTTCAAGTTCTATCGCAATAAATAACTTGGAGGAAAGTACCATCCTAAACACTCCCCCTACCAATACTCCTAGCATATCCATTCAAACTATCAATGAATCAGATCTATCCTATGACTCCCTCCCCCTTGTGCATCCTGAACTTGACTGGGATCTATGGGGAACCCCACAACTAGATATGTTACAAAATGACGATGCCTATATTGACTATATGGAACTTAGGGACCACCTACCTAAAGGAGATCATAAAGCTAGTTTCACTATTGAACTTAATACCGTGAATATTATTCAGTCTAAATAAATATTCTTAATATTTATTTCATTCTAATTCCTCTATAAATAAATAAATAAACAAATTTATTTATTTGATTCACATTCTTCTAAATTAATTAAATATCAAAATATTTAATTACCTCTTCTAAAGTCAAAATTAAATAAAATCTTTTAATTAATTAAATTCTTCCAAACAATTAAATAATTCTTAATTATTTAATTAAATCAATTCATTCTTCCAAATTTGAATAAATCAAATCAAATTTATTTAAAATCCTCTCAATCTCCAAAAATAAAATATAATCAAATATTTTATTTATTCTTCCAAATCATGCACAACAATTAAATAAATTTATTTATTTAATTTGCTTTCTTATCTTCTAATTCTTCAAATACCTTCCAAATCTTTTAAAAATAAGTCTTCTTCTTCATGCACACAAAATTAAATAATTTATTATTTAATTTCTCTTAAATCATGCAAAAGCAAATCTAAAGTTGAGATATCTACTCAGTCAACCTTGTTTTTATCAATATCTCTTAAATTAGAAAAAATCTTTTTAATTTATGAAAAGCATGTCTTATTTTTAGAAAAGAAAGCGGTTAACTCAAATAAACAACTTTTGTGTGACACTTGTCTTCTTCTTATTCGCAGACATTCCTGAACTGTTCTATACCGTTGATCTTCTCTTTCCCAAGTCTATAAATTCAACCCTCTTCTTCCATATCAATCATCCAAGCTTTAAGTATCATTACTCTGCAAGAATTACAATGCGCCTTTGGCACCAATTCCTTCATTGCTTGTGATAACATTTGTTACTACGCACTACTATCATTGTTATGAAGCTCATCTTCATGGCGATATTATTATAGCCATTCCCATTTGAACATCTTGGAATCATAGCAAGGAAGTGCACCTTCTGAGGGCCATATTCATAGACAAGATCATTTGTGATAGGCAATCAATGGAAGCTACGAATTGAAAGAGGTTTGCTTTGTATTGTTCATTGTTTATTTGAATATCTTTTATTCACCATTTCATTGTGTTTTGGGTATCATTGATATTTACTATATTGATTGTTCATTTGAATCCAATTTTCCCTTAACAAAATAAATAAATTATTTAATTTTATGCACATGGATAAATAAAATATTGAATTTTATTTATTTTGAAGAAATGGAATATTAGATTTAATTAAATAAATAATTTAAATTTATTTATTTATTTTTTTAATAAAAAGGGGTAAAAACTTTATTGAAATTTAGGAAAGAACATTACAAAACATCAAAGGGCCAACGGAAGCAGCCAAACAAAGCAAGAAGCAATATCATCCCTCACCTATACAATTTAAACTTATTTAATTAATATGTGGTGGAAATTGATTTAATTAGATAATCAGAATTATTTAACTAAATATGGAGGATAAAAATAATTTAATTAAATAATTAGAATTATTTAATTAATATGGAGGATAAAAATGATTTAATTAAATAATTGGAATTATTTAATTAATATGGCAGATAAAAATGATTTAATTAAATAATTGGAATTATTTAATTAATACAGAGGATAAGAATGATTTAATTAAATAATTAGGATTATTTAATTAATATGGAGGATAAAAATGATTTAATTAAATAATTAGGATTATTTAATTAATATGGAGGATAAAAATGATTTAATTAAATAATTGGATTTATTTAATTAATATGGTGGATAAAAATAATTTAATTAAATAATTAGATTTATTTAATTAATATGGTGGATAAAAATGATGGTAAAGTATGACAGATGAAAGCCTAATCTGGGAACAGGTCAATTTTAGGTGTCTACATTTTGCCCCTTTTTGAGATGGTGATGCAAAGTAACATCATTTCAAATAAGTTTAAAACATATTGCTATGTTGGATAGATGAAGATATTGGTTTAGAAGAACACTATGATTGGACTAGAAATGATGATGCCCCAGTCAGGTAGAAGAAGTACTTAGTAGATTGATAAATAGGTTGAATGATGCCCCCTTGAGAGGATAGATGAATTGGAAGGATACGTGTGTGCTCTCAAAATGAATGTATATGAAGAAAAGAGGGAGATAGAAGATGGAGAACAACATAGAGAAAAATGAAGAAGATAAAAGGATGGATGATAGAATAAAGGATTTTGATGAGTAGTTATGTTGACTTGAGTAGAGCAATCCTATAGTTTGATATAGCACTAGACATTATGCACCAAGGTATAAGGACCAAGGTGATGGTGTGTCTTGTGCACCCAATGTAATACAACCTTCTTGAGACGTATGAGGAATGATACTTAGAGCATTAAAGTCCTAGTGCACAAAAGGTATGATATGACCTTAGATGCAAAGGATAATGCAAAAAGTTATTCCAACATACACAAGATATGAATATTAGCTAGAAAGATATAGACTTGATACAAATGCAAGTTAAAATGATAACACACACAAGCAAGCAAGCATGCATAAATGATACAAAAACAAACAAGGTAGTGCCCCTATCAAGTTGTAAACTGATGATTGATGGATGGATTGATTGATTTGATGATAGTATTGTCATTGTGGGGAATTGTATATCCCTAGATCAACACAAAGATATGGGAATGATATATCCCATTGCTGATTGATTGATTGATGATGATGATAGTGTTGTCATTGTGGGGAAGGATATATCCCTAGATCAACACAAGGATGTGGGAATTATATATCCCATTGATGGTTGATTGATGATGATTAATTTATTTGGTTTACGACATGATTAGGATCAAGACAAAAGGATGTGATTGGATGATTTGGCTAGATCAATTGACTAGATTGGTATGGATTATAGATGACTTGCATTTGGTTTTATTGCTTGGATTTTTTGAATATTTGAGTTTCTATGTATTTTTGAATGTTTTTGGATATTTTTGTTTTATTGGATTGTTTTTTGGATATTTTTGTGATTTTTGATTTTTTTTGGACATTTTTTATTTAAGGGATAGCATTGTACTACCATTTGGATAACCTTGTTGTTAGATACCATTGACAAGGTAAAACTAAGTCTAGATACAAGGAGGAAGATTGGATTAGATAAGTGGATGAGAGGATGGGTGATAACAAATAGGATGGAAGACAAAATAATGGTATGGAGAAAAGGGTAGGTGATAGTGTGTGGAATGGATGTATGTTGCATAAGTGAGATAGGATGTGATCTCCAAAGACTATGTTGCATAGGAATAACATGCCCCATTCTAAGTAATATGTTTAAAATCTTTCATGACAAAACTTAGATGAGAGGATGATTAGATTGGTTGGCTTAGGATGAGAGGATGATTGGATTGGTTGAAAAGGATGAGGTATATCAAGAGATTTTCTAAAGTATTTTTCAACATTTTTCCCCTACGTCTATCAAGATCAAAAGGAGGAAAGACAGATGCATGGATGGATTGGATAGGTATGTGTGTATAATGGCTAAGGATGGTAAGATAGGATATGATAAGATGAGGTAGATAGGAAGGAAAGGATAGGTTGGATGAGACAATGTGCCCCCAAGTGTAAGACACATAGTCAAACTACACATGTCATCTGTTTGCTAGGTTTTCATCATGGTTCTTATCCAAGGCGCCTATTTACCAGGTTTTCACCATTGAATGAAGGGATTTTTCTTTATTATTTTTATTTTCTTTTTTCTTTTTTTTTTTTCTTTTTTTTTGTTTTTTTATACTTGGATGGAAAGGGTGGATATTAACGAGAAGGGCTCAAGCATCTAGTTCCAAGAAAGGTGATAGATCCATTTAAATATGGATGACACATATGGACAATGTCAAATATCATTATGTGCATAGATGTTGGTAGAGGATTGCATGAGAGGAAGATGGAGTATGTGGATAATGGCTTATGATAGTGGATTATGGTGTGGATTATGCAAAAACATGGACCATTGGGATGTGATGGGTGAAGTATGTAGGATAAAGAATTAAAGATGGGGAGATGGAGGTATGTAGAAATTATGTGGAGTGGAAGGGAACAAAGACCAATGGTTGCACACATCGTGATAAACATTGAAGCTTTTGATTAGAAGAAGGTGTAGGAAGTAATGGGGTTTTTTGCTAAGGAGATGGTTGATGTAGGATTTTAGGTAGCCACATAGACTTAGGATTTTTATGATTTTTGTTTTGCTTGTGGGATGGGGGAAGTTGAAATTTTTGAATGGAATGGGAATTTTGGATGGAATAGGATTCTTGGGATTTTTGAGATGTGGATGCTTCATTTGACTTGATTACTTTTTGTTTAGGTACCGAAACCAGTTTACTTTTGGACCTTTCTTGTGAAAGTAAGGGCTTGAGTAGCCTTTTAGATAGATGTAGCTTGGACTCTATTTCGTGATGCCCTAAGGCATAAGCATTTTTAGGAGTTTTTACTTTATGGGTAGAGGTGTCCAACACTTTATATGTGAATCCCATGGACTTGGTGGAAGCTTCATGTTTGGTCGATGTGTGCATTTGTTGATCATGGTTAGGAATTTTAGAGGACTTATGGATAAATGGATAATTAGGCATTGGGAGAAGTGGAGGTAAAGTGGATGGATGGATAGTAGGAGTTGGAAGTAATGGAGGTAGATTGGATGGTGGGTGGTATATGGTCACATGCTTTTGGGATTTGTAGGATAATGGAGGAGGAATGGTAACATATGTTTTGGGGGTAGGATGTGGTTTATGATGGAAAGGAGTGGATTTAAGAGGTATAAAGGAAGTACCAACATCTTGAGTTTTCTTTTCTTGGGGAATATAACCAAGGCCATATGATTGTGGAGGGACTTGGACATCGATGGGTTCCAAAATACCTTCTTCATGAAGGCCTAAGCCTTTACCTTGATAGTTCATTTCTTGGAGTATGTGGTGGACAATGGGATTATGGGTGATTTGGACACTAGATGCATGCTCATTATTTGGCAGGGAAGGTGAGTATACAATGCTTTTTATGGTGAGATGAAGTGTATTTGAGTTTTTGAGTTTTGGAGGGAGTTTTTGAGAATGAGAAAGATTTTTCAGAGGATGGGAGAGTTTGTTGTGAGATGAATTTTTGCAAGTGTGATGGTGCAATCAAGATTGAAAACTTTTTTATGATCAATGAGCAGAATAATAATTCTTGTTGATGGGATGATTCAATCAATGTTGAAGTTTCTCAGAGAAGATTGAAGATTTGAAAGATAATTATTTCAGAGAAGGTTATTTTTCAATTTTGCAGTGAGAAAGTTTATGATATTGTGAATTGATTTTGGAATTGTGTTGCAGAGAAAATATATATTTGTTTGATTCTTTTAAAAGGGAGAAATAAGGTATTGTTCTTATTGAAATAGGGAAACCCACTGAGTTGTCCTTTTCATTGAAATTTTTGATGTTGAAAGTCAGTGAGACATGCAGAGAAGAACAATATGCCAGTGAGGCAGAATTGTATTTGTCAGTGAGACAATTGTAAACCCAAATTTGATCATTTAAGCCAGTGAGGCAGTTTGAGTGCTTTTTATACCCCAGGAGGGTTTTCCACTCAGGAATATTTTGTGTCAAAATTTTATGTGTTGATATTTTGTATATTTTTCATATCTGTTTGAAAATTCTGTAATTGTGAAATTAAAGTTCATCAAAAGTTTGAAAGGTGATAAAATTTTTAACTACACTGATTCACCCCCCTCTCAGTGTTGTGTGTGATCCTACAATTGATATCAGAGCCTGGTACACTGTTAAAGCTTAATCAACTTGGGTAGATCATATTTCTATAGTACTTATCATGGCAAGGCAAGAAGGTTACTCAAATTACAAAGCACCTATGTTTGATGGATCTAACTATGCTTTTTGGAAATTCAGGATGGAGTCATATCTGTCATCTTTGGGGTATGATGTGTATGCTACCATTGTTACTGCATATACTGCTAGAAATCCTCCTAGCATAGCTGATGAGAAAAGGGCATATGAGAATAATGCTAAGGCAAAAAATGTAATATGTTGTGGTCTAACCAATGATATACTTGTCAAAATCATGGAGTGTAAGACAGCTAAGGAAATATGGGACAAGCTATCAAATATTTATCAAGGAGATGATAAAATCAAAGAAGCAAAACTACAATCCTATCGAGCTAAGTTTGAAAGTCTCAGAATGAGTGATGATGAGAAAGTGGCAGAATATCTTCTAAGAGTCCAAGAAATTGTAAATGCTATAAGAGGATTGGGTGATACACTGGAAGAAAAGACAGTTGTTACAAAAGTCTTAAGGACTTTAAATCCAAAATATGAATCCAAGGTGTTTGCAATTGAAGAAAGAGACTTAAGCAAAGTCACCTTTGATGAACTTCATGGCACTTTCACAGCTTATGAGATGAGAATTAGTAATGACATACCTTTAAGCAAAGAAGCTACTTTCAAATCAGTCAGAAAAGAAAAAGAGATTTCTGATTCAGAAGAATTGGATGATGATCAAGAAATATCTCTTGCAAGCAAGTTGAAGAAGGGATCTATTGGTAAGTACAAAGGTAAACTTCCATTCAAATGTTTTGAATGTGGAAAGATTGGACACTATGCAGCTCAGTGTCCTTACAAAGACTTAGACAGTGATGAAGATGAAAACAAGAAGCAATTCAAAAAGAAACAGTTTGTCATGCCCACATTTCCCATGCGGTCACAACACTCATTCACGCATGTCATGTCCACATGCATCATGTGGTCATGATACAAACTATCAAAAAAATTTCTTTACTACCCTGTAAACCCCCTCGCACGCGTAAGTGTGCTTGGCGGCGTACGCTTAAGGTGAAAACAATACAATTGACGGCGGCGTACCAAATATATGTGCGCACACCCTAGACAAGGAAACACGTGGTTCCCTAACTTAGGTTAATCTCATGAATTATATTTGAACTACAGTTGTTTTAGGTGATAGATCATTTTTCAGCAAGCACGGTCATTTGTTCTTCTTTCCATTTTCTAGAATTTAATACTAATTTGTCCTCCTTCAGACTTAGCATTTTAAAAATAGAGCAATGAGTTAATTTTTTTTTTTGCAAATATAAACATTGTATTTCCGAATTGCAACTCTAAGTTTAAGCATCTATTCAATTCATATTATACATTATGCATAAATAAATCCCACTTTCCTTGATTTAAGATTTCTATTTCAAGTCAAATGTTTTAAACTAATATAGTTTTCCATCAAATGAATAGTGAAAAGTGAATAATAAAAGTAAATAGTAAATAGTAAAAGTGAATCGTGAATAGTGAAAATGAATAGTGATAGTGAATAGTGAATAGTGAATAGTAAAAGTGCATAGTAAAAGTGAAACGGTCCCCATCCTAGGAAGAGACCCTCAAGGTGGCAGTAATTTCAAAAGCAATACTGCAACCCAAATTTCATTTATTTCATGGTGGGGATATTTATTAATACTTTTACAAACTTAATTAAAACATCAACTAACTCACAACGTTACAAGTAGAAGAAGAAGGAACTAGATAATTTTAATATCCTTTTAAAAATAAAATTTCTTTTCCTTTTCTTATTTCTAAATGGTAAAACTTAATGAACAAGAAAATTACAACTGTCAGCCCAAGAATAGAGAGGATTTCCTCACAACTCCAAAAATAACAATTTATACAACAATAGGGAGATAATTTTCTCCTTTTGGAAAATCGACAAGGAAGGAGCTATTAAAAGATCAGGCTCTCCTTAAGACTTAAGGAAAATAAAATATTTTCTAAGATCCAATAATCTTCTCCAAGCTTCATAATAAGCTCCAAGAATACCTGCATAACACACAAGGAAAGAAACACCACACAAGCTGCTCTCCTCCCTACCGTAGACCCGCAAGAGGGTCACCCCCAAGCTAGGGAGACCATCCACATACCCAGGGTAAAATAGACTATACACATCACAACATTGAACAACAACAACAAATCAAATAATACACACACCCTCAAGGTTTGACTCACAATACAATGAACCAACTTAGGTGAGTTCAGGAGGGTAGGGGAGTAGACAATCTCTACATCTAGGTGCCATCCTTTCACAAATTATCACAAGGCCTCAAGCCTTCCAATGAATCAAGTAACCAAGGATATCCAAACAGGCTCTCAAAGCCAATAAGCCCTCAAGGCTAAAAATAGTATTAATTTGCCCTCAAGGCATATCATGTAACTAGAACCAGGATGACACCCGAGGAGGGTCACACCTCCCCTCCCTAAACATGATGAGCATTGCCTTCCAACTGGAAGGAGCTCTCTCTACACCCCAAAATAAAACCCAAAAATAAACAGAAAAGCTCAAAGAAGACATTGCAAGACTCTTTCAACAACCAAGATATAAACATGCATATCAAACATTAGATCACACAAGAGGATAGAATTTCTTCACCAACCTTCCAAAGCCCAATTATGGAAGAATCTGATGAAGAGCTCCTCTCTACTTCCTTCTCCAAAATCTCCTTATTTTTCCTCCAAGATCCAACCCCAAAAATAATCTCTCTATGATACAAGCAAGGGATAATGTATGGAGGATATAGGATGGCTAGAATAATTTTAGCATTATGAGGCTATGAAGAGAAGAATAGAGAAAGAATTGGGCATTATGAGGATGCCAGAAGAAGATTTCGTAGAGGAAATTAGGCATGATAAGAATGAAGTCTTCTTCTGCAAGAATGAAGTTCACCTACAAAAATCATGTCCCCTAATTGCTTAGAGAAGGGTCTTATTTATAGATTTTCTGAGAAGGGAATGGAAGGTGAGGATCAAGAGTTGAGATCAAGGGCTCACATTATTTGTGAATTTTAAATTCACATGTGAGGACAAAAATGAATTAAAGATTGTAATATTTATGAATTTTTTTAAAGATTGTAATATAAAAATATCCCCACTATCTGAAGTGGAATTAATAAAATATCTCCACTATCTCAAGTGGAATTAATAAAATATCCCCACTATCCCAAGTGGAATTAATAAAATATCCCCACTATCCCAAGTGGAATTTTAAAAATATCCCCACTATCCCAAGTGGCATTAATAAAATAAACCCACTCATTATCCATTATCCCTATAGGACTTAAAACAATTAACTCCACTCAAGAGGTCCCCCATTATAGCCCACATGTAGAAATAAAATACAATAAGTAAACTAAAATAAGAGAGAGTGGGTGACACACCACCCTCATTAAGGGGAACCCCACCAAAAGAGAGGCACAAGGAGACAAGCACTACATTATTAGGGGATCATGGAGTTGCTCCATGATTTGGAAGTGGGCCTGAGTGTGGATTCCACTCATCCCATTGTCCCCATGCTTCCAAATTCGTCACTTAACTTCACTTTGAAGTTGAAGTGACCATATGGAGGTTATCCCAAGGTTATCTTAGTCAAAAAGGTCTCTAGACCCATAGGGTATAACCTAGGGTTGATTTAAACCTAGTTAGGACTCCCAGAGTCAAGTAAAAACACAAGAAGAGGGTCAAAAAGAAATAAAGTTTAAACAAGATTTTAAAACAACATTTCTTACAACACTTATC
Organism: Cunninghamia lanceolata; assembly: GCA_027924645.1. NCBI lineage: Eukaryota > Viridiplantae > Streptophyta > Pinopsida > Cupressales > Cupressaceae > Cunninghamia > Cunninghamia lanceolata. The sequence continues at coordinate 10,172,678 of BSBN01000703.1, read as the reverse complement.
ATAATAAAAGTAAATCAGAAGATAGCCCTTATTCCCTTGACCTCATGCAACATTAACACATTAAAACATTACAACATTTTTCCAAAACACGAGGTTGATCTTAGTTCCTCATGGAACTAGATCGGCTCACAAGGGATACAACATAGGTATGGAATGATCTCCTGTATATGTGGTTTCATTAGCAATACCTGTACACTCAATTTTAAAATTAATTCCACATAGAAATATCATAGCCGAAGCAAATTTAATACATGTATTTCTAAAGCATACCACAGTTCTTATAAACATAATGAAATCACATGACAATTTTCTATCTAACATGACCCAATTAGTTTTCCTTTAACATAATAAGATTTTAATAGTTTGAAAATCTAGGAACAACAGTCCCATAAATATAAAAATACCAACAACAGTAAGCTAAATAGTCACATGTACAGAAATGAAAAAGTGTAGGCCTCACACAGTTTGTTTCTAGAAGGAAAAATAATTTTAGAAAGAAAAGAAGTTTGTTCATAAAAAATGTTGATATGACTGAAAGTGATTCAGATGATTTTCTTGATGAAAATGCACAGACTTTATTTATGGCTATTCTAAATGAGGTTCAAAATGAAAAATGTGAAGAACAATCAAACAGTTGTGAAGCTATTATTGACTTTGAAGGAGAATTGAAGTGTGCATTAAGTCAAGTCAAGAAACTTAAAAAGGAAATCATTGCACAAAGAAGTCAGTTTCAAAAAGAAAATGATATCATGAATGATAAATTAACTTGTTTTGAGAAACAGATTACTGATCTAATTCTGTCTCTTGAAGAAAGTAAGAAAATTATTGATGATAAAAGCAAAGAGTTGAATAATAAGGACAAGGAATGTCATACACTTGAAGCTGAAATTGTGGATCTAAGAAGAAGACTTGATATGTGCAGAAGTAGTGATAAACTTGATGATCTTCTTGATAGACAAAAAGGATTCAAAGATAAATCAAGGCTTGGATTTGAAGAGGGACAAATGTTCTCAAAAGGCTAGTACAAATGACAAATCAATCATAATGACAACAAACTACAAAAGGAATGAAACTTTTAGGTATAATGCTCACTTTACTGGATATTGTTTTTGTTGCAACAGGTTTGGACATAAAGCCAGTGAATGCAGAATTGGAGTCAGAAGAGAAATGCATTTATTTCCAAGGAACCCATTCATGTTTTTAAGAAGTTTAAAGTGTCACAATCGTAAAAATTTTGGGCATATTGCCAAATTTTGTAGACCTTCTTTGCAAATGCAGCAAACTACAAGGAATACTGTTTCAGGTTTGTCTTCTTTAAGTCCTGAAAAGAAGTTGCTTGTTTGGAAACCTAAGGTAATCAATAAGAGCTTTGATGTTATGATTGCACAAGCTGCTTTTCATGCCAAAAAGAAGGAACAATGGGTGATTGACAGTGGCTGTTCCAGCCACATGACAGGAGACAAAGATAAATTTATTAAATTTGAAGACATTAATGAAGGTTCTATTATGTTTGGAAATAATGATTGCATTATGATCAAAGGCAAAGGTACAATTCTTCTTGATGATGAAACACCACTACATGATGTGTATTTTGTAGAGGGACTAAAGCATAACTTGTTAAGCATCAGTCAAATATGTGACAATGGCTTTAATGTGGTTTTTGATGCACATGGATGTGAGATCAAAAAGAAATTAGGTAAAGTTATTGCAGCAGGTCTAAGGACTAGTGGTAACATCTACAATCTTCATAACTCTGAAACTAAAAGTGTTCATAGCCATATCTGTTTCATGGGTCAAATTGAAGAAAGCTGGTTGTGGCACAGAAGACTTGGTCATGTGAATTTTGACAATCTTGTGAGAATCAGTAGGAACCACAATGTTAGAAACATGCCTCATATTTCAAAACCAAGTAATACTACATGCAAAGAGTGTCAGCTGGGTAAGCAAACCAAGGTCAGTTTCAAACCTAAGGAGTATTTCACATCAAAACCTCTGCAGCTGGTGCATTCAGATTTATGTGGTCCTACAAGGACTAAAGCATTGGGAGGCAAAAAATATTTTATGCTTTTTATTGATGATTTTTTAAGGATGACATGGGTAACATTCTTAAGGCATAAATCAGAGGCTTTTGATAGATTCAAAATCTTCAAGAAGATGGTTGAAAAAGAATCTGATTTCAAGCTAAAATGTTTAAGGTCAGACAATGGAGGAGAATATACTTCAAAGGAATTTGAGGAGCATTGTGAAAAACATGGGATAAGAAGACAATTCTCAACTCCTAGAACTCCACAACAAAATGGAGTAGCTGAAAGAAAGAACAGGACTGTAAAAGAAATGGCAAGAACCTTACTACATGATGCAAATATTCCTAACATCTATTGGAGAGAAGATGTTCATACAGCTGTATATACTTTAAACAGAGCTCAATTAAGGGTAAAGTCAAATTATACTCCTTATGAACTTTGGTATGGTAAGTCAGCTAATGTTGGTTACTTTAAAATTTTTGGAAGTAAGTGTTACATCAAGAAAGATAATGATAGCTTGTGTAGTTTTGAGTCAAGATGTGATGAAGGCATATTTCTTGGTTATTCTACACACAGTAAAGCATATAAGTGCTTTAACAAATGGCTCAAAAGAATAATTCAAAGTACTAATGTTAAAGTGGATGAGAATTTGCAGCCCTGTGTACAGTTGATTCATGACAAAGAAGATGATCATCATTCACAAAAGTAAGAAGAAATTCAGGAAGAAGAAGAAGATTCTGAAAAATTAGTTGATGTTAAGACAAAGACTTCTTCAAAGGCATATCAAAAAGATCATCCTCATGAGTTGATCATTGGGGACAAGGACAGTGGTGTGTTAATAAGAGGAAAGTTTGCTGCTGCACATAATCAAGCACATGTGTGTTTGATATCTGAAATGGAACCAAAGAATTATGTTGAGGCCAGTAAAGATGAAGCCTGGGTTAAGGCCATGGAAGAGGAGTTAAGCCAAATAGAAAAGAACAAAACATGGGAACTTGTTTCAAGACCAGAAGGTAAGAATGTCATTGGATCAAAATGGGTTTTTAGAAATAAGCTTGATGATAAAGGTAAAGTTGTTAGAAATAAAGCTAGATTGGTTTGCAAAGGGTATTCACAAATTGAAGGAATTGACTTTGAAGAGACATTTGCTCCTATTGCTAGATTGGAAGCTATAAGAATGTTTTTAGCTTTTGTAGTTTATAAAAATTTTAAAGTATACCAAATGGATGTAAAATCAGCCTTTCTAAATGGAGATCTTGAAGAAGAAGTTTACATGGAACAACTAGAAGGTTTTGTGAATAAAGATAAATCAGATCATGTTTATAGGTTGAAAAAGGCCTTATATGGTTTAAAGCAAGCTCCAAGGGCTTGGTATTATAGACTAGATAAGTTTTTGCAAGAATAGGGGTTCACAAAAGGAGGTGTGGACAGTAATCTGTACTATCTAATTAAAGGTGAGGATATTCTAGTTGTTGAAATTTATGTTGATGATATCATTTTTGGTAGTAACAATGATGATATGAGTCATTCATTTCCTAACATCATGAAGTCAGAATTTGAAATGTCTATGTTGGGAGAATTGTCTTTTTTTCTTGGTCTTCAGGTATCTCAGCTTGAAAAGGAAATATTTATCTCACAAAATAAATATGCTAAAGAGATGTTAAAGAGATTTCAAATGGATGATCACAAACGTTTGGGTACTCCTATGGAAACAGGACATAAGCTAAGTAAACATGATGAATCACCTGAAGTAGAACAATCTTTGTATAGATCTATGATTGGCAGCCTTTTATATCTCACTGCTTCTAGGCCTGATATTATGCAGGCTGTTTGTTTGGTTGCAAGATTTCAAGCTTGTCCTAAACAATCAAATTTGAATGTTGTTAAGAGAATCTTTAGATATGTTAAGGGTACACTTGATTTTGGTTTATGGTATCTTAGACACAATGATTTTACACTTCTTGCCTATACAGATGTAGATTGGGTAGGGTGTCCTGATGACAGAAAAAGTACAATTGGGGCAGCTTTCTTTCTGGGTGGTAGATTGGTTGCATGGCATAGTAAGAAACAAGATTGTGTTTCTTTATCTATAGCTGAAGCTAAGTACATTGCTGCTTCTTCATGTTGTACACAGGTACTTTGGATGGTACAATCACTTCTTGATATTAAGGTTGAGGTTAAAAAGCCTGTGTCTATTCTTTGTGATAACACTAGTTCTATCAATATGTCAAAGAATCCTATAATGCATTCAAGAACTAAGCACACTGCTATCAAATATCATTTTCTAAGAGAAAAGGTGATTGAAAATGAAGTTGCTTTGGAATATGTGCATACAAGTGATCAATTGGCTGATATCTTCACAGAGCCTTTGCCAAAGGAGACATTTGAAACTCTAAGACAGAGATTAGGAGTTCTGTCTCTTGTCTCTCTTCAATAGGTTACAGAGATATTAGATTTAGGGGGAGTTATCTTCTATATGCAGTATGATGTCCTGAATCTTATTACATTTGTACATAGTTTGTGTATAGTTTTTGTACATATTTGTATGAATTTTTGTGTTACAGTTTTGAGCATTTGATCAGTGTATAGTGAAGTGTGTTATTAACAATTTTTTTGGCAGAGGATTGCTCTTACAAGAACAGGTTTTAATTGGTTAGGTATTTTTTTTGCCTTTGACATTTTATGTCAAAAAGGGGGAGAAATGAGTTATGGTTTTGCCATCAATGTCAAAGACAAAAGGGGAGTTTTGTAGCACTTTTATATTGAGCATATTGTCTTTTCATTGATGTCAAAATGTTGATAACAATGGTAGTGATATTTTAGAATATCAAGGACAATTAATCTTGCATTTCATAGTTGATCACAGTTGATCATGTATCAAGATGTTGTTTTCATAGTTGATCACAGTTGATCATGTATCAGGATGTTGTTTTCACAAGATGCTTGTTCTAGCAAGGATATTATCTTCATAATTGATATTTACTTCAGTGCAGGTTATGTTGTTCATGAGAATTCATTCTCATCATATGTTGGTCATGACAAGACACAGTATTGATCTTCAATATAGTTGGCAGGTACATATCATACTTGGTTATGCAGTGTTGTGAAGTTGCCTGTTAATGAATTTGGATCAGTTACAGAGAATTCATCTTGGTGGATCTGATGTTTTGATTTGAAGTGTTGCTTAAAATGCATAAGGATTTCAAGAACCTACATGTAAATTGATGATTATATGACATATCAGAAGGGTGTTTCAAGGAGTCTTAATCGCAGTTCAAGACATGCTTTCTGTATTAGTTCAATTTACATATCTTGATCAAAAAGTGTATATCTGGTTCATACTTGGGGCAACATATTCTTGTGTGAGCTCACAAGTCTCTAAATAGAAGATCAAATTATAGTCTAAGAGCTTCTAAACAAACGTCCTATCCTTTTTGTTTTAATTGCTAGTTGACCAGCTTGGAAGGTTTGTGTCACTTAAGTGACAACTTAAGGGTCTCAACACCATGGTTCTTAGCGGCCTCGATGCCTAGGGTGCCCGGTCACCAAGTCACAAATGCCCACGACTGGCGGGAAGTGCAGATCAATGCTCCACATTTAAAACACAGTTGGCGGGATTGCCACATCTGATGGTTGTATTTAAAATGGTGCCATAGTCTGTTAATGTTAAATTTGATGGCCTCTGTGCTATAAAGAGCAGGAAAGTATACTTGTTTCTATCTTTAATGACAGTGAAAGAAGAAGGTGAAAAGTTAGAAGGTTTTTGAGATGGAAAGTCTCATAAAAGATTTTTATTTTCATTGTGGCATGTGAATCGACGAGGAGATATTGAAAATGGAAAGTTTTAATATAGAAATTAAAAATTATACAATGCTTTTTAAGGTGAGATGAAGTGTATTTGAGTTTTTGAGTTTTGGAGAGAGTTTTTGAGAATGAGAAAGATTTTTCAGAGGATGGGAGAGTTTGTTGTGAGATGAATTTTTGCAGGTGTGATGGTGCAATCAAGATTGAAATTTTTTTTATGATCAAAGAGCAGAATAATAATTCTTGTTGATGGGATGATGCAATCAAGGTTGAAGTTTCTCAGAGAAGATTGAAGATTTGAAAGATAATTATTTCAGAGAAGGTTATTTTTCAATTTTGCAATGAGAAATTTTATGATATTGTGAATTGATTTTGGAATTGTGTTGCAGAGAAAATATATTTTTGTTTGATTCTTTTAAAAGGGAGAAATAAGGTATTGTTCTTATTGAAACAGGGAAACCCCCTGAGTTGTCCTTTTCATTGAAATTTTTGATGTTGAAAGTCAGTGAGACATGCAGAGAAGAACAATATGCCAGTTAGGTAGAATTGTATTTGTCAGTGAGACAATTGTAAACCCAAATTTGATCATTTAAGCCAGTGAGGCAGTTGTAGTGGTTTTTATACCCCAAGAGGGTTTTCCACTCGGGAATATTTTGTGTCAAAATTTTATATGTTGATATTTTGTATATTTTTCATATCTATTTGAAAATTCTGTAATTGTGAAATCAAAGTTCAAGAAAAGTTTGAAAGGTGATAAAATTTTTAACTACACTGATTCACCCCCCCTCTTAGTGTTGTGTGTGATCCTACAGTGAGGTGGTAGATAATGGTTGTTTCCATCCTAATGAGGAACATTCATGGATGATGGTGGTAAGACCAAGGGGATATGTTGGTGGATTTGAAATATGGTCAATAGTGGAGGACAAAGTATCATTAAGATCATGATCATCATTATGCTCATTAAGAACCATGTTATTTGTTTGATCATCTATGGGTGCTTGGGAGGCAAGTGTCTCATCAAGGGAAGTGGAAGTTGTTGGATCATGGATAGGACTAGGTGGAGGATGGATAAGGGTAGTTTGGATATCTTTCTCATGGATGGTTGTGAGAGTATGGATAGGATCAATTTTTTCATGGATAGGCTCTTGATCATAGAGAGGATTAACATGGATAGGATGACCTTGAATTACTTGGTCATGGGTAGTAACTTGATCATAGATAATATCTTGATCATAAAGAGGATTAAGTGTGATATGGATGGGATCAATTTTCTTGTGCATAGGTTTTTCATCAAAGATAATATTGTTATCACTAGGAATTACACCCGTATGCAAGGCTGGTAAAGCTCTGCAATTCCATGTAACATGGGACTAATTTTAGGTTGTGGGTGCCCTATAATGAAATTAGACCTCCGATTGTGGGTTGGATCCCTTCAAATGTTCTACTAGAATGTATATTTTCTATTTTAGAAAAGGGAAGAAAGAAACTATACGAAATGAAAATTGTAAAATTTGGTGATGCACCTAAGTTGGAGAATAATATGCAATTTGACTCACAATATAACTCAGAAATCTGACTTTCACACAATCCAATCTTGGCATCTGTCTTTAGCAGTTTTAGATCCCAAAACAGTAAAAAGAAATGATGCATCCGAAGGTGAAAACCCAACTGTGGCACCTAACGATGGAAGGCTTGACACTCTCTCCGATGACTTTCACCAGGAGAAGTCTCAAATTGTTGTGGAACTAACAGAACCTATTAACATTGGAACAAAGGAACAACCTAAGATCATTCACTTTGCTAAGTCTCTAACCCCACCAGAGAAGAATAAGTTTGTACCATTATTCAAGAGAAAGAAAGTCAATTTTGCTTGGTCATGCGCAGATATGCCGGGGTTAGATCTAGATTTGATTCTACATCATCTTCCATTAGATCCAGGAGTGAAACTAGTGAAACAGAATCTTAGAAAGATGCATCCACATAGCACTACTTGTAAAAGTAGAACTCAAGAAATTACTAGATGTAGGATTTATCAGAGCTATAGACTATCTGGAATGGGTCTCCAACATAGTACCGGTGTCCAAACCTGATGGCCGAGTTAGACTATGCAATGATTTTAGAGATCTAAACAAAGCTTTCTGCAAGGACGATTTTCTATTGCAAAAAATAGATATCATAGTCAACTTAACAACAAGGCATACCATGTTATCTCTCATGGATGGCTTCTCAGGATATAATCAGATTAGGATAGCACTATAGGACTAGCATAAGATAGCTTTTACTTGTCCGTGGGGCACTTTTTGCTAGAATGTCATGCCATTTGGGCTAAAGAATGCAAGAGCCACATATCAACATGCTATGACCACTATATTCCATGATATGATGCACATAACAATGGAAGACTATGTCATTGATATCCTTGCAAAGTCACTCACAAGAGAATCACACCTAGATGTGTTAGAGAAAGTCATTAAGAGATTAGAGCAATTCAAAGTCAGGTTGAACCCAAATAAATGTGTATTTGGAGTCACCTTAGGCAAGCTCTTAGGTTTTATTGTATCGATAAATGGAATAGAGGTGGACCCCACAAAAGTCAAAGCTATTATGGACATGCCACCACCCAAAACTCTAACTCAACTAAGATCTTTACATGACAAGCTACAAGCAATCCATAGATTCATATCACAACTGGAAGACAAATGTCAACCATTCAGTCATCTCCTACATAAGAACATTCCATTTAGATGGGATGAGAAATGCAAAGAGACATTTGACAAATTGAAAGAGTATATTATGAATCCACCTATTGTCATGCCTCCTATCCAACGGAAGCCATTGATACTTTACATATCTGCTACACCTGCAGCTCTTGGGGCTCTTCTAGCACAACAAGATTATGAAAATAAAGAGTCATCTACTACATCAGTCAAACATTGGTGGGCTATGAATTGGAATACTCATAGATAGAAAGATCATGTCTTGTAGTAGTTTTTTCTTCCCAAAAACTTTGACATTATATGCTTGCACATCCAGTCAAACTTATTGCAAAAATAGATCCACTGAAATACCTACTAAGCAAAGCAGCTCTAACAGGTCACCTAGCCAAATGGGTAATGCTCCTAAGTGAATACAACATTGAGTATGTAGACAGAAAGGCTATCAAAGGGCAAGTCATTGCTGATCAGTTAGTAGATGCACCACTACAGGACACCACACCAATGCAATTTGAATTTCCAGATGAATCCCTATTCAATATATCAAAACATTCCTAGAAACTTTACTTTGATGGGTCCTACACAAACCATGGATCAGGGGCAGGAATCTTGTTTGTAACTCCTCATGGTGACACCATAACGAAGTCTTACCATTTGTTATTCCCATGTACCAACAACATAACAGGATATGAAGCCTTAGGCATTGGTCTTAAGATGACAACATAGTGGAAAATCAAAGAACTACATGTCTATGGTGATTCTCAACTAGTAATCAATTAGGTCAACGATGATTACCAAAGTAATGATGAGAAGCTTGTCCCATACAAGCAGATGGTCGAGGACTTCAAGGAATACTTTGTGATCATCTCTTTTGAGCAGATACCTCAGATTGAAAACAAAGCAGCAGATGCCATGGCAACCATTGCCTCTCTTCTCGAAATACTAGAGAATGAGTCATGGTATGAGTTCTTAGTGGAATCAATACAACAACCAGCTTATGATCTTCTTGAGACCCATTCCATATGCCTTTTAGTTGGATTTGGTTCACCTTGGTACGGTAAGGTTTACACTTACCTCAAGGACAACACCCTCCCACCTGACTTATCTTCAAACCAATGATGAACCTTTATGCGCCAAACATCTCATGATACCATTATTGCTGACACCCTATACCGACATGGTCTAGATGGTACTTTACTCCATTGTTTAGAACAAGGAGAATCCCAAACCGCCTTACAAGATGTACATGAAGGGATTTGCAGAACACACTCTAGCGGTCCTTCCTTAGCTAAGAAACTCATGCATTTGGGTTATTACTAGCCAAACATGGAAATAGATTCATACCAGTTTGTGAAGAAGTGCAAGTAGTGCCAAATACATGGGAACTTGATGCATGCACCAGCTCAAGAGTTGAGACTTTTAACGACACCTTGGCCCTTTTTTCAATGGGGGCTCAAGCTTGTAGGAAAGATCCATCCACCCTCATCTAATGGCCACAAATTCATCATAATTGCCACTGAATACTTTACCAAGTGGATTGAAGCTATTCCCCTCACCACCGTCATAGGTAAACAAATTTCCTCATTCATCCTGAATTACCTCATCTGTAGATACATAATTCCCTCATCCATTATCATGGATAATGGAAGACCCTTTAAAAACCAAGATGTGCAAGAACTCTGTGACTGATTCAAAATCCATCACCATTTCTCCACAGCCTATTAGCCTCAAGGTAATGATCAAGCTGAAGCATCCAACAAGATCATCTTTAAACTCCTCAAGAAGACAATCAATGAGGTTGGCCGTGATTGGCACATCCAACTCAATCCTGTTCTGTGGGCCTACAAAACTAGTATACGCACTCCCATAGGTGCTACCCCTTATGCCCTTGTCTATGGCTCATAAGCTATCCTCCCCATAGAGGTCAAATTAACATCTCTTAAGGTGTCATTAAAAGGTCTCATATCAGATGAAGAGTACAGAGTCTCCAAATTGCAAGAACTAGAGTTGCTAGAGGAAAGGAGACAGAAAGCCTTTGACCATCTCAAAGCATATCAACAAATGATGTTACGAAGCTATAACCACAGAGTTTGCTCAAGAGTCTTTAAAGTTGGAGACTTAGTACATAAAGAGAATCCCCGCAATCAATAGGATTGGGAAAAGAAAGGCAAGTTTAAACCTAACTGGCTTGGGCCTTATGTGATTGTAGCTACTTATGGATCGGGGGCATATCAGTTAGCAACATCAGAGGGTGAGCTGTTCGATGACCCAATCAACAATATGCATATTTGTTGGTTCTATACCTAGGAGAACCCTAATGTAAGGGGGGTATAAAATACAAAAAAATCAAAAAATACAAAAAATACAAAAAAATCAAAAAATCAAACAAAAACAAAAAAAAAGAAAAGTACAAAAAAATCATCCTTTGGTGAAAACCTAGCAAACAGGCACCTTGGATAGGTATCATGATGAAAACCTGGCAAATAGGCGTCATGTTTACTTTGTAGCTTTTGTACAAATAAAAACAAGTGGTGAAAACCTGGTAAACATGAGTTACTTGTGATAAACTACTTCCTCCATCTTTGGGAAACCAATCACCTTGTGTCCATTCTTCTTTCACTCATTTCCTATTCGACCCATATCTATTCCATAATAAAATCCTAACGATAACCTATCATGGCTTGATACTCTATCTCTTTGTTGCCTTGTCAACCAAGGTTTTTATCCCATATCCTTTCCATAGTGTGAGCCTAGCATAGTGTCTCTTGTTGGTATCCATGGTCCAAGTCCATGAACTACGTTGCATCTGCATTGTCACATAGGCAGGGCCATTTCTCAAATGTGCCCCCAAGGCTTCCATTGTCCCATCCATCCCCTGTCTAGTCCTTCTATCTATCTGAGTCCGTACCACTTTCTATCACCTAGGTCTTAGGTCCATTAGGGTTTACCCCAAACTATGTTGCCTCTGTGTTGTCACGTAAGCAAGGCCATTTAGTAATGATCCCCGAGGCACTAGGTTAGTTCCCTAGGGTCCGTCTCACCAATAAAGATTGTGTAATCTTCTCACCAGGCAAGCAAGCACAAGCAAAACTTGCTCTTTTCAAGCAGAAATCCTGACGCAAGACATTAACCTATCCAGAGCAAAGAAAAGAAGCACCTAAGGCCTTCTAAAATGATTTTTACCTAAATTATGGCAAGAAACAAACACATCTAAATGCAAAAAAATGTTTTGTGGATTGGAACCATGGTTAAAATACAGTCTTGATTTTCTACTATCACCTCTTTCTATGCTACTCAAGGATGCTAAAAGATAGAGATGCTATGATGGGGGAATGATTATTTTCTTTGTTTGTTGTTTGTGGATTAAACTTTAGTAATGTGAAGCCTTGTCTAAAGACATGATCGGTAAAAGATCATCAAGGACATCCAAGGTCTAACATGAACGGGGCCAATCCTTGACTGTTGATACACAAGAAATGCTCAGGTCATCTCGGTTCAATTATACCTAAATGTTTGTATTAAATTGCTAAATCAAAATCCATGTAAGCAATACTCAGGTCATCTCAGTTCAGTTATACCTAGATGCTTGTATTTTCTTACAACATTTCAGAAAAGTACAAAAAAATCACTCAATGATGAAATAAGCACTTCAAAATACTTGCACCATCAAGATGTCAAAAGCAAAGCATCCATTATACATCCATTTATACATCCATATATCCATGTCCCATTCAATAAAAGATCTAAACAATGCAGAGTAACAATACAAAATCAAAGCTTGTGAGTCCTTCTATCAAGTTCCTCTTTCAAATCAATCTTCTATCTACCATTATGTCATTTCTATGTTGATAGAGTACATTTAGACATCACAAAAACATAGCATATAGGTGCATATCATATCACATAAGCTAGTCATTTACATGATTAAATCAATTGCATACATAATATAGTGCATTAGGTCATCCATTTACATTTTGCATCATCATATAGTGTCAACAAGAAAAAATAGAAAACATAGATAAGTGCATCACATAAATTGCATAATCATATAGATACCATTGGCACAATAGAAGCATATCAAGTAAAAACATCTAAAATTTGCATTAGGTCATATAGCATCACATAGCATCATATGAAAAGATGCATCAGATAACATCACATAGCATCAAATAAACATCTAAGTTTACATTAGATAAACACATGCATCACATCATACAATAGAAATGCATCAATACTCATACATATAGAGAGCATCAAATATACTACATCATCATCATATAAATATCATAAAAATGTGTCCAAATGTACAATATCGAGTGGCCCATCTTTGAATCAATGTCATATACAAAAGATACATCCCAAGGATGGTGATACATGTCTCAAAATACAAAAATGGTACATCAGTGTATCTGTCTATCTGATCTATCAAAAAGGTGCATAGGATCCAAAATATGCAAGTCTTTGCTACCCCTACTGTTGTGAGCCACTGCTACCAGCAGTGTCTCCTGAGTCTCCTCCTCCATTGGCCCCTGACTGTTGTGGGCCCATTACGGAGGCCCCTGACCTTGATCCACCTAATCTCTGGGATGCAGATGAGCTCCTATAGCTCAGAGCCCTCTGACTAACTGACACTGCACCATGGTATAAGCCTCGATAATACTGTGTCTGAGCCTATGCTCTAGCAAGCCCACCTTGCACCTGTGCTACCTGAACCTATGCCTGCGCCAACTAAGTCTGAGTCTGAGCTAGCTACACATATGCCTATGATAGCTGTACTTATGCCTGATGCACCTGCCCAACCAAAAAGCTGATAGTTGCATCTATACTAAGGGCCAACATTGTGGTGTCCCTCTCCACTTAGATAACTTGTATTTGTGCCTCTGCCATGTCTCTCTCTGGTGAGACTCAAGATGACCTTTGCATTCGTCTCTCACCAGGCCTCAGCAGTCCTAAGATGTGCTCACAGCTGCCTAACCTGTCCCCTTAACATGGATATGGTCCTCCTCTGCACATCTAATGGTGCTAGACCCTAGGCTACCTGAGCCTATCCCTGTCCCTATGGTTGGAGTGCCTGCTGCTGCGCCACCTGCTGAGGTGGCGGCATCTGTGCCTACTACTATGCCACCTACTAAGGTGGTGGCATCTGTGCCTGCGGTGCTTGTTGTACCTACTGAGCGGCTTGTGGCTGCACTACCTACGGAGTGTGGGAAGGTCCCTCCCCAGCTCTCTGCCTCTATCTAGGCCTGCCTCCGTCATCTCCACCACCCCCTCCTCCTCCATCATCTCCACCATCTATGCCACCTCCCCATCCTCCTCTCCTCCTCCTCCTCTCGCCAACTAGGCCCTCATCATCTGAGAGGGCCTCATCTATGCGAGGCACCAGCTCCCTAGGCCCTGAATATCTCAGAAATGGGTGGGCCATGAACCAATCCTCAAAATCCTGGGTCACCCTAGCATTTGCTATCTCCCTCCTCATGTCCTAGGTAACATATGGTGTTTGCCAAAACTCATCCAATGCCTCCTCATAGGATGCCATCGATCCCCATCTGTACCTCTCAGCATGAGTCCTAACAAAGAGAGCCTACCCCTATGGCATGCATTGGCTCCTCCCAAACTACCTCCAGACTCGGCTGACAATCTGTTGCTCCAAAATAAACCATGTTTGCCCTATCAACCACCTCATCTGGTAGCAGTAGGGTAGCTCATCTACCTCATCCTCCCATTGCTAATCTAGATATGGTCTCCAGATGACCACATCTACTCCATCCAAAGTGTGTCGCCAGTACTCGAGCTTCCCCAGCCTATGTTAGGAAATCACTCCTCCATAGCCATAGCTATATGGCTCCCCTCTCTGTCTGTCAAAAACACATATCGATCAGGTGATTGCTATGTGCTCCCATAGCCAAAATTGTAACAGTGATACACCTGCAGATAGGCTTGCACCCCTGTGATATACCACCTGGTGCATGTTGTGGTATAGGTGCACTAGTACACAGACACCCCAAGCATACCAGGTGCCCTCTATAATCATACTCTCTATGATTTGACCCCATCCAATGGGGAACCTGTGTGATCTTCTATCAGGGCATACAACGCCTCCAATAAGTCCTACTACAATCCCTAGGAAGTAGTAATAATTATGAATATCCTACCAGGAGATGACCTATTTGACCAGCTCGAGGTCATCGAACACTCACCTGCACTCAGCAAGTCCTGCATCCCTCTGTGGATCATACTCCACAAGCTCACCCTAAATAGGCAAATGAAGAATCATGTATATATCCTCTAGGGTAATGGTCATCTCGCCAGTGGGGAAGTGGAAGGTCCCATCTTCACTGTGGAACCTCTCCACTGCTGCAGTCAGCAACCTGCAGTTCACCTAAACCTTAGGCATGAAGTAAACGTAGTCAAGTCCCATTACACCGAGCGCCTCTCTATCCATCTCAGTCAACATGTGTCTCTGAAACATAGGCATAGGGAACTACTCCCTCGACTGAAGCGTATCTTGTATATCCTCCTGCAAGCATGCAAAGCAAGGCATCAACCTAAAGCTACAAGTACCATACTCAACATATCTATAGAAACATATCAACTAACTTAACATATCAAATTGATAAAAAAGCACACTACATCTCTTGACTAGAATCCTACAATCTTAGAGATAGCTTATCAATTGACGCATCAAATAGGATGCCAATTGAGTCAATTTTGTTAAGTTAAATGCCTATCTATGTCATATGCACCATAACATGTGGTACATGCTCCATTTCTAAACAAATGTGCCATTTCCTAACATATGTGCCACTTCTGACAAGTGTGTTACAAGAATCCATGCATGCACTATTCTATACCGTAAATGTGTTGCCCAGGCAAAAGCGCCACTTCATACCATAAATGTGCTGCAAAACTACGCATGCACCGACTAAACTCGTGCATGCGTAGCTTGAGTATATGCGTTGTTTCTTATCCTAAATGCGCTACAGAACTACATATGCACAGTTTTGCATGGCATATGGGCCACACTGTGTTCCAACACATTTGTCTATCCTAATTTTCTCCTAGCATTTATGACAATCAAACTTGACCCTAGGGGAAATTTTTTGAAATACATACCGGGGGTCTTTCCTCTGCTGGCTGGTCGAATTGATGGACATGCTTGAATCGATGCTCCTCGTGTGGAATGTCCATCCTTGTGCTGATTGCTCTATGCTCTATGCTCTCCAAACCTGTCAGAAGCAAATCCAACTAAGACAAGTGTGCAAATGAATTATCTTGTCGACCCAACTCCTATATATAGCATGCAAACCCTAATTTGGCTAGGTGGTGACTGCGACTACTTCCCGCACCTGTTTTCTTCCCAATTTCTTTCCATTTCTCTGAAACACATCCTGTTTTCTTCAAACCTAACCAAGTTTTACCTTCTTCATTGTGAGATTGTCTATCACACACCTTCTACCTTCTTCCCATCCAATCTCCTGAAAGGGCATCTTGTCATCATAACCTGTACCAAGGGCAAACTAGGGCATGTATCATTATTCAACAATTGATTTCTTTGAGGCAACACCATAAACTGCATTGCATCAAAGAGGGACAAAATGTATACGCCTAAAAATAACATGATTCAGTCTAAATTAATTAAATATTGAAATATTTAATTACCTCTTCTAAAGTCAAAATTAAATAAAATCCTTTTTTTAATTAAATTCTTCCAAACAATTAAATAATTCTTAATTATTTAATTAAATCAATTCATTCTTCCAAATTTGAATAAACCAAATCAAATTTATTTAAAATCCTCTCAATCTCCAAAAATAAAATATAATCAAATATTTTATTTATTCTTCCAAATCATGCACAACAATTAAATAAATTTATTTATTTAATTTGCTTTCTTATCTTCTAATTCTTCAAATACCTTCCAAATCTTCTAAAAATATGTCTTCTTCTTCATGCATGCACACAAAAGTAAATAATTTATTATTTAATTTCTCTCAAATCATGCAAAAGCAAATCTCAAGTTGAGTTATCTACTCAGTCAACCTTGTTTTTATCTATATCTCTTAAATTAGAAAAAATCTATCTAATTTATGAAAAACATGTCTTATCTTTAGAAAAGAAAGTGGTTAACTCAAATAAAACAGCTTTTGTGTGACACTTGTCTTCTTCTTATTTGCACACATTCCTTAACCATTCTATATTGTTGATCTTTTCATTCTTTCTATGCCATTGATCTTCTCTTTCCCAAGTCTATAAATTGAACCCTCTTCTTCAATTTCAATCATTCAAGCTTTAAGTATCGTTACTCTGTAGGAATTACAGTGTGCCTTTGGCACCAATTCCTTCATTTCTTGTCATCACATTAATTACTATGCACTACTATCATTGTTATGAAGCTCATCTTCATGGCGATATTATCATAGTCATTCCCATTTGAACATCTTGGAATCATAGCAAGGAAGTGCACCTTCTGAGGGCCATATTCATAGACAAGATCATTTGTGATAGGCAATCAATGGAAGCTATGAATTGAAAGAGGTTTGCTTTGTATTGTTCATTGTTTATTTGAATCTCTTTTGTTCACCATTTCATTGATTTTAGGTATCATTGATATTTACTATATTGATTATTCATTTGAATCCAATTTTCCCTTAACAAAATCAATAAATTATTTAATTTCATGCACATGGATAAATAAAATATTGAATTTTATTTATTTTGAAGAAATGGAATATTAGATTTAATTAAATAAATAATTTAAATTTATTTATTTACTTTTTTAATAAAAAGGGGTAAAAACTTTATTGAAATTCAGGAAAGAACATTACAAAAGATCAAAGGGCCAAGGCCCTGGGAACCCAACAGAAGCAGCTGAACAAAGCAAGAAGCAATATCATCCTTCACCTATACAATTATAATTTATTTAATTAATATGTGGTGGAAAATTGATTTAATTAGATAATCAGAATTATTTAATTAAAAATGGAGGATAAAAATGATTTAATTAAATAATTGGAATTATTTAATTAATATGGAGGATAAAAATGATTTAATTAAATAATTGGAATTATTTAATTAATATGGCGGATAAAAATGATTTAATTAAATAATTAGAATTATTTAATTAATATGGAGGATAAAAATGATTTAATTAAATAATTAGGATTATTTAATTAATATGGAGGATAAAAATGATTTAATTAAATAAGTGGATTTATTTAATTAATATAGCGGATAAAAATGATGGTAAAGTATGATAGATGAAATCCTAATCTGGGAATGGGTCAATTTTAGGTGTCTACATTTTGCCCCTTTTTAAGATGGTGATGCAAAGTAACATCATTTCAAAGAAGTTTAAAAGATACTGCTATGTTGGATAGATGAAGATATTGGTTTAGAAGAACAATATGATTGGACTAGAAATGATGATGCCCCAATTGGGTAGAAGAAGTACTTAGTAGACTAATTAATAGGTTGAATGATGCCCCCTTGAGAGGATAGATGAATTGGAAGGATACATGTGTGCTCTCGAAATGAATGGATATGAAGAAAAAAGGGAGATAGAAGATGGAGAACAACATAGAGAAAAATGAAGAAGATAAAAGGATGGATGATAGAATGATGGATTTTGATGAGTAGTTACGCTGACTTGAGTAGAGCAATCCTATAGTTTGATATAGCACTAGACATTATGCACCAAGGTATAAGGACCAAGGTGATGGTGTGTCTTGTGCACCTAATGTAATACAACCTTCTTGAGACGTATGAGGAATGATACTTAGAGCATTAAAGTCCTAGTGCACAGAAGGTATGATATGACCTTAGATGCAAAGGATAATGCAAAAAGTTATTCCAACATACACAAGATATGAATATTAACTAGAAATATATAGACTCAATACAAATGCAAGTTAAAATGATAACACACACAAGCAAGCATGCAGAAATGATACAAAAACAAACAAGGTAGTGCCCCTATCAAGCTGTAAACTGATGATTGATGGATGGATTGATTGATTTGATGATAGTGTTGTCATTGCTAGGAATGGTATATCCCTAGATCAACACAAAGATATGGGAATGATATATCCCATTACTGATTGATTGATTGATGATGATGATAGTGTTGTCATTGTGGGGAATGATATATCCCTAGATAAACACAAGGATGTGGGAATTATATATCGCATTGATGGTTGATTGATGATGATTAATTTATTTGGTTTACGACACGATTAGGATCAAGACAAAAGGATTTGATTGGATGATTTGGCTAGATCAATTGACTAGATTGGTATGGATTATGGATGACTTGCATTTGGTTTTATTGCTTGGATTTTTTGAATATTTGAGTTTTTATGTATTTTTGAATGTTTTTGGATATTTTTGAGATATTTTTGTGATTTTGATTATTTTTGGACATTTTTTATTTATGGGATAGCATTGTATTACCATTTGGATAGTCTTGTTGCTAGATACCAATGACAAGGGAAAACTAAGTCTAGATACAAGGAGGAAGATGGGATTAGATAAGTGGATGAGAGGATGGGTGATAACAAATAGGATAGAAGACAAAATAATGGTATGGAGAAAAGGGTAGGTGATAGTGTGTGGAATGGATGTATGTTGCATAAGTGAGATAGGATGTGATCTCCAAAGACTATGTTGCATAGGAATAACATGCCCCATTCTAAGTAATAAGTTTAAAATTTTTCATGACAAAAATTAGCACGAGAGGATGATTAGATTGGTTGGCTTAGGACGAGAGGAGGATTGGATTGGTTGAAAAGGATGACGTATATCAAGAGATTTTCTAAAGTATTTTTCAACATTTTCCCCCTATGTCTATCAAGATCAAAAAGAGGAAAGAAGGATGCATGGATGGATTGGATAGGTATGTGGGTATAATGGCTAAGGATGGTAAGATAGGATATGATAGGATGAGGTAGATAGGAAGGAAAGGATAGGTTGGATGAGACAATGTGCCCCCAAGTGTAAGAGACATAGTCAAACTACACATGACATCTATTTGTTAGGTTTTCATCATGGTTCTTATCCAAGGCACCTGTTTACTAGGTTTTCACCATTAAATGAAGGGATTTTTCTTTTCTCTTTTTTTATTTTTTATTTTTTTTTGTTTTTGTATAATTGGATGGAAAGGGTGGATATTAACAAGAAGGACTCAAGTATCTAGTTCCAAGAAAGGTGATAGATCCATTTAAAGATGGATGACACATATGGACAATGTCAAATATAATTATGTGCATAGATGTTGGTAGGATATTGCATGAGAGGAAGATGGAGTATGTGGATAATGGCTTATGATGTGGATTATGTATGGATGGATTATGCAAGGATGGATGGGAGATAGTGGATTATGGTGTGGATTATGAAAAAGCATGGACCATTGGGATGTGATGGGTGAAGTATGTAGGATAAAGAATTAAAGATGGGGAGATGGAGGTATGTGGAAATTTTGTGGAGTGGAAAGGAAGCAAGACCAATGGTTGCACACATCATGATAAACATTGAAGCTTTTGATTAGAAGGAGGTGTAGGAAGTAATGGGGTTGTTTGCTGAGGAGATGGTTGATGTAGGATTTTAGGTAGCCACATAGACTTAGGATTTTTATGATTTTTGTTTTTCTTGTGGGATGGGGGAAGTTGAAATTTTTGAATGGAATGGGAATTTTGGATGGAATAGGATTGTTGGGATTTTTGAGATGTGGATGCTTCATTTAACTTGATTGCTTTTTGTTTAGGTACCAAAACCATTTTGCTTTTGCACCTTTCTTGTGAATGTAAGGGCTTGGGTAGCCTTTTAGATAGATGTAGCTTGGACTCTATTTCATGATGCCCTAAGGCATAAGCATTTTTAGGAATTTTTACTTTATGGGTAGAGGTGTCCAACACTTTATATGTGAATCCCATGGACTTGGTGGAAGCTTCATGTTTAGTCGATGTGTGCATTTGTTGATCATGGTTAGGAATTTTAGAGGACTTATGGATAAATGGATAATTAGGCATTGGGAGAAGTGGAGGTAAAGTGGATGGAGGGATAGTAGGAGTTGGAAGTAATGGAGGTAGATTGGATTGTGGGAGGTATATGGTCACATGCTTTTGGGATTTGTAGGATAATGGAGGAGGAATGGTAACATATGTTTTGGTGTAGGATGTGGTTTACGATGGAAAGGAGTGGATTTAAGAGGTATGGAGGAAGTACCAACATCTTGAGTTTTCTTTTCCTGGGGAATATAACCAAGGCCATATGATTGTGGAGGGACTTAGACATGGATGGGTTCCAGAATACCTTTTTCATAAAGGCCTAATCCTTTACCTTGATAGTTCATTTTTTGGAGTATGTGGTGGACAATGGGATTATGGGTGATTTGGACACTAGATGCATTCTCATTATTTGGCGAGGAAGTTGAGGTGGTAGATAATGGTTGTTTCTATCCTAATGAGGAACATTCATGGATGATGGTGGTAAGACCAAGGGGATATGTTGGTGGATTTGAAATATGGTCAATAATGGAGGAAAAAGTATCATTAAGATCATGATCATCATTATGCTCATTAAGAACCATGTTATTTGTTTGATCATCTATGGGTGCTTGGGAGGCAAGTGTCTCATCAGGGGAAGTGGAAGTTGTTGGATCATGAATAGGACTAGATGGAGGATGGATAAGGGTAGTTTGGATATCTTTCTCATCGATGGTTGTGAGAGTATGGATAGGATCAATTTTCTCATGGATAGGCTCTTGATCATAGAGAGGATTAACATGGATAGGATGACCTTGAATTACTTGGTCATGGGTAGTAACTTGATCATCGATAATATCTTGATCATAAAGAGGATTAAATGTGATATGGATGGAATCAATTTCCTCGTGCATAGGTTTTTCATCAAAGATAATATTGTTATCACTAGGAATTGTACCCGTATGCAAGACTGGTAAAGCTCTACAATTCTGTGTAACATGGGACTAATTTTAGGTTGTGGGTGCCCTATAATGAAATTAGAGCTTCAGATTGTGGGATGGTTCCCTTCAAATGTTCTATTGGAATGTATATTTTCTATTTTAGAAAAGAGAAGAAAGAAACTATATGAAATGAAAATTGTAAAATTTGGTGATGCACCTAAGTTGGATAATAATATGCAATTTGACTCACAATATAACTAAGAAATCTGACTTTCACACAATCCAATCTTGTTATAAAATATCACAAAAGTGATTCTAAGGAAGGCTTGAAAACAAACTTTCTATGAAAGTAATTGTTTTTCACAACACAAAAAGATTATTTTCGGTTAACACAACCTAAGACCTATGATGATTATATGCTTAATACCACAAGCAAGAAAGTGAGTCAACAATTTTAAAGGTTTAAAGGTTAAACACAATAAAATTTCATTAAATCACTTCAAATAATTAGCAGTAAATGGAAAGGTAACTTATTTGATCTCAAAGAAACAAAGGAAACACTACAAAGAAGACCAAACATAGAACCTGTAACCTGGCAATCTCTTAATAAAAACTATAAAAATGAGCTACAAAATTTTCCAATCTATCTGAATCAGAATGAGAATCAAGAACTAACTTCATAATGAATGAAGTTTTACAATATATAGAAAATATAGGTCAAAAGATTGACCTATAGACAACTGGAATTTGAACCTCAGTCATCTCAAAATAACACGTGCATAAAATGAAAATTGATTCTCATGCAAGCCCTAAAATCATGCAAAAAACACCTCCAAACTGATGGAAAAATATATATAATGTGTCAAAATTAGTGTTGGTCCATGCACCAATGAAATGAAGTGCCTGACTCAAGATAAACTACTCATATTACTCCTCAATCTACTCCTCAAACTACCTCTAACTGAAAGCTTCAAACTGATGACTTAACTCCTCTTATCACTCCATGCACAAGTAAAAAATAACTTATATTCAAATAACTTATTTAATCTATTATTAGTAACAATTAAAGTAATTGTCCTAATAATATCTTGAATAAATTATAATACATTTACTATTTAAATCATAAGTCAAAAACCTTATATCTCCCTTTGACTATACATTCTTACCACACAATAAGTCAAAAATACCCTTATTACTCCATGCAAAACATAACATTAGTCAAAAGAAAGACCCTCACCATCTTTGCTAAATGCTTCATCATGTAAATCAATGAACTCCAATAATAGGCTCTTGCCACCTTGCATGCATATTGTCTTCATACTTGTGTCTTCATATGATGATTCCTAAAAAGGCATAAGGAATATTCTTATTTAGCCATGCAAGGTCTAATGTCAACCTCAAGGTAACGATCATCATGTTTGACTAAAAAGTTGACATTAGAAGGAAAGGGGTTTTGCAACATAAAAAAACACAAGGCATTAAGGCCTAAGCCTTACACTTATTTCTACTAACCACCTTTGTTACACTAGACACCCTCCTCTCGGCCACTCTTTGTAATAATCACTAGGGATTATATCATTGAAAGTTTTGACCCTGATCGACAAAAGATTTGGTAATGATGTTGGCATTTTATGGGTCAAAATGAGAAATGAGAAAGAAGGTTCAAACAAAAGGAAAGAAACCCTAATGTTTGATCATTTTTTCTTGTCTTCATCATATCAACTACTGCTCTGCAACTCCATTGGTCTTTAGGGTTTGATTACTCTGCATTTTCTCCATCTCTTTGGCTCTCTATGTTCAAAATCCTTGCATCTTAGTGAAAAGAAGTGACAAAAAACTGGTGAGTATGGTATTTTGAGTTTTAACTTGTTTTTTCTACCATTTCAGTAGCATTTTCTTCATAAATGGCTGCGGCCATCACTGGTTTCTCCTTCTATATTCTCCTCTTGACAATATTGTTGCTTTCTGTGTCGAAATCTTCTTGTAAAATGTGAGAAAATGTGAGAAAATCTGAGAAAGAGAAAGGAAAGACCTACAGGAGGTCGCCCCCATTACATTTTTCTCCACTGCTTTTGAAGGTAACTCTTGCTCTCTAAGCTGTAGATATTTAATTTATCATTGAATATCTCAAAAAGAGACAAGAGTCTCAATCTTTTTCATTTGAATATCTTGAATATTATTTTCTTTTTGTATGGCTATGGCCATTGTCACTTTTTGTAGCATAAACACTAGTTTTTATATGAAACTTTGAAGGGTTTCCAGCTTTGTCATTAGGGTTTCTTTGGAAATGCACATAATTGCATTGTATGTAGATGGCCATACCAGAAACACATGTCTTTCCCTTCTTCGACTGCACTGTAAAAGATGATGAAGGGCTTCATAATTGTAGGAAGGGTTTTGACTATAATGATGATTTCTTCCTTCCTCAGGTACGACCATGATAAAAGATATACTATATCTTCACCTTTTCTTTTCATTTTGCAAAAAATAGAGACTAGGGTTTCATTTAGAAAATAAGGGTTTCAAAAATTTTGAATAGCTGGGTGTTCATTCATGCACAAAATCCTATCTTCTTGTCATAGCCATGCTATGAAAACCTTTCTGTAGTGCTCATTTCACTAGAAGCAAAAAATGCAATAAGGGTTTCAAGACTTTTAAGACAAGGGTATCATTCTTTTAATGAGGCTTTCACTTCTTGATGAAAGACTGTAGGAACTTTCATTTTTTAATTTTGGTTATGGCAAGAAGTTACTGATTGCTGCATAATTGAGATATCCATATTTTATTGTATGATAGAATTCTTTAGACTCCTTTTTTGTGATGACAAATATGTATACCCTTTTGCATGCACTAAACTTCTTGGTATGTCATCTTTCTCACAGTGAACACCCTCTTGTTGGCCGTCATCCTGTAAGTGTTGTGTGTATGATGGGAATCGTTCCTCCCAGCTCCATGAGAAATGTTGCATATCAATGGCATATGAGATAATGACTGCTTCTGGAT
Source organism: Cunninghamia lanceolata (assembly GCA_027924645.1). Taxonomy (NCBI): domain Eukaryota; kingdom Viridiplantae; phylum Streptophyta; class Pinopsida; order Cupressales; family Cupressaceae; genus Cunninghamia; species Cunninghamia lanceolata. The sequence continues at coordinate 10,148,214 of BSBN01000703.1, read as the reverse complement.
GCTTGATTGTATCATGATTACCTATTTATCTTTTGAACATGCTTTAGTCCTTCCTCATTACAAAGTATGGATGTTTGAACAATGTGGCATCAAGTTTGAATATCCTATAGCATATAGATTTCATTTGTCAACTACTTTCTAAATGCTAAGGCTCCTCTGTCTGTATCTATTAATCATTATTGTATGGTTGCCCATCTGCATCTGGTTCTTTAACTTTGGCTAGGTCATGAATGTTGCCTCATGTATGTGACTATGGGATCACTATTTGTCTTCATTAGCACTTAAGTTGTGGCATTCTTTAGATACTACTCCTGATTGTCTCTGTGCATGCTCGTTGCTTATCTTTTGATGCATTTGGATCCTACTTTAGCATACATATCATGTCTTTGATCTCTTCTTTCAGTCCTTTATCATGGCAAAATGTTTATTATAACTATGTCATTCAGACACAATGGCATATGAGAAAAAGATTGCTTGTCTTGTGCCTCTGTCAACATCATCACTGTAGCATTTGGCATATCACGCCTTCTATTGCTTCCCCTCTATAATTGATGTGGTATTCACTTTCATGATTATTCTACTCCTGTTGATGGGCATGGGAGTGGTGATCTTTTTCTAACTATAATTGCTTGCACAATTCACTTCATGATCACTGTCATGACTATGCATAGTAAATGTGACTGCACTTGTTTGACCTTTTGCAAGGTATCTCTCCTTGGCTATCTATATTTTTTGGTTCATCTGAATCCATATGATGTTAGCTCCTTATGGCATTTGCTGACTATAGCATGATGTCTTTTCACTGTTCCAAGGCATGTGATAAGGCTTGTTTGAACAATACAGTGATGAGATTTGTGATCATGCTATGATTTCCATGTGTCACTTGAATGTTTGAACATTTGATTATATTGGTATTGTGGTAGCTACCTGGAAACATGGCTCTCTATTGATGACTTAAACATATGGAATTTGATTTGGCTATTTTATCTTGTATGCTATGACATAGTTGTTCCACACATACTGTTCAATTTTGTTCACTATGCTACTCCTTCATTATGGCATATGTCTATTAGAGTTATTGATGCCTTGCTATTTGATCTCTCTTGGGTATCAAATATTTGTAGATATTTTTCTCCATTTTTCCAGAGGCCATGATACTTGTAAGATGCCTTTGTTCTATGAATGCACTCTGTCAATTGTTTATGTCACTTGATCATATGAGATGAAATAAATACAATGCATTCAAAAAGATTTCTGTATTTCAAATGGCTCTTGTAGCCTATATATTCTATCTGATATGTACATGAAACTTGATTGGCATATGTCCTATTAAAGGAAAGACTTACATCACTTGTCAAAACTTTAACATGATATTTATTTGCTATTCTTATGCACATGATCAAATAAGCTCCTTAGTGTATATTGTAACTCATGTGCATGAGTATGTTTTCTGAAAGCAATGACTGCACTTATCTCTATTCACTCTTCTGTCATTTCTTAAGTTTGATTTTGCAAATGTGACATAAATCATGACAGAAAAAATGGTATTCTGATAATGATATGAAAAAGATAAAATAACTTCTATGACTGTAATCTAATTTTTGAACTTTGTCAACCTGACTCAGTCATGTTAGTCTGATTTACTCTAATCAACTATAACAATGTCATAATGACATAACTTTTCTGCAAGTTGATTAGATGATGCATGATGTAGCTTGGAATGATGCATCCTATCTTTTCTGATACTCTTTTCAAATGAAAAGAAAACATGCCGGGCTCAAACCCTTGTGGGAGCCACATTTAATCCACATGTTTATTTATCTTCAAATCAGCAACAATACTTGTCCTATACCTACACAATGAACAAACAAATTAGCATAAAAATATACCTGATAGTATTGATTGATCTTCTTCATGATTTCTTCCTGATTTGTGTCATATATCTGATCTGATCTCTCATATGAATGCATTATGTGATAAGTAGATGTATCTATTTGATAAAAGCATTTGATAACTTTAAACATCCGGAGCGCTAATAGGGCTGTCCCCAAAATTTTGCAGGTTCAATTGATGATGGGAGTTGAAACTAAAGACTAAAGACTAAAGATTGGCATCAACAAACAACCTTCTTGCTCAGGCAATGATGGATGTTTCATTTTATCATGTGTTCATTTCTTTTCTTTTATTAAACAGATGCATAGCTTGCATGTCTACAATTGCTCAGTCTAGTTACTCCCACAGCTTGTGTGGGACACATGTGAACACTTCTTTTAAACATGATCAGTTAATTTCTCTTATGTATATGATGTATATGTATTTCCTTTTCAATCAATGCACGAGATAAAGTAACAGATACTTGAATGTATGTTCAAAACATGACATGAAATAACAATTTAATACAAATATCTTTCCTTCTTTTATTCAAAACTGATTAACTGAATAATCAATCTAACATATAACTCTTGAAAGATAACATGATGCAAGAACAACTGTATTTCTTGAATGATTGGTACCTTGGCAATCCTATTCTCTTGTCATGATAACTCATTAGTTTTGATTAGACTGATGGGCTATCCTGTCAACTGAATCTCCTTCTCTACTCTTGTCAAGATATAAACCTATTCAATAAAAGCATAACCTTGAAGTTTTCTTTTATTCCTTCTAAACAATTACACTTAGGTCCAACTAATTTTAAGTGTGAATGAAAAATTAGTAACATTTGTGGCAACCTCTCAGGGGTGTTTGCCTACTAAATAGCTTAGAACCAGTAGCCTTTGCAATTCCATTAGGCATAGAGTCTTTTCTTCCCTGAACTTAGAAAAATTCTGCAACTCACACTAACTGAACACAACAGAAGCAACTAATTGAAAACTGAAACTAAACTGATTTGCTTAAAAACAAATCCAGTAACATGTGCAAAAGCACTTCTTGGAAAAAATAAAACAATAACTAAAACTAAATGTGTAGAAGCACTTATTTGTAGCATAAGACTGCCTTACTAGTAGCATAACTTGAAGTGAATCCCATTAACCAGGATTGGCAACACCTCACCATCTAACTTAGCAAGATAGAATGCATTATGTTTCTTACATTCTATTATTATATATGGTCTATCCCACATTGCATCAAACTTTGTATGTTGTCCTGGTCTGCTCTTCAACTCATTCCATTTGAAAAATAAATCTCCTTCTTTATAAACTCTTGGTACTACCCTTTTATCAAATGTCCTTTTCATTTGGGCTTAGTGTACTTCCAATGTTTTCAAGGCCTCTTTCCTAATTTCTTCAAGTTCAATCAACTATGCAAGCCTAATTTCCATTAGCTATTCTTCAAGTAACTCTAGCTCTTCTATGTAACTAAGTGTTGGCAGCTCCACTATTATTGGTAACTTGGCTTCCTTTCCATATGTGAGCACATAGGGTGAATTACCTATTGATCTTTTAGGTGTAATCCTATCATCCCATAATGCTAAATTTAACTTATCATGCCAAGACCTCTGATTTTCATCAACTATTTTCTTTATAATTTTAATCAAATTTTTGTTAGTTGATTCATCTTGTCCATTACCTTGAGGGAAATAATTTGATGAAGTATTCAAAAATATGTTTTTTTTGACAGACCAATCAGATATTCTTAATCCAATAAATGCTAAAGCATTATCTGAAATAATAGAGTCAGGAGTTCCAAACCTAGACACTAGATCTTGATAAAAATTTAGGACTGATGTTTCGTTAGCATCTTTCAAAGCAACTACTTTAGTCCATTTAGTGAAATAATCAGTAGCAGTCAAAATCCACTTGTGTCCTTGGCTTGAAGGTGGATTAATAGGACCAATGAAGTCCAATCCCCACTTGCCAAATGGTTGTTCCACTTGAATTGGATGCAAAGGCATTGTTGCCAGTCTTTGTTTACCTGCAAAAACTGAACACTTTAGACATTTCTTTACCCATTCATGAGCATCCTTGAACATGTTAGGCCAATAGCAACTAGCTCTCATAATTTTTAGAGCTATTGTTCCAGCTGCAAAATGACCTCTAGCAGGTCCATCATGAAATTCTTCTAGAATCTTTTGAGTTTAATTTGGCTATACACATCTCAACAAGACATTGTTAAAGTCTCTTTTGTACAGAATCCCATCAATTACAACATAAGGAATTACCTGTAATCTGTAACATCTTCTTTTAGATCTATCCAAGCCTTGTGGACAATCACTAGTGTGTAGATAATAGATCATATCATGCACCCAACTTGTAAGGGGGTCTGGGATAGTGCTTCAAAACAAATATCTTGATCATAGAAAAGACATAGGTTATGGATTGGTTGGATGGAGGTGCTTTGATCTTGACTTGGGTAAAGGGTTGATGTTTCCACATGTTCTACGTTATACTCTTGACATAGATCTTGATTTTCTTCAATAGAAGAGGAAGTGGGAGACTCTTGGGTAGGCTTGATAGGCTCTTGATGATCAACAACATGAAAGTTCAAGGGATCTAGACTTGGACTCATGGTGGGAAACTCTGCAATAGGCTTGATGGGTTGTGGATTACATGACAAGGTTGAAGGAATGGACATGTCTGAAGGCTCTTTGATAGGCACTTGGGTTGGTGTTTGATGACATGGAGATGGTTGATTCCTTTCTAATAGCCATCGGATCACATCCTTCATGAGTGTATGGGTAGATAGACAATATAATGGATGGATAGTGTTGTAGGCTTAGGATGAGGATTAGGAGGAGGGATAATAGGAGTGGAAGGTGTTCTAGGCTTAGGATTAGATGGAGGGATAATGGGATTAGATGAATTAGGATTGGAATTGGATGGTTTTATAGGGGGTAGCTCAAGCAATGTTGTTTGTATCAATTGTTGTAGGGTCATCTCCTAGGGATCCTTTGGTGGAAGAGTGGATGAACATGGGGATGAAGGTAATGAAGGGCTTGGTGGATTAGAAGGTTGATGGACCAATGGACTATGATAGGGACTACATGTTGGTGTTAGGATAGGAATAGGAGGCTCTTGTATGGGTATTTGATTGGATGACAAGGTAGGGTACCCATAGGATGCATAAGCTAGAGTGTTGTTCCCCTTGTCAAAGGTACTATAAGAGCTTAAGGAAATTTGATTTTGGTGCAAAGGGTAACTTAGACTTGTGTGTTCATGTTGTAAGGGAACCCAATAGTCTTGTAAATGGATTTGATGATGAGTTGAAATGTTAGAATAGGGAATTGGATGATCGTGGGGTGGATGCTATCGAGTATCAATAGGATAGGTTGATGTGGAGTTGATGTGATATGTAGATGGGTTAGGTTGATATGATAATGGGGGTGACACATGGGATTGAGGTGTAATTTGTTGAGGTTTTGGTTGGAGTGCTTGTTGTTGTGGAATGTGATATTGTTGATGTGGAATGTGTTGATATGTAGGTGAGTTAGGTTGGAATTGTTGGGTTAAATGTTCTTGAGGTATGGATTGATATAGATAGGGGTTAACTGTGGAAGAAGTTAGATAGGTTGATGTAGGGGTAACATGATATGTGGTTGGTTCATATGAAGTTAAGGGGGATGACACATAGGATGGAGATGAAATATTTTGATAGTGTGTTTTTGTTTGTTGGGTTTTGGACTAGTGGGTAGCAAGGAGTTGTTGGGTTTCTACTAGGAGTTGTTGTAGTAGAGGTGATGGGTTTTGTTGAAGTTATTGGATGATGGATTGTAGTCATTGTAGGTGTTGTTGGTTGAGGGGTTGTGGTATATGGGGAAGTGTTTGGATGATGTATTGTAGGAGTGGTGCTAGGGAGTTGCCTATGTGTAAGTCTTCATATTTTGGCTTGTTCCTTAAAATAGGCACCATGATCTACAAGGTGCTCACCATTATTGGAGTTAGAAGGATATCCTCCTAGGATGTGGATTTTGGGTTTTTGATTTGACCTAGGTTTGTTGATGATCAAAACCATTTTGACAAGGATACTTAGAATGATGTAGAATGCAGTTTATATTGAAGGCTTGACTTTGGCAATATGCAATCAAAATATTTCGCATGTACATGCACAAATCACACACACAACACACAATAACAATTTTGTATTTTTCAAGATTGATTGTTGTGATTATGAAAACACTTGAAGACACATCTACAAGCCTAATATTAATCAAGTGGGTATGTGCAATAGGTCTTAGTATAGGATAGACAAGTAGTCTAGCGATGTCCCCAATATACTCAAGGTATGTGGGGCCCAATTCCATGAAATGAAAGGGAAATAATGTCACACATCTGAGATAAGAGGGTAACCCACCCTTCACCTTCACTTCCCCAAGGTATAAAGTTCTTGGGGGCTTAGCCTGAATGACAAGATTTCAACTTCCATGAGGTGTGTCTTTTGATTCACTCCTTACTATTTATACTCTGGCAAAACACAAGAGTTGAGGTCATCCCTTGGAGTGGCATGTCTCCAAGAAGGCCTCCTAAGAAAGGTGAGAATAGAAAATCAAGTGGGGTGTTTGATTTCACACACTTGACTCACACTTGTAAATGTTAGTTGACCCTTAGAAATGGAAATGTGTGTATGAACATGAATAGATTAAGGGATACTTTTGATTCTCAAGATCACACAAAGTACATGAGAAGAGTATATACACACTAAATCACACTCAAATCTACCAAAAAGAGAAAACACCCATTCTTTTTAAACCCAAATCCAAATGTGTGAATGAAAGCACAAATTCGTTAATTAAGTCCAATGTTGATGTGTGATTGCAAACAAGTTGTTCGTTTTAAGCCCAAATCAAAAGGTGATTGCAATCAAGGTTTTTTTGATAAATGAAAAGACAAAAGTTGGATTATGTGCACCTAGATCTAATGCTAAAGCTGATGTAGACATTGTGCAGTGCCTTATGTCCTCGTAGATTCCACCAAAACAAACAAGCACAAAGAAACTTGCAAGCCACTTTGTTAGGGAAAAAACATTCTAGAAAATTTATGATAAATATGATTAGTGATAGAAAAATTGATAGTATAATCAGATTCTATATAAAAATATATGCAATTTAAAAAAAAATTCACTAAATTTCGTTAAGAAATGCAAAAGTTATGGTGATTTTAAGTTTGCAAAGAAGGGTTGACTTTGACTGATTATACTTGAAAGAATTGATCAAATTTTACGATGCAAGTTACACCACTGAAAACTACATCAAATCATATTTCCAATGACTATACTTTTGCATGATTTTAATACAATTTTCCCAAGTTGTGCAAAAAAGAAAAAAAGGCCCTATTTTGGCATGTAGAGGGCAAGAGAGGTAGTTTGGTGATTAAGTGACTGCTAGCAGTTAAAGTTAAAGTTGGTCACATGGGTAGTTTGATATTGGAGGTTAAGTTTTCTCTTGGGGTGCTTAATTAGGCGCCTAGTCACCCATGTGACCAGGGGCTAAGTAGCTGGAAAAAAATAATTATAAAAAAATGACAAATACAATTAAAAGTTTTTAGGTTTTTTTTTTTTGGATTTAATGATTTTTTTCTTTGTTTAAGATTATTTGATTGTTGGTTTTTTGTTGTTTTGGTTTTTTATTAATGGTAAATGTTAGGGTTATTTTTGTTGGCAGCCAAGGATGAGGAGTGGTGGTAGGCTAGAGGGTGTATGGATGGCAGAGTGGGGAGGCGTAGGAAATGGGCGCAGGGGTGGATGGTGGGTAGCGTAGGGGGAGCGTGGAGTGGTGGAGGGGAAAATGGGAGGCAGGAAGATGGAGAAGGGGGCTCATAGGGGAGCAGGCAGGGTGGTTGAGGGGAGAGCAGAGGGGGAGATCTGTAGGTACAAGAGCTATGGTGCAGGGGCGGGGAGTATAGGTAGTGGGGAGGGTGTGTGGTGGCACACAGATGAAGGGGTTTTGTTGTAGGGTGGGGTGTGTACAAATAATGGAGGGGAGGGGAGTGAGGTGGGCATGAGGGAGCTTGAGGGGAGAGTAGGGTAAGGGTGGGGATGAGGGGAGAATAGGGTGGGAGTGGGGGAGTGGCAAGGGCCCGATCCCCACATAAATTATTATGTAAAACTCAGAAAATATAAAAACTTAAAATCTACCTTTGATATTTATGCAATGAGATTCTTGATGTTTTTTATTTTTTTATATAATGTTTAAAGATATGTAGCTAATGCCCACAGCCTGCCTGCACAGGCATCATATCCATATAGTACCACTTGTGTGGGGGCCAAAATAAAAAATTTACCAAAATTTACAGTAATGCAAAAATAGGGTGTTTTATGCCATTTTTCACTTGTGAGGCCTCCCAGACTCAATGGTGAGGTTAGTTTTCATGTAGGAGACCATATATGAAACTTGATCACTAACACTTGCCAAAAATGATGTTAGATTGACAAATCAAAATGCATAAACAAGTAAATGCATAAACAAGCTAATGGTGAGAGGTAGAACACCGGGAGTGCCAAAATGTGATAGGTAAAAATTAGATATGCAAACATAAACCAAAGATGAACATAAAACAAATACAAATCACCTCCTTTGTACAAACGAATTACCTACACCGATCGAGCAAATTGAAGTTGCACCCAAACTCAATTGATTGCTCCTTTCTCTTTGATTATGTGGATTGCTCTCTTAAACAACATAACGTTGTAATGAGGATAATAGGATCTAGGATGAGTTTTCCAGAGTAATGTTGTATGAAGATTAGAGAGGAGTAACATGGAGAATGAGGTTCAATTTATAGACTCTTAGGGATGAAGATCAACAGTTGTGGATGATCTGAGAGATCAATGGCTAAGAACAGTTGAGAGGATGTGTATGAATGAGAGAGGGACAAGTGTCCTTGTCATCTCATGCATCAAGGGAGTTAACAAATCTGATTAAAGAGTTGACTGAGTTGATTGCTCAGTGAACTCATTTGATTGACTAGTTAACTAAATTGATTGATTAGTTAACTAGATTGACTTACATGTTAATTGATTTGATAGAGAGTGAATTATGGAGGAGAGGGAATAATAGGAAATTAAATAAATAAATTGTTTAATTTCATGCACATGGATAAATAAAATATTAAATTTTATTTATTTTGAAGAAATGGAATATTAGATTAATTAAATAAATAATTTAAATTTATTTAATTAATATGTAGTGGAAAATTGATTTAATTAGATAATCAGAATTATTTAATTAAATATGGAGTATAAAAATGATTTAATTAAATAATTGGAATTATTTAATTAATATGATGGATAAAAATGATTTAATTAAATAATTGGAATTATTTAATTATTATGGAGGATAAAAATTATTTAATTAAATAATTGGGATTATTTAAATAATATGGAAGATAAAAATGATTTAATTAAATAATTGGAATTATTTAATTAATATGGAGGATAAAAATAATTTAATTAAATAATTAGAATTATTTAATTAATATGGTAGATAAAAATGATGGTAAAGTATGACAGATGAAAGCCTGATCTAGGAACGGGTCAATTTCAGGTGTCTACAACATGTATTGATCAAAAGGCATGGTTATAGTAGAAGGGCGTTCTATTTGGAGCACAAAATAAGTCTCTGCATCCAACCCTCATTACATTTTTTTTTATCTATTTATACCATTTCATTCATTGACCTAAGTCACCTACTACAATAAATTCACCCCATGGGCCTATTAGAAGATATTTTTGCAAAGGGAATGTCTGTGTACATCTATCTTCAAAACATAAATGCAGAAAATATCTTGAGGATGAAGTAGCTGGGAAATATCTATTGCCTTGAATACAAGTAGCTGATTCATCTACCTGCAACAATTAAATGCACAACTACCTCCAGCTGGGCTAATCTGATTTTGCATTAATGGTGACTGGAGAAGATAGATATTTAAAATATATATTCCTACCAAAATCCTTTTATAAAGCTCTTACAACACTTTGAAATATTTTAACTTAAAAAACATTTTAAAGCTTTACATTAAACTACAAGCTTTATTTTCATTTTATTTCACTCTTCTATAATTCTGGCTTTTATTTTGCCTTATCGATAAAATCTCTTTTTTACAAACCATTTTGTCTTTGCTTTTCTCTTTTAGTCAGTGAAATCACCTTTTCACGAACTTGGCCTGTGTTTTCGCTTTCCTTCTTGGTCAGTAAAAATTGACTTTTGCGAACTATTCTTAGCTGACTCTCTTTTCTCTCTCTTTTTGCCCCTTCGTTGGCGAAATCACCTTTTCGTGAACTTTTGGCTCTTCTTAGTTCTTCTTCTTCTTTAGTCAGAGATTTTCCCATTTACCCAACTTAGTCTTTACTTTTTTACCTTTGTCAGCAAAGTTCCACTTTCACGAACTTTGCCTTCTTCTTCCTTTACTTTATTTTCCTTTATTGACAATTCACCTTATCGACGAACCTAGGAAATTTTGAACTTTTGGCAAGTTCAAGTCTCATCTGGTTTCCTGATAAAGATTTCTTTTTCCTTGCCTTAGTCATTTTTAAGTCTTCCTTTGGCCTCTTCCTCACCTTTGTTGACAAATTGGCCGATTGATGAACCTGCCAATCAGTGAACTGGTGGGTTCACGAACCACATAATTTTCCTATAAAGGCTTCTTTCTATGTTTGCTTTCTTCCTTAGTCACTTTTTCAACTTTCTTTCCTTCACTTAGTTAGTGAACCAGTTGGTTGGTGAACTGGCGGGTTCACAAACTTGAACTTTTGCCGACTAAGGCTGAAAAAACTAATGTAAAACTTGGAAATTTTTGGGTTTTTTCAGGGGTTTTATACTCAAGATTTTTGGAGATTTTTACAAGGAAAACACTCTTACTTGAAGAACATTGGGTACCTAAGGAACTTCAACAAGATTTTCAGCATTTTCAAGCTTGGACTATTTGACTTTGGGAAGGGGAAAAAAATAGGTCAATATTACCAACTAATCATAAAATCATCTTTTGTTGTATTCAATATAGAGAATTGATCCATATTCTAATGATTACACTAATCTTATCATAAAAATTAAACAATATGTTTCCATAAAATACATTTCACATCCAAAGGCCTTCAAGCTTACCTCCTATAAAATGATAAGAGGAATAGGTTACTAGTTTATTATCAATATAAATAAACATCAACTGATATGAATTCGAGCTATTTGATTAGTCCTAATATTATCTACTAGACAAGGATAAAGTCTTAAATTTACTCATCAATAAATAAATCAATTTATACTCTATTGGTTTAAGATACAAATGAATAACAATTGTCATTTTCTCATGTATTCATCTGCAGTCATGTATATGGTTAGCTTACTTAATAAATAGTCTACTAAAAAAAACTTGAACAAGGTTGAGTATTTTATACACTTATTTTCCAAATGGTGTAGAGATAATTAGAGGCTGATAGGTATTAAATACCCAATCTCATTCATTTGGTGGACTTATGTATGGTTGAAGACTATTATCTAGGTTTAAAACAAAAGGAAGATTGAATATAAGCACAGATGCAAAATGATTAGTTCAAACCTCATCCTATAAATAGAGTACAGTCGACTGCTATGAGTGAAACAATCAAATGAAACTCATATTCACTTCTAAAATAAATATCTATATTAAGGAAAGTTTAAACTATTAACCTATTATCATAAGACCAACCTGAGAATGGCCATAGTTCTATTTAACTAGTTTATATATAACTTGAATTGAATCTAGGGTCTTTGTTAACTATATATTGTATGATAATAAAGACATCTTTCAGACCTACAATGGTCTCTTCTCAAGTATTTCAAAATATTGAAATAATACACAAAGACTTTGCATATTTTATTATACCATAGTTCCCATTGAGTAGTCCTGAATGGAATGATCTTGGAATAACCCAAAATACAATTTACAGGCTTTTTATGGTCTCTAAGTTTAAACATTTTAAGGAACCCAATATATAGGCTGATTAAAAAATTCATATAAATATTGATTTAAAAACCACATAATATTCATAGAGAATAAGGATACCCTTCTCACAATTTTCTCTACATTGTTTTAAAAATAATAAATTAAAAACATGAAACCAATGTTCTACTTATTATAAAAGAAAGAAAGAAGTAAAATACTAAATCAAATACTACAAAAAAAATCTGCAAAACATACCAATACTCAGACAATAATCTTTCCCCAAAATTGTAGAGCTCTTTCTCCTTTTTTCTATTGCTTCCACACCTCTACTTTCCTTCCAATTGTCACCTCTTTTCTCATTATAGGCAGTCAAGATCCCTCTAAGATTTCTGAACAAAAATCAAGATTCTTTTTGCATTAACTTCCCACTCCGTCCATCATACTCCAAGCAAACTAAAGTGCTATCTCATTAAGCAAATTCAATGGAGTATATCTCCACTTCAATTCATAGTACTCCCTTATTCAATACATTTAATGCATTTATCTCCACTTCATGGAGCTCACTTGAAAACCATTGAATTTGAAATAAACAAACTATTAAAATGAAAACTATATATATAAATATATATGGACATATGTATATATATTGTATATAAAACATTATACAAATATATAATCATGCAGTCTTCTTGCAAAGGAGTTCTTAACAACAAAATGGCAAAATTGACAAAGAGAAATGCAAGACAAGGAGTCGACATGGATATGCAAAAGATATTTTGATAACTCAATAAAACAAGAACAACTACAATGACATACAAGTGATGACATTATGATGCAAAGCATTTCCATGAAGATATTTTCCAATAACACATGCAAATAGACACAAATACTATGTGTTTGGATTCTCAGAGTTATGACATCTTTCCCATTCTCCTCAATCTACTTCCCTCTCTCTAATGATACTCTCCCTCCTCATCTAGGAGGGGGGAACTAGTTACTTGCATCCACCTCATTTAGCCAATAAGTTAGTTATTCCATTAACCAAAATAGTCATAACATAATATGAACACTTCATTAAACAATAATCATGAAGATAAACCATTATCCACATTAGAAACATATCTATTTCTTTTAATCATTATCAAATCTTATATTCTCTTTCCAACTATCATGAGTAAAATAGAATTATCTCAACATAATTATCCTTAAATCACAGTTTGATTACATAATTGAAAATGCATAGAAAAGTATCTAACTAATAATTAGTTAAGGATAACATAAATAAATTTGTCCAAAAATGAGGTGTGATAATTTATTTAATTAAATTAGCCATCCCTTCATCATTCTCCCAAAAATTGAATAAATACATAAATATTTATTGAATTTATCCTATTTTCCCCTCAACCAATTAGTTGATCAAATAATCCCACTTCATCAATTAATTAAGTGCTTGCACATTCCAAATCCCAATTAGTCAAGCTAACCTTGCCCATGGCTCCAAAAAAGGACTTTTCGATCCTCACCCTCTATTTCAAATCTAGAACATCTTAGCCCTACATGTATTCTTAATCCAAACCCTCATCATGTGCATCAATCACCAAGTGCCACTTGGTGGCTTCTCATGTACCCTTGCCCCTCAATAATCCTTAGCCATTGATCTTCCAAATCAATCTCATCCCTTGATCCTCCATCCTCAAAATCTATAAATAGACCGTACCATAAGCTATTTTCATCAATTAAATTCAAAGTAAAAGCATGTTGTAGGTTTGAAGAGAAACCACATTCATCCCTCATCAACAAAAATCAAAGGAGAACATCCATTTTAGCCAAGGTATGCACATGAAGTTCATTTAATTTCATCATGTAGTTAGCATTCCTTATTACTTTAATTTGAAGTGTTCTATGTTAGGATTTGGTTCTATTACTTGCATCATTTTATCCTAGTTTTTTCTAATTATATGTTGCAAAAGTATAAGACAATTCTACTGGAAAAAGGTACTCCCAAAAAAATGGAGTTATTTTGGTGGATATTGTCTCCTATGGCTAAGCTAATCTCCATTACATTCATTTTTTCTATTACTACTGCTTATGATTTTAAAGTAGAGTCAATAGATGTTAAGACTGTATTTTTTCATGTGGATCTTGAAGAGGAAATATATATGTGACAATTTGGTGATTTTATTATGAATATAGTTTGAAACAATTGCCTCAAACATGGCATCACAAGTTTGATGCTTTTTCTTTGAAGTTGGGTTTTGTTGGAAGTGTAGATCATCATTATGTATATGCTAAAATTATTAATGATCAATTACTAATTATTGTCTTTTATGTTGATGACATGTTATTTATTGGATAAGGTGATAAGTAGAGAACTTAAAACTTATCCTTTTCATGTATTTCACATGAAGGATTTAGGGGCTATAAGACTCATTTTGGGAATATAAATCAACAAGGATTAGGTTTACAAAAATATTTGTCTTAGAGTATGTTGAGACAATTTTATAGTGGTTTTCTATGAGGGATTATAAACTAGAAGTATTCCTTTATTGATACTAGGCTTCCATTAGATGAATGCACTAAGTCAACTGATAATATTGAGGACATGTATAATGTTCCTTATGCTAGTTATATTGGTAGCCTAATGTATGCAATGGTTTTTACTAGACTGGATATTACTCAAGAAATGGGAGTTCTTAGCAAGTTTATGTCTAACCATGGTAGAGGGCATTGAAATTATGTTAAAAGGCTATTTAGATATTTTCAAGAAACTTGTTTTTATTGCTTATGTTATCATGGGAGTAATGATGTGGGAAAGATGTTAGGCATACAAGGATTTGTTGATTATATTGAATTGGTGATTTGGACAATAGGAGGTCCACTAGTGGTTATATTCTTTCTTTGTTTAGGGGAACTATCAATTGAATGAGTAAGAGACAACCCATATTGCTTTGCCTATGATAGAAGCAAAGTACATGGCTTCTACACATATCTGTAAGGGAGGTATTTTTTGTTATAGAGGTTATTCTTAGGTATCAATTTTGCTTGTAGGATTGTGAGGATAAATTTTAATAGTTATAGTCCTATTTGTTTATCCAAGAATACCATGTACCATACTCATACTAAGAACGTAGATGTATAGTATCACTATTTTCATGGGTACCCACTTTCTAGAGGTTTAATCCTATCTTCCTAATTGAGACATTTCCCCTTAAGATTGTACATAATCTCCAAGATGTCCCAGTGGTCTTTGTAAAATGACAATCCACAAAAGGTTAAAGAAGATCCTCATTCAACAACCAATGCAGGAGATCAATCCCCCATTTAAGTCTATATTTTTCATTAGAAAACCATTTAATAATACAATGATGTTTATTGACATAATTATCCAAAGTGCCCATCCTATCCTCCAAATCACCTACAGGGTCCATTTTCTCCTTTACACCTTTAGACACCTTCCTAAAACATCATAACATCCTAGAAAATACACAAGGTCCTCTGCATTCTCCTTGTTATTACCATTTGAATACTATTTCACCTCCCCACTAACCACCTTACCTATACCCTTATTATAATTAACTTGTTTCTCATCAACAAGACTCTACCCCTTCTCAATCTTCTTTTTCTTGGCCACAATCAACATGTATATTCCACTTTGCTCCTTACTTAAGCCTTACTTGGCAGTGTTCTAGTTCCTTTTAGCAATGCACCTCTCCTTGGAGGGCTTGATGGGACCCATGAGGAATGGCCATGGAGACATTGATGGTAATAGACCTAAGGACACTATCTACCTTTCCTAAAGCACTACTTGGGACTCTTCAATTCTTTTCTTCATCAATCTTGTCCTACCTCTTGTCCAAATCCCCAAGGGGATCACCATCAACCATATAAATCTTCATAGAGGGATACTACTTTTTATCTTGAGCTTATTGAACTAAAAGGAGAATAATGACATGGTGAATGGAGATTTCTACCCTCCCCAATTGGACATTATCAATAGAAAATTCTAGTGAAATCAATAGAAAAGATGAGATTCTCACCAACTTTTTATGCTTGAAGTGGTTCAAAAGAGTGATGTGTTAAAAGTAAACATGTTTGAACTTTCCTTCTAGAGTAATATACTTGATAATTTGTAAGCTCATGCTTCATCCCAAGGCTTGAGATGAGATTCTCTAAGATAACCCACTTGAAATTGTTAAGTTTTTCTTTACCCTTAAGTAAGACCTTGGTAACTTCTTTTTTCCACCTCCTGTCCTTGAAAATATTTAGACCTCCATCAGCACAATTATGGCTTCAAAAATGTTCTCTTCTAGTATTTTATTTTCTAGCTCTCTAAACTCCACTCTCCTCACTTTCTAGCTTTCACAAAGTCCACTAATAAGACATGGTTGTGCCCCTTAAATCTTTATATATAGTTTACAAAGGCCTCCTTGCAAAGGATGTGCCACATAATAGGATTGTCTCTAATACCATGACATGGAATGAGTTCAAATATTACCTTGTCACCACCCATAACTATATTAAAATACTTCCTCTACATCTTGATGGTTCCCCTATTGTGATTCTTCTTGACCATGCCAACTATAGACCTTCTCCTACAAAACACTTAGAAAAATACTTAACAAACTAAAGCTTCCAATCATCATACAAGTGGTCATTCACATTGACTCAACTAATTGAGGTAAGACACCTCAAAAATAGGAGAAATACTTGAGAGCCTCCGAAATCATAGGCTCATACATTAAATGATGAATGAAGAAAATGAAAATAATAATGGAACTAAGTTGAAGGGATTTCATCATTAATAAGACTTATCACAATCTCAAGTACTAGATCTAGTTCATAACACTTGTCTAGCCCCATACTAGAAACCCCTTTATTAGCAAAAAAGTCCACAATTTTGTTTACCTCTTTGTAAATGTGGCTAATACTTACCTCACTAAAGGATTCAGTCATACCAATTTAATACTAGTAATAATGTTTCTTATTGTCCAACTATATGGGATATCTCCTTTAACATGCATGTGATAATGTTGAAAGAATCCCCCTCAATAGAAAGTTTAGAAATTTTCATCTCCTTAGCTAGATGTATACCCCAAAAGTATCCAAAGTTTCTACATAGTGATTAGTTTGGACACCCAAACCAATATAAAAGCTCCAAAAACCTTACATTTGTGGTACCTAATAATTCTACCGCCTCCAACATGACTAGGATTTCCTTTAGAGGCCCCATCAAAATTCAATTTGAACTAGTTAGAATGGGACAAGAACATTTAACCATGTACCTATTTAACTTGAACATGGCTAGACTTTTAACACTATGTTCCTTAATGTTCAATTCACAATAACAATTGCTTCTCCTTCCTAAAAAGTTTCTTTTATTTTTTCATCTTCACCCCATTTTATCAACATAAAGTTATCCCTTATAGCCCACTTAATCTTAGGTTCCACACTAATATCACTATTATTTATGTCCTTAAAGATTCTTGAGTTGTGTTCCAACAATAGGATCCAAAGTACATGAGGTAAAGATAACTTCCAAAGAGACTTTAACTTGGGTCTAGAGAAAGGAGGGGTCCATTGAAGAACCAAATCTAGCATCAAGGTTGGTTGAACCCACATAACACCAAATTTACTCAGGGTGAAGCTCTAAATGAACCAAGGAAAAGGTAAATCTAGTAGAAAATGAAAAATAGTTTTGAAATCTCTCACATAGACACATTTTCTAGGGATCAAGAAACCTTTTTTTTTACAACTTATTACGGATAAGGATATTATTTTGAACAACAAGATACAAGTGTTGACTTAAGATAGACAACTGAGAGCGGGGGGGGGGGAGGGTGAATTAGTTGTCTCAAAACTTTCCCTTCTTTAAACACTTAAATCCTTCTTGTAAATTAATAGCATAATGATAAATCAATCATGGAAGCACAATGCAATAATTCAAGAGCAGAAACACATTAACACATATGACACCAAGATTTTAACGTGGAAAACCTAGTGAAGGGAAAAACCATGGGGTGACTAACCCAAGATTGTATTCTTTGTTAAAAGAATAAAGGAGTACAAAATGGCACTTGCCAATTAGGGATCACTACTCGAGCACACTGCTCACAAGAGGCACACTACCTACAAGAGACTCACTATCTACATAACTTACAAAAGATAATCAAGTATTTGAACTGATGTGAAGCATCTACAAATGTAAGAGTTCAGTTCTGGTTAGGCACAATACACTGATTTGATGCACTTCATTCTTCCTCTATTTTAATGTTGTTGCTGTATCACATACTGGACTTGAATTGTTGCTCTCACACTTATCCCTACTTTTCTTTGCAATTTATTTCATCACTTGTTCACCACACACTTACATGCTGAAATCTATCTGGTATATATATCCGCATCAAGGATTTTTATCAACTTTCTAGTCAGCATCAAGAACACTACAAGTATTTAATCTATTGGCTGAATCCATACTTAATTTGTGATGCATATCAAAAACATAGGCATAGAAGTCATTAATCATGTCGGCCAACAATGTATAATCCCACAAATTGCCTAATCAACACCTTTTACTCATCCGGATTGAAGTCAGATACTTTGCCAGTTAGTTCTTCCTCTTTCTGCTCTACCTGACTAGAACCGAACACTTAGATGCTCATATCTTTTCCTTGATTTATCACCAGAGGCTAAATCTCTATAGTACAGTAGTCATGATACCTCTCTTGACTTTCCCAAGTCCACAACTTACTGAGTTACACCATCTGAGAGATCTGGACTTGATTGTCAGACCTTGTTGCATACTCTGTTCTTGTTCACCAGACCAAAACATTCTTCAATCTAACTTTCGGTGAAGGCATATTATGTACTGCAGATGTGTGGGATATATTTTGTTTCCATCAATGACAACACTTATGAAGCCACGCAATGTCTCTTGCCAACAATCTCCCCCTTTGGCATTGATGGCAACACTTAGTGAAAAATAGCTAAGTGTCGCAGTAGCTCCCCCTTGGCTAATGCTCTATCTTTTGCACTATTTTACCGGAGCTCCCCCTTAGCTGGATTCCACATTTTTTACTACTCCTCACTCCCCCTTTGACATCAATGGAAAAGGGCAGAATCTGCATACTAAAATTTTCAAAAATTGTCCTATACATGGCCACATAAGTATATATATATATATATATGTTATACTTACATATACTTAAGTATATCTGCAAAAGTAGTCTTCAGCTATACAAACTTTGTGGCCCAGCTCTGCTTCATCCTATCCAAAATAGAGATGTGACCACTCAAAAAAATACATATGCTTCTACCCTTCTTAAATCTACCAGATCACTGGTCCAGGCTATGGTCTGAGTATTTGTCAAGGCTTCATGCATTGCCTCTAGCTTAGGGATAACTATCACTCTGAGTTCACCCATTCTATTCATTATGTTCTTCTTTTCTTTGTCCAACCTCTTTATTTCATTGATGCTAACAATAGCCTAGCATTCTTGATTCATTAGAGAGGTAGTAAGGGGATCAAAATTCTGAGATAAACTTGACAGCTTACCTTCTTGTTCTTTCACTTTCTTCTCAATGTCCTATGTCACTTTGGGCCAAGATAAATAGAATTTGTATATGTCCCCACCATCTTTAAGAGCATTTTCAAGGCTCTTTATTCCAATGTCTAGGGTCCTCCTATCATTAGCAATAAGTCCTTGTACTTCAGTGAATCTTTTTCCCAGAAACTCTTTTCAGACCTTTAATTCTACTGATTTCTCTAGAGATTCAAAATGAGTGTTAACAAAATTTACCAAATCTTTCAAGTTACCAGAT
This sequence comes from Cunninghamia lanceolata, assembly GCA_027924645.1. Lineage (NCBI taxonomy): Eukaryota > Viridiplantae > Streptophyta > Pinopsida > Cupressales > Cupressaceae > Cunninghamia > Cunninghamia lanceolata. Next base: position 10,128,547 of record BSBN01000703.1, on the reverse strand, counting down.
GGTGAGGCTAAAGGATCCTTTTGGTAGGATGGCATGATCTTCTCCAGCATCCCAGATCAATCTCCAATAGTTCACAGTCCTCCATGTGAGATTTCAGGAGTTTTTCTTTTGCTTTGGCTTGAGCAAAAGATGCTATTTTCATTGTCTAAACCGGATAGAGAGAGAGAGTCAAAATTTAGTGGTCCTTGAAATAGCTCAGGTTCATACAACTCCATCATTTCTTTGTTTAAGAAGTTCTTCATTGTCTTTGCAGTGTCTCTTGCTAGAGAAAGAGACTTCTTTGAAATATCATAAGAGTCTTCATTAGTCTTTTCTGCTTGTTCTTCTTCTTTTCCCTTGACCTCTTCTTCTTGAATCTTCTTCTCCTCTTCTCTACCTTCTCATTCAGCTTCAAAATCTAGAATATTTGTCATAGTTGCAGTGGGATCTAGAGGAGAGATGTCACCTGTGTTTACTGCTTTATGAACTTCCTCTTCCAGAACAGAGGAATCTAAGTCCTGAGACTTCTCTTCATCTATTTTATTTGATCCTTCTACATCCCTATCAAAAGATTCTTCATTGATTACATTTAATCCTTCAACATCCATGTTAGAAGGTTCTTCATCTATTTCCTCTACAATAGGAAGATTGAATCTCTTCAAAGCATTCCAGAGGATATCTTTAGTTTCACTTGCTACTTGGTTTGTTTCTCCAAGCATGAGTTTGTTCATTCTTTCCTTGCTCCAGAACTCATTCTTACACTCCTTGTAAATCATGTCCATTTGTTTTGGAGTGATGGAAGGATAAAGTTGTATTACTATCTGCTCTCAAATCTCTAGATCTTTAGCCATTGCATTCTATTTTCTTAGCTCAAGTACCTTTTCTAGGCTCTTAGGAATTAAAGATATAATTTCAATGAAGGCTTTATTGTAAATGTTCAAATACCTGACAGTAGCCTCTTCTAGAATTCTCTTGTCAGCATCAATGTATGCATCATATAACTCAGTCACCAGTTGCAGGTTCCCATCTACTGTAACTACCTTGATGATGTCATCAGTGGAAAGAGTGGGCTTTTCAACAAATTCCACTGCCTTTTCTTCCTCATTTTTACTAGCAGAGAATTTCCTAGATGTTCTCCTCTTCTTCATTTTCTTGATTTCCTCATCAGATTCTATTTCTTCATCATCTTTAAGGCTTGTATATGACCTTGTGGCTTTGGTCTTCATCCTCTTTTCTCCTTTTCTAGATCTCTTGACTTCTGGTTTGGAAGCCTTAGAGCTTTTAGGAGTGATAGGTGCAGAGGTCTTGGAAGATCTAGTCCAGGAGGAGGCTTGTACTTGAACATCTCCTTTCTTTGCTTCTTGTTTCTCTTTCTCAGCCTTCTCCATTTTCTCTCTATTTGCATCCATAGCCTCCTTTGATAGGCCAAATCTTTTGGCAATTTCTTCAACTTCCCTTCTTACTTTCCTCTTTATCTCTGACTATCTTAACTCAACATGTATTTTTGCACTTAGCTCTTGAAAGGTTCCAAACCTTTCTGCTTCAGTGTCCTTGGGTTGGCTCAGCAGATGTTGAATATGAAGATCCAAGATTTTTTCATTGACTTCATATCCCATAGGCATTATCCACACAATCCTTGGCTCAACTACCTCCATTAGGTATTGATCAGTGTTAACCATAAAGTAAACTGTGTCCTTGTATTTCTCAACTATGGACTGTGGAATTCTCTCTTTGGCTTGCATCATGCTCTAGAAGTTCTTGAAGTAACCCTAGAGAGCTATGTTTTGGGCTTGAGCATCACCAATTCCATACATATAATCTCTAATCTGGATAGCAACTGGTTTATCATTTTGCCAAACCCAACCACTTGATCCAGGTAGCTCATTCATATAATAGAAGAATAGACACAGTATTAGACAACCATATTTAAAGGAATTCTTCTTATCCTTTTTGATCTTTTGCAGGTTTTCCAACAATTGATTTAGAAGAAGTTCACACAGGTCATAATCTGCAACTTCCCTCAACATCTGATATGTTGCATAGATTGTTGTGCTAGACACATAATTCTCCCTACTCGAATGATAGATTTTGTAGCCGATTATCATTGAGGCAAACTTGACATCCAAATTTGTGATGTCATCTATGGTCATTGCTCTTTTGTCAAATTTAGATTTGGTGGCTTTAGTTACTATTTGGTTCTTCACATATTTAAGTGCAGGTAACCCACCAGATGATTGCAGTCCAGTCACTGCCTTGATGGCATCTTTAGTTATCTTGAAGGGCCTCATTAGCCACATGAAATTATCATGCATCCTGCTTAGAACATACTGGACCCAATCGTCTTCTACAAAACATGAAAAATGTATGCAATGTCTGAAGTATTTATCTTGGAGGGCCTTGAATTTAGGTTTGAGTTCAAAATTTTCATCTATTAGCTATTTGTGATAAATATCCATCAATTTTGAGTCTCCAAATTCTTTAATGTTGTCATGGATATAAACCCTAACATCTTCTACATGCAATACTCCATGCAAAATGCTAGAAAATGCACCCAAAGGATCAACTTCTAGAGATTTATAAGGATGTTTCTTGAATTTAGGTCACAGCCTATCAGAAATCTTAATAACCATTAGAGTAGCCATTTTGTAAGAGATTCAGAGAGAGATTTTCAAAATGGAAGTACCTTTTCACGCTTTAGGGTTTGAAACAAGAGCTAGAACAAATTGCTGGTTGAATTTATTTTTCAGTTGATCTTGTAGAATCTTTATTGCAAAGTTATTCTTTTCTTCTTTATGAGTACAAGTGTGTAAATAATGAGTGAAAGAACCACTTTATCCTTGTGTAAACCCTAATTTCCTTTTGTAATAAATGCATAACTTAAGTTATCCAGTTGCCCTATTTTGAGAGAGATCTTCTCAAATCACTACCCTGAACTTAGAATCATTGTCAGTGAGGATTGACAATGTAAATTCTTTTCTTTAATCATGCCATGGGTCTATAGATCAAAACAATTTAATTCTAAATCATACCAGATCTGTCTATGAAATTCTACCTTTCCAGATAGTTGTTAGAACCAGATTAACTTGAGTAGTTATAAGTCTTACAAAACTCCATGGGAATCTTTAGCATTTTGTATAAAGGTTATCTAGAGGATTTTCTGAGAACCCTTTAATCCGTAGCATCAGATGTTTACTCAATGTGCCAAATTTAGGCACTAGCTGACTGGCTGGGGGAAATTGTTTTTCTCTGTGACTCCCCCTGAGCCAGAGCTCACCTTTTTAGTTTTTGGAAGGAATATCAGCACCAGATTCTAGTGCGGATCCATCCCTAATATTTTTTGCACTCTTCTTCACCCAAATCTTGCTCATCTCCTTTTGAACTTCATCCACATTCACTTTACCTTTCGTCTTATCTTGTTTCTGATTATGTTCCACCAAACCTTTTCTATCCTGATTTCTGCTTTTGCAGAATTTGGCAATATGACCGGATCTATTGTAATTGTAACATTTCTTTGCTTATTTGATTGATATCCTCTTGATCTGCATTGATTAGCTATATGTCCCATTCTATTGCATGCAAAGCATCTACCATTGAATGAATTATTTATTTACATATTTCTGCATTTCTTAGATTTGTGACCATACCTTTTGCAATTAAAACATCATCCAGAGAAGGATGGATTATTCATATTCATTCTCCTCCTGCGCTGAGTTTCTCTATGACCGAAATTGTTGCAATTGAAGTAGTATCCATTGAAAGTGAGTCAACAAAAAGATGATAATCTCATTATTGTCAATTTACTTCACCTTTATAATTTTAGTCCATTGATTCTAAACCTTTAGTAATCTCTAACCCATTTTATCAAGAAAAGTCTTATCTAAAGGTCTCAAACTCCTTATTCATAAACCTCCAATATTCTTTGAAAGATAAACTTTCTCCCATGATACCAAAGTAAAATTTCTCTTCTATTCAATAGCTATCCAAATAAATCTCTTTTGAATTAGTTCCAACTTATCAACACTCTTTTTATGGATTCTAAAATTGACAAGAAGTAGATAGGTGTGTTTTAAAGTGTACTCTTCAAAAGTTGGAACTTGCTTGGCTAATCAAACAACCTTTCCACCCTACCAGTTTCCTTTGGTATCTATACAAGAGAATTTTATAACCTATCTAGCATTTTACCTTTGAACAAGGGAAGGTTGAGATGAATAGATGGAAGGTCCTTTTTTTGACAAAAAAATATACATGGTATCCTTCTTTGCCTATAGGAGGTGTATTGAGAAAGAACAGGACACTCTTCTCCACATTGACCATTTTACCAAAGACTTTCACATATCTTTCCAATAGGCATTGAACCTCCTTTATTTCCCTAACCAAGGCTTCACCCAAGATAATAGTATCATCCATGGGTTTTTGATGAGAAATAAGGTTTATAGATAATGAAAGTTTAAATATTTTAATCCTACCACTATTTTACTCATCCATAAATCTCTCCTTCCTAAAACTTTAGCTATAATATTGAAGAGGAAGGTAGAATAGGATCTCCCTATCTCAACCATCTTTTGGTAGCAAAAAAGATTATTGGAGCACCATTAATTAGAACTAAGAATATAGGAGAGAAAATGTAAGATTGAATGAGGCTCTTGAACATTTTTTGGAAGCCAAATTTTTCTAGCACTCTATCTAGGAAAGACCAAGAGACCTTGCCATATTCCTTGTTCATGTATAGCTCAAGAATGAGGTTGAATTTCTTACTTTTATCCATAAAATGAATCATTTCATGAATAATTATGATAGAATCAAGGATTTTTCATCCTTGTGTAAAGCTACTCTATTGATCTACAATAATAGAGGGAAGGATTGGTTACATTTACAAAAAATGACCTAGGGAAATTTTTTATATAAGATGTTTTATAGACTTATCAATCTAGTCTCCTTAAAATCCTTAGCCCTTAGCTTTTTCAGGACAAACACTAGAAAAGTATTATTGATTTCTCTTAGCACTTTACTATCAAACATGAACTCCTATAAATCAATAGTTTCCCTCAAGAGCATGGGGTTTATATGTTGTGTAGATCACAATCTATAATGCTTCATCAAATAAATGTTGATAATGAATACTTATATATTTAGGTTTTTCCATGTAGCATTATTTACATCACAAAAACCTATTTTATTTTAACTTCAATTTTCACTCTTCCATAATCTTCTATATCTTTTATCAATAATTTCTTAAATTTTAATTTTGAAATCAAAACAAGGTTAAACAATTTTTACTTTCCAATCAATCATATGTTTAGATTTTAAATATATTTTTTAATTATACTGACATGAAAAACATTATGAACTCAATGCAATTGAGAAGGTAAGGCAATCTTATACACTACTATCTTTTCTAATTTTTCAAATGGGCCATAATATTAAGGATCCAATATGGTATATTTCCAAAGATTCAAAGAACTTATTTTATGTTTAACCACAAAAAACACTTGATTGCCAATTATAAATTTATAAATAGATAGTTTAATTCAAGCTATCCAATTGTTATATCTGTCTTGTGCAATTTTCAATATTACATTTGGCTTTTTAATTATTTCTTCCATTTTTTGTAAAGTTATCAATTTCATACCATATCATATGAACTAAATATGACCATGATAGAGAACAATTAGTATTATGACCATAAACAATTTCAAAAGTTGACATATTGATAGTGGAATGGTACACTTGATTATAGGTAAACTTAACTAAGTGTAAATATTCCTCCCATCTTTTAAGTCTCTTAGTTGTATACATTCTTATCATATCCTTGAGTATCTTATTAATCCTTTCAACTTAAACATTATATTTAGGGTAATAAACAATACTAAAACATGAACTAGTACATAACTCACCAAAAATAGATTTCCAAAATAGCAAGTAAATATAGGATCTCAATTTAATATGAAGTTTTTTAGAAGACTATGTAAACAAAATACTTATTTAACAAATTGATGCGAGATGTCTATAACAAATGAATTAATAAATATGGATTGGTAAAAAGTGGCTTGTCTTATTTAATCTATCAACTACAACTAAGATAGAATAATGCTCTTTACTAGTTTGAGGTAAACTAATATTAAAATTGATAATACAATTCTTATTTCCAATAAAGAATGGACAAAGGTTGTAACTAATTGAGTTACTTAAATTGTTATACTCCATCCTTTTGACAATTCAAACATTATTGCACATATTTATGAATTTCTTATTTCATTTTAGGATAGAAATAAATTTCTAATTGACAAATATGTCTTTTGAAAACCATTATGACCAAAGAAAGGTATATAATCAAAATCTCTTAATATATGTTGTTTAATGTTAGATAGATTTAGAATACTAAGCCATCCCTTATAATGCATAAGTTTGTTAGGTCCTAATAGATAAGAAGTTAACTTGAACATTCCAATGTATATTAGAAGAGTCATTTGTCAAAACTTGATAAAGATTATGGAAAAACTTATCAATAGGTAATCTTTCTCTAATATCTTATTTAAAACTACTTTGTTCTAGAGAAATAACATTTGAACAAATATTTTTTGTTCTAAAGCATCACTACTAAATTTTCTCTACAAGAACATACTAGATATTGAAATAATATTTAATTAACAACTCCATTCATCAACTTTATCTCATGTTTAGATGAAGTTGAGTCAAAATGTGTTGAACTAACTCCTATAATTAGTTTTTAAAGAAAAAATATTTTCCAACAAATAATGTCTCCATATTTTCAAGTCCAGAATAATTCCAAGTAACTCTAAATCATTGATAAGATAGTTTATTTTCGTAGATAATTTTTTACATGACTTATAGCAAATAATTTTATTTTATTGTATCAAAAGTCCACCTATACCTAGACAAAAAACTCATTAGTGACAACTAAACAATATTTATTAAAGTCATGGATACATAAAATGGGTGTATATATCAATAGATTTTTGGGTTTAATAAAACCTTATTAGAGTTAGTAGTCCATTCATAATGTTGAAATTTCCTATTTATGTTAGTTAAAAGTGCAAAAATTTAAGCATATTATTTAACAAATCAATAATAGAAACCAACAACCTCAAGAAATATTTGACCTCATAATCATCTTTAGTTATTGACCATTCTTGAATAGATATAATATTAGTAAGGTCAAAGGAAATACCTTTATTAGACACTATGTGATGAAGGTGTGATACTTCATATTTATAGAATTCACATTTAATCAATTTTACATATAACTTATATTTTTTTAGAATTTCTAAGATGATGCATGGGAACTATGCTCCAAAACTACCCATGCTATGTTCTCCTTTTTTTCCACAATCTATTTCTTATTAAATTTTGAAACATTGTTGACTATTTGTTTTGAGAGGGACATTCACCTACCTCTAGTAACATTTATGAACAACAATAGAAAAGCAAATAGGTAGGAGATTGTAAGTGGGATGGAGTTTGAAGAAGACACATACACACCATTTATGGTTAGATTTTGGCACCCAAAACCATGCAGGTAGGTAAAAATTCCCAATTTCTAGGAGGGATTGGATGAGAAGAAACTTCTGGAGAAAAAAAGAGAGCAGGAATAATGAGTAGAAAGGTCTTTGTAAAAGAACAAAGAGAGAAATTTGAGGTTACATGTGACAGTCAAGAGAAGGGAGTTGCAATTTTCTATCCAAAATCTAAGTTTGTCTTCACATGAGAGAGATAAGAGACCAAATAAGGAGAAAAGGAAATAATGGTATAGATTTAAAGAAGGCAAGAGAGTGGTCCACCACTAAAAAGGAGAGATTTATAATTTTATGTAGGACTACAAAATAGAGAAGTTAAATTTCTACCTTGATTTTGTAACACCAGTCCATGCATGTGATAAAAACTAATTTTTTAGTTAATGAAATGAAGATTAGTTCATTATACAATTGTTCCTTTTAATGTGTCAATCCTTATATGTTGTGGGTGATTTTATGGGGTTTCATTTGCTTGCAAAAATTGGTTATCTATGCATGAGTGTTGTATGTATAGGTTGTTATATGCTTGTAGATGTATGTGTTGGCTATCCATTCATCTGTAGCGATTAAGTTTTTGAGTGTGAGCCATATAATAGGATAGAGTGCCTATAGAATTTATTGCAGCTAGTTACAAGTTGAAGAACTAAATTTTAAAGAAATTTAATTTTCCTTAAGGTTCCATGAGTTGCATTTAGCAAAACAACCTATCTTCAACTACAAGAGCATGGATTGGTGAGATTTGTGGTGCTACAAGTTGTTTGGTACCATCAATGTGGTACCAGAGAAGGATATAGCTTTGGAAAAGAGAGTATTGGCTTTGGCTTAAGGTTAGAAGGAAATCAAAAAGTGGTGATTGTGGGTATGTGTCCCTACAATAAAGAGAGTTACAACTAGAGGAGTTGCAATGAGAAGAAAGATAGAAAGGGAGATTTAGGGGAGTAGGATGCCTTCAAGGAGAAGAATGGTAGAGATTTCTACAACAATAGAAGCTACAAGTAGGATAGATGGGGTAGTGGAGTCCTTAAGGGAAGTGCAACTGAGGATATATTCCCTAGAAGGAGATAGGAGAACAAGTAGAGTCCATGAAAGAGATGATAGTGAAAGTGAAAGAGGAGTAGAGATGGTAGGAAAATAAGGTGAAATTATACATATAGAGATGGATGCAAGAGAAAGAATCTCGATAAGAGCTATCTCCAATATTTGGAAAGGATTGAGGGTGAAGCTACCAAGCTTCTTGAGAAGTTTGGAACTAGATGAGTTAGATTAGTTGATAGAAATGGAGGAATACTTCAAGTATGAAAAGGTAGAAGACCCTAGAAGGGTGAAGGTTTCCCAAACAAAGATAAAAGGACATGCAACACTTTGATGGAAGGAGGTGAAAGTTGAGAGAAGAATAAATGGTAGAGATGAAATTACTAGATGGGATCGAATGATGAGTAAGATAGCCAAATTTTTGCTAGGTGACTATTAGCTTGAGCTACTCAAGGAAATGTAGAAATTATAGCAAAGAGAACTTAGTGTGAAGGCCTTTATAGAAGAATTTTATAAATTTTCCATCAGGTTAGGCCATAATGAGTTAGACCATTAAAAGGTAGCCTGATATGTCAATAGATTGAGCATGAATATACAAGATGAGTTACATATGATGAATTTGTGAATAGTTGAAGAGGCCTATTAGTACACCCTAAAGGATAGAAAAAAATAGAAAGAAGGTAACAAGGAACAACCAAAGGCACAAATAGATTTAATAGGGGTAGAAGATATTTTCAAAGAACAATCATGAAAAAAATGCCATCCCTTCCAAGATCAAGAAGCATACTAAAGAAACTAGAGGAAGACCTTACCCTATGAGAGGTAGGGGTGGACTTGGAAGAGGTTGAGGTAGAGGTTTTCAAGAAACTTATTTTACATGTGGACAATCAAGACATAAATTTTACAAATTCCTTTAATGTAGGCTAGAAGGATCATGGAGGACAAAAGATGCAAGTGCACATGAAACCAAACGAGATGTAAAATCCAAAGGGTCTATTAGTTAACTAAATGAACTTGAGAAGTAATAAACATTTATGATGAAGATGATTTTTTTGAAATGAACAAAAAGAGAAAATGAACATGTTCAAAGGAGAAATTTGTTTAGGATGGTACGCAAGGTAGGTGGTAAATATTTTAGATCATAATAGATAGTGGGAGCACTGATAATTTAGTCACAATTAAAATGGTAGACATAATGGGGTTGAAAAGGATAGTGTTAGGAAAAGGGTATTGTATACCTTGCATAAGAAAGAAATATTTTAATTATGTAAAATAAATATTTATTTGTGGTGCATCTTTAGTGATGTGTTTAGATACATTAAATATTTATTTGGGCTCACTTGTAAATTTGTATGGGACATTGGTTAGATATTTTATGTGTGGGAGAAAAAGAATAAATATTTAATATTTATGAGAAATACTTAATTTTGGGGTCAATGGTTTTGTGCTCTCATGATTTTGAGACACATGGTTTTGATAATACCATAGTTGTATTTGTGTGAGCTTGATTTTATAAAAGCAAGCACATGGATATTGGTTTAGGTTGGTTGTCATTTATATTGAGCTCTCTTGTAAATGCATATGTGAAGCATGGTATGGGAAGTGTGGATTTCATGGTTAACCATTTTTCTTGGACACATGGAGGATGCATTGGAGGTGCTTGATGCTTTAGAAGTGCTCATGAAAGATTTGTATGTGCATTGTAATGTTTTCATTGATGAATAATACATTGAGTGTGGGTGCTTTTGGAGGTTGGTTTTTCCCTCATGAGGGTTTTCCTAGGGTATATCTTGTGTTATCTTTTGATATGTCTTTTGATCTTTGCATTATGGTTATTTTGTAATCTTGCATGCATCATTTTCTCTCATAGGCTTATGTAGGAAATGGTTTGATCAATTAGGTTAAATTTCCTAACAAGTGCTATTAGAGCTTTGGTTATGGTTGAGGGAGGTGTGAGCTCCCTAGTTTTGTTTAACCTTTGTTTGAGTAGATCTAGTACATAGTTGAAGCCATCGCAATGTTGAAAATATTTGAGACATTTCAAGGTATAAGGGTTTTGTACAAGTTGTGGTTTTGTAGAATTGGTGTTTTGAGATTTGTAGATTTGTGATTATTTTTATAGCTCTAGGTTTTTTTTTAATGCACCTAGTAAACTTTTTAACGTGACCAGTGATGCTGGTGCGACACACCCTCCGGCTCCACACAATGCTTTTGCCCAGAGCTATGAACTAATGAGGTCACAACATGGGGGACCTCATCCCCAAGAAAGAACACTACAAACCCATGAGCTCGTTGGCCCAGTAGGGGTTTGAACTCTGGTGGCTGCCACTACAACCGAGTGACCTAACCACCAAACCACGCCCTTATCGGCTTATAGCTCTGGGGTTTGAAAAACATTTGAGAAAAAGGTTTTTATTTGTGTTTAATAGGAGGGTCTGATGGAGGAAGTTACATAAATAACCTCTTGGAACAAAACATAGCTTGCCATTAGATCCACAAGGCTTGAGACATGAATATTGATATAAATTTTTCCATATTTTGGCCACTAGGGCATAAATAAATAAAAATTCCCCCTCCCTTGGTTTGACCGTATGACCATACACTCATCTAGTCTGCAGATTTGAAAAATAAAATTAATATCTAGAAAAAATATCTTATGTAGAGACTTAAAAAATGATAGGTATGGGGCCATCCATTGGTGCAGACCCCCCATCATGGTAGCTATAGTACAGAGGTTTAATGCCTAGGACAACTAGTAGGATAAACAATATGGGAGGTTGGAAGAAGTTTGTTAGCAATCGGCCATGCCTAGGATGGTAGAGCCCTTAGCCCTTAATCCTAGACCCCAATCAGGCTAGCTAAAAACATAGCCCTGTAGGCTTCTAAAAGAACTTTAAAAATATTAAAACTAATTTTATATGCATTTTGGGTCCAACATTTTAAAGTTTAAACTTGAAGATTAAAACAAATGTAAAATAGTTTGGAATTCGTTGCTTAGTTCTAGCTTATGCACCACCTCTACACACCACTATCATCTAAGCACAACCTAGTTACTACTACTTGTGCAATGATGACATCATCAACTATATAGACTATATGGATAGGTCTTTAGGGTCTCTTCTATCCCTCAGAGTCCATTTTCTTCTATGAGACATAAGTTTCACCCAAGGTATCTAATTTTTAACTTCTTATAGGCATAATAAATCTCTCTCTAAGCACTATGTAGTGGTATAAGTTTGGTCATCATATTTTTCTAATTATGTTAGAATTTGGTGCTTGAAGCTAGGAATTGCTCTGAAATGGTTAATTGGGCATAACTTGAGAATACAAAATCATATTTTAGATTTTAAATAGCCAATGGAGAGAAATTTTAGTGTACTACATAGTGGATTAGGTGGTTTTTCACTTATATGAGAAGAGAGATGATTGTACTTGTTTTAGCACTTGTAGGAACCGTAGATTTAGGGTGTGATTATGTGAGCATCTGGATGAATAGGTGGGCAAAAACTTGTGGGAGTGCATGTTTTTATGAGACCAATATGATGGTATAATAGGTTATTATTTTTTATGATTCCTGATGTAGATTTACAAGTATTTTCAAAGTGTTGACTTTGATGGAGGTAAGTACACAGGTTGTCTTTTGGTTTGAGGACATGGTTGATACATGTATGAGACTAGGAGTCTTGATTCAATGGGATTTGGGTATAGCTATAGTGATGGTGATAATTATGGTTTCATGGATATGAATTGGCATGACATGGTCATGTATGTAATTGACAGGTTTGGGTTGTGATGTTAAATTGATTAATGTTTATAGGTGATAGTGTGGTTTAGTTTTAGGAGGTTGTTTGTATCTCCTAGATGCTTTATTGGTTCCTTGACTATAGTTACTCATTTGTGGACTTTTTTAGAAAATTAGATCTAGGGTTGATATAGTCTGAGTCTTAAGGTCTACAGGTTATCTTCTTTGTTATCTCAGGTTTTAGGTTACTGATGTGATGATAAGTTAAATGCATGTTGCATTGGATTGAGATCTATGAGTTATGTAGTTTTTGGGTAGGCAGAACTCATTGATTGCAGTGGGATGAATTAGATGGGGACTATCTATATCCACAAGATCAGTTTAGTGTTGATGAAAATTTTGTTATCTGACCTTGTTTGTGGTCATTTGTGCATTAGCATGTTGCATTGGGATGAGATGATGGATGATTAGAGTTCTTGGATAGTTAGTTTTTGGGACTTGTAGCATGTTTTTCACAAAGTCATGGATAGCTTGGTTACATAGTTTAGTGTGAGATTTTGACAATGATGCTTTTGTTGTTTATCTTCTTGGATTATATATCTCGGTTCTAGTTATTCTCTAGAGTTGTTGGTATTATAGTTAAATGTGTGTGGACCACATGGGTGATCTTTATCTAGGAGATGGTTATCACAATTTAATGGATAGATTAGTATCATGGTTTAGTGGGAGATTTGGAAGTGATGTGTATTCATCACCTAGTGATGGATGATCTTGTGTAGTGGTTCTAAGTTTCATGGAGAGGCTCTTGGATCATGATTCTTGTATGTAGTGAAAGTGCTTTGACATCCTAAGTTTTATTGTTAGGAGATGGTATCTTTATGTGATTGGAGATGTTGACATCTTAGTTAGCCATGGAGGACTCTTGGAGTCTTTGGTTGAGGTGTCATCTTTGACATGTGATCCTTATTTAAGAGGATATTTGGTATTGTGTCTTGGTTTACTCTTGATTCTAGATTAGCGTGTTGGCATGATACAAGTTCTCTTGAGAGTAGGATATGTTCATTGGAGCATGTAATCTCCTAGAAGGAGATATTAGATCATGATGTCATGTTGGGTTCCTAATTTTTTAGTTGGAGCTATGATATTGTCTAGTTAGTTCTCTTGGTATTAAGTACATTGATCTTTTGCTTGGAGATACATGCTAGTGTTGTGTTGCATTTGGAGTTTAGCATGGATTGAACAGTTGTTTGTGATCATGGATACTTAGAGACTTAGGTGAGGCTAGAGTTTTCTTGGGTTTAGAGAAATTTATTGAGATGGTTATTCTATGGGAGCCTTCACCTAGATATGGATGTGAGTTCATGATAGATCTGGGAGGAGATTATTCTTGAAGAGAGTCCTTATGGCTTGGTGTATCCTGAAGGAGCATTATCATTCCCCAATAATGGTCTACTTGATGGATAATCATTTGATAGGTATTTCCCATGTTGGGAATTAAGGTGTCTCAACCTTTACAAATTCCTAGCATTATTTGTTTAATTGTATATTTGTTTATTGCTTAATATTGTATTTAATTGTGCATTCAGTTTGGTTACTTAGTTGAGGTGGCACAGTGACATGTCATCTTACTTGGAATGTGACTTGGATGGTCAAGTCAAACCTACATGGATTTGGGCAACCCATTTGAGGTGGCACTATTATGCCATGTGTCAGCATCTTGTGGTATGTGGAAGAGGATATTCCATATGACATAATCTATGACACGTAAGAGCCAAGTTTGGAGATTCCTATGACAAGTGATGAAAAGTGTTGGTGAGTATCTTTGCATGAGGGAAAGGCATCTTTAGGTGCCCGAGTTGGGCTATGACAAGTTGTAAGAGTAATATGCTATATTTAGCATTGTATGATGGATTCTCTTACAACATTTAAGGTTTTTATATTGAGAAAATCTATGACAACTGTAAGATGTGTAAGAGCATCTATCCTAGTCTATTTTTATTCTTGGAGCACTCCATGTTGGGAAAGTCAAATCTTTCATGCATGACAGATGTAATGGATGTAGTTGTAGCAAGGACAAGTATCCTTTGATGTGGGATAATGGCCATGTGGCTAAGGTGGATGTCTATCCCAAGATGCTTCCAGAATATGCCTTGTAATCTCTATATATTGTATAGTTTGGAGTTGTAGTTACATAGTGTGTTTACAGGTACTGTTATGCTATAGGAATAACTCCAAAATTGACATTTGAAGACTCTTGGAAGAACTTGCATTGCAAGAGTATTGTAAACTGTAACTATTTTAGATAATACATTGTGCAGGTTTTAGAGTGTGGGATTTTTCACCTGAAAAGGTTTTCCCCATGATACATCTTGTGTCTACTTCTCTCTATCTACATTCTTGTATTGTGTTTGCTTCTGTAATATCTCTAATATAAGTTTAATATTGCTGCAATTGTAAGGGTTAAAATGAATTTGCATACCTCACCCCTCATTAGTTTAGTTTAGGAAGCGATTTCCACACACCTAGCTTCCTTTCATCCCATTCTCATGTGCATGGATCTTGAGCTATGTTAGTTCTAGAGGGCTCATTTGAGGAGTTTTTGGCATGTTTATCTCCTTGTGCATATGAGTTTGACTTATGATGTCATATATGAGGATTTAGGAGATGTTTATTGGACTAATTCTTGGTTTTGGGAATGGATTTGGGTTTGATCTTCCTTTGGTTAGAGAGGCTTACATCCTAGTTGGTCTATTGATTCACATTATATGTCCAGCCTTGGGGTTGAATGATTGGATGTTGTTAAGGCTTTTCACTCGGGGTTTTGTGGAGGAGATCTAACTTGACATAACTTAGCACTTTGAGGTGTTGGTAGAAAGACCTGGTATGAGATATGATTTACATGTTTTCTCTATTTGTTCTATGGCTACTTCCTAGAGGTTCATGTTCACATGGTTTGTTATGGTGGACTTGGGAGAGTTATGGTGACATGTTGTGGGGGAGTATGTAGCAATTGGAGTTGCATGTGTAGATCATTGTGATTGTTCTTTGTTACTACATGGTATGAATATTAGACACACCTTGGTATGCATGTTGATTAGTAGACTTGGTATACCTTGATCTATTTTAGATTTGACATTACCCATGCAGTGGGAGTTCTTGGACATGTATGTTCTCCATTGATAGGTTTTATACAAGAAGCTTGTGATTGAAGTTTATGGGTTTGATATGTTTTTGGCATGAGTTTACTAAGTTATTGGATATCTTTTAAGGTATGGATGCTTGGGTGTATTAGTATTTGTTGTGGGTGCTATTTCTAGTCATGTGGGTTTTTTCCTTGGAAATATCTTGGAGCCTTTGTTATCACTTGGATTTGATGCTTATTTGATGCTTGTGTTCTTTGCATTGGTGCATCTTCACCTTGGATTGTTCCTTTTCTACTATAGGTGGCATGTTGGAGGATGAGAGGAGTTCTTTCTTGAGATGGTCACAAATTATTGTAGATATCTTGTTGGAGCACAAGAGCATGTTGAAGATTTATTTGGTTTCATGGATGTCTATGATGACGTATTTCATTGATTGACCCTTATGTAATGTATACAACAAATGGGAGAATGTTAGGAAAAAAGGTGTTGCACACCTTGCACAAAAAAGAAATATTTTAATTATGTAAGGGTATGTGTAGGATCATCATGGGCCAAATAGTGGCAATAGGAAAAAAATCGCGTTTTTACTTAGCCAAATTCGTGACTTGGCAAAGTTTGACTTTGAAACAAATATCTATTTTGGTTTGGATACCAAACCAAAACGGATATCCATTTTGAGAACAGATATCTGTTTTGAGAACGGATATCCGTTTTCAAAAAGGATATCTGTTTTGAGAACGGATATCTGTTTTCAAAACAGATATCTGTTTTCTAGAAAAAATTTGGAAAAAGGCCTTTTAGTCTTTTTGAAAATATACCTCTTAAGTCTTGGATCTCCCATCAATATATGAACCTCCTTAAAGACTGTTTCTAGTGAAGGAGGAGGGCAAATAAACATTGGTAACTTCTTTACACATTAATCCATAAGGATTTGTTAAACACTAAGAATCATCACTAATGAATTACTCAAATAATCAATAATAAAATATTCAGTTTTGTTCATCATGTGAAATAATCACTTTTAGACTATGTTCCAATATTTCAGGGATAGGAATAGTGGGGCAGCAAGGGATGTGTTTCGGGGCATTTTGGATTTCATGCCCTAAATTGCTTTACCCAATCCTTCATATGATTTGATTCATGATACATGGTTTGAGAAGGATACACATGATATACCCTTACCCTCTAGTGATAAAATTATGAATGATACTTTATGTGGTGAAGCTACACCTTCGTTAATCCTTCATGACATTGTTATTCCTTGTGATGATGATGTCCTTCATGTGATATGCTAGGACATAATGTAAAGTTAACATGGCATGAACTCTCTTGGAAGGGTAAGCATGGACTATAAGAACATTGAACTAGTTGGATCTGTTAAGCTCGCCATTTATGAAAGAACCTTAAAGGTTAACCTTAATTAGGTAAGGTTATGTTTCAGTGTGGTTGTTTGTGCAACAATGTGTAAATTAATGTTACCGAAGGATAAATCTAACTATACTAACATTTTAATAACCATGAGAGCTGGGACTAACAATTAGACTAAAAACTTGACAAACAATACAACTTGGACACATGTAGGACTTGGAAAATGGAAAACAATATAATTAAATGTGGAAAACAATGAAAAAGTGGTATTAGTTGCACCTATATAGAGAAGTGGTTTAGAGGTTGGTTAGGGGAATTATTTAGGGTTTAGAGGTTTAGGGTTGCTCATGTTTAGGGGTTTAGGGTTTACAGTTTAAAGAGAGATAGAGAGAGGGGATTGAAAGAGTTTGGGAGAGATAGAGGAGACAGAGGGGAGAGATAGGGAGATAGAGAGTGAGAGACATGTCCAAAGACATAGAGAGAGAGAGAGGTAGAGGGATGATAGAGATAGGGAGATAGAGGTTTAGGGTTGCTTGGGTTTAGGGGCATTATTTAGGGTTTAGGGTTTAGGGTCTTGAGGTTAGGGGTTAAGGTTTAGAGGTCTAGGGTTTAAGGTTTAGAGAGAGATAAAGGACCAATAGGGAGATATAGAGGAGTCCGAGGGGAGAGATAGGGAGATAAAGAGTGAGGGACATGGCAAGAGACATAGTGAGAGAGATTGAGAGGTAGAGGGACAAAGGTGATAGGGAGATAGTGGTTTATGGTTACTTGGGTTTAGGGTTTAGGGGTTTGGAGTTTAGGGTTTCTCAGGTTCAGGGGTTAGGGTTTAGGGACATTATAATTTAGGGTTTAGGATTTATTATTTAGGGGTTAGGGGTTAGGTTTAGAGGTTTAGGGTTTTGGATTTAGGGTTTATAGAGAGAGGAATGATAGGGAGATATAGAGGAGTCTGAAGGGAGAGATAGGGAGAAAAAGAGTGAGGAACATGGCCAGAGACATAGGGAGAGAGATTGAGAGGTAGAGGGACAAAGGTGGTAGGGAAATAGGGGAGAGATAGGGAGATAGCGGTTTAGGGTTACTTGGGTTTAGGGTTTAGGGGTTTAGGGTTTCTCAGGTTTAGGGGTTAGGTTTAGAGGTTTAGGGCTTTGGATTTAGGGTTTATAGAGATAGAGGAATGATAGGGAGATAGAGAGAGGAGATCGATGAGAGAGATAAGGATATAGAGAGTGAGGCACATGGCCAAGGACATAGGGAGAGAGATCAAGAGAGGTAGAGGGATGAGAGAGATAGGGA
Organism: Cunninghamia lanceolata; assembly: GCA_027924645.1. Lineage (NCBI taxonomy): Eukaryota > Viridiplantae > Streptophyta > Pinopsida > Cupressales > Cupressaceae > Cunninghamia > Cunninghamia lanceolata. Next base: position 10,110,458 of record BSBN01000703.1, on the reverse strand, counting down.
GATATAGGTTTAGAGTTGATTAGATTTAGGGTGTACCTGGGTTTAGGGTTTCTCAATTTTGTAGATAGCTAGATAGAAAGAGAGAGGAGATAGATAGGGAGAGATGGAGGTGACAAAGGGGAGAGATAAGGAGATAGAGATTGAGTGAGATGTCTAGAGAAATAGGGAGAAGGATTGAGAGGTAGAGCTCGATGATAGAGATAAGGAGATAAGGGAGAGATAGGAGATAGAGTTTAGGGTTGCTCGCATTTAGGGTTTAGGGTTTAGGGGTTCAGGGTTAAGGTTTAGGGGCATTATTTAGGGTTTAGGGTTTATGGTTTAGGGGTTAAGGTTTAGAGGTTTAAGGTTTAGTGTTTAGAGAGAGAGGACAATTAGGGAGATATAGAGTAAGGGACATGGCCAAAGCATAGGGAGAGAGATTGAGAGGTAGAGGAATGATAGTGATGGGGAGATAGTGAGATAGGGAGATAGAGAGATAGAGGTTTAGGGTTTCTTGGGTTTAGTGTTTAGGATTTAGGGGTTAGGGGTTAGGGGTTAGGGTTTAGGGGTTAGGTTTAATCATGTGTTAATACAGGTTGTGGAGTGAGAAATGGGTGGTATGGGAGATTGGAAGACTAGTTTAAAGTTGGACTGATGGATATAAGTCACAGCTAAAGGTTCAAAGGCTTGTCAAAAGTGGAGTGATCGGAGCATCAGTATAAGAATTTTTGAGTTGGTCGATAGTGTTTATCTTGTCGATAGGAAGAATGTATATGATTTGATGTTATTTGGGACTTTGAGAAGGTTTCTTAAAGCTGATTAAGCTTTAATCTATTTGAACTATGGGTTTTGATGGGTATTTCACCGTGTTTTGAGAGCTTCCACTGTGTGCTCTGCATCAGACCAATAGGGAGATATAGAGGAGTCCAAGGGGAGAGATAGGGAGATAAAGAGTGAGGGACGTGGCAAGAGACATAGTGAGAGGGATTGAGAGGTAGAGGGACAAAGGTGATAGGGATATAGGGGAGAGATAGGGAGATAGTGGTTTATGGTTACTTGGGTTTAGGGTTTAGGGGTTTGGGGTTTAGGGTTTCTTAGGTTTAGGGGTTAGGGGTTAGGGTTTATGGGCATTATAATTTAGGGTTTAGGATTTATTGTTTAGGGGTTAGGGGTTAGGTTTAGAGGTTTACGGTTTTGGATTTAGGGTTTATAGAGAGAGAGGAATGATAGGGAGATATAGAGGAGTCTGAGGGGAGAGATAGGGAGATAAAGAGTGAGGGACATGGCCAGAGACATAGGGAGAGAGATTGAGAGGTAGAGGGACAAAGGTGGTAGGGAAATAGGGGAGAGATAAGGAGATAGTGGTTTAGGGTTACTTGGGTTTAGGGTTTAGGGGTTTGGGGTTTAGGGTTTCTCAGGTTTAGGGGTTAGGGGTTAGGGTTTAGGGGCATTATTTAGGGTTTAGGATTTAAATTGTTTAGGGGTTAGGGGTTAGGTTTAGAGGTTTAGGGTTTTGGATTTAGGGTTTATAAAGAGAGAGGAATGATAGGGAGATAGAGAGAGGAGACCGAGGAGACAGATAAGGAGATAGAGAGTGAGGCACATGGCCAGGGACATAGGGAGAGAGATCAAGAGAGGTAGAGGGATGATAGAGATAGGGAGATAGGGGTGAGATAGGGAGATATAGGTTTAGAGTTGATTGGATTTAGGGTGTACCTGGGTTTAGGGTTTCTTAGTTTTGGAGATAGCTAGATAGAAAGAGAGAGGAGACAGATAGGGAGAGATAGAGGTGACAAAGGGGAGAGATAAGGAGATAGAGAGTGAGCGAGATGTCTAGAGAAATAGGGAGAAGGATTGAGAGGTAGAGCCCGATGATAGAGATAGGGAGATAAGGGAGAGATAGGAGATAGGGTTTAGGGTTGCTCGTATTTAGGGGTTAGGGGTTAAGGTTTAGGGGCATTATTTAGGGTTTAGGGTTTATGGTTTAGGGGTTAAGGTTTAGAGGTTTAGGGTTTAGTGTTTAGAGAGAGAGGACCAATAAACATTTTGAAGATGAATTGAAGACAAGTTTGAATGAAATTAATGTTAAGAAACTCTATTTTTGTAGATTTTACTATTTTCCTACTATTTCTTTATTTAGTATAGCCCTGTATGGATGTGTTAGGGCCTAAGAGAAATTATAATTGAAAGCTAGTGGAATCTACTTTCTTGTGTTTTAGGTGCCAATAAGGCCAATAAGGACACTGGGGGCACATTATAAACATAAAAAACTTACATCTTGGGGGGAGGTACCAATAAGGTCAATAAGGATACTATTTTAGTTGGGTGTGTGTGTATGCAAATCCCATTTATGGCCAAGAAGCTCTCTATTTACTATTATTCAACTCTCGTTGATAGGAGGTTGGCTCTACAACTATTACAATTTGTGTATGAAACCTAGATGCCTATAAGATCATATATATATGTATGTATGTATGTATGTAAATCCTATTTATGGTCAAGTAGCTCTCTATTTACTATCATTGAACTCTCATTGATAGGAGGTTGGCTCTCTTACTATTGCAATTCAATCCATTTGTAATGATGCCTCTATCATGTTGAGTTAGAGCCTATCTCTGCATCAAGTTAAAATCATGAATATGACAACACCATACAATCCTCATTGGCCAATTAAAATGCACAAAACAATCATACAAGATAGTCATTCATGAAATTACTATACAAAGAGGGTTTATAAGTTGCATTAGGGTTTGTATAAATGATCTAATGGATTTATAAGGTTGTCAAACACCAAAATGGATGATTTATATGAGTTTTGGGACTCTCATAGTCCATGTACAACTTGCCCTTTATGATTGTTAAAAAGATACATATGGCTATCCAAAAACTACCTTTTATGACTATCCTAAAACAACATCATGTATATGCTCATAAAAGCCATCAAACTCTATGAATAAACTCATCATTGGATAAGGAGTGGAAGGATAAAGTCACATTCCCAAAACCTCTTAAAATCACATGTCTCCCCTTATGAAAACTAGGGTCTTTGCCGATACATTGTTCCGTAAGAGTAAAAACCTTGCTAGGTGCCATATTTTTTATTTTGCTCATCGTGGGGTCGAATGGACTACGCCAACGCGTCAGGGTGGGTGGGTAAATGCTATTGGAGGTCTCGTTTCATGCACCAAGCATCCCAGTCATTCCGTGCAAGAGGCTACCAGCAAAGTCCCTTAAGATCCCTAAGACCAAAAATGTGCCAAACTTTGACGGAGCAGTTCTCAGAATTTGTGATAGCTGGGAATTTGTGTTTGGACCTACAAGTGCACATGGGGTCTGTCGATAATAACGTCTCTCATTTTTGGTCAACTCCATTCCGTTTGACCGTGCCAAAATCAAATGCATTGTTGTAAAATACTTCAATTTGATGTAGTGGAAAGGTTCTAGGTGTGACATTTTTCATCTATAGCTCGTGGCGTCGAACGAACTATACCAACACATTGGGGTGGGCGGGTAAATGCTATTGGAGGTCTCATTTTGTGCACCAAGCGTCCCAGTCCTTCTGGGCAAGAGGCTACCGGTAAAGTCCCTTAAGATACCTGAGACCAAAAATGTGCCAAACTTTGATGGAATGGTTCTCAGAATTTGTGATAGCTGGGAATGTCATGTTTGGACCTATAGGTGCACGTGGGGTCCATCAATAATAACCTCTCTCATTTTTGGTCAACTCCATTCTGTTTGACCGTGTCGAAATCAAATGCATTATTACAAAATGCTTGAATTTGATGCATTGGAAAGGTGCTAGGTGTGACATTTTTCATTCCATAGCTCATGGGCTTGAATGGACTGCACTAATGTGTTGGGGTGGGTGGGTAAATGCCAATGGAGGTCTCATTTTGTGCGCCAAGAGTCCCAGTCGTTCCGGGCAAGAGGCTACCAACAAAGTCCCTTAAGATCCCTGAGACCAAAAATGTGCCAAACTTTGACGGAGCAGTTCTCAGAATTCATGATAGCTGGGAATGTTGTGTTTGGACCTACAAGTGCACATGGGGTCCGTTGATAATATCCTATCTCTTTTTTGGTCAACTCCATTCTGTTTGACCATGCCAAAATCAAACACATTGTTGCAAAATGCTTCAATTTGATGCAGTGGAAAGGTGCTAGGTGTGACATTTTTCATTCCATAGCTCGTGGGGTCGAACGGACTACGCAAACCCGTCGGGGTGGGCGGGTAATTGCCAATGGAGGTCTCATTTCATGCGCCAACCTCCCAATCATTCTGGGCAAGAGGCTACTAGCAAAGTCCCTTAAGATCCCTAAGACCAAAAATGCACCAAACTTTGATGGAGTAGTTCTTGGAATTTGTGATAGCTGGGAGTGTTGTGTTTGGACCTATAGGTGCACACGGGGTCTGTCGACAATAACTTCTCTCATTTTTGGTCAACTCCATTCTGTTTGACCATGCCGAAATCAAACGCATTGTTGCAAAATGCTTCAATTTGATGCAGTAGAAAGGTGCTAGGTGTGACATTTTTCATTCCATAGCTCATGGGGTCGAATGGACTACACCAACGTGTCGGGGTGGGTGGGTAAATGCTATTGGAGGTCTCATTCCATGCGCCAAGCATCCCAGTCCTTCCAGGCAAGAGGCTACTGGCAAAGTCCCTTAAGATCCCTGAGACCAAAATGCACCAAATTTTGACGAAGCAGTTCTTAGAATTTGTGATAGCTTGGAATGTTGTGTTTGGACCTACAAGTGCATGTGGGGTTTGTTGACAATAAACTCTCTCATTTTTGGTCAACTCCATTCTGTTTGACCGTGCTGAAATCAAACGCATTGTTGCAAAATGCTTCAATTTGATGTAGTGGATAGGTGTTAGGTGTGACATTTTTCATTCCATAGCTCATGGGGTTGAACAGACTGTGCCAACACATCAAGGTGAGAGGGTAAATGCTAGTGGAGGTCTCGTTTCGTGCGCCAAGCTTCCCAGTCATTTCGAGCAAGAGGCTACCGACAAAGTTAAAAGTTACTAGGATTGAAATTTTGCATTCCACAGGTCCTGGGGTCAAACAGATTATGCCAACACATCAGGGTGGGTGGGTAAATGCTAGGGGAGGTCTCATTTTGTGTGCAAAGCATCACAGTCATTCCAAGCTATAAGCTATCAGTAAAGTCACTTTGCTGGTAGCTTACAGCTCAAAAGGACTGGGAGCCTTGGCACATAAAATGAGACCTCCCCTAGCATTTACTCACCCACCCCGATGTGTTGGCACAATCTATTTAGACCCAGGACTTGTAGAATGCAAAATTTCAATCCTAGTAACTTTTGACTTTGTCGGTAGCTTATAGCTCAGAACGACTGGGACGCTTGGTGCAAAAAATGAGACCTCCACTGGCATTTACCTGCCCACCCTAACTCGTTGGTGCAGTCCATTCGACCCCACAAGCTATGGAATGAAAAATGTCACACCTAGCACCTTTCTGCTGCATCAAATTGAAGCATTTTGCAACAATGCATTTGATTTCAGCATGGTCAAATGGAATGGAGTTGACCAAAAATGAGAGAGGTTATTGTCGACGGACCTCATGTGCACCTGTAGGTCTAAACACAACATTCCCAGCTATCACAAATTTTGAGAACTACTCCATCAAAGTTTGGCGCATTTTTGGTCTCAGGGATCTTAAGGGACTTTGCCAGTAGCCTCTTGCCCAGAAGGACTGGGATGCTTGGTGCATGAAACGAGACCTCCAGTAGCATTTACCTGCCCACCTCGATGTGTTGGTGTAGTCCGTTCGACTCCACGAGCTATGGAATGAAAAATGTCACACCTAGCACCTTTCCACTGCATCAAATTGAAGCATTTTGCAACAATGCATTTGATTTCGGCATAGTCAAACAAAATGGAGTTGACCAAAAATGAGAGAGGTTATTATCGACAGACCCCACGTGCACCTGTAGGTCCAAACACAACATTCCCAGCTGTCACGAATTCTAAGAACTGCTCCGTCAAAGTTTGGCGCATTTTTGGTCTCAGGGATCTTAAGGGACTTTGCTGGTAGCCTCTTGCCTAGAACGACTGGAACACTTGGCGCACGAAATGAGACCTCCACTAGCATTTACCCACCCATCTCGACGCGTTGGCACAATCCATTCAACCCCATGAGCTATGGAATGAACAATGTCACACCTACCACCTTTCCACTGCATCAAATTGAAGTATTTTGCAACAATGCGTTTGATTTCGGTATAGTCAAACGAAATGGAGTTGACCAAAAATGAGAGAGGTTATTGTCAATGGACCCCATGTACACCTGTAGGTCCAAACACAACATTCCCAGTTGTCACAAATTTTGAGAACTCCTTCGTCAAAGTTTGGTGCATTTTTGGTCTCAGAGATCTTAAGGGACTTTATCGGTAGCCTCTTGCCTGGAACGACTGGGATGCTTGGTGGATGAAACGAGACCTCCACTGGCATTTACCCGCCCACCCCGACGCGTTGGCGTAGTCTGTTCGACCCCACAAGTTATGGAATAAAAAATGTCACACCTAGCACCTTTCCACTACATCAAATTGAAGCATTTTGCAACAATGCGTTTGATTTCGGCATGGTCAAACGGAATGGAGTTGACCAAAAATGAGAGAGGTTATTGTCAATGGACTCCACATACACTTGTAGGTCCAAACACAACATTCCCAGCTATCACGAATTCTAAGAACTGCTCTGTCAAAGTTTGGCACATTTTTGGTCTCAGGGATCTTAAGGGACTTTGCAGGTAGCCTCTTGCCTGAAATGACTGGGACGCTTGGCGCACAAAATGAGACCTCTATAGGCATTTACTCACCCACCCCAATGCGTTGGCATAGTCTGTTCAACCCCATGATGAGAAAAACAAAAATATTGTTCTAGTTGACACATTCTCAATCATTGACATGGATGTTATCTTAGTACCATTCCTTTAGGCACAATATGAGCTTCCAAGGGAAGGCACAATTGTGAGGTTGGAGATAATGAAAAGTGCACCTCATTCACAATCATGTTTTACTTGTCTTCAATGATGATTCCTTGATTCAACTTAATCCTTTGATAATACATTTTAACCTCCTTGTCAAAGCGCACTTTCAAGGTTGCTTGAGCAAGAGCCAGCGCTTCAACATCTAGGCACACTTTTGGTGTTCTAGAAGCATGAACTAGCAACTCAAATAGTAAGGCACTCATTCTAGGTTGTTTGTTCAATAATTGGCGCCTTGTATTCTTTGGACATTCTTTCAACTTGTGGAGACAACCTCAACTTGCAAGATCAATTCATTATCAAGGTGCATATCCAAAGTCATAGAGATATGAAGTGGTGCCTCACTAATCTAGGTGCACATTTGATGGTGTAGAGAGGTAGATGTGCGCCCAAGTCATCATTTGATGCCTTCAATAACTATAAACTCCTTTGATGATGCATTTTATCCTTCCAATTCAATATCTAGCCTTAGGTGCACATTTTAGGTTGATCAATCATAATCTAGCGCCCTAAGTACCAAGGCACACTTTTAGGTTAGTTTGATCAAGGATTAGTGCCTTCACTTCTAGGTGCAAGTTTGGAGTTGAAATACATCAAAATAACAAGTTTATTCATCACTTCATATTGTCACATGTTGTAAGCCATGTATGTGAAGATGTAAACATAGTATTGGTGACATGAGCAACACTACTACATATTCTTAAGTGTTGTAAATATGCATCTTCTTATTTAATCATGTGTTGTAAATGAAGGAATGCAATGATTGCAATATGTGCACAAAATGGAATTTTTGATAAGGATTGAAAGGAAATGTTAAGAAAATGCAATTGGCAGGTGTAAATCCAAAGCGTGGAAGCATAGACAAGGCATGTGAATAGTTTGGCATGATACCTCAAAGAGATGCTATCTCATGGAATGCAATGGTTGCAGGATATGCACAAAATGGATTTTTTGAAAAGGCTTTAGAAACTTTGAAGCAAATACAATTGGAATGTTTAAAACCAAATTCCATAACCTTTGCAAGCATTCTCCCTACTTGTGCCAAATTAGGATCTTATATATACATATATGCATAATGTCATGAAAATAATTTGTATAGTGTATATATCAAGCCATATAGGCATGTACAAATAAAACCATATGGGTATATACAATGATATACATCGATAACATACAAAAGTATGTTTACAAAGCCAAATAGGCATATGTAACAAAATGTCCCAAAATCAAATCTCCTATGGATTGCTATCAAATAATCTATGGCTCTTGCTAGGCCATGAAGATGGTGAACCAGTCAATGACTCATCCTCTATCGCTCATCGACTAGACCTCCTCGATAGAGATTTTTGAATTTCTGCCTATTAATACAATCAAACAATGTGCACATTAATATAGAATTTAATATTCAAAATATATAACATGACATAAGTAATCAATCACTTACAGCTAATTGGTGATCCCTCTTGATCATTTGTTGTCTCTCTTCTTCTGTAGAGCTGGATGGGTAGGGGAGGTGACGTCCTGTGAGAAGCATGAACAAGCAAATTTAAGTAAATCCCAATTCTTTGCCAACGGACACTCTGCAACGTCCATATCGCTACTACAAAATAGATATCCATTTTATTATGTACATTTGGATTCTAGACTAGGGATTCATTTTATTATTCTATAAACTTGTGAATTACCATCTAATTTGAATGTTTACACACTAATCCACCTAGGTATCAACTTAATAAAGATCTAGATATAAGCCATTATTTGATTTGAGTAATCTTACTTTGGACACATTTGTGAATAGGATGAACTAAATGCTGAATGTACTGCTCTAAGGCTTGGCATCTTTGCTCAGCTCTGATTCTACCTTCTGTCTCTTGTCTTATAATAGCTCGAGCATTATCAATTGAATCCTAAAGCTCTTCTTCTACTTGCATTCTAGTTAAAGGACCTAGATTGATTGTATTTAATGCATTTAATAAAGTTTCCAAAATTCTAAATTTAAAACAAACTCTTCATATATACAGATAGGTGCTTAAATTGGGGGACGAAGGCATGAATATGTGCCTTGTATCTAAGACATCTAGGCACTAAAATCAAACTATCTTGGTGGCAAAATGTGCCTAGGTCTTTGGACTGATCTTTAACATTTTTATAGTTCTATCTCACATTCAACCCCTCAACTCAAGAAGTCTCCTTATTTCTATGCATTCACCCTATGACTTCAAGCTGCTTTGATGGTTACGCGCCAAGGGTTTTTGTCTTTCCTATGAGATTCTAATACTTCCAAACACCTGGTAATAACTTCAAGAGTCTTATTATCCCTTAGGCGCTTATGTTGACTTCAAAGCAGCTTACTTACCCTCAACTCAAGGCACCATTTAAGATAGACTTAGACCCCATCTCACCTCAAGGCACTACTTTGGAGATCACTTAGGAGTTTGAAAATTGTGCCTTGATCTTACATAGGTGTTCACTTCTTTTTTACATCCATGCTTCTTTAAAAGATTGATGAATTACTTCTTCAATGTTAAGCGCCCACATTTTTTTTTGACATGCATTGAGGGGTTTTCTTCAAGGCACCTACTTGAGTGTATCCATAGTTGAATGGGTGCCTAGCACATTTTGAGTTATTTTAAGCATTATGATGATTTCAATCCAAGGTATGATGATCATACTACATCATTATCATGTCCCTTTTGTAAGGCGCTCATTAGAGAGCTTCGTGTATGTTATAGCGCCTTAATGCACTTAGCTCGTTTCTTATTCCTCAAATGATTTTATTTTCATGTCAAACCTTCATTCTCTCCTCCAAGATGTATTAAGATAACAATCCTCCAAACAAGGGAATGTCATGCTCATTGTATTAAGGGCGCCCAAACTCATTATATTCATCAATACCTTCCTTGGGTGGTATCAAGGTCACTCTTGGCATACTTGAGCGAAGCGAAGTGTTCATTCCAAATTGTATAGGAAGAATCCCAGCATGTTCTCTTCAAGGCACAAAAACTCATCTCTGGCCTTAAATTTGGTCATTTTGTTGGTTTAAATCAATTGGAAGTCTTCTATCATCCAAGTGCCTATGTTATGATGCCAATTGTCCCTTGGGCGCTAAAATTGAATTCTTACCTCACCATGTTCTTCAAGGCACAAAGTGGAGGTCACTCTGGAGGAAATTGGCGCCCATCTAACAAATTAGTTTTAGGCGCTAAAAATGAGTAGTTTAGATGCAAAAATGCGTCTTACCTCTTTCTTTCTAATTTTGTCATCTTGTTCCTCCTTACTCAGTGAATGAGTGTATAGAGGACTTCTTGATCAATAGCCCTTTAATATTAGGCGCCCACCTTAGATTTGTTTACAATGAAATTACCATAGGTGCCAAATTAGGTGAAGGCTTATGCATTGGGTGCTAAGGATGGTAGGCGCTAAGGATGGAGCTTCAAGTACCAATAGGTGCTATATCTTCAACTTATAACAAATACCATCTCACCTAAGGCGCACTTCCCTCATTTTTGGATTGATGTCTCTAGGGCACTTATGAAGTTCCCTTCAAATACTTTTCATCCATTATCACTCAGATGATCCTTCACAGTGCTTGGTCAAGGCGCTAACTTGGAGTGCTCTGAATAGGACATGCCACTCAAGCTAAATAGGTGTGAAATGGTGCCTTGACTTGCATAGTTTCTTACTCCACAATTTTGTCCCTAACATTATTGACCAACTTGTTTCATGCATACTTGATGTTGAGCGCTTTACTTGGGACATGCTAGATTTCCACATTTTGTATTCTCATCACCTAGGTGCCAGCATTAGATGGAAGGGTCAAGAAAATGTGCCTTACATGTTTGAATGAAGGGTGCCTAACACATTTTGTTCTTTTCCTTATTCAATTTTCATTTCTTGAGGTCCTTAATCAGCTTTCCAATCAAGGCACAATTTGATGCTCAAAGTGATTAACATTCTTTCTACAACATAGATCATCCTTCTTATGGCGCCATCAAAACTATATGGATGAGACTTAACTCTAACTCGAGTGCCCCCTAAAGACTTGTGAGTCTAGGCCCCAATTTGAGTTTGATTTGATGACTAAGGGCGCCAAATTCACTGATCAAGGTACACCACTTCCTAGGCGCTCATTCTATGCTAAGAATATCATCCTCCACTCCATACACCTCTTAGGCACTACTTTGGATGATTTCAATCCCTTCCACAAGGCAATCTTCTTTCACAGGGTGCTATATTCTAGGGTTTAAAACATCCATTCTATGTTTAAGGTACAAATTTGGGATCCAATAGATGATAGAATATGCCTTGATTCCTTTTGATGCTTTTCAAACATTTCCAAGCTTATTGTTAGGCACAAAAGGGGACCTCTGAATATTTATTATGTCCTTCATTAAGCCATGCGCCCTTTGGTGATTCTACGAGTGCAAAACAATGCCTAACACTACTGAGCCATTTTCTCGCAAAACTTTCCCAGTTCAAGTCATTCAAAGGTCAAAGCATTCATTCCTAGCAAAGGGCCATTTGAAAAAACATCATCCAGATCCCAATGTAAAGCATTGGAATTCAAAAAAAGGGGGGTCCCTATTCCTAATGGGGTGATGTGTGATTTGGTCACAACACGTACTTGATAAGAGCCCATACTTTTCACAAGGAGCCATCAATTTTTAACTAAATATTCCATTAGAAATGGATAAAAAAATGTTCCCCCAAATGAGGAAACTAGATTGTTAATTAGAATTCTATGTGTAATGTGATATGAAATAATAGATACACCTATAAATGACCAACTAACTTTAACTTCTTGTATTATTGCCTCGATGTTTCAAATATGTTGCTTCTCTTCATCCAAAACCAATGGTACAAAATTTTTCATAGATCAAGGAAACGGATATCCATTTCCAGAATGGATGTCCATTTTGAAAATGGATATCCGTTTTGAAAACGGATATCCATTTTGGAAACGGATATCCATTTTGAGATCAGATATTTGTTTTGAGTTGCTTTTACCAAAGCAAAATGGATATCCGTCTTGCTTTGGTACAAAGAAAGATGGATATCTATTTTGGTTGTTGACTTTTTATGGATTCTAACGTGTTTTCATGTTTTAGTCTCTTCTTCGAACTTCACCCTTCATGCTGATGACTTTTTTTTAATGCAAAATTGATAAAACAAAAAGGGTTTATAGAAAAAATTGTTAGCTTTCTAAAAATATAAGATTTGTTTGGTTATCATTTTATTAAATAATTATTAATAATTTTCTATATACCGTGTGTTTGAAATCCTGATGGACACATTGATTGAAAAACATCCATAACTTTCAAACCATTTCACCTTTTTGAGATCCGAAACCTGCATCACACTCTATGCTTTTCTAGCTATAGGTTAAAAAAAAAATTGAATTTTGATTTTTTTAATCAAGTTAGGTTGGCTGGAAAATTACTTTTTATTTTTTTTTAAAAAGTCACAGTAAAAAAATCATAACTAATTATTTTATTGGGAAAAAAATTCAAATAAATATGCGTCACATCTGGACATGAGTCCTCTACTTATTTTGAAAGTTTTAAAAAAATATATATATTTTTACTCATAGTTAGGTTGGCTGGACAGACACCCACTTTTTATTTTTTTATGAAAAATTTAATAGCTGTTCTTTGAAATATTCAATTTTCACTAAGTAAATTTAGTTTTAAAAAAATAAAAATAGTAGCCTATAAACTAGATTCAATTCTTTACAAATTTTGTTCTTACATCTTTTTCAAATTGTGTAGATAATCCATTCAAATTTTCACATGAACTTGATAAATTCTAATTTTCTGTATTTTCATTGCCACTTAGAGGTATAGTTTGGCCCATCATGATCCTGCACATACCCGTAAAATAAATATTTTCTTGTGGTGCATCTTTAGTGATGTGTTTAGCCACATTAAACAATTATTTGGGTCCACTTGAAAATTTGTATTGTAACCTTGGTTAAATATTTTATGTGTAAGAGACATAGGAAAAATATTTAGTATTTGTGGTAAATATTTAATTTTGGGGTCAATGGTTTTGTGCTCTCATAGTTTTGAGACACGTTGTTTAGCTAATAGAACTTGACAATTTTGTGTGAGCTTGATTCTATAAAAGTAAGCACATATTTAATGGCTGAGGTTGGCTATCATTAGTATCGAGCTCTCTTGTAAGTGTATATGTGAAGCATGGCATGGTATGTGTGGTTGCATGGTTATCCATGTTTCTTAACACACAGAGGATGCATTGGACGTGCTCAATGTTCCAAAAGTGCTCATGGAAGCTCTATAAATGTATTTTAGTGTTTTCCTTACTGAATAATACATTGACTTTGGATGCTTTTAGAGGCTAGTTTTTTCTCTCTTGAGGGTTTTCCTAGGGTATATATTGTGTTATCTTGTGATATGTCTTTTAATATTTATATTATGGTTATTTTGTAGTCTTGCATGCATCATTTTCTCTCATAGGGTTATGTTGGAAATGGTTTGATCAACCTAGTAATTTCCTAACATATAGCTCACCCAACTCCATACAAGGTTTCATCACTGCAAAATGAGCACCAAGTCTTAGTTGACCAATAATGCCTAGTAAATTTTTTAATAGGCACTTTTGAGGACAAGGTATGATGTCACATCATGCCTATGGGTGTACATCATTTTCTCTTAGGGAGACCATGGCAATTTGATGGAAAGGCAATCCATGATGGGAGTGAAAACACACACTTTGGAGAAGAATGGCCAAAAGCATACTCTTACATCATTGACAACCAAGGAAGAAAAGATGGAAAGTAGTCCAAGGACATTGCTATCAGTGATAACTTTAAGAAACCCCTCTTGAAAAAAGATATAAAATCCTAGCATATCTTCCATTTTTTTAGAAAAAAATATTAATTTCTATTGCCAAATATTTCCTTTTTTTGAAAAAAATATTTAATTTTATTGGCAAATTTTTTAAATCACTAGAAATTTGTAGAAAATCTTGGCGAATCTTGACAAAAAATAGGAAAATGCATTAATTACCATGGTGAATCCTTCCTGAAAGATAAATTTAATTCCTATACAAAAGTAAAGGCCTAAAGGTGGTAGTGATTGACTAGTTTAAGGTACATAGTGCTCGTGTCTATAATTCCTTAATTACTTAATATTTTAAATCAAACATTGAATATTTTAAATTAGCCCCAAATTATTTTTCATTACCATTGATTTTATTTATAATCTAATGGTTTGGGTTCTATTATGTAGACCAAGATGTACCTACGGAGCTCCAATGCCCATGGGGCCCGAAATTGCATTTGGGTCGTTGATCTTAATGGAGATCAATGACCCAAATGCAATTTTGGGCCCATGGGTATTGGAGCTTTGTGGGTACATTTTGGCCCACATAATTTAACCCTAGCCTTTAGATTATAAATTGAGATCAATGAACCAAATACAATTAGGGCTCAATGGGCATTAAAGCTCCATGGGTACATTTTAACCCATGGAATACAACCACAACTATTAGATTATAAATTAAATCAATGATGGGGATTTAAAATTAGTGATATGGCCCTAAAGTAACCAATAATTATATAATATTATTGGTGAATTAATTTCATTTCCTACTAAAACTTATAAAATTTAGGCAAATATGATTTAATTAGGTATCAAATATTGTGGCAAATTTTTGAGCTTAAAATTTTAATAAAATAAATATTCTGGAGATTTAACTAAGACTAAAATAAAATTTTGTAAAAATGTGGTGATTCAGATCACCTTAAAGCTTGTACTATTAGCCAAATTTTGAATCCCCAATTTCAAATATTAGCCAATTGGTGAATATTAGCCACTAAAAAAATCATTGCTACTAGTAACTGGGAAACAAATTTTGAAGGAGTTTAAGCATGACAAACTATGTTTTGTAGTAGAGATTAAGGTGTTGCAAATAGGGATAGTTGCTAATAGTAGTGTTATACCTTTGGAAGTGAAGGAATTACTAGGAAAATTTGATGATATTGTATCCAAGGAGTTGCCAAAAGGACTATTGCTCATAAGGAGCATTAACCATCACATTGATTTGATTCCAAGAGAGAGTTTACCCAACAAGGCTTCTTATAGATTGAACCCTAGAAAAATGAAGAGGTGAACAAACAAATACAAGAACTATTGGAAAAATGATTGACTAGAGAAAGTCTCAACCCAAGCACAATACCAGTTGTGTTAGCACTAAAGAAGGAAAATCAATGGAGAATTTGCATGGATTCACATGTCATTAACAAAATAACTATTAGATATTAGTTTCCTTTGCCTAGAATGGATGTTCTTAAGACTAATTAGGAAAATATAAAGATTTTAGTAAAATTAATTTAAAAAGTTGCTGCCACCAAATTAGGATAAGAGAGGGCGATGAATGTAAAACTACTTTTGAGACCAAGGAGGGGTTGCATGAGTGGCTAGTGATGCCCTTCAAATTGAAAAATGCACCTAGCATGTTTATGCAACTAATGATTGAATTGTTGAGACCATTCTTGGAAAAAATTATAATTGTTTATCTTGATGATATTCTAATTTTTAGAAACAACAAGGAAGAACATTTATTGGACATTAAATAAGTTTTACAAAATCTCAAGGAGAAGAAATTTTTGATTAACTTAAAGAAATGTAGTTTTATGAAGGAGAATTTGGTCAATTTGGGGTTTGTTATCTCTCCCAAGGGACTACAAATGGATTAGAAAAGGCACAAGCAATAATAGAATGGCCTACACCTAGGAGAGTGCACAAGGTCCAAAGTTTCCATGGTCTAGTTAGCCTCTACCATAGGTTTATTCTAAATTTTAGTGGGATATGTGTACCCCTCACTAAAACTATGAGAGGAGATAGAAAAGAGTTTTAGTGGATGACATTAAAAATATGATTTTTGAACTCCTAAAGAAGGTCACTAAAGAACTAGTCTAGCTTTATTGGACTTTACATAAGTGTTTCAAGTGGATTGTGACATAAGTGAGACAACCATAGGAGTGGTTCTCAATGAAGAGAGAAAACCCATTTCTTATTTTAGTGAAAATATTAATGATTCCAAGAGAAAGTATTATGTTTATGACCAAGAGTTTTATGCTATAGTGCAAGCCCTAAAGAAGTGGTTACTTTATTTACTTCCTAAAGAATTTGTGCTTTACATGGACCACCATGATTTGCACTTTATTAGTGGCCAAACCAAATTCAATCAGTGGCATATGAAGTGGGTGGAGTTCCTACAAGGATACACTTTTATTCTCAAGCATCGAAGTGGGAGTTCAAACAAAGTAGTCAATGCCTTGAGTTGGAGAGAAACATTATTGATTGAAATGAGGGATAAAATAGATGGTTTGGATGCCATGGAGGAGATGTATGTTAGATTTTGTGAGAAGTAAGAACTGATCCAAGATCTGATGTTGGTCATAGATCACATACACTCCAGCTGACAAATGATCAAAGATCATAATAGCATAATAGAGAGAGAATCTTGAAAGAGAGAGAGAACTACAAGAGAATTTTGAGAATACTCACACTACTCTCACCGAACTAGTTAAGGTGAGAGGAGAGTGCTATATATATAAATATAATGGGAAAATACATCCAAAAGGTGTAATAACTCCAACTACCCAAAATAGGCAGAAGTTTTACCTACTTGGTAAATGCCAAAACATGTGGCATAACCTCCTCAAGTGAAGATAGAAAGAAGGTGGCACATAAAGCCAAAAGAGGGTGAAAAACCCAACTACCCCATAACCTACTCAGGTAAAGATAGAATATTGATTATGAGAGGTGGCACATAAAGCTAAAAGAAGGTGTGTAACTCAACTACCAATGTGTGGGGGAGAGTGACACATGTAGCTGATGTATTTCACTACATGTCCTCATATTAACCACATCTAATAAACCTAAGAAAGCTTAATAATGTGTCGGAAAAATAAATATCCCTAAGGAAAATAAAAAAACCTACACTAACACCCCCCCTTAAGTGTAGCTTAGGTGGATGAAAAGATATGGGTCCTAGAAAATGAAGCCTTATCAGGTACCCATGTACAAAGAAATCCCCCCCACAAAAGTGAAGAAGCCCCCAACAAAGGAATAGCCCCCCTAAATAGAGAGAGAACACCTCCCAGAGTAGAGAGTGAAAGTAAAGGAGTAAAAAGCCCCTCCTCAAGTAGACACTAGTTGCACCCCTAGCAAATCTCATAGATGGAGGAACTTGCTTTCAGTGAAGGGTTTGGTGAATATGTCTATGATCTACTCTGATGTCTAAATGTACTTGAGATCAATGATGTTTGTATTGCACTCTGATTATCACAAAAGAGGATTGTGGTCTTTTTGAATGAAATTCTAAACTCAGTGAGAATATTTTGAAGTCAAATGGCCTCAATGGTGGAATTAACCACCCCTCGATACTTAGGCTCTATAGATGAAAGAGCAATTGTAGAATTCTTCTTGCTTGACCAACAAACTAGACTAGAACTAAGTGAGAAGAAACATCCTAAAGTAGACTTGCGATCTTGAGAATCACCTGCCCAATCTAAATCTTGTATCCCACCAAGTCAAAATCCATGCCCACTACATAATGAATCCCATAACTGTGAGTGCCCTAAACATAGTGGAGTATCTACTTAGTTTCTTTCCAATGCAACTCATGTGGTTCCTACATGAACCAAGAGACCATGCCCACAACATATGAAATGCTAGGCCTCATGTGAGTACAATATATGAGACTTCCAACAAGTTGTCAGTATAAAATTCCATCAACCAAGGGTGAAGAACACTTAGCCTCAAGTTTGACCCTAGATAGAAATGGAGTCGGTGCAGGCTTATAGTCAGCCATGCAAAATATGGAGAGCATGTCAAATGAATACTTGGGTTGTGCCATGAAGATACCTAAAGATGACTGAGTGATCTCAATCCCTAAGAAGTAGAGCAAAAGACCCAAGTTTGACATCAAAAATTGATCATGTAGAGCAATTTTCACTGCCTTGATGGTGGATGAATGACTCCCTATGATCAACAAGTCATCAACATAGAGAACTAGAAATGTGAGAATATCATCCTACTATAGAATGTAGATGTTTAGATCAAAATGGCATCTAGTGAACCTAAATGACAAAAGGAAGGAGTCATCTTGGCATACCAGGGCCGAGGAGCCTATTTTAGGCCATAGAGAGACTTTAGAAGACAGAAAACAAGTGAAGGATCCTAAACAAACCCCTATGATTCATCCATGTAGATTTCCTCCTAAAGGTCACCATGAAGAGAATCACTCTTCACATCCATCTGATGAACTTCCCAATGATGGGCTACAACTATACCAAGGACAAGTTGGATGGAATTTATTCTAGTTGTACTAGCACAAAAGTCTCAGAGTTGTCAATCTTAGGCACTTGGTAGAATCCTTTGGTGCCCAAGCAATCCTTATGCTTATCAACTGACCCATCTGCTACAAATTTTGTTTGATAGATCCACTTGCATCGAACAAGTTTTCTTCCCTTAGGAAGAGGGACTAAATCCCATGTATGATTCCTTTCCAAGGAACTAAACTCTTCTTGCATTGCTGCATCCCACTCAGGGACACCCAAAGCTTCCCAAAAAGTTTGTGGATCGGAAGATGAAGAAACAAAGAGATGTGGAGCCTGCTAAAATTGTGACCTTGTTCTTCTATTATCTAAAGGATCACCAACCTAATCACCCACTGATTGTAAAGTTTGGAAAGCCCAAAGAGGCCCTATGGTAGGAGAATCTGGTGGAGAATCATCAGCCTCTAAATGATGACTAGGAGGAGAGGGTGGATCCTCATCATCACTGTCGTCATCTGAAGTAGAGGAAGAAGACTCCTTATATGGATTAGGAGGATTAAGATCCTCTGAAGAACTGTCATCATGCTGCAATGTCTCTAATGTGATTGTTAATGGAGAAGTGGTAGGAGAAGAACTGGAAGAGTCCTCCTCAGAATGAACACTCCTCTTGATGAACAACTCATGTGTGGTAGGATGGAGAAGCATGTAGCCCTTGACACGGTTTGGGTACCCAACAAATATACAAGGCTTTCTCTATGGATCCATAGCCTTGCATTTCTCTGTTGGAATGTGGGCCCATGTAGGAGAACCAAACACTTGAAAGTTCTTAATTGTGGGTTTCTGACCAGTCTAAGCTTGGAAATGAGTTATTACCTTCACAACTTTTTGAAGAATATGATTCTGGATGTAACATGCACAGTTAATGGCCTCTATCTAGTATTGAGGCTCCATATCTTTGGAGTGAATCATACAATTGGCCATCTCTTTCAAAGATCTATTCTTGCATTTTGCAACACCATTTTACTATGGACTATAGGGAACTGTGTGATGAAGACCAATGCCCTTAGAGGTACAAAACTGTTCAAACTTGTGGTTGACATATTCCCCATTATCTATACAAGAAATCTTGATGGCCTTCCCAGATTGTTTCTCTACAAAATATTTGAAGTCCTAAAAAGACTCAAAGACCTCAGACTTTTGCTTGAGAAAATATACCCAAGTATATCTAGAAAGATCATTAATAAATGTCAGAACATATCTAGCCCTACTAAAATGACGTGGAAATGGTCCTGCCAAGTCAGTATGTACCAACTGCAGAATATGTGTGGCCCTCCATGCTTTGCCTTTGTCATGCTTCTCCTCTAGATGGTTACCAAGAATGCATACCTGGAAAACTCCATCAAAAAATTGAATTGAAGGCAACCTTGAAACCATGTCCTATTGACTGAGTTATTGTAAGTAGCAATAATTCAAGTGGCCAAACCATTGATGCCACAAATGACTCACCTCATTTGAGTGAGTGAGTAGTACTATCAAAGGAGAGTCAAGAACAAAGTGAGAAAACTAATACAGTCTGGAATGATGATATGCTTTTCCCACAACAACTCTAGACCCATTGTACAACTCACTAATTACCACTTTGTCTGGAGTGAACTCAACCTGCTTGCCAGAGCCAATGTGAATGATATGATAGATAGACATGAGATTAGTTGACAAATATGGAACATAGAGGACATCCTAAAATGTTCCTTCACTTATGTTAACATACCCTCTCCCATGCACTTCAACAAGAGTGTTATCACCCATGAGTATGTCAAGCATAGAACATGGCTTTAAGGAGGAAAAACCATCCTATGAAGAATCCATGTGGTGCAAAGCACCCAAGTCAATGATCCATGTATTAGGTTGTGAAGCAACTACAAATAGGGCCTTGCCCTTTCCTTTCCCCTTAGTCTTGTCTGTGTCCTTAGAAAACCCTTCTGATGAACTCTACTTGATATAGTCAGGCACCTTGATATTGTTCTTCTCAAGAAGATGTGATAGGTGATCAATCTGCTTCGTTAAACACTTGTTCTCATCATGTCTAGGCCTCTTATAGTAAGAACACCTGACCTTCTCCTTCTTAGGTTGTTCACCTTTTGATGAAGAGGTTTGATTAGCTACATTTGGAGTAGCAAGTTTTTGATCTCTCTTCTTCTCTCCTTGGTTCTTTTTTTTCTTTTCCTACTTGCTAGACCCCTTCTATTCTTTTATGCCTTGATTTGCAGCCAAGGAATGTGACTTCAAGGATTTAATTGTACCCATGTGAACCAATTTATCTTGCTCCTTAGTGAGTTCTACAACAAACTCATCGAGAGAAGGCATTTTATAGTTCAAACCTAGGGCACTTTTTGTGGCATAAAAGGTAGAAACAAACACATAATAGTTTAGAACAAGCTTAGAAAGAATTCATAAGATCAGTTGTTTTTCTTCTTTTTCTATTCAACACTGTTTCAACTACAATTTGATGGCTTTCAACTTTGTGAAGAAGTCTTGTATGGTGTCAAAATTTCTAGGACTCAATCCTATGAGTTCGCTCTCCAATTGATGACCCTTAATTCATCTTTCTTACCAATGAGGATTTCCAATGTGGTCCACACATCATTGGGTGTTTTAGCATTTTCAATATGAAAAAGTAAGTCGAGAGAAACTAACATACACAGAGTACCAAAAGATTCATCACATTTGTTAAACCATTTTATCTTTTTTACATCTTGTGCAATTTTTGTTTCAAGTCCCATTGTAACCCTGTGATAACCATGCCTTTTGAGATAGATTATCATCTTTGATTTCCATTCGAAATAGTTATATGGTGTTAAAACATGAACTATCGAAGCATCCATTTGTACAGAAAAGTAAACTGAAATGTAGAAAGAGTAGTATGAAAAAGAGACACACCAGACACCCCCCCCCCATTTTACTAGCTTTTGAAATGACCCCCCCAGAAAATTGCAATGTTGGCACTTTATAATTAGTGCAATTTACAATGTAAATCTCAGATTTCTCAAATTCTTACAGGGTCCAAAATGGCCAATACACTGAAACTACAACTCAAGTACAATTTGAGATCAAATTGAGAGCAATGATGTAGAGTAAACAAAAAAATATGAACCTAGGAAAAAACAACACCAAAAACAGAGTCCATTTGCATAACTTATGGCTCCTAGAAAGTCTCAAAATGAGAATTGCACAACAAATTCTAAAAGAATCTTTAATTTATGGGAATCTAGAGCATCAAATTAAAAAACCAACTCCACCACAATGTAGAGCATGAAATTCTACCCCAAATTAAAAAAACATTCACCAGAATAGGCCTTAGTATGGTTGAGAACAAGCCTTAGGAAGTTAGCCTTCCAAAATCAAAAGTCCAATGATGTAGGGGTAGAAATTCAAACTCCCCTTTGATGATGTCAACTTGACATCACCACCAAATTTAGCCAAAAAAATCTAAATTTGGTAGGAACTCCAAGTTTAGTTGTATTTAAACAAATTTAAATAGTCGCCAAAAATGGTGAAACTCTTGATAAATTTGGTGGGGTCTATTTGGCGGAACCGCCAACTTTGCTGCTAACTTTAGTGGAGTGGGTGTAAATGGTGGTGGAGGAGGGGTTACACTTGGGCAGCTGTTGAGATTTGGCACCGCTTGGGCACCAGGGTTCTGTGCAGGAGGCGCAACTGCAATCTTGAGTGCCACTTGGGCGGCTGCGTTGGAGGCCACCTTCTACATTTTCAACTACTGGTGGTGGTTCCAGAGGGGCGGCACTGGGGGGCTAAAGCCCCAAATGCTTTTTCCTATGCTTGTAAGGTACAGGCCCCTAGGTTGGGTAGTGGTACCCTAGCCATTGGAGGTGGTGCCTAAGGGTGCCGCTGCTATAGTGGCAGGGCGACCCACCCTATTTTTTTTAATAATATTTTTTTTTGAAAATTCGTATAGTATAACAAGTCGTACGACTCACCAAGTAAAAAAAATTGCCTTAGAGGTCAACTTTTCATAATTTGACTTTTGGACAGTTGATCCTTAGGCTTTGATGCCTTCTGAGTGTGATGGTGAGGTCCGTTTGGGTTGAAAATGCTCTAATTTGATGGCTACCACTAGGAACCCCTTTGAAAACCTTTATAGCAACTGGGTCCTCCAATCTTCTATTTTGATGAAACAAAAGCAAAACTTGACTTTTTCAAGCCTTCTAGATGCTATGGAATGACTAAAAATGCCTCAAGGATTACCAAAAAGATACAATCACCCAAATCTCACAAGAACGTAAATATGCATACCAGAATATTATGGATGATTATTTTCCTTCAAACTATTCTGATTCTCTAGACTATCCAAGGATGCAAAAGAAGAGCATACTAGGTTTTTGAGAAAAATATTAGCAACCTAATAGTCCCAAATCTCTCAAATATCAAGATTACAAAATGAACTAAACCAAACAAACAAGCTCTGATACTATGTTAGATTCTATGAGAAGCAAGAAGCAAGCCAGGATTTGATGTCAGTCATAGATCACATACACTCTAGTCAACAAATGATTGAAGATCAAAATTGCAGAATGGAGAGAGAATCCTGAAAGAGAGAATCAAAGAGACAACTGCAAGAGAATTTTGAGAATACTCACATTACTCTCACTGAACTAGTTAAGGTGAGAGGAGAGTGCTGTATATATATCTAAAATAATGGGCAATTACATCCAAGAGGTGTAATAACTCCAACTACCAAAAATAGGTAAAAGTTTTACATACTTGGTAAATGCCAAAATATGTGGCATAACCTCCTCAAGTGTAGATAGAAAGGAGGTGGGACATAAAGCCAAAAGAGGGTGAGAAACCCAACTACCCCATAACCTACTCAAGTAAAGACATAATAGTGGTTATGAGAGGTGGCACATAAAGCCAAAAGAAGGTGTGTAACTCAACTACTCATGTGTGGGAGAGAGTGACACATGTAGCTGATGTATTTTGCCACATGTCCTCATATTAACCACATTTAATAAACCTAAGCAAGCTTAATAATGTGTAGGAAAAATAAATATCTCTAAGGAAAATAAAAAACCTACACTAACAATGTACAAGGATGATTCAAGCTTTAATGATATATGGAAAACATGTACCAAGCCAACTAGCATGGATAGAACATGGTGGATGGATTACTTCATATAAGATGGACTATTATTTAAAGAACAACATATGTGCACACCTCAAGGATCGATGATGGAGAACCTAGAAAAGGGGAAGCATTGTGGTAGATTGGTTAGACATTTTAGAGATGATAAGACTTTAGCATAGATCAATGAAAGGTATTATTGACTGAAGATGAGGAGTGGAGTCAAAAAATTTGTGCAAGGATGTCAATTTTGTTAATATGCCAAAGAAGGGAGTCAAAACACGGGACTATATCAACCATTACCCATACCAGAGAGATTGTGGGATGATATTAACATGGATTTTTTGCTTGGATTGCTAAGATCATAGAGAGGTAAGGATTCCATCTTTGTGGTTATTGATAGATTCTCAAAAATAGCTCATTTCATAACTTACAAGAAGACCAATGATGCCACACATGTTGCAAATTTATTCTCTACATAGGATGTTCGGATGCATGACTTACCAAAAAGTATAGTTTTAAATCATGGAACCAAGTTTGTAGGACATTTTGGAGGACTCATTGAAATAAATTAGACATAGATTTAGAATTCAATTTTGCATATCATCCTCAAATGGATAGATAGATCAAACTTGTTAATTAGAGCTTGGGAATTTTTCTAAGGTGCTTGGTTGGTGACAATCCTAGACAATGGAATTTGGTACTACCTCAAGCTGAATTTGCGTATAATGACTTTGCTAATAAAAGTATAGGTAAGACTCTGTTTCAAAAAAATTATAGGTATAGCCCAAGTGGTGTTTCAAAATTAAGAGAACTTACAAATATTAAGGGTGATGTAAGAAATACTAGAAGTGAGGAGTTTTCCAAGCATATGCAAGATTTACATTAGCAAGTAAAGGATAGACTTAGTTGGAGCAACCAATAGTACAAAGAGTAAGTTGATTCAAATAGGAGATAAGAATTTTGAAATGGGAAACATGGTGCTTGCTCATCTATGGAAGGAAAGATTTCCAAGTCATACCTACAACAAGCTCAAGTGGAAGAAGATCAGACTTTACAGAATTGTGAAGAAAGTTTTGCCAATGGGTCTAGACATCTCACCAATCTTTAATTTTTTTAATATATATACCTATTATGAGGGGGAGGAATCACAACAACAATAGGAAGAAGAAATAGTGCAAAAAATATGGATGATATAGCTACCTAAGAAGGAACAAGGGGAGCTTGAGACTATTTTAGACTTTAGAGTGGTTCAACAAACTAGAGGTAGAGAATAAAAAGAATATTTGGTCAAGTAGAAGAATAGACTAGTGGAAGATGCTACTTGGTTGAACCTAGTAGCTCAATCAAATAGTTTGGGCTCAACTTGCAACAATAGGGTTGTTGACCTCTAACAACATATAGATTTTCCAGTGAGTAGGGGCTCACAAATTTTGTTACCTAGGTGGTTTAATGTAGGGGCATCATGCCCCAAAACTACCTATGTTACATTTAACTTCTTAAAAAAAATTGAAATGTTGTCGACCATTTATTTTGAGAGGGAAATTAACCTACCTCTAGCTAGGTTTGCAAACAACAACACTAGAAAAGAAAATAGGTGGGATATTTTAAGTAGGATGTAGTTTGAAGAAGACACGCACAACATTTATGGCAAGATTTTGGTACCCAAAAATCTGATGATAGGTAAACATGCCCAATTTCTAGGAGGAATTGGAAGGGAAGAAGCTTCTAGAGAGAGAAAAAAGAAAGTAGATAGAACAAGTAGAAAGGCCTTTGTAAAAGAATAGAGATAATTCTAAGCTTGTGTGTGACGTAAAAAGAAGGGAGCTGCAATTTTCCAACCAAAACTCAAGTTTGTCTTCACATGAGAGAGGGAAGAGACCCACAAGAGGATAAAAGGAAAGAATAGCAAAGATTTAAAGAAGGTAAGAGAGTGGGTCACCATTGAAAAGAGGATATTTGTCATTTTATGGAGGACTATAGAATAGGGGAGAACAAAGAAGTTGAATTTCTACCTTGCTTTTGTAATACCAATACATGTATGTAATGAAAGCTAATTTATCAAATAATGAAATGAAGATTAGTTCCTTCTACAATTGTTCCTTTTAATGTGTCAATCCTTATATGTTGTTGATGATTTTCTAGGGTTTCATTTACCTATAAAAATTGGTTATTTGTGCACAAGTGTTGCCTGTATAGGATATTATATGCTTGTAGATGTATGTGTTGGTTGTCCATTCACCTGCAACAATCAAGTTTCTAATTGTGAACCCATAGAATAAGGCATAGTGTCTAGAGAATTGGTTGCAACCAATTACAGGTTGAAGAATTGACCTGCAACAAAATAAACATTCAATTTTTCTAAGGCTATGTGAGTTGCTTTCAACAATGCAACCTATATTTGATTACAAGAGAATAGATTAGGGAGATTTGTTGCATTGCAAGCTATGTGGCACCATCATAAGACCATAGTAAGATGTTCATGATCTTTCTTTATTATTAATAAAGAAAAATATAATCTAAGAAATTGATTACAAGCACATCTAAATATGGTCAAGAAACATTATGCATTAAAGTCATAAAAATAGTTGGTATATTGGTTAAATGAAAAGACATGCCAAAAAATTCATAGTTTCCATATCAAGTTTTAAAAACAATTCTAGAAATGTTAGATTCCTTAATACATATTTGATGATATCCTAATCACTAGTCAATTTTAGAAAAAAAATTGCACCAGTTAACTGTTTGTAGATTCAAGGAAAATGGTATTTATATTTTTCTGTCAGTTGAATTACTTACCAATAATGAATGCAAAGTCTCATTGTACAATTTTTTCCCTTAACAACTAACTTTTATAGGAGCACCCCATGGCGACACACTATGTCAAAGTTTTCCTTAAGTAATTTAGTTAATTGAATACTAAGTTCATTTAATTTAAGGATTGATTAATGAGAGTAGAGCTTTAAAAATAGGTTCTAATATTTGAACCAAGTCAATGTCATTCTCTTAGCACTCAATGTGACTGATTTAGTCCACCAACTGACCCTAACATTAAACTTATCACCCAAATTTACTTTATTCATCACCTAAGAGTAGGATTGATCCAATTCCTTAAGGTTTTACCTTCCTAGACTAGGCCACAACCATAGTCCCATCCCTTGGACTTTAATGTACTTATTGCCTAGTCCTCCTAGTTCGAGTTTCAACTCTCTCATCCTTTCACTGACCCTTTCAAAAATCTAGCCATTACCCTATCAATCTTTGCGACAAAGGTATCAAGTTGTGTCTAGGATTTATAGTTAAGGATATCATTCTAGGCCATTTAGGAGTGAATTCATATCATAAACTATTCATATTTAGAGCATTTTAGTTACATTTGCATCAATCTTAATTACATCAACATGTGCATATTTGCTTCATGTATTTTCAATCTTTGTACCTTGACACTAAAACATGATTGCTATCATGGAAGTCAAGAATTTTTCCTCTATCTATAATAGAACCCAAAAGGTGTCTTTTCAACGCAACCTCATTTTCAAACGTAAGCACCGTGCAAGTGAACAAACCCCATAATTCATCAACAAAGAGGATGAAACCACACCAATCAAACTTATCCACGAATATAAACAACCTAATCCTAAGACCAAACCGTGGGCTTGAATTTGCCCCCAAACAACAAAAATCTCAAAATATTTCAACTAAGTCTAAGTAATAAATAATCTCATTTAACGACATGGCAATTTGTAATATCCTTATCGAGTTATGACTATCTTTTACTTGTGTAGAATGGACCAAAGACACTGGATTTGTCACATATATTTAACAAAATCAACTTTACCTAAGTCACTTATCATAAGTGACTTGGGTCCTTTTCTAAAGCTATTTAGCAACCACATTGTCAAGTCATGGTTGGCTACAATTCTTAAAATTACAAATCCTTATTGGATACTACTGTACTGGGAATACCAGGTCCCTAAGGTAGGCAATTAGATCCCAAGGGCAAAATATCTCAAGTTTGTCATCTATAACCAGCTGTGTATGTTTTGTCTGTTAGTCTGTATTCTGCTGGTCCTTGACTGTTACCAATATTCATAATGATCAATACAATTTAAAAAAAAACAAAAACAAAAAAGGTGAGCCTTTTCTTTATTGAAGTGACTAATGTTTTGTTTTTTCTACACTAAAGATATAGAAGACTCAATGTACATTGTTTTCACTATTTCGTCTTGATTTAAGATCAATCTTGGTTGTATCTCTCCATCACCATCCATGAGAGGAGACGATCTAATTTAGATTTAAAGCTGAATGGATGGCTCCCAGCTCACTAAATCCAAAATTTGTTTGTAGGGTTATAGTGACTTAAGTTCAGAGAGTTCACATTGGACAAAAGCAAGAAACAACAATTAATGTAGCGACAGCTGAATAGAACAGTCCAATAAAAGACAGCTGTAAACAACAGTCAGTAAATAAACAGAGATAGCTAAGAACAGCCAACCACAGTGTTTTTTCTCATATTAGTACAAGCATTCCTTTAATTTAAGAAAAAGGACAAAAGATTGTATTGGTTACAAGTAAGGAATGATGCCTCACACCATGGAGTTAAATGGTTTTAGTGTAGAAGATATTTTTCACGTGAAAATATATTGATAGATGGACATATGTTTTTTATGAATTAGAATAGATATTAAAAGTAAAGTTAGAACAATACGGTTAGTCTTTAAAAAAATAATGGGTGATATCAATTCCAAAGAAACAACCATTTTAAATTACAAGCTCTTACAATAATACTCCATTTTATACCACTTGCTACTTAATTTGGTCACCAGTGATGTAATGATTCTGTATTGTTTTTTTTTTAGCTCTTACTAGCCTTAATACAATTAAAAAAAAAATCGTCTCCAAATGAAAAAAATGATGTGATTATTTTAACTGAATTTATTTTAAAAATTAAGTATATTTGAAAAACATATAAACTATTTAAAAAAATTGGTGGTATGGGACACATATCAATGTTTTACAAATTAAAAGTTAAGAAAATTAAAAGTTTAAGCTTTTTTTAATGTTTTTTTTTAAACGAAAAAGGTGGTGAACCACCCATAATATTATAATAAAGAGTTTTTATAGAGATAAAGCCATAACCATAGATGGCGAAAATATAGTCATCGTGGCCCTATGTCGGCCTGATACAAACATTAAAAGACAAAATTTTAAAAACAACAAAAACATCTCCTTCTAAGGGACAAAAACACATTCTAGAATAGACAAAAAAATTCATGAGTTCATACCCGCTTACCACCAAAAAAACACCTGCCACATAACGCAGTAACACCACCAAGCACAGATGAATAAGCAACGAACCAAGCAAAACAATGGCTCCACCCATTGACATCCCCCAGGCAAGTGTCCTCCAAACAAATTAGCAGCTCCAACTACATTAATCGCCACGCCGGAGAAAAGATGCACTTGGGAAGATGATCACCATTAAGCTACGGGGCTGGCAGCTGGAATGGCCTGCACCTCAGGTTGTGCAACATTTCCAGCTTCACTTCCCTCCTTTGGGTCAAACAAGGCTTCCCTGGGGATACATGGTGCAAGGTCAGGAGCATGGAGTCTGAGAAATCTAATGCCCATAAACACATCCTTAACACGCTGAGCTTTCTTCTTGGAGAAAAGAAAACTGTATGCGTTCAGCTCATTATCAATTTCGTAACTGCTCAGCGATTTGAGACTTAGTTGCAGTGCCTTGTAGATAGCCTGATGAGGATGAGAAGTGCACAACATGAGGAGATTAAACAACCCACCAATCAGAGCATCCCCCTGGTCTATACTATAACCCTTCATTGTAGTCACCCATTTGTCCACTGTATAGATATTGTTATAAAAGAGACCAGAAGCAAGGGCATAGACGTAATCCCCATCTTGTACCAGGTCCATAATATTAGATAGAAGTTGAGAGACAATATCAGAATAATTGAGGATATGACTGGTGTATCCTTTTATCCATGCGTGCCCTGCTATGTATCTCATGTAGAACTGCATTAAAGTGCAATCCCAATCTAACGTCATTAAATCAGAAGACTTGACCTTTCCACTAATCTCAGGCTCCCAGTCTAGGGGGAAGAAGAGCCTTTGGTTTAGCCACGTATCCGCCATTAGAGCCTAAAACAAGGAAGATTTTACAAACAAAACAAAGGTTAGGTAGTGTAAGAGACGGCTTAGGATTTAAGCCGAGAATGCCCTTAGGGCATGAGGCCATCCACATGACTAGAGAGGAGGAAGCCGTCCTTTGTCAATCTCAAAGCAATCCTGTAAGGCGGTCACTGTACTGATCACTTTAAAAAATCATGAATCTCAAAGAGAATGTCCTTCGCTTGCCAAAAACCATAATGCCATAGGGTACGACTAAAATCAATGTATTAGAAGAAGAAGTCTCCCGTAAATAGAAAAGAAGCCTGCCATCCTTTCAAACGGTCCCACCTTAAATAGCATCATAACTGCTAATCGTGTAGAGAGGTGAAAAGATGTCTGAATGAGGCCGCCTGATCACCAATTGCAATCCACTCGTTGTTGAAGTGACACAAGCTAGCTAATGAAACTTACAAACTTGTAGAGACAATTTAAGAGTATTGATAATCACCAAAAGCAATGGTGGATTGGCTACTCAAACATTGCATTTTTTTTAATAATAAAAAAGAATCTTTATTGATAATCACCAAAGCAATGGAAGAGACTTTGCTATAGAATGAGAGCATAAACAATGAATAACCCAGTACACAACCAGTTATATAATGGGGTGCAGTAAGGATAGTTAAACATATAAGAGAAAAGTAAAATGAGATTTTTTTTTTTAAATGCATCTGGTAAACTTTTTAACGTGACTGGTGACACTGGTGTGACATACCCTCCAGCTCCACGTGAATGCTTTTTCCTGGAGCAATGAACTGGTGAGGCCACAACACAAGGGACCTCATCCCCTAGCAAGAACACTTCAAACCTGCGAGCTCATTGGCCCAATGAAGGCATAAAGCCTGCGAGCTTGTTGGTCCAGTGGGGGTTTGAACTTTGGTGGCCGCCACTACAACTGAATGACTTAACCACTGAACCATGCCCTTATTGGCAAAGTAAAGTGAGATTAAACATCTCGTAAATAAACCATTAATTTAGATTGCATCATTTTGAATAAGTTGAGTAATCTACTAAATTCTACTCGTTGCTATATCTATCTCCAAGTAGAAGTTCTTCTTCCTAAAATTGATTAGCCTAATTAAGAAAATAATCCACTAGTTTGTTGGCCTAACACTTAACATGTTGAAGGCAACCAATAAAATCCCATTGAGAGCCTCACATGCTTCCTCAATCTTAATAGACAGAACCCAATCCTTAACAATCTTAGTTTGCAAAGGATGAATAATAATATGGGAATCAACTTCCCTGCAAGCAACATGGGACACAGGCTAGAGGAGCCTAATATACCTCTCACAACAACTTATAATTCAGCAATATTATTAGTATTTTGTCCAATAAAGTCAGCTTCAATGGCAGTGGGAGAGCTATAATCATCTTGCAAGATCTTTCTAGGCAATTGTGGTGGCACTACCCCTATTGATGTTGTCAAAGTTGATCTTCCAATAATCACGATCATGCTTCGTTCAAGAGAGATTCTTAGTATGCACATTAATGATTTTGATTTTTTAAGGACCAAAATGATGTCTATCCATAGCACATTTAATATCCTCCAAAAAATTTAAGTTTTCCATTGAGGGTTGATTTTAGGGAAAGTATACTTCACAAAGTTTTGCAAGGTAAGGTTCAAACCTACTCCAAACTTACTTTATAGTGGAAGAAATTTTCCTAATGATCCTGATGTTCTTTTTGAGCCATATACTCCAGGTAAACATTGTTGGGATCAAATCCCAGAAGAAAAGAAGGGTCTTTCCTTTGAATAGAGATTCCATTGAATCAATGACTCACCAAACATAGGCATAACCCAAGAGATCTTAAATTTATCCATTATCTTCCATGTATGTATGTAGATAAAATTAAATAATTCTTAACTAAAAACTAAAATTTGTGTCCATGTATGTATGTAGTAAATAAAATAGTTCTAAAGTAAATTAAAATAACTCATAGGTAAATAAAATAGTTCAAAATTGATATTTGTAGGTATTTTTAGATAGATGTATTTAAGATATCCATACTAGTTTTAGTTTTTTTGATGGTGTGCCACTAGGCTACATGGAAGGAGACAAAAGGTGCCAAACTTCAAAATAAGAAAGAGATTTTATAAACAAAGAGAAGTTAATGGACCCTTGGTCTATTGGTGAAGTTGAATGGTTCTAAATGAGCCCACTAGAGATCAAGTCTTGCTGATTGCAAGTCCCCTACACCATAAGGGATAAAGTGGGGATTGTGCTAATACCCCTCAATACTTCACTCTTAGTTGAAGAGGTTTCAATCTAAGGCTCATGCTCTTATATTGGATAACTAAACGATTCTATGGGTTTGATATAAAACTTTCCAAAAAAAGAGAGAAAAGTTGGGATTACATGACAAAAAGGACATAAATTCAAGAAGGATGGGAAACAAAAACTAGAAGAGAGAAAATTAGAAAGAGGGAAATTGCACATGGGAAAAGTTAGATGACAAGGAAAGGGCCACACAACTAGAAATGAAAGAGAAATATCATTAAAAAGAGAAGAGGAGGCTTTGGTTACCTTTAGATAGTAGGGCCATAAAGTGAGGGGGCCAAACTCAAGATGATACAAAGGCACTTATCCCCACAAGTAGCCTCCCTATCTTGGAAGCACAAGACCAACCCTTTCCCTATAGATTAGTAGGGTATCCCCTCCTACCCCTTGCATTACTACCAAAAACAATGACATCAACCCCCACTATTCGAATAGGGCAATGCTAAGGGTTTCACACTCTACATGTTAAGAGGTAGTGAGTGTAATAACCACCCTAGTTACAACTATTTTTCTTTCCCTCATTACACATCAACTACTAACTTAATCAACCAAGCAACTTCTATCCAATTTTGAAGTGCCAACTTCAAAGTCTTACCAACCCTATCCATGGAAATGACTTTGTGCACCAACTCATATGCTCACACTAAATATGGAAAGCTACCAATGTTAGAGTGATCCCTAGACCTAGACCAAAACCTTGAGGGCTCATTTGTAATGGTCTTACCTACATATCCTTTCCTGGGAATTAGAGGCTCCTTAGTTCATACACTAATAATAGAGAGGCTTCCTCCTCTCCTTTGATATGAGATCTCTGATCTCACTTTTAATCATAGCCTTTAAGTGAATCTTGTGATTCCAATTCTATTCAAACATAATTATGTGATAGAAAATGTATTTTAGTCAATGTTGGTTCAATGCTAACATCAATGTACGAACACACAAAACCACATAGCGACCAACTCATATGAACATCACTTGTTCACACAAAGTGATTGGCTCAAGCATACATTACATGTACACAAAGTGAATAACTCATGCATGTGTCACATACACATAGAGTGACTAGCTCATGCATAGAACACATACACAATGTGAATAAATTATGCATATGTTACATATGCCCACTGTGACTAGCTCATGCATGCAACACATATATATAATGTGATTAAATTTCACACATACATCACATATACACAATGTGACTGGCTCATGCACATATCATAGCTACACATAGTGACTATCTAGCAAAAGGGAATGGTTGCAACCTTACTACAAGAATCTTCCCCTTAACCTAGTTCACTAAGACATAAGCACTCAAATATATCCTATCTAGAAAAAGGAATGTTAGTGCATCTCTTGCTACATTATGGGTCCCATCCTTTTTCTAGTTCACTATCAATTGTGATGACAATCAAGCATCCCATACTACTTGCATTCATCATTGGGGTAAAAGTTCAAAGCTATGTCAAACTTTGGGCCAACTTATCAGCATAAATGAATTTAAGTATTTCCAACTAAAAGTCAATTTTCATGAAACTTATGTTCTATTTGGATTCATTCTAGTTAAATTAGATCTAGGCCACAACTTTTCCAATTGGAACTATCCACTAAAAATATATGTAGCATCACTTTGGGGCTCATTTACCAAAAAAGTGAAATAATTTAAAAAACTTGATGCTCTAACAACTCCTACTTGTGCAAATAATCATTTTAAAAGAATCTAAAAATACCTTTTTGTAGATCAATCAATCTACTTTGTAAAAATATAATTTTTTAAACATTTCAATTAGTGTTTATATTTTATTTTTTATTTCTACTAAAAGTAGGTCATTAGCACCAAAATATGGTGTCAATTGTCCTCTCAAGATAAAATAGTAAAGTTTATCAAAAAAATTTGAAAAAAATATGATGCACTAAAGGAGAGATTCCTTGTCAAGATGACATAATTTTTTTCCTATTTTGGATAAATAATAAAGATAAAAGTTGACGTCCCATCAAAATAGTCATATTTTCATTACATGCAACTTCCAAGATTTATTTAAAAATACATATTTATCAAATTGGGGAAGAAAATAATCCATGCACTAAAATTTTGAGCTATGAATATACAAAAAAATATAGAAGGAAAACAAATGAAATTTACTATATAAAGTGTGATGTCCCATTCAACCTTATTTTTCAGCATTTTATCAGCAACTAAATTATAGTGTCAATTTTATAAAATACTACATTTAAATAATTTTTAAATTTTTTTTAAAAAATAGAAACATAAAATACACTAAAAAATATACATTTTATTAGTTTACATCATTTTAAAATTTAGAATATATACGTCACTTTGTAGTGATTCAAATTAAAAAGTTAGATCAGTGTTAGTTGTTTCCTTTAAAGTGTGACACAGGTTTGTGATTTTACCCATTCGTAAGGGCTCAAGTGTAACAACACAAAACACAATGACCTTAATACAAATTCACGTAGTGATTGACTCACATACATAGTGACCAACTAGTAATAGGAAGTGGTTGCAACCTATTGCATGCACCTTCCCATTACTTGGTTCACTAACACATAAGCCCTTAAATACATCCTAGAAAGAAAAAGAAATGTCGGCACATCTCATGCTACACTATGCTATTTATAGATCACTAGGTCTTGCACTCCATTTTGAACCTCCAGACCACCATCAAAACTAGATATTCTATTATGTGTACTCCCTCCAATCTCTTATTTTCTTTGTGCTTAACAAAACATCAGCCAAAACATTCCTCCAAATCTTTAATACCATTCTCATTAATATAAGTGACAACTCTAGAGTCTAGTCTAGGTGGCACTCAAACACATCATTTTATTTCCCTCTCTTGCAATCCTAGAGCCAAGGCTAACCCTATAGAAGGTTGTCTACCACTGTGAGTCCTCCTTATGCATTTTTTCCCTCTAAAGAACTATTACGACACATTATTCTCTATAAATAACACATTGGTATCCCTTTCTACAAATTTTAGGATGGATATGAGAGTCCCTCCCAAAGGCATCAATGATGGAATTATAAGTGACCACATTTGGCATCACACCTTCCTTTGCCATCTAATCAAGCATAGGAAGACCTTCTTCCATAGATCCATTCTTACATAATATGTTAATAAGTGAACTATATAACACCACATCGAGCACCAACTAGAGCATTTGAACTCATTTAGAATTTGCAAGCCTTAGCCTATAGTCCTCCTTTAGGATAAGCATCAATTAGAGTGGGGAAAGTGAGAACATTCCAAGAGGTAGAGTGCCTCTTCCTCTCCTCAATGGATCCTTGACTTTATCATATCTCCCTTGAACACATACTATGCCTATTCCCACAACTTTGATTATAGCACTATAAGTGACAAGATTCGCATTGCAAATGCAACACTTCATGAACCTAGAGACTTGAGTGGGCTTGATTTTGAAGTCATTTTGGATGCAAACATTGATGAGAGTAGAGAAGATGTAGATAGTGGTACCTTTTTGCATTATTAGGAGTGATTTTCTATACTCTCCTTTTTGTTTTTTGTTAATTCCCCTTGCATGTTGACCCATTCTATCTGTACAGTCCTTTCCTTGAGGCATAATTGATGAGAAGATGGGATACCATGCCTTTATAAAGGTGTGGAAAGAAGCCATCCTTACTCAAGGTGCCCATGCCCAAGCCATTAATTTGTCTCGTCCTATAGAAAGTGGCCTTCAATCACATTTAAGTTTGCCTTTTCCAATATGGCAGTTAGTAAATTTACCATCATCCATATTTTCATTTCCTTTTTCTTTGATTTTATTATTTTTTTCCATGTAGGTCCAACATGTAAGGTGGTAGTTGGTAAATTTACCATCATCCATATTTTCATTTCCTTTTTCTTTGATTTTATTATTTTTTTCCATGTAGGTCCAACATGTAAGGTGCCTTCCATGGGGATGTGACATTCCCCCTGTAGAATAAGCCATCTCAGCTTATTAGGAGGTTGCATTTGATATTTTATTTTCCTAAAAGCTACATTTAGACCATTTATCATTGTGCTATTGTCATGTTTTGACCTCTTGGGGATATAATTTATGGATTTTATACCTTTCTCCTCATTTTGAGGTTGTTAACTTTATTTATTTATTTTTGAATTCACTACCCATGGTTTCATTCCTGATTTGACTAATCTTGGAGCAATTTTCTAAGATTAAAGGGGCACATACATATAAAATACACACTTATATATGCATTTCCATTGGATTCAATCATCAAAATTTTAATTAATGCCTTGATTTCCTCGTGATAGGTCAATATTTATTCCATCTAGTACACATATTGACCTATTACTCCTTAAAAAATATTGGAGTATTACACATCAAGACCACAAGTAGTTAGGTACACATTATGTGTCCAAATTACTTTCATCAACTTCCTCATAGGTCCTATTAACATAGTTGAGTTTCTTTCTAGATAGGTTTACAACACATATCACTAGTGTCCCATGAAACTAATATAAGCAAAATTTTGATTCAAACCCATTTATTTAATCATTGAAGAATACAAACAAAGTCTTTGTTCTTTGCAAGTTATTATTTACATGTCTTCATACCATATGCAAGGTCATTTATAAACTCATAGCATGCTAGTTTAAAAATTCCATGTACATGAGTTGATGCATAATAGTCTTCACTTTCCTATTGCTCCTTCAATATGTATCTACCTTCATATAGGTATAGAATATAACAAACTTATATCATCATCGATACGCATTCTCTCTCAATGTAGATTTAGCCTATGTGGTAGAGCTATACATCAAATAGCTCATTAATTTGTGGCTACATCAAAAAGATAGCTACAACCTACCCATATGGGTGTACCACCAAATTTTTGCCCTTTCAAACATACCAACCCATTTAAATAGTCATCATCAGGTTCTCTACATTTTAAGTTCATAACAATTCATATTATACTATAATGAGGGTACTTTACATGATAAAATATGTAGTGGAAGTCACCACATCACAATGTGCAAATTCAAATCCAAAAATTGGGTAATGGATGAAATAGTAATCATCAAATACCACAACCTTCCATTTTGCACTTTGATTTTCCTTTACAATTTATATATCTAAATTTCCCTTTTGCACCAATTTAAGTATTCCATGTTAGGATTGGTCAATTATTCTTATAAACTTAAGAGTCTATTATGAAATTTAATGATATAATATTATATTGAGTGACTCGTTTAGTTATAATGAGCTAGTAGAGAAAGATTGTCTACTTTTTCCTAGAGTCTAGTGAGTTTATAGGTTTTGTGTTTGAAGGTCCATGCTCTTAGACCACTGCAATAGCCACCCTAGTTACTACTAAAATTTTCCCCCTCATTACACATCAACTACTAACTTACTTGACCAAGAAACTTCTATCCAATTTGGAAGTGTGAACTTCAAAGCCTTACCAAGCCTAGCCATGGAAACAACTCTATTCCCCAATCCATATGCTCACACTAAATATGGCAAGATCCCAATGTTAGGATCATCCCTAGACTCAGACCTAAGCCTCAAGGGTTCATTTGTAATGGCCCTACCTATGTATCTATTCTTGGGAATCAGAGGCTCTGTAGTTCGTACACCAATAATAGAGAGGCTTCCTCTTCTCCTTTGATATGAGACCTCTAGTATTGCTTTTAAATCATAGTCTTGTAATGTCAAAAATTGCATACCCTTGCAATCTCACACTATATTTTGCGACCACTTTGGTTTTTGCACCTCCTTTCTGAAAGTAAGCTAGGTGTACGGAAATTGCTTCCTACACTAATCTAATGAGGAGAGGGCTATGCAAATTAAAATTAATCCTCACAACTATAGCAACATAGAACATGTAAATGAGATACTGCAGCAATACACATGAGCTAGAAAGAAGACAGAAGAAGAGAGACAAAGATCT
This sequence comes from Cunninghamia lanceolata, assembly GCA_027924645.1. NCBI lineage: Eukaryota > Viridiplantae > Streptophyta > Pinopsida > Cupressales > Cupressaceae > Cunninghamia > Cunninghamia lanceolata. The sequence continues at coordinate 10,072,619 of BSBN01000703.1, read as the reverse complement.
ACGGTGGGGAAAACCCTTATCGAGTGAAAAACCCCACACTCAGAAACCTACACAATGTATTAACAAATCTAAAAGAATGTTTACAATACACTTGCAATGCAAGCTTCAATGGTCTTAGACACTCATATCTGGAGTCAATTCGGTAGAGTAACAGTACCTTAAACCTGTAATACAACTCCCTCTCCAAGCACCTGTTTATATAGAATATACAAAGCAATATTGGACCTATCTTGGGATGGGCGTCCAGCTTGGCCTCATGGCCCAAAACCCACACCTAAGGACACTTGGTCAACATTGTAGAATTTACTTGGCACTTGTCCATAGCTCCCATCCCAAAGAGGTCACCTATTTCTAAAATGGACTATGACAGATACTCTTACGACACTTATGACTGTCATAGAATCTGTCATAGCGGTTACAACTTATAGCTGTAAGAGAATTTGCCATACACAAGATATAAATAGCATATTCTCTTACAACATATCATAGTCCACCTTGGGGCACCTAAATATGCATTTTTCAAAGATGCTTCATGACACATGTCTTCACATGTCTTACAAGCTTCTATTTCTAACTCTTACATATCATAACTTCATCATAGGAATCTATCATAACTGTTTCGGTCAAACATTCCCTTACACAACATGGAAGATGCTGACACATGGAAAATGCTCCTACCACAAAGTGGAATGCCTATCTCCTCATGTGAGGACAAAATTACAAGTTGTCATCTTCCATGTAGGGTGACACATCACCGTGCCACATCCCAAAAAATGGCAATATGGAATTTACAATTTATTTACAACATAGGCAAAGAATAAATATATACAAACATAAATAATGCAAGGAATTACCAAGGTTGAGACACCTTAATTCCCAACATTTTCCCACTTGTCAAACACCTTGTAAGAGCCAATAGAATAATATGATTTAACTGCTACAGGCTGAGAGGCCCATAGACTCTGAACACCATCTGAACTTCTCTGTTCCCACTGGTTTCATCAATTCATCTACAACATTCTTCAAAGTATCTACCTTCTCTAAATTTACCTTTCCATCCTCAATCATGTCTCGTACGAAGTGAAACTGAACATCAATGTGCTTTGTTCTACCGTGGAAAGTTAGATTCTTCACAAGGAAAATTGCACTCTGACTATCACAACTGATTGTGATCTGACCTGCGTCAACACCAATATTGGAACACAATCTCTTAAGCCAAATGGCTTCCTTACAAGAATGAGTTGCTTCCATATACTTAGCTTCTGTCATGGACAAAGCAACAACAGGTTGTTGCTTATTCATCCAACTAATAGCACCACCAAATAGTATAAACACATAAGCACTAGTGGATCTCCTACTATTAATGTCACCTACCCAATCTGAATCAACAAATCCATGAATATCAATAGAATGTGGAGGTCCTAAAACATTACCATGGTAGCATATGGAATACTCAGAAGTACCCCTCAAATATTTAAACACTCACTTAATTGCATCCCAATGAACCCATCCAGGATTAGCCATAAATTGACTAAGGACTCCCATTGCTTGGACAATGTTTGGTCTTGTGTAGACCATAGCATACATCAAACTGCAAACAACACTAGCATAAGGTACTCTGCTCATGTCCTCCACCTCACTAGGAGATTTTGGACAATCCTCAATAGACAACTTTGTTCCTAAAGAAACGGGAACACACAATGGTCTACAATCTACCATGCTAAATTTGTCCAACACGGTCTTCACATACTTACTCTGGCTTAACCAAAGTTTTTTGTTGGTTCTGTCTCTTCTGAGTTCCATTCCTAGAATGTACATGTCTGTCCCTAAATCTTTCATTTCAAACTGTGTTGATAACTAAGATTTAAAATCAGAAATCATATTCTTAACCTTCCCAATGAGAAACATATCATCAACATACAGTACAACAATGAGAATACAATCACCATCAAACTTATAATACACAGTGATCCAATTTCAATCTCACAAATCTAATAGAAAACACAAAGGCATCAAACTTCAAGTACCATCTCCTAGGGGACTGCTTCAAACCATACAAAGACTTTTTAAGTTTGCAAACCAAATTTTCTTTACCATGTAATGCTCTGGCTGTGACATGTAGATTTCTTCCTCCAAATCACCATGAAGGAAAGCTATTTTCACATCCATCTATTCTACCTCTAAGTCATAAGCTTCTGCAAGAGACAATAGGAATTGAATGGATGTCAGTTTTGCAACGGGAGAGAAGATCTCACCATAATCTATACCCTCCACTTGTGAATACCCCTTCACAACCAATCTGGCCTTATACTTCTCAACACTGCCATCTGTACCAAATTTCTTCTTGAACACCCATTTGCATCCAACGGGTTTCCGTCTAGGAGGCAAAGGCACCAAGTCCCAAGTTTGATTCTTTTCCAAAGAAGCCATTTCATCCTCCATGGCCTCCTTCCAAGAACCTACATCTTTCATGTCCATAGCCTCTGATATAGTTCTAGGTTCTGTTGTAAGTATGAGCCTAACCAGTTTTGTCATTGATGTCAAGGAATGGATGAGTTGTGTGTTGAGGATATTGCAAAAATTACTCCTATCAGAAATAGAGAAAATTAGTGAAGACAGTGAAGCTCTATGAAGTGAATATCCCAGCTAGATGAAGATTAGAGAATGCATGTCAAAGGGTTTGTAGATATGTGTCTGAAGATGATCCAGTCAAGATTTGAGAGATTTGCATGAAAATTTGGAGGAGTTATGGCCATGAGAGTAAAACTAGTTCTGGAAACTGTTCAGAGCAGACTGAGTGACACAAATAGGTCCAGTGAGATCTAAAAATGCAATATCTTGTTCTGCGGATCTGGTGGCATGTTTGGAAAGCTAATGTGAATTGACAACTCAATTGGTTCATAGTTTGGAGGTCCACAAACAATCCTTCTAATGTGACAGTAATGATCGACTGTGTTCTTGAGGTTTTGGATGAAGATACGAATGATTTTAGTAAGCAAAAGTGGTGTGGATGTTCTTCATGATTCAAGAAAGCTTGTGGGGGTCTCTAGATTGTGTCCAATTCATGTTGGTGGTCCACATTGAAGATAGAGCTCGTAATTGAAGATTTACCTTCTAGTGATGGTGTTCTTCCTCATCTTGGCCGATCAGATGTCTTGCACATTTTGCAGATGATCTTGAAGATGTTTTGTGAAGTTTGGCATGTTCCACAAAGAAGATTGAAGTCCTAGCAATGGGTAGCTGACAATGTAGTAGTGCGCATGAAGATTTTGTAATAAGTCAAGTTGTATTTTTGTATTTGCTCTGTAATAAAATAAGTGTATGTTATGCTGACTTTGATGATCATTCCAAAGTTGATGTCTTGTATGAATAAGAATTGCAAAGTCATTCAAAAGTAATTCTAGTAGTGATGAGAAGGTGGTAAAGAAGAAGAAAGAAAAGTAGAGCAGAGGTGTTGAGCTTAAATGGAACTGACTCAAGCATAGTGAAGATGCTGATCTCTAGTTCAAGTATGTAATATTTATATTATTCTGTAGATAGTGTGTCTCCTGTAGGTAGTGGGCCTCTTGTGAGCAGTGTGCTCAGGCAGTGAGCCCTAACTAGCAAGTGCCATTTTGTTCATCTTTATTCTTCTAATAGAGAATACAATCTTGGGTCAATCACCCCATGGTTTTTCCCTTAACTGCACTTTCCACATCAAAATCTTGGTGTTATATGTGTTGAATTTGTCTTTGCTCATGAATTCTTGCATTATGCTTCCATGATTAATCTTTGATATGATGTTGAAATATAAGAAGGCTTAAAGTAAATAAAGAACAAAGATTTTGGTAACAACTGATTCACCCCCCCTCTCAGTTGTCTACCCTAAATCCAACAATTGGTATCAGAGCTAAGTTCCTCTAGAAAAAGCTTAACCTCTTGAGGAGATCCAGAATGTTGACCTACAAGGATAGTCCAAGGTTTGATGGATCTAACTTCACTGCCTGGAAAAGCTGCATGGAATGTCACATACAATGCATGGGATATCAGTATTGGAGCATAACCTCAACTAAATATGTTCCCCCCAAAGAATGGCCAACAACTATAGATGAAGTCAGAGATGCAAAAAATAATCTTCAAGCTAAAGAAGCCCTGTTGAGTGCCTTATCTGATTCAGAGCTAACAAATGTTATGGGATTGAAGACTGCTTATGAAATTTAGACAAATCTTGAAAATCTATATGAAGGAGACAAATATGTTAAATGTGCCAAGCTACAAAGTCTGAAAGGAAAGTTTGAAAACTTAAAGATGAGTGAAGATGAGAATATCACTACATATATGACAAAAGTAAATGAGCTAGTTTATGGCATCAGATGTGCTGGTGGAGTACTGGATGAAGATGAAATTGTTGCTAAAGTTCTTAGATCTTTACCCCCTACATATAAACATAAAGTTGTCGCCATTGAGGAAATTAGATTTTTAACAACTATCACAAGGGATCAATTGGTTGGTAAAATAAATGCATTCAAGTTAGCTGGGTTTGATGATGCATTTCCCAAGACTAAATCTGCACTCAAAGCTAGTGCCTCTTCAAAAGGCAAGTAGAGATATGATCTAGGAGAAAGTTCCTCAAGAAAATCAACTTGGTATGAGAAAGCAAGAAAAGATCTGGAAGAGGATGAATTTGAAGTTGAACAACTTGAAGCCCTCTTTGCAAAGAGACTACCAAGAGGATCTAGCAACTATGAAGGAAAATTACCTTTTAAATGCTTTGCTTGCAATAAGATTGGTCATTTTGCCTCAAGGTGTCCAGAAAGGTTTTCAAGGCCAAATCCTAATAGATCAAGGTTTCAGAAGAAGTGTTACTATGTTCAAGAAGATGATGATGAAGGAGTGACAGATGATGAATCTGAGACAAGAAACAAACCTGGAAGTGACTGGGTGTTTATTGCCATTAAGGAAGAAGATCCAATGCCTATTGAATCTGCCAATCATAAGGTGATAGAACATGATTTGGCTACTCAGGTTGAAGAAAAGGATGAATGGGTTATTGACAATGGATGCTCTCACCATATGACTGGTGACAATAGTAAGTTCCTAAGCTTGGAAAATTATGAAGGTGGAGTTGGTAAGTTTGGAGATAATTCTGCTGGCAGAATTAAAGGAAGAGGAACTATTTCTTTTGATGGAAAGAACAAAACCAGTGATATTCTGTTTGTTGAAGGTCTGAAGCATAATCTTCTTAGTGTTGGATAGCTAGTGGATAAAGGCTATGATCTTCGATTCAAAAATAGAAAATGCAAGATTTTTGAAATCTCTAGAACTAAGATTGCATCCAGAACGCAGACAAAGGTAACATCTTCCAATTGCAAACAAAGCATTTAAAAGGTAAATTTAGAGTTGGTTATGGCATAGGAGAATGTGTCATGTAAATTTTGATAATATCATCAAGATAAGCAACACTCAGGTTGTAAGAGATCTTCCAAGAGTGGTGAAACCTACTAACAGTTTGTACAAAGAATGTCAGTTGGGCAAGCATAACAAAGTCACCTTCAAAAGTAAGAAACAATCTTCAACTAGATTGTTAGACTTGGTACATACTGATATCTGTGGTCTAGCAAGAATCAGGAGTCTACAAGGAGATAGGTATTTTATGTTGCAGATTGATGATCATCCCCAGATGATGTGGGTAACTTTCTTAAAGGAGAAATTTGAAGCACTTGAGAAGTTCAAAATATTCAAGGCTATGGTAGAAAATGAAACTAGCATGAACATAAAATGCCTCAGGTCTGATAGAGGTGGAGAATTCACATCCGGTGAGTTCATATCATTCTGTGAGAAACATGGGATAAGGAGACAATTATCTGCTCCAAGGACTCCACAGTAGAATGGGGTAGTGAAGAGAAAGAACTGGACCATCCAAGAAGCATCTAGAACCATGATGATGGAAGCAAATTTTCCTCACATCTATTGGAGAGAAGCTGTAAGCACTGTTGTCTATACTCTTAATCGAGTACAAATCAGAGGCAATACTGGTAACACTCCTTATGAACTTTGGTTTGGCATCACTCCTACTATGAAGTATTTCAAAGTCTTTGGTAGTAAATGCTATATCAAAAGAAATGAAGATCTTGGCAAGTTTGATGCTAGAAGTAATGAAGGAATTTTCTTGGGATATTCTACTCAAAGCAAAGCATATCGGTGTTACAACAAGAGATTGAGAAAGATTGTAGAAAGTACAAATGTGAAGGTTAATGAAGGCATGGGAAATCCCTCAAGGTATTATGAATATGAAGCAGATGATCAGGATAATGTCTCAAATCAAGGAGAACCAGTCCCCACTCCAGTTTAGATTCAGATTGATCTGGAGAATCCTGATATACAAGAGGAAGAGACATGCTTGGAAGAACCTGTCCAAGAATCAAAAGTGCAAGAGAATCCCAAAACTCCTAGGTATGTAAGATTGAATCATTCTGAAGATTAGATCATAGGAGATAGAAGCAAAGGTGTTCAAATAAGGAGGAAAATTGCTCAAGATTCAGTAAAGTATTGTTTGATTTCAAAGATTGAACCAAAAATAGTAAGTGAAGCATGCAATGATGAAAGCTAGGCTAAAGCAATGGAGGAAGAATTGTTACAGATTGAAAAAATCACACTTGGGATCTTGTTCCTAGACCTAAGGACAAAAATGTGATTGGGACTAACTGGGTCTTCTAGAATAAATTGAATGAAGATAGTGAAGTGGTCAGAAACAAAACTAGATTGGTCTGTAAGGGTTATTCTCAAGTAGAAGGAGTTGACTTTGAAGAAACTTTTGGTCTGATGGCAAGAATTGAGGTAGTCAGATTATTTCTTGCCTTTGCTGCCTTCAAGGATTTCAAAGTATATCATATGGATGTCAAGTTTGCCTTCCTAAATGGTGATTTGGAAGAAGAGGTATACATTGAGCAATCGGATGGATTCCAATTGTCTGATCATAATGATATGGTTTGCATGTTCAAGAAAGCAATGTATGGACTCAAACAAGCTCCAAAAGCCTGGTATGAAAGATTGGACAAACATCTTTTGAAGATTGGTTTCAACAAAGGCACTACTAATAGTAATCTATATTTTAAGATTGATCATGAAAGTATCTTGATTGTTGAAGTATTTGTTGATGATATCATTTTTGGAGGGAAAGATAGTATGTGCAAGACCTTTGCAAATCAAATGCAAAGTGAATTTGAGATGTCTATGTTTGGGGAAATGAATTTCTTCTTGGGCCTGCAAATAACTCAAACAAAGAAAGGAATCTTCATATCATAGACCAAGTATGTGAAAGAATTGTTGAAGAAATTTAGGATGGAAGACTCAAAGGCAATGATTACTCCTATGGCAATTAGATGTAAGCTGAGTAAAGATGATGAATCCCCTAAGGCTGATTAGAAAAAGTATAGCTCAATGATTAGAGGACTGCTCTATCTCACTCAAACTATACCTAATATTATGAATGTTGTTGGTCTTGTTACCAAATTCCAAGCTGACCCTAGAGAGTCTCATGTCATGGAAATCAAGAGAATTCTTAGATATCTAAAGGGAACAGTTGAGTATAGATTATGGTATCCTAAGGATCATGACTTCTCACTTCATGCATACATAAATGTTGATTGGACAGGAGATGTGGATGACCGGAAGAGTACCAATGGTGGTGCATTCTTTTTGAGAAAAAGATTGGTTTTTTGGCTGAGCAAGAAACAAGAGGTAATATCTTTGTCCACTGCAGAAGCAGAATCTATTGCAGTAGCAGGCAGCTGCACTCAAGTATTGTGGATGAAACAAATGCTAAGAGATATCAAAGTAGAGTATGAGGAACCTATCAAAATCTTTTATGATAACTCAAGTGCAATAAATATATCAAAAAATCTGGTGTTACATTCAAAGACAAAACATATATCCATCAAGTTTCACTTTTTGAGAGAGTAGGTGAACAAGAATGAAGTTAGATTGGAGTTTGTGCCCTCAAAGGATCAAATTGCAAACATCTTTACTAAACCTCTACCTAAAGACTCTTTTGAGTATCTCAGGCAGAAGTTAGGGGTTATTACCCCTTTGGTTCTAAATTAAGGTGCATTGATGTGCATCAATCTGGTGGATCCCATAGTCATATATTGTGATTCAGATTGATGATAGGAGGCAACTACTCAAGGGGAGTAGTTTGTATGATTTTGAAGCATTAGAAGTAGTTGCAAGTATGTGCCCTTTGCCATTGATGTCAAAGGGTGAGAAAAGACGTGAAAAAAAAAATTGGTTACTGATCAAAGGGGGAGCAGTAAAAGGAAGAGAAGACATGTGAATGGCTACTATTGATAGGGGGAGCTATGTCAGTTAGTAAGGAGAAGTTCTTGTCTTGATGGTTATAGTAGTTTTTCACATTATATGTTGCCATCAATGACAAAGGGGGAGGTTGTTGCAAGTATGGGCCTAACCGTTGTTGTCATTGATGTCAACATACTCTTGTTGCATTGATGTCAAGGACTAGATGAGTTGTGTGTTGAGGATATTGAGAAAATTAGTCCTATCAGAAATAGAGAAAATCAGTGAAGACAGTGAAGCTCTATGAAGTGAATATCCCAGCTAGATGAAGATCAGAGAATGAGTGTCAAAGGGTTTGTAGATATGTGTCTAAAGATGATCTAGTCAAGATTTGAGAGATCCGCATGAAAATTTGGAGGAGTTATGGCCATGAGAGTAAAACCAGTTCTAGCAATTATTCAGAGGTGACAGAGTAACACAAATAGGTCCGGTGAGATCCAGAAATGCAATATCTTGTTCTATAGATTTGGTGGCATGTTTGGAAAGCTAATGTGAATTGACAACTTAATTGGTTCATAGTTTGGAGGTCCACAAGCAATCCTTCTAATGTGACAGTAATGACAGACTGTGTTCTTGAGGTTTCGAATGAAGATACGAATGATTTCAGTAAGCAGAAGTGGTGTGTATGTTCTTGGTGATTCAAGCAAGCTTGTGGGGGTCTCTATATTGTGTCCAGTTTGTGTTGGTGGTTCACATTGAAGATAGAGCTTGTAATTGAAGATTTACCTTCCAGTGGTGTTCTTCCTAATCTTGGCTGACCGGATGTCTTGCACATTTTGTGGATGATCTTGAAGATGTTTTGTGAAGTCTGGCATGTTCCACGAAGAATATTGAAGTCCTAGCTATGGGTAGCCGACAGTGTAGTAGTGCACATGAAGCTTTTTTAATAAGTCAAGTTGTATTTTTGTATTTTCTCTGTAATAAAATAAGTGTATGTTATGCCAACTTTGATGATCATTCCAAAGTCGATGTCTTGTATAAATAAGAATTGCAAAGTCATTCAAAAGTAATTCTAGTAGCAATGAGAAGGTGGTAAAGAAGAAGAAAGAAAACCAAAGAAAAGGTGTTGAGCTTAAATGGAACTGACTCAAGCATAGTGAAGATGCTAATCTCTAGTTCAAGTATGTAATATTTATATTATTCTGTAGATAGTGTGTCTCCTATAGGTAGTGGGCATCTTGTGAGTAGTGTACTCAGACAGTGAGCCCTAATTGGCAAGTGCCATTTTGTTCATCTTTATTCTTCTAACAGAGATTACAATCTTGGGTTAATCACCCGATGGTTTTCCCCTTAACCAGGTTTTCCACATCAAAATCTTGGTGTTATATGTGTTGAATTTGTCTTTGCTCATGAATTATTGCATTATGTTTCCATGATTAATCTTTGATATGATGTTGAAATATAAGAAGGCTTAAAGTAAATAAAGAATGGAGATTTTGGTAACAACTGATTCACCCCACCCTTTCAGTTGTCTATCCTGAATCCAACAGGTTCATCATTATTAGTAAGCAAAGCAAAAGCACAACTAGAATCAAGCAATGTAAAACCAAACCTTTTAGGTTGCTTTATTATCTATGTAGACCTCCTCAAGAGCTAAGGTTGAGGTTCAGCTTCTTCATCTGAGCTTTCAGAGCTGCTAGAGCTATCCTCATCTTCAGGTCCAACATTGTCTTTTTGTTCAGTCTTCTCAGGGGTAGGAAGAAACTGAACAACATCCTCTTTCTTTTCTTTTTCTTCTGGCTATAAAACAATGGAAGAAGGTGTAAGCTCTTTGAAGATGACACTTCTGCTATACAACAATTTTAAAACCACAGGGTCCCAAAGCTTGTATCCTTTCAAACCAACACCATAGCCAATGAAGATACACTTAACAGCCTTATTTTCCAATTTTGACCACTTCTCCCTAGGCACATGTGCATATGCCTCACAACCAAAAACACAAAGATGCCTTATTGAAGGCTTTCTACCAGACCACACCTCCATTGGTGTTTTTCCAACAAGAGCTAATGTAGGAGATCTATTTACAAGATAGCAAGCAGTGGCAACAACTTCAACTCAAAACTTTTGTTCTAGGCCAGCTCCACTAAGCATACTCCTAGCCTTCTCCATCAGTGTCCTGTTCATCCTCTCTGCAACTCCATTTTGCTACAGGGTGTATGGAGTTGTCTTATGTCTTTCAATCCCAAGTTCCTTGCAATATTTATCAAATTCTGGAGAACATAACTCACCACCTTTGTCAGTTCTCAAACACTTAATCTTCTTACCAGTCTAATTTTTAGCAAAGGCCTTAAACTCCTTAAACTTACTATAGACTTTAGATTTTCTTCTAAGAAAATAAATCCATGTCCTTCTACTGTAGTCATCTAGAAAAGATACAAAGTATATAGATTTTGATAACGAAGGAACATTAACAAGACCAAATACATTAGAATGAATAAGGTCCAACACACCAGAAGACTTGTGAGAACTTTAATAAAACTAAACACAGTTTTGTTTCCCATATATGCAATGTTCGCAAAAGTTGAACTCAAGATTACAATCATCTAACCCCTCAACAAGGTTTTTATTTTTTAGGGTGCATAGACCCTTCTCACCAATGTGGCCAAATCTCTTATGCTATAACATTATCTTTTTTAGCAGGAAGTTTAACTTCCAAGGCATGATTACAAACATTAGAACTAGAAACAACAGATCTCTTAACCACTCATTTAGGTGGTGGGGATGAAGTCACTACTACCCTCTTATTTGAATCATAAGAACTATTGCATAGTGAAATGCATGTCTCCAGCTGAAACATAGTACCTCTCCTAGTACCCTTAGCAAGCACCATAGCTCCTCTAGTCATCTTGCATCCTTCTTTCGAAAAGACAACCTGCACACCTACATCATTCAAACTACTTATAGAAAGAAGGTTTTGTGCTAAGCCTGGGATATGCATAACCCCAAAGATCCCCTTCACTTGACCATCAAGGAATCGGATAGAGACTCTTCCATGACCAACAATCTTCAGATGAGAGTCGTCACCTAAGTACACCTTTCCACCATCAAACTCCTCATACTTAGTGAACTAGTCTTGATGCAAGGTCATGTGGAATGATGCACCAGAGTCAATCAACCACACATCATCAGATGCATGGGTTGACAGGGCTGCGATGAAAGCATCACCATCATCTTGTTATTTGTCAGAATCTAAATCAGGATCTTTCTTCTTCTTCTTATTCTCCTCTTTGCATTCCTTTCAAAAATGCCCAAATTTACCACAGTTCCAACAAATAGCCTTGGAATTTCCAGGAGATTTGGATCTCCCATGGGATTTGGATCTACCCTTCTCAGCTTTCTTGTCCTTATTTTTCCCTTTCTCCTTGGGTCTTCCACGAACTGTAAGAGCCTCTTTGGCTGCATCAAAAGACTTCCTCCACATCTCTTCAGATAACAACATAGATACCACATCTTCCATCTTGAATGTGGATGTGGTGCTTCCAATAGCCATGACAAGGTGATCGCATGAGTCCGGCAAAGAACAAAGCAATGCCATACACCAATCCTCCTCCTCCATCTTTACACCAATAGATGTCAACTATGCAACCAACATGTTAAAAGCATTCATGTGTTCAGCAATGGATCCTCTATCCTCCATTCGAAGAGAATACAACTTCTTTCTTATAAAAAGTTTATTAACCAGGGATTTGGCTTGATACACATCTCCCAACTTCTTCCAAAGCAAGGTTGTAGTCTTCTCCTCATGGACATTTAACAACACAGAATCAGCAAGACTATGTCTTATGAGACCCTTAGCCTTCTGATCCTTGAGATCCCAATCAGCTTGTTGCATTGCAGTTGGTTTAGTTCCAGTAACGGTTTCCCAAAGGTCTCGATCAATGAGCATGTCTTCCATCTTGAGCTTCCACAGCTCGAAATTAGTGCCATTGAATTTCTCCACTTCCATTCTTCCAGATGTGCTTGCCATCTCCTTGATGTAATAGAAATTAGAATATTCTGCATAGACTCCCACTCAACTTAAGAGCAGCTTAAAAAGCCCCTACCCAACAGCTAAGACCAAAACTAGCTAGGCTCTGATACCAACTGAAAGGAAGCTAGGTGTGCAAAAATTGCTTCCTACACTAATCTAATGAGGAGAGGGCTATGCAAATTCAAGTTAATCCTCACAACTACAGCAACATAGAACATGTAAATGAGATATTGCAGCAATACACATGAACCAAAAAGAAGACAGAAGAAGAGAGACAAAGATTTACAGTGGGCAAAACCCTTATTAGGTGAAAAATCCCACACTCAGAAACCTGCACAATATATTAACAAATCTGAAAGAATGTTTACAATACACTTGCAATGCAAGCTTCAATGGTCTTTGACACTCGTATTTGAAGTCAATTCGGTAGAGTAATAGTACCTGTAAACCTGTAATACAACTCCCTCTCCAAGCACTTGTTTATATAGAATATATAAGGCAATATTGGACCTATCTTGGGATGGGTGTCCAACTTGGCCTCATGGCCCAAAACCCACGCCTAAGGACACTTGGTCAACATTGTATAATGTGTTTGACACTTATCCATAGCTCCCATCCAAAAAAGGTCGCCTATTCCAAAATGGGCTATGACAGATGCTCTTATGACACTTACAACCATCATAGAATTTGTCATAGTGGTTACAACTTACAGCTGTAAGAAAATCTATCATACACAGGCTATAAATAGCATATTCTCTTACAACATGTCATAGTCCACCTTGGGGCACCCAAATATGCCTTTTTCAAAGATGCTTCATGACACATGTCTTCACCTGTCTTACAAGCTTCTATTTCTGACTCTTACATGTTATAACTTCGTCATAGGAATCCGTCATAATTGTTTCGGTCAAACATTCCCTTACACAACATGGAAGATGCCAACACAAGGAAAAATGCTCCTACCACAAAGTGGGATGCCTCTCTCCTCATGTGAGGACAAAATTACAAGTTGTCATCTTCCATGTAGGATGACACATCACCATGCCACATCCCACAAAATGACAATATGGAATTTATAATTTACTTACAACATAGGCAAAGAATAAATATATACAAACATAAATAATGCAAGGAATTACCAAGGTTGAGACACCTTAATTCCCAACATTTTCTACATTTTAGGCACATGTTTGATAAATTCTAGCCTCTTTTCTTAATCTCATCAAATTCTATTTTAGTTCTTGGTGACTCTCCTAGTCCAAAGATGATTCACGAGATTCCAAGGTAGATTCACTTGGACACTAGTACTTAGTGCGAACATTCATGTGTCATATTGGTGTCTTGCAAATTGTAAAATAGTTAGTGAACTATTCTGAGCATGTTGGAGTATCTCCTAGGGTTGGTGAGATTCTTGTAATGCCTCTAAAGACCTTGAACGAATCTACCTCTTTTGGGCATATTGGCTCATTCTTCCCTCAAATTCTTTAATGATCTAATTTTTGAATCTTCCATGCTCTCTTTTGGATCACTTCTTTTGTAACATTTGGAAATTCTTGTGGACACTCTTTGACATTGATCTTTACAAAAACTATTGAGGACTTCAGACTCATTGAAATGGTAGCATTGTCTTTGGAATACTTGCAAGCAACTTGATCATTTTTGAAGGCTCTTCTTTGGGCTTTTGAAGTTGTCTACAACCAGATTTACCCCTCAAGGAGTTGCAACCTCCTCTTTGCCATCCAAACTGGTAATATTGTTTTTGTGATTGGTGAATATTACCTTGCATTTGAATTTGTGTACATACATATTAGTTTATTTATTTTACAATTTCATGGTGTAGACCACCATCTCTTTCCTTGTTGTGTGTTCAAGGGTATCCTTCCCCATAAAATTGGGAAGTTACCTCTTTAGATTATTATCACATTATCATTGCTCTTACTTCTTAGACACAAGTAGGATAGGAGCACACACTCATTTTTTTTACTCTCTTTATTATTCATTGCTTGTGGAGGTCAAAAGAAAGGGCTTGACTGAGGCAAGATCTTTAGAAGAAAAATATTTTCCCTCTGTTCTTTATAGGTGTTCTTGAGTGAAGACATTTCGAACACATGGAGGTTTTGTGGGTTTTTCTTCCCTTCTCTCATATTTCATTTTGTTTCATTTTCCATAAGTAATTTTAGCTTCATTTTCAAATTTGTATCACCTAGAGACTGTTGGGTACATGTCCTATTCATTTCTATGTTGTACAAGTGTCTTGGGTTTGTATGCATCTAAGAAATTTTATTTGTCTTTCAGGATGACAATGCTTATCGTAGACATCCCCACAACACATTGTCATCTAGGGTAGTGAGCTCCATTTTACATTCTAGATTCCTTTATCCCTTGCCTTTTCATTTCTATACTTTGTTTCTCAAAATTATATTTACTATTGTTCATTTTCTATCATTGTAATTAGTTTCCTTTCTTTCTCTAAACATTTAGTTTAGTTTGACTCATTTCTATTAGAATATAAAGTGGTTTCATAGATAGATTTTGTTTGAACACTAGATAACATAACCCAAGTCTAATGTTAGTGAAAATATCCCTTGATTGATACATCCAATTGAGGAATAGTTTTTTCCTACCTTACATTTTGGTGAACCCATTGTCTTACACATATGAAATTTTCTTCATTGTCATGGTCCACCTTACATTTTGGTGAGTTCAACATTCTCGAACACTTAAATATTTTCTTCACTATTGTGGTTCACCTTACATTTTAGTGAACCCACTCCTTTCAAAACATTAAAAAATAAAATAAACTTCTTCTCTTTCATCACATAATACTATGTGTTGTGAAGCTTAAACTCAGATTATGAGTTTCACTACTTAGTCTTCCAATTCTGAATACATAGGTGCTTAAGACATTTGTCCATAATGGCATATTATGTTAATCCTACCACACCTATTTGTTTAGCTCATGATTTCACTCACTTCTCTTATGACCCAACTATTACAATTCTACCTTCTCTTTCTAATGGTTTGACTATTCCTATGACTAGCTACCATGATGCCAAGATGGCATTCAACCATGAGGCTACTTTGGGTAGTGTCCCACATGCGTAGATTCATGACTTGGATTCCATTTGGAAAAATTTCAAGATTATCTACGTACTAAGGACTTACTAAAGTCTACTATTCCTATTGTCGATGCTCCTCATGACATGCTAACTGGTCACTCGCATGGTCTTGATGTGCTATGTGGTATTGCTCACATTATGAATAGTGATACACCACCATTATAGAGCTACTTATTAGAACCTCAAAAATGTCACTCGAACATTACTGGACATTATCTTTTTGTCCCTATGCCTACATTGAGGAGTCAAATATTTACATCTACATAGATAGCTACTAGTGCTTCATAGCATAGTAGTGTATGTAATGGTTTGTTTGGAGGCACATTGAGACCCATAAGCCAATATGGGTTTGTTTCACCCTCCAGGCCCTTACAATTTACATTTCCCATTGATGTCCTTAGAGTGTTAGTATGCACATGACAACTGAGAGGGGGGGTGAGTTCGTTGCACATTAAAACACTAAACCCTCAATGCTATTCCAATCTTCAAACTCTTATTATGAATTAGTAGAATGTAAACATATGAAGCATCAATGCAAATACATCCAAACACATAAGAACACCATATTTATGTGGAAAACCCAAGAATAGAAAAACCACGGTGAGGATTAGCTCACATATATTATGAATAGCAAAACTGAATACAAGTAGGCTTACTACCAAGGGCTCACTTCCCAAAAGAAAGGCTCACTGCCAGAAGGATTCACTATCCATAAGAGAGAAGAATAGAAGAGGACTATTATAGAGAGATTCACTATCTCTATGCAATAGGAGAAATCCACCAGTGCAACTTTATGCAATCCACAACCTTGGACTCACTGCCTCTAGTAACTTCAAGCAAACTAAAATGTAGACACCTTTAGGTCATTGCATCCAGGAGTCATAAGCATTTATGTTTGCACTCAATTCACCACCCTTGATTCACATTTGCATCACCTTCTCCACCCCATTCCAATCAAGCTTCACCTTTCATTTATATCATCCATGACCTAAAACAATCTCAATTAGGTCAGCCTTAATGAAATGTGTGCACCTCAAATCATGCAACACCGAAATAGGTCGGCACCAAACACTTCCGCGGTGGAAAGAAGTGAAGGTGGACCATGCCAAGGGTTAACTAGGACCAAAATCTATATCCACAATCCATGAGGTTGTTAGGAATAACATGCAGAAGATATCAATTAAATGCATATAAAGATTAAATAGAGGAATAAAAAATACATAGAAATAAAACAACGAGAGACAATTTTAACGTGGTTCAGCCAAATTCGGGCTACATCCACAGAAACTCAGCCATCCAATGATTTTATTATCCAGTACAAAACATATTACAATGTCATGAATTCCATCCCACAACATACATCCCAGCCACTTATAACAAGCATTTTGGAAGCTTCTAGAATTAGGGTTTTACAAAGTCTTTTTTCATTTGTTGGTTAACAAAAATTAACTACAACCCCGAATATGCAAAAAAGGGGAATTTTTTTTTTGGGTGCTATGCCCCCAAACCCTTGCTATCGGGGGATACTACCCTTGAACCCCCGCTTGACCCAGCTTGGCCCTGATCCCCAGCAAGGATACATTACTATTGTACAGTATTTGTATGATCAATTGCCACATACCAACAAACTTCCACTTGGAGACTGATCAGGCTCCACACCAAACAGAGGTACCTCCATAAATAGCACTAGCAAGCTAGGTTGGCCAATCCTGAACTAACACTACAAGCGACCACATACATGCCTCTCCAAGTCTAAAAACATCATGTGGACCACAGAGAAACACTCCATAGCATCCAAACATCTTTACAAAATATTTAGCATCATCATAATCTTCTATAATACTATCACAACCACATGAAACAATGAACACCTTCAATCTGCACATCAAGATGCACTACCACTAAACTCCAACACAAAAACTAAGTTTGCAAAGTAACCCAGCATTGGAAACTTCAAGGGAAAGTAGATATAGATAATATAAGCACGTTCCCAGATCCGTAGGACAAGAAACCTCAATGTGGAGAAATGTGGAGCAATCTCATTTCTCCTAGACAACATTCTTCACATGAAGACACTCTGTCAAAACTCATCTTCCACTACCGCCAAATCTAGAACCTAAAACTCTGGATATAACACCTCTGAATACCTCTAATCATCACTTCCAAACCGCAAAAGCATATCTTCAACTATGAAGAAATACAAAGCATATTACTGAATGTACCTATGCCACACTGCACATCTTTTTATTCACATTTTTTCAAAAGTACTTTGAAACCAAGTGAACCATCTACTAGAGGTTGACATCAATGACAACACCAGCAAGCTTTCAACAATCTCCCCCTTTGTCATTGATGGTAACACCAACTTTTTGAAAAACCATCAACAACAAAATCAATCAATCAGTAGCTCTACAACCAGTAGTACTCCCCTTGACTGGTACAACTCTTGCTCTTCACACTTTTTACCTCTACTTTACACACTTTCCTGCACTATGGTTTTTGAGCCACTCTAACTCTCTCCCCCTTTGACATCAATAACAAAGGGCAACACTTGCTCTCATTCCACTGTTTTCATTTTTCTACATTCCCCCCCTTAGGGGCATAAAGTATGTTCCATTTGACTTCACCAACCAGGAGAACCACTACCTACTCCTCCTGAGAGGTAGCTTTCAACATCGGTCCAGGACTAAGAATGTATCTTGAAATGCTTCTTGGATAGATGCACACACTTATGCATCTGATTAAAAAAAGGAGGGGCAATAACCCCTAACTTTTGCCAAAGATACTCAAAAGTATCCTTAGGAAGAGCCTTTATAAAAGTATCTACAACTTGATTCTTAGTAGGCACATATTACAATTTCACCTCATTGTCTGCAACCTTCTCTCTTAGGAAGTGATACCAGATTGAAATATGCTTTGTTCTTGAATGCATTACCAGATTCTTTGAAATGTTTATAGCAATTGTATTATCACATAAGATAGGAGTAGGCTCATCATATGATACTTTGATATCCTTCAAAGTCTACTTCATCCACAACACCTATGTGCAGCAAGATGTTGCAATATTGTACTCAGCCTCTGTAGTAGATAATGACATTGAATCCTACTTCTTACTCAATCATGAGACCAGATTGCTTCCAAAAAAGAAAGCACCACCACTTGTACATCTTCTATCATCTATACATCTTGCCCAATCTGCATCTATATATGCACTCAAAGAGAAATCAATATCCTTGGGATACCATAAGCCAAAATCTAGAGTACCTTTCAAGTATCTAAATATCCTTTTTATTATTGTAACATGTGATTCTCTAGGATTTGCTTGAAATCTACACACAAGGCAAACTGAATGCATGATATCTGGTCTAGTAGTACTTAGGTATAACAGTCCAACAATCATTGTTCTGTACTTGCTCTAATCAACCTTAGGAGATTCATCATTTTTTCTTAACTTACAACCAGTAGTCATGGAAGTACATACCAGTTTGGAGTCTTCCATTCCAAACTTCTTCAACATTTCCTTAACATACTTTGACTATGAAATGAAAATACCTTTTTTTAATTGACTGATTTGTAATCCAAGAAAGAAATTCATTTCCCCACACATTGACATTTCAAATTCTTTTTGCATCTCTTCTACAAATCTCTTGCACATACATTCATTTGCTCCAAAGATTATATCATCAACATATACCTCCATAATCAGGATTTGAACTTCTTCAACTTTGAAGTATAAATTGCTATCTATAGTACCCTTTTTGAATCTTTGTTGCAGCAAGTATCTATCCAATCTTACATACCAAGCGATGAGAGCCTGTTTGAGTCCATACAATGCCTTCTTCAATTTGTGGACCATATTTAGATCATCTAATAACTAAAATGCCTTTCAATTGTTCAATGTATACCTCTTCTTCCAATTCTCCATTCAAGAATGTAGATTTCACAGCCATCTAATAAACTTTGAAGTCCTTATGAGCTGCAAAGGCCAAGAACATTATAATGGCCTCCATTCTTGCCACTAGAGAATATGTTTCCTCATAGTCTATTCCTTCCACTTGTGAGTAGCCTTTATACACAAGCCTAGCCTTATTTCTGACTACTTCTCCATTCTCATTCAATTTGTTTTGGAACACCCATTTAGTTCCTATCACATTTTTGTTTGTTGGTCTTGGGACAATTTCCCAAGTCTGATTTTTCTCAATCTGCATCAATTCTTCTTCCATAGCTTTATCCAGTGTTCATCTTTACATGCTTCAGTCACTATTTTGGGTTCTATTTTAGATAGTAAGCACAAATTTACCTATTCATCTGCCATAGAAATTTTTCTTCTTGTTAATACACCTTTGTTTTTATCTCCAATGATTTGATCTTCACAATGATTCTTCTGCACATACTTGAGAGTCTTCGGAATCCTTTTGGAGTGTCTTCTTCATCAACTTGCATCTCCTTTTCCTTTTCTTCTTCTCTTTCTTCTCTACAAGGGAGGTCATCAAATTCCTATCCTTCTATCAACACTCATCTTTGATGTGGCTCTTCATTTACTTTAACATTTGCACTTTCAACTAATTTCTTTAACCTCTTGTTGTAGCACCTATAAGCCTTGCTCTTTGTAGAATATCCAAGGAAGATTCCTTCATCTGATCTTGTATCAAACTTTCCCAAGTTTTATTCATCTCTCCTAATGTAGCACTTACTTCCAAACACTCTAAAATATTTTATAGTAGAAGTTCTTCCATACAATAGTTCATATGGAGTCTTTGAATTGTTGACCCTTGCTTGCACTTTATTTTATATGTAGACTACAGTGTGAATAGCTTCTCTCTGGTAGATATCTCGTAGATTTGCTTCTTTCAACATTGTCCTTGCTACTTCCTGAATTGTCCTATTCTTTCTTTCAACAACTTCATTCTGCCGAGGAGTCCTAGGAGCTAACAAATGCTTTTTTATTCCATGATCTTCACAAAAATAGTTAAACTCATTGGAGGTGAACTCACCACCTATGTTAGACCTCAAGCACTTGATTTTCAAATCTATTTCATTTTCAACCATAACTTTAAATGTTTTAAACTTATCTATAGATTTTGTTTTTTCTTTGAGAAAGGTTACCCAAGTCATTCTAGAGTAATCATCAATTAACAACATGAAATACATGTCACCTTGAAAGCTTCCTATTCTTGTCGGTCCACAAAGATCTGTATGTATGAACTCCAAGGGTTGTATGGTAAAATATTCTTTGATTTTGAAATTCTTTCTTGTTTTCTTCCCAATTTGACATTCCTTGCAAATTACATTGATAGGCTTTGAAATTCTTGGCAGATCTCTCATAGCTTGAGTAGAGATGATCTCATTAGGTTATCAAAATTGATGTGACACATTCTTCTATGCCATAACTAACTTTCATTGATTTGAGCCATAAAGCACATACCATTAGCACCTTTGAGCTGATATACATTTCCTTTTGTCCTTGTTACTATAGCAACCAGAGTTCCAGAGTTTTCTTTTCTAATTTCATATCCACCATCTTGAAACACAAGGTTATATCCTTTGCTACACATTTTTCCTACACTTAGTAGATTATGCCAGAGACCCTTGACATAAAGAACATCATCTGTATTGTGATTGCCATCAAAACTAATTGAACCTTTTCCACAGATTTTAGCAGATGCATCATCTCCAAACTTAATAAAACCTCCCTCAAACTTCTCAAGATTAACAAACTTATTCTTATCACCTTCCATATGCTTTGAATAGTCATTGTTAATTATCTAGTAGTTTTCCTCTTCTCTTACATGAAAAGCAGTTATGAAATCTCCTTTGATGTTGTGCCTTGTTTCCAGAGTAATTTCGTTCATACATCTTTTAGGGTTAGTAGAATTAGTTCCAACATTCAAAACCATGAACAAGCATTCATCACTTTCATTATCTAGATAGTCAAACTCATCATCAAATATGCTAGCTTCTTCTTTAACATAATAACTCCTTTTGATTAATTTACCTTTTTTTATCCTTGTATTTGTCATTTAAAATTTTGACGAGACATTTTGAAACATAATGACCTATCTTTCGACAACTGAAACATTTGAAGGGTAACTTACCTTTGTATTTTCCAAAGCCCTTTTTCAATCTACTTACAAAATTTGCTTCCACTTCATCAAAATCATCTAGATCTGACTCATCATTCTTTTTTGTCCTGCTAACCTTAAAAGCAGTCTCTTTTCTTGAATCATCTTGACCAAATTCTCTTAATTCAAAAGTAGTTAGAGTACCAAAAAATTGATCCCTGGTATAATTATCTAAATCTTGAACTTCTTCAATAGAAAAAACTTTAGCACTATAAGATTTTGGAAGAGTTCTTAGTACCTTCTTTACCACTTCACTTTCCTCCAACTTTCCACCAAGATCATTGACGGAATTGACAACTTCATCTACTCTTTGCATGTAGCTTGTAATGTTTTCATCTTCTAAAATCTTTAGGGTTTCAAACTTGGTCTTCAAATTCTACATCTTTGCTTGCTTAATCTTGGCATCTCCTTCATAGATACTTTCCATCTTCTTCCAGATCTCATGAGCAATTTTGTAGCTCATTACCTTCACTAATTTTGAATCAGGAAGACTATTCAGAAGAGCACTCCTTGCCTTGCCATTGTTCTCATAGTCTTTAATCTCATCATCATCTTTTGGACCATTAGTAGGTATAGTATTTTTTGTCTCAACTAAATTCCATATGCCATACACTAATGAGACAAGAAAGCTTTCCATTCTGATATTCTAGAAAGCATAATTTGTTCCATCAAACAAGGGAATCTCAATACCTTTCTTGTATGCCATCCAGATCTACCTCAAGCAGTTAAGCTTCTTCAAGGAACTTGGCTCTTATACCAATTGTTAGTATGCATAGGACAACTGAGAGGGGGTTGAATGAGTTGTACATTAAAACATTAAACCCTCAATGCTATTCCAATCTTCAAACTCTTATTATGCATTAGCAGAATGTAAACATATGAAGCATCAATGTAAACACATCCAAACACATAAGAACACTAGATTTACGTGGAAACTCAAGAAGGGAAAAACCATGGTGAGGATTAGCTTGTTGGAGTCTAGGACAACACTGAGAGGGGGGGTGAATCAATGTTGTGTAAACTTTTATAAATTTTTTGCACCTTTTAAATTAAAAGACAAAGATAGATGAGGACATCAATAATTTGTTAAACACATATATTTAAGTATGAATTAACACAAGACATGAGACCAAGACACAAAATATTATATGAGAGGAAACCCCTCATGGGGTAGAAAAACCTCTCAAAATTATCTCATTGGCTTATTCAAAACCTCACTGGTTACAAATAGGTCTCACTAACCAAAGAAGCTTCACTAGCATTACAAAATGCCTCATTGGCATACACTATGCCTCACTAGCTAAAACAAGTGTGCATAAGAAAACAAATTAGTTTAGGGGATTACCTTGTTTCACTCCATCACAAAACCTTATATCTCCCTTTTGATCTCACACAAAACATTCACTACACAATGTCACATTCAATTACAAATCACAACTTATCAGTCTCTACAAATTATAAATGATTTGAAGAACCAATCACTATCAAATTACACTTCTCTTTCCTTGCTTTGAACAATCTTGAACCTCTTCAATTTCAATGCCTTCATGCCTAGAAATTATCCATCTCTACAAAAAAAACCTTCTGGTTCTTATTATAAATAGTCCACCTTTAAAATAAACTTTCATGCAGAAGACATCCATTCTTATCACCCATTCTTAGCCTTCATCCCAATCTACCTCTGCAAAAACAAAACACACTTAAAAAAAATATACACAAAACTGATATCTCCTTATATCTCTCAGAGAAATATATCATGGCTTTCTATATTCTCAAACTAGTAAAATCATCTTCATAAACTTTCTATCTTCCATTTGATCTTCATTGTCACCAAAAATAGAAAAAATTGTGATTTTTGGCTTTTGTATGCAAAAAGCATGTCAAATTTGATGATATGGCCCGACTGTTGGCATTCAAATGCATTTTAAATGACATTCTTACAATCACCTTTTTAATCGTATCCATTAGATCGTGCTTGTCGCTCATAACACTATTAAAACTTACAAAGCTCGATAACTCTAGGTGGTTGGGGCCGGTCACCACACGAGGCCGGACCCTCAAAGACACAACTTAAGTTGCCTTTGACCTTCTCAACTGGTCACCATCAAAACATAAGTAAATTGTATGACGTTTGGCTTTAAGGCTCCTTAATACACTTAGAAGATTTAGAACTATGGTTTTAATGATTTAAACTCCTTATAATATAAAGCCTAACTCTGTGATAACCATAAATTGCTCGACACATGAATCAAAGATAACTCTGCATCACAAAAGATATCAGACAACCTCTTATATCTTCCATTAATAAATATTAATGCCTCTGTCATAGACAATAACCCATATTACCATCAAACAAAATCACCAAACATCATAATGAATTGACTAAACTTATGAGACACTATCATAGTCAATTTTCTTCCTGATGTTGAAGCTGAGAAGATAACTTCTTCACTGATCCAAATTGACTTACCTTAGTCTGCATTATGTCATCATAAAAATATCAATCTAATACCACCTGATGAAGATTATTAACAACTACCTCCTGTGAACATTAACAACCAATATGATCATCAACTAATCAATCAACATGAATGAACATGAATTGCACCTTCTATGCATTTGCAAGGCATCAACCTTATTTCAACTGTGTCATCAACAAATATCATCAAGAAGTAACCAAGAAGACACCACTCTGATCAAGTATGAAGACAAGATGAACTCATATGAACAATATGGATGCACAAGTACATGAACCTCCATAACATGTTAGCATGAACATCAAACACTATGAAGTAATTCTCCTATCTTGATCTCCTTTAAGGCATAATGAACATCATTAAGACATCACAATCACCAACTTTCTGCCTTACCTCTGTCATTGAAGCACATCATCCTGCTATATCAAATCATATGAAGATAACAAACTATGGAGCACAACCTAAGGTCTCTAAGAAGCACATCTTGAAGCATCCTGATCCAAATGAGAGCATCTCTTCTTTTACCACATTTGCATATCTAACCACAATGATCCTAAAGACATCAATCAAACTGAGAACTCAACACAAAATGATTGTACTATGAACATCAAGGATTGTACAGTAAATAATGAAAACTATGTCATCATAACAATCCATCATGACATCAACCACATCAACCATGACTTCAATGAAGAGAATACAACATCCATGCATCCTCATGAAGGCACAATAACATCCAACCAAGATCTTCCAAAATACCAACTTCAAGAAAGACATCTCTCATGAAAGTATCAAAGTACCCTTGTCATATCTGAACTTAAAAGCCATCCTTTTGGTCACCTTATACCTTGTTTTGACATCAATGACAAACCTCATTCTACATAGCTCACATATGTTATGAATAGCAACACTGAATACAAGTAGGCTAACTGCCAAGGGCTCATTGCCCAAAAGAAAGGCTCACTACTAGAAGGACTCACTATCCAGAAGAGAGAAGAATAAAAGAGGAATATTATAGAGAGATTCACAATCTCAATGCAAGAAGAGAAATCTACCACTGCAACTTTATGCCATCCACAACCTTTGGCTCACTACCTCTAGCAATTTCAAGCAAACTAAAATGTAGACACCTTCTGCTCACTGCATCTGGGAGTCATAAGCATTTAAGTTGACACTTAATTCACCACCCTTGATTCAAATTTACATCATCTTCTCCACCGCATTCCACTCAAACTGCACCTTACATTTATACCATACACGACCTAAAATAATCTCAATTAGGTTAGCCTTAATGAAACCTATGCACCTCAAATCATGCAACATCGAAATAAGTCAGTACCAAACACTTCCATGGTAGAAAGAAGTGGAAGTGGACCATGCCAAGGGTTAAATATGACCCAAATTTGTATCACCATGGTACTCATCACCTCCACAATCCACAAGGTACCTCAACAAATAGTACTAGCAAGCTAGGTCAGCCAATCCTGAACTAACACTATAATCAATCACATGCACGCCTCTCCAAGTCTAAAAATATCATGTAGACCATAGAGAAACACTTCACAACATCCACACATCTTTCCAAAATATTCAATATCATCATAATCTTCTATAATACTGCTGCAACCACCTAAAACAAAGAATGCCTTCAATCTGTGCATCAGGATGTACTACCATTGAACTCCAACAGAAGAACTAAGTTTACGGAGTAACCCAACACTAGAAACTTCAAGGGAAAGTAGATATAGATAATATAAGCACATTCCTAGATCTGTAGGACAAGAAACCTCAATGTAGAGAAATGTAGAGAAATGCAGAGAAATGCAGAGCATACTCATTTCTCCTAGACAACCTTCTTCAGAGGTAGACACTATGTCAAAACTCATCTTCCACTACCACCAGATCCAGAACCTAAAACTCTAGATATAACACCCCTAAACACCTCTAATCATCACTTCCAAACTATACAAGTATATCTTCAACCATGAATAAATGTAGAGCATAATACTAAACATACCTCTATCACACTGCACATCTTTTTATTCAAATTTTCTCAAAAGCACTTGGAAACCAAGTGAACCATCTGCTAGAGGTTGACATCAATAACAACACTAGGAAGATTTCAACATAGAGTTTCTTAGTCACTTTTAGAGCCCATTGCTTCTAATCCTTTTGGTCCACCTACACATATTATAGATCCCATGATTAACCAATTTCTGCAAAATGTTAGTTCCATTCAACAACTCGCCTCCCTTTCCACTTCATCATCATAGCCGCTTGTCCCTGATTATTAGAGGTGTAGCCCACTTTCACTAGATATCCTTGCTACACCTTTCTTGCAAGGCTTTGAGGCACCTATGTTTGAAAAGTACACTAGTAAAGGAGACTCTCAGACCCATTTGTTTTCTTTCACTACTTTGTGTAGTGAATTTCTCTTTCAAGACACTCTGTGAGCAAAAATATTCCCGTGATCAGTGAATGATACTGCATTGGATTAGTTTTGTTCACTTCTTAACCATTCCATTCTTTCTTTTGATCATTTGGTGAATCAATTACTACAACATTTCTAGGATAACATTGGCCCACAGGTTATGTTTACTAACTTCATCCATTGTTGATCGGGAAGTAATGAAAAAGTAACTAATTTTATTTTTTGTTATTAGTCTCTTATCATAGATCTCATACACCCTACTAGACTCTGATGTGCAATAGGTTTTTATAGGAAAGCTGTAGCCACATATTTGGGACAAGATCTTGCTGATGAAGTATTCATCCTTCCCACGCTTATGCACTATAGTTCAGGATTACCAGCAGTCAGTTAGCTAGTATGAAAAACCTACCTCACTGGCTCTTACTAGTCAATCTGATGCCTCTTAATCCTTTTCAAATTATCATAAAAAATTTTCATTAAAAATAATGCTTCTTTAGTTGTTAATAAAGCAATGGCTATCACACCTGCACAGGCTTCTTTAACCCTCTCTTCGTATAAATAATCAAACAATCATAAGTTCACTCATTTGAAGGAGTCTCTCTACATAATTATGCAACAACTGCTGAACAATGGTTTAGTGCATATGCCTCCTATTTGACCTCTCAAAACTCACAAACCACTTCCACATTCATATGACCCAAAGGCCTACCAATTCTATAGAGTACCTAGACATGATATTGAACGATGTCTATGTCTTAAGTACACTGTGCAAGACCTCATCAACCAAAATATGATCATAGGCATTTGGTACAAATGAAAAAGGGAATAAATTAGTTGCTCCCCCTAGCTAACATTTGTAGATCTACACTGATCCCATGCCACATCATAGCTCTTACTTTGTTGACCTTGCTTCTTCTTTCGTGGCACTAGACTTCACTTCTGGCATTCCCTTGTCTTCCTCCTATGTTCAGATGGTTGGCATGGTGGACATTTGCTCTCGCCCTACTTGAGAGCATCATGTTCCTGAACCATTATCTCTTTCTCTTCTTCTAAAATCCCTACCAACATATATGAGGGATCTCTCTACATTTCTGCCAAGTTTAATGGGAAGCCTATCAAAGGTGTCCTCATCAACCCCAATTTCCTAGTAAATGTTATCATAGAGGAGTTTCTATATGTTCATGAATTGTATAGGGATGCATATGAGAAATTTGATATCTTTATACAATGCCATGATGGGATCTCTAGACCTACTCTAGGATCGATTGCCCTAGCCATTTAGGTGGGACCCAAAACCCTAGACATTTATTTCTCCATCATACCCACCTCAGATCACTTTCATTTGAAGTTGGGTGAGCCATGGCTAATTTCTATCAAAGTAGTCCCCTCAATGGTCCATAGCTATTTGAAGCTTCCCCATGATGGTGTTATGCATATGATCTTCCACAATGGATTCATGCCTCTCGCTATGTGTAAAAATTTCTCCTTAGACTATGTTGGCAGTCCATACTAGACAATCATTGGAACCTGCCACAAGTGAAATGCAGAGGACAAGGATAACATGGAACATAGTATTTAGGATGTTTTTTAAGTGACACATCCCTATTACATCATAATGTATACATACATGTAATAAGATAGATAGAAGAAGAGAGGATATAGAAGAGAATTTAAGGAAATATATTATATAGAGTAGAGACTTAGACCTACCTTTTGTATATGATGTCAATATAAATATATATAAGGAGATATGAGGATTATAACTAATGAATGATGTGTACATGGATGTGAATAACTTGTTATGTATTATCTAATCTTACGATTGCATAATGTTGTTCTTGATTATTCTTCTCTATTACTCTATCATTGTCGCAGCTGGATTATAAACTAACTTTAGAGACTTGACTCAGGCTCATATCTCTGGACTGTGTCCTACCATTTCTTGCCAACATTTGGTTTTGTTTCCAAGACTCTAGACAGAGTGCTACTAGAATAAATAGGATGAATAAGTAAAAGGAAAACTTGTAGAGTAGAAAGCAAAGTTAGAAAGGTCAAAAAAGTGACAGGAAATTTTTTATGATCTACGTTAGACTCTCTTAGGTCCTATCCTTGTGAGAGGGGGGTAGGAACTTAAAGGATGACAAATGGAAAGGGGGAGGGATCTCAAAAGATCCCTAAAAAGATGTAACCATTCAAAGTAAGACAACCATGGGACACAAAAGGATTAATGTAAGACCATATCTAGAAACACTGATGAAAAAAGGAGATAATAAGAAATTAAGAGAAATTAGTGAAACTATACAAACAGGCATGGACATGAACATGGAGGAAAGGAAGCTAAAACAAACTCAGGAAAGACAAGAAAGATATTGTAGAAGGATAACATCATATATAATTATGTTTAGTGCAATAATATAATTATGAAATATTGTGCCATATACAAAATGGGCTGTGACAAAATAATATAAACTAATTCATATCTAAAACTACCTCTAGTTGAGCTAAAATTGCATACAAAAGAGTGAAAACAATAAAATATTGCACCAATGTAACCTTGCTACACCAACAATGGTGGTTGTGCTTCAATGAATTATTATTGTTGGGATTGATTGTTGGTTGCTCACTTGGATGACATGATATTACATTGTAAGAAGACTTGAAAATGGCTTGATTGAGGGTTGATTTATACATTTTTAGTTGTTGATGGATTGATAAGGATAAGAGTTTTTAGATTATTAGAAAAAAGAGGCATATGTATACATGGATTATTTAAGTAATTAAATGAATCATGAAAGAGATACGACATGATATGAGTAGTTATGAATTAAGAATAGAAAGGATTCATGAAGAAGATATGATAATCTTAGTTACTTAAATAAATATAATTTGTTTAGTTAATATTGGAATATTAGAAGGCTATCCATAAATTAATTAAATAAATATGATTTATTTAATTAATTCGATGATATGAGAAAGTTGGTTAGTGTGATGTTAGGACAGGGTAGTATTTAGGTATCTACATTTCCCCCTGTTTGAGATGGTGTTATGACTAAGAGAAGTAACATCATTTCAAAAAAAGTAGATATAGGCATTAGGTGGGATGACATTAGTGATATGATGCCTCGTGCATTGAGATTTTGATTTTTGATGAAAATTGTTTGGCATAGCAATGATGCCACCTCGAGAGAGCATGTGAGAATGAAAGACACATATGGACTCTCAAAATGGATGGAGAAGAATATATTAGTAAATATGCTAAGAGATGGTTGGAAAAGAAAGATGTGGATAGAAGTGGATGTTAATGATAAATGAAAGGGAATGCAGAATAGTATATAGAAGTAATTAAGGGATGAAAATATTAGGTGAGGAATGGAGAAGAGCGAGAGGTAATGGATGAGGTGAGGTGAATGATAGGTCATGTTGTATTGGGTAAGAAACCATGGAGTTTGATATAGCACTAGACATTATGCACCAAGGTATAGAGGCTAAGGTGATGATGTGTCTGGTAGAGAAATGATTGACTCAAAAGAAAAGGTTACAAGAAACTATTTTCCATATGGAATCATGATATAAAATTCCATGATGTTGTTGTGGTAGTATGCTACAAGGACCGATGTAGATGCAAGCAAAACAACAATACACATAAGCAAGCATACACAAAAAATACAAAGACAAATAAGGCTTTTCTCTTGGTCAAGCTAAAAACTGATTATTGATAGATGATGATAATGATAGTGTTGTTGATGTGGAAATGATATATCTTGAGAACAACATGAGGATTATGAATGATATATCCCAATGATGTTTTGATTTGAGTTGATCAAAGCTTGTAGCAAGGATAGGAACAGAATTGATTTATACTTTTGGATGATATGCTAGATTACTTGGTAATATTTACGTGGATTAAAGATTACTTGTTCTTGGATTGAACTAATTTGTGATTTATTAGGATTATTGCATTTGATTACATTTAGATAGCCTTTTCTCAAAATCATTAATAAGGGAAACGAAGTCTAGAGACAAGGATGAAAGGAGAATTAAAAGGGAGGATGGGAATTGTCAATAGTGAATGGGATGGATTTGGGGTTGGTTTGATGTTGGCTAGTGGGTTCAAGATGTGATTTTGAAGGACTGTGCCACATAGGAATAGCATGCCACACTCTAGATATGCCAGTGATGATGTTGCACTATAATTCTTATGGGTAAATGCAAGGAGATGGGAGACCAAAAATTTGCCACCATCTCCAAAAATAAAGAAAAACGCAAGCGTGTTATAACCTGCTCACGTTTTGCTTTCAATAAAAGAAAAAAAAACCCTATTTTGTCCATTCGGCTGTGAGCATTCCTTTGACAGCAACAAAGAAGAAAAGGAGAAATGTGAGTGCGTTAAGGAAAAGCCTATTGAATCAAGTTTGATAGAGAAAACAACAAATTCACAATGCCACCTTGCCACCAAAGACATCGTCATGCAAATTTGGAGGCTCCAACATAGGAAGAAAGTAGGGTTTGACTGATTTTGTTAGTTTGAGAACACTTTTTGAGTTTTGCAATGTTTGATTTGTTTTTATATTGCATTTATAGTTATTGGAGAAAGAGAAAACCTAAATCCAACTGAGGAGGTTGAAAACAACCCCCAAAACCCTCCAAACCCTCCAAACCCACCTTCACCTCCTTTTAATGTAAGGGATAATCAAGAACAATACCTGGGGATAATAGAAGAAAATTAGAAACATCTTCAGGCTATTATTGAAACCCTAAACAATCCAAGTGGAACCACTGATCATAGGAGGACACTTGCAAAATCACTAGAGGAGATTATTTCTCACATGGATTCGGTGACAAAACAAATTACCAAATTCCAAGACTATAGGGAGAGGTGTCGGCAATTTTATGCTGATGGCTTATCATATGAACAAGTCAAGAATGAAAAAATTACAAAATCTAAATTATGTGAACACTTTACCAATTCCAAAACTAGTCAAAGATTAGATGAAAGTTGCAAACGGTTTCCTATACATTGGTGTAGCAATGAAGAAATATCCCAACACTTTTGGGATAGATGGTACATGGTCTTTGATGAGTACCCATGCAATAATGATGAGGTACCATAATATTTCCTGAGAAAACTCTATTGCGAGTTTGTCCTCAACAAGATTCTAAATTATTTTGACATTCGTGATTTCCAAGGTAGAGGTGGTGGCTTTTCCCAAGATAGAACCAGGGCTCAGAGAGATCAAAACTGTGTGCCTGTACCCTAAGCGAGGCCAAATCGTAGGTCACTCTCTTTGGCTTTGAAGGAGAGTGTTGAGGTGGAGATGTTACATTCACTGACTACTCTAACCCAAACTCTATCACAGCATGCCGATGAGGGTGTGAGTAGTAGGCATCATGTGTCCCCACATTTGTGTAGTTCATGTGGGAACCTATGTGATTATGGGACGCAGGATGCAGAACAGGACTCTTCGTAGGATGATGTGATGTAGGGGCAGGATGATGCAATGCAGGGGCAGGATGATGTGATGCAGGGGCATCATCCATTGATGGGGGCATTCATATCAAATGATCTTGTTCTTAGTGATGATCTCTTACAACATACATTTGGCATTGACTCTTAGGTAATTTGTTACAAGTTTCATTATGATTTAATATATTGTTATTAGAAATTTATAAATATTTTTATATGATTATCTATATTATAAGTCAAATGCATATAATTGTCTCTGTTATGAATTTCCAGGGTCAGAGTCTTCATCCTACTTCCGTTAGCCGTCCACTGGTAGGTTATGAGAGGAGGTCAAGATAGCAGGTATGTAATTTATCACATGACCATAATTATTGTAGATATGTCAATGGTAATATTATTTTGTGACAATTTGATGATTTCAACAGTCATCAACAACTGCACTATATCCTTGGTGCCCTGGACACCAACCCACCAGTTATATGGAGGTAAATTTAACCATTTCTAATCATTATGCATTTTTAAACTAATGTTATGTATTTATTTTTGTCAATTAATCTTGGAACTTGATTTTTAGATGTTGAATCTGGAGACTCCTCCTGATGTTCATGATTCAACATAGAGAGGCATTGATGCAGCCATAATGTCTGTAAATGCTTTGACCAAGGTATGATCCAATAACAAGAAAATGTCATAATTTTGTATTTCTTGTTTTATCTCATGTCATTTGATGTACATAAATGATATTTATGTTTAGTCAATTTTGCTTCTTGATGCTTCTTACAGCAAGTCACAACTCCAGTCCGTCCAACTATAGAAAAAGAAGCTAGAGAAAAGATGACGGAAAGTGATCATCGATTGGCGTTAAGTGATCAATTACATATGTTCAATGTTATATATTTGATAGATTTTCTATACTAATGTGCATATTGTTTGTTTGTATTAATAGGTGCACCTGGATGAACTTTATTCGAAGAGGTCTACTCAATGGCATAGAGAGGATGAGTCATGGACTGGCTCTCCATCTTCACAATCAAAGAAGGGCCACCAATTATTTCATAAAAGTCCATAGGAAACTAGTTTTTGTGATATTTTTTGTATGCCTAGATGGCTTTGTATACATACTTTTGTATGTTAATCCGATGTATATTTGCTTGTATGGCTTTGTTTGGACATGCCTATATGGCTTTTTAGATAAACTAGATGTTATGTTCATGACATTATGTATATGACAGTTTATATTAAATATTTAATATGATAATCAATTATTGTTATAGGAATTTGGTTTTACACATGCCAATTGCAGTTGCTTGAAAGTTTATAAATCATTTTCAAATAATCCATTTTGTGCATATCTTGCAATCATTGAATTATGTGGGACTGTGCATTTCTTTGAGGCATCATTTCAAATAGTTCACATGCCTTGTCTATGCGTCCATACTTTCCATACATGTCTACAAGGGCAACTTTCCAAATACAATACATGTGACAAAATTCCTATATCATTTATGCTTTGATGGTTGTCCACACCATGTTCTCTAGATCCCATTATAGCATAGGCAAGGAGGAAGTTGGTTAAGGTTGTGGAATTTGGTTTTAGATGTACCAAAATTTGTGTAAATGGTTGAAATTTGTGCATTTGCTTGAGAGTTTTTAAAGCCTTATGAAAAATCCATTTCATGCATAGCTTGCAATCATTGTATTCCATGAGAACATTTCTTTGAGGCATCATGTCAAACAATTCAAGTTCATTGTATATGCTTCCACACATTGCATACATGTCTTGCAGGGTACTTACAACTATGACATTTGACAAAATTCCTATATCCTTTATGCTTTGATGGATGTCTATACTGTGCTCCAAACATACCATTTCTAAGGTTGTGGAATTTTGTTTTACACCCACTAATAACATTTTGCTTGAAAGTTTCTAATGCCTTATCAAAAAATCCATTTTGTTCATATCTTGCAATCATTGCATTCAACGAGGTGACATTTCTTTGGGGCATCATGCCAAATAGTTCACGTGCCTTGTCTATGCTTCCGCACTTTGCATACATGTCTCTGAGAGTAGTTACAACTACAACATCTAACAAAATTCCCATATGTTTTATCCTTTTGATGGATGTCCATTTTGGCATAGGCAAGGAGGATACTAGCTAATGTTGTGGAATTTTTCTTTACACCTACCAATCACATTTACTTGAAAGTTTCTAATGCCTTATCAAAAAATCCATTTTGTTTATATCTTACAATCATTGCATTCAATGAGGTGACATTTCTTTGGGGCATCATGCCAAACAGTTCACGTGCCTTGTCTATGTTTCCACACTTTGCATACATGTCTCTGAGGGTAGTTGCAACTACAACATCTAAAAAAATTCCCATATGTTTTATCC
Organism: Cunninghamia lanceolata; assembly: GCA_027924645.1. NCBI lineage: Eukaryota > Viridiplantae > Streptophyta > Pinopsida > Cupressales > Cupressaceae > Cunninghamia > Cunninghamia lanceolata. Next base: position 10,038,309 of record BSBN01000703.1, on the reverse strand, counting down.
CTTTGATGGATGTCCATTTTGGCATAGGCAAGAAGGATACTGGCTAAGGTTGTCAAATTTTTCTTTACACCCGCCAATCACATTTTCTTGAAAGTTTCTAATGCCTTATCAAAAAATCCATTTTGTTCATATCTTGCAATCATTGCATTCAATGAGGTTACATTTCTTTGGGGCATCATGCCAAAGAGTTCACATGCCTTGTCTATGCTTCCACACTTTGCATACATATCTCTGAGGGTAGTTGCAACTACAACATCTAATAGAATTCCCATATCCTTCATGCTTTGATGGATGTCCATACCATGTTCCAAAGATCCCATTTTGGCACAGGCAGGGAGGATGCTAGCAAAGGTTGTGGAATGTGGATTTATACCTACCAACTGTATTTGATTTAAAGTGTCTAAATCCTTTTCAACAAATCCATTTTGTGCATATCCTACAATCAAGGCATTCCATTAGATGGTACCTCTATGAGGTGTTCTATTGAATAGTTCATATGCCTTGTCTATGATTCCACATTTTGCATACATGTCTCTCAATGCAATTGCAACTACAACATCTAATACAATTCCCATATCCTTTATGCTTTGATGGATGTCCATACCCTGTTCCAATGACCTAATTTTGGCACATGCAAGGAGGATGCTGGAAAAGGTTGTGGAATTTGGATTTACATCTGCCAATTGCATTTTCTTGAAAGTGTCTAAAATATTTTCAAAAAATCCATTGTATGCATATACTACAATCATGGCATTCCATGAGACGACATTTATTTGATGTGTTATGTCAAACAATTCATATTCCTTATCTATGCTTCCACATTTTGCATACATGTCTCACGGGGCAATTGCAACTACAACATCTAACAAGATTCCCATATCTTTCAAATATCTAAAGCCTTTTTCAACAAATCCATTTTGTTCATATCCTGCAATCATGGCATTCCATCAAACCACATTTCTTATCAAAAAATCCATTTTGTTCATATCTTGCAATCATTGCATTCAATGAGGTGACATTTCTTTGGGGCATCATGCCAAATAGTTCACGTGCCTTGTCTATGCTTCCACACTTTGCATACATGTCTCTGAGGACAGTTGCAACTACAACATCTAACAAAATTCCCAGATGTTTTATCCTTTTGATGGATGTCCATTTTGGCATAGGCAAGGAGGATACTGGCTAAGGTTGTGGAATTTTGCTTTACACCCACCAATCGCATTTTCTTGAAAGTTGCTAATGCCTTATCAAAAAATCCATTTTGTTCATATCTTGCAATCATTGCATTCAATGAGGTGACATTTCTTTGGGGCATCATGCCAAACAGTTCATGTGCCTTGTCTATGCTTCCACACTTTGCATACATGTCTTTGAGGGCAGTTACAACTGCAACATCTAACAAAATTCCCATATGTTTTATCCTTTTGATGGATGTCCATTTTGGCATAGACAAGGAGAATACTGGCTAAGGTTGTGGAATTCTGCTTTACACCCACCAATCACATTTTCTTGAAAGTTGCTAATGCCTTATCAAAAAATCCATTTTGTTCATATCTTGTAATCATTGCATTCAATGAGGTGACATTTCTTTGGGGCATCATGCCAAACAGTTCATGTGCCTTGTCTATGCTTCCACACTTTGCATACATGTCTACAAGGGTGATGTAGTAGGTAAGGAGGATGACTCAACACCATGGAAACATATTTCATGGTGCAAGAGCACCTTAGCCATAGCCAATCTTGGCTATGAGCATGTCATAACAAGGTCCTAGGACATCATAGGACAAGTTGATGGTCTTGTGTCATCATTTTACATGTAATAAGGTCAAATGATCAATGTCATTTGTATTTGGAGTCATGTTTTATGTTGTCAAACAAAAAGTCTAATAATGCAAGTAGTGGTAAGAAGTTGCTTTGTCAACTAAACAAATCATGTAATAAGGAGGTTACCCAACGATCAAACAAGTTGAAAGTCAGTTATGATCAATTGGAACTATTGTAAACATGTATAAAAACCTTCACACACACCAAGGTCTCGTTTCGTGTGTTAAGCATCACATTCATTCAGGGTAGTAGGCTACCGGCAAAGTCCCTTAAGCTCCCTAAGATGAAAAAAATGTCAAAATTTGACAGGACAATTCTTGAAATTTGTGGTAGTTGGGAACATTCTATTTGGACCTACAGGTGCATGTGGAGTCCATCCACAATAACCTCTCTCAATTTCGTTCAACTCTAGTCCATTTGATCATGCCGAAATCAAACGCATTCTTACAAAATGCTTCAGTTTCATGCTGTGGAAAGGTGCTAGGAGTGACATTTTGCATTCCATAGCTTGTGGAGCCAAACGGACTTTGCCAATTGTCAGGGTGGGCAGGTAAATGCCAAGGGAGGTCTTGTTTCATGTGCCAAGCGTTGCATTCATTCGGGGTAGCAGGCTATTGGCAAAGTCCCTTAAGATCCCTAAGACAAAAAAATTGCCAAACTTTGACGGGATAGTTCTCAGAATTCATGGTAGATGGGAACATTTTGTTAGGACCTATAAGTGTATGTGGAGTCCATCCACAATAACCTCTCTCAGTTTCCTTCAACTCTAGTCTGTTTGACTGTGTCGAAATCAAACGCATTCTTGTAAAATGCTTCAATTTCATGCTGTAGAAAGGTGCTAGGAGTGACATTTTGCATTCCATAGCTCATGAGGCCAAACGGACTTCTCCAACACATTGGGGTGGGTGGGTAAATGCCAAGGGAGGTCTCATTTCATGTGCCAAGCATTGCATTCATTCAGGGCAGCAGGCTACCGGCAAAGTCCGTTAAGCTCCCTAAGATGAAAAATTTACCAAACTTTGATGGGAAAGTTCTTAGAATTTATGGTAGATGGGAACATTCTGTTTAGACCTACAGGTGCACATGGGACTTGTCTACAATAACCTCTCTTAGTTTTGTTCAACTCCAGTTTGTTTGACTATGCCAAAATCAAACGCATTCTTGCAAAATGCTTCAGTTTCATGCTGTGGAAAGGTGCTAGGACTGACATTTTGTATTCCATAGCTCATGGGTCTGAATGGACTTCACCAACACATTGGTGTGGGTGATTAAATGCCAAGGGAGGTCTCATTTCATGTGCAAAGCATCGCATCCATTCGGGGCAACAGGCTACTGGCAAAGTCCCTTAAGCGCTCCCTAAGATGAAAAAATTGCCAAACTTTGACGGGACAGTTCTTAGAATTCGTGGTAACTGGGAACATTTTATTTGGACCTATAGGTGTACGTGGAGTCTATCTACAATAACCTCTCTTGGTTTCATTCAAATTCTGTCCGTTTGATTGTGCCAGAATCAAACACATTCTTGCAAAATGCTTCAGTTTCATGCAGTGGAAAGGTGCTAGGAGTGACATTTTGCATTCCATAGCTCGTAGGGCCGAACAAACTTCACCAATGTGTTAGGGTGGATGGGTAAATGCTAGGGGAGGTCTTGTTTTGTGTGCCAAGCATCGCATTCATTTGGGGCAGTAGGCTACTAGCAAAGTCCCTTAAGATCCCTAAGACAAAAAAATTGCCAAACTTTGACGGGATAGTTCTCAGAATTTGTGGTAGATAAGAACATTCTATTTGGACCTATAGGTGCATGTGGAGTCGATTCACAATAACCTCTCTCAGTTTCATTCAAGTCTAGTATGTTTGATTGTGTCGAAATCAAACACATTCTTGCAAAATGCTTCAGTTTCATGCTGTGGAAAAGTTGCCAGGTGCCATATTTTTTGTTCTACTCATCATGGGGCTGAATGGACTGCACCAACATGTTGGGGTGGGTGGGTAAATTCTAGGGGAGGTCTCGTTTGGTTCACCAAGTGTCTCCGTCATTTCGGCCTGCAAGCTACCGATAATCTCAAAAAATGTTAGGTCTCAGTAGCTTGCAGGCTAGAATGACTGGGATGCTTAGCACATGAAATGAGACCTCCTCTAGAATTTATGCACCCACCTCGACGTGTTAGCATAGTCCATTTGGCCCCACAATGAGAAGAACAAAAAATATGGCACCTGGCAACCTTTCCACTGCATGAAATTGAAGAATTTTGTAAGAATGCGTTTGATTTCGGCATAATCAAATAGACTGGAGTTGAACGAAACTGATAGAGGTTATTGTGGATGGACTCCATGTACACCTATAGGTCCAAATAGAATGCTCCCAGCTGCCACAAATTTTGAGAACTATCTCGTCAAAGTTTTACAATTTTTTTGTCTTAGGGAGCTTAAGCGACTTTGCCGGTAGCCTGCTGCCCCAAATGAATGCAATGCTTGGCACATGAAACGATACCTCCCCTGAGATTTACCCACCCACCCCAATGTATTGGCAAAGTCCGTTTGGACCCACAAGCTATGGAATGCAAAATGTCACTCCTAGCACCTTTCCACAGCATGAAACCGAAGCATTTTACAAGAATGCATTTGATTTCGGCACGGTCAAACGGACTGGAAATAAATAAAACTGAGATAGGTTATTGTATATGGACCCCACATACACATGTAGATCCAAATGAAATGTTCCCAGCTACCATGAATTCTGAGAACTGTCCTGTCAAAGTTTGGCAATTTTTTTGTCTTAGGGAGCTTAAGGGACTTTGCCGGTAGCCTGCTACCCCAAACGAATGCGATGCTTGGCACACAAAAGGAGACCTCCCCTAGCATTTACCCACCCACTCTAACACATTGGTGAACTCCGTTCAGACCCACGAGCTATGGAATGCAAAATGTCACTCCTAGCACCTTTCCACTGCATGAAACTAAAGCATTTTACAAGAATGCGTTTGATTTCATCACAGTCAAATGGATTGGAGTTGAACAAAACTGAGAGACATGATTGTAGATGGACCTCACATGCACCTGTAGGTCCAAATGGAATGTTTCTAGCTGCCACAAATTTTGAGAATTGTCTCATCAAAGTTTGGCAATTTTTTCATCTTAGGGAGCTTAAGGGACTTTGTCGGTAGCCTGCTGCCTCGAATGAATGCAACACTTGGAACACAAAACAAGACCTCCCCTAGAATTTACCTGCCCACCCTGATGCGTTGGTGAAGTCTATTCAGCCCCACGAGCTATGGAATGCAAAATGTCACTCCTAGCACCTTTCCAAACATGAGGAAGAACCACAACCCAAACTAACTCCTAAAAGCATGAAGACACTAAGAACACTGAAGACATGGAGGACAAAGAAGCATGAAGACATGAACTAAATCCTATCATGAGGAAGAACCACAACCCAATCTAACTCCTGAAAGCATGACATGTTATGATGAAGAAGCACAACCAAAATCCAATGATCCAATGGCATGAACCAATGACATAAATAAATATGTCCTACTATTGTAACATGATAAACATGAATGTTATGAACTAACATCCAAACCCTTTGACATGAATCTTGATATGTCATGAGTGAAACATGAGTGAATAGGATTAAGACCAATTAGGATCAACTTCATCCATTACTTAGATCTAACCTCATGAAGCAAATCAAATGAAATGTACATGAAATATATAACATCACTTATGTAATCGATCACTTATCGCCATCTGATGATCACTCTCCATCTTTTCTCGAGCTTCTTTGTTCGTAGTTGGATGGACTAGAGTTGTGACCTCTTATGAGAAGCATCAAAAAGCAAAATTGACTAAATATAAATATATTGGAGAGAAGCAATTCATACTACTATTTATATACAAAACAAAGTACATGTAACCATCTAGGAATGTTTTATGCATACTTACAAATTAATCCAACGAACCATCTGGGTCTTCTCTACTCTTTATTGTGTCAAGTATAGCCTCATGGTCAGAGTCACGTACCTTCCACAAGGTCTTGTTCAAAGGTCCACCTTGATATTATATCAAATGAAGATTGATTTCCATGACAAGGTTGGAGTAATGAAGAATCTTCCAATGTGTGTCAAAGTCCTCAAACAACTTTACATTAAGACTCTTATGTGGGTACCTTCTAAGCCATGTTCTAGTAACAACCACTAAGCATGTAGGGTATTCGATGTTTTCTCCATCTGTAACTGGGGCCTCCAATTTCTTTTTGGCCTCAACACAATCACACAAGTAATAATTTGTTCCCTCTTCATTATCTTCATCTGAAATAACTGCTTAAACATGCCCTACAATGATATGTGCAGCAAATTAGATGAAATTTCCACAACATTACACAAATATACAAAGTTTAAGATAACATTAGGAATTTCAAATTTAACTATGCAAGTAGATATATTACCTGGTTGAACTAGATCTGATATGTGGTCAAAGTCAACTGACGATTCCATCTCTGTCAATCCTAGTGTCGTCAGGGGTCGATACGTGTTAAGTGGGTAAAGATAATTGAACTGCCATTCGTCAACCCACTCCCTTGACTCACTCATTCCAGGCTTGAATTGTACATGCAAAACAAAAACATGCCATCTTCCTCGTATGTATATTCCATGAACCTGCAATTGAGCTTTTGATAGAGTGTAGCTCACTTGATCCTGTCATTGTACAATAGTCCTCATATGGTGCAATATTAGTATCATCTATCAACCAAAAAAATCTACAAACTAAAGACTTACCTTGATTACCTGGACCCATTGAAACATTACACCACTCAATGATTTATTTTACATTTGTCAGCTTTGCATTGTCTTTATACTTTAACTATTCTCATGCTATGGCTCTTTTGATACACGCTCCTACACCATCATGCTCCCCCTTTCCATGCCCAGCCTCACAAAAGTTCCACATATGCTGAATACCTATAATATTATGCCTCTTGCTTAGCCAATAGAAATTCTGCGAGTTCTTGAATTGTGATGCACAGTTATCCAACCATATGATATGCTGACTAAATGATATGCCCCTTCTAGCCAGATCATTGTAGAACACCTGAAAACAAACTTGCACGAACTCTACGGAATGCATGCAATCATCACTTATATAAAAATGATACTCCCTTATGATCTTTTTGTCATCCTCTATACTATCATTTGCATGAATGAATGTGATGTGCACAAGTATAGAAACCTATGTTGAGTTATAATAATAGGATTGCACCTCACACTGTGGCTGTAGACTGTAGTTCTCTACAAAGTCAACGACTAAAACAATGCTACCAACTGGAAATGTATCCTTACATAACTTGAATTGCAATTCCAACCATCGAGCTCTATGGGCATGTCTTACATACTCATACACTATGTTGTCACAAATTATAGGCATAAACTTATACACTGGAATCTTCTAAATAACATATTCACACCTTTTTGCTTCTTTACTATCTCTTGTATTGTATGCCACTATTTTATACTTTCCAAAATCTACTAGTTTGTTTCAAACTACATGTGTTATTTCCATATGTTCACATAATGGCATACGTTACAAGCCACCACAAAGCTGACATGTGTCATCCAAGCATAATTTCCTATAGAATAATTGACCTTCCTCTCTATCACATAAAATCATTGATATGAAGTCTCTTGAGGTAGTTGGTGGGGCACATATGCCACAATCCTACAAAACATTGTTAGTATGCAAATCTAAACATATAGACCAATAAACATCAAAATGGTTAGAAAATTCAATATGTAATCTACAACAACAAGTAGTGCGTGTGTGATTTATTTTGACAAAGAAAGGTTTTAGCATTTCAAAATATCTTTGAGAAATTTTAACTTGAGGATACTTCTCTTGAAATTTACCAAAAAACTCTGTTTGAGTCATAGCCAAAAAATGCTTTGGATGTGGCTCATGGTTTCGACTACTGATTCTTCTTCTTACCACATCGCTTTGATTCAGAGATACCCTTGTGTAATTCTTCCAAAAGTCTTCAATCAGTGATCTCAAAGCTTCAAAAACAACTGTCTTTTCATGGGAGTCTCCTAGAGAATGCCCACAATTCATTAGTGCTGGATCCTAAACTCTTTGACATCTTCCAAAGGCTCTCATTAGAGTTTTTCTATTTATTTTCAATGCTTGACTTGTCTTTCTAATGAGGTGAGCTTTTTTTGTTTGTTGGCTTACAATTGTCGATGTAATGACACGTTGTGTGACATTACTATCCTTGGTGCATGAGGTGGAACCCACAGTCTCATACGCACTAATTAGATTCTTGACAATTAACTTTTCACTTGATGCATTTGATGTTCTTAGGCCAAGAATCTTCATAGTGGGCCTAAATTTTAGATTTCTCATTAGTTCAACAAAGAGTTGACATCTTCCGATTTCTTTTAAATTCTCAAAGAATAATTTCCATATCTTATTTGCATATCTTTGGTACATGTGCATGAGAATCTTATCCTACATGGGCTCTAATACATTCTCATCAATATCAATTAGAAACTTAGGGCTCCTATGCAAAATTCTAGGAGGCGTTTTATTTGGTAAAGTAGACTGAGCATTAGGAATTTCTTCAATATTTACTTGAGATGGGATAGATGACGTACCTTTGATTGGAGGTGAAAAGGTTGAAAATGACGTACCTTGAACTTGAGGTGTGAATGATAGCATGTGACCAACTTGACAAGAAAATGTAGATGTGCTTTCTACTTCACCTGTGAAAGATGGAGTGTCTCTAATTCAAGAAGATAATGATGGTGTTCCTTCAACTTGACATGTGGATGATGGAGTGCCTCCAACTTGGAGATTCACTTTCCTCATTGCACGGAGGTTTTGCATTCATTCCCTTTGTGCCACCAATTCTATCTCTTTTTTAGCTTCATTAGATGTGTCACATTCCTCTTCAATTGGCAATGGTGGAATATCTTCTTGTATGGTTGACAATTTCCTACTTTCCTGAATTTGCCCCATTCTTTCTCTTTTCCTCTCATTCTTAGCTTCACGCTCTTCTGATGTTAGAGTCTTTTCTTGTTTCCTCGGCATGATGATGATTTCTATAGGTATGAAGAATAAGACAATGATCATTAGAAATTTTATAATGACAATGAATAGCACAGTCAGAATGAATAACAAGGTTTTACAAACTTCTGAATAAGACACCTCATATCAAGATAACTTGAACATACATAAGTCATAGAGTATGCATTTGAACACACATATACACTTAAATCTAGTTTGAACAAAAGAGAGGAGGATGAACTTAGAGGAAGAAATAAGAAGTTATACCCTATTTTTTTGCTGTAACTCATTATAGCATGTTTTCATGCATTTTCCAAGTGGAAAGGGTGGCTAAATAGTGGTTTTTTGTGAATTTGAATGCAACCTGGCCAAGTAAGTGTTTATATAGCATATGTAGGCCTATTTAAAGTTGAATCAAGTGTTATTTTGTTCTAGGTTGGAGTGGATATGAGATTTTCATTAAAACCCCCTTATTTGTGAAGAAATGAAGGGTTTTCTAGTTTGCACCCTAGATGAGCATGGCTATACTAACCAATAGTGGAATTTAAAGTTTTGTGACATATATATCTATTGTTTTGATGTTTGGAGTGGTTCTTGAATGATCCTAGGGTACTTGCTTTGTTAATTGGACCAAATTAGGCTCATTTCTAGAGAGGGCCAGTCATAGAACTCACATTTTTCCTTAAACAAGGGCATGAAATATTTTGATATGTTGTTCTACTCCATAATGGGTGTCTAAATACTTTTTGGTTTGTGGGTTGGCTGAGTTTACACAAAGTTATGCACATTTTTCAAGTTTGGAAGGCTACTAGGCCTTAAGGAGTGATTTGTGGATTAGAGATTGGTTGATGTTTCCAAGCACTAAAAGTGATAAAATTGGTTTGAATACATTATATTGACATGGTTTATTCTTGTTTTAGGGTTCGCAAATAGCTTGGAGCCCTTGTGTCTTATGATGCCCTTAAGCACCTAGTTGGGCCATTGTAAGATTTTGGTTTATGGTTGAGTTGATTTGTGAAATATGGTATTAATGCTTTGAATTCCTTCTTGTGTCTGCATCATAAATGATCATGCCACTTGAATGTGAGTGTGGTTTTGGGAGTTTGGCAACCTGAATAAGGACTATTTACTGAGTTTAGGGGTCTGTGGAAAGTTTGAAGGCAAGTTCCTTTGTAATATAGGCCTAATTAACCCTTTTAGGACAGCGAATAATGTCATTTTTGAGGCATATTGTCCAAAGGAGTCTATACTAAGTTCAATATATGTTATGTAACTTGGTAATGGGTATTCTAAACATTCATTGAAGTTTGGGTTTGAAACCTTATGGTGAAAATAAGTCAGAAAAACCCCTTAAGTAGGGCTACTAGGATTTAAGGGCTTGGGCAGATTGGTTGCTAAGAGGGGATCCTTGTGACTTGAAGAGTGGTTTAGTTGGTTCTAGTTGGTGAACATAATCTTGTTAGATGCCTCATCTAGTTCATATGAAGGTCTGAACCCTAGTTGTGTGTTGGAGACTTAATGCATTGAAGGAGCACAAAGCAAACCCCACTAAGGAGCATATTTTCCATAGCAAGGATGGAAAAAGAAGTAACTCTCCAAAACTAAGGGAAGAGAAAGGCCAAAACAAACTCAAAGAAGATAACAAACAAGTTGATTTGAGTATGTACAAAGCTAACAACTATTGGTCTTATTTCAAGGTTGGAGGATATTGTTATGACAAGTGTTGGAAGCTTCATCTAGAGATTCAACCAAAGGACAAATGCAAGAGTAAGCAACCACAAAGGGAAAAAAAAAGCATCAACATTCAATGATGTTAGTATATAATGGTACTTGGATAGTATTTACTTGATTTTCAAAGGAGATAAGTCTGAGTTGCTTTCATTTGTAGGGGCATTTGATTAGCACTCCAAGTTTTTCCTATGGATTGACTTGTGTTCAAGGTTTTCACATTGTAGAGAAAGAAAGTAGTACATTTCACTCACTATGGGTGAGTATGAGAAGTATGGCCACTTGGAGGTCAAGAAAGGACAAGGAAAATAGAGAATGTAAGAGATAGCACGATGACATGTTTTGGGTGTTGTAAGCATGCACATTTGTGTTCCATAGTAACATAAATGTTGTAGCATGTAACATAAATGACTTGTAGCATGTTGTAGCATTTAACAGTGATGGTTTTCATTATTGTAATGTGCACAAACTCTTATCTCAGTTGTAGCATGTGCATAGTTGTAGGAAGAGAACTCTTTACACATTCATTGTAAACAGTGTATAAATGTATGAATTTCATTGTACATAGATGCAATAAGAAGGACCACTTTGTAATAAATTATAACTTTCATAGAATTATAAAATGACGTTTAAATCCAAGGAGGATCATACATGGTAGCAGGGTTATATATAGACTACATGATAGTGGATTGTTATATAGACTTACATGACTATCCTACACTGACGAAAACCTCCTTTTTAGTGTTTTATCTCCTTGTAACTCCCATTGTATCATCTTATGTCATCATAGGGAAAAAATTAAGAGTCTTCCAAAATCAATTTTGGCTCCATGTATACACTCGAATATGAGTATGAAAAACAATTTTTCACTAAAATTATTTTATGAAGTATTTAATAATGTTTTTCTCTTGTATAGCTGAAAATAGGTGAAATAAAGGCATGAAGGGCCAAAACAAGGTGGAAACATAAAGAATTTGGAGTCTCTTTAGTTGAACTAACTAATATACCTAGACACATATATGTCAAGAAGAACATAAAGAACATAAAAAACATAAAGATATAAAGACATTTAAAGACATAAAGAACATAAGAACATATATATGTGTGTGTGTGTGTGTGTGTGTGTGTGTGTGTGTGTGTGTGTGTGAATTAAAATTGAACATACCTTAGAACATAAGAACACACACACACACACACACACACACACACATATATATATATATATGTGAATTAAAATTGAACATACCTTAGAATTTGATATTGCAGTTGACTAATTCTCCAAAAGATGGCTTCAAAATCCTCAAATTCTTGTTTTTATCAAGTATGATTATGAATTCTATATAATTCTAGAATAAGATTAGTAAAATTTATGTAAAAAATAAACATATATCATCAAATTCAATCTATATATCAATGGTAATTAGCTTTGAAACAAAATCACACATGAAACATGAAACTTTCAATTTAAATAATCAAGTTTTCTCCAAAAACATGAAAAATCACTTCTTCTATGTTGAAAAAACAAAAAAAGGTGGTGGATTCATATAAAAATGATTCTCAATTAGTCAACCAACATGAAAAGTATTTTTTTGTCTGATATACTCTTGAAAAGCAAGAATAATAGGCATGTGGGGTCTGAAACACGGATCCCACATGCTTTTTTAACATTTTCCATGCTTCCAATAACGCGATCACGTTATGGGAAGAATGATAACATAAAGGTAACCTTGTATCTACATGAGATAGTCTCTCTATCTCTATAGAGAACATGATAACATAAAGGTAACCTTGTTATGGGAAGCATGATAACATATAGGTAAGCATGATAACATAAAGGTAAGTGTTATGGGAAGCATGATAACATAAAGGTAAGCACAATCGGGAGACATGGAGATAGAGAGGATAAGTGGAGATAGGGACAGGGAAAGGGAGAGATGGGGATCAAGATAGAGAAAGGGGTCTATAGAGGTAGAAAGATAGAGATACATATATAGAGAGAGGGGAGATATAGGGAGATACATCTAGCAAGAGAGAGATAGATAGGGAAATACAAAGAGAGAGGTAGAGAGGGATATATTAAGAGATGGGGGTATGAGGATAGATAGCTCAATAGGGAAAGAGATCAAGAGACCCTAAACCTTAACCCCTAAACTCAAGCAACCCTAAACCCCTAAGCCGTAAACACTAAACCCTAACCCCTAGATCCTAAACCCTAAACTCGAGCATCCCTAAACCCCTAAAGCCTAAATAATTCCCCTACACCCTTACCTTAAAACCTAAACCATATTTACTTGAGAAACCCTAAACTCATGTAAACCTCAAATAGTGAGGGAGAGAGATAGAAAGGTAGAGTTAGAGAGAGGGGATCAAAAGAGATCTAGCAAGGTAGAGAGACAAGGAGAGAGAGATAGAGAGGTAGGTATAGCTAGAGAGAGGGATAGAGGAGACATAGATATCTCTCCTAGGCTCGGTCTCCTCTGTATCTCCCTATTCACCTCTCTACCTAAACCATAAACCTAAACCTCTAAACCTTAACCCCTAACCCCTAAACCATAAACCCTAACCCTTAAACCCTAAACCCCTAACCCCTAAACCATAAAACCTGGAAGCAACCCTAAACCTCTATCTTCCTATCTCTCCCAATCTCTATAATGTGAAAACATGAAAACATTAAGCTTTCATTGCAACCAAATTCATTCCTAATCAATCCCAAATCATCCCTAATCCATTCAATTTCAGCTCTAATAATCCCTAAACCACTTCTAATCATCCCTAAACCACATCACACCATCCCAAATCACATCCAAATCAATTTAAATTCATCCCTAATCATTTTCCAATCAACTTGGATTTCATCTCAAATACCATCCCTAAACTAAATTCCTAAATCATTCTAATCATTCCCTAATCAGCACTAAACCACTTCAGACCATCCCTAAAACCATTCTAATCATTCCCAAATCATTCCTAATCTAGTCCTTTTCACCTCTCATCATCCCTAAACAAATCCATTTCATCCCAACTCCATCCCAAATCAATCTAAGATCCATCTCAAATGATCCCAAAAATAAACAAAATCAAACAAATACCTCACCAAGAGCCATTAGAAGATCATAGTGCCAATCTGTTAATCATTTGCACCATTTTGTATATTGTATGTGCCAATATGCTCCTTAGTAGCACCTACCTATCAATCACAAACATCATTCTACACCTAGCCAGTCACAGGTGTCATTCTACCCTCTGCCAGCCATAGGAGCCATCTGAACATCATAAGCACCAATATGTTAGTCATTTACACCATTCTATACATCATATATACCAACCATAAACCCTATACTCAATCAACCCTAAACTTGATAAACCCTAAACCCTTATCTCCTTGTTTCTATCATCCCTCTACCTCTCAATCTCTTTGCCTATGTCTTTGGCCATGTCCATCACCCTCTATCTCGCTATCTCTCCCTCTCTAAACTCATAACCACTAAATTCTAAGCCTGATCAACCATAAACCCCTATCTCCTTGTCTCTATCATCTCTCTACCTCTCAATCTCTCTAGCTATGTCTCTGGCCATGTCCCTCACCCTCTATCTCCATATCTCCCCCTCTCTAAACTCCTAACCCCTAAACCTAATCAACCCTAAATCTGATCAACCCTAAACCCTATTTCCTTGTCTCTATCATCCCTCTACCTCTCAATCTCTCTACCTATGTCTCTAGCCATGTCCCTCACCCTCTATCTCCCTATGTCTCCCCTTGGTCTCCTCTATATCTCCCTATCGGTCCTCTCTCTCTAAACCCTAACATAAACCTCTAAACCTTAACCCCTAACCCCTAAAACATAAACCTTAAGTTACCCTAAATAATGCCACTAAACCCTAACCCCTAAACCCTAAAACTGAGCAACCCTAAACCCAAAACCTCTAAACAATAAACCCTAGAAGCAACTCTAAACATTTATCTCCCTAGATCTCTCCCAATATCTATTGATCCCCTCACACTCTCTCTAAACCCTAACCCCTAAACCCTAAATCTAAGCAAGCCTAAATCCCTAACACCTAAACCCTAACTCCTAAACCATAAACCTAAGCAATCGTAAACCTCTAAACCATAACCCTAAACCCTAAACTTGAGAAGCCCTAAACCCCTAAACCCTAAAATTAAGCAACCCTAAACTCATAAACCTGACCCACCCTCTCTCTCTAAAACAAGAAAACTAGGACTCTCTATCTCTCTCTCTCTCTCTCCCTATCACCAGGTATCTCTCCCAAGTTTCTCTCCCCTCCATCTCCATCCTCTCTCCCTTTTCCTCCCTCTTTCTCTCCCTTGTCGACAAAGAACATGGAAATGTAAGAAAAATAGGACATGTAAAGATGGATGAGGATATAAATTGGGATTCAATGAAATGGAAACAAGATAATTTATGAAAATTCATTAGATGGGAAGAATGGGGAGGAGAGGTAGAGAAAGGAGGGTAGTAGAGAGTGAGAGAGAGGATAGGAGGTAGAGACAAGATGGAAGTAGAGAGTGGGAGAGGACCATAGGAGGAAGACAGGGCAAGGAAGAAGAGAGAGAGGATAGGAAGTAGACAAGGGAGGGAAGTAGAGACTGAGAGAGAGGGTAGGAGGTAGACAGGGGAGGGAAGTATAAAGTGAGAAAGAGGGTAAGAGGTATAGAGGGAGGGGGAGAAGAGAGTGAGAGAGAAGGTAGGAGGTAGAGAGGCAAGGGAAGCAAAGACTCAGAAAGAGGGTAGGAGGTAGATAGGAGAGGGAACTATAGAGTGAGAGAGATAGTAGAAGGTAGATAGGGGAGGGAAGAAGAGAGTGAGAGAGAAGGTGGGAGGTAGAGAGGGGAGGGAAGTAGAGACTTAGAGAAAGGGTAGGACATAGAGAGGGGAGAGAAATAGAGAGAGAGAGGGAGACGATAGGAAGTACAGCTGCCCTTATAGACATGTAAGTAAAGTGTGGAAGCATAGACATGGCATGTCAATTGTAAGACGTAACACCTCAAAGAGATGTTCTATAATGGAATGCAATGATTGCAAGATATGCAAAAAATGGATTTGTTGAAAAGGATTTAGAAAATTTCAAGCAAATGCAATTGGCGTGTGTATTGCCACTTATGTTCATCATAATGCGAGCGTGTTATAATGTGCTCGCGTTATGCTCAACTTTATTTGATGTGTTTTTATCAGTTTTTAGCAAAATCTAGAGATAATCTGGAGCGTGCTCCCCATCAGGATGACACTTTTTTCAATGAAAACTCAAAAAAAATACCACCATAATCTTAAGCTCTCTGTTAGCTATCTAATCATATAATTTCTTTCACATTTTGAGTACGTTTAGTGTTTCATCTTGAATTTCTTTTGTTAGTGTGTCCAATTTTTGTCAAAAACCAGTCTCTAGTATTTTTCACTTTTTTTTAACCGTTAATCAAAAATTGAAATAAGTTATATTTTAGAAACTAGACTCCATTCTACACGAATTCAATTTGTTTTTTGATTTTCAGTTAGTTTTCAAACATTTTAGAGGGGAACACGCTCAAATTTTTGTTTTTCAGGATGTGTCCACTTTAAAAATTACTAAAAAATCAATTATTCATTAAAAAATTATCAAAAAGATTAGGGATAAACTACATGGTGTTACCTAATTTCTCAACGGAGTGATTATTGAAATACTAAAAAAAAGTTAACTTTTTTGGGGGAGCACACTAGACGCTATACATTATATTTTTTTTAGAAAACAAGACCAATTTGTGTGCTCCCCCTTTTTGAATGCCTTAATCTCAACCATTTTTCAAAAAAAATAGTAGTTTAGAAACTAGATTCAGAGCACTACAACTCTTGTTTTCATTCCATCTTCAAATTTTGAGTGTAGATATCTTCAATTTCTCATCCAACATCAATATTTCCTGATTTTAGAAAAAAAGTGGCAACTTAAGACCCCATTTTGGTCCCTCATCTTTGTACACTTACCCTTGTGATAATATATGGTAGTATTTTTTGTAAAAGTTTGGATACATCAAGAGGTGTCCAAGTCATGTGTCAACATTGTGTCCCTATCCTTATCAAGGTTGAATTTGGAAAGAGAGGATGGATTTGATGTGATGGGATAACTATGTGGTTATAATGTAGGGGTATGATAGGAGCAATGGATAGGATGGGTCAGGATTTGATGCAGAGAGGGCTACTAATTTACCAATTGATGCAACAATGAGATACTAATCCATTCAAATCTGCAACACAACACTTCAACAAGCCTATGCAAGAAGGCTGAAAATAAAATATTACAACAAAGATATGAAGAGAAATCTGCACACAATCTTTTATTCAAATCTGAAAATACATTACAAAATAAGGAATCTTGTGAGCTTCTAAGAATTACACATCTAACACATGCAATAAATAAATTTCTCCACATGTAGACTCCTTCCCCAACATCTAGGTCTCTCCTCAATTTTCTTCTCCTAACTCCAATAAAACCCGTCACTTATTCCTTTCACCGCACCCTCATTTTTTGGAATTTCCTAAAATAGTTTCTGGGTTTCGTGCCTCTCCTTCCCAAATTTCTAGAACATTTTTAATTTCTTATTTTTGATAGGATATGAGAAAGGTATGCTCATTTTACCAAGACTGGGTCTCGTAATTACGACCCCCCACTTGGAGTTACAAATTTTGGAATTTAATAAAATAAAATTCTGGGAGTTAGGTCCACCAACCTAGGCCATAAAGACCACTTACAAGATTACTTACACTATGATGGTTACAATAATAAGTGCCATTAATTCCATGATTCTTGGCAGCCCACTTATGACAGAATCAACCCCACTTATGACAAAAATCAACCCCCACAAAAAATAGAATTTAATGCCTTTGCCTAGGAAAGATATTCTCCACTATTTGAGGCATTTATAAATTACCGGGGTATTTTTCCACAAAAATTACATTTACCAATATGCCCAAGGAAAATTATATTTGTTGCAAATTAAAATATTATTTCCCTAGCCCATAAACCTTATTGAAAACAAACAAATAGAAATTAAAATATTTTTGGTGATGTAAGGTTGCCATTGACCATGAATGCTCCTACATCAGGCTTGCTCCCAAGTTTAGATTGCTCATAGATAACTGAATTACACATGACACCCACGAATGAATTTTTTTCATGGTACTTGTCCAAGGCGTCATAAGAATGGTTTTCACTATTGGACAATTTTCTTTTTAATGTTTTGATTTTTTGATTCTTTTGTATTTTTTGATAACTTTTTTAATATTTTTGAATTTTTGAAGTGTTTTTTTTTTATTTTTTTGATAGTGGATGTTGGGATAGAATGGATGGATGGATTGGGATTTAGGATTTTGGAAATCAAGCATCTATTTGGACATATCAAGATAATATTATTGCATTTTAGACAACTATTGTGCTCACACCATGTTGATTAGCATTGCATTTTATATATGTCATAATAAACCTTGTTGATTACTAAGCTGGATTCTCCAAGATATAAACATGGTACCATCATAGCATGGATGCTAGAGGATATTTCCAAGGAAATTGGGATGGAAGACAGGTTGAATGAAGGATGGATGGATTATGAGAAATATTGGACGAAAGGGGTGTGATTATGGATATGTGCAAGATAATGGATGTGATTATGGAAGGATAGGGTGGTGGAGGCATGAGGAAATGGCATGGGACTAAGGGGAACTAGGACCAACATTTGCACACACCAGGATGGATTTTGAAGTTTTGGGTTTGGATTTAGGATTTTGGCTGTATGGGATTCTAGATTGGGGGAAATGCATGATATTTGATTTTGGGATGGGGGATTGTTGGATTGTTGATTTTAAGATTTAGGGACCTAAATGGACTTACAATGGGGATGCTTAGATTTGGATAGGGGATTTTAGGAGTTAGGGATGGGATTAGCATTTGGAGATGCAAATTTGGATGCTTTACTTTGATTCATTTCTTCTATTTTCTTTGGGAGCCTCATTATTTTTGTGTTTCCTTTTTTATTTGTGGGCATATGTTTCCTTTTTGATCCATTTTAATTGACCTGATTTTGATTTAATTTTATATGTTGACACTTGGTCACATGGTGATCCTTTGATTCTTGTGAGCTCTTTGCTTTATATTCTAATGCATGCAAATCACTTCCAAAGTCTATGGTGTGGTCCCATGGGGAGATATTGTCTTGGAAACCCATGAATTTCATGATAGATTTATCATATCGCAATAAATCCAATTATGTGTGCATTCGCTGATCCTGATCGATGATTTGAGGTGATGGATGGGTAAGTTTGGTGATAGGGATAGTAGTGTGAATGAAATGGTTGGTGGTAGTCAACTCTTTATAGGAGAAATGGGAGGAACCCAATTTAATGTTGGAAGAAGCTTCATTAGGATTTGTGGAGGTGTTACCAACATATTTAAATTTTTCTCCTTGAGATTTGTAGCCGATGCCATGGAATCCTTGATTTTCTTTGACATGTATAGGCTCCAGGATTCCTTTCTAATAAAGGCCTAATCCTTTTCCTCAATAGTTCATGCTCTGACATATGCAATTTTCAATGGGATACTCGTTTCTTTGGAAACAAGACATGAATCATTCTTTAGATAGGAAGGAATTGGTGGTGCTTGTAGTTTTCTCTTCTATTGTGAGAAGACCACCTTGGATAAAGGTAGTTGAATCAAGATGACAAGATTGTGGTTGGGACATTGTATGGATGGGGGGGTACTTTGATTCTGAAAGTGTATGGGATCATGAAAGAGATTATATTGGGTTCCTAGATCTTGATTTGGTTGGGAATAAAGTTGGGCATGATTTGGATCAAGCTCTTGGCATATATTGACTTTCTTTCTTGATATGATGGAGTGTAATTTTTCTTTAACATCACCATTAGGGATTAATGCACACAGATATAATCCTCTAGTTTTAGACATGGATGGGTGAGGGGTCTTTGATACTTATGGATTATGGGTTTGATGGTCCTATGGAAAGGTTGGCATTTGTTTCCCACATGGGTAAACTTGTAGGGATGATGGATTTAGGGGATCTTGGATGATCTTGATAGGTTTTGGGTGGATGATGAAATCTTTGAGAACATACTTGGATTCTCTAGAGTAGGATTGCATTGGACTACTAGTGTTGTATGACTCCACAAATTTTCTTTTTCTTTTGTGTTTATAATTTAGTGATGCAAGAGCATCTAGGGTGTAAGAGCAATCTTGCATCAACCAAAAAAAATGTGTTGTTTCTTTTCAATAAGGGCTAAATTTGGTAGGGTTACTATTTTTAGTAAGTTTGCATTTGTGCACGGTTGGATACAAAATCTTGCACGGACCTCCAAAATGGTGAATTGAAGCTAATGGTGAAGAAATCACTTCAATATCATTTGTCATTTGTGAGATATTGAAATTTCAAATTTCAAAAATCCTATTGAAATAGTCAAAGTCAAATTTGAGGCACTTAGATGCTCTGGATGGGCCCAAAATTTGGTGGAAAAACCAAGTAGTCTACCAATTGGTATTGCTTGTGCACCATATTCTTTTCAAGAGCTTTTTGAAAAGGTATTATAATTGAAAATCCAACGGTTGGATCGAAAGTTATGGCCCCGCGTAGTTGACCTATTTTTGGAGGGAGATGCAAATTTCAAAATTAAGCTAGTGGTCATCAAAAAGGGCTATATATGACCATTTTTGGGAACCCTTAGGTAGTAGAGTTAAGGGGGAAGGTGTCGAGTCAATAAAGGTAGGAAATTAGAAACCATAGTTGATTTAGGGATTACAAAAGGCTAAAGATTCCAGAGTCTTGAGAGAGGGAGTTGTAATGTACTGCAGCCTGTAGGGGATTCATCCTTTGATTGTGTTTGAGCTTCTGTAATGTAATGTTTTGTCCATATTAATAAAATATCATTCTATTTTCTATGTGTAATTTTTTTTACTGTGTGTTTTATGATTTACCCCCTTCATCAAGTGGTATCAGAGCAAGGGTTCTTGAGTGTGTAGACAGATTGTCGACTGTGAGGCAGTTTGCACTAGGACCTGAGGTTGTGCGTTTGCTACAGAGATCAAGATGCCTTCATGAAGAAACTGTGGTGGGAGGAATACTTTGACGATAAGAGGGTTTTAGAGCCCTTCAAAGACAAATTGATGCATTGCAAGAGGAGCCGCAAAGAGGGTTTGAGCTGAGAAGTAGAGAGGAAAGCGAAGATGAAGCTAAAGAAGAGCTATCTGAGGAAGAACAAGAAGCTATAGGATATCTTGTAGAAGTTAGGTTGTTGAGGCTATTTCAAAGATCGGAAAGAGGCCCAGGATCAATGTTTCTACCTATTCTAGAGATTTGAATCCGGAACAACTTATTGATTGGATCAATGATATGGAGGAGTATTTCGAGTATGAAGATATGGAAGACCCAGAATGGGTCAAGTTTGCAAAGACAGAGTTGAAGGGCCACGCCAGTATTTGGTGGAAGGAGGTCCAGTTAGAGAGAAATAGAAGAGGAAAAGCAAAGATTACCAGATGGGATCAGATGGTGGAGAAATTGAAGAAGAAATTCATTCCTGTGGACTATGAGATAGAGTTGCTAAAGAAGCTACAAGGATTGAAGCAAGGTAACAAGTCTATTAAGGAGTATACAGAAGATTTTTATAAGATCACTATCAGGACAAGCCATGGAGAGGCCAACAAGGAGACGGTAGCCCATTACATTAATGGGTTGAGGCCAAGTATTCAAGAAGAGTTGAGCCTGGTCAGAATGACCAACATAGAAGATGCGTACCAGTTTTCCCTGAAGGTGAAAGATAAGCTGAATAAGAGATTTGAAAGCAAGCAAAGGGGAAGAGGTTAAGGCGAAAGGACTAGTGGAAGACCCTATGGAGGCCGAAATGAAGTTCCAAAGAAAAGTGAAAAAGTTGGAACCAGTCGAAATCAAAGAGGAGATAATACATACTGCCCTTGTGACTAGAATAATGGTGAGCAAAGAGAAAGAGGAAGAGGTAGACCTGGTCAAGGACATGGAAGAGGATGTTTTAGAGGAACATGTTTCCAATGTGGAGAAGAAGGGCATCAAGCATATGAGTGTCTGCAACATCAAGGAAGGATGAATAGAGGACCTGAAGGTAATGCACGAGTTGCACATGTGGATGAAGATGCACAGTCTGAGTGCTTCGAAGATGCAGAAAGGGAGAAACCCTAGTTATCAGAAGAACTTTGTTGAATGAGGAGAAAGAACCCAATCAGAGGAAGAGTTTATTCCACACAAGGTGCAAATGTGAAGGTAAGTGTTGTGATATTATTATTGATAGTGGAAGCACTAATAATCTTGTTTCAGAGGAGATGGTTGACAAGTTGAAGTTGACAAGAAGAAAGCATCTGCATCCATACTGGATTGCATGGTTGTAGAAGGACCAAAGAGCTTTGGTCCATGAGCAGTGTTTAGTGAAGTTCAAGATTGGTGACTACCATGACGAGGTGTTGTGTGACATCATACTGATGGATACATGTCCTATGTTATTAGGGAGGCCATGGCAGTATGATAGGAGCTCTATCCATGATAGTCGTGCAAACACATACTCCCTAACAAAGGGTGGAGTCTATCATAAGTTGAAGCCCTTGAAGGTGGAAGAAAAGGTATGTAGTACTACTAGAATTTGCTTAGTAGATGGTAGAAAGTTTTTGGAGGGTATGAAGCATGAGCATCATTGCTTTGCATTGATTCCTAAGATTAGTCAAGAGAAATGTGAAGATGTACCAGCAAAAGTCTCAGAAATGTTGGAAGAATTTCAAGATATTGTCTCTGATAATGTACCATAAGGTTTACCGCCAGTGAGGAAGATAAGTCATCAAATAGATTTGATACCAGGAGCTATTTTGCTAAATAAGGCAGCCCACAGAATGACTCCAGCAGAGAATGAAGAGTTGAACAGACAAGTTCACGAGCTGTTAAGGAAGGGACTGATAAGGGAGAGCCTAAGTCCATGTGTGGTACATGCAGTACTAGCACCGAAGAAAGATGGAGAGTGGAGGATGTGTAGAGATTCCTGAGCCATCAACAAGATCACAATCAAGTACAGATTTCCATTGCCCAGAATGGATAACATAATGGATTGTTTGAGTGGAGCCAAGTACTTCACGAAGATTGATCTGAAGAGTGGGTATCACCAAATTTGAATCAGAGAAGGAGATGAATGGAAGATAGCCTTCAAGCCAAAGGAGGGTTTGTATGAGTGGTTAGTTATGCCATTTGGGCTAACCAATGCACCGAGCACATTCATGCGGCTCATGAATGAGGTGTTGAAAGAATTTTTGGGAAGTTTTTTTATTGTTTATTTAGATGACATTTTGATTTTTAGTAAGACTTGGGATGAGCATTTGATGCATATCAGAAGAGTTTTAGAGAAGCTGAGGGAGGAGAAGTTGATCAATTTGAAGAAATGTAGTTTTGTAAAGGAGTTGGTATACCTAGGATTTGTTGTCTCAGAGGAAGGTCTTAAGATGTACCCATAGAAGGTGAGGGCTATCATTGAATGGCCTACACCAAGGAGTGCTTTCGAGGTAATATATTTTCATGGTTTGGTAAGTTTTTACAGAAAGTTTATCATGAATTTTAGTAGCATTTGTGCACCCCTAATTGAGACAATGAGAGGGGATAGAAAAGAGTTTAGTTGGATTAAAGGAGTAGAGAAGAGCTTTGATACATTGAAGCAGAAAGTCATAGAACAACCTATTTTGGCACTTCCAGATTTCAATAAGGTATTTCAGGTAGATTGTGATGCTAGTGGTAGTGGTATAGGAGTTGTTCTGAGTCAAGAAGGTAAGCCCATTGCCTATTTTAGTGAGAAGCTTAATGATGCCAAGAAAAAGTATTCTATTTATGATTAGGAGTTTTATGCAATAGTTCAGGCTTTGAAAAAATGGAGACATTATTTGTTACCAAAAGAGTTTGTTTTATATACTGATCATCAGGCTTTGTAGTATCTTAATCGTCAAGGGAAGTTAAATCAAAGGCACTTAAAATGGGTTGAGTTTTTACAAAGTTATACTTTTGTTTTGAAGCACAGGAGTGGGAAGTCCAACAGAGTTACAGATTCCTTGAGCAGAAGGCAAAATTTGTTGACATAAATGAAGATAGAGGTTGTTGGGTTTGATGAACTCAAAAGTTTGTATCCTGAAGATCTAGATTTTGCAGAGGCTTGGAAAGCTTGTCTAGAACCTGTTACTTTGGATAGGTCAAAATAGTTGGATTTCATAATCCAAGATGGTATGTTGTTTAGAGGAAGCTAGTTGTGCATTCCGAGGAGTTCCATGAGAGAGAACCTGATTAAGGAGAAGCATAGTGGAGGATTAGCTAGACACATTGGTTGAAATAAGACCATTGCTATTGTTGGTAGATATTATTATTGGCCATAATTGCAGCAAGATTTTAGGAAATTTGTGTAGAGTTGTAGAGTGTGTTAGATGCCAAAAGGAACAAGTCAGAATATAGGGCTATATCAGCCATTACGTATACCAGAGAAGCCATGGGATGATATTAGTAGGGATTTTGTTCTTGGTTTACCAAGGACACAGAGAGGGCATGATTCCATTTTTGTGGTGGTGGACAGATTCTTAAAGATGGCCCATTTTATTCCTTGCATGAAGACTAATGATGCTATTCATATTGCAGAGTGATTTTCTAGGGAGGTGGTGAGACTACATGGTCTACCTAAGAGCATAGTTTCAGATTGAGATACCAAGTTTGTTGGTTATTTCTGGAGGACATTTTGGAAGAAGTTGAAGATGGATTTGAAATTTAGTTCTACACACCATCGACAGACTGATGGATAGACAGAAGTGGTGAATAAGAGTTTGGGTAACCTACTACAATGCTTAGTAGGAGATAAGCCCAGCGGATGAGATTTAATTTTACCACAGGCAGAATTTGCTTACAATAATCCTGTCAATAGGAGCATAGGTAAATCTCCATTCCAGGTTGTGTATAGGAGTAGCCCAAGAACTACTTCTGAATTGAGCAGGATGGATAAGGGGGAGAAGAGTAGTGCCGAAGCTGAAAATTTTTCTGACCACATGAAGAATTTGCATGAAGAGGTAAGAAAGCATATCCATAAGATGAATTCTCAATACAAGGCTAAGGTAGATTAGAAGAGGAGACATAAGGAGTTTTAGGAGGGTGATGAAGTCATGGTTCACTTGAGAAAAGAAAGATTTCCAGTTGGTACATTTAATAAGCTGAAGATGATGAAATTTGGACCATGTAGAATCCTGAAGAAGCACGATTCAGGAAATGCATTTGAGGTAGAGTTGCCTGATGACATCAATATTTCACCAGTGTTCAACATTTCAGATTTGACAAAGTATCATGATGATGGACTTGATAAAGGAACATAGTGGGACATTCCAACATCTACTTCAAAGAAGGAGGAGATAGAGGGCATTCTAGATAGCCATGTGGGTAAGAGTACAAGAAATAGGCAGTACACAGAATACTTGGTGAAATGGAAAGGAAGGCCTGTTGAAGATTTATCATGGTTGTCTAAGACTGAGGTTAACCATTTTGGTTTCCCTCTAACTCATGAGAAGTGAAAGGGTCACTTTTTAAATTACTCCAGGTGTCTGGTGTAGGAGCATCTAGAGTGTAAGAGCAATCTTGCATCAACCAAAAAAATAAAAAATGTGTTGTTTCTTTTCAATAAGGGCTAAATTTGGCAGGGTTACTATTTTTAGTAAGTTTGCATTTGTGCACGGTTGGATATAAAATCTTGCACGGACCTCCAGAATGGTGAATTGAAGCTAATGGTGAAGAAATCACTTCAATATCATTTGTTATTTGTGAGATATTAAAATTTCAAATTTCAAAAATCCTATTGAAATATTCAAACTCAAATTTGAGGCACTTAGAGGATCTGGATGGGGCCAAAATTTGGTGGGAAACCCAAGCAGTCTACCTTTCAATACCACTTGTGCACCATTGTCTTTTCGAGAGCTTTCCAAAAAGGTATTATAATTGAAAATCCAATGGTCGGATCGAAAGTTATGGCCCCGCGAATTTGACCTATTTTTGGAGGGAGATGCAAATTTTAAAATTAAGCTGGTGGTCGCCAAAAAGGGCTATATATGACCATTTTTGGGAACCCTTAGGGTAGTAGAGTTAAGGGGGAAGGTGTAGAGCCAATAAAGGTGGGAAATTAGAAAACCTAGTTGATTTGGGGATTACAGAAGGCTGAAGATTCTAGACTATTGAGAGGGAGCTATAATGTGTTGCAGCCTATAGGGGATTCATCCTCTGATTGTGTTTGAGCTTCTATAATGTAATGTTTTGCCCATATTAATAAAATATAATTCTATTTTCTGTGTGCAATTTCTATTATTCTATGTTTTATGATTTAACCCCTTCATCAAGTGGTATCAAAGCAAGGGTTCCTGAGTGTGTAGACATATCACCAACTTTGAGGCAGTTTGCACTAGGACCTAAGGTTGTGGGTTTGCTGTAGAGATCAAGATGCCTCCACGAAGAAACCGTGGTGGGAGGAATGCTTTGACAGAAGAGGGTTTTAGAGCCTTGCAAGGACAGATCGATGCATTGCAAGAGGAGCTGTGAAGAGGGTTCGAGCCGAGAAGGAGAGAGGAAAGTGAAGATGAAGCTAAAGAAGAGCTATCTGAGGAAGAACAAGAAGCTGTGGGAGATCCTATAGAAGTTAGGTTGTTGAGGGCCATTTCAAAGATCAGAAAGAGGCCTAGGATCAAAGTTTCTACCTATTCTAGAGATTTGAATCCAGAATAAATTACTGATTGGATCAATGATATGGATGAGTATTTCAAGTATGAAGATGTGGAAGACCCAGAATGGGTCAAGTTTGCAAAGATAGAGTTGAAGGGCCATGCTAGTATTTGGTGGAAGGAGGTCCAGTTAGAGAGAAATAGAAAAGGAAAAGTAAAGATTACCAGATGGGATCAGATGGTGGAGAAATTGAAGAAGCAGTTCATTCTTGTGGACTATGAGATGGAGTTGTTCAAGAAGCTGCAAGGATTGAAGCAAGGTAACAAGTCTGTTAAGGAGTATACAAAAGATTTTTACAAGATCACTATCAGGATAGGCCATGGAGAGGCCAACAAGGAGAAGGTAGCCCATTACATTAATGGGTTGAAGCCAATTATTCAAGAAGAGTTGAGCCTGGTCAGAATGACCACCATAGAAGATGCATACCAGTTTTCCCTAAAGGTGGAAGAGAAGCTAAATAAGAGATTTGAAAGAAAGAAAAGGGGAAGAGGTCAAGGTGGAAGGAATGGTGGAGGCTGAAATGAAGATCCAAAGAAAAGTGAAGAAGCTAGAACCAGTAAAAATAAGAGAAGAGATAATACTTACCGCCCTCATGACTAGAATAATGGTGAGCAAAGAGGAAGAGGAAGAGGTAGACCTGGGCAAGGACCTAGAAGAGGAGGTTTCAGAGGAACATGTTTCCAATGTGGAGAAGAAGGGCATCAAGCATATGAGTGTCTGCAATATCAAGGAAGGATGAATAGAAGACCTGATGGCAATGCACTTGTTGTACATGTCAATGAAGATGCACAGTCTGAGTGCTCCAAAGATGCAGAAAGGGGAGAAACCCTAGTTGTCAGAAGAACTTTGTTGAATGAGGAGAAAGAACCCAATCAGAGGAAGAGTTTATTCCGCACAAGGTGCAAATGTGAAGGTAAGTTTTGTGATATTATTATTGATAGTGGAAGCACTGATAATCTTGTTTCAGAGTAGATGGTTGACAAGTTGAAGTTGACAAGAAGAAAGCATTTGCATCCATACTAGATTGCAAGGTTGCAGAAGGACCATAGCGCTTTGGTCAGTGAGTAGTGTTTAGTGAAGTTCAAGATTGGTGACTACCATGATGAGGTGCTATGTGACATCATACCGATGGATGCATGTCCTATGTTATTGGGGAGGCCATGGTAGTATGATAGGAGCTCTGTCCATGATGGTTGTAAAAACACATACTCCCTAAAAAAAGGGTGGAGTGCATCATAAGTTGAAGCACTTGAAGGAGGTGGAAGAAAAGGTATTTAGTACTGCCACAATTTTCTTGGTAGATGGTAGAAAGTTTTTGGAGGGTATGAAGCATGAGTGTCATTGCTTTGCATTGATTCCTAAGATTAGTTAAGAGAAATGTGAAGATGTACCAGCAGAAGTCTCAGAAATGTTGGAAGAATTTCAAGATATTGTCTTTGATAATGTACCAGAAGGCTTACCACCAGTGAGGAAGATAAATCATCAAATGGATTTGATACCAGGAGCTAATTTAACAAATAAGGTAGCCCACAGAATGACTCCAGCAGAGAATGAAGAGTTGAATAGACATGTTCACTAGCTATTAAGGAAGGGACTGATAAGGGAGAGACTAAGTCCATGTGCGGTACATGCAGTACTAGCACCGAAGAAAGATGGAGAGTGAAGGATGTGTATAGATTCTTGAGCCATCAACAAGATCACAATCAAGTACATATTTCCATTGCCCAGAATGGATGACACAATGGATTGTTTGAGTGGAGCCAAGTACTTCACAAAGATTGATTTGAAGAGTGGGTATTACCAGATTCGAATCAGAGAAGGAGATGAATGGAAGATAGCCTTCAAGACAAAGGAGGGTTTGAATGAGTGGTTAGTCATGTCATTTGGGCTAACCAATGCACTGAGCACATTTATGCGGCTCATGAACGAGGTACTGAAAGATTTTTTAGGAAGTTTTGTTATTGTTTATTTAGATGACATTTTGATTTTCAGTAAGACTTGGGATGAGCATTTAATGCATATCAGAATAGTTTTAGAGAAGTTGAGGGAGGAGAAGTTGTTGATCAATCTGAAGAAATGTAGTTTTGCAAAGAAGGAGTTGGTATACCTGGGATTTGTTGTCTCAGAGGAAGGTCTTAAGATGGACCCAGAGAAGGTGAGGGCTGTCATTGAATGGCCTATGCTAAGGGGTGCTGTTGAGGTAAGATCTTTTCATGGTTTGGCAAGTTTTTACAGAAAGTTTATCAAGAATTTTAGTAGCCTTTGTGCACCCCTAACTGAGACAATGAGATGGGATAGAAAAGAGTTTAGATAGACTAAAGGAGTAGACAAGAACTTTGATACATTGAAGCAGAAAGTCATAGAACAACCTGTTTTGGCACTTCCAAATTTCAATAAGGTATTTTAAGTAGATTGTGATGCTAGTGGTAGTGGTATAGGAGCTGTTCTAAGTCAAGAAGGTAAGCCCATTGCCTATTTTAGTGAGAAGCTTAATGATGCCAAGAAAAAGTATTATGTTTATGATCAGGAGTTTTATGCAATAGTTCAGGCTTTGAAAAAATGGAGACATTATTTGTTGCCAAAAGAGTTTGTTTTATATACTGATCATTAGGCTTTGTATTATCTTAATAGTCAAGGGAAGTTAAATCAAAGGCACTTAAAATGGGTTGAGTTTTTACAAAGTTATACTTTTGTTTTGAAGCACAGGAGTGGGAAGTCCAACAGAGTTATAGATGCCTCGAGTAGAAGGCAAAATTTGTTGACATAAATGAAGATAGAGGTTGTTGGGTTTGATGAACTCAAAAGTTTGTATCCTGAAGATCTAGATTAAAAGAGGCTTGGAAATCTTGTCTGGAACCTGTTACTTTAGATAGGACAAAATGGTTGGATTTCATAATCCAAGATGGTATGTTGTTTAGAGGAAGCCAGTTGTACATTCTGAGGAGTTCCATGAGAGAGAACCTGATTAAGGAGAAGCATAATGGATGATTAGCTGGACACATTGGTCGAGATAAGACCATTGCTATTGTTGGTGGACATTATTACTGGCCATAATTACAACAAGGTTTTAGGAAATTTGTGCAGAGTTGCAGAGTGTGTCAGACGGTGAAAGGAACAAGTTAGAATACAAGGCTATATCAGCCATTACCTATACCAGAGAAGCCATGGGATGATATTAGTATGGATTTTGTTCTTGGTTTACCATGGACTCAGAGAGGACATGATTCCATTTTTGTGGTGGTGGATAGATTCTCAAAGATTGCCCATTTTATTCCTTGCAAGAAGACTAATGATGCTATTCATATTGCAGAGTTTTTTTTTAGGGAGGTGGTGAGACTACATGGTCTACCTAAGAGCATAGTTTCAGATCGAGATACCAAGTTTGTTGGTTATTTCTGGAGGACATTGCGGAAGAAGTTGAAGACAGATTTGAAGTTTAGTTCTGCACACCATCCACAGACTGATGGATAGACAGAAGTGGTGAATAGGAGTTTGGGTAACCTGCTACGATGCTTAGTAGGAGATAAGCTCAAGGGATGGGACTTGATTTTACCACAGACAGAATTTGCTTACAACAATTCTGTCAATAGGAGCACAGGTAAATCTCCATTCCAGGTTGTGTATGGGAGTAGCCCAAGAACTACTTCCAAATTGAGGAGGATGGATAAGGGGGAGAAGAGTAGTGTCGAAGCTAAAAATTTTGCTAAGCACATGAAGAATTTGTACAAAGAGGTAAGAAAGCATATCCATAAGATGAATTCTCAGTATAAGGCTAAGGTAGATTAGAAGAGGAGACATAAGGAGTTTCAGGAGGGTAATGAAGTCATGGTTCACTTGAGAAAGTAAAGATTTCTAGATGGTACATATAATAAGCTGAAGATGAGGAAATTTGGACCATGTAGAATCTTGAAGAAGCACAATTCAGAAAATACATTTGAGGTAGAATTGCCCGATGACATCAATATTTCACTAGTGTTCAACATTTCAAATTTGACAGAGTATCGTGATGATGGACTTGATAAAGGAACACAGTGGGACATTCTAGCATCTACTTCAGAGAAGGAGGAGATAGAGGACATTCTAGATAGCCATGTGGGTAAGAGTACAGGAAACAACCAGTATACAAAATACTTAGTGAAATGGAAAGGAAGGCTTGTTGAAGATTCATCATGGTTGTCTAAGACTGAGGTTAACCGTTCTGGTTTCCCTCTAACTCACGAGAAGTGACAGGGTCACTTTTTAAATTACTTCAGGTGTCTAATGCAGGATTATCTAGGGTGTAAGAGCAATCTTGCATCAGCCAAAATAAAAATAAAAAATGTGTTGTTTCTTTTCAATAAGGGCTCAATTTGGCAGGGTTACTATTTTTAGCAAGTTTAAATTTGTACACAGTTGGATACAAAATCTTGTACGAACCTCCAGAATGGTGAATTGAAGCTAATGGTGAAGAAATCACTTCAATATCATTTGTCATTGTGAGATATTAAAATTTCAAATTTCAAAAATCCTATTGAAATATTCAAAGTCAAATTTGAGGCACTTAGAGGCTCCAGATGGGCCCGAAAGTTGGTGGGAAACCCGAGCAGTCTACCTTTTGGTATCTCTTGTGTACCATCATCTTTTCAAGAGCTTTCTAAAAAGGTATTATAATTGAAAATCCAACAGTTGGATCGAAAGTTATGGCCCTGCAAAGTTGACCTATTTTCGGAGGGAGATGCAAATTTTTAAATTAAGCTGGTGGTCACCAAAAAGTGCTATATATGACCATTTTTGGTAACCCTTAGGGTAGTAGAGTTAAGGGGGAAGGTGTAGAGTCAATAAAGGTGGGAAATTAGAAAACCTAGTTGATTTGGAGATTACAAAAGGCTAAAGATTCCAGAGTCTTGAGAGAGGGAGCTGTAATGTGTTGTAGCCTGTAGGGGATTCATCCTCTGATTGTGTTTGAGCTTTTGTAATGTATTTTTTTGCCCATATTAATAAAATATCATTCTATTTTCTATGTGCAATTTCTATTATTGTGTGTTTTATGATTTACCCCCTTCATCATTTAGTGCTAGTAGTCCTTGGAGGGAATTCATTAGGGATATGGTATATGAAGGAGGATATCATTAGGGATGGTAGGTTTGACATGATGAGTTGGGGGATTGATGGGATGGTTTAGATTGCAAAGGTTTTGAGGGTGAAGGATTTACATAGGATGTGGAGGCTTCAAGGAACTTGCATGAGGTGGAGATTTGAGATATGGATTGGTGATGAGGGCCTTGGTATAGAGTGGTGTTTCTCTTATCAAAGGTACCATAGTGATGACTAATAGATATAAGATAATGGTTTGTAGAGTAGCTAGTGGTAGCTAGCTTATGATATAGAGGCTCTTGACTGCTCATGGTTGGGCAATGTAAGCTTATGGAAAGCTTGCTAGAAATGATGTCATCAAAGGGATCATTAGGATATTCATCTTGATTCACAAGACTATCGTCATCATCATCAAATGTATTTTTAGCATGGTTATTTGAGGGAATTCATCAAAATGAATTGGATGTGTTGTGATGGCCATTATGTGACATTCATCTTAGTCTATGAGGCTATCATCATCCTCACCATTTACAAATAGGGTTATAGCTTGCTTAATTAACTTTTCAAACCAGAAGTCCATGATGTTTGTTTTGATTAGGCCTTTTTTATTATTTGGATGGTTGGATTCTAGATTACAAGGATTACCTTTCAAGAATAATTTTTGGTTTTTGAGGACTTTTGGATTTTAAGGTTTTTCAACTTTTTTTTTTTAATTTTAATATTTTTGTAAATATTTTTGGTTTTTTTTGGAGATTTCACATGTTTCACATAAGAACACGTGCCAACCATATGAACAAGCCTATGTTATTCAAGTAGGTGTGATATGCATGTAGGCCCACCATTAATGACTTGTCTTGTTGTTAAGTGTAAAGCCCAAGATGAGGCATTGACTATTTTTATCACCCAAGATCACTCTATGGTGTGAGGGGATAGCATACATGGCATATAAAATAGTTCTAAGGGCACAAGGTGAGTAGTCTCTCGACACTAACTGCTGATTGATGCACCAAAAACACATACAATCAATGATCTTAACTAGGTTTTATGAGTTTGTAGGGAATGTTCTCAATATACCCAAGGGTACAAGAGGCCAAAGTCCATGAACTAGAGTCCCATCTATAAGCATGTGGCCATGGGACAAGTCCCATTCCACTTCACCTTGTCTCATTATGAAAAGGGGTACAAAGGTTGTGTCAGACATGATGGTGCTCCTTTGAGGTACAAATTTTGCTCTCCCCCCTTTGTATACCTCATCGAAACATTTAATTCAAGTCATTCCCTAAGGTGATGAAATCCTTATGTAGGCTTGCTAAAGGGAAACATATCAATTATTTTTTATTCCTAAAATCAAGTATATACAACTTCATTTCTTGGGATTAACACAACAAAAGAGAACTAGAAAGTGTTTTTGATCTCCAAGGTCACCTTATAGTGCAAGGAGAGAGTGTACACACTTAAAATTGCTCACAATATTGACAAACAATGTTTATTTCCCAATAAGTATATAATGTGTGAAACTAAAATAGTGATTATAAGATGGTCTTCGAGAAAAGTAGATGCATAAAATAAGTTAGTAGTTTTAGGAATGATCTTGGACAAGTGATTTTGTCACAAGTAATGTGTTAGAAATAAAAATTCAAACCCCTAAAAAATTATAAAATAATATTGTCATATAGAAAAATAGAGGTTATGATTATGTTCTTCATGATTTTCTAGCCATTTTTAATTTTTTTTTGGTTAAATTACACTTTTGTATGTAAAAAATATCAACTAAAGATCAAAGACAAATAGGGATGTTCAAACAATTATATTGAAAAATTAGGTTAAAATTTACAAGATTTACCTTCTCTATAGTAAAATGCTATGAGTCAAATTTCTAATGCTTGTAAAAACTAAAAAATATGATATATTGGTAAAAAGTTATGCTAATTTTAAAAAATGTTATATTAAGGGCTAAAAGGAAATGGTCTAAACTAGGGTATTAATCTTGGTGGTTAGGACCAATCACATGGGTATTTAGGCCTAAGTTTTAATGCTAGCAGCTAGAAGTAGTGGCAGCCCTTGGTCACTAATGTGACTATGGGCTAAGGGTAAGGGTGTTGGGAGCTTAACGATGGGTGGTAGGCATTAGGCCTTAGTCACTAATGTGACTAGGAGCCAATAGGAAGTGGTGGGAAGGTTGGCATGGGTAAACTAGTGGATGGAATTGGAGATTTATAGACAAATAAAACTAGTGGTCAAAATGAAATAAAGCCCCGTGGTTTAAGAATATTTGGTGGCCAAAACCTCAAAATATATTTTTTAATTTAAATTTTTTATAAATATTTTTATTTTTAATTAAAAAATAATGTTTTACCATAAGCCAGGATTATGCTAGGTATATGGTGGTCCACATGGTATGGAAAAAGAAAATTCTTGCACCAAAATATATCAAGTTATAGATCAATCCTTAAGTTTTCAAGCCCTTTGGACTCAACTATGAGTTTTTTTTCCTTAAGATGCCCCTAGCAAAGACTCACCCCTGGATCTCTTTAAAAAGATGTGAAAACTTGAAAGATCAAGTAAAAAAAACATACAAACATGAAGGTTAGATGAGGGACAAAATCCCTAGTAGAGTCACCAAAATGTATATGTTAAAATATGAAACAAATAGAAACCAAAGTAATATAAATAGAAACTATTTCATATCTTACACTATATCTAATTGAGATAAAGTTGCATACAAAGAGTGAAAATAATAAAATGGTTGTTCAGTTGGACATCATGACATTACATTCCAAGACACTTGAAAATGACTTGATTGAGGGTTAATTTACAAATTTTTAGTTGTAAATGGATTGATAAGGATGAGATTTGAAGATGGATAAAGATAAGATTTTATGGATTATTAGAAAAAGAATAATATGGATAATTAGTTTGATTTATTAATGCATCATGAAAGAAATGTGATAGGATATGAGTATATATGAATTAAGAATAGAAATAAATCATGAAGAAGATATAATAAGATTATTTATTTAATTAATGTTAGCATATTAAAAGAATAGATAAATTAATTAATTAAATATCATTTATTTTAACTAAATGATGTGAGAAAGTTGGTTACTGTGATGTTAGCACGAGGTAATATTTAGGTGTTTACAATGGAAATAATAACTTTTCTACACAAAAGTTAATTAATCATTTCATATTACAAATTATGATACTTGTTAAATTACTTATATGTAATTAGTGAAATATGTTGACATAAAATAAAAGTTTATATAAATTTAGAAAAATAAAAAAAGTGAGCTAATAATAAATGTTTGAGGCACTTGTCAATCATAACATATAAGAGATAATATTAAGTAGTATAATATTTAAATGGCTATGTGAATTTTCATTAGTTACATTACCATGGCATTGATAATAAATATTCCAAATACTCTAGACACTTATCATATTTATATTGTATTATAAAAAGTTATTATTAATATTTTTTTCATCTAAGAAATCAACTTCTAAATCTAATAGTATTTGACATAAATGATATTTAATGATTTTTTATTAAAAAATA
Organism: Cunninghamia lanceolata; assembly: GCA_027924645.1. NCBI lineage: Eukaryota > Viridiplantae > Streptophyta > Pinopsida > Cupressales > Cupressaceae > Cunninghamia > Cunninghamia lanceolata. The sequence continues at coordinate 10,003,291 of BSBN01000703.1, read as the reverse complement.
TATTTGTATTTACTTTATCAACAATAAAAAGATAAATAAAATTCTCATTAAAAATATGCATAATTTACTTTATTATTAATAAAAAAATATAAAATTAAAAATTAACTAATTAAAAATACTAATAATAAGTACTAATTAAAATTATGCATCCCAAGATTAATCCTCTAAGGTATACGGGACAATCAAACCATTCAGAAACATAGATAATGGTCCTAAATTTGATTCCTGTGTTAAGAACTTGCACCATGAATCTAATTATGTATTGATTCCTCAGTTAAAAAAATACCCTAAAAACTATATTAACCATTGGGAAACATCAATGATAGTCCTAAATTTGATTCTTGTGTTAAGACCTTAGACTATGAATCCAACCATGTGTTGATTCCTCAGTTAAAAAAAAACCCTAAAAACTAAGTTAAAAAATACATACTTCCCCCCCAAAAAAAAAAAAAAAAAAACAAAGACCTTGAAGGAAAAACATTAATTTTAAACATGCATATTATATATATGTAATATTCCTAATCTCTCAAATTGGCATTCTCCCACAGTAGGTTATCTATAAATAAAAGGTATTCAAATATACTAATATGGTAAGGTTTCACGATTCCAAGGGTTGAAAAGTGTGTATTTTTGTGGGCCAAATCATTGTCGTTGCAAACTATTAATATCAATACCAAGACAAAACATAATGGATCAAATTATAAGGCAATCTAATCAGTGTGGACCACGTTTCTACAATAGGCTTAGTGTATGCTTAGTGTATTTCATGACAATGGTAATTATGGATTGACAGTTGGAATCTGCCTGATATATCTTTATTTTATCTCATTAAAAAAATTATGAGAACAAGATATATTAGATAGCAAAGAGACAGCGGAATAGACATCCAAGATTTGTTGCAGTTATTTAATTTCCCAGAAATGGCTTCTCTTAAAATTTCAATTAACTTTCCAATACGTCATGCAAGTGGCAGGAGAAGATGTAAGTTTTTTTTATTTTAAGCTTTTAATATAGCTTTCTGTCTTATAAGTCAATTTACTGAAAAGCTGTTTTTCTTACAGCTGTTTCATTTTTTATGCTCTTTATCATACCTTGATTTACTGCCAATACTGTTCAGTAGTCATACTATGTTATTTAACTGTTTTTAAGTAATCTGATAGACTGTGACCGTGCTTTGACTGTGCATGCACGTTTTTGGCTGTGAATCTGCAACATGTAGCGTTCATCCAATATGTATATAGAAAAGCTTGAATCGCATATGTAAAGATCTGAATATACTAATATTTAGATTGAATAATACGTCATCAATGACTTATTAAGTCCTTTAAATTTTAAGAGCAGGGCATCAACCAACCCAACTAGGTGTTTTATAAAGATTGAAAACAAAATTTATTATTCTTTTTGGATCTTTACTAATACTTTATTTCTGTATATCCATGTTTTCAGCCAATGGAATGCTTTAGCTGGTCTCAACAAAGATCAGATCGAAGAGTCGACTTCAAATGCTTAGAAGTTTGTCAAATTATTAATAATATAATCCATTGTCCTTATTGGTATTAAATAGTGTGAGTGGCCACCTTTATAGTATTATAATAATAAAATTTGTCTTGTAATTAGAAAATAATGTAAGTTTAGAACAATGCTAATTGCATTAAAAAAGTTTAATTCTTATTATCTAATAGTTAAGTTGTTTAAATATTATTTAATTAAATTATTTATGTTTATATAAAAATGATGTTTAAATGGTGGAGTTAAATTCATTAATTAGTGAATATTGAAATAGAGCTAAGATGGTGTATGTGTATGTTATCTAGAAAATTTAGGAGTTTGTTTAAATTAATTGTAAATTTTTTTTTTTTTTTTGTTCTGTAAATTGTAGGTTTAGGGCCTACTCCCATAAAACATAAATGCTAAAAAACTAAGAATGCTTTAGACCTGAAATTAGGGACCAGAGAAGATAGAGAAAGAAGCTTTACAAAGACTCGTACAAAACCAGCATAGATGCCCTCATATCCTCCATAAATCAACCTTTCTTTTGTTTTCTTGCTTCAGGTCAGGAGCGCTTCTATTGTCCACTGAGTTCCATCCTCAATAGCATCTAAGGCATCCATTCTAAGTTTCTTAGCTTTTGATATTCTTCCCCTTCATTTGCCGCTCTTGCTTAAATTTACATTCTTACCTGCAGACTATGAACTAGTCCGGATATTTGAGCAAATTAGGGCATCCATCTAATCCAAAAGAAGACCATGGTCCTTTGAATGAGCCAAGCCCAGTTCCTCATCCTCTGAAGTCCCAAAATTCCTTTGCTGGTTCATAAACACTTGTTGATCTTGAGCTTCCTTAGCCACTGTAATTGGAATAGTTGTGTTCTCATAGTCATGAATAATAGCCCCGCCATTAGAGGGAGCCAAGGAGCAATGCAAAAATATACCATGATTTCTCCAAACAAAATCTACATCAAGACAATCCCCCTTGCATACCCATCTTTTGAGATTAATCGCCCATTGGCCATTGATAGTCTTGGATTGGCAAGCAACAATCTTATCTCTAAGTTGATTACACATGAAACATCGCTCTGGCAGCCCTTCAAAATTAATATATTGAATCCAAGAGCCTAATGATGAGTTGATGTAGACCATGTGAGGAAATGGCCTGGGAATATTAATCAGAGCATAAACTCTGAAGTATCTTTTGTGGGCAACCCCATCCTCTATTTTGATGAAGGTACCAAGTTGATTGACTAGGGATTCAATGAGAACTGAATCTCACATGACCAGAGGTAGATTGTAAAGGTACAGCCAAATCAGAATGGAAGAAATTGGGATCTTTGTGGGATCAAAGAAAGGGGTCCACAGGGTCATAAATAATCCAGATCTGCCAAAAAACCATGGACCATCATCCAAAACAAACTTGCAATCCTTAGGGTTAAGAAAAGTGACAAGAAAGAATCCAAAATCCAACAATTCCATAGAGGGGGTAGTCATGTTGCCCCAAGAGCTCTTACACCAAGCTATGAATTCATCTACAAGAGGTCATCATCCCATAGATCTGAAGACCAGAGCTCATGATTCAATGTCTGAGGTTGCCTTCTTAATGCAGTCATCTAATAAATAGAATTCAATAGGTTCAAAGGCCAAGTCCACCTTGGAATCACCTAGAAGCCAGGAGGAGCACGCGTCTGGAGAAGATGCCACCGGTGGGGCTGGGGGATCTGGGTCAAGAGAAATGTTTTCCCCAGGCAAAGTAACAAGATCTACAAATGGGGAGATGAACTCTAAGTCAACCGAAGGATCAAAAGCTAGAATTCATTCCTTACAATAGCTATTACAAACATGAAAAGGATTTGCAGAGTTCTTGCACAGTTTGTATTTCTTTGGAGCCAACAACCTTGAGGAGGGCAAATCAAAGAGATGGCAGGAGGGAGATCCCATGTGCCCAACAAAGCCCTGGTTTGTCTTTTGCTTGGCCTCCACCAACCGCTGCCATAGAGCTTCCAATTTCTGCCTGAGAGCTTCGCTGCCCTACCCATCTGGCTTGTCCAAAGCACCACTTGCCATTCTTTGCGCTGCGTCTGGAGCCTTCCTCACCACCCTTTTACCAGCCTATTGCCCATCACTGGTGACTTCTCCTTTTCGCTTGCTTGCAGGTATTCGCTCAAATAGCAATTAAAAATTGCATCATTAAAATAATAATAATAAACCTATAAAAATATAAACTAGTAAAAAATTAAAAAAAATCCCTTAAAATAGGGAATGATGGAGAGAACATAAGGGGAGTGGAGGAGACATGCAAGAAAGATGGGGGGAAAATAAGATCCTCAATCAATTAGCCAATAGAATTGTATCTCTTAAATCTAATAATTTTGTTTAAAAAATTTGTATTTTTAGAAAAATTTAATATAACTTATATAAGAAAAAAATGCCCTTGATTAACTTGTTTAACAAAAATTAATAAAATTCACAAAATCAATTTAATCACTAATTATGTGATTTTGATCACAAAATTGAAACTAATTTTTTTAATAAATAAATAAATATATATATATATATGATCCGTAATAAAGATATATTATATTTATGAACTTCAAAAGGTTACGTAAAGGCCATATTGGCTTGTAGAGATATTACAGATGTGATATGACTACATCACCAATTCTAAACAAAAACCGTCTCTGCTACAAAAGCAAGGATACCCTAAACACACTGCAATCATGGATGTGCACTACTACCATTAGTTTTGACTGGGGCACGCAATTTGTTTCTAATCTCCATTAACTTAAGGATAGCTTTCTCCATTTTTTGAGCTATAAGATGATCAAGATACTCCCTAGACTTTTGGTCCACAGGACTGGAAGTGAGGTGAGACAAAAACTGAAAACCAGAGCCTCCATTCCTCTTCTGATTGCAATTTCGCTTCTTTTTTCTTATTGTTTTCCATTCATTTGCATCATCCCCACCAATAGAGGCCTCCAAGGATTGGGAACCCTCCACTCCAACAATAGAATTTGTGCCTTGATTGATCGATATCGAGGAAACATCCTTGGAAGAAGGGTTTTGAGAGGAAATAATGCTATCAATTGTGCAGTCAGAATGACAATAAACATTCATAGGAGGCAATTTCTGATTAGGTTTTACTTCTAGAGATTTCCCCATATTCCTACTGCAAGAAACTTCCTTTGGAATCACTGTCCTTGGGTGAGTTCAAAATAGAATAGTACTTGGGGGAGGCATCTTTCCACCAAGATGCTTCCCATTTTGCTTGAGAATTCACAATTGGGCATGCAACAACAATGTGATCTATTTTGAAGCATCTTCCACACTTGAATAATAAACCTTCGTAATCCAATGATTGCAATCTACTATTTCCATTCACATTCATGGTGATTTCAACATGGAGAGCTTTGGTTGTGTCCAGTTCCACCAAAATCTTGGCAAAAGTTGTGTACAAAAAATTGCTTGAGTTCACATATGTGCAGATGAAATTACATAGAGTATTGCCAATACCTACAAAACTAGATTCAAACTAGTAGTGAATGGGGAGATTTGGGAGGCAAACCTAGATTGGCAAGATAGGAAAAGATTCTGTTACCAGATCAAAGTTTTGATGCCATGATTTTAGGAGAAGCATGCTTTCGTCCCACATCCATGTTTGATTGAGAATGACATTTTTGTCTTTCTTGCTATCAAAAACCACTATAAAAAACCCTTTAGCACGCAGATAAATTTCCAAATTCTTTTCCATTAGAGGACCCCAATATTTTTGAAATCGAATCATGCAGAGTAGGAAGACTAGGCTAGATATGACTAAAACTACCAATTAACCCATTCTCAGTAGAGAATTCCTCATTCTCACTCAATTCTTTCAACAAAATAGAATCATAATTCAACTCCAGTGGTTTGTCTAGGTAGTGAACCAACCTCATGTTGCTTAAACCTAAATGACTTACCTTTGATGTGCTCCTATGCAACATCGATCCAGATATAGGGCTTCTCAAAGAGGGGTCAAGTTTGAAATTATCCTGAAGACTATCTGCATTATCCAAACTGCATTTAGCCACATCCACGAAGGAAGAATTTGTTGTGAGATTGTTGCCAAGGGACGCCATCAAGGAGAGACTTGGAGGAGAGCTAGCATTCCCTCCAACCTATGCACCAGCAGATGCCCTGATCTGTGAGGGGGAAACAGAAGTCCACTGAAGCTTATCTATCAAAGGGGCGTCTCTACATCTGCCAATGGCTGTTGAGTCTATAGCAACTGATTTACTCATGCCTAGTGATCCATCACCGAAACCCTGAACCCTAGCTTTGCCAATCCCAGAAGCCCTTGAATTAGGTAGTTTTACAGATTTTAGTAGCGACACCATCCTCTAAATAACCTTAATATTATTATTATATTATTCTATCGATATTTAAAATAAGAATTTTATAATTAATACATATAATGAATAAAAATCAAATATGAATATGAATATTATATTAATTTGAATTTTTTTTAAGGGGTTGCACCCTTGTATTATAATAAAAGTATGAACATTACATAGGAGTAGGGAATCATTAATAGTCACCTTGAACATAACCATCCCGAACCAAAAAAGGTCTACCAGAAAATTTACAAGCATTGTGATAATATGAGACCTGGGAGAAACCCTGACCACCCACCATATTAATTTGAATATTACACAATATAAATATATTAATATTTAAATTACTATAATATTTCAATATTTAATATTTATACACAAATATATATTAATATGTCATTTTACTATAATATAACATAAATATAAATATATTATAATGATAATTCTACAAATTTAATATACATTTTATTATTAATATATAATTAATTATATTATTTCATTAATATTTAAAATATCAAATTTATAAATAATATATATATATATAATGAATCAAAATTAAATAATCAAAGTCATATGAATATTATATTAATATAAATATTAAATTTTTGTTATAATATTTGCAACCTTAAAGAAAAAATAATATTTGTTTAATGACCAAATTCCTAACAAGAATTTAGCCACTCAATTAAACAAGTTAAATCTTAGTATATGTTTCATTCCATTTCATACTTCCTTAGTTTTTAGTGTGTTTGTTTTACTCAAAATAGTAATTCCCCAAAATCTTTGATCTTAATAATTTTTGGTAAAATTTTGTCATATAAACTTAGGAAAAATTAAAATTTGTTCAACATGAAAAATAATACTTTGTTTTGATTGGTTTAGTCTAAATAGATTAGTCACTAGATTAAATAAGTGCCACGTAGTGGCTAGTACCTGCCTTGTAGTGTTGTTATTATAGTATTTGTTTAGTTATTTTTTTTGTTGATTAGCTATTGTTGTATATAGTATTTGTTTAGTTGTAATTTTTTTGTTGATTAGGTATTGGTTGTATAGACAAATTCTAATAATTGAAAAACTAATTTTTGAAGAGTGTTGAAATGTCTTGGGTAAATAAAATTGAAATCTCAAAAATAATAAAAATAAAATAGGACTAAAATATTTCCTAACTATAAAACTAAACTTTTACAAAGTCTATTAAATAACACAAATATTTCCTTAAAATGTAATAATACTAATACTTTTATAATTTAAAATGCATTAAAATATTGTACGTTTCAAGAATAAAATAAAAAATTAATAACATGGTGAAATATTTTTTGTGATACTGTAGATTTTTAATTTTGACTAAATAAAATTGAAATCCCAAAAATAATCTAATTTCATAAAATAAAATGTGTAGAACCCTAACATTAAGTGGGTGTGGATAGATTTGATAATAGTAAGTATGTTTAGAGAACATGATTTTAATTATTTTAATTAATCTAATATTGTGGTTTATTACTAAAAGTATGTGGTTCAGCTCCATTTAACATCAATGGTTAAGATAAAATGAATAGTTAAGAAATATTCTAGTGAAATTAGGTTATTTATGTGTAGAACCCTATAGTATAGTTATAAAACAAATTTAAACCCTAATAATTTTTTTTAGGAAATTAGGTTATTTTTGGGATTTTAATTTTTTTTAAAACTATTTCAATTCTCATTGGTTGCAAAAAAAATTATTAATAACTAGTTAAGAATAGGCCTGCTTATAGTTTTTACTTGGAGTGAAGTTGAAGCTCATTACTTGGAGTGAAGTTGTAGCTCATTACTTGAGTGAATTTGTTTTACGGCATTAGGATTTGTTTTTTGAAGCATTAAAAAACCCTAAAGATTTAAATGTCAAGATTAAAAACAAAAACCAAGGCCATCAAATAAACAACACAAAGTAACAACCCATGGATTGAAGATTTAATGATAGAAAAAACTGTTGAGCTAATGAAGTAAATAACAACCACTACACCAACCCAAATCAATTGAAAAACTTGCATAACTGGATACTGGATAAAGGGGCTAAAAAACCTGTGAACTAAAAAACAATTTTAAAAAAATTCAAATTTTTTCACAACACCTACAAACGGAGGTATCTCCATAAATGTACCAAAACCTACATAACTGGGTAAATTGTCCTCATCATAATTTTGATTTGGCAAATGTAGGGTATTTATAAAATTTTAGGTGAATGTCATGTCAGGCATTGTTTAAATTAAAGATTTAAAATGTCATGTTATCCTGGCCATAGGCAATTAATAAATATATACAATATTATATGATAGTATCTATAAATATTTTAAATATTAACCGATATATTATATTTATAAATAACCAATACAAATATAAATATTAATATTAAAATAGCATATTATTATTATAATATAATAATATATAATAATAAATATAAATGTTAAAATTAATATTAATATTAATTATTATTATTTTTATAATATAATAAACATATTTATATAAATGAATATAAATCATACATTATATAATATATTAGATTGCCTTTAAGACAATCTGTCAAGGCAGCGACAACTAATATATTTATAAAAAGACATGACCTTTGTGAAAAGGTAGTCATTGACCATTTAAGAAAATATAAAGGTAGAGAGTGGAGGAAGCAATGAAAGAAAACAAAATACAATGAAGCAAGCAGATATAAAATTAATAATTTATGAGTTTGAATTACAGACATGATTAATTGCTGGGAAAATAAGATAAGTATGCTACACCTATATTCCCAAAGAAATAAATAAATAAATATCTATGAGTTATTTCATTATTTTTTTATACAGAATGATATTAATTAAAGGGATTATAATATGAATGATATTAAAATATAGATTTAAGTAATAAATTGAGTAATATAAGAAAACAATATTATAAAAAATATATTATTAACAAATATCAATATTAGTGATTAAATATTATTATAATTATAAATATAAATATGTATAGATGATATGATAGCATGTTATAGTCAAGGTGGAGCGAATAACTAACATGATATAGATAGCTTAAACATCTATGAATAAAATGATTATAAATGCTTAGAGAATTCATCATCATTAGGATTAAGCCCCAATAAAGAGTAATCATACTTGATTTATATAATGAAGGCAAGGTCCTTAGAAACAAACCCATGATATAAGATCATAGAACACATTGAGAGATTAGAGGTAGACTTGTTAGGAAGAAGTAGCATTAATACATCAAAAGGTAGATAAGACCGGTGGTGGAATGGACCATGTTACATCATACTTAGGCAATGGATAAGACCTGCGATGGAATGGACTATGCTACATCATACAAGGGTAATAAGTAAGACCTGCGGTGGAATGGGCATATGTTACATCATACAAAGGCACTTAGTAAGACCTAAGGTGGAATGGGCATGTGTTACATCATACAAAGGTACTACTTGTAGAGGATGATTCATGCAACCTAACAAGAGATAGTACCCCATCTCCACTAGGGTTTGAAAATAAATAAAATTAACATATAATAAACAACCCTAAGTATGAATCCACTTAAAATTGAATAATTAAATAATTTATTTATTTGATTATTTTAATATGATTTATTGATCTTATCTATTACTAATGTTTCCTTTAAGAAGTAATTCTCATGTGCAAGGTGGAAAATAAGGATCTTCTTAAAGGGGACATTATAGTGGTATCAGAGCAGTCATCCTGCCAACCTGTGAATAATAGTTAAATAAAAAATAATAAAAATTAAAATTAAAAAAAAATATTGTATACTTTAATATTAAATTTATAATTACCATTTTATGTATACTTCAATATTAAATTTATTATTATCATTCCCTATACTTTTGTCTAATTTTTAAAGTATTCTTTCATTACAAATTTTATTTAGGATCTTGAAAGCATCCTAATTGGCATCCTAATTGTGATTGCTTGAGGACAAGCAATCTTGAGTGGGGAGGGTTGTCATGTCCCCATATTAAGGCATTGTTTAAATTAAAGATTTAAAATGTCATGTTAAATATCCTGGCCAGGCCATTAATAAATATATACAATATTATATGATAGTATCTATAAATATTTTAAATATTAACCGATATATTATATTTATAAATAACCAATACAAATATAAATATTAGTATTAAAATAGCATATTATTATTATAATATAATAATATATAATAATAAATATAAATGTTAAAATTAATATTAATATTAATATTAATATTAATTATTATTATTTTTATAATATAATAAACATATTTATATAAATGAATATAAATCATACATTATATAATATATTAGATTGCCTTTAAGACAATCTGTCAAGGCAGCGACAACTAATATATTTATAAAAAGACATGACCTTTGTGAAAAGGTAGTCATTGACCATTTAAGAAAATATAAAGGTAGAGAGTGGAGGAAGCAATGAAAGAAAACAAAATACAATGAAGCAAGCAGATATAAAATTAATAATTTATGAGTTTGAATTACAGACATGATTAATTGCTGGGGAAAATAAGATAAGTATGCTACACCTATATTCCCAAAGAAATAAATAAATTAATATCTATAAGTTATTTCATTATTTTTTTATACGGAATGATATTAATTAAAGGGATTATAATATGAATGATATTAAAATATAGATTTAAGTAATAAATTGAGTAATATAAGAAAACAATATTATAAAAAATATATTATTAACAAATATCAATATTAGTGATTAAATATTATTATAATTATAAATATAAATATGTATAGATGATATGATAGCATGTTATAGTCAAGGTGGAGCGAATAACTAACATGATATAGATAGCTTAAACATCTATGAATAACATGATTATAAATGCTTAGAGAATCCATCATTATTAGGATTAAGCCCCAATAAAGAGTAATCATACTTGATTTATATAATGAAGGCAAGGTCCTTAGAAACAAACCCATGATATAAGATCATAGAACGCATTGAGAGATTGGAGGTAGACTTGTTAGGAAGAAGTTGCATTAATACATCAAAAGGTAGATAAGACCAGCGGTGGAATGGACCATGTTACATCATACTTAGGCAATGGATAAGACCTACGGTGGAATGGACTATGCTACATCATACAAGGGTAATAAGTAAGACCTGCGGTGGAATGGGCATATGTTACATCATACAAAGGCACTTAGTAAGACCTAAGGTGGAATGGGCATGTGTTACATCATACAAAGGCACTACCTGTAGAGGATGATTCATGCAACCTAACAAGAGATAGTACCCCATCTCCACTAGAGTTTGAAAATAAATAAAATTAACATATAATAAACAACCTTAAGTATGAATCCATTTAAGATTGAATAATTAAATAATTTATTTATTTGATTATTTTAATATGATTTATTGATCTTATCTATTACTAATGTTTCCTTTAAGAAGTAATTCTCATGTGCAAGGTGGAAAATAAGGATCTTCTTAAGGGGACATTACAGTGAACTACACCGGTTTTTAATATTTTCAATTTGTTACGAATATGTTTTGATTTAGGTTTTTAGGTTGTAAATAATAAATTAAATTCATTAATTTCAATTTAATATTTACAGTGGAAATATTTAATTAAATACAAGCAAAGTAACAAAATAGTCTTTAAATGTCACTATTATTTTATAAAAAAATAATTAAGGTGTATATTTAATATAATAGGAAGCTATGTATTAAATATTAAATGTTCATATTTTTATTTAAAATTTAAATATAAATTTTTAAAATTAAATACTAAACATTTAAATAATATAATAATAATGATTATAATGATTAAAGAATTAATTAATATAATAATAATAATACTTTTATAATTTAAAATGCACTAAAATATTGTAAGTTTGAAGAATAAAATAAAAAAATGTAATTAAATTCATGATACTGTAGATTTTAAAGTTTTGACTAAATAAAATTGAAATCCAAGATTTTTAACTTTTGAGTAAATGAAATTGAAATCCCTAAAATAATCTAATTACATAAAATAAAATGTGTAGAACCCTAAAAACTAAATTAAAATTAAATTACTTTTAGCTAATGAAGCAAAAAATTAATCATCATCCATTTAGGCATGACTTAACTAGTGGGAGACAAAATTTGTGTTCATAATTTGTTTACTTGCCATGTGCTCCCCTCAAACCAAAATTCTCTCCGCATTTATAGTTTTTTGTTGCACTCTCTTGACAATCTGTAGAGAAGAGATTATTTTTTTTCAGCCAATGACAATATAGATAAATCATTTCTAAATAATTTTTTGTTAAAAATTTATTATGTTGACATAGGAAAAGTACAAATTTAAATCAAATTTGTCCGACAAGAAAAATAATCCTATCTTTTGATTGGTTTGCAATCAATAGATTAGTAACTAGATAAGTGCGAACTCATTGCAATAATACCAGCCGAAGGCAGGTACTAAAAACTCATTGCAATAGTACTTTTGTATATAAGAAAATTAATTCGAAATAATCATTAATAAATAACCAAAAGATTAATATCTCAAAGTTCTTGCATAATAACTATTAAATAAATAAAAAATTGTGAAGATTATTGGATAACAAAATAGTGAAAATTAAAATAGGAGCAAGAGAGTTTATAAGAGAGAATTTTTTCATTAAAAATAAATACTCAATAAACTTTGTTTTCACTATTTCGTCTTGATTTAAGATCTTTCTTGGTTGTATGGAACACATCAAAATCATCAGCTGTATGTATTATTTCTTCATCACCGTCCATGAGAGGAAAATTTAGATTTGAAGCTAAATGGACGGCTCCCATATCACTAAATTCAAAATTTGTTTGAAAGGTAATAATGATTGATGAAGACAGAATAATGGGAAATTGGTCAATATAATGTATTTAACGTAAACGTCTATTAGATCATATATGATGATGTTTTTATTTGAGTAAAGGTTGAGAAAAAAGGTGAAAATGTACAGAAACAACTGTGAGGATTTAATCAATCACTATTTGATAGCGATGGTTTATTAGTGACTGTGTATTGAAAATAATTATGATGCCCTCAAAATTCAAATATGTGTTTTTTTGACAAGAAAGACAAAAGATTGTATGGCTTTCCAATTCATTAATGATGGCTACTGGTAATAAATGACGCCTCACACCATGGAAATGAATGAGTGTTGGAGACATCTTTCCTGTGAAATATGATATGAAATTTGATATATGGAAGGACGTAGTTCCAATGCACATCAAAACTTAAATCAATTTTTTTTATTGGACTATATATTAAAATTGAAGTTTATTATAATAAAGTTAATTCTCAAAAATAGTAGGTGGTATTGGAATTATGTCTCAAAATCAAATGGTAGAATTGGGAAATGAAGTATCAATTATTGAGTAGATCAAAAGAAGACATAGCCGCACAAGTCATAGACCTAAAAAAAACAATTGTTCTAAGTCACACATTCATAAAATAACACTTGATTTTCTAGCACTTGGTGCTTAATTTGTTGACTCAGATCAACATTCATCAATAGTAATCTAGTATTGTATTATGTAATCTCTTTCCAACATTAATAAAAAAAAAAAATTGAAATGAAAAGAAAATAATGTTACATCAACCAAGCTTTAAACTTGTTAGTCACACTCCTTAAAAAATGAGAAAGGATGGACTACAATTGGATACTACAAGAATAATTGGTCTAGTGGGACAAAAAACCTATCTTGTAAGGGTGTGCTGCAACAAAAGAATCCTAGTCCTTTGGTTTCAAAGCCTCTTGATAACTAGAAGGAAATTAATATCTCCCAAAAACTTGAGGAATCCTCCAAAGAGGTGAGTAAACCTCAATTTATCAAATGTTACTTGTTGCCAATGTTCTATGTTCTCATATATAAATATTGGGTCTTTCTCATTCCTCCTCTCCTCAAGCAATTTCAAGGCCCTCTCATAACCTATCTTGAAGCTTGGAGGATAGGGAACACATTCTAGACAAGTAGAGGGATTTCATAATAACTATCTAGCCAGGAAGTTATAACCCAATGATGGAAAGTGAATTCTTGCATAATAGCTATGCAACTCTTAGTGAGCTTGATAATGATGATATGCCTCTAGATTCTCATATTCCATGAATTTTCTCTCATGGAATGTTTGAGGTTTGATGAACCTCACAAGAAAGTATATTGTGCAAGATAGTTGATGAAGATTTGCAAACTTGAAAATTCTTTGTTTGTAAGGTCAAAATTTGAGGCTTTTTGCTTCTTACAATATGTTGTGTCATATGGCTAGCTAGTTACTTTTGTGTCAAAACCATTAGGAAAGATAGGGTGGAGTTTCTATACTTATTTCTTTAAAATGGAGGCCACATTTAGTTGACCATGGATGTGACCCCACCAATAGGGATTTATGGGCCCTCTTCAATATTTTCAATCACTCCTTTGGTGTTATTGATATTTATGCTTCAATGTTATTGGATTGATAACTCGACTCCTACCACAACTTGGGTTGTGTGTGGAGACCTTAATATGGTGGAAGTGGTGTTATATAAGTGTAGTAATCTTCATATGCACTACACAACTAGTGAGAGGGAATCTCAGTACTACATGTCCAATAAATTGGGGCATTTTATCTCAATATTGGCCACCATCACTATTAGCCTTCATGTTACATGCAGGATAATCTCCACTTAGAATTTGATAGAGTTCTCAAATGGCTTGACAAAGCCATGTTGCTAGCACAATCTTTCTTTTATTTTGCTAGTTATTGTTCCCCACTAGTTGATCCTTTGCTAGAAATTATCCATTCTAACCACTTTTCAATAAATTTTTACATTGAATGGAAATTTGCCAAGTCTAAGATGAAGAAAACTTAGTTCCTCTTTAACACATCTTTGTTGACTCTTTATCTAACCCTTCTTGTATTCAGTGTGTCTAGGTTTTGGAGCCACATCTTTAACATCAGACTATCTGAATTAAATAGTGAAATAATGCTATCAAGCATACCTCTCACTTTCTTTGCATGCATGGGTGCTAGTGCATTCTCACCATTTCTCATACTAGGCCACCACCTAAGAAATGTATCATGCCACTACTAAATTGGAAGATAAACTATTTATACCTTCTTTACAATTCTAAGCGGCAAAACTTTACCGATAGAAATAAAGTGTTGATAATGACTATGCTAATAGAGCTCAAATCAAAGGCTATCTTCACTAGCTTAAAATTGGGGTAGAGTTCCTAACTTATTTAAGTAATTATGCATGTTATTATCTACACGTCATAAATCATCTTAGGTGATTTTATGAGATGACTTAGAGAGTTTGTCAAAACTCTTTCAACAAAATATGTGGTCGTATGTAGCATGTACAAGCTTATTTGGTTATCAATCCACTTCGATTTAATACTTGCATTTGATCTTGGCTCAACTCTTTTATGGTATCCGAGGGAGTTTTAAGTTTTTGCTGGTTCATTTACTGTGTCGAAGTCCGGTTGTAGAGCCAACCCTCCAGGGTGAAGGAGGCCTAGTTGGTTAGAGGAGACCTAACTGTAAAAGCCAGAGGAACGCCCCTTTTTTTTTGCCCATCTGGTGTGGAAAGGAGGCGAGATAAAATCCAAACCTATTGGAGGTGTGAGAATAGCCCCCATCTGTGACGTCTCTGTTGCTGTGAAGAAGTCTCTGTTGTTGTGAACGGGTTGGTGTTGCTGTGAAGACGTCTCTATTAAACCCCAGTTCGAGCTCACAATCTCATTTTTTGATTGCATAATACCAGTTTGGGCTAGAGAAGGAGTTTTAAGCCTCCAATGCATGCCCTTGGACTCCACTCCTCCCTGCCTCACACAGAGATCGCCGCTGCCATTTTTTTAGCTGCCATAGCCACAGCATGTTTTGGCTTTTCTGCCCTAATATAGCCCTTAGCCCTAATTTTGGGCATCTAAATATTTTGTTTTCTAATTTTGCAAACCATTTAAAATTGTTTTTAGTGTTAAAATTAGGCAATTTTTTTGGTCTAAAAACACTATGCAATATAAAAATACAAAATAAGGGGGCATTTCAAATTAGGGAGGTACTTTTAAAAATTGTAAGTGCTTAATTGCAATTTTTTGTCAAAAGGTTAAGTATCGACCTGCTTACACCTAAAGCACTAACTTTATATAGTGCCGCATTTAGGGAGGGAAATTAAGCAAAGGGGTTTAATCATGCACTAATCTTATAAAGTGTCACTTTCATGTATTATTTTGGGGGGATTTTACAGACATTTTGTATATCATTGAACTAACATAAAGTTCAAAAGAGGGTAATTTATCTAAGTCAACTAATGGGGTTAACGAGTCATCCATCTATCATTACCTTAGCAAATGGAAACTACAAGTCCTGGTGCAATGGTATCCTGGCACACTGCCGATGGATTCACCTATTGCCACATTTGTACATGGACTTATTCTTGAACCAAGCACATATTGGAAAAAAATTGTATGGGAAAATAAGAATAATCATGTCTTATGATTAATTGGTTGAAGTGTTATGAACCACACTCAGTGGGTTCCTCTATCACACATTGACTACCCTAGAGCTCTTTGGACCAAACTATGGGAAATGAATGGAGACCCCAATTAACCTCCATTCCCAAATGATCCTGCTATAGACGTACTTCTTTCCCTTGATGATGTTGATGATTCTTTGTATGATGATGATATTGAAGAGGAACTTGTATATTGGGAAAGTCTTGGCTATAGTGATGACACATAGATATACCCGCTTGCAACTCCTCTCTCTACACCTATTGCATTGACAAATATTATGCCACCTCCTATTGTTGCTTCATTAGATTTTAGTGTCGCTTCTTCAAAAGCTTCTGGTGCTTATTTGCAATAGGATATTAGTCTTCCTAGCATTGTTGATTGTGATAGATTTCTACCTGACATCAATTGTTTGTAGAGTCCTGCATTGCTGACATGGAAGCACACATTGAGGACTTTAGGCTTCCCTTTGATGACAGTTTCAATGAAGATGCATCTCTATTATCCTCTTTAGATATTCATGCTCTACATCTATCTACACATGGTTCTGGATTGTCATCATCTTCATCTATTAGGCATGTACCTAATTTGATTATGGTATCCTTCAGCATCAACATGGGGACACCTAAGCACTCTTTGAAGACACTAACATGGGCATCATCATCCTTGGATTAGATTCAGCATGATTCAAGATCATACATACATCTTCTCGCATGGGAAGATATCCTACATCTTCAGGTGGTTTCATTTCTTCCTAAGGGAAGGAACATTGTTCGGCATTCTTGGATCTACATTTGCATCCTTGGATATGTATTATGGGGGGTCTCATAGACCTTCTATCATTTTCTTTCCTATGGGGGGAATCATTTATTGTACTTAGTGAAAGAAGTAGTTGATGATAGTAGTTTGTCATTGATGTCAAAAAGGTGTTGATGGGGCCGAGTTCTGCAAGGTCATTGTTGTTCTAAAGAAGTTCTAAGATCAAAGGAGATCACAAGATGTTTTGTGTTTATATTCAATCATGTTCATCATGTCATCAGGGTGTTAAAGCACATGTGATTGGTCACTTCAAGTTATACTTCTTCATGTAATGTGTTCTGAGGTTGTGAGTGATACTGGAAGAGAGGATCTCAGGTCTTATGTAATTGATTCTTTCATTATATTAATGATGTTATGATAGATTCATGTCTCTAGAAGATCATAGTGAAGTTTATGAGTTATGAGGCTTCATGATTGTGTGGGAGATGGTGTTGTTTCATTTGCATGTGATGGGAAGATTGATGGTTCAGATGGTGTTCTCATTCTCTTATGGTGTTCAGATGGTGTGCATGGTTCTCTATCATGCCAAGAAGTGTGTCCAATAGTATAGGAGCATCTATGTTGTAGTATAGAAGCATATATGTTAATCTTGAAGAAGTGGTTGATGTTGTGTTCATCATTTATTCAAGACTCAAACAAGGATCAAGATCATATGGTAGGGAGCTATTTGTTTGGTAGCATAATGTGATGGTGTTGAACAAAGAGATTTAGAGATGGTATGTTGATCAGGCCAAAGGTATTCTTCCTTAGTACATATGTTGGAGTATAGGACAACACTGAGAGGGGGGTGAATCAGTGTTGTCTAATTTTTAAAATCTTTTTACACCTTTTAATTTACAAGATAGAGAATAAAGAAGACATCAATAATATATCAAATTCATATGCACAAGTATGATGATGAATAGAATGAACAGGACCTTATGTGTAAAACATTATAAAACACACACATAGAGGCAAGACATAACACAAAGATTACTAGAGTGGAAAACCCTCATGGGGTAGAAAAACCACTCAAAATTGCCTCACTGGCTTATTCAAAACCTCATTGGTTACATAAAGGTCAAACTAACCATACAAGCCTCACTGGCTACAAAGAGGTCTCACTGACCATACAAGCCTCACTGGCAAATACAATTGCCATCATCAAAACATAAAACCTAGTGTGCAAGAAATGATTGTAAGTCAATCTGATTTGCACCATTACATAACGTGTCTTCTCTGAGTTTGTATATCCCTTTGCAATCATACTCAATTCAGTCTACATATTAGTCTCATAATCTCTGCACAATTAATTCACCTAATGCACAATCAATTACATATTGTCTTCATATTTTACATTGTTCAATCTGTATGTTCTTTTCATAATGTCTTCATCACTGCATATTAGTCCACACACACACACACCACCTTCAATACACCTGAAAAACCATTATAAGATCTTTCATGACATTTCACATTCTTCTTTTTCACTAATTCATTTTCACCTCCACAACCTTATATCTCCTTTTGTCAATACATACTTCAAATACAACCTTTTCAAAAACAAAATCAGGACTCGTTTATGCTCTATATTGAAGTCTCTGAACTTTTGAAACCTGTACAAAATGTATATTCTTCAAACCCTCTTATACACAGAAAATCTCATTTCAATTTGTACCATTTAAAACTACAATCACACAACCTCATTTTCACCACCTGCATATATATTAGATTTTAAACATTAAGACCTTTGATCTTCCAACTTTAAAGTTTATCTACATTTTCATCATCATACATTCACCTGTAAGAAAAATAAATTGTCCTTTCATATTTCTTCAACAAATAATCTTCAATAATAATATCTTTATTTTACCTTCTCTTCAAACAAAAACATCTTTTGCAATTTTGTCTCTATAAAAACATTTTGCCTCTCACATTCCTTAAAAACTCTTCATATTCTTCAATCTATCACTTTCCCTGTATAAAAAAACATGAATGATGTCCACCATATATCATCAAATAAAATCTTCAAAGAATTTAATCTGCCTTTAGAGAAAATGAAAATCTCTTTCATACTCAGATTGACTTTCCATCTTTATGAGAATAAAAAAAATAGAAGGCATTAAAGCCAATTAAATCTCTCCTAAATATCTTCTCAAAAAGAAAAATTAAAAAGTCCTCCTTCTTTATCTCTTCAATGCCTCGAGATAGTTTTAGAATAAGAAAGAAATCTTTAAAAGAAAATCTTCTTAAAATCTAACAAAGTCTGCTTTTTCAAAAATGCTAAACATAGCCTTATCTCTGTAGTTATAACATTTGTGATGGCTCTCTACACGTCAAACCACAAGCACATGAGGAAAGTTTCTAATTTTAAACCATTGCCATCAATTAAAGATTTCATGCTCCTTAAACATTTGAAGCAAGTTGTTGATGGGATTTTGGCGCCCGAGCGCTCATGTGGTGACCGGTAGTAATGGTTTGACTAGGAGGAGGGGTCGATTACCCGATGTTCGAGACCCCTTCAAGTTTCCACTTAAGTGGCAGTGACCTCCAATAGGAAGTCAACTTCATTTTATAAAATAAAGTGTGTTTACTAGATGACGGGTAGGATAAGGAATTTTGTAATAGGACTTAAACAAAAACAACCTTTGATAAAAGTTAAATCAATTAGCCACTGCACAAATCTGATAATGAGGACCTCCTAACCATTAAATACCTCTGTCACTTTAATCTCTACCACTGGTTTATCAATAACCCTTATGAAAGATAGATGAAAAAACTAGAACACTATAACATTATATTTATAAATCATGAGAGATGAAGTCATGAGCTCTGACACTTCTTATCTAACACCATTACATCAACTTGAATTCTAGTCATCACTGAACTGTAAACATTACCGCAATTGCCTTGTCATGGATGTAACATCAAACTATTTTCAAAAGAGAAGAAGGTTAAAGTGTGAAGAGCCACAAAGTGTGATCAAGTAAAACTTCTGTGAGCATCAATATCTTAGCATCAATATCTTATGCGAGCATCAACAATTGATGTGATCAAACTGATCAAATAAGTCTTGTGGATAGAAAATGATGATCAATCAATTCAAAGAAGATGAAGATCAATCAACACATGATGATGATCTTATCATGAAATACCTCCTTACTTGACCAAACTATGCAAGCATAATTGAAACATAAACCAACATCACTCCTCCAAAGCAACATATCAACAACCTTAACCTTGAGCATGACTTGAGATGATCCTGATTGAAGACATAATTAACATCACACTCACACCTTTGTTATGAAACTCCTGATTATGACATCAAGACACACATCATAACTTGAACAAGGAATCTACTACAATTGTGAAGCAACTTGTGCTTGAAATTGAAAGCATCCATTACATAGGATGATCTTGATGTCCTGCATCATCATTGCTTGAACTCTTGCATGATCAATATCATCTCCCAAACACATCACAACACCTTTACTATTTTGACATCAATCAAACTGAGAACTCAACACCTTTTTGACATCAATGACAATCAATCTCCATCAACATGGACTAAATGGTTGTTGAAAATGTTGTTTCCAAACTGATAATGGTAATAGTCACTGCCAATCATCTATGATTTGAATCCTATAGGAGTTGTGAAATGAAGTGATCTTTTTGTGAAATAAAGATAAGGGATACAAATTAGGGTTTAAACATTCTAAACCCTTAATAATGCTAAAGACCTAATTCTATTTCATAAACACTAAGGTGTAAAGAATTGACGGGCCTCACTTTTGTTTTAATTTAAAGTTGACCTATAATAAAAGGTCACCGACAACTTAAGTGGACACTTAAGTCCATCAACCTCATCAGGCAACCGACCTCTTTGCCCTAGGGAACTTGTGCTCCCTGTCAATAGTAAGATCTTCGGGCGCTAATGGTGTATCAACAATGTGATTTGAAAGATAAGTGCCCACGAATGATCGAATCAACACTCGAGTTTTAAACCTATACTGTGCCCTAACGGTTCTTCCACTGTGAGAAGTTTGATGAGCAGGTTCGTTAAAGATGACATAACTGTTCATATTCAGTTGTTCACTAGATGAGATGGGCCAAAGAAATTCATAACTCACTCTGTGTGATAAATTGAATGAAGAAAGTTGGTTTGTAACATTGAGGAAAGATAGACCTACACTCCCATGTGCAATTTGTGAAGAAGATTAAAGAAAAGCAGAGAGATACGTACATGCAAATATGTAAATAGTGAAACATTGAGTAGATATGAAGGCATATTGAGGAGTTTGAAGTTGATGAAAACCAGTGTCCTTTGGGAGACAATGAACTTAAAAGGTGACAGAGAAAAGAGTTGGTGATCTATCACAAGTTCATACTGTTTTCTTTGTGATATGAGATACAAGTAAGATTCTTTATTGAAAGAGCTAAATCTCTAACATAGTGTTCTGCAGAGAATGATTGAGAAGGTTCTTTTTTAGGATTTGTTTGTGTAGTACAGAGGCAGGATGCAAGCAGCATGTTTTTTATGATTGAAAAACTATGTTTTAATGATGTATCCAAGGCACAAGGTTTTGAAGTTGCTTTTAGAAAAGACTAACATGTTCTGCAGGGAGATATAGAAGTAATGTTATGTGTCAGTATATATGTGGTTGAAAAGATTATATTTAAAGTTTGTAGACAAAAGGAGATATAAGGAGTAAAGAAGTTTAACATGTTTTGCAAGAGACAATGTATTATACTTTTTGTAATGTAATCAATGATGAGTGACTTTGTTGTTTGGTGGAGAGGGTTAATTCATTTGGTGTAATATAGTGAATTAGGGAAACCCTGTCACATCTCAAATTTTGATACATCTAAGTTTACTTTAAATAGAAATATTCCATGAATAATTATATGCGGATAAATGAATAATCGTTATGAATATTTTAATATGAAAAGATGTAATGAAATAAATGTAATATTCATGTTAGTAATGCTTCAGCTATCCTTTGATTATTTGGATTACTAATCTATTAACGGGAAATTAGAGTTTACTATGAGTTGCAGGCTGTCAAAGACAAGAGGTGGTTGAGGTAAAGGAGATTAGCATCCTGGTAGGGTTAAGATGGAGGTATATCTCTCACACACTTCACGTAGTGTCATGTAGTTGCATATGTTGCATATTGAATGATTTAATAGCTTAATTTAAAATTTATTTTTATTTTATTTGAATTATATATCACATAGTTAGTTAATGGTAATTTAATTGGATTATTTATTTAATATCTTGAGTGTTTAGAAAATAGAATAATTGATTTAGTTATTTAATTTATTTTATTTAGAGAATAATCGTATTCTATTTAATTATTAGTTTTATAGATACATTGTGATAAATATGTGAATTATTTTAATAATATTTTTAGAATTAGAAATTGTTGGGATGCTCAGGATCAACTAGGAAGATGAACGCCACAAGAGAAATGCAATGGAGATAAAGTGAGAACAATGCAGAAATGATTATTGCTCAAGATTGATTTTTACAAATGTAGAAATGCCAATTTAAAGGCAAGAGAAATATGACGTGTAATCTTTTAACAAATAAAACTACCCTAACAGGAATACCTTCCCAAACTAATTATTTAAGCCTAAGTAAAACTTAAGCAAGGTAAAATCTATTTACCCTAACACCTCCCCTTAAGTGCAACTTAGGGAGAATAATTATTATGAGATGCAAGATGCAATATGGGTCCCAGCTACACAACCATGTTAGGTACCCATTTACAAAGCAAAATGCGATGCAATCTCTCACAACCAGAGAAAAGGAGAAAAACCCTGTGGGAGAAAACTCCTCTCCAAAAGAGAGAAAAAAATAAAACAAAATGCATGTATGGAGGACTCACTAATACCCCCCAAGGACTACATACATCATGTGTGTACATTCAATGGTCCTCCCATAGGAACGAAAGAAGGAGACTACATAGCCCCCCCATAATAAGTAATGTCCCACAAAGATGGTAAGTGTCTGAAGGCAAAACATGATCCAATGCTTACAAACCACTTGTCTCCCCTTACGAAGAAACAAAACAATGTATAGATGTAGGTATGCTTCCCATTTAGGATATGCTTTGAAAGATGGAAGCATGAAAAATGATGATGATGATGTTGTCTCCAAAAAATGCTCATGTGTCTCCTTGTCTAGATAGAATAATGATTCCACAATCCAATCAGGTACATCCCCAATCAAGAAAGAAGGTGACAAACTGGAACTATGTGGAAACTGATTATGAACATTCTCCAAAGATAGAAATTGAGTGACAACAGTTGTATCACAACTATCATCAAACAGGAAAATTAATCCCTTAAATGTGTCTTCCAATTCTGAAATGTGAGACTCCATGAACAAGAAACCAATGTCTGGTAAATAATAATCCCAATGAGGAAGAAAATATGAATCCTATTGATCAGGAATGATGGAAGAACTCAATGAAGGTGGATTAACTATCTCTGACAAAGAATCAAGAACCTTTGAAGCAACTGCAACCTTATCTGAAGTCTCAAAAACCTTCAAAGGATCACAAGCATGTTCTAACTTCTTTGAAGGATAATGAGGCACATCAGTGTTGGAAAGAGGAGCATCGAGAAATAGTGGAGGATCATGGTCTCCATATGAGTCTCGAATATAGGTCAAAAGAGCATAAGGGCACTCAAGATGGATAATAGACTCTAAAAAGTCAACATCTAGATGCTTAAGAATAACTCTAAAGACTCTAGCCCTATAGCCTTTCCAAATATGATACTCACAAGGTGTGCCAAGAATTTGAACATGATTATAGAGATACGGAAATAGATGTATCTCACTAATCTTAGTGAGGATGTAATCACTCCATTGCTCATAGTTGCCTTTCTCCAAAGAAAAACCCATTAAGCTATGATTTATTCAAAATACAAAGATAGTACCTTCCATATGTAGATAACTTCCCAGTGCAATAAATGCTAATAAATGGTGAAACCAGGTGGATTGATCTATACCACTGCAACCTTGGTGAAGTTAATTTTCTAATGATATGAAGAACATGAAAATTAGACTCTGGATGCCCAAGATATGCTTTGTGGAAGAAAGTCACCGATATGGAGCCAACTGAATAAAAGAGGGGGCCGGATTTAGCCCCAGGACAGATTGACCTTGATCACGTACGTGACCGCCCGCTAATAATGGGCAAAAAATAGCCTATAAGGCTAAAAATGGAGCACCATGATTGGGTACAAAATAGTGCGCCCACCGAATGGGCTAGTTGATATGTTGGCAAGATCCACACACCAATTGATATCATAGAAAAATCACCAACCACTAGCCTCGACACATGAATTGAGCATACATGTCAGAAACAAGGTTTCCTATCAATGCAAGAGAGAGACACAATTTACATTCTCATGAACCTCTGCTCACACTATGGCAATGGCCGCCAGGAAATATTAATAGCTGAAACACGTACATCATAGGCAATGTGGGACTAAGTCCCAGTCCACTTCAAAACAACGCCCAAATGACTGGCCCACCACACACTGCTACAAATAAATATTGTTGCAAGCCTTTGAAATGAATAAAGCTTGCACCAATGTATAAACTGCTCTCCACGTTTTCCTGCATACCCCAATAGTAGCGACTATAGGTTTTTGGATTTGCAAAGATAATAATCTTCAGCACAAAGAAGAGATGATGCAAATCTACAATCATGAAGCAACTGTGATGGGGGAACTTGCACATTCCACGTTGTAACTGGTTTTGGTAGCTTCTGCTCTAGGCGAAAACAATAGTAAGGCAGCCTGATATATTTGAATAGGCCAATTTATGGATTTCTTGCTACTGTGAATGGTGATGAATGAGGGGAAATGCCCCAAACACAGACACTGATTGATGCCTCTGTAATCTGATGTGCAGGCACAGATTGATGCCTAGATTGATCTCTTCTCCAACTCAATTCTATGGATTCGGGTGAGGGTTCCTAGCACTGTGTTGTGATACCATGTTGGGTTGCTCAGGATCAACCAGAAAAATGAACGCCACAAGAGAAATGCAATGGAGATAAAGTGAGAACAATGCAGAAATGATTATTGCTCAAGATTAATTTTTACAAATGTACAAATGCCTAGCTAAAGGCAAGAAAAATATGACGACTAATCTTTTAACAGATAAAACCACCCTAATGGGAATACCTTCCCAAACTAATTATTTAAGCCTAAGTAAAACTTAAGCAAGGTAAAATCTATTTACCCTAACAAAAATAGAATAAAACATGTTTTTGAAACAAAAACTTATTTGAGGAAAAAGAAAAGCTCTAGAAGTTGAAACATCGAGGAAGAGGAAACAAAAAGTTGCAATTCATTTCTTGCTCACCAAAAACTTCTATTTAACATCTTGAATTCTCAAAAAGAGGGGATCATCATTTTTTTCTCTGTAATTGCATTCAAATCATAAAAATTGTGAAATCTTTCTAGGCACAAAAAGGAAATTAACAGATCAAGGGAGCTTCTGTAGGAATCCGACATTCAATTGTATTAAGGAACGAATATCTAGGTTTTTATTAAATCTTAATTTAATCTATTCGTATGATTGAATCTTTTCTTGTCTGTTAAATACATGATCATCTGTCTGAATTGTTATAAATTATTAGGTTACTGGTTGTATTTTTGTTTAAGAAATGAAGAAAACTTCATGGTAGATTGTAATGAATTTGTCTTATGCAAGCTTTATATTATTATGTGAATTCTCTTCTGCATATTCTTAAACTAGTCTGTTGTGTTAGCCATAGGTTCATTTTCACGAACTGGGTTCTTCTAAAATTATTATATGTGATGCATGACCTAGTTATCTAAATCATATTCAAAAATCATCCTTACCCAGTTTGGTGTTTTAGAGATATGAATATTTTATGACTGTCTATCTCTCACCCATTTCATCTCTGTTAAAATAGTGTATTGCATTAGCCATAATTTTATTTTTAAGAACTTAGTTTCTTTAAAATGTTTATATGTGATGCATGACCTAGTTATCTAAATCATATTTGAAAATCATCCTTACCCAGTTTGTTGTTTTAGAGATATGAATATTTTCTGACTATCTATCTCTCACCCATTTCGTCTTTGTTAAAATAGTTTGTTGCGTTAGCCATAACTTTATTTTTAAGAACTGGGTTTCTCTAAAATTATTATATGTGATGCATGACCTAGTTATCTAAATCATATCCAAAAATTATCCTTACCTAGCTTGTTATTTTAGAAATATGAATATTTTGGGACTGTCTATCTGTCATCCATTTTGTCTATGTTAAAATAGTGTGTACTATTTATAGTCTGTATTCAAAGTAAATGTTTATGATTGTATTTGATTTTATCATTGATAACTTATATATATATATATATATATAAGTTATCAATGATAAAATCAAATACAATCATAAACATTTACTTTGAATACAGACTATATATATATATATATATATATATATATATATATATATATATATATATATATATATATATATATATATATATATATATATATATATATATATATTGTGCTTATTGGAAATGAATATGAAGAATAGAACTACAATGCAGCTGATTGGGTTCAATGAAATATTCTTTTCAATTGCATTAATGAGAAAAACTTGTAGATACTTTTGAAATAATTGAATTCTTGATAAATGTCATTTCTACATTTCAATTGGAAAAACTAGTAGTTTATGAAAGAAATGCATTATGGTAGATCTTCAAATAAATCAGATAAAATAAGGGAAAAATAGTGAACTTTTCATTAAGCAAAATAGTGAAATCATTTGATCATTGGAAATAATTTTTGTTTATAGATATTTGAGATTATGGAAAACCAAACATAAGAAAACTATATTGTAAAACTGCATTTTATGTATCTTGGTAAAGTACGAACTTTAAGGATAAGATGCCAAATGTGGGTCCATAGAGATGATAGTTTTACTTTTTCTAAAACTATCAATTTTTTATTTATTTGCTTAGCCAAGCAACTGTACCATTGAAATAGATGGATTTGTTTTAAAAGCCTAGAACTTTGTAGTCTCTACCACATCTTGTTTGCAAGAGTTTATGTCATTCTAGTATTAGGATGCATATAGGTAACATGCATGCATAGAGAGTTTCCCTCTTGCTTACACCATTCCAGGTTGCTAGGCTCCTTGTGCAGGGTCAGTGCTTTCTTCAAGTTGTGAAGAAACCCAGGGAAGTTTAGTACTTCGTGGTTGGGTGGAAAAAGCACCTCAACCACTCTCTTTGACTTGGTTTGCGAATGATCAGAGGATCGAGACAACTGATATTAGATAGTATTATTGATATGGATATTTGCTTCTTTGTATGGCTTCAATGCCAAGTTGCAATTGTAATATGATTTATGGATATCTTGATGATAGTTCTTCTTTGTGTAACATTGAAACAGATGTATTGTAACACCAAGTCGGGTGTATGCAAATTGTTTGTATCCATTCTGGTATATGGATCATTATTCCTTTTTATGAGTTCTTTCCATTATATGATTATGAATATTTGGAAACCATTATTGGTTGATTATCTTACTTATGGAATATGTTTTTTTTTTCTTTTCAGGTACTATTTTTAGTTGGTAAATTTCCACACCTTACATTTGGTATCAGAGCACAGTTCCAACATTGGGAGCTCTGGGACGTGTGTTGCTCAATTTGTTTGAGCATGTGTGGGTCCTTGAGTCTTGGTGTGTAGTAAGTAGCATGTGCCTTCTTTTGTATGTCATCCTTGCATGTGTAATACATTATTATGGGTTAGATAAACCCTGGTGTTTGCCAACAAGTTGCTTATGGGTATTTTCCTTCTTGATGCGTTGAGTGTTTGGCATGAGACTTTGCACTATGTGAGAGTTTTTGAGTGATGGTGGAGTTATAAGGGCCTTTGTGTGAAAGTAAATACCATGTTCCAAGTGTAATCGAACTTGGTTTATTCTTTTAGAAGTTATGCATTGTATGTGGACAAGAGGTTGTTTTGATCATATGCTTGTTATGGAAAGAATATTAGTGAACCTTGTTGTGTACAAGAGTAGCATATCCTCGTAATGCTTGCCTCTATATAGAGATTGGTAATGCTTGTTTGTTGCATTTCCTTATTGAGAGCATGTTTCCAAGTATGGATTAATTATGCAGTTGTAAGATAGATAGTGTTGCAATGCATTACTAGAATAGATCATTTAGGTAATGACTCATATTCCTAGATTACATTTTCCCTAGGATTCATGTGGGAACCTGGGTGTAATTCCTACCTTGCATTATTTGAAAAAGGGGTTGTGAAGAGGGTCTTTTGTATAATCCTTGGTATGTTTTGAAGTATTAAATATCATCTACATCTTGTGACCTAAATTATGATTTTCCATCTCTTAGGATGCATTTAGTATGCTTGTCATCATGTTGTGGAGGAGTTTAGAATCTTGTGAAAGGAACATTGGATCCTTAATTCTGTTTTATTATTCCATATGTTTTATTGGTGAATCATTGATTGATAAGAAGTGTTAACCTCTACATGTTGGAGAGATTGATGTGCTTAGATATCTCAGTTCCTTCATCTTGATTGATGGCTGGTTGCTAGTAGATCACTGCGTATGTCTTTATGTAGTGATTGTATGTAACTTACGGTCACTTGGTATCATTAAATGATGTTCGTGTGGTTAAGAAGAAATAATCTTATGGTATAGACGTGATTGTAGTCTTGGAAGATTTGTTGTTTGATGTGGTTGAGTTTATTCTCTTACTCACCTTGGATCCATGTGTAGTGTAGCATTGTACTCCCTTTGTAGTGGCTAGAATTAGTCACATAGTTCTTGTAATATGAAACTTATGAATATTGTTTTTTATTTGACTTTGAAAAGACCAACTTTGAAATTTTTTTTATTTCTTTTATTTATGGAAAAGTATAGCCATTAAAATTAATGTTTATTTATCTTATGACCTTGATGGTCACGTTGTATTTATTGTTGTAATTGATTTTCTTTTCTTTGGACTTTATTTACTTAACTATTATTGGTGGCTATGCTTGAAGGTTTTAACTATTGATCATGTGTCCTGTTAGGTTCTCTATCATGTCGATGATGGACCTCTGATGGATTGTATAAGGGAGTAGAATGCGAAGAATAAAGTAGTACTTTATGTGTCTAATTACTAGAATTATGGTAGATTAAATTCCTTGGTTTGTTGGTAAATGAAAGCGACTATTGAGTGAAATATTGAGAAATGGTTTTTCTGTGGATCACTTGAAGAGAAATGTATTCTTGTATGTAGATTTAGGACTATGTAGAGAACACATTGGAATTGAATCTTGCTTTTAGTTTAATTGCCATAATGTTGGCTTAGTCCACCAACTTTAGTTGTTCTTGCATATCTTGTTTCTGTTGATCTTGAACATGATGCCATGCCCTAGTGTTCGGCATTGGTAGAGTGTATGAAGTTGTATGTAAGTTCCATAACTACCTTCAAGTTTGACATAATGTAGGTTATGATGGATATTTAGTTAGTGCATGAGCACGTAATGTATATAGATATTTATGGTAGTATAGTTCTCTTTTTATTCTTGTTGAGTTGCCAATCTTGGAAATCGGGTTACTTCAAAAGTTTCTTCTTAGTAGTTGAAGGTTTTCTAACTTGATGCTGGATGGGATAAGTTGTCCTTTGTATTCCATTTTATGGATACTTGGTGTTAGGCTATGAAGAAGCCTTGTGATCATGAATTTGTGATCGAGTTGTGTTGTATGACATTTTGGTTTAGCTTAGTTAGGAAATGGCAGTATGGTGGATTACTCTTGTTCATTGATGTCATCTTAGATGTGCCCTAGTGAGTAACAAGTGCTAAGTCTTTCTTTATAGAAGTGTTTACTTGTTAGAGGGTGTGGTTATATTCTTTCCTCTAAGAATCTGTTTAGTTGGTCCTAGTTTTGGTAGTGTAGTGCTAGAATGTTAAAGAAACCCTCTCTTTCAGGAGTGGAGCATGAGAAAGTATCTCATATAGGGAAACCATGTCTAGAGTTCAGACATGTGGTAATAGTGCCTATAACTTTTTGAGTTAGCTTACCTGATCCTTGAATTTTGTTGTCGTGGGTAGTGCTTGAAGAAGGGTCGTTGAGAGAATAATCTTTTGTTGCAATTTTCCCTAAGAGTAGATATGGTAGCTTTGTGACTCTCCTTAAACTTAGTTGAGAGCTTGAGAGGTTATCCCAACATAGTTGTGGTCCTAAGTTTTTAAGGACTTAACTTGTTGTTACATTTTTTTTGGGCTAGAGCTTCTTCTCATTGTAGTGGTAGTGGAATGAAGGAGTGGTGTAGTCTAAAAGGAGTTATATGCACGATGGTTGGTTTTAATCTTGTTGGTGTACCTTTAGAGATTTTTTTTGATATAGAGAATATCAACCCAATAGAATTGTTTTCTTGAAATTATGTTATGATTTCCATTCCATGTGCATTATGATGAATAATTCATGCTTATATGTGTTTATGATGGACTAAGATTTGGCTCATTTGGTGTGCTTTGGAAGTAAAATTATTTTTCCTTATAACTCCATTGATTCTGCTGATATTTTGATTATGCTCTGACAAGAGTACCATATGTTACTTGTATGGAATTGGGTGGTAGTTGTACCATGTATCGGGTATATGCTTCTATTGGCAGTTGGGCCATGTGTGTGTTGTTTATATTGACTAACATACTTTATTGGACCATTGAAAAAGATGGATATTGCATCATTGAAAAAGATGGATATTGCATTATTAAAAAGATGAATATTGCACCATTGAAAAAGATGGATATTGCACCATTGAAATCATTATTGTAATCATGAAAAACTTCTTATCCTTGATCTTTCTAATTATGTAATAATCTTTTTACATATTGAAAACCTGTGATCTTATCTATTATATTTCAAGTTGAAGACCTTGTTGTAGATTATGATATTTTTGTTATTAAGATGTTTTAATTTGCCAATGATGATAACAAGTAGTATGGGATGCTTGTTTTTTTTCATCATAAGGGCAATTGTTTTGTTGTTTCATGCGAGTAGGCATGTTGACCAAATGAACATAAATGTTTGGGATATGATTAAGATTTTAAGAAGGAAATGATTTAACTTGCATGATTTTATTTGTCTATTTGATGAACAATGACATGTTAACAATGTGTGCAAGTGAATGAATGTTAGACAGAGGAATCTTTGCAGTTATGAACAAACAGGTGCTTGGAGAAATGACACATTGTCAGGTAGACCAATTTTGACTTTAAGGTAAAATAGAATTAAAGAGGTATGAAATTTTATCTTTAGTTAAGTTGATCATCGGGACGATGATTCTTTTAAGAGGGAAAGGATGTCACGTCTCAAATTTTGATACATTTGAGTTTACTTTAAATAGAAATATTTCATGAATAATTATATGCGGATAAATGAATAATCGTTATGAATATTTTAATATGAAAAGATGTAAGAAATAAATGTAATATTCATATTAGTAATGCTTCATCTATGCTTCGGTTATTTGGATTACTAATCGATTAACAGGAAATTAGAGTTTACTATGAGTTACAAGTTGTCGAAGATAAGAGGTGGTTGAGGTAAACAAGATTAGCATCCTGGCAGGGTTAAGATGGAGGGATATCTCACACACACTTCACGTAGTGTCATATAGCTGCATATGTTGCATATTGAATGATTTAATAGTTTAATTTAAATTTCATTTTTATTTTATTTAAATTATATATCGCATAGTTAGTTAATGGTAATTTAATTAGATTATTTATTTAATATCTTGAGTGTTTAGAAAATAGAATAATTGATTTAGTTATTTAATTTATTTTATTTAGAGAATAATCATATTCTATTTAATTATTAGTTTTATAGATACATTGTGATAAATATGTGAATTATTTTAATAATATTTTTAGAATAAGAAATAGAATAAAACATGTTTTTGAAACAAAAACTTATTTGAGGAAAAAGAAAAGTTCTGAAGTTGAAACATTGAGGAAGAGGAAACAAAAAGTTGCAATTCATTTCTTGCTCACAAAAACTTCTATTTAACATCTTGCATTCTCAAAAAGAGGGGATCATCATTTTCTTCTCTGTAATTACATTCAAATCATAAAAATTTTGAAAGCTTTCTGGGTACAAAAGGGAAATTAAATTAGATCAAGGGAGCTTTTGTAGGAATCTGACATTCAATTGTATTAAGGAATGAATTTCTAGGTACTTATCAAATCTTAATTTCATCTATTTGTATGATTGAACCTTTTCTTGTCTGTTAAATACATGACCATCTATCTAAATTGTTATAAATTATTAGGTTACTGGCTGTAATTTTGTTTATGAAATGAAGAAAACTTCATGGTAGATTGTAATGAATTTTTCATATGCAAGCTTTATATTATTCTGTGAATTCTCTTCTGCATATTCTTAAATCAGTTTATTGCATTAGCCATAACTTTATTTTTACGAACTGGGTTCTTCTAAAATTATTATATGTGATGCATGACCTAGTTATCTAAATCATATCCAAAAATCACCATTACCTAGTTTGGTATTTTAGAGATATAAATATTTTGTGACTGACTCTCTCACCCATTTCGTCTCTGTTAAAACAGTCTGATGCATTAGCCATAACTTTATTTTTAAGAACTAAGTTTCTCTAAATTTTTTATATGTGATACATGACCTAGTTATATAAATCATATCCAAAAATTACCCTTACCCAGTTTGTTGTTTTAGAGATATGAATATTTTGTGACTATCTATCTCTCACCCATTTTGTCTATGTTAAAATAGTCTGTTATGTTAGCCATAACTTTATTTTTAAGAACTGGGTTTCTCTAAAATTATTATATGTGATACATGACCTAGTTATCTAAATTATATCCAAACATAATCCTTACCTAGTTTGTCATTTTAAAGATATAGATATTTTGTGACTATCTATCTCTCATCCATTTCATCTCTATTAAAAAAGTATGTACTATTTATAGTCTGTAATCAAAGTGAATGATTTGATTGTATTGTCTGGAAACATAATGGTTTATGACTGTATTGATTTTATCATATATATATATTAAATATATTAATGAAAATTCAATTTGACAATTGAACACAATCAACATTGTAGTTCTATTCTTCATATTCATTTCCAATAAAAACAATCAATACGACATATATATATATGAAATTGAATTCATTAGAAAAAGAAATATTTTTTTTAATTGCATTAATGAGAAAAACTTGTAGATACTTTTGAAATTACTAAATTATTGATAAATGTCATTTCTACATTTCAATTGGAAAAACTAGTAGTTTATGAAAGAAATGCATTATGTTTATATGGTAGATCTTCAAATAGATTAGATAAAATAAGGGAAAAACAATAAACTTTTCATTAAGAAAAACAGTGAAATCATTTGATCATTGGAAATCATTTTTGTTTATAGATATTTGAGATTATGGAAAACGAAACATAAGAAAACTATATTGTAAAACTGCATTGTATGTATCTTGGTAAAGTATGAACTTTCGGGACATGATACCAAATGTGGGTCTATAGAGATGATAGTTTTACTTTTTCTAAAACTATCATTTTTTTTATTTATTTGCTTGGCCAAGCAACTGTACCATTGAAATAGATGGATTTGTTTTAAAAGTTTAGAACTTTGTAGTCTCTGCCACATCCTGTTTGCGAGAGTTTATGCCATTCTAGTATTAGGATGCATATAGGCAATAGGCATGCATCAAGAGTTTCTCTCCTGCTTACACCATTCCAGGTTACTAGGCTCCTTGTGTAGGGTCGGTGCTTTCTTTGAGTTATGAAGAAACCCAGGGAAGTTCAGTACTTCGTGGTTGGGTGGAAAAAGCACCTCAACCACTCTCTTGGACTTGTTTTGCAAATGATCAGAGGATTGAGGCAACCGAGATTAGATATTATTATTGATATGGATATTTGCTTCTTTGTATGGCTTCAATGCCAAGTTGCAATTGTAATATGATTCATGGATATCTTGATGATAGTTCTTCTTTGTGTAACATTGAAACAGATGTATTGTAACACCAAGTCGGATGTATGTAAACTATTTGTAATCCATTCTGGTATATGGATCATTATTCTTATTTATGAGTTCTTTCCATTATATGATTATAGATATTTGGAAATTATTATTGGTTGATTATCTTACTTATGGAATATATGTTTTTCTTTTCAGGTACTATTTTTAGTTGGTAAATGTTCACACCTTACAAACCCCCTGAATTACCTTTTCTTTCTAGTATTCATGGTTTTGATTGCCAGTGAGGCATCTGTATTTACCAGTGAGGCATGGTTTTGATTAATCCAATGAGGCATTTTTAGAGTGGTCTTTTATCCCTATGAGGGTTTTCCACTCATCAAAAATATGCATTATGGTTCATACTGTCTATCTTTGTATGTGTGCACTAATGCTTTGTTCTTAAATTCCTGATTCATACTATTCATCATCATACTTGTATATATGTGTTTGATAGATCATTGAAGTCTCTCTTATTCTCTGTCTTATAAGTTAAAAGGTGCAATTTTTTTTTAAAGTTTATAGACCACTGATTCACCCCCTGCCTCTCAGTAGTCCTATACTCCAACAAGTGGTATCAAAACATAGGTTCCCTATAGAAATCTAACCAGCTTGGGTAGGCCCTGATAGTGGAGTACCATGGGAAAGTGTAAAAGAAATAGAGAAGAGAAAGAAGCCAAGCAAAAGGTTGTACAACAAACCTTAGTCAATTCATGTGATGAGTTGTTACATGAGTCTTCCCTAAATGATGATATAAAGTGTGATGAAAGAAAAGATTTTTCTATTAAGATTGATAACACAGAAGAAGACTAGCTTCAATAAGAAAAAGACTCCAAAGACAAGGTATGTTTAGATTTAGCAAAAGTTTCTTTAGTGTTTTAAGAGGCAAGAAATTAGATTATAAACTTAAAGAGTCATGTTGATGAATCTAACAAATTTATTATCAGTCTAAAGATTGAAATTAAGGAAGCCAAAAGAATAATAGATGTAACAAAATTTGACCTTGAGGTGAAAAGAATTGAATGTCTAAAATTATAAGCTGAAATTGTCAATCTGAGAAAAGATTATTAAGGTCTCAAGGTTCTGTCCAAGAAATATTAGGAGTTTGAAGAAAGCACAAACAAGTTGCATGAAATGTTGAGTAAACAAAAGCATCATGGGTAAGTACAAAAAGATGGGGGGCCAAAAAGTGGCCAAATTGTTTTTAAAATAATTTAATGCATAACACAAGCACGTTATAACGTGCTCATGTTATGGTTTGGTAATGACGAGCCTTAGGCTCATCAAAACCAAACCATAACGTGCTCGCATTATAATGCGAGTGCGTTATGAACTATTATATAAAAAAGCTAGTCTTCTCATTTCATTTCTATTTTCTCCTCTATACCCGTGGCTTGCAAACACTAGGAAGCATGCTCGCATTTTGGGAAAAACAATTCAACACCAAAATCTTGCTGATTTGTTGCCAAAATGACACCATGATATCGAGCATGCCAAAGGAGTGAGTTTTATTTGTTTATTTGTTTGAATTTCTTTCTAAATAGGTAGGTTTTAGTTGATTTTTTATGTATATTTTGTTAATTGTCAGGAAATGTTAATGCACTTCCTCTTCCTCCTCAAAATTCACAAAATCCTATAGAACAACAACCTCCTCCATCCATTCCTCAACATGCCCCTGGAACACAAGAAAATATAATGGGGCAAATTAAAAACAACAAAAAAGAAATTGAAGATATAATTGCAAGGTTGAAAGATCCTTCCACTTCAACCTTGCATAGGTCCATACTTGTTGAATCTCTTGAATCTATGTTGTCAAATGTAGATTCAATTAGCAAGCAAATATCTAGTTGGACGGATAAAAAGAGAGAGTTTAGAGACTATTATGCAGACAAGTTGTCATACCAAGTGTGAAAAAATTGCAAATTACAAAATTAGACTTGTGTTCGATTTTCACAAACCCACAAACAAATCAACCTCCACCCATTACATGCAAGAGGTTCCTTATCGATTGGTGCAACAACCAAGCGATAAGGGACAATTTTGGGCAAAGGTGGTGGATGGTTTTTGACCATCCTCCACACAATAATAATGAGGTCCCGCAATACTTTTTGAGGAAACTCTACTACGAGTTTGTTCTCAATAAAGTGCCAAACTATTTTGATATGCGGGACTTCCAGGGTAGAGGTGGGGGGTTAGTACAAGATAGACCAGGGGCACATGTTGACCCACAGTGGGTAGTGAGATGAGTAATCAGCAGACTAGCCCATGAGCATGTTTCTATCCCTTCCATTGTGAAGGAGAGTGTTGAGGTCGATACACTTCAGTCCATTAGTGCCTTGACCCAGAGCATCATAGAGCATGCTAGTACTGCAGCACAAAGGGGGTTGGGAGATAGTGCAAGGAGTAGGGTCCCACCCTATGCTTGTCAAGCTTGTGGGTCAGCCTGTGGTTATGACCCCATGGATAGTCAGGACGCAGATGCACAGGCTACATCTGTAGTTGAGCAGATGGTGATGACAGATACCCTCCTGAGTGAGACTTTCAGCCTTGATACTCAGGTAATCATTAGCAAGTTTATTGAATTTAATTTATTAAATTTCATTTTTGAAATGCAAGATTAACTAATTTAGTTTGATGATTTTAATAAAATTTCAAGGTCATAGCATTGATGCAGTTTTCAGTGGTTCTACACTTGCAAATTGCACTAGATCATCTACTATCAGGGTATGTAACTAGTAAACAATTATAAATAATACATGTGAATAGCATCGTTAGATGAATGGTATTCTAATATCTGATTTTAGATGTTGAATAGGTTAATATTGGAGATTTCACGGCAACACCTACCAACGGTGGTAGACTTCAAAACATCATGGAGGTAATAAAATAAATAGTTTAATGAATGAATTGTACTTACTAGATTTTTTTATGTGACTTGTGTGCTTTATTGTGTGTACTTCCATATTTAGATGAACATGTGTGTATGTTAGGAGCCATGATTTGCATCACTATTATAGTTTTCATAATTGAATAATGTTGTTTTATTTCCAGATGATGCAGGCTGTGGAGACACCTCCCGATGTTCATAGGGAAATGGAGCATGGTGTGACCTCTGTGATTCATAGCTCCATGGCATTGAAAGGGTTTGAGGCAGATTAGTAAATTTCAATTTACATTCATTGTTATAGTTGTTTATTTTTGAAAAATCAAAAGATTATTGATTTGAAGTTTAATTTCTATCTAGATGGTTTCTATAGGACATGACATCACCATGGCCTATTCCTACTACTGAGGCAAGTGAGGAGATAGATTATATGGTAGTGGTAAGTGATTATTTTGTTAAATGTTTCATTTTTTATAACATGTAATTTCTGTATATTAATGTCTATACTTTTTATTGTAATAGCTAAAGATGCAGGAAGAACTAAATAGGAGGAGCAGCCCTCAGGTTCGTAGTAGACCACCCACATGCACGTCTCCATCCCCTAGAAGATCAAAGGCTACCTGTGATCTATTCTCTTCACCAGCCAGAGGGGAATGACTTTTTATTGTGTTCCTTTGTTGTATGCCTATATGGCATTTGTGGACATATATTTTGTATTGGATATAGTTGACATTGTATGCCTATATGGCTATTTTGTATATATGTTATACTTATATTGACAGATATTGATGTATGCCTATATGGATATTTGGTTAATACAAATCTTTTTTATTGATGGCATCCATACTTGCATTATAAATCCACGTTTGAATGGATATTTGTAGATGGCTACTTCAAATATTTAAAGTCTAATTGTATTACATAGGATGTTTGTTGATCCAATAAGCTAGCTATTGTTATTCAAGTATCACCTAAACCTCATTTTGGAACTAAAAGATAAAAGTTATATTTAAAAAAAAATGAATCATCATGTTGAACAAAAAATATTAATATTCTTTATGAGTAGCATACAATGTCAACTATATGCAATACAAAAAAATGAATCATCATGTTATTCTTTATGTTTGAGATCCTAAAAATGACTAAGTCTGGTAGCCTGATATCCTGAAACACTAAAAATTGATTAAGTCTGAAATCTGGTGGATCCTCCAAATTCTATAATCTACAAGTTAAATCTAGTGGATTCGAGACCTATCTGAAACATCCTGAAAGGTATATTGAAAAATATTTAAAGTATATTCAATATACCTTATCCTCTGGGACTTACACTTCTAGGTGCAAAATTGCTCTAGGGAG
Source organism: Cunninghamia lanceolata (assembly GCA_027924645.1). NCBI lineage: Eukaryota > Viridiplantae > Streptophyta > Pinopsida > Cupressales > Cupressaceae > Cunninghamia > Cunninghamia lanceolata. The sequence goes on along the minus strand of BSBN01000703.1, from coordinate 9,964,776 downwards.
TTAGGCGCACTTTCTCACCTCTGCAGACTCAAATTAGTGCCTAAGATTGAGACCTTAAAGTGTGCCTAAAGAAGAAAACAAACCTTTGATCATCCCAAGTTATGGCACCTTGAATGGAATTGATACAAATGACCTTAAGCATTGAAAATTTGACAAGGAAAACACATTATGAGTTTAGGCACCCTTCATGCTTCATATCACCATTTTTGGCACCTTGGCAACACAGTAGATGAATAACACCTCAAAATGAGCGCCTAAGGGTGATGTAGTCATACAAGGTTGCAAACAAGTGTTAAAAGCCTTAAAATATCAATGAATAATCCAAATTCAAGTAAGGCACCTTGTAAAGGAGGTCTTGAGCAACATAAACCTTAGGTGCAATTTCTTGCTTCTACAATCAAATTTGAGCGCCTAAGGAGTGGATTGGTGATGGACATCACTTTGTGTGCCTTAAAAGTGTTTGAAGGTTTGAATTGGTGAATGACAATGCCTAAAGGTCTTAGAACCAACTAGAATAAGGAATTGGAGAATGAGTTAACCACTTTGAGCGCCTTGAAGGAGAGAAGTATGTATATTAAGATTGATTGAATGTTTGGAGTTTAGGTGCACTTTCCTTGTCATCTAATCACACATTGGCTCCTAGGAAGAATTGACATGAAACAATCCTTTGAGTGGACTCCTTGATGAGATCTCTCGCATTGCTTAAACTTGTTGAAATGTTAAAAGCTAAGTCAAATGGATTCTAGGCACTCTTTGCCTTCAGAATGACCTTGAATTGGCACCTAAGCATAACAAGAGAGTTTAAATCCATTCAATATGGTGCCTTGTAAGAGGAGAGCTTAAGAGCATGAGACTAGATGGCATTTAAGAGTCAAGATCATCAAAATCCACAGAAATGGGCTAAGTAAGCTAAGGCACCTTTGCTTGTCATTCAATACCTCCATGAGCGCCTAGATTGAAATTATATCCAAGGACATCTAAGAGTAGACACCTAGAGGGGAAAATTCATCCTAAGACCTTCATAATTATTTAAAGCATAAAAAACACCAAGTATAAAGCTTCGTGATGTTGGGCACTCTTTCACCTCCATATAGATCTAGATTGGTGCCTTAGATAAAGTATCACAAATCTATATCATTGAGTAAGTTCTGAGAGAGAAAGGCTTACTTCAAGCATGTTTAATCATTCAAGGTCTTATAAATAATGAATAGAGCCTAAATTGATGCTAGGTGCCTCCTCTTGTCTCTACTATCTAGTTTTGGTGCCTAAGGAGAAATTGCATCAAGTGAACTCATTAATTGGCGCCTAGGAGGAAAAGACCTTAAACTTACATTTTTGAGTCAGCACTTTAGAAATTGAGCCATTCCTAGTCAATTGGAGTCATAAAATATCAAATACAAAGTCAAATTGGACTTAGGCACCCCTTCATGTAATTTCCCACCATCATGAGTGCCTAGATCTAGGAAGATCATCCAATTGCGCCTAGGAATAAGATACAAGTCCAAGACCTCAAATTTGAGCACCTAGAAGTGTGATGCATTGAAGAAGCTACATTGGCACCTAAGGGTAAGTTGTATCTAATGACATCACCTAATTGAGCACCTAGGAGGTAGAAAACTTAACATTGACATGAGGACAAGCACTTAGTAAAAGAGAGTTTCTCAAACATTTAAACATGTGAATGAAGTCATAGAAATGCACTAAGTCATCTAGGTGCCATTTTCCCCTTGTATACCCTTACATTTGTGCCTAAGAAGAAGTTGCTTCAATTCATTGGAGTGTTTGAGTATTGAGGATTTCTTAGCAATGCTTTGCAACTTTACACTGCCTCCTTTTGATGATTTTTGGGATAGCAGAAAATCTTTCACCATGGGCAAACACATCAGAGATATTAAAAACTGAGAGGTTATTGTAGAGGCACTCTACGTGCTTGCATTACCTCAAACAGAATGTTTCTAAGTGACACAGTTTTTGAGTAACATCTTGTCAAAGATTGTTGCCTTTTTGCACTTTGGACTCTTCAAGGATATCATCGGTACAATGTAGCTTGGACTGTTTCGACATGTTTGGGTGAAAAACAGGACCATGCCTAGCATAAATGTACCCATCTAGATGTGTTGGAATAGTCAATTTGGTCACATCAAGAGCAGGATGAAACTTACACCCCTTTGCAACTTTACACTGCATCTTGATGATTTTTGGGGCAGCAGAAAACCTTTCACCATAGGCAAATGCCTCTGAGATATAAAAAATCAAGAGAGGTTATTGTAGAGGCACTCTATGTGATCATGTTTCTTTAGACAGAATGTTTCTAAGGGACACAATTTTTGAGTAACATCTCATCAAAGATTGCGGCCTTTGTACACTTTGGACTCTTCAGGGATATCGTCGGTACAATGTAGCTTGGACTGTTTTGACATGTTTGGGTGTAAAATAGGACCATGCCTAGTGTAGATGTACCCATCTGGATGCATTGGAATAGTCAGTTTGGTCACATCAGGAGTAGGACAAAAGTTACACCCCTTTGCAACTTTACACTGCCTCCTTCTAACAGTTTTTGGGGTAGTAGAAAACCTTTCACCATAGGAAAATGCCTCAAAGAAATAAAAAACCAAGAGAGGTTATTGTAGAGACACTCTACATGATCGCGTTGCCTCAGACAGAATGTTTCTAAGTGACACAATTTTCAAGTAACATCTCATCAAATATTGTTGCCTTTTTGCACTTTGGACTCTTTAGGGATATCATCGGTATAATGTAGCTCAGACTGTTTAGACATGTTTGGGTGAAAAATAGGACCATACCTAGTGTAAATGTACCCATCCAGATGCGTTGGAATAGTCAGTTTGGTTGCATCAAGAGTAGGATGAAAGTTATACCCCTTTGCAACTTTACACTACCTCCTTCTGACAATTTTTGGGGCAGCAGAAAGCCTTTCACCACAGGCAAATGCCTCAAAGATATAAAAAAATGAGAGAGGCTATTGTAGAGGCACTTTACATGATCGTGTTGTCTCAGATGGAATGTTTCTAAGTGACCCGATTTTTGAGTAACATCTTGTCAAAGATTTCTGCCTTTTTGCATTTTGGACTCTTCAGGGATATTGTCAGTACAATGTAGCTCGAACTGTTTCGACATGTTTGGGTGAAAAATAGAACAATCCTAGCCTAAATGTACCCATCCGGATGCATTGGAACAATCAGTTTGGTTGCATCAGGAGCAGGACACCAAAAATGCATAACATGATGATGTAAAAATGTGTATATGTGTAAAAATGCAGCAGGAAATAAAAAAAGGACAAACCTTACAAATTAATGTGCATACATACAACTCAATGTAACATGACTTTTCAAAATCAATGTGAATACTTACAAATTAATTCAATGAACCATTCGGGTCTGCAATACTCTTTATTGTGTCAAGTATTGCTTCATGGTCAGACTCACGCACCTTCCACAATATTTTGTTCAAAGGTCTACCCTGATACTTTATCAAATGAACATTGGATGCCATGACAAGGTTCGAGTAATGAAGAATCTTCTGATGCATGTCAAAGTCCTGAAATAGCCAAACATTAACACTCTTATGTGGGTACCTTCTAAGCCATGTTCTAGTAATAACCACTGAACCTGCAGGGTATTCGATGTTTTCTCCATCTGTAATAGGGGCCTCCAATTTCTTGTTGGCCTCAACACAATGACATAAGTAATAATTTATTCCCTCTTCATTATCTTCATCTGTAATAACTGCATATACGTGCCCTACATTGATATGTGTAGCAAATTAGATGAAATTAATCAACATTACAAAAACATTATAAAGTAAGATGACATTACCTAGTTGAACTAGATGAAATTAGATGCATATACGTGCCCAATATTACCTGGTTGAACTAAATCTGATATGTGGTCAAAGTCAACTGATGATTCCATCTGTGTTAGTTCCAGTACCGTCAGGGGTCGATATGTGTCAAATGGGCTAAGATAGATTAACTGCCATTCGTCAACCCACTCCTTTGACTCGCACTCATCCCAGACTTGAATTGTATAGGAAGAACAAAAGAATGATATCTTTCGCGTATGGATACTCCATGAACCTACAATTGAGCTTCTGAAAGAGTGCATCTCATTTGATCTTGTCAGCATATAACAGTCCTCATATGGTGCAATGTTAGTATCATCTATCAACCAAAAAAAACTATGAACTGGAGACTTACCTTCATTACCTGGACCCATGGAAGCATTACACCACTCGATAATTGATTTTGCATCTATTAACTTTGCATTGTCTTTATACTTTAACTCTTCTCGTGATATGGCTCTTTTGATACATGCTCCTGCACCATCATGTTCCCCCTTTCCATGCCCGACCTCGCAAAAGTTCCACATATGCTGAATACCTATAAAATTATGCCTCCTACTCAAGCAATAGAAATTCCACGAGTTCTTGAATTGTGATGCACAGTTATCTAACCATATGATATGCTGACTGAACGATATGCCCCTTCTAGCAAAATCATTGTAGAACACCTAAAAGCAACCTTGCACGAACTCTATAGAATGTGTGTGATCATCACTAATATAAAAATTATACTCCCTTATGATCTTTCTGTCATCCTTTGTATTATCATTCGCATCAATGAATGCGATGTGCACAAATATAGAAACCTGTGTGGAGTTGTAATATTGTGATTGCACCTCATGCTATGGCTGTAGACTGTAGTTCTCTACAAAGTTGACGACTAAAATATTGCTACCAACCAGAAATGTGTCCTTGCATAACTTGAATTGCAAGTCCAACCATCAAGCTCTATGGGCATGTCTTGCATACTCATACACTATGCTGTCATGAAATATAGGCATAAATTGATACACTAGAATCTTTTCAATAACCAATTCACACCTCTTTGCTTCTTTACCATCTTTTGTATTGTATGCCACTATTTTATACTTGCCAAACTCTACTAGTTCATTTCCAACTACATGTGTTCTTTCCATATGTTCACATATTGGCAAATGTTGCAAGCCACCGCAATGATGACATGTGCCATCCAAGCATAATTTCTTGTAGAATATTTGACCTTCCTCTCTTTCACATAAAATTCTTGATATGAAGTCTCTTGAAGATGTTGGTGGGGCACATATGACACAACCTTGCAAAACATTGTTAGTATGCATATCTAAACATATAGACCTATAAGCATCAAAATGGTTAGAAAATTCAATATGTAATCTACAACAACAAGTAGTGCGTGTGTGATTTATCTTGACATAGAAAGGTTTTAAAGTATTTCAAAATATCTTTGAAAAATTTTAATTTGAGGATACTTCTCTAGAAATTTACCATAAAACCGTGTTTGAGTCTCATCCAAAAAATGCTTTGGATGTGGCTCACGGTTCTGACTACAAATTCTCCTTCTTACCATATCCCTTTGATTCAGAGATACCCTTGTGTAATTCTTCCAAAAGTCTTCAATTAGTGATCTCAACGCTTCAACAATTGGTTTATCTTTTTGTGGTAGTTTTCCTGAGAATGCCCATAATTCATTGGCATTAGTGTCCTCAATTCTTTGGTGTCTTCTAATGGCTCTTGATAAAGTTTTCCTATTAATTCTCAATTCTTGACTCGTCTTTCTAATGAGACAAGCTTTCCTCATTTGACTACTTACTATAGTCGATGTAATCACACGCCATGTTGCATTACTATCTTTTGTGCATGAGGTGTTACCCACACTTTCATTTGCACTCATTAGATTCTTGACAATAGATTTTTCACTTGAAGCCTCTGATGTTCTCAACCCAAGAATCTTCATGATGGACCTATACTTTATACTTTGCATCAATTCAATGAATAGTTGACATCTTGCAGTCTCATTTAACTTTTCAAAGAACAATCTCCAAATCTTATGAGCATATCTTCTACAAGTGCGTTTTGGAATCTTACCTTCCATTGGCTACAAAATATTCTCATCAATATCAATCAAATACTTTGGCTTTCTATGCAAAAATCTAGGTGGTGTTAAGTTAGGTAAATTCATCTCAACATTAGGAATTTCATCAATATTTAAATGAGATGGGCTAGATGGCATACCTTTGATCGAAGATGGAATAGATGACATACCTTGAGGTTGAGGTGCGAATGATGGCATACGTCCTTCATCACATGTGAGTGATGTGCTCTCAACTTGAGATGTGGTAGATGGTGTCCCTACATGTTGACTTGCAGTAGAAGATGTGTCTCCAACTATGGTATTCAAATCTCTCATAGCACGAAGTTTTTGCTTGTTCTCTTTGTGCCACCAATACAATATCTCTTTGTGATGGTTGTGGTTCCTCATCAATTGGCATGTCTTCATTTATCATGTCTAATTTCCTCTTCTCATGAAGTTCCCTCATATCCACTACTTTCTTTGCATTCTTAGCTTCTATCTCTTCCTGTGTTGGTTTAATTCTTGATCATTTCCTCGGCATGACAGAGAATTTGTCTATAGCATGATAAAGATACCAATATTACTTCCTAAGAAATGAATACAAGATAATAGTGGGATTGTATTTTTATTATGTTGTAAGGATTTATTCTTGTATAGTTTGACATCATGGTATGTTAAGGTCTATTTATTACACATAATTATTAAAGAGCCCAAGTGTAGAAAATATACATGGCATCATGTGAGATTGTAGGTTGCTTTCTTGATTGGGAATGTGTCTATTTTAAACATGTATGATAAAGCATGATAAAGTAATTCAAATAGAATTAAGGAAAATGTAAAGAACATGCATGTAAAGACTTGACATACCTAAAAAATGAAGATTCGAATGGAGAGAGTAGCCAATTATGTAGTGTTTTTTTCTTCTTGCATCAAACTCCTCAACAATTTGAGTTTTTTACCACTTGCTTCCTTTCCAATGTTAAATTGAATAACACTCAAATATAATTACTAACAACAACACTATTAACCAATCTATAATGTTAAATTCCTAAAATTGAATCACAATTAACATTAGAACACTACAAAAATTGAAACTTGAATAGATATATATCAAACTTGGTGTGAAAACTATGTTATTTCCTCCTTCTCAAGTTGGCAAAGCGGAAAAAGTGATGGAAAGATCATGCAAAGGTGGTAGAATGTGTCAAATGTACATGTGAACTTCCCAACAACATGAAAGCACTTCTTTTTTGTTAGAACATGTGTAGAATTAGTATGAAAACAGAGCATGTGGGCCTAGATCATGGGGTCAACACTTTTTTTACCGTTTCTATAGCAGGACAAAACATGATCATGTTTTGTCATGCTATAGATTGATCCATAAATATTTTACCTATCTCACCTTTGATAGCACCTTTACAATATCTCACCTCTAGTTCCATTAGCTCATGTTCTATATCTCACTTATCTCTCCCCCTCACCTCTCTACCTCTCCCCTCTCTATGTCTCTCAGTCACTTCTTATCTATATTAACCCTAATCCCTCGACCCTCAATCCTATCCCTAAACCCTTGAGCCTCAACCCTCAAAGTCAAACCCTAATCCCTCAACCCTTAACTCTGATCCCTCGACCCTCAACCCTATCCCTAAACCCTCAACCCTCAACCCTCAACGTCAAATCCTAATCCCTCAACCCTTCACTCTAATCCCTCAACCCTCAACCCTAAACCTTATCCCTCAACCCTAATCCATTATCCCTCAACTCTAATCCCTCATCCCTAAACCCTAAATGCTATCCCTATTCCTAAACCCTCAATGGGCTCAATAATATACCTTAAACCCTAATCCCTTATCCCTAAACCCTCCAACCCTATCCCTAATCCTTATACCCTCCACACTCTACTTTAACCCTAATCCCTTGACCCTCAACCCTCAACGTCAAATCCTAATCCCTCAACCCTTCACTCTAATCCCTCAACCCTAAACCCTATCCCTAAACCCTCAACACTATACCTTAAACCCTAATCCCTCAACCCTCAACCCTAAACCTTATCCCTAGACCCTAATCCCTCAACCCTAATCTGTCATCCCTCAACTCTAATCTGTCATCCCTAAACCCTAAATTCTATCCCTATTCCTAAAACCTCAACAGGCTCGATACTATACCTTAAACCCTAATCCCTTATCCCTAAACCCTCCAACCTTATCTTTAATCCTTATACCCTCGACACTCTACTTTAACCCTAATCCCTCGACCCTTAACCCTCTAACCTCAATGTACTTAACCCTCAACGTCAAACCCTAAACCCTAAAGCCTCAACCCTCAACCCTAAATGTCAAATCCTAATCCCTCGACCCTTCACTCTAATCCCTCAACCCTAAACCCTCAACACTATACCTTAACTCTAATCCCTCAACCCTCAACCCTAAACCTTATCCCTAAACCCTAGTCCCTCAATCCTCAACCCTAATCCATCATCCCTCAACTCTAATCCCTCATCCCTAAACCCTAAATGCTATCCCTATTTCTAAACCCTCAACAGGCTCGATACTATACCTTAAACCCTAATCCCTTATCCCTAAACCCTCCAACCCTATCCCTAATCCTTATACCCTCAACACTCTACTTCAACCCTAATCCCTCGACTGTCAACCCTATCCCTAAACCCTTGACCCTCAAACCTCAAACCTCAACCCTCAACATCAAACCCTAATCCCTCAACCCTTAACTCTGATCCCTCAACCGTCAACCCTATCCCTAAACCTAAACCCTAAAGCCTCAACCCTCAACCCTCAACATCAAATCCTAATCCCTCAACCCTAAACCCTATCCCTAAACCCTCAACACTATACCTTAACTCTAATCCCTCAACCCTCAATCCTAAACCTTATCCCTAAACCCTAATCCCTCAACCCTCAACCCTAATCCATCATCCCTCAACTCTAATCCCTCATCCCTAAACCCTAAATGCTATCCCTATTCCTAAACCCTCAACGGGCTTTATACTATACCTTAAACCATAATCCCTTATCCCTAAACCCTCCAACCCTATCTCTAATCCTTCTACCCTTGACCCTCAACCCTATCCTGAAACCCTTAACCCTTGAACTTCAATGTACTCAACCTTCAACATCAAACCCTAATCCTTCAACCCTTAACTCTGATCCCTTGACCCTCAACCCTATCCCTAAACCCTAAACCCTAAAGCCTCAACCCTTAACCCTCAATGCCAAATCCTAATCCCTCGACCCTTCACTCTAATCCCTCAACCCTAAACCCTATCCCTAAACCCTCAACACTATACCTTAACTCTAATCCCTCAACCCTCAACCTTAAGCCTTATCCCTAAACCCTAATCCCTCAACCCTCAACCCTAATCTGTCATCCCTCAACTCTAATCCCTCATCCCTAAACCCTAAATGCTATCCCTTTTCCTAAACCCTCAACGGGCTCGATACTATACCTTAAACCCTAATCCCTTATCCCTAAACCCTCCAACCCTATCCCTAATCCTTACACCCTTAACACTCTACTTTAACCCTAATCCTTTGACCCTCAACCCTACCCTGAAACCCTTAACCCTTGAACTTCAATATACTCAACCCTCAACGTCAAACCCTAATCCCTCAACCCTTAACTTTGATCCCTCGACCCTCAACCCTATCCCTAAAAGCTAAACCCTAAAGCCTCAACCCTCAACCCTCAACGTCAAATCCTAATCCCTCGACCCTTCACTCTAATCCCTCAACCCTAAACCCTATCCCTAAACCCTCAACACTATACCTTAACTCCAATCCCTCAACCCTCAACCTAAACCTTGTCCCTAAACCCTTGTCCCTAAACCCTTATCCCTCAACCCTCAACCCTAATCCATCATCCCTCAACTCTAATCCCTCATCCCTAAACCCTAAATGCTATCCCTATTCCTAAACCCTCAACGGGCTTGATACTATACCTTAAACCCTACTCCCTTATCCCTAAACCCTCCAACCCTATCCCTAATCCTTATACCCTCGACACTCTACTTTAACCCTAATCCCTCGACCCTCAACCCTATCCTGAAACCCTTAATCCTCAAACTTCAATGTACTCAACCCTCAATGTCAAACCCTAATCCCTCAACCCTTAACTCTAATCCCTCGACCCTCAACCCTATCCCTAAACCCTAAACCCTAAATCCTCAACCCTCAACCCTCAATGTCAAATCCTAATCCCTCGACCCTTCACTCTAATCCCTCAACCCTAAACCCTATCCCTAAACCCTCAACACTATACCTTAAACCCTAATCCCTCAACCCTCAACCCTAAACCTTATCCCTAGACCCTAATCCCTCAACCCTAATCTGTCATCCCTCAACTCTAATCTGTCATCCCTAAACCCTAAATTCTATCCCTATTCCTAAAACCTCAACGGGCTCGATACTATACCTTAAACCCTAATCCCTTATCCCTAAACCCTCCAACCTTATCTTTAATCCTTATACCCTCGACACTCTACTTTAACCCTAATCCCTCGACCCTTAACCCTCTAACCTCAATGTACTTAACCCTCAACGTCAAACCCTAAACCCTAAAGCCTCAACCCTCAACCCTAAATGTCAAATCCTAATCCCTCGACCCTTCACTCTAATCCCTCAACCCTAAACCCTCAACACTATACCTTAACTCTAATCCCTCAACCCTCAACCCTAAACCTTATCCCTAAACCCTAGTCCCTCAATCCTCAACCCTAATCCATCATCCCTCAACTCTAATCCCTCATCCCTAAACCCTAAATGCTATCCCTATTTCTAAACCCTCAACAGGCTCGATACTATACCTTAAACCCTAATCCCTTATCCCTAAACCCTCCAACCCTATCCCTAATCCTTATACCCTCAACACTCTACTTCAACCCTAATCCCTCGACTGTCAACCCTATCCCTAAACCCTTGACCCTCAAACCTCAAACCTCAACCCTCAACATCAAACCCTAATCCCTCAACCCTTAACTCTGATCCCTCAACCGTCAACCCTATCCCTAAACCTAAACCCTAAAGCCTCAACCCTCAACCCTCAACATCAAATCCTAATCCCTCAACCCTAAACCCTATCCCTAAACCCTCAACACTATACCTTAACTCTAATCCCTCAACCCTCAATCCTAAACCTTATCCCTAAACCCTAATCCCTCAACCCTCAACCCTAATCCATCATCCCTCAACTCTAATCCCTCATCCCTAAACCCTAAATGCTATCCCTATTCCTAAACCCTCAACGGGCTTTATACTATACCTTAAACCATAATCCCTTATCCCTAAACCCTCCAACCCTATCTCTAATCCTTCTACCCTTGACCCTCAACCCTATCCTGAAACCCTTAACCCTTGAACTTCAATGTACTCAACCTTCAACATCAAACCCTAATCCTTCAACCCTTAACTCTGATCCCTTGACCCTCAACCCTATCCCTAAACCCTAAACCCTAAAGCCTCAACCCTTAACCCTCAATGCCAAATCCTAATCCCTCGACCCTTCACTCTAATCCCTCAACCCTAAACCCTATCCCTAAACCCTCAACACTATACCTTAACTCTAATCCCTCAACCCTCAACCTTAAGCCTTATCCCTAAACCCTAATCCCTCAACCCTCAACCCTAATCTGTCATCCCTCAACTCTAATCCCTCATCCCTAAACCCTAAATGCTATCCCTTTTCCTAAACCCTCAACGGGCTCGATACTATACCTTAAACCCTAATCCCTTATCCCTAAACCCTCCAACCCTATCCCTAATCCTTACACCCTTAACACTCTACTTTAACCCTAATCCTTTGACCCTCAACCCTACCCTGAAACCCTTAACCCTTGAACTTCAATATACTCAACCCTCAACGTCAAACCCTAATCCCTCAACCCTTAACTTTGATCCCTCGACCCTCAACCCTATCCCTAAAAGCTAAACCCTAAAGCCTCAACCCTCAACCCTCAACGTCAAATCCTAATCCCTCGACCCTTCACTCTAATCCCTCAACCCTAAACCCTATCCCTAAACCCTCAACACTATACCTTAACTCCAATCCCTCAACCCTCAACCTAAACCTTGTCCCTAAACCCTTGTCCCTAAACCCTTATCCCTCAACCCTCAACCCTAATCCATCATCCCTCAACTCTAATCCCTCATCCCTAAACCCTAAATGCTATCCCTATTCCTAAACCCTCAACGGGCTTGATACTATACCTTAAACCCTACTCCCTTATCCCTAAACCCTCCAACCCTATCCCTAATCCTTATACCCTCGACACTCTACTTTAACCCTAATCCCTCGACCCTCAACCCTATCCTGAAACCCTTAATCCTCAAACTTCAATGTACTCAACCCTCAATGTCAAACCCTAATCCCTCAACCCTTAACTCTAATCCCTCGACCCTCAACCCTATCCCTAAACCCTAAACCCTAAATCCTCAACCCTCAACCCTCAATGTCAAATCCTAATCCCTCGACCCTTCACTCTAATCCCTCAACCCTAAACCCTATCCCTAAACCCTCAACACTATACCTTAAACCCTAATCCCTCAACCCTCAACCCTAAACATTATCCCTAAACCCTAATCCCTCAACCTTCAACCCTAATATGTCATCCCTTAACTCTAATCCCTCATCCCTGAACCCTAAATGCTATCCCTATTCCTAGACCCTCAATGGGCTCGATACTATACCTTAAACCTTGATCCCTTATCCCTAAACCCTCCAACCCTATCCCTAATCCTTATACCCTCGACACTTTACTTTAACCCTAATCCCTCGACCCTCGACCCTCAACCCTATCCTGAAACCCTTAACCCTTGAACCTCAATGTACTCAACTCTCAACGTCAAACCCTAATCCCTCAACCCTTAACTCTGATCCCTCGACCCTTAACCCTTAAAACTTGAACCTTAAAACCTATCCCTACACACTTGACACTCGACACTATATCTTAAACCCTAATCCCTTAACCCTCATCCCTAAAAACTCAACCCTAAATCCTTAAATCTTCAACCCTAAACCCTATCCCTAAGCCCTCTACCCTTGACACTCTTATTTAACCCTAATCCCTTGACCATTAACCCTATCCCTCAACCCTCAACCCTCAACCCTCAACCCTCAACCCTTAACCCTCAACTCTTAACATTAAACCGTAATTCATCAACCCTAAACCCTAATCCCTCAAACCTAAACCCTATCCCTAAACCATCAACCCTCAACACTATACCTTAAACCCTAATCCCTATCCCTCAACCCTTAACCCTTAAAACTTAAACCCTATCCCTACACCCTCAACACTTGACACTATATCTTAAGCCTTCAACCCTCATCCCTAAAGCCTCAACCCTCAATCCTTAAACCTTCAACCCTAAACCCTATCCCTAATCCCTCTACCCTCGACATTCTAACCCTAACCTTGACATTAAACGCTAATCCGTCAACCCTAAACCCTAATCTGTCAACCCTAAACCCTATCCCTAAACCCTCAACCCTCAACACTATACCTTAAACCCTAATCCATCAACCCTAAAACCTAATCCCTCAACCCTCAATCCTAAACACTATCAATAAACCCTCAACCCTCGACACTATACCTTAAACCCTAATCCCTCAACCCTCAACCCTAAATGCTATCCCTATTCCTAAACCCTCGACACTATACCTTAAACCCTAATCCCTTATCCCTAAACCCTAAACCCTATCCCTCAACCCTTAACCCTTAAAAATTAAACCCTAAAACCTATCCATAAACCCTCGATGCTCAACACTATGTTTTAAACCCCAATCCCTTAACCCTCAGCCCTAAAGCCTCAACCCTCAATCATTAAACCTTCAACCCTAAACCCTATCCCTAATCCCTCTACCCTCAACACTCTACTTTAATCCTAATCCCTTGACCATCAACCCTATCCCTAAACCCTCAACTCTCAACATTAAACCCTAATCCATCAACCCTAAACCCTAATCCATTAACCCTAAACCCTAATCCCTAAACCTTCAACCCTCAACACTATACCTTAAACCATAATCTCTCAACCCTACACCCTAATCCCTCAACCCTAAACCCTATCCTTAAACCCAACAAAACTGCTTTGCCTTATGTTAGGTTGTTAAACCCATCATTTTTGACACTCTTCTCTTAAAGATATTTGAGTTGTATGAATATGTCAGAAAAATGGCTATGAACTTTTTTAATGTTAGTAATGTTATATGGTATGTTTTTCTAGCCCATCTAGGGTTCATTATGCCAATAGGTGTACACACTATGAGAAAAGATTTGTGTATGGTACATCCATAGTGAGTAATTAACAGTTGAAATCAGAAGGATGATCATTATGAGAAAAGCTTTGCATTGGGGTACATCTATGTTTCTTGCTATCCACCCCACACTTAGGGGAGGTATATTGTTATGAAATAGGCAAATAATCTCCCATTGTTTACTGGCTCTATCCACAAGAACTACTAAACTATACCTTAAACCCTAATCCCTCAACCCTAAACCCTATCCCTAATATCTCTACCCTCAGCACTCTACCTTAACCCTAATCCCTCGACCCTTAACCCTAAACACTATCCCTAAAGCCTCAACCCTCAACCTTAAACCTTAATCACTCAATCCTTATCCACCCCTCTCCTCCCCTATCTGGCTCACTCCCATCTCTACCCTCCTCTACCCTCGACACTATACATACATACATACATATAGGAATACATAGATACATACATACATATAGGCATACATACATACAGGCATACATACATAAATACATGATTAATAGCCTTGAACATAAAAAAAAATTAAGGGGAACATAATGCGAGCATGTTATAACGTGCTTGCGTTATTTCAAACATGACAAACAGCACAAACTTTTGCGGAAAGGAAAAATGCAAAGCAAAAACTAACGTGAGCGCATTATAATGTGCTTGCGTTATGTTTTGCTTTGGGAATCCAAAAACTTGGGCTTGGGATTTGCTTTGGATTTCCAACCCAAAGGCTTGGAGTGCTTTTTGAACATCGACAGACGTGTTTTTCCATATTTTTCAAGATTTCACATAATTTCATTCGTGCTAACCCTCAGATTTGCACGTGTTTCAAGGTCAAACAAATCAAACACTTGGGTAATGTTAGGCTTTCTCTTAGCTATTTGATGATGTGATGTTTTTCACATTTTAACAATGTCAAGCCTTTCATCTTTAATTTCTTTTGTTTGTGTATCTATTTTTGGGCAAAAACCACTGTTTGGTCTTTTTTTCATTGTAAATTAACTATTCATTGAAATTTCAAAAAAATTACATATTTAGAAACTAGATTCCATTCTACAAATACTAAAAAAGAAAAAAATGATTTTCAATTAGTTTTCAAAATTTATAGGGGTAGCACGGCCAAAATTCTATTTTTTAGGATGTGTCCACTTTGAAAATTAGTAAAAAATCAAATATTCATCAAAAAATTATATGAAAAATCAGGCATAAACTACATGCTATTAGCTAATTTCTCACCAAAGTAATTTTAAAAATACCAAAAAAAAGTTGACCTTTTGAGGGAGCCACAAAACATGCTATATTATGTTTTTTTGACATAAACAACACCAATTTTTGTGGCTCCCTCTTTTGAACCCCTTAATCTATGCCATTTTCAAAAAAAAATAGTAGTTTAGAAAGTAGACTCGGAGCACTACGAACATTGTTTTGGTTGTATCTCCAAATTTTGAGTGTATCAATTTCTCATCCAAGGTCATTATTTCCTAATTTCAGAATAAAAGTGGCCACTTAATACCCCTTTTTGGCCCCCCATCTTCTTGCACTTACCCTCATAAGAACACTAATGGTCTAGGTTATGAAGAAGGAGAGTGTTCCAAAGCCAGAAATATTCCTAGAAGGAAGATTAACTTGAATTATCACTCTACTACTACTGAGGAAGAGAAGAAGAGAGAAGATGAAATTGTTGATAAAGGAAGAAGGATGAACAGGTTCTCAAGACCTCCATCTATCAGGTATAATTCTTCTCAGTTTCATGGTTATTGCTAGTCATGTCATGTTTATGGTCATAGAGCTAGAGATTGTAAAGTTCATTCAAGAAATCATTATGGATGGAATAAGGATAAGAGTTCTTATAGTTTGACAAATCAAGATTATAACAATGTTTTTTATAACTATAATAAAGTTGGTCACATAGAAAGGGATTGTTGGATGCATGCAAAGAAAATGGGATGTAATAAGAACTTCTTTGAATGGCTAAATAGAAGAAACAAAGTCACATGATATAAATGTCATAACCATGGTCATGTTGCAAAGCACTATAGAACTAGGTTTGTGAAACTAGTTAAGAAGGTTTGGAGAAGGAAAGAGAAGGATGAACCTAATCTTGTGCATGCTACACAAGAAACATTTAGAATAGTTTAAAAGATGCAGCATGGATTTAGGGGGAGTCATCCAATGTCTTATCTCTTAACCCCAAGGAGTTTTAGAAGGTTTCTTGATGTATGTAGAGTGTTCATACATATTTGGTTGATTCATGAGTTCTTGTGGGATATCAGGTTTTTGTCCATTCTTGACCATGGTGCTTGTGATCCTGGCTTGTTAATCATAGTTGATAATGTTTGATGGTAATCTTCATGTTAAGAGGTACACAAGATTTGATAGGTTGTGATATTAAGGATACATGGGTTGTCATTGATCATTAAAATGATATGTTCTTGACAAGTAGGCAAGTGTAAAGGTTTTCAATCTTGTAGTGACAAGTCCTTAACAATGACAGTACTTGCATGATATAAGTTCCCTTGTATTGACTTCCATGATGAATGATTTATGATGACATCTTGTTGAAAGTGTTAGGACAATGTTTCTTTTAACTTGGAAGGATCATGCATGAGACAATGGTCTATCCAAAATGCTCTTACGAAGATGATCACTGTGATTTGGTTTTGTCTGTGCTTCTACTCCTCATTATGGTTTTTGACAGTATTGTCTATTTAGACAATGATATGTTTCACATGACTTTTGAAATTGCTCTTTTATTCCTAAGATTTGTTGCAGTGAGCTATGGCAGTGATTGACAATGAGTCTTTGTTTGTTTATCAACAAGTAGTACTCATATTTGCCATTGATACTGCATTAGAGATGATATTGCTCTTGAACAAGTAATATTCACTCTTTGTATTGACAGTGAGGTTTTAGCATCTATGAAAGTTAGTGGTGCTTTAACTCTCAAAAGTCAAAAGGCAAATGGAAGTGAAGTTGAATTGTTTATGATGTCATGAGATATGACATGAATAACAAGAGTTTAGTTTCATGCTAGGAGCTCATATGACATTATGCATTTGCATGAGTAGTTCAATTTCAGTTTGAGTCTCTTAGATTTTGTGCTATGTTTCTATCATATTGGATTTGGTTCTATCTCTTCATCAAGTGTTGATGTTGGGTTGTAGTTGGTTTGCTATCTTCAGTTCATGATATGATTAGAGTTCAAGACACTCAATTATAATCATAGGGGTTGGTCTACTCATTTTCCATCATGTTTGTGCCTCTCATGACAAATGTCACAGCTTGGAGATCTCAGGATGTTTGAATCTACATGAAGACATGTTGAAATGATTCTTAGTGAGGAAGTGGTCTATTGAAAGAGACAGTGGATTCTTAATGTTCTTGTTGAAGTGAGATAGTTACTTAAACAGTAATGTCCTTTCTTCTCAATATATTTGTTGTTGTAGATGATTATACAGTGGTAGTGCATATTATCCTTGCCATTGGTTTGAACATCAATTGCTTGGAAAATATGGTTGTAGTGCTATACATTTTGGTGTTGATAATACTTAACATGGACCATTATGTTTAATTTGAATTGATCTCAAGAGAAGATTGATTGTTTTGATGGATGAGATCTTAAAGATTATCAGTGGAGGTGAAATATGATGACAGAGTGAATATGCAGATGTGGGAGCTTCATTGTGTATCAAGAATTCTTTCTCAGTTCTTTAGCAGGAGTATGGTGCAGAATTGCTTGATGCAGAGATTTGATTGTATATGTAGTTGCAAGTGTTATAGTGGACTTATGTGCTTGTTATTAGTTCTCTTGTAGACCTTACATTTCTAAAATGATGACAATGAATTAGCAATTTTGTTGCAGACCTAGTGATGGCAGATCTTGTATCTTGTATCCTTGTATTAGATCAAACTTGTATCAGACAGAGACTTGTAACTTTCCCACCATGATAGATTTGTTTCAGACAGACTTGTATCAGATATTTTAGATCTTTTCATTTACAAAGAGTGTAAAGTAGACTTAACAGTACTTTATGATAGCATTCTAACCTTATATCATCTTGTATCTCTAAATTTGAAGATTACACAGTAGCAATTTTGATTGCAAACTTTTGATATTCTTGATTGTAGATCTCTGTTGTAGGAAGTTGCAAATTGTAGCATACTTTTGATAGTCTCCTTAGTGTGTTGATACAGACTTGATAATCTACTTTAACAATGCATTTTTGTGCTGACAAAGCATGGTTGAAGTGCAAATCATTAGATCTATGTGGCAGTGGATAGAAGGTAAAATTGGCACAGTGTGGGCTTCTATGACCTTAACATGAGACTTGGAGATCTCTATATTGAATGCATCCTGATAATTTAGTTAAGTAGTTCTCTTTGATAGTTGACTGTAGTCCTTTTGGAAGTTGTTAGTGACTTGAAGAATTTGATGGTAGTTACCTTGTAGTATTGACTCTGTTGGTATGTTGTGTTAGACTTGACTTGATGGTTTGTTGAAAGTGATCTTGGCTTGTAGCAATAGTGTGCATAATAGTTAGGGGGAGTCTTGTTGTTTAACAAATTATCTTATCTCTTTGTCGTTGAATGTCAAAAATGGGGAGTATAAGTGGAGTTGTTTTAGTTTTGCCATTTAGTTTTGCCCATCAATGACAAAGGGGGAGATTGATGATAGTAGTTTGTCATTGATGTCAAAAAGGTGTTGATGGGGCTAAGTTCTATAAGGTCATTGTTGTTCTAAAGAAGTTTTAAGATCAAAGGAGATCACAAGATGTTTTGTGTTTATGTTTAGTCATGTTCATCATGTCATCAGGGTGTTAAAGCACATGTGATTAGCCACTTCAAGTTATACTTATTCATGTAATGTGTTGTGAGGTTGTGAGTGATACTAGAAGAGAGGATCTCAAGTCTTATGTAATTGATTCTTTCATTATATTCATGATGTTATGATAGATTCATGTCTCTAGAAGATCACAGTGAAGTTTATGGGTTATGAGGCTTCATGATTGTGTGGGAGATGGTGTTGTTTCATTTGCATGTGATGGGAAGATTGATGGTTTAGATGGTGGTCTCATTCTCTTATGGTGTTCAGATGGTGTACATGGTTCTCTATCATGCCAAGAAGTGTGTCCAACAATATAGGAGCAGCTACATTGCAGTACAAAAGTAGATATGTTAATCTTGAAGTAGTTGATGTTGTTTTCATCATTTATTCAAGACTCAAACAAGGATCAGGATCATATGGCAGTGAACTATTTGTTTTGCAGCATAATGTGATGGTGTTGAATAAATGGGTGTAGAGATAGTATGTTGATCAGGCCAAAGGTATTCTTCCTTAGTACATGGATTAAATGGTTGTTGAAAATGTTGTTTCCAAATTGATAATGGTAACAGTCATTGCCAATCATCTATGATTTGAATCATGTAGGAGTTGTGAAATGAAGTGATATTTTTGTGAAATAAAGATAAGGGATACAAATTAGGGTTTAAACATTCTAAACCCTTAATAATGCTAAAGACCTAATTCTATTTCATAAACACTAATGTGTAAAGAATTGAAGGGCCTCACTTTTGTTTTAATTTAAAGTTGACTTATAATAAAAGGTCACTGAAAACTTAAGTGGACACTTAAGTCCATCAACCTAA
Organism: Cunninghamia lanceolata; assembly: GCA_027924645.1. Lineage (NCBI taxonomy): Eukaryota > Viridiplantae > Streptophyta > Pinopsida > Cupressales > Cupressaceae > Cunninghamia > Cunninghamia lanceolata. Next base: position 9,944,930 of record BSBN01000703.1, on the reverse strand, counting down.
TCAAGCAACTAGCCTCTTTGCCCTAGGGAACCGGTGCTCTTTGTAAGTAGTAAGAGCTTCAGGCACCAATGGTGTATTGATGATGTGATTTGAAAGATAAGTGCCCGCGAATGATCGAATCAACACTCAAGTTTTAAACCTATACTGTGCCCTAACAGTTCTTTGAAGATAAGAAGTTTGATGGGAAGGTTCTTTATAGAAGACATAACTATTCATATTCAGTTGCTCACCAGATGGGATGGGCTAGAGAGATTCATAACTCACTATGTGTGATAAATTAAGTGAAGAAAGTTGGTTTGTAACGTTGAGGAAAGACAAAACTACACTCCCATGTGCAATTTATGAAGAAGATTAAAGAAAAGCAGAGAGATACCTACATGCAGATATGTAATTGGTGAAACATTGAGTAGATATGAAGGCATATTGAGGAGTTTGAAGTTGATGAAAACCAATGTCCTTTGGGAGACAATGAACTTAAAAGGTGGTAGAGAAAAGAGTTGGTGATCTATCACAAGTTCATACTATTTTTTGTGTGCTATGAGATGCAGGTAAGATTCTTTATTGAAAGAGTTGAATCTCTAACATAGTGATCTATAGAGAATGATAGAGAAGGTTCTTTTTTAGGATTTGTTTGTGTATTGCAGAGGCAGGATGCAAGCAATATGTTTTGATGTATTGAAAAACTATGTTTGAATGATGTATCCAAGGCATAAGGTTTTGAAGTTGCTTTCAAAAAAGACTAACATGTTCTACAAGGAGATATAGAAGTAATGTTATGTGTCAGTATATATGTGGTTGAAAATATTATATTTAAAGAATGTAGACAAAAGGAAATATAAGGAGTAAAGAAGTTTAACATGTTATGCAAGAGACAATGTATTATTCTTTTTGTTATGTAATCAATGATGAGTGACTTTGTTGTTTGGTGGAGAGGGTTATTTCATTTGGTGTAATGTAGTGAATCAGGGAAACCCCCTGAATTACCTTTTCTTTCTAGTGTTCATGGTATTGATTGCTAGTGAGGCACATACAACTAGTGAGGCACATATAGCTAGTGAGGCACATGTAGCCAGTAAGGCACAATTAGCCAGTGATGCATTTGTATTTTCCAGTGTGGTACATTTTGTGTAGCTAGTGAGGCATGGTTTTGATTAAGCCAGTGCGGCATTTTTAGAGTGGTTTTTTAATCCCTATGAGGTTTTTTCACTCATCAAAAATATGTTTTATGGTTCATATTGTTTATCTTGTATGTGTGTACTAATGCTTTATTCTTAAGGTCCTGATTCATATTATTCATCATCATAGTTGTATATATGTGTTTGATAGCTCATTGAAGTCTCTCTCATTCTCTGTCTTGTAAGTTAAAAGGTGCAAAAAGTTTTAAAAGTTTATAGACCATCGATTCACCCCACCACCTCTCAGTGGTTATATACTCCAACAGTAGTACTTATTCACTTGTATAATTTTCATGCATATTTTCTCTCTTTTGGAGGGTATTTTTTTTCCCACAAGGTTTTCTACCTTTCTCAACTTCATCAAAGATTACTTTGTACATGGATACCTATTCAGGCCTAGTTGCTGGGACCCATCTATCTTTGTGCTCACCTAAGATAACCTTAAGTGGGGGTGTTAGTGTAGATATTTAATCACTTATTTAATTAATTATGTATGATGACTTGGAGAGTTTGTCAAAACTCTTCCAAGGTATGTGGCAGTATGTGGCATGTTCTCTCCACATTTGGAGGAACAAACTAACCACCTTGTGTTGGACACTCCTAGAGTGACTCAAATTTTGTCACCTATATGTACAAGCTTATTTGACTATCAATCGACTTCAAATTTTTAATTAGCATTTGACTTAATTGATCTTCGCTCAATTATTATATCCTTGATATCTCATAATGTCTCAATTTATTAAGCACATCAAAGAAGGCCAACAAATCTTATGCAAGATACATGTCATTCTTCAAGCTTTTATCTACTAGTATTAGGAGTTTCCAAGACTCAAGAGTCCTCTTCTGAGTGAGATAATGCTCTACAATAGTGCATTAATATAGTTCCTTATTGACTGTCTACTTCCCAATGGCATTTCATGAACAACTTCTCACTCAAGACGATCTTCATGAGGTAGTGTTCACTATCTAGCTAATGATAAAGTTCTAGATCATGGATTTTCTTATGAACTTCATAGAACCTTCTAGCATATGGTTGGAAATAATCTTTTTAAAGTCTACTCAAAAGCTTATCTTTCAATATTTTAAGGTAAAATTATCAATAAATCTAATATCAAATCCATACCTAAATGTGGATATCTAAAATATATCTACAATTGAAGCCCAATCACCTTGTTGAATGTCTCCTACAAAATCATTGTGAATGCCCTTGCTCTCAAGATATGTCATTTTCTTCCTCTCATTATTTGACATGAGTAGACTGGATTCATTAGATCCAAGTATATTCTTGACAATATCATTATTTTGTGGGAATGAATAGAGTAGGATAGACATTCTTAATAACAAGTAACTTTTATCAAAATTAAGTTTACAAAAACATACGATCACATTGAATGGCCATTTATAATTACAATTATACAAGCTTTAGGTTTTGGTCCCAAATTCATACGTTCTATTCAAATGCTTTATGTTGATGCTTCTACTTGCATTTCTATCAATGGTCATTAGTCCTCCTCTTTTGGGCTATTTCATTCCACCCTAGTGCTCTATATACTCATTGTTGAAGGGTTTGACTATCTTTTGGCTCATGTTATTCCTTATAACTTGGTTTAAGGTATTAATCTTCCCAATTCCACCTAGAAACTTATTAATAGTCACTTTCTAATGACTCGTTTCTCACTCTCTTTGAATAAGAGAATAATGTCAAGTAGGCTCTCTACTAGGTTTGGATGCTTTTTCTTGGCCTTTGGTTCAAGTATTTAATGGAAAAAAGCCACTGTTATAAATAATCCTTTCTACTCTAACCTAATTGGCTCAACCCTTTGGATTAAAAATGGATTGATCATAGAGAGGTTTTAGCAATTTAGAGCATGGACCTAACTGTCTTAATGCTCTAAATTGATCATAGACACTTCTAGATCTCTTTTTCAATGACCATAAAAATTGTTGTCTAGGCATGAGGCCAAAATGAAATAGAAATTTTCTAATAATGATTTTGATTCCTTCTAGACTATTGTAAATTTTATTCCTGCATAAATTCTTCACAAAATTGGGGTTAGGTGCAATAGACCCTAGTGGAAATATTGGTAATAGTATCTTGATATACCAAATTTTCATAACTATAAACTTCACAAAGGATATGCATGGCTCTCCTCACATGTGCATATGGTGCAAAAACTTAATGATAGATAGGCCTTATAGTATTTAGCTAGCTCATGGCAATGTAAATTGTAAATTATTTGGTTAGCCATTCTTGAGCTAAAAGTTTCTCACTTTTTTTTGGTGTATTCTCTACAAGAAGTAGTTGAAACACATCTACAATATATAAGAGATATATCAAGGAAAACCTAGTAGGTTCACTCTTCTTTTGTATTTGTAAAGAAGAAAAAGGGTTGCAAATCAAGTGTAGAAAAGTTAAGGGACGATACTCAAGAAGAAATTAGAATAGGCATGTAGGCTACTATTGTGGATCTTCTTTCTAAATCACAAAGGAGGACTTGAGGTCCTTCTGTAGAGAAAGAAAGGTTCTCTCCTAGAATGCCAGGGGCATAATGCTCCTAAAAAAACATCTCCTATTCAAAATCTTATTTTAGAGAAGAAACCTAATGTTATTATGGTCCAAGAGACCAAACACTCAAAGGAGGGCTTTGTATAATCACTAGAAAAACATTGGAACAGATGGTTTTGTGAAGCTATGAAAATGGAGGTGACTTTGCTAGTTTGGGGATTCTTTGAAATACCAATATAGTTTTAGTAAACCTTATAGAAAATGCTATGTTCTAGATGCTTTTCTCTTTTCATGCATTTAAGGAAAACATAGAACGATATATCTTTAATATTTATGCCCCTAATTCTCCAATTAGAAAAATGAATCTGGGAGGATTTTAAATCTAAACATTGCTATCCTAGATAATATCCCATATCTAATATGCAATGACTCAAATTCTATACCATGTTTAGAGTATAAGAAAGGTGGCTCCTCAATTCTTTAGAAATTAGCTTATGATATTAGACATTTTGTTCAAGGTTGCAATCTCTTTGATCTTATCTTGAAACAAGGATTCTTTACATTGGAATAATAGGTGCAAAGGGTTTTTCTACATTTTATCTTAACTATTTATCTAAGATAGAAAATGATTATATTATCTCAACATGAAGTCTCTCATCTATTGCATCATATTATTTTATTTTTAAAAATAAACTTTAGTATTTTTCCTTTAGAAAAAAATGAACCTTATATTTGGGCTTTGATGACCTACTTTTAGTGAAAATAAAAAAGAAACTATAAACATTAATAGAAATATTAAAAAAAATATTTTGAGAACTATATTTTAGATTTTTCAAAGATGTTATTTACAAGAGTACAAGAGGTAGGAACTTAATTTTTTTTAATAACTTCATTCTTTTTTAAAAACTTGGTGCTTAGTTACATATGTATCTATCTAATACTTCTAGCTAGAAAAGTTGTGGCTCAAATTTATTTTAGTTGAAATGAATCTAGCGAGGACACATTTTTTTCCTAAACTTATTTTTAATTAGAAATGCTCAAATTTTGGTGTGCTAAAATCTGGCCTAAAAAGAAACACAAATTTGAACTTTCACTTTAGACTTCAAGATATATTTAGAGGACGAAAAGCACTTGCCACAAAGACAAGAGGAAGTACTCAAGTGCAAAGGGGTTTACTAAAACTAATTCTCTAGAGATTATGGGTGATTCAAGGAGGAGATAGAAATACTAAGTATTTCCATGCAACCACTTAGGCTCAAAATTTGGCTAAAAGGATTACTTCCATAAATATGAAAAATGGTTCTATTATCACATCCTCTTAAGATATTAGTAGGGAGGTTACCAACAATTTCTCCACTAAAAGAAGAAAATCATGGAGATAAAAAAAAATAATGTAGATCTTGATCATATTCCTAATTTAGTTTCTCATTAGGACAATGAGCATTTTACATCTCCCTTCTTGGTGCATGAAGTTCAAAAAGCCACTATGGAATTGAAAAGAGGCAACTTGCCTAGATCAAATGGTCTTCTTGTAACTTTTTAAGGCTTTTTGGGATATAGTTGAGAAAAACTTAACTAACTATTTAAATGAATCCATCATGAAAGAGTGAGTCTTGAAAGAGTTTAAAACTACATTTTAATTATTATACTGAAGGTAAGAAAATACTTATTTTGTTGAATATTGGTTGATAGGTTATTACAAAAATCAATAAAATTTTCTCAAAAGCTATGGCCTCAAGAATGAAGGTGGTGATGTAGGAGATTATCTCTTAGAAGCAAGTAGGGTTTGAGGTAGGTAGGTAGACTTTATTTTGTATTATTACTTCTTATGAAGTGCTTCACTCTCAAAAAAACTCCAAGGATCTAGCCATGGTTATAAAAATAGATATTGCAAAAACTTGTGAGAGGTGTTGGTTTTATATGTCCAACACCTTGCAACCTAACGTTTGATGTATTATTTAATTTATATTTAATTATTATTCCCTAATAGAAAATTATGTCCAAATTTGAGGTGGCATTCTTTGCCATGTGTAGAGTAATATATGAGGTGTGTAAGAAGTTGTAAGAGAATCTTATGATGTTGTAAGATGCATAAGATATCTTATGTTGATTCTTTGAAATGTGCAAGAGCATGTAAGAAGGGAGTTACATTTTTTACCTTGACTTTTGACTAACTTATTATGCATGTTATGACAGGTAATAGAGCATATTTCAATCTAGAGATAATGGAGCCAAAATGGAGCACTGGATTCTAGTGGGGGTTATGAAAAGATGACATATTTATGATGCACAAGATCATATTCTATTATTAGCATGTTGATTCATCATGGAGAGTGGTTCATAAGAGCTCTTACCATGGTATTTTGGGACTTTATTCAAGGGCCCATGGTACTTCCTTTTGGTGGATTTATAATCCTCCTCAAGTCTATTTATTGAGGGCTTGAGATGGAGGCATCATATGTTTGTAGATACAGTTAGTGTTATGATACTTAAATATCTCTAGAGTTGTATTTTGGTGTGATCTCCTATGGAGGATTGAGATTGATTATATTGTAAATGAGTTTATTTATTTTTCATTCTACACCTTGAGGGATTGACTAATGGTGAAAACATGTCTAGGTGGGTGGGTCAATGCTAATAGAGGCCTCCTTTAATTCCTTGGGGCTTCCAATCCTTTAGGGCTATAGAGTTTCAACTAAGTCTCTTAAGAGCCCTAAGAGAACAAATGTTCCAAAGTATGATGTAGCCATTCTATGAATCTGTGACACAAACAATTTTTTTATGCATATAGGTGGAGGTTAGGTCCTTCTAAAATAAAATATCTCATTTTCTATCAACTCCAAATACATTGACCATGTTGAGAATGATCAAATTCCTTCAAAATAACTCATTTGCATTCAATGTAAGAGTGATAAGAGTTATATTTTTTATTCTACACCTCATGGACTGAACCTATAATGCCAACAGATCTGAGTGGGATGGTGCTAATAGAGGCCTCATTTCATTCCCCAAGGGTCTTGATCCTTCTAGGCTACATGCTTTTGGCAAAGTCTCTTAAGAACCTTAAGAGAAAAAAGGTGCCATACTTTGACGTAATTGTTTATGAAATCCATGGCACCTAGGAATGTTGCATTTGTGCATATAGCTAGAAATTCAGTCTATCTACAATAAACTATCTCACACTTTTACAAAGGAAATGGCCAACATTGATCTAACATTTTAACTTGGATTACTACAAAGTGACATATATGTTAAATGAATTTTGAAATAATGTAAACTAATAAAATGCATATTTTTAGTGTATTTTTTGTTTGTATTTTTCTTAAAAATTAAAATATTATTTTAATGTAGTTTATTGTAAAATTGACACTATAATTTAGTTGTTGATAAAATGCTAAAAATAATGTTAAATGGAGTGTTGCTCTTTATATAGTAAATTTTATTGTTTTCTTAATTTTTTTTAGGTATTTATAAATTGAAACTTTAGTGCATAAATTAAATTTTTTCCCATTTTGATAAATATATATTTTTAAAATAAATCTTGCAAGTTGTGTTTAATAAAAGCACATATGTTTTGATGGGATGTAACTTTTTGTCTTAATTATTTATCCAAAATAATTAAAAAAATCTCATTTTGATAAATATATATTTTTTAAATAAATCTTGGAAGTTGTGTTTAATGAAAGCACATATGTTTTGATGGGATGTAACTTTTTGTCTTAATTATTTATCTAAAATAAGAAAAAAATTATATCATCTCGACATGGAATTGCTCCTCTAGTGCATCATATTTTCTTTATTTTTAAAATAAACTTTAGTATTTTTCTTGAGAGAACAATCAATGCTATATTTTGGTGCTAATAACCTACTTTTAGTAAAAATTAAAAAAATATAAACACTAATTGAAATTAAAAAAAAAATATGAACTACACTTATAGATTTACAAAAGGGCATTTTTAGATTTTTTAAGAAAGATTACTTAGATGAACTAGGATTTGTTAGAACATCAAGTTTTTCAAAAAAAAAAAATATATTTTTTTGTAAATTAGCCCCAAAGTGATGCTACAAATGTATTTAGTGGACACTTCCAATTGGAAAAGTTGTGGCCCTTATCTAATTTAGCTAGAATGAATCCAACTAGAATAGATGTTTCACCAAATTGACTTTTAGTTGGAAATGTTTAATTTATTTATGTTGATAAGTTGGCTTGAAGTGTGACACAACTTTGAACTTTTATCCTACAATCTTGTAAAATGCATCATTTGCAAATTTAAGGGTGACAAGAGTCATATTTTTTGTTCTACACCTCATTGGACATTATCGATGGCACCAAAATATTTGGATGGGTGGGTGAATGCTAATGGAGGCCTCATTTCATTCCCTAGGGGTCCCAATCCTACTGAGATACACAATTTTGGTAAAGTCTCTTGAGAGTTGAAAGAGAAAAAAAGTGCCAAACTTTAATGTAGTAATTCTCAAAATTCATGAGACTTAGGAATGTTTTGTTTATGTCTAAAGGTGAATTTTAGGCCCATCTATAATAACCTATTTCATTTTTGGTCAACTCCAAAACCTTTTACAGTGCCGACAATGAATGTAATATTGTAAAATGCCTCTTTTACATTCAATGTAAGGGTGCCAAGAGTCATATTTTTCATTTTATACCTCATTGGACCAAACGATAGTACCAACATATCTAGGTGGGATGGTGAATGATAATAGAGGCATTTTTTGTTCCCTAGGGGTCCCAATCCTTCCAAGCTACATGGTTCTAGAAAAGTCTTTTAAGAGCTCTAAGAGCAAAAAAGTGTCAAACTTTGACATAGGAGTTCTCAAAATCAATGGAACCTAAGAATGTTCCATTTGACCTATAGGTACAATAACTTATCTTATTTTTTGTCAACTCCAAATTGTTTGGCCATCCCTACAATGAACACAATCTTTTAAAATGCCTCATTTGCCTTTAGTGTAAGGGTGCCAAGGGTCATATATTTATTTTGCACCTCATGGGACCCAACCAATGGTGCCAACATGTCTAGGTGGGTTAGTGAATCTAATATAAGCTTTGTTTCATTCCCTAGGGGTGAGAGGAACCTCCTGCAACAATATAATGAAAATGCACAAAATAATAGAAATATATAAATAGCAGAAACACAGAAGGAATTTATTGATCACAAGCCACTTTGAGGGGGCAACCTCCTTTGAGCAAGCTCAATACAATAAATTCGTGGATGCCTTCATTGGCCTCAACACGTACTTATATACTAAGTCTAATCTAAACAACTATTACTTCCCATGAATGTGGGATAATACAATATACTCACGAGATGACTTACAAAGCATATGCATCCAGAAGTAATATACTAACAAAGTAAAGAGAAGGGTTAAACATGGGTTCCTAACATCCCCTCCCTCTTAGAAAAGATTTGTCCTCAAAACTTAAGATGTGGAAATTGTTGCCAAATCTGAAGGAGTGGTTCCAAAGTAGCATCCTCTAGTTGCATTCTGTGCCACTGAATTAATACCTCTGCAATGGATTGAGAGGGAAGCTGATGAGTGTGCCTATCGAAGATTACCTCCAGCTCCAAAATGATGGATCCTTCATTATCCAGTTCTGGTAAAATAGTTTGTGCTCTGATGTTGGTGCCAAGAACTTTATTTAGATAAGAGACATGAAATACTGGATGAACACGGGAAGGAGGAAGCTCCAATTTATAAGCAACTAACCCAATCTTTTGAAGAACCTTATATGGCCCATAGAACTTTGGAGCCAGCTTATGATGCCCTTTGAGTTTTAGGGATGATTGCTTGTATGGTTGTAGATGAAGAAAATCCATATCACCTACTTGAAAAGTGCACTCAGAATGGTGTTGATCGGCTTGTTTCATTCAATTCATTGCCATGTGAAGATTATCCTGTAAGATGCAAAGAATCTGATCCCAGGTTCAGATAACCATGTCAACTGCCTAAACTAGTGAATTGTTAGGGGTGTATGGAAGGAGTACTAGTGGTGCCTGACCATAGACTGCTTCATATGGGGTCATTTTAGATGTAGTGTGGTAGGAGGTATTGTACCACCATTCAAGGAGAGGGAGCCACTTTGCCCACTGATGTTGTTGTTCTAAGGTGAAGCAATGAAGATAAGTTTCCAAACATTTGTTGATAATTTTAGTCTCACCATCTGTTTTTGGGTGATACCTCGAACTCATCTTCAGTTTGGTTAAGATCTGGTCCATGAATATTTGTGCGACTGAGGAGGTGGTATAGGGATGGCTAAGGGCACAAAAATGACTATATTTAGAGAGGCAATCAACCAAAACCAAGATCACTATCTTCCCTTCATATTTAGGGAGCCCCTCAATGAAATCCATAGAAATATCTGTCCAAATCCATGTAGGGATGGGTAAGGGTTTGAGCAATCCAGGAAGGAGTATCATTTAACCCTTGTTGCATTGGCATGTATCACATTCAACCACCATCTGTTGAATTGCCCTTTTCATTCCCTTCCAAGAGAAGTTATGTTGTGCCCGCTCATAAGTTTTGAGGAACCCAGAGTGCCCTGTTGATGGAGAAGCATGGAGTTCATAGAAGATAGCCTACTAAAGATCTGTGCTCTAGAGAAGCACCAGACGATCCTTGTATCATAGAGAAGCACCATCCCAAGAATAATGCAGTACAACAGAAGGGTTATTAGCCAACTGTTGAAGGATTTTAGATAATGAAGAGTCATTGGCATAGCCCTACTAGATAGATTCCATCCAATTTGGAACAGGCATAGAAATAGTTGAAAGAGAATTTTGGTCATCAAATGTGCGTGAAAGAGCATCTGCCACAATATTGTCCTTACCCTTCTTGTAAGTGATCTCATAGTCATAACCCATGAGTTTGCTAACCCATTTCTATTGTGCTGGGGAGGAGACCCGTTGTTCCAAAAAATATTTCAGACTCTGGTGATCAGTCTTGATGCAAAAATGATTCCCTAGTAGGTATGGCCATCACTTCTGTAATGTATGCAAAATAGCCATCATTTCCTTCTCATATGTAGAGAGTACTAAATTCTTACCAAAAAGGGCTTTGCTGGTGAATACATTGGGACGTTCATCTTGAAGGAGAGCAGCATTAAGTCCATTGCCACAAGTATCACTCTCAATAGTGAAGGTCTTGGAAAAATCTGGCATATCTAGGACGGTGTAGTACACATAGCTTGTTTTAGTTTTTCAAATGCACACTCAGCAGCATGTGTCCATGTAAAATCATCATTTTTCAACATGGTTGTTAATGGAGCTGTAATCTTCTCGTAATCCTTAACAAACTTATGATAGTAGCCAGTCAGTCCAAAAAAACCACAGAGGCTCTTGAGTGTTTGAGGATGTGGCCAATTTTTCATGGCGTCTATTTTTATAGGATCCACTCGAACCCCTTGGGCTAAAACAATATCCCTGAGATACTCCACTTCTTCCTGGCCAAAAACACATTTAGACTATTTTTCATAGAGATGATGATTAGAGAGAAGTTGTAGTACAAGATCCAGATGTTGGAGATGCTCATTCCATGTTTTACTATAGATGAGGATATCATAGAAGAAGACCAGAATGAATTTTTACAGGTAAGGCCAGAATATTTTATTCATCAATGCCTGGAATGTTGAAGGAGCATTAGTGAGGCCAAAGGGCATGACCAAAAACTCATAGTGGCCATCATGCATGAGGAAAGCTATTTTAGGGATAGCATCCTCATGAACCTGAATTTGGTGATACCCAAAATGAAGATCCAACTTGGAGAAAAAATGAGCGCCATGAAGCTCATCAAGAAGCTTATCAACAACAAGAATTAGAAACTTATCCTTGATTGTGATGTGATTAAATGTTCAGAAGTCAATGCAGAGGTGCCATGACCCATCTTTTTTCTAGACAAGAAGAACTGGTGAAGAAAAGGAACTGGTACTAGGGAAAATAATACCTTGCTTTAGTAAGTCTTGAACGAGCATCTCAATCTATGTCTTTTGGTGAAATGGGTAGTGGTAGGGCATGATGTTGGGAGGAACACTTCTAGGAAGGAGCTGAATACGGTGGTCCTCTAGTCGTGAAGGTGGCAATACCACTGGTTCTGCAAAGACACATGCATACCTATCTAAAATTCATTGTAGATCTGAAGGAGTAGTGGAGACTGCTGATGGTTGCATCTGAATGGAATGGAGCTGAGTGATGACACCATGTGAATTCTTTTTAAGAAGCTTTTCCATGCAATGTGAACTTATGATGAGAGACCCTAGTTTAAGCCCTTCAATGTGTGTTTTTGTCCATTGTCTAAAAATTGCATCCAAAGTTTAGCAAAGTCCCATAAGATGGGTCCAAGTGTGTGTAACCATTGGGTACCCAAAACCACATCACATCTGCCTAAGGGCAAGGCATACATGTCAGAGTGCAGGTTATAATCTCCAATAGAGATATGCACATTGCGATACTTCCCTTTGCAAGGTAATGTGCCTCCATTGGCAATCATGACTTCAAAGCTGGAGCAAGAATGGACAAAACAATCAGCCTGTTTGGTAATCCAAGGGTCAATGAAGTTATAAGTGCTACTAGAATCAATGAGTATTGTAAGAGGTAGCTTCTTGAAGTAACTCTTGACTTGCATGGTTTGTGGGGTGGTGACTCCTACTAAAGCATGGAGAGAGATCTTTGGGTGGTCTTCCTGAGAAGTAGGGTCAACAAGTGGCTATTAAGTTTTAACCTGATCATCTATTGTACCCCGAGCATCTTCATAAACTTTAGTTGTATGTGGAGAATCCATATCCAAGAGATAGAGCTTTTGCTCAACACATCTATGTCCCCAAGTGAATTTCTCATCACAATTATAACAAAGCCCTTTTTCTCTACATGCCTGCATCTATGCTTCAGTCAAATGCTTGACAAGAGTTGTTCTCTAGGAGCTGGCGTGATTAGAGGTCTTTGGGAAACCATATTTCTGAATGGAACAAAATTGGATTTGGATCATTGTTGAGCTGTGATCTTGTCCTCTGCCAACTTAGCCAACCCTAGGGCTTCCATCATTGTGCTGGGATGGAACATTTTAACCTCAGATTAGATTGCATCCTTCAGACCACTGACAAAACAACTCCTGAAGAATTCATCAGACAATCCCTATGTGTGATTGGCCATTTTTTCAAATTCTGTCTAATATTTTGTCATAGTGTCTGTTTGGTGAAGTTTAGTGAGTGCTCCTGTGAAGTTATCAAAAGCACTAGGGCCAAATCATTGCAAAATGAGTTTGCAAAAATATGTCCATTTTGGCTCTTCATGAGCCTTGATGTACCAATGGAACCATTGAAGGGTTTCATGTTCCAAATGAAAGGATGCAAGTGGAACTTTGTTGAAATCAAAAGTATTATGTAGACTGAAATATTGTTCTGCCCAGTATATCCATCCAGTCAGATCATCACCATTGAAGCAAGGAAAATCAAGCTTCGGCCCACAAAAATTGCTAGAAGAAGAGAACCCAATGTCTGCAAAAGACTCTAGCTGCCGTTTATTGTTCATGGCTGAATGTTGAAGATTAAGACCAAGAATTTTTTCATCCAAATCTTGGAGTTTGGTCTTGAGGGCTGCAAGTTCATCCTCCATATTTTTTACTCCTATGCGAGTGACAATCATAACAAGGAGATTTTTTTTTTGTTTTTGGGAATGGGTAGAAAAAAAAAATAGAAACCTTTTTAGTAAAGGAAAATTTGGATTTGGGAAAAGCTCTAATAGGTAATTGGGGTTTGACTAGGTTTTGGACACTTTCTAAGGGAAAGGGAAGTAGAAAATGGGGATTTCAAAAGCGAGGTGAAAGAATGGGAAAATTTGTCCAAGTGGGACAAAGGAGCAAAAATATGAAATGAACACTGAGGTAAAAATTTGAAGGCTATTGGGTGAGAATCGAAGAAGTTATGGCAAACCGTAAAAATAGACAAATGTGGGATTTCTAGCTTCGATAAGTGGAATTTGGGATAGGGTCCTCAAGGAAGGAAATATGCAGAATGAAATTTCAGGGGTTCCAGTGAATTTTGAGAGGAAACGGAGCTAAAGCAAGGAAGATATGGCAAAAAAATGGAAATATATATATTTTTTTATTTTTTATTTTTATTTTTATTTTATTTTTCTTTAAATGATCTACCAACTGCTCTAGACAGATTCAGTCTGTAATTTTCTAGCTGTCAATACATATGGGCCCCAAGTATGTTCATCTTCCTAAAGGTTTAGGGGAGTCACTTAGGCACCAATGCTGCCTAATGGCTTGCGTATTGGGGCAGTACCCCTCACTCCACAGCTCAGGTAAAACTGATAACCTCTTTTCCACAAATAACAGCTCTTCATTTATCTCATGGATGGGAACTAGTCAATCAGGTAGGGGTCGTTGCCCTTTTCACTGGCAGGTCCTGTCAATGGGCTAGCTACTTCAGGGTTCCTATGGTACTCCTCATAATGAGTTTTAGGGCTATATGCCCAGGCACTTCCCATAGTTAAGCAGATAGGGGTATTCCACTATCTGAACCTGTAATTGAAATGAACAATACAAATGCGAAAAGTAAAGAACTACTGCAATAATCACAGTCCCTGGAGGCCACTGCGAAAATTTCTTTTTTGCAGAAATTCCACCCAGTGAGCCCAAGAAAGCACTCTGATACCAGATGAGAGGAACCTCCTACAACAATTTAATGAAAATGCACAAAATAACATAAATATATGAATAGAAGAAACACATAAGGAATTTATTGATTGCAGGCCACTTCGAGGGGGTAACCTCCTTTGAGCAAGCTCAATACAATAAATTTGTGGATGCCTTCATTGGCCTCAAAACGTACTTATATACTAAGTCTAATCTAAACAACTATTACTTCCCTTGAATGTGGGATAATACAATATACTCATGAAATGACTTACAAAGAATATGCATCCAAAAGTAATATACTAATAAAGTAAAGAGAAGGGTTAAACATGGGTTCCAAACAAGGGGTCCTGATCCTTCTAGGCTACATGGTTCTAGAAAAGTCTCTCAAGAGCCTTAAAATCAAAATGTGGAAAAATTTGACACAACCATTCTCAAAATCTATGGTACCTAAGATTGTCTTATAAGCACCTACAAGTGGAGGTCAAGTTTATCTATAGTAACCTATCTCATTTTTCATCAACTCCAAATTATTTGACCATGTTGCCAATGAATGCAATCTTGTAAAATACCTCATTTATGTTTAGTGTAAGGGTGTCAAGATTCATATTTATGGTTTTGTACCAGGTCTCATGTGACAAAATTGATGGCACCAACATGTTTGGGTGGGCTAGTGAATGCTAATTGAGGCCTCATTTCATTCCCCAAGGTCTTGATCTTTTCAAGCTACATAGTTCTGACAAAGTATTTTAAGAGCCTTAATAGCAAAAAGGTGACAAACTTTGATGCAGTCATTCTTAGAATGTATAGCACC
Organism: Cunninghamia lanceolata; assembly: GCA_027924645.1. NCBI lineage: Eukaryota > Viridiplantae > Streptophyta > Pinopsida > Cupressales > Cupressaceae > Cunninghamia > Cunninghamia lanceolata. The sequence goes on along the minus strand of BSBN01000703.1, from coordinate 9,929,785 downwards.
TAGGGATGTTTCTTTGGTGCTTATAGTTGAACATTAGGTATGTTTATAATAATATATCTTATTTTTCCTCGACTTTAAATCCCTTGACCATATGAACAATGAATGCAATCTTACAAAATGTCTCATTTATGTTCAGTGTAAGGTTGCCAAGAGTCATATTTTTCATTTTGCACCTCATGGGATCAAAAAAATGGTTCTCATAGTGAATTCTAATGGAGGCCTTGTTTCATTCCCCAAAGACCCTAATCCTTCTGGGCTACACAATTCTAGCAAAGTCTCTTAAGAGACCTAAGAGAAAAAAAGTGCCAAACTTTAACACAACCGTTCTTGGAATCCTTAGCACCTAGGGATGTTCTTTTATGCCTAAAAGTGTAGGCTTGGTCTGTCTTTAATAACTTATCTCTATTTTTGACAACTCCAAATCCTTTGACTATGCTGACAATGAACACAATCTTACAAAATTCCTTAGTTACATTCAGTGTTAGGGTGCCATGTGTCATATTTTTCATTATACACCTTGTGGGACTGATCTAGTAGTGCCAACACATCTAGGTGGGTATATAAATACTAATGAAGGCCTTTTTTCATTCTCTTTGGGTTTGGATCCTTCTGGGTTACATAGTTCTAGCAAAGTCTTTTAAGAGCCATAACTTGGGAAAAAAAGTGTCAAACTTTGACATAGTATTTCTTAGAATCTATGGCACCTATGGATGTTTTCTTTACACCTACAGGTGGAGGTTAGGTCTATCTATAGTAACCTAGTTCATTTTACATCAACTCCAAATCCTTTGACTATGTTGGAAATGAATACACTCTTGCAAAATGCCTCATTTATGTTCAATGTAAGGGTGCCAAGAGTCACATTTTTCATACTACACCTTGTGGGACCAAACTGATGGTGCCAACACATATGGGTAGGCTAGTGAATGCTAATGAAATCCTATTTCATTCTCCAAGGGTCTTAATCCTTTTAGGCTACATGGTTCTCGCTAGGTGTCTTAAGAGTCTTAAGAGAAAAAAAGTGCCAAACTTTGATGTAACCACTCGTAGAACCTATGGAACCTAGGAATGTTCTATTTAAACCTATAGGTGGAGTTCAGGACCATCTATAATAACCTATCTCAATTCTCACCAACTCCAAATCCTTTGAATATGTGAACAACTAATGCAACCTTGCAAAATGCCTCACTTGTGTTAAGTTTAAGGGTGCCACAAATCATAATTTCAATTTTACAACTCATGTAACCAAACTAATATAACCAAAGCACCTATGAGGATGGTGAATTCTAATGGAGTCCTCATTTTATTCCCCAAGGGTCTTGATCCTTTTGGGCTACATAGTTTCAACTAAGTCCCTTAAGAGCCTTAAGAGAAAAAAAGTCCCAAACTTTAATGCAGCCATTATCAAAATCTATGGCAGGTCTATGAATGTTCTATTTGTGCTTATAGGTGGATGTTAGGCTCATCTATTGTTGGGAAAGCATGGAACACTAAATTCTACCATAGAAATAAATGAGAATTCAAATCTTCTTTTTGCAAAGTTTCAAATGAAGTAATTTTAAGATCAAAAGTATAACCAAATATTTGAGGGATCACAGGCAAGGTTGTTCTCTTTAAGAAAATTCTACCATCAAAGTATTAATACTAGAAGTCAGAGACTGATGATTTTCTTGACAAGAAATGTTTGATAGGAAGTGGTTACCATTTTGGATAAATCTAATATGGAATTAAGAATTTTATTGGATTTCTTCCATAAAGTCATCAACCAATAATAACTAAGCAACAATTATTTCTGAAAGACTTCCTTTAAAAAAAATTAGCCTAGGTAACAAGGATGAAATTATTAAATTAGACTAGCCCATGATCTATATGTAATCACTTGAAGAATATTTTTAGGAATCTAGCACTCTTTTAGGATGGCCTTGTTCCATTGATGCTATTAGCAATGACCATCTATCTTAAATTTGCCACCAATTTTTCTTCAATATTTCAAAAAGGAAAGGCTATTACCATTATCAAATTATTAGATTGTTGACAATATTGTTGCAAGTTATCTAATAATGTCTCTCTTAAAAGTTTGATGCATTCCAAGTAACCTCCTAGATTGGTGTTTTCACTATTGATCAAAAGAATCATCAATTTTCTTTTGAAGGGAATATACCCATATTAAACCATTTTTCATTACATTATACTTACCTTGGTTGAAGCTATGCATAAAGAAATTAAAACTAAACTTTGTTCTAGCACACTAGATGCATTAAATAAACACATATAGATATTTGGCCCTTTACTTGAGCAAGGACAACTCATGTCAATAATAGATGAAATCAAGCAAGTTATAATAGCTAGTGCAATTTGCAAGGGGGAGTAGACAGAGATGACTAAAGTAGAGGACTTTAATATAGAGGTAGGGGAATACTTGAGTAAAATGAGTAGGAAGAAGTAATCTTTGATCAAGCTATTATTTCACGTAAGAGTCAATAGAGAAATTAACAAAATTTCATTTCTTTCATTGTCAATGTACATAAATATTATATATAAATTTAAGCCATTCATGATTAGCCTCAATAATGAGTAATATTCAAATCATTAAAACTATTTAAACCATTTAACCCATGAATACTACACAAAATTTATATATATTGATCTCAATAAGGCCATGAAGGTGTACATAATGAATCAAAATTTCATAGAGTGTTATAGGGCCAACAATGTCTCTCAAACTACAAAATATCATTGATATATAATCATACAAATTGTTATCAATGTGCCATATAGACATACAAAATATCTTCATATATGTAGAAAAGACTAATTCTCAAACATTTGCTATCTCTTTTCTCGACTAGAAAGTGAATCTAAAACATCTGAATCAATTCTCGCTTTGTTTCATTCTAATCTCTTGTGCTACATGCTAGAAACCTCAACATGTATATATATAAACTATAAAATTAGATACTATGCCATGATTTGTAACTAAAAACATTATTTTAAAATGACAAAATAATAAACACATTTATAACATATTATTAGTCTAACTATCCTTGCCTTTGATCCTCAGCATCATCAAGAGAGGCCCATCCTTGAACTAGAGTGCTTGCATCAATTTGTAGCATAATAAAAGTAGTATATATCAGTTATTTACAAATACCTAATGATGTCAATTGAGACAAGAGAATCACAATTAAATGTATATGTTCATACTCATAATTGTGTTAGAGACATTGAGGGTGAGATTACAATAGCAACACCAACATCCAATTTTTCTCATATACTAGGAGACGTGACAAATGAACTCATCAACTTTAAACAAGTAATAAAATATTTAACTCAGAAACTCAAGTACAAATAAATAATAAAATTAATTTTTGCATTTGAAAATTTAAAATGTGTTACAACATACCTTAATAAATTTGATGTCACAACTAGTACTATTAAGAGGCATGTTGGATGATGGTGTAATACCCACCTATTCAACAAAAAAAAATATTTTCAAAAGTTCAACAATATTATGAATACAAACTAACTACTAATTTATTGTGATATATTAGAAATTTACCTCTGATATAGATGGTACCATAAAAATCATTGGTGGAATGGTTGATTTTTTACCACCCTATGAGGTTAGACCTTGAAATATATAATATAAATGCACATTTTTAATTCAATTCTATAATTACATTTTAATTTACATGTTAAAATTTCAAGTATAAAATGTAAAATATATATGTTATAAATTTTTATAAAATACTTCTATATGATCACCAAACAAATCACATACTAGGTCATCGATGATCACCAAATTATCTATTTCTTAATACTTTACCATTCAATCACCTTGTAAGCTCCCAATACATATACAATAACAATAAGTGCACATGTGGGAGGTGACAACCTTTGCAACCTATAGATGATGGTCTCCTCCAAAGCAAATATGATAGAAACTATAGCATAAGTGGGGGTATCAACAATAGAACTGGACAACTCTACTGCATAATCATCTATTGAACCACAATATTGGGACATATGTGTGCCATGCTATATTCAAATTGATTCATCATTGTTTCTAATTTACTTGCAAGTGATGCATGGTGAGGGTTTAATATGGATGCCTTCTATTGGAATTAGACCAGACAACTAAGAGGGGGGGAAGAATCAGTTGTCACACAAAATAATTTTTTTTTGCTTTTAACCTTCTTTATTAACTTACTATCAGATTAATGATGTAAAAATTAAAGCATATATCAACAACATATGAGTAGAAACATAAGCAACATGCTTGACACCAAGATTTTGACGTGGAAAACCATGGTGGGGGTTAACCCACAAAGATTTGCACCTTGTTAAAAGTACTTTAGAAAAGTAGAAGGCACATGCCTTCAGGTGCATTGCACAAAGCTCACTACTCAAAAGAGAGGCTCACTGCCTACATAATTTATTTAGAACAGAAAGAATTAACTGAGAAATAGCATCTACTTCATGCCTAGTTTAGTTTTAATGAATGCTCACAGAACTTCTGCTTTGCGCCAAAATCTTCTTCACTAACTTTTCACTCTATACTACTCTCACTCATTTTCTTCTCTACTCTGCTTCTGATCCTTTATTCGGATTTAATCCATTTTTCTCAAGGATGATTTTTAACAACTCCTCAACAAGTATTTATACACTTCATCAACCTTGGAATGATCAACAAGGCCAACTAAACTTAATGCAGATCTTTACACTGTAGGGCAAACATAGCTGAGACTTGAATCTTCCTCTACTAACACACCACACTTCATAAAATGATCTTTAGATCATCCGCAACACGCTAGGAAGATCCGATCAGCCAAGACTGGGAAGAACATCAACTTCAAAGAGGAAATCTTCAGCAACAAGCTCAAACTCCAATACAGACCTCCAACACAGTAGCCACACGATCTAGAGACCTCCACAAGCACATTGAATTCACCAATAACATCCACTCTAAACCAAATTACTAGAATCATTTGTATCTTCCCCCAGAACCTTAGGAACACTATCTGCCATGACTGTCAAACTAGAAGGATGGGTTGCGGACCTCCAAACCATGAACCACTAGAGTTGATCATACACACTAACTTCCCAAACATGCCTTCAGATCTGCAGACCATAATATTTCACTGTGGAGCAATCTGGACCAACTTACTATGACTCTGTCTCTTCTGAATACTACAAATCTAGTTCTACTTGGATGGCCATAACTTCTTCAAATCTTCATGCAGACTTCTCAATTCTTAACTGGAACAACCTCTGACAATCCTCTACATAGCGTATGGTTCACGAACATTGAGTCTTCATTAATTTTCTCAATATCCTCAACATTCCAATCTCCTAAACATGCAACAAAATAAGGCACATTTGACATCAATGGCAACAAGAATATGTTGACATCAATGACAACATAGCTTAGGCACATATTTGCAACAATCTCCCCCTTTGTCATTGATGGCAACATATGATGTGAAAAACTGATTCAACCTTGATGACAAGAACTTCTCCCCCTGACTTCTGCAACCACTTCCTTCATTGCTCCCCATGTCATGAACAATTAGTTTTTCACATGTATTCTCTCCCCCTTTGACATCAATGGCAAAGGGCACATATTTGCAATCTTTACTCACCCTTTTTATTTCATACTGATCTCCAACATTTGCATACTGACTACTCCTTAGAGTAGTATTTTCTCAACATCAATTTGGATCTCAAGATATGACTGAGAATTCCACTAGACTGATGCACCTCATTGCATCTTAGTTCTGATCCGGAGGGGTAATAACCCCTAACTTCTTTCTGAGATACTCAAAGGTATCCTTGGGAAGAGGCTTAGTGAAGATATCTGCAATCTAATCTTTGGAAGACACAAACTCCAATTTGACTTCATTCTCATTTACCTTCTCTCTCAAGAAATGAAACTTGATAGATATATGCTTTGTCTTTGAATGCAACACCGGATTCTTTGAGATGCTTATTGCACTAGAATTATCACAAAAGATTGTGACTGGCTCCTCAAACACAATTCTAATGTCTTTCAACATTTGCTTCATCCATAGAACCTGAGTATAATTATTTGTTGCTGCTATATATTATGCTTCTGCAGTAGACAGAGATATTACCTCTTACTTTTTGCTCATCCAAGAGACCAATCTTCTTCCCAAGAAAAATGCACCACCACTAGTACTTTTTCTGTCATCCACATCTCCTACCCAATCAGCATCTGTATATGCATGAAGAGTGAAATCATTGTCCTTTAGATACCACAATCCATAATCAATTGTCCCCTTGAGATATCTAAAAATTCTTTTCACTACCACAACGTGGGATTCTTTTGGATCAGCTTGAAATCTAGTAACAAGTCCAACGACATTCATGATATCAGGTCTGGTCTGAGTTAGATAGAGCAATCCTCCATTCATTGATCTATACCATTTCTGATTTGCCTTGGGAGAGTAATCATCTTTACTTAACTTGCATCCAGTTACCATAGGTGTACCTACTAGCTTTGAATCTTCCATTCCAAACTTCTTCAACAATTCTTTCACATACGTGGAATGAGATATAAAGATACATTTATCTGACTAAACAATTTGCAGACCTAGGAAGAAATTCATCTCTCCAAACATTGACATCTCAAATTCACTTTTCATCTGATCAGCAAATGCTTTGCACATACATTCATTTCCACCAAAAATGATAACATCAACAAAGACCTCAACAATCAGGATGTCCTCATGATTAGTCTTGAAGTAAAGATTACTATCAGTAGTACCTTTGCTAAAACCTATCTTAAGCAAATATTTATCCAATCTTGCATACCAGGCTCTTGGAGCTTGCTTGAGTCCATACAAGGCTTTTCTCAGTCTACAAACCATATCTCCCTGATCAGACAACTGAAATCCTTCTGGTTACTCAATCTAGACTTCTTCCTCCAAATCTCCATTTAGGAATGCTAATTTGACATCCATATGATACACTTTAAAATCTCTGAAAGCAGCAAATGCAAGAAACAATCTAACTGCCTCTATTCTTGCCACCGGAGCAAAAGTTTCTTCAAAATCAATTCCTTCCACTTGGGAATAGCCTTTACATACCAACCTTGCTTTGTTTCTTACAACTTCACCATCTTCATTTAGTTTATTCTGGAAGACCCATTTGGTTCCAATCACATTTTTGTCCTCGGGTCTAGGAAGAAGATCCCAAGTGTGGTTCTTTTCAATTTGCATCAATTCTTCTTCCATTGCTTTTACCTAGTTTTCATCATTGCAGGCTTCACTTACTGATTTAGGTTCAATCTTTGAAATCAAACAAATCTCTTCTTGATCTTCATCAACTCCTCTCCTAGTTCAAACACCTTCTATCTCCTATGATTTAATCTTCAGGATGATTCATTCTTACATACTTGGGGGTTTTGGGAATTGCTTAAACTTTTGTTTCTTGAGCTTGTTCCTCAACATCTATACTATTTTCTTGAGTTCCTAGAGTTTCCGAATCAATCTGAATCTGAGTCAGAGTTTGAACTAACCTTCCTTGATTTTGACTTTCATCTTGATCATTTGAATCATATCCACAGAACCTAGAATGTCCTTCCTTGCTCTCATCAACTCTAACATTAGCACTTTCAACAATCTTTTTCAACCTCTTGTTAAAGCATCGGTAAGCCTTACCTTGAGTAGAGCACCCCAAAAATATTCCCTCATCACTTCTTGCATCAAACTTGCCTAAATCCTTATCTCTTTTGATACAACATTTACTACCAAAAACTCTGAAGTATCTCACAATAGGAGGATGACCAAACCATAGTTCATAAGGGGTCTTACTAGAATTGCCTTTGATCTATACCCAGTTAAGAGTGTAGACAGCAATATTCATAGCTTCTCTCCAATTAACTTGAGGAACATTTGTTTCCATCATCATGGTCTTGGCAGCTTCTTGAATGGTCTGGTTCTTTCTTTCCACAACACCATTTTGTTGGGGAGTCCTAGGAGAAGATAACTATCTTTTTATGCCATGCTTTTCATAGAAAGCATCAAACTCACTGGAAGTAAATTCTCCACCTCTGTCAGATCTCAGACATTTCAATTTTTCACCAATCTCATTTTCCACCATCACTTTGAACACCTTAAATTTGTCAAGAGCTTCTGATTTTTCTTTTAGGAAAGTTACCCACATCATCCTGGAGTAATCATCAATCAGTAACATGAAATATCTATCTCCTTGCACACTCCTAATTCTAGCAGGACCACAAAGATCAGTATGTACCAGTTCCAATCATCCACTTGAAGCTTGTTCCTTACTTTTGAATGAAGTTTTGTTCTGTTTCCCCAATTGACATTCTCTACACATGCTATTAGGTTTCACAAGTTTTGGAAGATCTCTTACAGCCCGAGTGGTACTTATTTTGACAATGTTATCAAAATTCACATGACACATCCTCCTATGCCATAATCAACTTTGATCTATCTGAGCAATCAAACAACTTTTGCCAGAACTACTCAAATGAAAAATGTTACTTCTAGTTTGAGTACCAGATGCAATTTCAGTTACAGAGCTCTCCAAGATTCTGTATTTTCCATCCTTGAATCGAAGATCATAACCTTTGTTAACCAACTATCCAACACTCAAGAAGATTATGTTTCAGTCCTTCCACATATAGAACATCATTGGTGTTATTCTTACCATCAAAAGTGATGGATCCTCTACCATGGATTCTACTAGCTGAGTTGTCTCCAAATTTCACAAAACCTCCATAATTTTCAAAATTCACAAACTTAATCTTGTCTCCAGTCATATGATGAGAACATCAACTATCAATCACCCATTCATCTTTCTCAATAACTTGAGCAGCCAAGGCACTTTCCATATTTGCATAGCTAGTAGATTCAGTAGACACTAGATCTTCTTCTTTGATAGCAATTAACACCCAATCATTTTTAGAGGAACCTCCATGATCAGATTCATTATCTATGACTCCTTCTCTAGCTTCTTGGACATAGTAACATTTGTTCTTATTTTTGTATCTATTAGGGTTTGGTTTTGAAAACCTCTCCAGACATCTTGAGGTAAAATGACCAATCTTATTACAAGCAAAACATTTGAGTGGCAATTTTCCTTCATACTTACCAGATCCTCTTGGCAATCTTTTGGCAAGAAGAGCTTCAAGATCTGTAGTTTCAATTTCAACATCTTCAAGATCCTTCCTTGTCTTCACGAATCTATTTGATCTTGCAGAGGAGCTTTCACCTAGATCATATCTTTGTTTTCCATATACACTGGCCTTAAATGTAGATTTAGACTTGGGAAGAGAATCACCAAACTCACTTAATTCAAAAGCTAAAATTTTGCTAACCAGTTGATCTCTTGTAACTTCTGAGATAGTCCTGATCTCCTCTATAGTAGCAACCTTATGTTTGTATAAATTAGGTAAAGATCTAAGCACTTTTGATACAATCTTTGATTCTTCCAAAGTTCCACCAGCACACCTGATACTACACACAAGTTCATTTATCTTTTGCATGTAGATTGTGATGTTTTCATATTCACTCATCCTCAATTTTTTAAATTTTCCTCTCAGACTTTGCAGCTCAGCACATTTGACAAATTCATCGCCTTCATACAAATTCTCCAAGTTTTTCCAGATTTCATGGGTAGTTTTTAGACCAAAGACATTTGTCATTTCTAAATCAGTCAGGGCACTCAACAAGGCTTCTTTAGCTCGAAGGTTATTTTCAGCATCTTTGAGTTGATCTGGAGTTGAAGGACCTTTCTCTAGAGGTTTATACTCAACACTGGTTATCACCCAATAGGCATTGCCCATTTATTGTAAATGGCACTCCATGCGATTCTTCCAAACAAAATAATTTGTTCCACCAAATCTCAGACTATCCTTCTTGTAGGTCGACATCCTAGATCTCCTCAAGCAGTCAATCTTTTATAAGAGGATCTAGCTTTTATACCAATTATTGGAATTAGACCAAACAATTGAGAGGGGGGTGAATCAGTTGTCACACAAAATAAAATTTTCTACTTTTAACCTTCATTATTAACTTAGTATCAAATTAATGATGTAAGCATTAAAGCATAGATCAACAACATATGAGCAGAAACATAAGCAACACAATTGACACCAAGATTTTGACGTGCAAACCTGGTTAAGGGAAAAACCATAGTGGGGGTTAACCCACAAAGATTTGTACCCTGTTCAAAGTACTTTAGAAAAGTAGAAGGCGCATGCCTTTGGGTGCACTACCCAGACCTCACTGCTCAAAAGAGAGGTTCACTGCCTATAGAATTTATTTAGAATAGAAAGACTTAACTAAGAAATAGCATCTACTTCATGCCTGGTTCAATTTTAATGAATGCTTACAGAACTTCTGCTTTGCCCCAAATTCTTCTTCACTGACTTCTCACTCTATACTGCTCTCTCTTTTTCTTCTCTGCTCTGCTTCTGATCCCTTAAATTTGGATTTAATCCATTTTTCTCAAGGATGATTTTTAACAACTCTTCAACAAGTATTTATACACTTCATCAACCTTGGAATGATCAACAAGGTCAGCTAAACTTAACGCGGATCTTTCCACTATCGGCCAAACATAGCTAAGACTTGAATCTTCCTCTACTAACACATACGCTTCATAAAATGATTTTTAGATCATCCGCAACATGCTAGGAACATTTGATCGGCCAAGACTAGGAAGAACATCAACTTCAAAGAGGAAATCTTTAATAACAAGCTCAAACTCCAATGTGGACCTCCAACACAGTAGCCACATGATCCAAAGACCTCCACAAGCACATTGAATTCACCAATAACATCCACTCTAAACCAAATTACCAGAATCATTTGTATCTTCCTCCAAAACCTCGGGAACACTGTCTGCCATGACTATCAAACTAGAAGGATGGCTTGCGGACCTCCAAACCATGAACCACTAGAGTTGACATGATACACACTATCTTCCCAAACATGCCTTCAAATCTACAGACCATAATATTTCACCGTGGAGCAATCTGAACCAACTTACTGTGACTCTATCTCTTCTAAATACTGCAAAATCTGGCTCTACTCAGATGGCCATAACTTCTTCAAATCTTCATGTGGACTTCTCAATTCTTAACTGGAACAACCTCTGACAATCCTCTACATAGCCATATGGTCCGCAAACATTAAGTCTTCATTCATTTTCTCAATATCCTCAACATTCCAATCTCCTAAACAGGGAACAAAATAAGGCACAGTTGACATCAATGACAACAAGAATATGTTGACATCAATGACAACACTGCTTAGGCACATATTTGTAACACCTTCAACATTGAAAGTAATTCTACAATTTAAATTTTGTTTTGTTCTAAATCTCTAATATTTATCATATTGGCTTTTGTAGAGAGTTTGTAGGAAGTGTTGGAGTAGATTCAGGTGATGTGGGGTTCTCTTTTGGAAATTCTTCATTGAAACTAGGTTCTAAGTTCAGGTTTACAAAACCTAGTATAAAAATAACCAAAAATAAGAAATGTATTCTAAAAAATTTAAATTTATGAAAATGTAAACAAAATTTGATAAAAAAAAACATGAAAAACATAACTACTTATCTCTTGTATCTTGTAGCATTACAAAATTTGGGATGGGATTTCCAAATGCTATCAAACTACAAAACATGCTCACATTCCTTTCCTTTCAAACTCCTCGGCTACAACAAACAAAGCCTACCTTTTTGGTTATAACTATGTCATGACGTGATCACGTTATATCATAATACAATCATATTTTGCTCAAAATCAATGGTTTGGCTACTTCCCTAAATTTGATGCACCCGCCCTTGAGGAATAATGTTGTTTTCTTCTTTTTATTCAGGGTTATATGTTGTTTATCCTTTCATCCCTACTAAGCAATCTCTTTGTTACTTCTTGGTTCATCCTTTTAGCTATGGGATTTGGTGTGTTTCTAGTCTTTTTCCTACCCTACATTTGTGGCATGCTAGGTATTATGTTCTTTACATTTGCATGGAGTTTTATTTTCATTATTCTCACCCTAGTCACCTAGTCATTATAATTCTTCTTCTTGCTCAAGGTGTTTTAGGGCTATCCAATTCCTTACTTGATATATTGAGTGGCTTAACTGCTAGTATTAACCAACAATTTGTTGTTCCAAACCATTCTGGACATCTCTTCTTCATAGAAATGATGTGATGTAGCTTTCTTTTACCATGATGGGAGGTGGTGGAGTTATTGACAATATGAATATCAAGGTGGAAGAAAACCTCCTATCTACCACCCTTGTTGATAAAGTTTGTTTTCCTTCTTCCTCCTCTAGGTCAAAAGGTAAAAAGAATGGTGATCTTGGTTGCAACAATCTTGGTCTTCATTTGGGATGGAAGTATAATGTTAGTATCGCATTCTAGAGGAGCATGATTCTTCTCTTAATGCTGTTAATACAAATCTTTGTGCTTTGGAAGACAATTGGGTTATTATGCAAGCCATGGTTTAGGATTTTTTAAGATTATCACACCTAATTCAAGTAAATTTGTTTCATGGGGGTCAATGTTCTAACATCCTCGATCAACCTCTTTACATTAAATCTAATTATAACTCTAATAAAGACCCCTACATTCTTGTCTCTTTCTATTTTATATTTTTTCTCTACTTTTCAATATCTTGAAATCTTATAATAATAACTTATTAAACTTTTTTCCAATAATTTTTGTTTTTTAATTTTGTTAAAAACAATAATAATAATAATAATAACTAATAAAAATTTTCCATCTCTATACTACCCTCTAACTAGCCACTAATAAGTTACCCTCTAAGTAGCCACTAATAAGTTGAAAAATACATACTTCCAAAGAAAGAAACTTGAAGGGAACACATTATTTTGTTCAAGTTAATTTGACATGCATATTATATCTATCTAATCATTGTGTATATAGCAAGTTCATTCCTAATCTCTCTAATTCGCACTCTACCACACTAGGCTATTTATAAATTAAAAAAATATTTAAATATACTAATATGGTAAGGTTTCAAGATTCCAAGGGCTGTAAAATGTTTATTTTTTGTGGGCCAAATCATTGTCGTTGCAAACTATCAATATAAATACAAAACATAATGGAGCAAATTACAAAGCAATCTAATCAGTGGGGACCTCATTCCTACTATAACAAAATAGGCTTAGTGTATTGCATGACAATGGTAGGTAATTATGGATTGGTAGTTGGCATATGCCTGATATTTCTTTATTATATCTCATAAACAATTTATAAGAACAAGAAA